>OV277867.1:54151047-56651047 GCA_922989275.2 Gari tellinella
TTGCGTTAATAAGTAAGGGGTAAAGCATTATTCTTTCTCAACATACAGTTAAACATGTAGTGTATTGACCTTTTCAACACCAAGGTACTCTTGTGGGTTATTATGTTCCCTTGTGGATCTTTTTAGTTATCAAAACATGAACCAGTCTACTTGGTATTCTGGGTAGTTTAATAAATAATGCTCAAAATTAGCAGGATGCCTCTGATCTGGGTCTACACTGTTTGCAAATGTGATGAGTATATTTTGAACAGGTCCATGGTGTTGAAAAAGTTGAACCACAGCTAAAATTAGGTACATATACTATATAGCTTATAAGACAGCTTAATGCGGACAAAAGTAATGCAGAAAGCTCCTGTAATCAGACTAGATCTATTAACCCTTTACCTGATAGCATTGTTTCTAGTATTGAAGATATGTGACTACTTAAAGCAGGTTGAAAGTAAAGCAGAATGCGCCCTAAGGCGCATTCTGCTTTACTTTCAGCCTGCTTTAAGCTATTAACTGCTAGAATATGGAAAGTATTAAATATGACACATATTCATTACGGTATAATTTGGAACTATTTTCTTCAGCGGATGAATAAAATGAATGTGCTAAAAGTCGCTTCTATAAGGGAAAGGGTTAAGATATCAAAAATATAAACCAAGGTTAAAAATACATTTTATTAACACTATTATTGGTCATATTGATTTTGGAAATCTTATAACAGACATAAACTGCTAAAATTTGTGATTTGAAACCTTAACAAACTGAAACTAAAAATGCTGATATAAATAGTAATTACGTCATTGCACTGCAATTATCATTAAATGTCAAATAAATCCCTGATTCTGATTATAGTGAAAAAGGTTGATAGGATTCACTATGTCAGGTTTGATAGACTGTCAAATGTAGTATTCCAATTTTGTGACTTGTAAGTCTTAAAAAACATATTAACCCTTAGCCTGCCACTCACGACTATAGCTCCATATGCAAACAGCTTGGATCCGGATGAGACGCCGAGTAACTCAACTTCTCATCCGGATCCAAGCTGTTTGACACTCGGACAACATTTTCAGCAATTTTGAGCAACTTTGAAGCACCTTGAAACTTGAAGCAGACGAGAAATATAGCAGACAACAATTTATTTGGCGGGCTAAGGGTTAAATTAATTGTTCTCGCTTCTAAGAAAAATTCATGTCGGCTCAAAGCCATGTAATGATGTATCATCGGATTCCTTGGAGCTCTGGTCTTCATCAGGTCATTGTTTTGAGTACAACAGTACCTGAGTGTTTTGTTTTTGTTTTTCTGCTTCTAAGAAAGATTTATGTCTGCTGAAAGCCATGTATTAATGATTTCTTCTGACCTGTCAGAGTTATTTTTAGATTGGAACATTCTAAAACTTTAAAAGGGATGAGTTTTCTTTACATCCAGTTAGAGATACGGATAGCTGTAATTTTTGTGCGTATTGTACAGTAGAAGATATATCATTCTTTCCCGTTTAAACGCAAACGCAATACTCTAAACTGTGGAAATTTACATTTAGAAATTTTACCTATATTTTTAATCTGAGTATGGCAAACAGGTTGGAGCCTGATCAGACGCTGGGTTACCCAGCGTCTGATCAGGCTCCAACCTTTTAGCAATGGAAATAATATTTAAAGTATATAAATGCGTTTATTGGGAAATAATAAGATATCAGTAAAGTAAGTGCAGCGGTCTCATGCTTCACGAGGATCATACTTATCTCAAGCAGGAAAGTGTACGATTACATATTCAGTGTTACCTTGCTTACCTATTTACCATTATTAACTATTCTGTTCTAAAAATAACTCGGACAGTTCAGAAAAATCGGATTGTTGAATAATGATGTATCATTCCATTCATTGTAGCTCTGGTCAATATTAGCTTACAATATTGTTGTAGGAACATGGATACTTTAAACATAACATAATAGGACAAACTATAAAGCAGATAGTAATTCTAACAAACAAAGAGCTTGACCTTTGACCTCTTACTTTTTTCATGACTGAAAGTTTAATCAAAATTGGACTTTACATTGTAAAATGCAGTTATGATTTAACTTAGTGACTCAAACCCAGAGCCTTTGGGTTGCTAGTCGATTGCTCTACTAACTGAGCTATCAAGCAATACAGTCAAGACTGTATCAACCTTTTCATTATGTATAATCTTTACCCGGGTACACAAAATATAGTTATACCCCCACAAACAGAGTTTGAGGGGGGTATACTGGAATCAGCCTGTCGGTCGGTTGGTTGGCCGTCGGTCGGTTGGTTGGCCGTCGGTCTGTCTGCAAAATCTTGTACTTTCAACTCCTCCTTCAGTTTCAACCCGATTCATTTGATACTTGGCATAGATGTTACTCAGGTGTAGTAGATGTGCAAGACACAATTTTCAGGTCTCTGTGACCTTGACCTTGACCTTTGGCCTTGAAATTGGTTGGACTTGAAATTAGTATTGAAATTGGTAGGCAAAATCTTGTACTTTCAACTCCTCCTTCAGTTTCAACCCGATTCATTTGATACTTGGCATAGATGTTACTCAGGTGTACTAGATGTGCAAGACACAAATTTCAGGTCTCTGTGACCTTGAAATTGGTAGGCAAAATCTTGTACTTTCAACTCCTCTTTCAGTTTCAACCCGATTCATTTGATACTTGGCATAAATGTTACTTAGGTGTACTAGATGTGCAAGACACAAATTTCAGGTTTCTGTGACCTTGACCTTTAGCCTTAAATTTGGTCTTGAAATTGGCAGGCAAAATCTTGTACTTTCAACTCTTCCTTCAGTTTCAACCCGATTCATTTGATACTTTGCATAGATGTTACTCAGGTGTAGTAGATGTGCAAGACACAAATTTCAGGTCTCTGTGACCTTGACCTTTGGCCTTGAAATTGGTAGGCAAAATCTTGTACTTTCAACTCCTCTTTCATTTTCAACCCGATTCATTTGATACTTGGCATAAATGTTACTCAGGTGTACTAGATGTGCAAGACACAAATTTTAGGTCTCTGTGACCTTGACCTTTGGCCTTAAATTTGGTCTTGAAATTGGCAGGCAAAATCTTGTACTTTCAACTCCTCCTTCAGTTTCAACCCGATTCATTTGATACTTGGCATAGATGTTACTCAGGTGTAGTAGATGTGCAAAACACAAATTTCAGGTCTCTGTGACCTTGACCTTGACCTTTGGCCTTGAAATTGGTCTTGAAATTGGTAGGCAAAATCTTGTACTTTCAACTCCTCTTTCAGTTTCAACCCGATTCATTTGATACTTGGCATAAATGTTACTTTGGTGTACTAGATGTGCAAGACACAAATTTCAGGTTTCTGTGACCTTGACCTTTGGGTTTAAATTTGGTCTTGAAATTGGCAGGCAAAATCTTGTACTTTCAACTCCTTCAGTTTCAACCGGATTCATGTGATACTTTGCATAGATGTTACTCAGGTGTAGTGGATGTGCAAGACACAATTTTCAGGTCTCTGTGACATTGACCTTGACCTTTGGCCTTGAAATTGGTAGGCAAAATCTTGTACTTTCAACTCCTCTTTCAGTTTCAACCCGATACATTTGATACTTGGCATAAATGTTACTCAGGTGTACTAGATGTGCAAGACACAAATTTCAGGTCTCTGTGACCTTGACCTTTGGCCTTAAATTTGGTCTTGAAATTGGCAGGCAAAATCTTGTACTTTCAACTCCTTCAGTTTCAACCCGATTCATTTGATACTTTGCATAGATGTTACTCAGGTGTAGTAGATGTGCAAGACACAAATTTCAGGTCTCTGTGACCTTGACCTTTGGCCTTGAAATTGGTCTTGAAATTGGTAGGCAAAATCTTGTACTTTCAACTCCTCTTTCATTTTCAACCCGATTCATTTGATACTTGGCATAAATGTTACTCAGGTGTACTAGATGTGCAAGACACAAATTTTAGGTCTCTGTGACCTTGACCTTTGGCCTTGATATTGGTCTTGAAATTAGCAGGCAAAATCTTGTACGGCGAACTCCTTCACTTTCAACCTGATTTACTTGATACTTGCCATAAATTTTCCAAGTTTTTATGATGGTGGCAGCAAACCTCATTGAAAACGTCTGCAGAGTGTGACAGAGTGCTGCATAGTGGGGGTATTTATCACCTTTAGTGATAGCCGTTCTAGTTGTTACCTCTTTGCATGCTAGCGGCAGATATACATGCCACAGTGATTACCTTTGCAAACAGTTTGGATCAAGATGAGACGCCGCAAAATGCGGCGTCTCATCAGGATCCAAACTGTTTGACACACTGATTATGTTTTGAAAGAAATTTAGAAAAATCTATTTTTAGAACAATAGCAGATGACAAAATTAATGTTGCAGATGAAAAAAAAATTACCCAGCATGCAAAGAGTTAATTGTTGGTCGCAGCATGAAGCGAATACCAAAATTGTTGTCAAAACAACAAATCTTTGCTCTACTTCTAGACTTTGATGAGATACTGCGACAGTTTGTCAGCTAAGTTCCCAGTTATGAGGTTTCCAAAAGACTGTGAAAAGCTTGTACCTTATTATAATTATTCCAATAAGGAAGCAGAGTGAAAACTCTGTCAACTGAAGGTTCGCTGTCATTAACCCTTATCCTGCGTACATATCGTCTGCTTCGAAATTGTCGTCTGCAAAATATGATAAATTTAGATGTATACATTTTTATGCCCCCAGAATCTACGATTCGGGGGCATATAGTTTTTGTCATGTCTGTTGGTTTGTTCGTCTGTCCGTCCGTCTGTCCGTCCGTCTTTCCGTCCGTCTGTCTGTGCCAAAAACCTTAACCTTGGCTATAACTCTTGCATTTTTGTACCTGGACCTTTTATACTTGGCATGTGTCTTCCCTGTATCAAGACCTTTCCATCCATACAAACCTTTTTGACCTTGTGACCTTGACCTTGACATTTGACCTACTTTTGTAAAAATCTTTAAATTGCTATAACATTTGCACCAGTAGGCCCAGGGCTTTCATATTTTGTATGTATATTTCTTTTGTCAAGACCTTTCCAACCATACCAACATCTTTGACCATGTGACCTTGACCTTGACCTTTGACCTATTTAATCAAACTTTAACCAAAAACCTTAACCTTGGCTATAACTTTTGCATTTTTAAACCTGTGCCTTTTATACTTGGCATGTGTATTCCTCATGGCAAGACCTTTCCAACCATATAAAACATTTTGACCTTGTGACCTTGACCTTGACATTTGACCTACTTTTGTAAAAATCTTTAAATGGCTATAACATTTGCACCAGTAGGCCCAGGGCTTTCATATTTTGTATGTATATTTCTTTTGTCAAGACCTTTCCAACCATACCAACATCTTTGACCATGTGACCTTGACCTTGACCTTTGACCTATTTAATCAAACTTTAACCAAAAACCTTAACCTTGGCTATTTCTTTTGCATTTTTGCACCTGGGCCTTTTATACTTGGCATGTGTATTCCTCATGGCAAGACCTTTCCAACCATATAAAACTTTTTGACCTTGTGACCTTGACCTTGACATTTGACCTACTTTTGTAAAAATCTTTAAATTTAAATGGCTATAACATTTGCACCAGTAGGCCCAGGGCTTTCATATTTTGTATGTATATTTCTTTTGTCAAGACCTTTCCAACCATACCAACATCTTTGACCACGTGACCTTGACCTTGACCTTTGACCTATTTAATCAAACTTTAACCAAAAACCTTAACCTTGGCTATAACTTTTGCATTTTTAAACCTGGGCCTTTTATACTTGGCATGTGTATTCCTCATGGCAAGACCTTACCAACCATATAAAACCTTGTGACCTTGACCTTGACATTTGACCTACTTTTGTAAAAATCTTTAAATGGCTATATAATTTGCACCAGTTGGCCCAGGGCTTTCATATTTTGTATGCATATTTCTTGTGTTAAGACCTTTCCAACTATACCAAAGTCTATGACCATGTGACCTTGACCTTGACCTTTGACCTATTTAATCAAACTTTAACCAAAAACCTTAACCTTGGCTATAACTTTTGCATTTTTGCACCTGGGCCTTTTATACTTGGCAGGTGTCTTCCCTGTGGCGAGACCTTTCCAACCATACAAAACTTTTTGACATTGTGACCTTGACATTTGACCTACTTTTATTAAAATCTTTAAATGGCTATAACATTTGCCCCAGTAGGCCTACGGCTTTCATATTTTGTTTATATATTTCTTGTGTCAAGACCTTTCCAACCATACCTACGCTTTTGCCCTTGTGACCTTGACCTTTGACCGGCTTTTGTATAAATCTTTATATGCCTATAACATTTGAACCAGTAGGCCTAGAGCTTCCATACTTTGTATGTACATGTACATTGTATGTTTCTTGTGTTAAGACTTGTTCAACCATGCCAATGTTTCATTTACCATGCGACCATGACTTTTGACCTACTTTTGCAAATAAGCATTACATTACAGAACATGACGCTGGCTGGGGGCATTTGTGTTTCACAAACACATTGCTTTTCATCTGATCTTCACCAAACGTTCTGAAAATGTTTGTTGACATAAAATGGAGACCAATTTGGATAACCAGCGGCACCAATTTATGCTAGGCCCTTTGGAGTAATGGCCCTTGAAGTCCTCAAAATGGCGCTCCACTACAGTTTCAGCTCTCTAACTTTTACGTTGATAGTCTGGATTCCCCTCCCTGTATCATCGGGGGCATTCGTGTAACTGGGACACGCTCTTGTTTAAGTAAAGAAACCTAAAGATGAGTGTCAAACAGTTTGGATTCAGATCAGACGCCGCATGACGCGGCGTCTGATCTGGATCTAAACTGTTTGCAAAAATCAATAAAGTCGCGACCAGCAGGCAAAGGGTTAACACCCTTCAATACCATAGCCCGAGTACAACAGTTATTTGCAAATTGTTTGGATCCTGATCAGACGCCACATTATGCATCATCTGATCAGGATTCAAACTGAATGACACTCATTTCGATGATTTTATGTCAAAATCCCAAAATTTTAGAATGGATAAGTAAAAGCAGATGATTTTTTTTTAGGTCTGACGACGTCGTTGCAGTGAAGGTGTTAATATTGCCATTTATAACTTACATTGATGTTATTGTTTGCCAAGTTGTCTTTAAGTAGAATTTTCCTAACCCTTTGAACCCTAGTCCCGCATATAGGGCATCCTTCTCAAACAGTACACATGTGAATAGTACACTTGTCCTATGCAAACAGTGAAGACCAAGATCAGAGGCCTCCTTTCGGAGCCCTCTGATCAGGGTCTTCACTGTTTGGCATAAAAACAACCCTTTAACCCTTTACCTGATAGCATTGTTTCTAGTATTGAAGATATGTGACTATTTAAAGCAGGTTGAAAGTAAAGCAGAATGCGCCCTAAGGCGCATTCTGCTTTACTTTCAGCCTGCTTTAAGCTATTAACTGCTAGAATAAAGAAAGTATTAAGTATGACACATATTCATTACGGTATAATTTGGAACTATTTTCTTCAGCGGATGAATAAAATGAATGTGCTAAAAGTCGCTTCTATAAGGGAAAGGGTTAAAGTCAGAAATGGACTAGACTAAAATGGAAACTGGAATTGTCCAGTGCATGTGTGTTTCATTGAGAGAATTAATGTTAGAATCACCTAAAAAACAACTGTGTTTTAAAGGCAGGTAACTGCTTAAAAAAAGATGACATCTGTATTCAATAAATAGATATTAAATGATTGTACTTAGGTGGAGGAGTAGGTAACAATGCTCAATTGTGGTTAAGTGGAGGAAAGAACTTTAAACATTCTAGAAAAGGATTTCAAAAAGTTCTTTTGTAATTCTAGAACAATGGTTCTAAAACCATCAAATTTCTAGAATTTTTCTAGAATTTTTGCAGAATGTTCATGAACCTGAAATGGCTGCTTCAAGAATTGTTCATGAATATTCAAGAAATTATTCTGGAATAGTTCTATAATAATTCAGTACCTTTTCCACAGGGGTAATCCCCATCTAGTCCTCAGAACATACATTTCCAGTATGAATTGTGAAGGAAGCTTAAAGCAGATTGAAAGTAAAGCAGAATGCTCCTGAAGGAGCATTCTGCTTTACTGTCAATTTGCTTTAACCCATTACCCCATAGCCTGTTTCTAGTTTTGAAGATAGGTGACCACCTTAAGGCGCATTCTGCTTTACTTTCAGCCTGCTTTAAGATATTATCTTCTAGGATATAGAAAGTATTTCTTCTCATACATATTCATAACTATATAAATTTGAACTATTTTCTTCAGTGGAGGAATTAATTAAAGGGCGTAAAAAGGCGTATTTATGGGGTTATGAGTTATGAATAGTAACAGTGGTCAACTGTCTTAAGAACTAGAACTAGGCTATTCGAGTAAAGGGTATAAATGAAAGATTCTATTGGTAATATCCAGGCGTAAATAGGTTAATATGTAATAAGGTAAGACTTAAAAAACACTCTTGTTTAATATTTTGATCTTAACTAAGAGTCACAGTGTGATGCCCCAGCTCCATAAATCATTCTCTCTGATCAAATTAACATCAGCTACAGAGAAATTTTTGCTAACAATCCAATATAAATAAGAATACGATGTTATATCGCGATAGTCCTCAGAAAAAAAAGCAACAGAATAAATTTCTCAATTATTCGTACAATGATCACTATAATTGCAGTCGAACTTATATTGAACAAACGTCTATTGATAAAGAATTAAGATCTCTTTTAAGAGACTGGTTTTAGCTTATTGCAGGATAAAAGTACTGCAGAAAGCTCCTTTAGGAGCTTTCTGCATTACTTTTATCCTGCATTAAGCTGTTATTTGTGTTACATCATAGTTGTTTTTGAAAATCCTCTTAACACAAAGTTGTCTGTAGCCCAAGAAAAATGCATTTTCTAATTAGTTTTTTTTTACTCTACCCCGTAGCTGTAGGTAAATCACTGTGTAAGAACTGAGATGATGCATTTCAAAAACTTGAAAGCATTGTTTGATCTAAAGTGTTGTCTGCTATATATCGGTAAACTTTAACACAATTGGCTGAGTCTGGTACTTGTCTTTAAACCCTTTGAACCCTAGTCCCGCATATAGGCGTCCTTTTCAAACATTGTACATGTGAATAGAACATTTGTCCTGTGCAAACATTGAATACCCAGATCAGAGGGCTCCTTTCGGAGCCCTCTGATCAGGGTCTTCCCTGTTTGTCATAATGACAAACATTGAAATAAAAACCTTAAAAGTCAGAAATGGACTAGACTAAAATAGAAACTGGAATTGTCCATTTAAAGTTTCAGGGAGGAAAGAGTTAAAGTCATGCATTATAAATCATGGAAGGTTGTTTGCTAAGATCTGGTTCCGAACTGTTTGTGATAAAATCTGGTTCAAACTTGTTTATATAATGATTTGCTTGACAAAATTTACAGTAGACTAAACTTTTACAACCCCTGATAAGTTCATTTGGTGTTATATAACAAGTTGCAGACTATATTGTAACCCACCCCATAGCCTGTTTGTAGATTAGAAGACAGGTGACCAATTAAAGCAGGTTGATAGTAAGGCAGAATGCTTTAACCCATTACTCCATAAATACACCTTTTTATGCCTTTAATTTCATCATCCACTTATGAAAATATTTCCAATTTATACAGTCATGAATATGTATCATGAGAAATATTTTCTATATTCTAGAAGATGATAGCTTAAAGCAGGCTGAAAGTAAAGCAGAATGTGCCTTAAGGCACTTTCTGCTTTACTATCAACCTGCTTTAAGTGGTCACCTATTTTCAAAATTAGAATCAGGCTATGGGGTAATGGGTCAAGTTACCAACTGGTAATATACATTGTACTAGAAGTTCCCCCTGTTAGGTTTATGTTCAAGAAGTCCTACGGTAACTTTCCTTAGTGTAAAATTAATTAGCGATTCATGGAGTAGTGGGTTAATGGCTGAAGTTTTCCACTTTACCTTCTGCCTGCATCAAGCAGTCACTTGTTTTTAAAAACATTTTAATTTTATTCAAGGGGTCTTAATTATGGAACTTAAGGGTATTCAGCTTTAAGGAGAACTTCAAAATGCAAGTGTTCCCTTATGAAACAATTTATGTCTTATATGTTAACCCATTACCCCAAAAATACACTTTTTGACGCCTTAATTGTTTTCCTTCAATGAAGAAAATAGTTATTCTTTTATACAGTCATGAGCATGTACCTTAAGAAATGTTCTTTTATCCTTGCAGACAATAGCTTAAAGCAGGTTGAAAGTAAAGCAGAATGTGCCTCAGGCACATTCTGCTTTACTTTCAACCTGCTTTAAGTGGTCACCTGCCTTCAAAACTAGAAATAGGCTATGGGGTAATTGGTTAAACAAAACTGGTGATCTCAGCTTGAAAGTAACATGATTGGTCTAGCATACGAGGATGCTTCAGGTGCAATAGTATAAACCTTGGCACTGATTGGCTGTTTAGATACCATGTGACCTGATATATCCAAATTGAAAGACTCTTACAAGAAACTTATATAATGCTATTCAAGCAATTTTAATTTCAAACCTGACTAATTTCAACTGTGACAATATCATACAAAGCAGATATTACGACTATGTAAATGAAAACTTGATATTATTTTTATATACTGAAAGCTGCTTAAAACAAGATGGAAGTAAAGCAGAAAGCTCCTTAAGGAGCTTTCTGCTTTACTTTCATCTTTGATTTAAGCAGCTACCTGTCTAAAATCTTTTAAATAAAAAATCTTGTTTTTGGAAGGTTTGGGTTGCAGAGTAGGACTGTAAAGTAATTTTCTCTATCTTGTATTGTTATGAACCTGTACAATCTTTAATTTCATCTGTGGTAGAAAAATTTGAGTGGCAAAGATGTCTGGGTTTGTTTGGGCACAAATAATACCCTTTGTGCTGACATCTGGTCATAATGTAAATTTTAATATATTGTCAACTTCAAAGCCAGCAATGGAAAAAACATATATGATGGATGACTTGTCTCACAGTTTGGGCTCCACATATTCTCATCCCATATTTATATTACAGTAAAAAACCCTCTAAACCTCACACTTATTAATCAATATTTTTGGTCTCCCATACCTATTATTTACAGGTGACAGCTTAATGCAGGATAAGAGTAAGGCAGAAAGCTCCCAAAGGAAGCTTTCTGCCTTACTTTTATCCTGCATTAAGCTGTCTTTTGTGGTCTACCCTTTTCTCAACAAATGTCAAGTTTATAGAGGTTTTCCTATATAATATATACCTGTTTGAAAAGTGTCAACTGCTTCAAAATTATTGTCTGATATAACTTTATTTTTATGAATAATCCCCCCCTCCAACAACAACAACAACAACAACATAATGCAACAAAATAATTATTTGTAAAGGGTCTAATTACTCTAAAATGTCAGGGCAAATTAAGGGGTTTGATCTGGATCCAAATAAGTTACAAAGTGTAATTTTGTCTTTTAATGAGTGCAAATTATGCATTTTCTACCTGTCTAACTCTCAAGTGGGAAACTGGAAAAAAAAAGCTTGACTCGTACATAGTCCCTGTAGTGCATTAACGCATTCAACCCTAGTGAAGAGTATACTCGTCATTTATAAACAGTGTACCTGTGAGGATTACACTTGTCATATGCAAACAGTGTAGACAATAATCAGAGGGCTCCTTAAGGAGCTCTCTAATCAGTGTCTACACTGTTTGTCATTTTGAAATATATTTAACAAAATGGTTAAAATCAACCTTAAATAGTCAGAAATTGACAAAACTTATTTTGAATTGGATTTGTCCATTAAAACTTATAGGGGTGAATGAGAAATAAAGACCCTGTACAAACAGTGTAGACCCAAATCAAAGGGCTTCTTAAGGAGCTCTCTCCACTGGGTATTCACTGCTTGTCATGATTATTATAGATATTGTAGACACCCATCAAAAGTCAACATGAAGATTATTTTAATTATTTTATTAATGGAAGGGTAGTTAGGGTACATTTGAAAATTAGTTATTATAAGGGTATCTTTGTGACAAAGAATTTTGATTAAAAGAAGCTGAGTGATACAGAATATAAAAGTGAAACATTGTGATGGACAGGCCCGTGATATTGTGCCTTTTTTTTTTATTCATACTTTTTGTCAATCGCTTCTGCATTATATAATACAATCATCTTTTCTATCATTCACAATACAAGTTTCTGAGGTATACTGACAAGACATAAATTGAACGTATGTGTCCACCTGCATGAAATATTAATATTTTGTACAGTCATACTTGTGTTAAAGCATTGCTTGCACATAGCTGCTTAATGCGGAACAAAAGTAATGCATAAGGCATTATTCTAAGTATCTTGAGAAGCTTTCTGCATTACATTCTGTTATGCATTAAGCTACCACTCTGTTTAGATGAGACTAGATTAGGGCTCAAGATAAGGGGAGTATTTCAAAAACTAAAATCTTTATTTCTGCTTTAAACCCTATGGTATCACTACTCATTAGAATCGTCTCGAAGAGACGATTCTAACGAGTAGTAACACCATAGGATTTGGTGCTAAAATAAATGAGAAAATGTTGGATTTGTTTGGTTTACTCCCTCTTATCTGGAGCCCTGTAGATGTTTAATGCAGGTATTGCTGTATGGTTTTGCAATTATATGTGTTTGCAGCATTACCTCTTAGCGGCTAGCGGTGAAATTATGATAACCGTTGCAAGCAGTTACGATCCTCATGAGACTCCTTGTAATGTGACGTCTCATCAGGATCATACTGTTTGACACTCAAACTAAGTTTTTCAAAGAGATTTTGGAAACTGTATTTTTAGAACTGTAGCATACCACAATTGTTGCAGACGAAATTATTACCCAGCATGCATTGAGTTTAAGATGTATGGATTACAAAGTTTTTATTCAGGTGAGATTAAAAGCTGTGATAAAGGGAGATAATTATGTTGACAACAATATGGATGGGGGACAATGTGCATTTGTGTGCAGCACTGATGGATAGAAAGTGGTTATGAATAATATTTATCTTTTTTTTAAGACTTTATTTCTATTTTGCAGTTTAGCATTCATCTATCATTTTACATTAAAAAAAATCTAAAATAGAATCTTTTATCTATTTGAATTTCTGTTTCTAATCTCAGGGCTGCCATAAGTTGACATAAAAAATCCTAAGATTTCCAAATTTGCATTTTTCAAGTGCGATTTTAAGAATCGTACCTTTCCCCATCGCCTGTTTCTAGTTTTGTTGACACGTTGCTGCTTAAAGCATACTGAAAGTAAAGCAAAATGCGCCTTAAGGTGCATTCTGCTTTACTTTCAGCCTGCTTTAAGCTACCGTGTCCTAGAGAAAAAAAATCCGAAGATTTAGGAAAAATCCGGAAAATGGCAGCCCTGTAATCTTGTACAAAGTTAGCAAATATACCCTGTGAAAAGTGTTCAAGAATTTTAGAATGTTCATGGACATTAAACGGCTGCTTCTAGAACTTCAAGATTTTTTTTAAACATTTTAGAAAAGGAGTTCAAGAAATATTGTGATTCTAGAACAATGGTTCTACAACCATCACATTTCTAGAATTTTTACAGAAAGTTCATGAATGTTAAATGGCTGCTTCTAGAATTGTAGCATTATTTATTATAATTAATCCATTACTCCATAAAATACACATTTTAAGCATGTAATTTTTTCCTTCAAGGAAGAAAATATTTCCACTTATACACTTATCCTTAATATGCACCATAAGAAATAGTTTCTCTAAGTAGTAGATGACAGCTTAAAGCAGGTAGAAAGTAAAGCAGAATGTGCCTTATGGCACATTCTGCTTTACTTTCAACCTGCTTTAGAGGTCACATATCTTTAAAAAAGAATGAACAGACCATTGCATAAAAGGTTTAACACTCTTATTAACATTCATATCAGAATATTTCATTCAATAACTCTTGTCTTCAAAACTAGAAACAGGCTATGGAGGTAAAGGGTTAAAACTTCCCTTGTTTATCATGATCTTGAAAACATTTGCAAATAATTTATATCTGTATGAAATGCAGAATTATGTGGAATCTCATCAGGATTCGATCACACTCTTTGATCTTCATATTGTACTTCACTGTCATTAAGTGAAAGAAGAGTCAACCCATTACCTCATAAATACGCCTTTTTACGCCTTTAATTTATTCCTCCCCTGAAGAAAGTAGTTTGATTTGAATCAATCATGAATATGCTGTCTAAGAAATATATTCTGTATTCAAGCAGATAATAGTTTAAAGCAGGCTGAAAGCAAAGTAGAATGTGCCTTAAGGCACATTATGCTTTACTTTCAACCTGCTTTAAGTGGTCACAAAGTCATGTCTTCAAAACTACAAACAGGCTTTTTGGTAATTGATTAATTTCTGACATGTAGAAAACAACTTTATTTAAGAAGACAACTTACTCAGTAGGGAATCAGTAAAGATGCATTCAGATTGAGAGAAAAAAATGGAAAAAGGAAGTATTTTGCACAACTACATCTATATTAATTAGTAATTTGCAATCTGATTAGACCTACTGCATTTTGTCGCGTTGAGTATGGCTTTTTAATAACTGTTAAAATCAAGGTAATAATAATAATTTTTGTTATGATTTTAAGTCGCGTTAACAGTATTTCAGTCATGTTGCGACAACCAGCCAATAACAGGTGTATGAAGACCCCAGATGCCCTTTATGCACGGTTTCAGACTTGAATCTACAACTGGGTATAGAACAACCAAAGTGCCCAGACTGGGATTCGAACCCACAGCAGTGAGGAGCTTAGTGGTGTAAGTCACAGTGACTATATCACTAGGCCACAATAATCATAATGAGATACCCAAGGAGGGGAATACTTACTCCGCTTCTTTACCCTTGCCATGTAGGAAACAAATACAGTGCTCCCTCTCTACAACCACCCTCCCAACAAAGACTCCCTCTCTACAATCACCCTCCCAATAACCATTCCCTCCCAACAATCACCCTCCCAATATTGACTCCCTCCTTACAACAACCCTTGCCCCCACTGTCCCCTTAACAAGCCAGTTATGTCTTAACGCTTTAACTGTTACAATATTGTCTGCTTTATATTGTCGTCTGCTGTTTTTTCTCAAAGTTAAATATAAGTGGATATTTTGATAGAATAAACAATATGACTAGTGACAAACAGCTTGAATCCAGATCAGACGCTGCATGACACGGCGTCTAATCTTGATTCAAGCTGTTTGCAAATGTAAGTCAAGTCTTAATTTTCTCTCCCTACAACGACTCCCTCTGAACAACACATACAATCTGTGTCTCCCATTGGATGTGATTGTAGAGAGGGAGCACTGTATAAGTATAATTTGCAAATAGTGTAGACCCAGATAACAAGGCTCCTTTTGGAGCCCTCTGACCAGGGTTTGCATTGTTTGTCATTGTAAAGTAACGTATAAAACTTTGGCGATGACAAACTTCTGTCCTCGATCAAAAGACGATCATCACATTGGCACTTTCACAACATGATCGCCGAGTTCTACGATTAATCAGCATATCACTAGCTTATGCTATACCCCGGCGTTGGCTTCCAGGACTTGGGTATCATAATCTGAGCAAACGACTGCACCTACGGTCACCGAACTTCATATGCTGATGCGCCTTAATGAGTAGACTACGATGCACCACAGTTTGATGGCCTTGACCACAAGGTCAACATTAAGGTTTTGCGTTAAAGTCTGTTCTGAGCAAATGACTTCACCTACAGTCACGAAACTTCATATGCTGATGCGCCTTAATGTGTAGACCATGGTGCATTGCAGTTAAGTGGCCTTGACCTCTAGGGTCAATGTTAAAGTTTTGCGTTAAAGTCTGTTCTGAGCAAATGACTGTATCTAAGGTCAAGAAACTTCATACGCTGATGCACCTCAATGAGTAGACCAGGATGCACCACAGTTTGGTGACATTGACTTTGACCTTGACCTCTATGGTCAACATAAAGGTTTTGCATTGAAGTCTGTTCCTTGCGGGAGGTGAGCTTCGTAAATCTTTGATTACCCATTCTTGTTAAACAGGTCCATGGTGTTGAAAAGAGTTAATATTACCCAGTGTAAATCACTACTTGTAATACATAGTCCGGTTCAATCCCATATAAAGGCTGGTTTTCCTGAGAAAATAGTTCCTTTTAAAATAGTCATGAATAGGTACCATGAGAAATATGTTCTATATCCTCTTAGATAGTAGCTGAAAGCAGGCTGAAAGTAAAGCAGAATGCACCCTAAGGGCATTCTGCTTTACTTTCAACCTGCTTTAAGTAGTCATCTTGTTTCAAAACTAGAAACAGACTATGGGGTAATGGGTTAAGGTGCATTCTACTTTTCTTTCAGCCTGTTTTAAGCTAGCATCTGCTAGGGTATAGAAAATTTTCTTGTGGCACATGTTGATGCATGACTGTATAAATTGGAACTATTTTCTTCAGTGAAGGAATAAACTGAAGCACTTCTATCAGGGGTAAGGGTTATTCTGAGTCATGAATATGCACCATAAGAAATAGTTCCTATATCCTAACTGATGGTAGCTTCAAGCAGCTGAAAGTAAGGCAGACTATTTAAAGGAACATTCTGCTTTACTCTCAACCTGCTTTGAATAGTCACCTGTCTTGTGTTGAAAACCTAGAAACTGTTTATGGGCTAATGGATTAATGTGTATACATTAACTGATAATTAGTAATTGATTATCTATTGAGAGAGGTGCTCAGTTATCAGTATCTGTTTCGATTCCAATTACTAATTACCATTCATATTTCAGTACAGACAAGTTTTACCCCTTTTATTGATGTAAGTAAACATTAAAAGTCAACACACATAATTATTATAATATTCACAACATTATTTGGTTACATTTACAAAACTAGCAGAAAAATACATGTAAAATACAAACATGCCAATAATTATTACATGCCAGGTACTAGCTAGCAAACAAGTACATGTGAAATACTAATAGACAACTAAATGCAAAAAATAATGGCATGTGAAATACCAAACAGACAATTACATGTAAAATACTTACAGGCAATAACATTAATTTTAAGGTATTCGTAAATAACTATGTAAAAAATGTAGATCAGTATTTATTAACTCATTCACCCATGGATCTTTTGATGGACAATTCCATTGTCCAATTAAGTCTAGTCCATTTTTGTTTATGTAGGGGTGGCTTTAAACATATCTTCAAAATGACAAACAGTGCAGACCCTGATTAGAGGGTTCATGCAGGTGCCCTCTGATCAAGGTATTCACTGTTTGCATAGGACAAGTGTACTCCGTACATGTACACTGTTTGTTCATGACAAGTATACTCATCATTAAGGATTTAATATGTTAAAACTATTTAGAACTCATGTAGACTGGTTCAGATTTTAGTAACTAAAAATAGTCACAAGGGAAATGTACAACCTACAAGAGTTGGTGTTGGATAAAAGTTACATCTAAGTTATTGGAGAAAATCTTGTTTAAAGTGAAACATTATGATTTTAGTAAAAAAAACATGTTAAAGGTAAACTCTTTTAACCCTTTACCTGATAGCCTATTTCTAGAATTGAAAATAGGTTACTACTTAAAGCAGGTTGAAAGTAAAGCAGAATGCGCTTAAGGCGCATTCTGCTTTACTTTCAGCCTGCTTTAAGCTATCCTGTGCTAGAATATATTGAAAATTTTCCCTATAATATATATTAAATTATTAAATTGGAACTATTTTCTTCAGCGGATGAATAAATCCGATTCGCTAAAAGTCGCTTCTATGGGGTAAAGGGTTAACAGTAGCACATACACTACATGTACCTAATTGTCATCTGTAAAACATATGACTATTGTGATCTCCAACAATTCGTGGTATTAATTATTTGCAAACACTTTCAGTTATTTTCAAAGGAGTACCAAACAATTTGGATCCAGAGTAAATGCTGAGTAACTAGGCATATCATCTGGATCCAAATTGGTAACTACAATTACTGTGAATTTGCCCATAGGTGCAGAGGGTTAACCCTTTCCCTCATGCAAGCCCCTTCTAGCACATTAAATTTCAACTGAAAATGGTTTCAATTTTTACAATCATGAAAATGTACCATAAACAATAGTTTCTAAATCCTAGCAGATGATTGATGCTTTAAACAGGATGAAAGTAAAGCAGAATGCGCCTTAAAGTGCATTCTGCTTTACTTTCAACCTGCTTTAAGTGATCACCTGTCTTCAATATTAGAAACAGGCTATGGAGTAAAGGGTTAAAAACAAGCTTATGAATGTAAGGGGTAGATGTTGATAATAGAGGGAACTCTTTGCATGCTGGGTATTTTTTTTCTCTTGAAGCAATTGTTGTCTGCTACTGTTGTAAAAAATGAATTTCTAAAATTTCTTTTCAAAACTGAGTCAGACTGTCAAACAGTTTGGATCAAGATGAGATGCCGCGTTATGCGGCGTCTCATCTGGATCCTAACTGTTTGCAAAGATAATCACCATTTCACCAGTAGCGTGCAAGGAGATAAATATTTCATTTTCAGGTATCAAATAACGCTATCCAATGTCATCAATGACAGGCCAGCTAAACATTAGCTGCCTATTCGCTCCGAGATAATTGGACGAAATTTCATGATAAGGTAACAATAAATATATTGACATCATCCTCCACTTGACAGTATCGGGCGATCAAGTTGTAACTGAAATTTTATTGCGCTTTTACTCTTATATATATACGCTAATGACAAAACTTTGTTAAATCTTGTCATATAGTTTGGATCCTGATGAGGCGCCAAGTAACTTGAAAAGAAATTTAAGATGATAATCATCTCAGTATACATGGCTAGATCCAGATAAAGGGAGTAAGTATACCAAAAGTTAAAATCTTCATATCTGGTCTAAACCCTATGGTGTGACTACTCATTAGAATCGTCTCGAAGAGACGATTCTAATGAGTAGTTACACCATAGGATTTGATGGTGTCAAAAAGGAGAAAATATAAGATCTGTGCAGCTAGCTCCCTCTTATCCAGAGCCCTAAGTAATAGCAATAGATGACAATTATTGTTGTAGATGCCAGTATTACTTATAAACAGAATAATATTGAGTTTTAATTAAAATACTTGTGTATGTTTATACCTCAGAACTCATGAGACTATTTAACCCATTACCCCATAAATACGCCTTTTTACGCCTCTAATTTATCCCTCAACTGAAGAAAATAGTTTCAATTTTTACAGTTGTGAATATTTAACATTGGAAATATTTTCTATATTCTAGCAGATTGTTGCTTAAAGCAGGCTGAAAGTGAAGCAGAATGTGCCTTAAGGCACATTCTGCTTTACTTTCAACCTGCTTTAAGTGGTCACCTTTCTTCGATACTAGAAAAAGGCTATGGCGTAATGGGTTAAGTTTAATACCAGGGTCAATGTGTGTTAAATTAGCCAGCAAACCCTTTACTCCATAGATTATCATATGCATTTTTACGCATTTAATCTATTTCTCCACTGAAGGAAATCTCCAAATTTATACAGTCATGCATGAATATGTATCATAAGACATATTTCGTATATTCTAGCAGATGGTAGGTTAAAGCAGGTTGAAAGTAAGGCAGAAAGCGCCTTAAGGCACATTCTGCTTTACTTTCAACCTGCTTTAAGTGGTGGCCTGTCTTCAAATCTAGAAACTTGCTGTGGGGCGGTAAGCGGACATGAGCCCCCTGGACACGAGCACCCCGGCCGATTTTGGGTTGGCGGACATGAGAGCCCCCCCCCCTGTTTTGCGCGTGCTGACATGAACCCCCTCAAGTTGACAATATAACTGATTACATCTACCATCATTATCTTTTTCCTCTGAGGTATCATGATTAACCCTTAGCCTGCCACTCACGACTATAGCTCCATATGCAAACAGCTTGGATCCGGATGAGACGCCGAGTAACTCGGCGTCTCATCCGGATCCAAGCTGTTTGACACTCGGACAACATTTTCAGCAATTTTGAGCAACTTTGAAGCACTTTGAAACTTGAAGCAGACGAGAAATATAGCAGACGACAATTTATTTGGCAGGCTAAGGGTTAAAATGAAACAATTAATAAATAGCGAATTAAAATAAAACAATTAATAAATAGCGAATTAAAATGAAACAATTAATAAATACCGAATTATTACTAACAAGCACGGCAATATTTATAGCTGAAGAAAAACATCATTGTTTGTTAAAATATTAACAAAACATTAGTCAAGTATCTGTCCCGCCAGGGGGGCTTATGTCTGCCCACTGTATGGACTAATTGGACCCCACCTGAGAGAATGGAGCGGATACAGGGGACCCGCGCGCGATACCCTACATTTATTATCAAAAGGGTTCTCTGGTACTTTTAAATGTCAAGTTTAAAGCACTGATACATCGGACCTCGGTTTATAAACTCTCATCCGAAAGACTTGGTCCGGCAGGGGATCGAACTCACGACCCCTGACGTCGTGATTGGACGCTTTACCCCTCGACCAAGTCCACCGGTTGCTTTAAAGTTAAATGTATCCATATTTCAAAGTGAAAATGTGGCTCAACCATGTACACAGAGCCTGTATTAAAGATGGGTGACCACTTAACTCATTATCCCCTGAAACTTCCAATGGAAAATTCCAGTTTGCAATAAAGGATCGTCCATTTTAGACTATTTAGGGTTGTTTTTTGTAATAAATTGAAAAATGACAAACAGTGAAGTCCCTGATCAGAGGGCTCCTGCAGGAGCCCTCTGATCAGGGACTTCACTGTTTGCATAGGACAAGTGTACTCTTCACAGGTAAACATTTGGTAAACGACGCATATATGCGTCACTAGGGCTCAATGAGTTAAAGCAGGTTGAAAGTAAAGCCTGCTTTAAGCTACCATTTACTATTATATAAAAAATATTTCTTACGATACATATTAAGGACTATATAAAGTGGAACTATTTTTTCAGTGGAAGAGTAAATTAGAGGTGTAAAAAGGTGTTTTTATTGGGCAATGGGTTAAGAGAGTTATAGATACCAAGGTTTAATTGTATAGGATATGTGTGACTGTTGTTACTTGCGGAAAGTCAATATTTATGCAAAGTCTTGATACAAAAGTACTCTATCCAAATTGTCAAACTGATTTTGATATCTATCCCTTTATCTGAAACTATCATTAACTCTTTCAATGTTAAGTTAATATTTTTCGTCTGCAACAATTGACGTCTGCCACAGTTCTAAAATTAGATTTAAAAAAAAAAAGAAAATCAAAATATGATCAGTTACAAGCAGTTTTGATCCTGATGAGATGCAGAGTTACTCGGCATCTCATCTGGATCCAAGCTGTTTGTAAAGTTAATCTCGGTTTTGTTGGTAGCGTGGAATGAGATTAAGTGACCTTTTCAATTGTGAGATAAGAATGTAAATAGGTAAAGCAAATAGGTATACCATTGTGTAGTGGAATAATGCTATGTCAGTTATCAAGTCGTTAGAATTTCGGGTATACAGTAAAACCTGTGTACAGAAGCCCGACCCGTCAATATTTAATAAATTTATTAAAATTACCGTCAGACATATTATATCTGACAGAGCAGCTTTCTGCATTACTTTTATCCTGCATGAAGCTTTATAGAATACCATCATACACCAGTGTTTCTTTTTATTGCATTGCTGTGATGAGTTTAGTAAAGAAATCGATGGCCATCGATTGTGAGTTGGCTACCGGTCTGAAATACAGTTGAGAAAAACCTTATTCTTCCGTTCAAACGCAAACACAATGCAATGAAATATAGAAAATGACAACTTTTTGACTATTCTGACTACCAGTTTTAATATGAGTGGCAAACAGTTTGGAGCCTGATCAGATGCCGGATTACCTGGCGTCTTATCTGGCTCCAAACTGTTTGCAATGAAAATAATAGTTTAAGCTTAACCGGGGTAATGTGGAAAGAAAACTTTTTCTCTACCGTACTATGCACGCTGCACACGGGGCACAAAACTGCTAACCTTAACAGCCAACAGTGGTAATTGAACTCGCTACTGCTCTCTCTGCATGCTGGATCATTGTTTCATCTACAATAGTTGGCAACTGCTTCTGTTTTAAAAATAGAATTTTCTATTCAAACGTAATTTGGATTCTAATGAGACACAGTTTTTATGCGGCGTCTCATTAGAATCCAAACAGTTTGAAAAGGTTATCATACTTACCTCCAGAATGAATAGTTATAACTGTATAACTATAGATTTTAAACAGGGCTCCGGATCAGGGGAGTATTTCAAAGAAATAAAAATCTTTATTTCTGCATTAAAACCTATGTAGTCACTACCGTCTCTTTGAGACAATTCTAATGAGTAGTGACACAATAGGATTGGGTGCTTAAAATGTTGAATTACTTCAGCTGACCCTCTCCTAGCTGGAGCCTTGTCAGTAACAGTATATTCACTGTGAGGCCTAATGTTATCAAGAAAGACAAATAAGGAATTGTTATACATAAAATAAAGTTATCTTTTACACTGTTGATTGTGCGAATAAAGCCCTGCTGACCAACCATTCAAAAGATGTATGGGCGATTGTTAACCCTTATGCTGCTGTGATGATCATCTGCTCTGAAAATGTTGCCTGCAAAATTTTTAAAATTTAATTTGATGTATGATTAAAGTAAAGAAACTAAAAGAGGAGTGTTTTTCTTATGATACATAATTCATTACTGTATAAATTGGAACTTTTTCTTCAGTGGAGGAATAAATTAAATGTGTTAAAATGAGTATAATCTATGGAGTAATGGGAGAAATCATTATTGATATGTATACCATCAAACCTGTTGTAAACTATGTACCATTCAAATAATTATACATGTGTACCCCTTTTGAATAGCTTAATGTGAAGAACAAATTCTTGAGTAATACGGAAATCTCAATCTTTAGGCTCTTAAGTTTCTGTAGTACTTTTGTCCTGTATAAAACATATATCTTTAATCCTCAAATAATCAACATGGTTTACTTCTTCACCTAATTGTCATTTTGCACAAGTTGGACTGTTTATATTGTTATGAACAAACACATTTGTCAGATCATATCTCCTTATTGCCGTGTGGGTAAATCAGTTTTATTTTTTACAGACACGGTGTTCTAAGTATTTGAAATGTTCATTACTAAGATGACAACCTACAATCCAACGTGTGATGTTCAACAACATTTAACCCATTGCCCCATAAATACGTCTTTTTACGCCTTTAATTAATTCCTCTACTGAAGAAAATAGTTCCAAATTATACTGTAATAAATTAGAATCATAAAAGAAATATTTTCTATATTCTAGCAGATAATAGCTTAAAGCAGGCTGAAAGTAAAGCAGAATGCGCTTAAAGCGCATTCTGCTTTACTTTCAACCTGCTTTAAGTGGACACCTATATTCAATACTAGAGATATGCTATGTGGGAAAGGGTTAACTGAGTAGAATGCAGAAATTAAACCCATAACCCCATAGCCTTTTTCTAGTATTGAAGATAGGTGATATAAATTTAACTAAAGCAGAATCAACTTTAATGCACATTCTGCTTTACTTTCAGCCTGCTTTAAGTTAACATCTGCTAGGGTATAGATGATATCTTATGGGACATATTCAAGACAGTATAATGGAAACTATTTTCTTCAGTGGAGGAATCAATTAAAGGCGTAATATTGTGTGAAGAACTGTGGTGGCTGCTTTTTAATGGAGGACAACATTAATGCAGAAAGCTGTTGTATTTTGCATCAACTTTCACTTGTCATAAAGACATCCATTGAATATTTTGTAGTCTGTGGTTAAGAAGTTGAATTGCTTGCCCATGTTCTTACATTTTGACAGGTGACTGCTTTAAGCAGGCTGACAGTAAAGGGAGATTTCAGCCTTACTGTCAGCCTGCTTAATGCTAGGTTCACACCAACGGCGCTTTGATGGCGCTTTAAAGCGGCATGCAAAGCGGCACAAAAGCGTAACAAAGCTTGATTGAAGCGTCAGGGTCGTAATAGATCGTGGGAAAGCTTGGAGTAAAGCGGGACATTCGGCAAGAGCGCCAATTTTTTTTAAACGGTTTAAAAAAATTGGGCGCTCTGTTACGAATTGATTAAAGCGCCTAGAGCGCATCAAAGCTTAACAAAGCGTAACAAAGCTCAGCAAAGCTTGACTCAAAGCGTAGGAAAGCTTAACAGAGCTTGGTTCAAAGCGGGGACCCCAGTCTTCACGGTCTGTCACCACTTGACACGCTTCGTTAAGATGTCTCAAGATTTGTTACGATTTGGCATGAAGATCTGATACGAGGTCAGACGCTTTCATCAAGATCTGACACGCTTTGTTACGTTTTCATGAGGACTCTCTCACGCTTTCTCAAGAATTGAGACGCTTTGATCGAGGATTGACACGTTTTGTTAGGCTTTGTTACGCTTGGCAAGCTCATTCTGCTTTACTTTCAACCTGCTTTCAGTGGTTACCTGTCCTCAAAGCTAAAACCAGGCTATGGGGTAATGGCTTAACATAGGTTTTAGGTATGACTGTACAATGGGAGTAGATATTGACTACCATGGTTTATCCAAGGGGGAAAATGTTAGTACATTTCTATCACTAGCCCGCAACTGTGAATACATATCAAAGAATAACTCTTCAAAAAGTCATTTCCTGACATTAGAATGTATGATGATGAGCATTATTATAAGTTCAGAACACTTGTTCAGTGGTATAATTAACAAGAACTTATCGAGAAAATCTCGATTACATCTTGATTATATCTCGTGGAATTGACTCTACTGTTTATCTATACTCAGCAGTAGCAGACCAGAGCACCAGATAAGGGTAGTTTTTCAAAACTTAAAATCTTCATTTCTGAATTAAACCTTATGGTGTCACTACTCATTAGAATCGTCTCTTCGAGACGATTCTAATGAGTAGTAACACCATAGGATTTGGTGCTGAATGAGTGAGAAAATGTTGGATTTGTTGAAATAACTTCCTCTTATCTGGAGACCTGGCAGACTTGTGTTCATAGGTAGATTAAAGCAGCACAAGATGACATAATAATCAGGATCCAACCTGTGTCACATCTTGGTAATAATTGAAACATATCAAAAACATATCTATTATAAGATGATATATGATTTTTTTTAAAATTAAAAAATAATTATTACATGCAGTTTAAGAGTTGACTATTTGCATAACCCTTTTGATGCTGAGTTGTTTTTAATGGACTGAACAGGGTTCCAGATAGGAGGAATTAAACTGAACAAATCCAGCAGTTTCTCACTCATTTCAGCACCAAATCCTATAGTGTCACTACTCATTATAGAATCGTCTCTTTGAGGCGATTCTAATGAGTAGTAACACCATAGGGTTTAATGCAGAAGTAAAGATTTTGGTTCTTTCAAATACTCCAATTTATTTGAGCCCTGGGACTACTGCACCTTTGAAATATGATGATGACCAGTTTATGTTAATTTGATAAGGACCTTTAAGTTTTTGGGAAATATATATTCCAGAAAACAATAAAAGTAAAACAAACATAAAATAGGACCTGATCAAAGGGCTCCTTAAAGAACCGTCTGATCAGGGTCTACACTGTAGGCAAAGTATAGTTATTGTGGTTTAATTACAGCATAGAAAAGGTTAAGTTTCATAATACTGTTAAATTGGTTGTTAAAACCATTACCCCATAAATACGCCTTTCCACTCCTCCATTGAAGAAAAAAGTTGCAATTTATACAGTCATAAATTATGTTTGACAAAGAATATTTTCTAAATTTAGCAGATATTAGCTTAAAGCAAGCTGAAAGTAAAGCAGAATGTGCCTTAATACACATTCTGCTTTACTTTCAATCTGCTTTAAGTGGTCACCTATCTTCAAAACTAGAAACAAGCTAATAGTGAATTAAAAGAACATGAAATATCATTCCATATGATAGGTGGCATTCAAATGCGGGACAAAAGTAAAACAGAGAGCTTCTTTTAACCCTTAGCCTGCCAGTCACGACTATAGCTCCATATGCAAACAGCTTGGATCTGGATGAGACGCCGAGTAACTCGGCGTCTCATCCGGATCCAAGCTGTTTGACACTCGGACAACATTTTCAGCAATTTTGAGCAACTTTGAAGCACTTTGAAACTTGAAGCAGACGAGAAATATAGCAGACGACAATTTATTTGGCGGGCTAAGGGTTAATTACTTTGTCACGCATTTAGCAGTCATCTGTCTTTAACCCATTGCCACCATAAACCTGTTTCTAGTTTTTAAAGACAGGTGACCTCTTACAGCAGGTTGAAAGTAAAGCAGAATGCGCCTGGAGGCGCATTCTGCTTTACTTTCAACCTGCTTTTAGTTTTTATCTGCTTGGATTTAAAAAATATTTCTATAAATTGGGAACTATTTTCTTCTGTGGAGGAACACATTAAATACACTATAAATAGGCGCATCTATTGGGGAAAGGGTTAAAGTGTTGATACTTAACCCTTTACCTCATGGCCTGTTTCTTGTGGTGAAAATAGGTGACGCATTCTGCTTTACTTTCAGCCTGCTTTAATTAAGCTACTATCTACTGTAGTATAGAAAATATTTCTTTTATACATATTCAAAATTGTAAAGATTGGAACTATTTTATACAGTTTTGGAATTAATTAAAGGCGTATTTATGGGATAATGGGTTGACATGAGTTTGACTGTATTTTTTTATTGCTCTAAAACATCAAAGACATAAGAACTGGTAATATTTACATCTGATTGTATGCTGATGGCCGCTGTCTTTTCTGTAGCAGGTGCGTTGAAGATTCAAACGCAGGAAGAACAGCTGCATTCTGGGAGCCGCATTATTAGTCCTGTCGTACCACTTTTTAGTGCAGGGTTCCAGATAAGGGGGAGTAAACTGAACAAATACATTTTCTCACTCATTTCAGCATCAAACCCTATAGCATTACTACTCATTAGATTCGTCTCTTTGAGACGATTCTAATGAGTAGTGACACCATAGGGTTTAAAGCAGAAATAAAGATTTTAGTTTTTGAAATACTCTCCTTATCTGAAGCTCTGTCTGTTGCAATTTTGTCTGCTTTGATATTGTCATCTGCAAACTTTGTCAGATTAAGATTTATGCATTTTCTGATTAAATAATCCATAGTATGAGCATAAAGCATTGTGGATCCAGATCTGACCCTGTACTATGCTGTGTTTGATCTGAGTAAAAACTGTTTGCATATACAGTGAAACCCCTCTAAACCTGACATGTTAGGGGACAGCAAAAAGGGCCGGTTTAGAGGGGTTTCCAGTTTAGAGGGGTTTTAACCCAATATATAAAATCGCTTGTTTCTAGTATAGAATAGCTGACCACTTAAAGCAGGTTGAAAATAAAGCAGAATGCGCCTTAAGGCGCATTCTGCTTTACTTTCAACCTGCTTTAAGCTATCATCTGCTAGAATGTATAAACTATTTTCTTCAGTGTAGGAATAAACCAAAGACGTAAAAATGCGTACTTATGGTGTAATGGGTAAAATAAAGAAGGGTTGGAAACGGGACCACAGCTTTTGTTCGGTTTAGAGAGAATTCTGGTATTTAGAGGTTCCGGTTTGGAGGGGTTTCACTGTACCACTCTAGTCAAGATGGTTGGGCAAGGGGTTAACAACAAGAAACTGCAGTCTGCTTCACACATTTTGATTTGTAAAACCTTTTTCAGATTTAATATTGTCTGGTTCAAAATTGTTGTCTGCATTTTTTTCCTTCACTTTTTCATGTTTTCATAAGAAAATAGACCAAAAAAGAATCTCCTTAGTTATGATTTTGATCAGATGTTTATTTTGTAGATGTAATGGTTTATGTCGTGGTAACTAAAAAGGATTCACAAGAGAACCTAATAACCCACAATAGTTACTTAGTGTTGAAAGAGTTAACACAAGTTTACTGTTTGATCTGGTTCCACACTGTTTGTAAATGCCAGTTAACCCATTACCCAATAGCCTGTTTCTAGTTTTGAAAATAGGTGACGACTTAAAGCAGGTTGAAAGTAAAGCAGAATGTGCCTTAAGGCACATTCTGCTTTAGTTTCAGCCTGCTTTAAGCTATCATTTGCTAAGATATAGCAAATATATCCTATGAAACATATTCATGTCTTTATAAAATTGCACCATTTTCTACGGTGAAGGAATATATCAAAGGCATAAAAAGGCGTATTTATGGGGCAATGGGTAAATGAAGTTGTGAATGGCCAAATAAGGGTTAAAACAGTTAAAATCTTCTTTTTACTTTATTTGCAGGAACCAAAGTCTTTGAGGATTTTAATGCCCAAACCACCATAGGTATGTACAAGTCTAATACAGTGCTCCCTCTCTACAACAACACCCAAGGGAAGACAAATATTGTGTGTGTTGTTGGGAGGGAGTTGTTATAGGGAGGGAAAATTATTACCGTTAGAGTGCATACGTTTGCAAATAGATTGATCCCTGATCAGACTTCGCGTAACCTGGCGTCTGATTTAGGTTCAAACTGTTAGTCAAAATGTTCAAAACAGCAAATGATATTCCAGCAATTCAAGCTTTAAAAATAAATGTCTTGTTTGGGAAAGGCGACAAGTGTTGTTGTAAGTAGGGAATCATTGTTCAGAGGGCCACTGTAGGGATCAGGGAGCACTGTAAAATTTACCCTTGTGTAACAGTTAAAACTCTACATATCAAACTATAGATAGCCTAGAGATTTGTAAATTCTCTGTTTGCTTACGACAGGACAGAAGTAATGCTGAAGGCTCATTGGTGGGCTTTCAGCATTTTATTTGTGGTGTTATAATTACAGCAACGATATTTTGAAGAATAAACTTCAGTCTGAAAGATGGCTGATTAATCCAGACTGAAGCAGAAAACTCCGCTAACTTTTTGTTTTGTTTTCAGCCTACTTTGATAAGTAGCCTAGATTACTCCTTTTCCCATGGAATCGTTTTCTATAACTATCCAGTGTTAAAGACAGGTAGTTGCTTAAAGCAGACTGAAAATTAAAGAGGAAGCTCTTGAATGAGTTATTTTTAGCTTGTCTGTTTTGAAGAAAACAACAAGCTATTTGCATCACTCCGATGTCTGTGTTGTCATTGTCCGTAATCTTTACATTTGCCACAACTTTGAAAGTACATGTGATTCAGTCTTTATATTTGGTATGTGTACACACCTAAAACATTTCTTGAGCTCAGTACAACTTGGGTCATGTTTGACAAAGGTCAAGGTCATTTAGAGATAAAATAGGGTGAATTTAAAATTGGCCCTGGCTTTGGAACTACATGTGATAGAGACTTTATATTTGGCATGTGTACTCAACTCAAGAAACCTTTTAGCTCAGTACAACTTTGGTCATGTCTGACAAAGGTCAAGGTCGTTGAGATGTCAAATAGGGTTAATTTAATATTGGCTATAACTCTGGAAAAAAACACACATTAGAGACTTCATATTTTGTCCTAAATCTTAATGTTGGCCATAACATTTTACTTTATTCATGCACTAGTTAAGCTGCAATATTAACATAAAAATGAAATCTCAATACTTTTAAATAGCCACTGAACAAAGGTAGTACTATATATTAACTGCATGAGCAGTTCTGCTTCTTCTTCTTTGAAATCAGCAATACAAATTGTGTAGTTCCATAAAACCGCTCTCATTTTCCAGATATCAAAATTTGTAAAAAAAAAATTTTATATAATTTTCCAAATATTTGAATCATTATATCAGAAGACATATGATGCAGGATTGCATACTCCTGGAGCTCAATAAAAGTTCCCAATCTCAGGGAAACTGCTTGTACGATTCCATTTTCAATCAAACCCATTCAGATATGATGTAGTTAGGCTTTATCGGGAACAATAATTCTTGATACATGCATATTGTACAGTGACCGTACCAAATTACGACCCAATAATTAAAGACCCAATAATTATTTCAAAGACAGGTGGTAGCTTAAAGCAGGATGAAAGTAAAGCAGAAAGCTCCTAAAGGAGCTTTCTGCTTTACTTTCAACCTGCTTTAAGCAGCTACCTGTTTTAAGCACAAAAATGAGTATTTAATTGGTTGGTCGTTAGAGAGAGGGGTTACTGTACGTGCACATTGTACAATAGTCTATTACCATATTGATTTGGGTTTCTCAGAATTTCTCCCCCCATTGTCATTCGAAAGCTGCCCTTTCATTCCAAATCTGATCCTTTATTGTATTTATGTCGAAAACGTCATACTTTCTTGAAATTCTTGACAACCAAATGTTCAATGTAATACTTCATAACATGCTATATTGCACATTTTATTAATCTTACAATGGTTCTCTAAATTAACTTGAATGAATCGAATTTTCCTTGTGTACTCATTCCGAGCTGCATTGTGCCGAGGGTTATGGAAGGCAATGACTGCGAAGGAATTTGCATACGGAACAATCAAGATTCCGACGCGAAGTTTCTTGCAATTTTCAGCTTCATATTTTTTGTCTATGTGAGACAAATAGAAGCAAATCAGATATGTGATCCCCACATTAGGTATACAAAATATATTCCGAAAAACCATGTAGATGTTTGGATGATTGACAATATATATCAAAAAATGCCGGAGTCAAGGGCATGTAGCTAAAACCTTCAGAAAAATTAAATAATGCTCTTACTTACAGTGGAGTAGACATTATGCTTTCCAGATTAAGTAAAACTAAATGAAAACGCAACAACATAGAAACTGACAAGTTTTTGACAACATTGATGATTCATTTTAATCTGTGTCAGTGCAAACAGTTTGGAGCCTGATCAGACGCCGGGTTACCCGGCGTCTGGTCAGGCTCCAAACTGTTTGCAATTGACATAACCCTTTCCCCCACAGAAGCGCCTTTTAGCGCATTCAGTTTATTCTTGCTCTGAAGAAAATAGTTCCAATTTATACATTCATAAATATGTATAATACAAAATATTTTCTATATTCTAGCAGATGATAGCTTAAAGCAGGCTGAAAGTAAAGCAGAATGCGCTTAAAGCGCATTCTGCTTTACTTTCAACCTGCTTTAAGTTGACACCTATATTCAATACTAGAGATATGCTATGTGGGAAAGGGTTAATAGTTTTAGCATTCATACGTTTATTCAGGAAAAGATTAATGTCTTCACTGTTCTGAAGTGTCCTATGAAGAACTACTGTAAAACCTGTATGGAGGTTCCGCCCACACAGTGTTGGCCCTGCATTTTATGTAGCTGTATTATATACTGTATTTGGCAGTGTATACCAAACTCAGATACAGAGCCTGGGATGGCAATGGTTCCTCTGGCCTGTACAATGTTGCAATGCAATAAGGCTGGTTTTGTCATGGTTCTATTTTATTTAGTATTTAAAGGTTGTAGATTATAAAGTTGCAGAGATGTCAAGTAATAAGTTGGAGCTAATATTCAATTATCACTTAAATTAAGAGCGTCAGATAGGGGGAGGGGGAATTTCAAAAACTAAAATATTTATTTCTGGATTAAACCCTATCGTGTCACTACTAATTAGAATCGTCTCGAAGAGACAAATCTAATGAGTAGTAACACCGAAGGATTTGATGCTGAAATAAGTGAAAAAATGTTGGTTTTGTTCAGTTTACTCCCTTTTATCGGGAGCCCTGATCACTGCTACAATAGTGTACTCAATCTCATCTGGATTCAAATTGTTTGCAATAGTAATCATAGTTTCACTGTCTGTGTACAAAGATTTAAAAGGTAAATTAAGACATTCGGTTCAAATCTTCAAGTCACAGCCTTGGGTGACAATACCTTTGTAATAAGAATCCAGACATAATTTATTTCACTGCCCTAATCTGTCAGGATAGGGACACATTGTAACAGGGGGATAATAGCACAGTCAAAATTATATCAAACCACAACTCAATATAAGGCCTATAAAATGTCTTTAATAGAGGTGATTGCTTAATGCAGGATAAAAATAATGCAGAAAGCTCCTGAGGAGCTTTCTGCATTATTTTTATCCTGCATTAAGCAGTCGCCTGCTGTAAGGAATGTTCATTGGTCTTGTATTGAATGGTTGGTTGATAGAAGTTTGACAGTATTTATGATAAATTATCAGCTTGTTCAGTAAAGAATAAATGGTATTGAATCTCCTAAGACAGCAAAATCAGCTGATTACTATATATCAATTTACCCTTTACCTCGTTCGTAGTGGGTTTTCAGTATTGAAGACAGATGGTTGCTTAACCCATTACACCATAAATATGTAGTTTTAGCTCGCTGGACGATTGTCCAGTTGAGATTATGTTGTCACCTGGTCGTTGGCATCTGCATTCCCTTTTAAGTTGCCATTCATGATAGCGATTGCTACAAAGTGTTTTATGCCCTTTCACCTTATAGTTATACTTGCACCATATATGCCTTGGTAGCAAAGCCTTTTCGACAATGTGACATTTTGGACGCATGTGACCTCAACCTTGACCTTGACCTCAGCCACTGGGTTTAAGTTTTGAAATGGGTGTTTAGCTATGGGAAAATGCTTTTAACTCCTATGTCCTTAGAGGTAATTCTAACCTATTTGGTATTCACTTGTATATGGACAAGACCTTTCCATGCACGCAAAAAGTTTGACCCTAGTGACATTAACCATGAAATAAGTGCCCTTGTTTAGGTTTCAAAATCAGTGCTTAGGTTTCGAAAAATGCATATGATTTCTATGTCCCTGTAGTTATTGCTGTCATATTTTGGTACAGTGGAGAATCTGTTATTCTTTCCCAATATACGCGTTTACGCTAAAACTATTATTTGCAGTGCAAACAGTTTGGAGCCAGATCAGACGCCGGGTAACCCGGCGTCTGATCAGGCTCCAAACTGTTTGCCACCAAGATAAACATAAATTACCAGAATTGTCCAAAAGTTGTACTTTTCTACGTTTTAGTGGTTTACGTTTGCATTTAAACGGGAACAGATTCTCCACTGTATGCATAGAGGTCCTCCCAGGGGACGCCTGAACGGCCTCGAGCACTATGATGAAGAAGAGAGGACTTAGTATGTTCAAAGTATATCATTAACCCATTACACCTTAAATACACCTTTTTATTAGCTCGCCTGTTCATAGAACAGCAGAGCGAATGTCATACCCCCGGCGTGGGCATGAGCGTGAGAGTGGCCAAGGTTAAAGTTTTTTGGATGGGTTGTTTTAAAGCTTAATATTTGTGCTAGGGTTATAAAATTTTGTATGGAGGTTCATTTGGGGTTTAACATTGATGTTATGAAGTTTGAATTTAAAATTAATTTTAATTTATATCAATTTTTGACATGTTTTGGACTTGGGTCTTTCTACTACAAACCACCAGGTTAAAGTTTTTTGGACGTGTTGTTTTAAAGTTTAATACTTGTGCTAGGGTGCTTAAATTTTGTATGGAGGTTCATTAGGGGTTTAACATTGATGTTATGAAGTTGAAATTTTAGTAGGAAAACACCAGGTTAAAGTTTTTTGGACGGGTTGTTTTATAGTTTAATACTTGTGGTAAGATGATGAAATTTTGTATGGAGGTTCATTAGGGGTCAAACATTGATGTTATGAAGTTGAAATTTAAAAATAATTTTTAATATTTGTCAATTTTTGATACGATTTGGACGTAGTCGTTTTGACTACAAATCACCAGGTTAAAGGTTGCACGGGTTGTTTAAAGTTTAATATAACTAGATTAAGATTCAACATTAATTTAATTATAGTTCTAAACTGAAAATTGATGTTCTTTTGATACAAGATGTTTTTTAGACTTAAACTTTAAACAGGCGAGCATCAGGTGGCTTTGACACCCATTTCTGGTTATGCCTTGAATTTATTCTTTCACTGATAGAGTCATGAATGTGCAGCATGAGAAATAATTCTATATTCTAGCAGATGGTAGCTCATAAAGCAGGCTGAAAGTAAAGCAGAATGCATCTTAAGGCTCATTATTCTGCTTTACTTTCAACCTTCTTTTAGTGGTAACCCATTTTCAAAATTAGAGACAGGCTCATGGTGTAAAGTGTTAAAAAACAATTGAGTCATTATTGTCCTTTGTTTGGTAAGAGCTGCAGGTACTGTTTAACCCATTGCCCCATAAATACGCCCTTTTACATCTTTGATTTATTCCTTCACTGAAGAAAATAGTTCCAATTTATACAGTCATAAATATTTACGATAAAAAATATTTGTTATATTTTAGAAGATGTTAGCTTAAAGCAGGCTGTAAGTAAAGCAGAATGCGCTTAAGGCGCATTCTGCTTTGCTTTCAACAAGCTTTAAGAAGTTGTATGTCTTCAAAGCTAGAAACAGGCTATGGAGTCAAGTGTTAAAAAACAATTGAGTCATTATTGTCCTTTGTTCTGTGTGTTTGGTAAGTGCTGCAGATAATAGAACAACTGTTTAATTCCATTACAAAGAATGAGTACCATTGTTGTTGACTTTCTAATCTATCATTCGGCTTTTTGTTGACACGATAAACATTGTCAAAGGATAATAGTGTGTCGGTGTGCCGTAACTAGGGGTGGTGGGACATAATCGGACTACGTTGATACTTTAATGAATTTGAAATTCTTTTTAGATCCTATTGTTTCTTGATAACAAGGGCGGTTATCTTTGGAGGTCTAGGTATACCCCAGTCACATTAAAGCGTTGTTTGCTTTAAAACCTGGGGCAAAAGCTAACTTCTTATCCAAGAATACACTAGTCTTATCGTCCACAAAAGTAGACTTAAGCAAACAGTGTAGACCCTTGTGAGATACTGCAATCTTTAATACATGTGTCAGTTTAATGCAGAACAAAAATAAAATAGAAAGCTTTCAATTGCATAGGCGATTCCACTTTCTGATATTCAAATATTTTGCATTTATTTCTTTAAAAAAAAGCCACTTAACACATTTAGTTCAGAAGATACATTATGGCTCCTAAAATGGATGTCAAACAGCTTAGATTCTGATCAGATGCAAAATATATAAACACTTCTTTCATTGATCACCATTTCAATTAAAAAAAGCTTCTTTAGGCATCTAGCTTCTCTTCAATGTCTGTCTGTCTGTCTGTCTGTCTGTCTGTCTGTGTGCCTGTGTTTATTTGTTTTTGTGTGTGCCTAAATAGTTATGTTAGTCTCTAATATTATTTTTATGACTCTCTGTTTCTGTTGATCTGTTCGTCTTTATTTGACAGTGTCTGTATATCTGTCTGGTGAGTTTCCATGTCCGATGACCAATCTGCTCTGGAGCCTTTACGTTGACAGGACATCCAGTCTTTCTGCGGGTTATATTGTCCTTTTTTCTTCAATTTAACCCATTACCCCATAAATACGCCTTTTCACGCCTTTAAATTATTTCTCCACTGAGGGAAATAGTTCCAAAATATACAGTTTTAGAAATGTATGATAAGAAAAATATTCTATAAGATGGTAGCTTTAAGCAGGCTGAAAGTAAAGCAGAATGTGCCTTAAGGCACATTCTGCTTTACTTTCAACCTGCTTTAAGTGGTCACCTATTTTCAAAACTAGAATCAGGCTATGGGGTTATGGGTTAATCTCTCTTCATTTGTTCGTATGGTTGTTTTCCCCAATGACATGCATCTGTTAAAGTGTATGATGAATATGTCAAAAGTTAGGGAAAAAAACAACTTAATGTACAGGTAACGGTATATGTTATTATAATTTTGCCAAAACATTTATTATGTTTTGTAACAATTTTATTTATCTATTAAATTTCATATGTTGTTTGAAGTCAGATTAACTTATCTGCACAACACCTCATTATGAACATTTGTCTTGTGATTCCTTAAAACGGTTGCCATAGAAACAGCGACAAAACTTTATAGAGATATGGAGTAAATTTATTAAACAAACATGTTTGATTTTCAAACCTAAGGCTTAGATAAACAATGAGATTATTATTTAAATCTTCGACCTCCAGTTGACAGCAGTTGGCACCAAGTCCAGACATCAGTTTATCAAACAATGAAAGTTGTCCGACTCTTAGCGTGTTAGCCGTGAAGTTGTAATAACATTTGCAAACAGTTTGGATCCTGATGAGACGCCACGTCACGTGGCGTCTCATCAGGATCCAAACTGCTTGACACTCTGGCTCTGTTTTTTAAATTTTTCTTTTGAAAATTCTATTTTAAGAACAGTAGCAGACGACAATTGTTGCAGACGGAAAAAAAATACCCAGCATACAAAGAGTTAAACCTTACTTTGCTGACTTTCAAAATGGACTCTTCCATTGTCTAGATAATGACAAGTTTATATTGTCTCACGAGGGGTTGTCACAATACTATTTGAAACTATGGACAACAGTGCAGACCTTGTTTGCAGAACTCTGATCTGGGTATTCACTGTTAGCAAATGATGTATAAACTTGTTACCCGTACTGTAAGGGTTAATTTACCTTTGAGAATAATAATTATCATCTGCTGAAAACATTGTCTGGGGAAATTATGACTTTTAGATTTTATTTTTTTTTATAAATGTATAGATATTTTATCAGAGCAACAAATACTTTGGATCCTGTTTGTTAAATTTAACCTTAACACTGATAAAAATGTTGTCTGCTTCTAAATAATTGTTATCTGTGGAAGCCCTAAAAATCAATCTTCTGTATATTGCAGATTTATGTGATCCTGTTTGAAAAATAGATCAGACCCCAAGGCTGAAAAGAGTTCGAGTTAGTCTGAGATCATTCTCAATCATTTGATTGGTCAGATTTGAGCAAAAGCTCAACTCTGACCAATCTAATGCTTGAGAATGATCTCAGACACAACTCACCTTCTTTATAACCTAATTAACTCAGATACCAAGTTACTTTGAGTCTGATCTAGATCTAAACTGTTTACAAAGGTCTTAAAAACGTGTGTCCAACATAGAAATAAAATGATTTTTAAGAGAGCAAGGGAATCTAGAAGAAAATAAAATAAAAATGCAAGATCTGATGTAGTCATAGATCTATATTACAAGTTTTGGCCATTTTTTTTAGAAAAGAAAATATTATTCTACACAGGTTAAATCTTTCAAAACCGAGTTCCTGTTATCTACTGTAAAATGTTTGCAATTAAAACTCTGAAATTAAATAAGTATAGTTCTTATATTTACAGAAACAGGATCTTAGTGACAAACAGTCTGGTTACAGATCAGGCCCCACATTAGTGGGGCCTGATCTAGATCCAGACTATTTGCAAAGGGTCTGCAATACAGTTTTTCAGCGTTGAAAGGGTTAAGGGTCAGAAACTCAAGGGCTTCATTATGGTAAGCATATCCCGAGAGAACAAGGGGCCTTTCCACGTTAAATACCAGGGTCGCCATGCTGCCAATCTACCCACACGGTAATACGGACGAACATGGCCACCGACGGAAAAAAAAACTGTTGGCAAATCTCTGATAGGTCAATATGGGCCTAAGATTAGATGAAAATGGGTAGCCGGGTATTGTAGATAAAGCTTTGTTTCGAGAGAATTGTTAGGGAATCATGTAAGTGATAAGAGTGGGTGATACCCTGGCTGTGGGCTTTTGGGCTTGTGTTCACTTTCGATACCCGCAGTGTGGTGTGAAAAGATTGGGTGCTAAGACAGGGAAATATGATGTGAATGAACTGTGCAAAACAAATCGGAACTATTTGATTGATTGGATAACAATTTAATTCCGGTAAAAGACAAGAGTTTTTTATTACGATGGAAACTAAAATAGGGTAAGATACACGGTTATTTAGTATGTAAATAGGAGTTTTTCATAAGGAGGTGCTTTTTAGAGATATTTACCGTTTACCTCATTAATATACCTTTTTACGCTTCTAATTATTAATACACTTAAGAAAGTGATCTCAATCTAGCAAGTTTTGTCCATGAAATACCAAATGCGTTTCTATTACTATTCCAGATGGGAGCTTAAAGCAGACTGAACATAAAGTAAAATGATGCTCCTTCAATGGCATTTTTCTTTACTTTCAATCTACCTTTATTGATGACCTGTATTCTAAACTAGAAACAAGCAGTTGGGGTGAAGGGTCAATCATTTTTTTAATCACTGCAGAACAAAAGTAATGTAGAAAGCTCTTCATGGACTTTTCTGCATTACTTTGGTCCTCATTTAGCTGCAGTCTGTCTTTAAAGATATAAATGTTATTAGTTTGCGAAAAGACATTTAGTTTTCTTAAGATATTTGTATGCACCTAATCTTTTGCTAAATTGTACACCTTCTATTCCTTAAATAGAAATTATTGCTCATGTTTCATGTTTCCATCCTGTATACTTTATGCTTCACCTTCAGCATGCTTTAAAGACGTATCCGGGAGTTGTTACTGCGCATCCCAAACCCGCATGTCCTTTCCGCTCTTTTCTGTATTTTCCTATCGCGGGTGTAATTATTTACGATAACAACAGCGTCTAGATCATCGGATTTCGCGAATGCAATATTTACTCAACTATCGTTATATATCGTTAAAAAAAACTTTTAAAATTCCTGGGGATATGAAGAGACGCAAATCAGGATCATTTGTGACAAAAAAGTGCTCGAAATCTCTGGAAAACATTAGTTTTTTCACCAGGAACTCGCCGACTCGAGACAGCGTTAATAATCATAATGTGACAGGGAGTGAATTTAGTGTTGACATTGACTCGGAGTCGGATGCAGGGACAGAATGTCCCTTCCTGTGATAGTCTTTTTGAGATCGATAGTAGGGCCTAGACTCCGGGCGACTTTTTCCAGTCGGCCTGAGTCCGGACGACTTTGACACCCGCCGGCCATGGCGGGTGTGTTTTGCCGCACTGCGCTGCTCTTGTTATGATATTTTATCTTATGAATGGTTATGTTAACTCACTGCCCAAATTGAATAATGATTGTAGATGTGTTTATTGGTGGGTCTACTTTTTGTCCAGAGTATATTTCCTTGGTCACATCAGCTACCGATAACAAATTAGGTGTGTGAGTTCATCTTTGGATGGCGAAGTGTCGCATACCATTTTCAGGTCACTGTGACCTTGACCTTTGACCTTGATTTTACAAAAAGCTTGTTCTGAGCATATATCCTATATCTTACCAGTTACCTATTCCAAATTCAGTGTTTGAGTATGGATACTTCCTACATTCTGAACTGAAATATTTGAACATGTATTACCTCCCTTTGATGTATGAATATGCATGCAGCTCTATGTAGCTTTATTCATTTATCATATAGCTTTAATGGGTTTTAAGCCAAAGAATATATGTGTGAAAATAAACATAAAGTTGTGAATAAAGAATTAATGAATTATGCACTATCAGCATCATATTTAGGGGGGAGGGGGCATTTCATTTTTCACTCCGACTTGAGATGAAGACAACACTGCATTTTTCAGCAGAACTTTCTAAAGTTCATAATATATGTCACAATGCACGGCATTTATGTATAGCTGTGGGTATTATTGTATAAAGTATAACATTTAGACTATTTAAAAAAAAGTTGTTAAAAAAGTGCATATTCACTGATAAAGGGAGGTAATAAAATTGAACATATCTCTGAAACGAGCAAGGCGAGGTACTGTTTTCCCATTGGTTCTATACTTGTTATATAATTATCTACTGTTATAGAAAAAAATTAGGAAATTCTCCGCGCTAGAATTTTTTATTTTTGCAAAAAGGCTCGAATTTTTTACGATTTTCGAGTTCATTTTGCACATATTTAATGCGTAAAATCTATATAATGCCACTCAAATCTAATTATTTTACATTCATTTGTAACACTATTCCATATACATGTAAATAATTAATATTGGACTTGAAGTATCGATATTTGTGTGTTTGATGGACTTTCTTCTTATGAGGCCTAATTTCGGAAAATTTGAATATAGTACTTCTAAAAAAGCGTAAATTATACAAAAAGTAGCAAGGCGACCTATGTTTTTGAAGACTGTTTTCACTTTCATTTATATCAATTTACTTATATGCAAAGTTTAAAAAAATTCTCCGCGCTAGAAAAAACTCCCAGATACGTCTTTAAGTTGCCATCTCTCACTTAAACAAATTATGAGAAATATTGTTAAGGATTCAATTCTTATAACTATGTCACATCATACCCTGTGTACCAGTTACTCCTTCAAAAGTTACATTTCAAATGTTGTTGTTCTATTATTTTGTTTAGTTCTGTGAACAATTAATTGAAAACTGTTTGAAAGAAGTTATATTGAGAGAGTTGAAGTGAGTTTTAGGTATCATAGTAATTTACTAACTACTTTGATGTCTTTTACACAAGGCTTCCCTTGGAGGTTTTCTAAGAGATAAATTGGCTTACTTACTTACTTACTTACTGTTGGTCAAAAGTTCTGTTGCTTGTAATGTTTATAGTTAAGGTTGAAATAAACTTATAGGCCGATTTTTTTTCAACTGGCAGGGCAGAGTGAATCTTTGGCAAAGATAAACTAATTTACTTTTGATTTTAGGGTTGATAGGTATAGTTCCGTATTATATCGTTATTGTCCGATACTTTCAACTTGAAGAAACACAATTTATGCGTGCACCAATATCCATGTGCAATTGGTATATACAGTGCTCCCTCTCTACAACAACACCCAATGGAAGACAAAGATTGTGTGTGCTGTTCGTAGGGAATTGTTATAGGAAGAGAAATGAATACTTGGTTAACATTTGCAAACAGCTTGAATCCAGATCAGACGCCGCGTAACGCGGCGTCTGATCTGGATTCAAGCTGTTTGTCATTCTTCATTATCTTCCTTCTGTCAAAATGTCCACTTATATGTAATGTTGCGAAAAAACCTGCAGATGACGAAGGTAAATTCTGATAATAAAAGAGCGTGCTGCTGGCACCAAAGTTGAAATACAAAGGTCTGTATCGAAAATCCGCCCTGCCAGGTAAATAAAATGGATCTATAACACACACAAGCACACTTTTGTTGAGCAAATCAACTCAATAAAGACTTGCATGAGGTTGGTGCTTAATACAAGATAAATCTAGTTCAGAAAACATCCAAGGGAGCTTAAATCTGTGTTGCCAAATTGTTGTATGCGTAGCAATATGTCCTTATCATTTTGGTGATATAACTCTTATTTTGTTTAATTTGTTATGCTTTTATAAATATAAAATATATTGAGATGTTCTTTACACAAGGTCCTGTCTGGAGGATAATTTTCAAGGTCACGCTTCAAGGTCAAAAGTAAAATTAAGATTTTAATTTGCTGCCTGTTGTCAAAACAGTCTACAGTGGTCACTATAAAGAAGATGATTGTGCAAGCTTATATTAACTCTTTGAACCCTAGTCACGCATAATTATATGCATCATTTGCAAACAGTGTACCTGTGAGGAGTACACTTGTCCTATGCAAACAGTGTAAACCCAGATCAGAGAGCTCCTTAAGGAGCCCTCTGATCAGGGTCTACACTGTTTGTCATTTTGACATGTATTGTAAAAACCAACCCTAAAAAGCAAGAATAGACTAGACAAAATTGAAAACTAGAATTGTCCAATTTGGGTTTCAGGGAGGAAAGGGTGAAAAGTTTAAGATTTTAACCCTTTGAACTCTAGTCACATATTTTTTACAACAGTGTACCTGTCAAGATTACTCTTGTCATATGCAAACAATGTAGACCCAGATTAGAGGGCTCCTCTGATCTGGGTCTACATTGTTTGTCATATAGCAATACATTGACAAAATCAACCCTAAATAGTCAAAAATGGACTTAGACTTTAAAATATTAAACTTGAATGTCATTTTAAGTTTGAAGGAGGAAAGGGTTGAAACAATATGCAATTAATGCTTTCTGCTGTACTTTTGTCCTGCACTAAAGCTACCATCTGTTTTATATAAATCAGGGCTTCAAATAAAGGGAGTATTTCAAAAATGATTTTTTCTATTTTTTCTTTAAACCTTACTGTGTCACTACTCATTAGAATTGTCTCTTTGAGACGATTCTAATGAGTAGTAACACCGTATAATAAGGTGCCCACATAGTGAGAAATTGTTGATTTTGCTCAGTCCTACTTACTCCTATCTGTAGTCCTGTAGATTTTTTGATTGGTGGATTTTAAGTAAGATTCAATCTAATGACATAGAGGTGAAACAACTAGCTGTTTTTGTCCTGAATGTCTGCAACAGTTTTCTGTTAGTCAATATCATCAGTTACAGTAATTGATGATATTGACTAACAGAAAACTGTATAATAGTGGACCTATTTTCTTCAATGCAGTATTAAATTAAAAGCATAAAAAGGCGTATTTAAGGGGTTATAAGAGTTAAAAACGGTAGGACATAGGTGATCCACCCACAAGGCGGGAGGAAAGGGCTGGCAGGAGAAGGGTTATAAGTGGAGCCCACTACAAATTGTCAATACCATAGATAACAGAGAGCGGGCTGTGCCTGGGTTTGTCTAGAGTTGTCTTATTGTTATCACAGACAATACAAGCTCGCTGATAATGTAAATAGCTACTGGTGCCCTTCGTTGTCCCCTAGACTCCACACAGAACAGTCATAATGGCTGGTTATCTGGCTTAACTCTTTGCATGATAAAGGTGAAACTGTGATAATATTTGTAAACAGTTTTGATTCTGATGAGATGCTGAGTAACTCGGTGTCTCGTTAGGATCCAGGCTATTTGACATTTCTTTTTCGAGGTTAGAACTGTTCTAAGTGGTCACCAATCTTTTAAACTAGAAGCAGGCAATTGGTTAAGACAAGATACTGCCTAAGCAATTACCCCAATAGTCTCTATAGTTTCTATATATAGTGACCATACAAAGCAGATTGAAAAATAATAAAGTAGAGTATCCTTTCACCCCTTACCCCATAGCCTGTTTCTAGTTTTGAAGACAGGTGACCACATAAAACAGGTTGCAAGTCAAGCAGACTGTGCCTGAAGGCCCATTCTGCTTTACTTTAGCCCTGCTTTAACCCTTTACCTGATAGCATATTTCTAGTATTGAAGATAGTTGACCACTTAAAGCAGGTTGAAAGTAAAGCAGAATGCGCCTTTAAGGCGCATTCTGCTTTACTTTCAGCCTGCTTTAAGCTTCCATGTGCTAAAATATAGAAAATATTCCCTATACTATATATTCATGGCTGATTAAATTGGAACTATTTTCTTCAGCGGAGGAATAAATCATATCCGCTAAAAGGCGCTTCTATGGGGGAAAGGGTTAAGCTATCATCTACTAGGATATAGAAACATTTTGTATGGTACACATTCATGGCTGTATAATATAGTTGAACTATTTTCTTCAGTGGAGAAATGAAATTAGTTATAGGCATAAAAAGGCATAAAGTTATAAATTAAAAGTATAAAAGTATCTTTAGGGTAATGAGTTAAGAGATGTTTTTATTGTATTTTGAATGTAATATATATTCCAGTCATTTAAAGGTTATCAGAGAACAACACTTCAATTTACCCTTTCAATGGCAGGCAATATTGGTGGCCTTAAAAACATTCAATTTTCATAACTTATTATTATGAGCTGGTAAATTTTCAGAGTGAAGAAATTGAGACTTGATCCGCCGTGAAAGTTGCTTAGAGTGACTGAATGACTGATCTGGGTCTACCCTGTTTGAAGATGGTAGTCAGTATGACTGTGTACATGAGAGTTATAGACAATAGAAGTGGGCCTTATGTTTCTAGACAAAGTTATAACAGCATTATCTCCCCTTAACCCATTACAACACAGATATAGCCTTTTCCTTCAATTTATTCCTCCACTGAAGAAAATATTATCACTTTATATAAGCATAAATGTGCATAGTAAGAATTATTTCCTATATCCAAGCAGGTGGTATCTTAAAGCAGACTGAAAGTAAAGCAGAATGCTCCATGAGGAGCATTCTGCTTTACTTTCAGCCTGATTTAAGTTACCATGTCATCAATTTTGAAAACAAGCAATCGAGAAAAGGTTAACACTTTTTTTACTGAATCTTTGGAATGGACTTTCAGGAATCCGGCCAGATAAGAGGGAGTAAACTGAAAAAAATCTAAAGTTTGTTCACTTATGTCAGCACCAAATCCTATGGTGTTACTACTCATTAGAATCGTCTCTTGGAGACCATTTTAATGAGTAGTAACACCATAGGGTTTTATGCAGAAATTAAGATATTTTTAAAAAAAATTTATAAGTACCCCCCTTATCCAGAGCCCTGGACTTTTCTTCTGTTGAAACTATGGCCAGTTAATGTTAACTTTAAGGAACAAGTTAAAGAGCTGAATTTTTATTGGGAAAAGGGGATGATAAATGGCCCTTGTGTTTTAGCAACTTCACTATCCATTGTCATAAATGATTTACTGATTCGTTGTGTTGCTACTTATAACAAGTATGTCTGCAAAAAAGACGGATCAAAAGACCGCAGACTGTCTTACCTAATAAATCAAAGGTTTTATCTGCAACACTTAAAATGTAATTAAACCCTTAATTTCCTCTGGTAGTCAGGCAAAATATGATTATGGTAGATGACTGCTTTAAAGCAGGATGAAAATAAAGCAGAAAGCTCCTATAGGAGCTTTCTGCTTTACTGTCATCCTGCTTTAAGCTGAAACCTGTCATCATTCATAGCATTCTTGAAGGATAAGAAAAGGGATTAGGTAGAGATGCTCTAATGCAACAGGAAATAGTTAACAGTTTACTCTTTAAATGAAGAATAATTCTAACACACCTCGCACAGGCCCCTATATAAACAAAGAAGAACCTTTCAGTGTTTGAATTCTCAATAAAACACTCACACACTAAAACTTTCTAACGTGACGTCAAATGGCTTCGAAAATGCATACGCCAAGAAATGTAGCACCGTTGCTTCGGTGCAAATTAAGATTAAAATATGTGTTAGAATCGAAATAATAAATTAATACCAGTGTTTTATGTAACAATCGAACACGGGTAGTCGTTGAGATGCTTGTAATTAAACAACTCGGCCTAAAGGCCTCGTGATTAAATTACTACGCATCTCAACTCCTACAAGTGTATGATTGCACGATTAAACACTGGTATGAATTTATTATTTCTTAAATATAATTGTCTTAAAAATTATTGTCTTCCACAAATAGTCATTATATATACATTCAAACCTGCTCTGAACAGACTTTTAAATTACAGAAGCAGCATTTACATTTCTAAACCCAATAGATACACATTTTTATGCCTTTGGTTAAAATATATCTCCCTTTAATGCAAAGTGACAGTAAAACAGAATGCCTCTTTTAGGAGCTTTCTTGTTTACTGTCACCTTGCTTTAAGCTGTCACCTATACATTTCATAATCAATTAGCCTTCTTTTTAGTGGACATAATAGTAGTAATGTACTGTAGAAGGTTGTTCAAAAATTTCTCAATAATTTTTTCAATATTCCAGATAGGGAATTAAATTAATATTAATATATATACTGCTCTTTTCTAATATTTCGACCTCTAAGGGCCTTTTTCAAAGAAAATCACGTCATTTAGAGGTCGAAATATTAGAAAAGAGCAGTATATATATTAACAAAAATTACTGTTCTGAATTAGCAAACAGTTTGGACCCTGATCAGAGGGCTCCTGTAGGAGCCCTCTGATCTGGGTCTACACTGTTTGCAATAATTGTAATCAGTATATTTTAAACAGGCCCATAGGGTTGAAAGAGTTAATATTTACTTCATACAACTCTGATTATATTAAATGAAGAAAATATCTATCATTGCTATCTGAACATAAAATCTTTGTAATTGACTTCAAAGTCGAATATCTTTTCATATTAAAGGGGTGCATCACTGTACTAAAATTCTGCACAGGGCATTCTTGCATTTTATACCCATAATAAACTTTATTGCGAGAGCAAAGTAGAAATTGTAACTTACTCTACCATACATTTGATAGGTGTTAGAAACTCTAGTAAATGTTTCACCAATGATTTTTTTCTCTATAAACAACAACAGCTCAGTGGTAGAGTGCCCCCTCTTTACAACAACATCCAATAGGCGACTCAGATTGTGTGTGTTGTTCGGAGGGAGTTGTTATAGGGAAGGAAATCAATTACCCTTAGAGTGCCGAGCATGACTTGATGAACATTAATTTTGCAAACAGTTTGAAACCAGATCAGATGAGGCGTAACACGGCGTCTGATTTTGGTTCAAACTATTTGTCAGTGATCTTTATGTTTCTTCCGTCACACTGTTCAAAACGTAACTTTGAGAAACATAGGAAAAAATTTTTTTTTATGCAAATGATTTTGCAGCAGAGAAAGTGTTAGATATACTTATAGATGTCGCGGTAAGAATTGTTGTAAGGAAGGAATCAGTGTTTTGAGGGTCGTTGTGCACTGTACAGTAAGGACCATACATAATGAGGCTGATTTGCAATGTTTAAGGCTGGTAGTTACTTATAGCATTGTTTTTGTCCTGCATTAAGATACAGTGGAGAATACGTTATTCTTTCCCGTTTAAATGGAAACGAAATGCAAAGCAAAGTACTAAAACCTAGAAAAGTACGAATTCTGATAATTCATGTTTATCTTGGTGGCAAACAGTTTGAAGCCTGATCAGACGCCGGGTTACCCACATGATGATCTTTTGCTCCATAACTTTTTTTCTAGTTTTGAAGACACAAGGGGTGCATGACCAGTTAAAGCAGGCAGTAGGTAAAGCAGAATGCTTTACTTTCAGCCTGCTTTAAACCACAATCTGCTAGGATTAAAAAAAAAAAATATTGTACACAATTATTCATGACTGTAAAGTGGAACTACTTTCTTCAGTGGAGGAATAAATCAAAGATGTTAAAATGGATATTTGTAGAGAAATGAATTAATAGGGTATGGTAAAGCATAAAAATGTACCCCTTTGAGGAATACGTAAACGAGTTAAAAAATAGCTTCTATGGGTGTGTTTTAGAGTTCAATGATTCCCATTCTTCTATCCCATTGCCCCATAAATACCCCTTTTTACGCCTCTGATTTATCCCTACACTTGAGAAAATAGTTCTTTTTTATACAGTAATGAAAATGAAACATAAGAAATATTTTCTTTACACTAACAGATGGTAGCTTAAAGAAGGCTGAAAGTAAAGCAGAATGTGCCTTAGGGCACATTCTGCTTTACTTTCTGCCTGCTTTAAGCGGTCACCTGTCTTCAAATCTAGAAACAGTCTATGGGGTAATGGGTTAAACAAGTGAGGTATTACTGTACTATGGTTGGAGTATAAGAGGTATTACTGTACTATGGTTGGAGTATAAGTGGTATTACTGTACTATGGTTGGAGTATAAGTGGTATTACTGTACTATGATTGGAGTATAAGTGGTATTACTGTACTATGATTGGAGTATAAGTGGTATTACTGTACTATGGTTGGAGTATAAGTGGTATTACTGTACTATGGTTGGAGTATAAGTGGTATTACTGTACTATGATTGGAGTATAAGTTAACGAGCGTATGGATATTAATAGTGACGACTACTACAAAGATGTATGCACTTCAGTACTAAATACGGTATTCCATGTCACTTGTGAGGCCTGTAATTCGCACTCATTTACCAAATAATACTTGGCAAGTTGATTTAAGGTCAGAAAGTTTCTCATTAAAGGGCAGTTGTGTGCGAATCATCACGCTTTTGTTATTAACGTTGGAAATCCCTTGTACTAGCCCTCTATTAATTTCCTCTGTAGCAATTCCGCTATATCGCTGATTACGTGGATGAAAATGTGGATGCACCGACTGACTTGTTGAAATTGTATCGTCGGTACTCGTGACAATGGTATTAAATTGTGACCACTGCCTTGATTCTCTGAACAATTAACATGATCTGCTTATACTGAGCAAATTTGGAATTTTTCAAATAATAAACTTCACTTTAACCTGATACCCTAAATTGAAGCCTGTTTCTAATTTTGAAGACATGTGACCACTTAAAGCAGATTGAAAGTAATTTTAAGTAGGATGTGCCGAAAGGCTGTTTAACCCTTTACCTCATAGCCTGTTTCTAGTTTTGAAGACAGGTGGCCACTTAAAGCAGGTTGAAAGTAAAGCAGAATGTGCCTTAAGGCACATTCTGCTTTACTTTCAGCCTGCTTTAAGCTAAAATCTGCTAGGCTATATAAAATATTTGTAATTGTAATTGTTCATGAGGGTATAAAATGGTACTATTTTCTTCAGCGGAGGAATAAATCATATACGCTAAAAGTCGCTTCTATGGGGGAAAGGGTTAAGACTGTATACATTGGAACTGTTTTCTTCAATGGAGGAATAACTTAAAATGTGTATCTATGAATTTAAAGAATAATTAACTTCACTTTAACTGGTTATATTATAGCCTGTTTCTAGAAAGGTGACTATGCACTTAAAGCAGGTTGAAAGTAAAGCAGAAAGTTGCATTCTGCTTTACTTTCAACCTGCTTTTAAGCCACCATCTGCTGAAATATAGAAAATATTTCTTATGTTGCGTACAAATGATTATAAAATAGAACTACCTTCTTCAACTACCTTCTTCAGTGGAGATGGAACAAATTATCAGTGTTAAAAGGTGATTTATCCCTTTCCCTTATAGAAGCGACTTTTAGCGCATTCATTTTATTCATCCACCAAAGAAAATAGTTCCATTTTATATTGTACATGTAATACTACCTCTTGTGAGCGACCAGAAATATTTTCTATATCCTAGCAGATAGTAACTTAAAGCAGGCTGAAAGTAAAGCAGAATGCGCCCTAGGGCGCATTCTGCTTTACTTTCAACCTACTTTAATAGGTCACATATCTTAACTACTAGAAACAAACAATGGGGTAATGGGTTAAGTATGAGGTAATGGGTTAATCAGCTCCATAAGACATCTTTACCCACTCCTGCATAAGCACCACACATTGATGCTGACAAATACAGGTGGCAGCTTAAAGCAAGATAAAAGTAAAGCAGAGTGTTCTGCTTTACTTTCATCTTGCTTTATGCAATATGCTTCCTTATATACAGTTAGTAAACCATACTACTAACACACTTTCTCCTAAAGGAGCCCTTTGATCTGGGTCTACACTGCTTGTCATTTTGCAATACCACTTACTAATCCAGCTGCGTTTTATGTATGATTCTGTATGAATCAAGATAAAAGTAAGTAGAAAGTTCCTTTTGGGAGCTGAATGTTTTACTCACATTTTGCTTTAACCCTTTGAACCCTAGCCCCGCATATAGGCATCATTTTCAAACAGTATACCTGTGAAAAGTGCACTTGTCCTATGCAAAAAGTGAAAACCCAGATCAGAGGGCTCCTTACTGAGCCCTCTGATCTGGGTCTCCACTGTTTGTCATAATACCGAACATCGACAAAAACAATCCTTAAGTCAGAAATGGACTAAACTAAAATGGAAACTGGAATTGTCCATTTAAAGTTTCAGGGAGGAAAGAGTTAAGCTGCAAACAGCGAGTATTCAACAGCATCAAGAAGTATTCATTTGAGGTTCATATGTGGAAGAAGGAGTACCTAACTTGTTACCCAATAAAACCACCTTTTTATGCCTTTAATTTATTCTTCCACCGAGGAAAACAGTTTCAATTAATACTGTCAAAGACATGTACCATATGAAATAATTCCTGTATTCTATCAGTTCTAGTAGCTTAAAGCAGGCTGCTTTAAGTAGTCACCTATTTTCAAAACTAGAAACAGGTTATGGGGTAATGGGTCAACTTGTTACTCAATAAATGCACCTTTTTATGCCTTTAATTCTTCAACTGAGTAAAACAGTTCTACTTTATACACTCATGAATATGATCAAGAATGCGCCTTAAAGTTCACTCTGCTTTTCTCTCAAACTGCTCTTAGTGGTCATGTGTCTTCAAACAGGCTATCAGGAATGGGTTAAAGCAAAACGCTGTTTTCATCTGGAAAGATACTGGATATGCTTAACCCTTTACCCCATAACCCTTTTCTAGTTTTGAGAACAGGTGATCATTTAAAGCAGGTTGAAAGTAAAGCATAATGTGCCTTAAGGCACATTCTGCTTTACTTTCATCCAGCTTGAAGCTATCATATGCTAGAACATAGACTATATTTCTTATGGTGCATATACATAACTGTATAAATTGGAACTATTTGCTTCAATGGAAGAACATATTAAAGGCGTAAAAAGGCCTTTTTATGTGGGAATGGGTTAATATGTGTTTCATGTTTAGGATTCCCTAGATTGGAACTACTTTCCTTATTGTAGTAATAATTAGAGGCACAAAAAGTTGTATTTATGGAGTAATGGGTTAAATGCAGAGGAAGAGATAAACAGCATTTGTTGCATATTGATTTCAAGCATTCATTGTTGAAATCTGTTTTTTGATTTGTATTTTTTTACACTGTATGACTTAAAAACATATATATTTCCTATAGACGTATTGTTCATCTGTAAAAACCCACTCGTCAGCTTATTTCGATTATTTACGGCATATTGATTCTGTTGGGAGGAAAAATTCTCTAATTAGAATTAGTAAAAGTAATCTACGAACAATGCGATCAAAAATTAAAGTACTTTATTCCTATACTCAATTCACACACCTCGGATATTAATCCCGTTCCCCTGATAGTATTTATAGCTATCGTACCCGGGAAGCGTTATTAAGCCTATTTTATCGTGAATAATACAAAACTCCGCTTATTTAATCGAACAACACCACGTATTGTTGTTGAAGAATTCAATTTCCCAGCAACAATACTTTGTGCATTGAGTCGACGCTAAATAACAAAAAAGTGTTTTAATCCCAAGTGTTTGGTCTATTGTTATCAAATGCATTGATATTTTCATCATCAGAAAAAAACGATATTTTCAATCTATGGTAAAAGTGTGAGCAGGGATTTTCCATTTTCAGCCATTGATTGTAAGAATGTCACTAAACACAGGACTTTTATTTGGCCGACTTCAAACAAAACATCGGACGCAAGTGACCCTCTCAGGTTTGAGAGGGGTCGTTTTCATTATCCCGCAGAACAATGGGGAAATTTGCTGTCACAATGCGCTAATAAAGTCTTCATGAGGGTATTGTGTATAAAATCATTACAATTCTATCACTGTTATAACCTGCCTTTTGCGCATAAAAGAAATCAGAATGTTATAATATTTTCAAGTTAGTCCGACTAGGCGCACAGTATTGTCATTGAATCTTTTCATACAGTACCTCCCCGGGTTTTAACAATCAAACTTGAATTAACCAAACACTCAATAGAAGACTCAGGTACAATCTTTTATACAGGCCGGTGCTTAATGCAGGATAAAAATAATGCAGAAAGCTCCTTTTGGAGCTTTCTGCATTATTTTCATTCTGCATTAAGCAGTCACCTGCCTTAAAAGATAATCAAAGAAATTTTTAAGAAAAGTTACTTAACTCTAGTTTGACAGTTCATTTGTTATACAGGACATAATGCTACCTGTTCAAAACCCCACCAGTTCCCTTTATACAGATATGGATGAAATTTTCATTATAATGCTCCTAACATACAGTGACTTTGTCTGTCCATCAAATACAGTTGAACCTCTATGTCTCAAACTTGCTGAACACTTTACCCTATAGCCCGTTTCTAGTTTTGAATAAAGGTGACTGCTAAAAGCATGTTGAACATAAAGCAGAATGCACCTTAAGGTGCATTCTGCTTTATTTTCAGCCTACTTTAAACTACCATCTGCAAATAGAAAATATTTCTTTTTGTTTAAAACATATTCATAAATCCAAATGCATGAATTTGAACTATTTTCTTCATTGGAGGAATACATCAAGGGTGTAAAAAGGCGTATTTATGGGGGAAAGGTTTAATGCAAGCTCCATTACTCTTACATAATTGTTTGACACCAGATATTAGAACAATCTCTAAGCCTTTGATTTGGCTCCCAGCTTCTTCTGTTCTGATAGACCAATGGCTTAGAGAATATTCTTTAGTCTCAGCTCTAAACATGTGTGAATTAAAAAGAATAATCTCTAAGCCTTTGATTTTGTAGCTTTTGCTAGAATGTCAAAAGCAGGGAGACGATGCAAAAGCATATAGAGAATATTTTCTAATATTCAAGCCGTAGAAAACATTGGTCATTTCTATAGTCTTCCTTGATGTCTTCATTTTCTCCTGACCTCTGATCTGAGTCTATACTGTTTGCTAAGTTAGACCAGTATTTATTAAACTAGCCAGAATTCCAATTAGACTGGTTCATGTTTTGGTTAAAGAATGATCCACAATGGAACCTAATTACCCACTGGATTTCCCTGGATTACAATGGTAATATTTGCAAATAGTTGCAAATAGTTTGGATACTGATCAGATGCCGCATGAGGCGACATCTGAACAGGGTCGAAACTGACACTCATTGCGATATTATTATGGTCAATTACTTACAATTTAAATTTGAGAAATAAAAGCAGCCAACAATTGTTTTAAGGCAGATGACGTCATGGCAATGAAGGGGTTCAGGGCTCCAGATAAGAGGGAGTTAAGTGAACAAATCCAACATTTTCTCACTCATTTTAGTCCAAATCCTATGGTGTTACTACTCATTCGAGACGATTCTAATGAGTAGTGATATCATAGGGTTTAATGCAGAAATGAACATTTTAGTTTTTGAAATACTCCCCTTATCTGGAACCCTGGGGTTAATTTGTGATGTAAACATTGAGTGAACGCTAGTAGTAATCCCCTGTAGACTGATTAACGACACAATAAGATGCTCCGCTCAACAAAGACGAGGGATGAAATTTACAAAAGGATACAGAGCTGACAACAATTACACTGCCTCAAACATTGATATGTCATTTCTGAATCTCAGCCTTCACTGAACATGTCTGTTTCCACCACGGATTAATCAAAGCTGTTAAAAGTTCCACAATCAATGCCCATTAACTGTCACTGGGAGGAAGAGGGTTAGACGAACAATTGAACATCAAACACGCCAATGCTGCTCCTATGTTGACGTCTTAAAACACAAAAGACAGGCAGTAATTTATCATTGTCTTGTGCGGTAGAGCTAGCCCCTTTAATAGATGAACAGAAGATGGAACAGTATTTAATGTCTGCAATAAACTGGCCTCTCTCATACCACTTTTCATTTAGGATATGAGCTTGCAGAGTTTATTTTAGAATAATGTAGACACAAGAAGTTTTTGCATACCAGGTCTGGGACGTTTTGAATACAGTACAACTTCTCTATTACGACCATTAACATGAAGGCTAATTGTCTGTATAAAATACGGGCAAGGTGACAGTATAACAGAAAGCTCCTAAAGGAGCTTTCTGTTATACTGTCACCTTGCTTTAAGTAGCCTTCTGTCTTAAACACCTAATAGTTAACACTATTTAGTGGTCGTAATACAGAGGTTTTACTGTAGTTGAAAGATCAAGGTCTAGACTGTGCTTGTCATGGTTTTGATATATTTCTAAACTGGAACCGTCCTTTTGCAATTTAGCAGAGACCTATATAAACACCCTGTACCTGTGAAGAGTGTATTAAAATGTTGTCCTATAGATGCAATCAGTGTAGACTCATTGAAGAGGCCTCCTACATTTTGCATTTTTTAAATGCCACATGCTTGCCTCTGTTCTAAAATTAGCATAGCCAAGAAGGATGTATTCAATACCTACCTCCTTAGTTAGGGAGTTGACTCTTTAGCTCAGTGGTTATGGTATTGGACTGTCATGTAGGCATTCCGGGTTTGATATCTGCCTCGGGCCAAATAATATCTAATATGGATTATTCTACTATGCTTTGTAACAAGAGTTTCTTGTATGGAAATTCATTGTAAAAACAATTCTATAATGTAAAATGACTACTTGACTTAATTTGGAACTGGAATAAATATTGTTCATTTTTAGGGGTTAATAAGTGAACATTATGTAGACCACCTGATGTACTCTTGTTATTTCAATAACTTAATTAACCCGCAACCCCTATAGCCTGCTTCTAGTTTAGAAAACATGTTACCACTTAAAGCAGGTTGAAAGATACACCTTTTTACGCCTTTAATGTATTTATCTACTGAAGAACATAGTTCAGTGTGATACGGTTATCAATATGTGCCATAAGAAATATTTTCTTTATACTAGCAGATGGCAGCTTAAAACAAGATGAAAGTAAAGCAGAATGTGCCTTAAGGCACATTCTGCTTTACTTTCAACCTGCTTAAAGTGGTCATATGTCTTCAAAACAAGGAATAAGCTATGGGTTAAGGCACATTCCGCTTCTTTTTCAACATGCTCTAAGCTACCACCTGCTAGAATATAGAAAATAATTCTTATGATGCATAATGCATGACTGTACAAATTGGGACATATTTTCTGTAATGGAGGAATAATATAAAGGCATGAAAAATGCATATCCATGGTGTAATGGGTTACAGCAAATTCTGTTGCTGGTGTGTTTAAATAGCTATTGTGGGCCTTTAATATCTCAGAAAGATAGGCACATTATCTGGGACAAGTGCTGGGATATAGAGAGCAAGTATCGTGAGATAAGCCAGCATCACCACAGTATGTGAAGGTCCTTAAACTGGGTCTATAATATTTTGAAGCATACATCAACTTAACAGCTGACAAAAATGGGGTTATGAACCACTTGAGTTGCTTCTGCTTTCACACCAGCTCTTATTCTGTTCACAGTGCTCCAAATAAGTTCTCCTCAGTTGTAGAAATCTTGGTGACAAGCATCTGATATCTAAGCTACTTAATGCGCTGGACAAGAAATACAGCAAAAAGTAGTGGTTCAACCCATTACCCATAGCCTGTGTCTAGTTTTGAAGATAGGTAACTACATAAAGCAGCTAGGTTGAAAGTAAAGTAGAATACGCCACAAGCGCATTCTGCTTTACTTTCAGTCTGCTTTAAGCTACCATCTGCAAGGATATAGAAACTAGGTCTTGTGATGCACATGCATGATGCTTTTTAAATTTTAGCCATTTTCTTCATTTTAGGAACAAATTACAGTGAAAATGCACATCTATGGAATACTTGGTTATGTCTTTGAACCCTTAGTAATATAGAAATTGGCAATAATTGCCATTGCTTCTGTTCTTAAATTAGATTATTCCTCTAAATTTTCTTTAAAAGCTATAGCCAGAGTGTCAAACATAATAGAACCTGACAGGCACCGAGTTACTTTGCGTCTAATCCGGATCCAAAATTTTTGAAATGGTAAGTATGGCATAGCCATGCAGATCTCAAAGATTTCATGCATGCTGACTTTCCGTCAAGTTGAATATGCTCATTAATTAGAGTATGTAGGAAGTCGGCAATTGTGGGATATCTTTCGAGGTGTGAAGTGGAAGAGGTTTTTTGTGCTTTTCCCTAAGTAGTGCCAAATCTGTCCCCATATATTGTGCCCAGACTTTCACCTCAGATAGACTATTGTTGATAGCAGAAAAGTTTACATTCGGACCAAAACAAATCGCAGAAAGCTCCTTCAGGCGCTTGAACATCTGGCAGATATTATAGCAGAAAGTTTGCTCCTTTCTTGTGTGTTTTAATCTGTCACTTGTCTAAAGCATACTGGAATTGCCTTTTTGTAAAACTTTGAGGATTATACTTTTCTTTGTGTTGGAATAATTATTATATATAATATAGAAGCATAAAAAGTAATATTTATGGTGTAAAAGATTAAAGAGCCCTTCCACTGATCTCTTACAATGAATTTCTTCCTCCACTGAAGAAAATAATTCCAATTGATACAGTCAAGAATATATGCAGAATAGTTTATTTCTCTATCCTAGCATATATAAAGAGCTTGAAGCAGGTCGAAAGTAAAAAAAAAAAAAAAGGTGCATTCTGCTTTACATTCAGCCTGCTTTAAGCTATATTAATTCTTCTAGGACATGGAAAATGAATCATATTGGGACATATAAGATTGTCTGAATTGAAACTATGTTCGTCAGTGGAGGAATGAAATTAATGAGTTTAAATGCGTATCTATTGAGTAATGGGTTAAGGGTCTTGTAAAAAATCAGCTATTCATTCCTCCCTGCTTATCAACTCATTCTTGTACATTTCATGTCACAACACAATAAGATTTAATTGTCTAATCTGTTGCCTCATTATCCTGTATTACAATTCCCCACACAGATGGTGACAATATCAGCCAGCCTCGACAGCTTCTGTAATGATGCTATTGTTTCTTGTCGAGATGACGGTGATTTACGCACAATCTCTTAATGCATGTTACACTGGCGATGCGAAATCCAATTAACTTCATGACAAATTGTTGTAGCCGTCTAACTATCAGAGAGAAATGCTTAAACCTCGAGTACAATGCATCGAGTACAATGCATCCTAATATTTAGAGTGATAAAAATGATCGCAAATAAGACAAATGATATTTGAATGGAAACTTCACTCCAAGAGTATTACAAATGATTTATCCCTTGCTGTCTGGGATGCTTGTATATCCATCATTTGCAAACAGTGTAGACCCAGATCAAAGGGCTCTTAAAGGAGCCCTCTGATCAGGGTCTGCACTGTTTGTCATTCTTTTCAATTATTTTCAATATAAAACCCTTTAGAGACAATATTCATTATTTAGAAAATGGAAAGTCCAGATGGAAAGTTGGTAGCATAAGGGTATCAATTGGAGGCATATCTTAACCCTATACTCCCAAGTTATGCCTTTTTATGCATTTTTTATGCACTTGATTTATTTCACCACTGAAGAAAATAGTACCACTTTACACAGTCATGAATATGCACCATAAGAAATAGTTTCTGTATCCCAGCAGATTGTAGGTTAAAGCAGGCTGCAATAAAGCAGAATGAGCTTTAAGGTACATTCTGCTCTACTTTCAACCTGCTTTAATTGGTCACCTGTGTTCAAATCTTGAAACATGCTATGGGATAAAGGGAGTATAGTACAAAAATTCAAAATATAAAGTGGTCAAATATTTAGGGGCTTATGTTACACCTTGCCCACAAAAAAGTGTCGGTATAACAGGGCTGCCATAAGTTGACATGAAAAATCCTAAGATTTCCAAATTTGCTTTTTTCAAGTGCGAATTTACGGATCATACCTTTACCCCATAGCCTGTTTCTTGTGTTATTGACATGCGACTAATTAAAGCAGGCTGTAAGTAAAGCAGAATGCGCCTAATGGCGCATTCTGCTTTACTTTCAGCCTGCTTTAAGCTACATTGTTCTAGAAAAAAATCCGAAGATTTAGGAAAAATCCGGAGAAAAGGCAGCCCTGGTATAATGTTACTTGGCTGTGGTACATGACCCACCATGTATTGATGTTTTTCTGAATTCAGGCAGGTTTAAAAAAATATAATTCTTCGTTTTCGACACCCACATAATTAGCATAATGTGGACATTGAAACTACAAACAAACAAATTAGTAAGGAAGCATCAAATTCAGTTCAAAAATGGTTTAATCTTGTTATTACTACCACTTGAAAGAAATTTATTTCTCTGGTATTAAAGGCAGATAACTGCTTAAAGCAGGATTAAAGTAAACCAGAAAGCTCCTCCAGCTTGCTCCTGTTTTAAGCATCCACTGAATTATGGCACCCTTTAAAGAGTCCTTGTTTGATTACCAATAGTTGTAACAGTGGATCTTGACTGTAACGAAATTCCAACTGTTCATGATAATGTCAAACACGGATCATAAGGGGATCAATTTATGGCAAGCAATTTGCAAAGGTTCTTGAAACAACTGACAGTATTGTCTCTGAGTGATCGCAACAGATTTTTGTATCAAACATTGGATAATTGTGCACGTAATTGTATGCAAATAGGATGGCTTTTCTGGTGGCCACAACTGCAACATTCTTGGACTGACACTTCATGGATAAGGATAGAAGGCATCCACATGGACTTTTTTGTAAGATTTTTTTTCTGTTTTCTAGAATTTCAAATGATTGTATTTGCATGATTTTTTCATTTTAATTTTAAGATAAGATTGAAGTATGGTGAAAAGGGTTGGGAATGCATGTTTACTGTCATATCAGGGCTGCCATTTCTCTGGATTTTTCCTAAATTTGCGGATTTTTTTCCAGTTTGTAGTGCGCATTTTGCTCTACTTTCAGCCTGCTTTAAGTAGTCACATGTCTACAAAGCTAGAAACAGGCTATGGGGTAAAGGTAAGATTCGTAAAACCGCACTTGAAAAATGCAAATTTGGAAATCTTAGGATTTCTTCATGTCAGCTTATGGCAGCCCTGTCATATCTGTAGTTGTCAGCGCTTCATCAATATATTACTAAATAAAAACATGAATGTTTCTCTTAAAAGGAAGACATGTGGCAGCTTTAAGGAGGAGGGTGGTAAAGCAAAATGCTTATTTAGGAGTTTTCTTTTGTTAATTTTCAGCTGCTTGAAATGCCTTTATCAGGTTGTGGGGAAAAGATTCTATTCAATTAACTCTTCCCCCATTGCTTAATTGATTTAAGTGTTAACCCTTTACCTGATAGCATATGTCTAGTAGTGAAGATAGGTGACTACTTAAAGTAGGTTGAAAGTAAAGCAGAATGCGCCTTAAGGCGCATTCTACTTTACTTTCAGCCTACTTTAAGCTATCCAGCGCTAGAATATAGAAAATATTCCATGTAAAATGTATTCATGACTGATTAAATTGGGACTATTTTCTTCAGCGGAAGAATAAACTGAATGCGCTAAAAGGCGCTTCTATAAGGTAAAGGGTTAAAGATAGATTGTTGCTTAAAGTAGACTGAAAGTAAAACAGCTTTACTTTCAGCCAATTTTGAGCTACAATGTGCTAGCCTGCTAGGTATTTGATTTTCATAACTGTGTCCTTTAAAAGTGGAACTTTTTTCTATAGCTCAGGAATAAATGGAAGGCGTAAAAAGTTGTATCTTTTGGATATAACAGAACAGGGTAGAAGCATACAAAATTAATTGGGTTTTTTCTATGATCAAAGAAAGAGGAAAACTGAAAACCTTTCTATGATGGAAAGATCTAGTTAACCCATTACTCCATAGCCTCTGCTAGTTTTGAAGAATGGTGACCACTTAAAGAATGTTGAAAGTAAAGTAGAATGCACCGCAAGGCACATTCTACTTTACTTTCAGTCTGGTTTAACCCATTACACCATAAATACGCCTTTTTATGCCTTTAAAATATTCCTCATATGAAGAAAATAGTTCCAAATAATACTTTCAAAAATATATACCATAAGAAATAGTTTCTTTATCCTAGCAGATGTAAGCTTAAAGCAGGCTGAAAGTAAAGCAGAATGCGCCTTATGGCGCATTCTGCTTTTCTTTCAATCTGCTTTAAGTGGCTACCTGTATTCAACTCTAAAAACAGGCTATTGGGTAATGGGTTAAGCGACCATCTACTAAGGCATAGCAGCCATGCAATATTTCTTATGGTGCATATTCATTACTGCATAAGAAGAAATATTTTTAACCCTTAGCCTGCCAGTCACGACTATAGCTCCATATGCAAACAGCTTGGATCCGGATGAGACGCCGAGTAACTCGGCGTTTCATCCGGATCCAAGCTCTTTGACACTCGGACAACATTTTCAGCAATTTTGAGCAACTTTGAAGCACTTTGAAACTTGAAGCAGACGAGAAATATAGCAGACGACAATTTATTTGGCGGGCTAAGGGTTAATATAGTTAAGGAATAAATTAAAGGCATAAAAAGTGTATCTATGGAGTAGTTAGTTAAATATGACTGGGTCAAAATTTTGACTTTGACAGAGATCACCACAATTCTTTACTTATAAAACCGGATGAAAATTTGAAATCTGTGCAGAAATCCAACACAACAATGGCTTGCTTTGTACGCGAAACCTGCTTTTTACTCCTGCCACTTACCGCGATAATTTATGAAACTTAATTTACTTCACATTTTAGAAGTACCCTTCTTGTTGGAAATAAGATAGCATATTGTCAAGTGTGTCGCTATTGTACGACATGGGAACAATAGTGCCAGCGACAAAATAGATCCAATTTCAATTATTAATATTTAAGTTTCATTGTTAGCTTAAGGTGGGGCTCTCATCCCACAAGGACGTGTTCCCACGTATTCTGATGAAGATGCACAATACAAAATAATAAGGCTTTGTTACGTCAAAAGTAAACACTTTGCACAATATCATATTTTCCATGTCCTTCACCCTGCTAAACATTTTAATGACTTTCAGTACAGATACCCTTTCCTTTATTTAACCCATTACTCCATAACTACATTTTATGCCTTTAATTTATTCCTGCACTGAAGAAAATAGTTCTACATTATACAGTTATGAATATTTATGTACAATAAGAAATATATTCTATATCTTAGCAGATGTGGCTGTCAGGTTGAAAGTAAAGCAGAATGCACCTGAAGTTGCATTCTGCTTTACTTTCTACCTGCTTATGTGGTCACATGTCTTGAAAAACTAGAAACAGGCTATGGGGTAAAGGGTTAAAATTACCAGAAGTGTCTCAAGATGCCTCTACCTACTCTTCAACAGGGCTCCAGATCAGAGGGAGTAACCTGCACAAATCCAGCATTTTCTCACTTATTTTAGCACCAAATCCTATGGTGTTACTACTCATTAGAATCGTCTCTTCGAGACGATTCTAATAAGTAGTGGCAGCATAGGGTTTTAAGCAGAAATAAAGATTTTAATTTTTAAAATACCCCCCTTATATGGAACCCTGTCTACAATATATCATTATGTATCACATATGAATATTCTGACACGTCTGAACTTAACATCAGATCAGACACATCTGAACTTAATATCAGATCAGACAAATCTGAATTTAACATTAGATCAGACAAATCTAGATTTTAACATTAGATCAGAGTCATCTGGACTTAACATTAGATCAGACACATCTGGACTTAACATTAGATCAGACACATCTGGAATTAACATCAGATCAGACACATCTGAATTTAACCTCAGATCAGACAAATCTGAACTTAACCTCAGATCAGACAAATCTGAATTTGTCATCAGATCAGACATCTGAATTTGTCATCAGATCAGACACATCTGAACTTAACATCAGATCAGACACGTCTGAATTTGTCATCAGATCAGACACATCTGAACTTAACATCAGATCAGACACATCTGAATTTGTCATCATATCAGACACATCTGAACTTAACATAAGATCAGACTCATCTGGACTTAACATTAGATCAGACACATCTGGATTTGACATCAGATCAGATGCATTTTGTCTTTACATCAGATCAGACACATCTGAATTTAACATCAGATCAGACACTTCTGAACTTAACATCAGATAAGACACATCTGGACTTGTCATCAGATTAAATACATCTAAGTTTAACATCAGATAAGACACATCTGAACTTTACATCAGATCAGACACATCTGAATTTGACATCAGATCAGACTCGTCTGAATTTAACATTAGATTAGACACATCTGGATTTAACAACAGATTTTATACAGCTGAGCTTAACATCAGATCAGGCACATCTAGATTTTAACATTGGATCAGACACATCTGGATTTAACAACAGATTTTATACACCTGAGCTTAACATCAGATCAGGCACATCTTGAGAAGTTAGATAAAAAAATGCTATATGGAATTGCAGAGCTCCAGATAAGGGGAGTATTTAAAAAACTAAAATCTTAATTTTTGAATTAAACCCTATGGTGTCACTACTCATTAGAATCGTCTAGAATTAGAATAGGATTTGGTGCTGAATTGAATGAGAAAATGCTGGATTTATTCAGTTTTACTCCCTCTTATCTGGAGCCCTGAATTGTTAACCCTTTCTTCCTGAAATTTCAAATGGACAATTCCAGTTCCCATCCAATTAAGTTGAGTCCATTTTTTACCATTTAAGGTTTTGTGTCAGTGTCAGTTATATGACCAACAGTGCAGACTCTGATCAGAGGGCTCCTTTAGGAGCCCTTTGATCTGCGTCTTCACTATTTAGAGAGGACAAGTGCACTCTTCATAGGTTCACTGTTTTCAAAGGATGCATGTACTTGTGACTAGTGTTCAAGGGGTTAACACAGGTTTGTATGTTACATAATAATTTAGTTGTGCACCAGGTATGGTCAACAACTATTGACAGGGCTCCAGATATGGGGGTGTAAACTAAACAAATGCAACATTTTCTCAATTATTACAGCACAAAACCCTATTGTATTACTACTCATTAGAATCGTCTCATTTCTAATGAGTAGTGACACCATAGGGTTTAATTCAGAGATAAAGATTTTTTTTTGTATATACTCCCCTTATCTAGAGCTCTGTTTTGAAATGATGAAATATGACCAGGTTGGAATTTTGACAACAATGCTAATGTGAGACTCCCTTTAAAAGCTGATTTATGATGCATGCATGTTGTAAGTGCAGTTTGTTTGCTGACTTGTCAAAACTGGTGCCATCCTCTTGTTTGCTGTCACTGACGATACAGGGCTGCCATAAGTTGATCATAAAAATCCTAAGATTTCAATTTTTCAAAATTTCAGACGCAATTTCACTAATCTTACCTTTACCCCATAGTCTGTTTCTTGTTTTGAAGACACATGACTGTTTAAAACAGGTTGAAAGTAAAGCAGAATGCGCCTTATGGCGCATTCTGCTTTACTTTCAGCCTGTTTTAAGCTAGAATCTGCTAGGATAAAAATCTGAAGACTTAGGAAAAATCCGGAGAAATGGCAGCCCTGATAAGATTTGTTGTTAGTAATACAAGATTTGTTGTTATCCCATAGACCCCTGAAACTTTTGATTGGCAATTCCAATTCCAAAATACCTCTTGTCCATTTTTGACTATTAAGGGTTGATTTTAACAATATATTTCAAAAAGACAAACAGTGTAGACCCTGATCAGAGGGCTCCTTAATAATATATTCAATGTTACCTTGCTTACCTATTTACTGTTATTAACTATTCTGTTCTAAAAATAACTTTGATAGGTCAGAAAAATCAGAAAATATCTATTCTCGAAGAGATGATTCTAATGAGTAGTAACAACATAGGATTTGATGCTAAAGTGAGTGAGAAAATGTCGCATTGTTCTGTTTACTCCCTCTTAGTTTGAACCCTGTTCTGTATTACTCAAATAACTTCAAACACAATTTTCTCACATAACTACCCTTGTTTTCTATAGCGAACAAAGATCACGAATATCCTTGTCTCCAACATGTGTGAGATCAATTTGATGCCGTCACTATAACGTCACTGTTTATAAAGGCATTTTGACGTCACCTGGGTTCCAAAAATGCCTATTGCTTTAAAAAATAGCTTAAAATCGTTGATTATGTGAGAAAAAGTATCTGTCACTCGTCGATGTTTAAGACAAGCTGACCTCAAATTCGTCTAGAATAGGAAAGTTACATTTCAATTCTAGACTCGTTTGAGATCAGCTTATCTTAAACACAGACTCATGACAGATCCTATATATCTCTGTAACAGATATGACTGATAATATTATATCTACCTGGAGAATAACTGCAGAAGACACTTTTTTTGCGGACAAGAAGTCGTACAATTTAACTACTTACCGGAAGTTGATCTGTTTGTTTTACACTTTTTGTTCAACATTTTCATTGTTCAAAAATATATTATAATGATGGAATATTAAATTAGATCTTTGTTGAACTAATGTCTTTAAGGTTGTGTGTCAATAATTGTTTAACTTCTCCGGTAAATAAGTGGACTTTTGTGATGCTCGTCTTAAGTGCAATTTGATATATAACTTGTTGTAAAACTGGAGTTGACCCGACATGCTTGAGCAGATTTCTGCTCAGATAGCAAATTGCTTATTTTGATTCTTAAGACTTGTAGACCAAATATAGTTGTAATTTTGGTCCCGGTAGCTGCGAGATATGTCTCCGCAACTACCGGTGTATATGTTTTAGGTTGTTATTGCATTTTTAGTGTTTTAATAGAGATTTTCTATCTTAGCCATTTTGACCTATATAACCATATAGAGGAAATTGGCTCAGGTGTGAAATCTTATTAAATAAACATAAATTCAGTAGAAACTCAGCCTGATTAGGCATTTATACTTTATTTCTACCTTTTCTAATAGTTTTTGATGGATGACATTGTTTGGATCCTGAGTTACCTGCCAAAATGTAGACCTGTTTACATTAGGCTGGTGACCCAGGTCTGTCATTCAGACTCTAATAAGTGCAATATCTTCTTGTACAGTGATATTTTTCACACATATAAAAGCCTACTATGTAGACTTTTGTTGTCTTAAGGGTTTTCACATGTTCATTTGTATGAATAGGGCCAGGTAATCCTGTAATTTAGATACATTGTATTAGGGAGCTAGATCCTTAGTAAAGAGAGGCATTCAAAATGGCCGCCAGCTGGAAAAGCAATGATTTGCTCTTACAATTGGGGCTTTATCTCTGTCAATAAATTACTATAAATTCTAGATTTATACTCATAATGTGTCTAAAGGTTTGAAGTTTATGATAGATATATTTAGGGAACTTGATAAATTAGTATTTTTGTGTATTTGATGATTTTCGGCTGAAATCTGGGTCTAGAAATTCTAGACCCTTCACTGCTCATATTTTGAAACATCACTTATATATTGTATTTGGCCACTCTGAATATAGATTTGATAGTTTTGATTTAATAGCTGTTATTTGAGCTACTTTTTAGTAATTTAGAATGTGTCTTTATAATAAGTAATTATTTTGTATTTAGCCCTAAAAACAGGAAGGGCTATTATTTGCCCTCAGCCAATCAGAAGGCTTGATTAGGGTCATGTGATTGATGGCTCTCTCAAAGGCTATATATTGAGGGAAATTTCTCAATCACACACACTTACTCAGACCAGCAACTAGAAAGATGCATTCTACCCTGCCTTAGACTGGCAGGTTAGATTTTGTTCTTCTAGGTGGAACTTATTTATTACTTAAATACACTTAAGGAACATTTTCTGCTTTATTTAACTTTACATTTCTAAATTGAGTGTGTCACTTTTAAAGCCATTTAACTTAGCACCATTTTTGGTCTTTACTTCTTGCTTTAAGCATTTTGGCTGTTTGCTATTTTAGATCCTTTTGCTAAATTATTGTTTGCATTTAAAGCAGCACATTTTAACTGTATCTGGCTTTAGTCATTTGTGTAAATAATGCTTTTATTCTTTAGATTAGATTAGATTAGAACTGTTTGATATAAAATACAAGTGATTAACACTGATTTTATCTTTTGTTTTACTTATTTCGTTTTTTCTGACCATTTGGTCAGTGGTGTCCATCCTGACAACTGTTTATCTCACTAATGTTATGTAAAACACCTTATCTTCTTACATAACATTGGCAAGGTAAACAACCTTAGTTAAAACCCAGTTTTTGGGTTGCCTTCCGCTCGTTAAATACCCGTGAAAAACCCAGCTATTTAACACTGGCGTCAGAATCGGGATATTTAGTTTAAGATGTTTTTTCTAAATTATTTTTGCTAGGCGCGATAGATATTTTTTCTACATTAGCTACAGCCTACAAGCTTACAAACTTTAGAACCAAGGGTTTCTCAAACTCACAAGTCGAATGCTGTACGCCTGCCCACCAAAACAGGCTACCAGTCCACTTCGGAGTGAGTCGGTGATTCCTTTGATTCTTTTACTCTATCTCTCTCACTTATCCAGTCTCAGACTCTTTGTCTGTTAGGGTTTCTCAAACTCACAAGTCGAATGCTGTACGTCTGCCCACCAAAACAGGCTACCAGTCCACTTCGGAGTGAGTCGGTGATTCCCTATCTCCCTTGTCCTACGGTCCTTAAAGCATTCACATTCAAAAACTTAGCACTTTTTCAGCTGTGCTACTTTACATTTGGATCTTAAATACTTAGTGAATGCGTCTCAAATAATTAGTTGTAGTCACTTCTTTGAACCGAGTGTTATTAGCCACAAAAAGTGGACCCCCTATAAACTCGTATATGAACTACAACTAAACATTTGAGGAATATAAATTTAAAATGAATATTTGCTTTAAGTGCAAATTTGCACCTTTACTTACAGTTTTCAAAATTGACTGCCTGCATCCGCATAACTCTAAGTTACCTCTGTGTACTTAGAATTTTATGAAAGATATATCACTTGACAAACAAGCTCGTGTTTGTCAAAGAGTTACACTGCAATCCGTAGTCCGCACTAGTACCTTCGGGTACAATTGAAAGATATCTCAGAGTTACACTGAATCCAGTCCTACCAAGCTGAAGCCTTGTCGAGTGCCCTAGTCAAAGACGAACCTCGCCAGAGACAAAGAAGCTACTCCAAGAATACCGAAGAGACGATAACCCATAAGGCATCAAGTCAAGAATGCCTAGAGACAACCACCAAAGAGGTATCAAGTCACTAGAATACCTAAAGAGACTATAACCCATGAGGCATCAAGTCAAGAATGCCTAGAGACGTTACCACCAAAGAGGTATCAAGTCACGAGAATACCTAAAGAGACGATAACCCATGAGGCATCAAGTCAAGAATGCCTGGAGACGATAACCCACGAGGTATCACGAGAATACCTAAAGAGACTATAACCCAAGAGGCATCAAGTCACAAGAATGCCTGGAGACGATAACCCACGAGGTATCACAAGAATACCTAAAGAGACTATAACCCAAGAGGCATCAAGTCACAAGAATGCCTGGAGACCATAACCCACGAGGTATCACAAGAATACCTAAAGAGACTATAACCCACGAGGTAACACAAGATTACCTAAAGAGACTATAACCCAAGAGGCATCAAGTCACAAGAATGCCTGGAGACCATAACCCACGAGGTATCACAAGAATACCTAAAGAGACTATAACCCACGAGGTAACACAAGATTACCTAAAGAGACTATAACCCAAGAGGCATCAAGTCACAAGAATGCCTGGAGACGATAACCCACGAGGTAACACAAGAATACCTACCTAAAGAGACGATAAACCAAGATGCATCAAGTCACAAGAATGCATAGAGACGATTACCAACGAGGTATATGTCACAACTATACCTCAGGAATGAAGACGATATTGGGCGACATTACTAGCTAGACGCAAACCTTGAAGACGCCTACCAGACTTACAACCAGAAGGAGGATGACCAAGCCATGCCATGCTACAACAGACATCATACCGCGGCAAAGAACGTAATCGCGAGTGGTGGTGTTTGTTAGCTAGATTTAACCCTTTAATGCATTTTCTTATTTACTGTATATACCCAGATTTTGAGCCTTGATGTCAAGTCTCTGATCTGAGTCTACACAGTTTGACTTGAACTTTTAGCCATTTTGAAGGCGCTTTTTTATACCAGTAATTTCCAAAGCAGTAATTGAAAATTCGTAATGTAGATGATTGTGTGTAATAAGCATTCAACGGGTTAAGCTATCTAACCATTTTTTTTCTCTCCTGTTACGCGTTTTATGTTAAGTAGGAAAAACACCACAAACGTGAAACAAGTGTTAATTTTCCTTTTTAAATTATCGCGCTACTAGAAACTTTAAATATTCTTGCGCAACAAGAAACTTTCCATGCTTCAAGAACTTTCGCGCATCTATCTACGCGAGACATACATAGACTCTAGATTACTTTTATTTTACATATTCGCGCTCCTGGTAGATGTATTAATATGAACTTTCCTACAGCCAGAGAAGAAGAGCTGCAGTAATCTTTGAATTTTCTTTACAGGGTATCTTATGTTTTGGACTCGCATGTAGAGCGAGCCATAGTTTTTCATTGTAGATTTATTTTTGTGTTTTACATATCGCATATATCCCTTTTTATATTTTTTTTTGTTAGGGTTTACATGTCTCAGGGGCATGTTGTATGTAGGAGGACCTAGATTCTAATCTCTACGTCATCTGCATGGCTGACCGCTGACCGCCTGAGAGTGTATTTATTTTAATAGGGAATGATGTTGCTTAGGTGCTAGATTCTAATCTCTACGTCATCTGCGACCTCTGACCTATTTTCATTAATTAGGGACATGTTTAGTCTAAGTGCTAGAGTTAATCTCTACGACACATAAACCTCTCGCCTAAGTTTTTTAAGGGGGAAATATTGCTTTATGTTTGGCATGGAATAATTCTATATTCTAGGCCTGTGGTTCTCATTTATATGTTTTAGAATTATTCTAGCTAATTTTTTCTATGTACTGTAATTACTTAGATATTTAAGTGTGTAATGTGTTTTCTCTATTTTTTATTGTTGCTTTTAATGCTTAGAGACAATCTACGCATTATAAGCATCAATATTTTTCTGTTAGGTAAATTTAATTATGCTAGGTTCTAATATCTACGCATTTTTAATGGTTTTTGCCACTTGTGCTGAGGTATTGCTTTATTGCGCAGTCCCAAATTAGGGGTTTGAGATTAAACATTAGATTCTAAATGTTTTCTCTCAATTTTTTAGGGATAACACATTGACAAGTGAGCACAGGGTGATTCAGTACTTAATAGTCTTTTATATATCATTTATGGAATTATTATAAGATACCTAGGTTCTGAGACTATGTATGAGTTAGTTTTTATTTTGGAATTTTTTTTTGTATTTTTCTTAATTAATTTTTATTTAGTTTTTAAATCAGGATAGCAGTGGTGATGAAGTATTGTCTGTGTTTGTAACATTTCTGATAAGTCTGTTGGTAGGTTTCTTCTATGTTTTTGCATTAAAACACTTTAAAGCTTTTCTCTGTAAACTGTTCACCATATTTTTCAGTGGTGAAACGTTTTTAGATGAAAGCAACTTAGTTTATTCCTGTTAGATCGCCATGTTTCATGTTTTGAGATTTGAGCACCAATTTTTGTGTGTGCGTATCAGTATTTTACTTTTATAGATACTTGCACTTGGTGCAATAGTTTTGATAGATTTGGATAAGTTGTAGTTTTGTACATTTTAGTATAATGTACTTTTTACATTTGTATCACTTAGTCAAAAGACGCAATTTTTGTTGATGTGTCTTTTGCTTTAGTTAAGAGAAAGATATGTTAAGATTAAGTCTATTGAGCAATTTAGTCATTACCAGTGAAATTATTTGTCATTTTTTATGTTTTTGTTTTTGGGTAATGTACTATATTTGCAATATAGTTTTCAACTGTTTGTAAAAATGATAGATTTTTGAGAACAGTCTCTCATAACTCATTTTTGACATATTAGCAATTTTCTTCAGTTTCATTTAGATTTGTTGTTTCGAATCTATCTGAATACTGAATAACATTGTTTCTGCAATTAGTATTTTCACTTCATAGTTTTGCCATTCAATATCATAGTTAGTATGTTAGTGTAAATAGTTGTTACTCTGTTCTAAAGTTTATGCTGGAGTATTTGTTCAGAGATGCTCATGTATATGCTAGATTACAGAGTATCAGAAAAGTTTGTTATTCTTTGCATTTAATTCTTACTTTATATTTACATGTGTTTATTTGTAAAGCATGTCAGCTCAACAGTTAATCTACTTTATTTCGGGGACGAAATGTTAAAAATATCTTGCGATATTTTTAATTTTCCGTAGGGGGTGTAGTGTTGTAAAACTGGAGTTGACCCGACATGCTTGAGCAGATTTCTGCTCAGATAGCAAATTGCTTATTTTGATTCTTAAGACTTGTAGACCAAATATAGTTGTAATTTTGGTCCCGGTAGCTGCGAGATATGTCTCCGCAACTACCGGTGTATATGTTTTAGGTTGTTATTGCATTTTTAGTGTTTTAATAGAGATTTTCTATCTTAGCCATTTTGACCTATATAACCATATAGAGGAAATTGGCTCAGGTGTGAAATCTTATTAAATAAACATAAATTCAGTAGAAACTCAGCCTGATTAGGCATTTATACTTTATTTCTACCTTTTCTAATAGTTTTTGATGGATGACATTGTTTGGATCCTGAGTTACCTGCCAAAATGTAGACCTGTTTACATTAGGCTGGTGACCCAGGTCTGTCATTCAGACTCTAATAAGTGCAATATCTTCTTGTACAGTGATATTTTTCACACATATAAAAGCCTACTATGTAGACTTTTGTTGTCTTAAGGGTTTTCACATGTTCATTTGTATGAATAGGGCCAGGTAATCCTGTAATTTAGATACATTGTATTAGGGAGCTAGATCCTTAGTAAAGAGAGGCATTCAAAATGGCCGCCAGCTGGAAAAGCAATGATTTGCTCTTACAATTGGGGCTTTATCTCTGTCAATAAATTACTATAAATTCTAGATTTATACTCATAATGTGTCTAAAGGTTTGAAGTTTATGATAGATATATTTAGGGAACTTGATAAATTAGTATTTTTGTGTATTTGATGATTTTCGGCTGAAATCTGGGTCTAGAAATTCTAGACCCTTCACTGCTCATATTTTGAAACATCACTTATATATTGTATTTGGCCACTCTGAATATAGATTTGATAGTTTTGATTTAATAGCTGTTATTTGAGCTACTTTTTAGTAATTTAGAATGTGTCTTTATAATAAGTAATTATTTTGTATTTAGCCCTAAAAACAGGAAGGGCTATTATTTGCCCTCAGCCAATCAGAAGGCTTGATTAGGGTCATGTGATTGATGGCTCTCTCAAAGGCTATATATTGAGGGAAATTTCTCAATCACACACACTTACTCAGACCAGCAACTAGAAAGATGCATTCTACCCTGCCTTAGACTGGCAGGTTAGATTTTGTTCTTCTAGGTGGAACTTATTTATTACTTAAATACACTTAAGGAACATTTTCTGCTTTATTTAACTTTACATTTCTAAATTGAGTGTGTCACTTTTAAAGCCATTTAACTTAGCACCATTTTTGGTCTTTACTTCTTGCTTTAAGCATTTTGGCTGTTTGCTATTTTAGATCCTTTTGCTAAATTATTGTTTGCATTTAAAGCAGCACATTTTAACTGTATCTGGCTTTAGTCATTTGTGTAAATAATGCTTTTATTCTTTAGATTAGATTAGATTAGAACTGTTTGATATAAAATACAAGTGATTAACACTGATTTTATCTTTTGTTTTACTTATTTCGTTTTTTCTGACCATTTGGTCAGTGGTGTCCATCCTGACAACTGTTTATCTCACTAATGTTATGTAAAACACCTTATCTTCTTACATAACATTGGCAAGGTAAACAACCTTAGTTAAAACCCAGTTTTTGGGTTGCCTTCCGCTCGTTAAAACCGTTCGCGTTTAAAAACCCAGCCTTTTAACAAACTCTTTGCTTGCTAAGTTATTTCCCAGTGTTATATTATCAAATTAACTCTCTTGGCAAATATATGGTTTCCAATCACAGTTTTGCAGAAATTGGATCTGAGTGTCAAACAGTTTGGATCCAGATCAGGCCCCACATTTGTGGGGCCTGATCTGGATCCAAACTGTTTGCATAAGTAATCAATAATTCTTACGGTTCATGGCCAGCGTGCAAAGAGATAATTGTCAGTCGAAAGGAAGGTATTGGTTTCATAATTTCATTGGACGGCCTTGTTGGTATAATACTTGTGAGGTGTGTGTTCCCGATGGCTTTGTATAACTTTTTTTCTTAATTTGGACTGATTTTCAATTGTTTGCTATAATTTATTGTCATGATGTCAGCAAAAAGAGGCTCGGCTGCGGGGTTAAAGGAAACATTTGTTAAACCTTATACCCCATAGCCTGTTGCTAGGTTTCAAATACTATCCCATTAACAACTTAAATTATTAACAACTTCAATCAGGTGGAAAGTTAAGCAGTATAGAGCATTCTGCTTTACTTTCAACTTGTTTTAATCTATACACTCTAGGAAGATACTGGAAATGCTTTCTGTGCTTCTGAAGGGGGCTCTATATGTATAATTACGGGCTAAAAGAAGTGTATTTAATACTGTTTATGACATAATTATTATATGTTCTTTCCCCAATATAATTCACACATTAATAAATGGTTGCGTAAAAGAGGTTGAAAGTGATCGAAGCTTTGAGAAGCCACCTGTCTTAAAAACTTGAAACATGCAATATGAGCTGAAGAGTTCAATGTAATGGGGATTTGCACTTAAGTCTTTCAAAAGCAACGAACTGACAAATGACATGTGATTGCTTAATGCAAGATAAAAGTAAAGCAGAAAGCTCCTAGGATAAAAGTAAAGCAGAAAGCTCCTATATGAGCTTTCTGCTTTACATATATTCTGCATTAAACTAGCCCAAATCTTAAGAACTTAATTCAACCTTCTAGTGACTGACCTCTTAACCCATATCCCCATAACTACGCCTCTAATTTATTCCTCCACTGAAGAAAATAATTCCACTTTATAATTTTTATGGTCATGAATATTCAGCATAAGAAATATTTTTCTAGATCCATGTAGATATTAGCTTAAAGTAGTCTGAAAGTAAAGCAGAATGAACCTTAAAGGCGCATTCTGCTTTACTTTCAACCTGCTTTAAGTGATCACCTGTCTTCAAAACTAGAAACATGCTATGGGGTAATGTGTTAACACAGGTTTTACTGTATTGAGAACATAAGAGGGAACATGGTACTTTTTAAGGATTCTCCCTTGTTTGAGGGGATATCCTTGTGGAGATATTAAACAACCTTCTAGTTATCAGGTGAGATCAAACAGGCTATTGTTCAACGGGGAAACAAGGCCCTCACATTATTGTTTAACTTGCAGACTTCACCCTTAGTCCACTATATGATTGCCTACTTCAAAAGTGCTATTGCCCCAAAAATTTAGATATCAAAATTTATATATTTTTGGTTTGAGAAATATTAAAATATTTTCCAAACAGTTTGGATCCTGATCAGAGGCCGAGTAACTCAGCGTCTGATCAGGGTCCAAAATCTTTGGGGAATGTGAAAAAGTCAAGATTGACAGGTCCAGCGTTAAGTGTTTTACTCCTTTTGAATATGACGTTTAATTCAAAATGTAAATTTGTATAAGTGCCATGACAATACCTCTAAGAGAGAGACTCGTGAACTTATAATTTCTCAAATCTTTATTTGAAAATAATTTGCTGGCTACCCTGATTGCAAGGACAAGTGCATGGTAGCGGGGATCGAATGTCATGCAGACAATCGAAAAGGGGCCCGGGTTCTTCGTAGGTGGATTAAAGTCTCCACAACACTCTATTTTAGTAACGGAATACAATTGACGGGACGACATGGAATAAATAATTTTTCCATACAAAAGAATAGGAAAAGACTGCGTTAATTTCACGGCCTGCATTCAGACTGCTGTCTAAATAAAAACACCGGGGAGAAAGAAGAGGGGTATAAAGATAGAAGAGAGGGTATTAATACATTTTATTGACCGTTTGGGTCTCAAAAAAAGGAAGATAAGAATAGAGTTAACAAGATAATTGAATTGTTAGAAGTGAAATATAATTAGTTTGAAAAAAAAGTCGGTATGACAGGTTTGTGACACTAGGACAGTGGGATTAATTGATTCTTTGAGTGAAGATAATTAAATGCTTAATTTTAACGAGTCGAAATACAGTTAAACTTGTGTTAAGCGGCAATTCTTTGAGTTGTTTTGAAACTCTATAAAGACAGGTGACTGCTTTATGAAGGACAGAAGTAAAGCAGAAAGCTCCTGTAGGAGCTTTCTGCTTTACTTTCATCCTGCATTAAGCTGACACCTGTGTTAGATTTTTTTTATTATTATTATTTTGAATCATTTTTTTTATTTTGATTGGCCGTTTAACACAAATATGACTGTACTTTATAATAGTTGCACAGGAGTGTTTGGAAATGAACATAAACTTTTTTGTGCACCTTAATAAGTGTAGTGCAAACATAGCATTGAAATAATTTATTTGGGGGTGCTTTATGAATTTGATGCGGATTTGAAAAGAAGGCATCGGAGCACATTTGCGGAAAACTGATCTTGCATTTTGCGTTGAATAGACAGAAGATTGAGTGTCGGTAACATAGAGCTGATACAGCCAGTGTTTGAAGAGGACAGCGAGTTCTGAGTGTTGTTTAGTCTCTTGTGGATGTTTTGTCAACAACAATTTCTCATTTAGTTTTGATACAATCACAGTTTACATGATGGCACCCAACATGACAAAAGGTTTGCTATTAATTTTCTTTGCTTTAACTTTATCCTGCTGTATATATTATGTTTTTTCATAAAGTTTCAAGCAAAATGTTTATACAGTAGAGCTCCACTATAACAGCCACTAGATGGGGCTATTAGTGTTTGGTGCTAAACCTATTACCCCATAAATACGCCTTTTTACTTCAATTATTTATCCCTCCACTGAAGAAAATAGTTCCAATTTATACAGTTGTGAACATTAGAAATAATTTCTGTATTCTAGCAGCTGGTAGCTTAAAGGAGGCTGAAAGTAAAGCAGAATGTGCCTGCTTTACTGTCAACCTGCTTTTAAGTGGTCACCTGTCTTCAAAATTAGAAACATGGTATGCAGTAATGTGTTAAGGCAGGTGACTGTAAAATGCAAGATGAAAAGAAAGCAAAACCCTCCTTTCAAAACTTTTTGCTTTATTTTCATCTTGCTTTAAGCTGTCACCTGTCTTTAAAATTCATTAAACAAAACTTCTTTTAAGAGGGGTTCTACTGTATATTTTCAAGACAAGGAAATATTGATATAAGTTTTGATCTTGAGAGGAATCGGATGATGAGTTCCAGAACTGCTGATAAGCTATAAGATCAAAACTGCAAAATGGCAAATATGAGGAATCGATTAAACTGAACAAATCCAACATTTTCTCACTCATTTCAGTATCAAATCCTATGGTTTTACTACCTATTAGAATCGTCTCGAAAAGACAATTCTAATGAGTAGTAAAACCATAGGGTTAAAATGCAGGAATAAGATTTTAGTTTTTGACCCCCTAATCTGGAGCCCTGCATCATTTCTTTCTTTCCTAGTGTATGCTTGATGTGTTCTGTGCTTTGTGGGTGTTAAGTTTATTGCTAGCTGGGTCACCAAGATCAGGAAATGGAAATAAAGCATGATGACAATGTATAAGGGTTGTATATTTATTGTCATAGTCAGCGCCTGAAGTTTCTGATCAAGGCAGGTAGATACTTTAAGCAGGATGGAAGTAAAGCAGAATAATCTGGAAGAAACATTTCTGTTTTAATTCAGTTATGCATGCAGACAATGCAAACAAACAGACAGACAGACAGGAAGACTTAACCCATTACCCCATAACCTGTTTCTAGTTTTGAAAACAGGTTACTACTTTAAGAAAGGTTTAGAGTAAAGCAGAATGAGCCTTAAGGAGCATTCTACTTTACTTTCAGCCTGCTTTAAGCTATTATCTGTTAGAATGTAGCAAATAGTTCTTATGCTACAGATGTATGACTAAATAAATTGGAACTATTTTTTTAAGTAAAGGGATACATTACAGTTGTAAAAAGGCGTATTTATAGGGTAAAGGGTTTAAGAAATGTAGATAGATTGAGAAGTTGTCTTGCCACTTTACTGATAAATCCTGAGAAAATTAGTTGTGTTCAAATGGTTTTGAAACTGATCAGATGCTGCAAAAAGTGGTTAATTGAAACTACATTTCGTATTTTTCGTAGCACGTAACTATGAATTAAATGCATAAAAAGGTGTATCTATAAAGTAAAGGGTTAAAGAATACATACATATCAGAGCTCCAGATGAGGGAAGTATTTCAAAATCTAAAATCTTTATTTCTGCATTAAACCCTATGGAGTGACTACTCATTAGAATTGTCTCTTCGAGACGATTCTAATAAGTAGTCACACCATAGGATTTAGTGCTGCAATGAGTGAGAAAATGTTGGATTTGTTCTGTTTACTCTGTCTTATCTGGAGCCCTGCATAAATATGTTTATATAAAAAATATGAGTGAAAGTAAAGATGAAGAGAGAAGGAGGAAGATAAAAAAAAAAAGAGTGAAACGAATTTGCAATTTGTTGTTACAAATGGTGACAGTCTCAGATAGAAATGTGGATAGTTTAACAATGGCTGTGACAAAAAAAAAAGGTGTAAAATAAAACTTGACACTTCTCCAAAATAACTCATAAATTATTCATCTATTGCACACACATTGTAATTACAGTTAAACCTCTGCACCGCTAGTAGACACTTAATATAGAAACTTAGTGACCTCTTGAGATGGGATGGTGCTTAATGTAGGACAAAAGTAATGCAGAAAGCTCCTACAGGAGTTTTCTGCATTACTTTTGTCCAACATGTAGCTGCCATCTTTATATGAGACATGTGTCGACTGTAGACAGTTTTTGTTGTTTTCATACTAGAGGTAATAGTCAAATATCATTTTATGGATTTTAAAGAAGCAACCCATCAATTTAATAGTAATTTTGTTAATATTTAATTATCTTACAATTATAATCTAGGCTTGATTAAGACATATCCTGACTTTAACCCTTTACCATAGAAGCTACTTTTAGCACATTTAGTTCAAAATTGATTCCAGTTTATACAGTCACGAATATGTATCATAAGAAATTGTTTCTATAATCTAGCGAATGGTAGCTTAAGCAGGCTGAAAGTAAAGCAGAATGTGCCTAAAGGCACACTCTGCTTTACTTTAAACTTTCTTGAAGTAGTCAGCTATTTTCAAAATTAGAAACAGCTAGGCTATGGGGTATATAAAGTGTTAATATTGTACATTAATACGGTTGAGGTTGACTCATTCATTGTATAAAGAAAGGTAGCTACTTAACCCATTACCCCATAGATACGCCTTTTTACACCTATATTTTGTTCCTGCACTGAAGAAAATAGTTCCTTTTTAGACAGTCATGAATATGTATCATAAGAAATATTTTCTATATCCTAGCAGATAATAGCTTAAAGCAGGTTGAAAGTAAAGCAGAATGCACCTTCAATTCTGCTTTACTTTCAAACTGCATTAAGTGATCATCTTTCTTTAAAACTAGAAATAAGTCATGGGGTAATGGGTTAAGCAGTTGAGGAAAATTAAACATGGAGATCAGATGGTTTCTAAAGGGGCTCTATGGTCTGAGTGTGCACTGTTTGTCATATTTCATTTTATTGTGATAAAGTAACTGAAAATAGTCATGAATTGATGAGACATAACCAGAGCACCAGATAAGGGTAGTTTTTCAAAAACTAAAATCTTTATTTCTGAATTAAACCCTATGGTGTCACTACTCATTAGAATCGTCTCTTTGAGACGATTCTAATGAGTAGTAACACCATAGGATTTGGTGCTGAAATGAGTGAGAAAAATGTTTGATTTGTTGAAATAACTACCTCTTATCTGGAGCCCTGGACATAACTGGAAACTAAGAAGTGTCCATATAAAAAGACTTTATTGTAATTTTATAGTGGCTTCTTTAATTTTGACCAATTAGTCAATTTATGAAAGTTATAAAGAACTGAAAAGACATAAACATGATCAACTGGATTCCAGCGATGTAGATATAACATTGGAATGCTTGTTTTCTTGAATTTATTATGTTGCAAAGAATTTATCAACTCTTGCATGCTGGGTAATTTTGTCGTATGCAACAATTGTTACTTAGTTGATCTGCTGCTGTTCTAAAAAAACAATATTCAAAATTTCTTTTTAAAACCAGGCTCAGAGTGTCAAACAATTTGGATCCTGATGAGACGCCGCATTACTTGGCGTCTCATCAGGATCCAAACTGTTTGCAATGATAATCACGGTTCCGTCACAAGTGTGATAAGAGTTATGTTGTATGGAATGTGTACTTGGAATCTATTCTGTTTCAAAATGCACATTTTTGTCATAAGTTACATACAAGATTCAAAAAGCTTCCTTTTATAAGGTCTTTGTGGTTCCTAGTTTTATACTTATACCCTAATTGAATATGACAGCACAGACAATTTACAATAAAACTTATTAACAACTCGTCAGTGAAGAATAAACGGGAACTTTAAAGGCAGGTGACTGCTTAACCCATTACCCCATAGCCTGTTTCTAGTTTGGAATACAGGTTAACCCTTAGCCTGCCACTCACGACTATAGCTCCATATGCAAACAGCTTGGATCCGGATGAGACGCCGAGTAACTCGGCGTCTCATCCGGATCCAAGCTGTTTGACACTCGGACAACATGTTCAGCAATTTTGAGCAACTTTGAAGCACTTTGAAACTTGAAGCAGACGAGAAATATAGCAGACGACAATTTATTTGGCGGGCTAAGGGTTAACACTTCAAGCAGGTTGAAAGTAAAGCAGAATGTGCCTTAAGGCACATTCTGCTTTACTTTCTGCCTGCTTTTAGCTATCATCTGCTAGGATATAGCAAATAAACATATTCATGACCGTATAAAGTTGCACTATTTTCTACAGCGAAGGAATACATCAAAAGGCATAAACAAACATATTTATGGGGTAAAGGGTTAATAAGGGACAGATACATCACCAATAAAACTCCTGTTTTAGTTTTTATTTTATTTTAATCAACATTGTCCTGCACACACTCCTTAAACCATAACCCCATAGCCTTTTTCTATGACAGTTCTTAAGGTGCATTCTGCTTTACTTTAAGCTACCATCTGCTAGAATAGAAACATGTTTTTTTAAACATTTGCTTATGTCTTTTGTGAAAGGTTAACAAATTTAAAGGACTATCAAAGGAATTCAGTAATACAGAAGATTATCATAAAATTTGGCGCCATTTTACTTGATTAATAAGATTTCATTTTATCCTTATATTCTGCTAGTCTTGACTTTACTGGCATTTGCAATCCAGTCATCTAACATCAAATCACTCTTGAAATCAATTGGAATTGATTGACACTCCTTATGATGTTGAAAAGACATCAAAATAAAGTTGTGAAAAAGAATTTGTATACAACATTTTACATTTAGGCTAACCCTTCCCCCGCTGAAAATTTGTATTTAAAAATCGGCCGCTTTAAACATTTGTCCCCTCTACACTTTTACACTGTCTAATAAAATAAAGAAAGTTTTACCCAGGGAAGGTACAGTCTCATGTCAGACAGATCCTTAGGAAAACAGTGCAGACCCTGATCAGACAGCTCCTACACTGTTTTTAAAAAGCAGCATTAATATGATGCTTACACAGGGCTCCAGATAAGAGAGGGTAAACTGAACAAATTCAAAATCTCTCACTTATTTCAATACCAAATCCTATGGTGTTACTACTCATTAGAATCGTCTCGAAGATTTTAGTTGTTCGAAATACTCCCCTTATCTGGAGCCCTGTTACAGCTTGTAAAAAGGTTGATGAGTCTTAAGCAATTTGTAGCTGTGAAAAAAGTTTGAAGTAATTGTATAGTCATGCTTACAGCTACAAATAATTGTGTAATATAACAGAGTTTGTGGAGTTTATTACATCGTTTGTATGAAGATAGGCTTTTGATCTCCACCCACCACCTTACTCTGGTAGAAACAAGTTTTCCTTTTCGAAAAACAATACAGTCAAACTTCTGCTGAGCAACCTTTGAAATGACATATCAATGCATCTATATTCTTCCAGATTGGTTGCAGCTTAAAAATTAATGCAGCATAAAAGTAATGCATGGCGATCCCATAGCCTGTCTTTTGTCTGTTTTAAAGACAGGACCTGGTGACAACTTAAAACAGGTTGAAAGTAAAGCAGAATATTGCCTTAAGCCGCATTCTGCTTTACCCTCAGCCTGCTTTATTTAGCTTCCATCTGCTAGAATACATTAATTTTTTTTATTATTTTGCATATTCCAGACGAAATAAGGTGAAACTGTTTTCTTCAGCAGCGAAATATTATTAAAGGTTTAACCCATTACCTGATAACATTGTTTCTAGTATTGAAGATATGTGACTACTTAAAGCAGGTTGAAAGTAAAGCAGAATGCGCCCTAAGGCGCATTCTGCTTTACTTTCAGCCTGCTTTAAGCTATTAACTGCTAGAATAAGGAAAGTATTAAATATGACACGTATTCATTACGGTATAATTTGGAACTATTTTCTTCAGCGGATGAATAAAATGAATGTGCTAAAAGTCGCTTCTATAAGGGAAAGGGTTAAAAATGTGTATTCGTGGAGTAATGGGTAAAGAACCATGTAATTTTGTCACCGATTTTCATAGCAATTTTTGTCATACAATTGGTCTAAAACCGTCTATGTTCTTGCTTTGTGTTCTCTTAAACCTCATTAGTGGAACCAATTTGCATTTTACACCCTCTTCTATGCCAGTATCATCTGCTCAATAATTGGCCATCTTAAATTTGTTTCAAATATCATTAATAAGTGTTTTTGTCATATCAAAACATTGATATGAGTATGAAACAGTTTGGATCCTGATCAGAGGCCAAGTAACTCGGCATCTGATCAGGTTCCAAACTGTTTCACAATTCCAGTGAAGATTGATGCGTTTAACAGAAGGGTTGGCAATTTAGCATGTAGTCATAAAATAATACAAGTTCATACGCCCAATATAAACTCATGGTGCTTTCAATAGGTTTTTAATTTCATTTTCCGTTTTTATAGACTACAATATTAGTTGCTAATATCTATTAAGCTTCGGGTTCTACTATTCATTGGTCGGTAATATCGCTTTAGTCATACCCGTATCTTTGAAGTTTCACGGTAGTTTACATGCATTCTTCTGCTATCTCATTTAAATAAATTAAACACAAACTCATTTTTGACGACTTTTTTATTTGCCTTTATATCTTTGTTGTGTCTAATGACAATTTACTACTGGAGACAAGTTGACTGACTATGATAACCCAGATCACAGGGAGCTTTTAATTTAAAGGAGATTCCAGCCTATGGAATATTCCCTTTTATCACATAATCTGCGGTCTGGGAGTTGCATAAAGCCATTCTATAAAATTTAATATCATAATCCACTAGTGAAATTTTTTTTTTTTTGTTCTGGCCCAACCTGTTCGTCAACAAACGCTGCAAGTAGCGGGACACCAAATGACATCATTTGCGATGACGTTACCATAAACAAAGTCACATTTTGACGGAAAATCTAAATGGCGAAAGTGACTACAAACTGTGGCTTCAATTAACTAAATAGGTTTTTAAAATGTTTATGTGATAAATAGAGGATCTCACCTTCGTGCTCATTATTTATCATTTTCAAACAACTCGTTGACTAAAATAAATATGACGCTCGCCAAGGTTCGTGTCATATTATTTTAGTCAATTCATTTATTAACAATGATAAATAATGAGCATTAATTCATGTAAGATCCTCTATTTATCTACTATATTTCTCCATAGCACTTCATGCATATCACCTACAGTCTAGAATTCTTTTTCATATAAACAAAACTAGACAATAACCCAATGTACTAAAATGGAACTATTTTCTTAAGTGGAAGAATAAATTAAAATGTGCTACAATTAAGGCGCTTCTATATGGGGGTAAAGGGTTAAATAGGTCACATAAACTGGTCATTTATCTGTTAATGGAAGGTTCCACTTGACAAATCAGCTTTGTAATTGTTAGTTATGGTTCATGAATAATCGTTTGAACAGTTCCTTTACCCCACAGCCTATTTCTAGATTTGGAATACAGGTGACCACTTAAAGCAGGTTGAAAGTAAAGCAGAATGCGCCTTAAGGTGCATTCTGCTTTACTTTCAGTCTGCTTTAAGCTTTCATCTGCTAGAATTTAACAAAATATTTCTTATTGTACATTTTCTTGACTGTAAAAATTGGAACTATTTTCTTCAGTGGAGGAATAAATTAAATGTCCTTAAAGGTCCTAGGGGAAAGTTCATTGCAATATGAATATTGCAGTATGAATAGCTTAAACTCTTTCCTCCCTGAAACTTAAAATAGATAATTCCAGTTCCCAATTTAGTCTAATCCATTTTGACCATTTAGGGTTGTTTTCAATAATATATTGTAATATGACAAATAGTGGAGACCCAGATCAGAGGGCTCCGTTAGGAGCCCTCTGATCTGGATCTTCACTGTTTGCATAGGACATTGTACTCTTCTCAGACACACCATTTGCAAATAATGCATATATGCGTGACTAAGGGTTCAAGGGGTTAAAATATAATTGAGTTGTGGCTATGCTGAAATAATTATAACTGTTAAAACAGTGCTTTTGTAGAAGACTTTACTTTCATTACTAGTTGATTAGCTCTAACTTTGGAGTTTCATGAATTCATTATCTCATTATGCGTTCTGTTTGATCTGGAGCAGAGGTTGATCCCAATCTAGACTGTTTTGATCTCCTACACTTAGTCACCAGGATGGAGAAAAGCATTCCTTCTCCTGCTATTTAACGGTAAATTGATGCTTTTCCGGGGCTCCAGATAAGAGGGAGTAAACGAGTACAAATCAAACATTTTCTCATTTTAAAATCAGCACCAAATCCTATGGTGTTACTACTCATTAGAATCGTCTTGAAGAGACGATTCTAATGAGTAGTAATACCATATGGTTTAAAGCAAAAATAAAGATTTTTGTTTTGAAATACTCCCCTTATCTGGAGCCCTGTTTTTGAAGGCCTTGTAGACCTAGTTAAGATGGCTCTAATCAAGGTCTGCACCGTTTTCTTGAAAGATCAGTCTGACATGAGTCTACATTCTTTCTACAAGACAAGTTTGCTCATTTTATTAGCCATTTTGATAATTTAATCCGTTACTCCAGCCTGTTTATAGTTTTGAAAATGGGTGGCTACTTAAAACAAATAAAAGCAGAACTAAAGCAGAATGAACCTCAAGGTGCATTCTGTTTTACTGTCAGCCTGCTTTAAGCTACCATCTGCTAGAAGATAGAAAATAATTTCTTATGGTACATGTTTTTAAAGGCTGTATAAAATGGAACTATTTTTATTCAATGGAGGAATAAATAAATGCATTTTAAGGCAATCTATAGAAGAAAGAAGGGTAGACAAATGGTCAAAAGTCAGCTGAAAGTTCCTGTAGGCGCTTTATTTGATCAGGGTCACTGAGAAGCATAAAAGCATTTCAATGAGGAGCACAGTGTATGTAAAAGCTTGAAATGGCTTCCTAATAAGGATATATAAAGATATGAAAGGTATTATTTGACAAATCAAAAAGTAAAGGCATAGAATTAAGCCCTGGGTATATATCTGTCTGTTATGTTTTGTTTGAATGCCTATTTGCCAATGTTTTAAACTTAAGATATCTTTTGCAAACAGTATAGACCCTGATCAGAGGGCTCCTGAAGGAGCCCTCTGATCAGGGTCTGCTCTGTTTGTTATTTTTTTTTTTAGATATTTTCTAGATAAAAACCAGAAACATTGATGTTTAACATGAATGTTTATTAGGAAATGGACAAGTACTTTTTAAGATTCCATATGGTAAGGGTTACTATTTCCAAGAAGTACCAATGTCAAATTTTGAAAAACAAGGTATACCATATAGCCCCATTTAAACAAGACTGGGAGGGATACCTAAAGCATACTGTTTTATTTACAGCCAGCTTTGACCCATTACCCCATAGCCTGTTTCTAGTTTTGAAGACAGGTGATCACTTAAAGCAGGTTGAAAGTAAAGCAGAATGTACCTTTGTGTGCATTCTGCTTTACTTTCAGCCTGCTTGAAGGTATCATCTGATAGAATATAGAAAACATTTCTTTTACTAACTATTCCTGACTGTATAAATTGGAACTATTTCCTTCAGTGGAGGAATTAATTAAAGCCGTAGTTCTCAATACTGAAAAATAGATTTAGGGGAAAGTGCAATAGCTGGTCTTAGCAGAAAGACCTAAGGCAAAGGGGCATTTATATAGGGGGTGCGTTTAGACGGGTTATACGGTATCAAGCAATAACTTTGAACATTATTTTTACTGTTATAAAATCTGCTTAAACAATAATTGTCACCTGCATATTTTCAAACTCAAATTTTGACTGAAGAAATTATTCATAATTATTCTGGCATGTCATTTCAAACTTATTGCAGTTCATATTCTGACTTAATCCACTTATGATCTGGGTCTTCACTGTTTTCAACTGCCAATTAAGTCACATCAAGCAGTATAAAGAGGCTGGCATCAAAGGGTACCAAGAAAACCCTATTTATAGAACTTGCTTATAACCTTTCTTCAGCTCTAGACTGCCTCAGGAACAATCAATACATACTTTGATATGTTAATTAGCCTATTACCCCATAGCCTGTTTCTGTTATTAAAGATAATAGACCACTTAAGCAGGTTGAAAGTAAAGCAGAATGTGCCTTAAGGGGCATTCTGCTTTACTTTCAACCTGCTTCAAGCTACCAGATGATAGAAAATAGAAATTATTTCTAATTTTAAACATTCACAACTGTATATATTGGAGCTATTTTCTTCAGTGAAGAGATATATTGGAAAGCGTAAAAAGGCGTATTTATTAGGTAATGGGTTAACCCTTTCTGTAATAGCGTGTTTTCAGCGTTTATAAGTGTTTGCTAAACTCATTAACCCATGGCCTGTTTCTAGTTTTGAAAATAGGTGACCATTTAAGCAGGTTGAAAGTAAAGCAGAATGCGCCTTTAGGCACATTCTGCTTTACTTTCAGCCAGCTTTAAGCTAACATCTTCTAAAAGTATAAAAAATATTTGTATCATACATATTCATGACTGTATCAATTGGAACTATTTTCTTTAGTAGAGGAATAAATTAATGACATAAAAAGGCGTATTTATGGAGTAATGGGTTAAAGCGAATTGAAAATGAAGCAAAATCTCTTTCAGGGATCATTACATCTATCCTATTTTAAGTAACAAATTGTAATAAATACTGAGAATAGGCTATGGAAGAAAGTTTAATACAGTTCCCCCTATCTACATCAGCACCCAATGGGAGACAAAGATTGTGTGCATTGTTCAGAGGGATTCATTATAGGGAGGGAAAATTAATACACTTAAGAGTGTGGAGCAATTTTGCAAACAGCTTAAATGTTTTGATTTTACGTCACTTTCAACAGTATTTCAGTCATATCGTGATGTCCAGCTAACCATAGGTGGAGGAGCCCCAGAAGCCCTTTATGCACTATTTCAGGCACAAATCGGCAACTGGGTAGAATCACAGACGACCAGCTGGAAGGCTTCCCCACATGATAAATCCGAACGACCCTACTGGGATTCGAACTCACAGTGGTGAGGAGCTTAGTGATGTAAGTCACAGTGACTATACCACTAGGCCACAGAGGTCCCTCTATGTAACTTTGTGAAAAACAGCCCTCAACAACTTAAAGCAGACGATTTTGCTACAGTAAAAGTGTTAAGACTTAACTGTCTTGTTTGAGGAACAGGTGCAAGCATTGTTGTAAGGAGGGAATCATTGTTTGGAGGGCCGTTGTAGGGACAGCACTGTACTAGCATGACTGCAATGTGTATACAGTAAACCTCACCTAGAACGAACTCGGTTATAACGTACACTCGATTATAAGGAACAAAATCTTACCCTTCTTTGTCCTATATAAAATAATACGGTTATAGCGTACTCGGTTATAACGAAAACTCGGCTATAGCGTACACCATTTTCCGGTCTCGATTCATCAAATTTCATTAAAATATCATTGGTTATAGCGTACCGTCGATTTCGAGTGTTTCAACTGTATGTCGCCGATTAATTATTGATCGATAATTACCTAACAGGTAAAATGTTTGTCAGCGCAATCGTCTTCATGCTTTGTGTGTAGGTGTGAGCCATATTATTATGTTGGAATGACTTAAGATATGAGTGTCAAACAGTTTGAATCCTGACCACACACCGCATTACGCAGCATCTGGTCTGGATCCAAACTGTTAACAAAGTCAACATTAAGCGATAAACGGGTTGAATAAGTCTACAAATGATCTCTGTGTCTGTTCCTCCAATTAAAGTGGTTGATTGATTGATTAAAAATATTGTTTTGTCAAGAGTAATACATGTATTAGTTATTTGTTGCCCCGTATTGCGGAAAATGTTAGAGTCTCGTTTCGCTATATGATCTCAGTCACCTGCAAGTTAGGGTTTTCCGAAAGTGAATGAATTTTTAGCCTGACATGAAACTGAGGCATGGATGTAAATGGCGACCGGTCGTCAAAGTTTTGTCCGATAAACAATGAAAATAAGACTACCTCCACACGAGCTTTCATGTTGAAAGTAAACGAACTTGCAAATTACTGAACTACTATTTCGTTAAAACATAAATATTCTTGTTTGCCAAATTTATAATGTTTCATTTAAACACATAGGTTTGCACATGTACAAAAGTACATGTACATGTCTGGTGTTCGTTATTAAAGTCCGATCAGTTCGTTATACTAACTTCGCCTATAGCATACTACGGGTAGTTTGCTATACGGTTATAACAAACTTCCGCTATAGCGAACACTTTTTTGAGGTCCCGAGGTGTTCGTTATAAGCGAGGTTTACTGTATTCATGCATTTTACTTTTGCTTTATAGAAATATTTTGTATGCCTCTACCCTGTCTGCATAAATATTTTCCACATCATGACAGGTATCTACTTAAAGAAGACTGGAAGTAAAGCAGAAAGCTCCTACAGGAGCTTTTTGCTTTTATCTTCAACCTGCTTTAAGCAACTGTCTTTCTTCAGCACTGAAACAAGTTATGTTCAATATAAATGATACATTGTATATCAATTGGATATGTGAGCATTATTTTATGATTGGGGTTAATGTGATTCATCCAAATATTGCTCCTGAAAGATGAGGCAAGAATTTGTCAGAAAATGGGCTAGAACATTGAGGCAAACTTGAGTTGTGTCCCTTTGGCCCTGGAGCCGCTTTACCAGCCACTACTACCAAATCCCATACCGGGCTGATACAGTCTATAATCATAGTCTAGCTGTTAATCCTTTCTCCTGTAGCTTGCTTTCAGTATTGATGACAGATAGTCATTTTCAAGCAGGCTGAAAGTAAAGCTGAATGCTGCTTCAGAGATTTTTGCTTTACGTTCATCCTGCTTTAAGCTACTGGTCATCTGCTAGGATAAACAAAATATTTCATATATGGTGCATTTTAAGGACTGTCTTCAGAGGAACTGTTTTAGTGGAGGAATAAATTAAAGGCATGAAAAAGGTGTATCTATTTGGTCATGGATTTGTGTTTAAACCTTTCCTTGACGGAAGAAACTCTGGATGTCTCTACCTAACCCTCTACAAAAGCACCACAAATCATTCATTGTATTGATGGTTTTGAATACAGGTGACAGTTTGAAGCAAGATGTCAGCCAAATAGAAAACACCTAATCAGAGCTTTCTGCTTTACTTTCGTGTTGTGGAATGCAGACATCAAGTTGGCTTATTAGTTTGGTGTAGGTGATTTGAACGTTTAACTTTTGAAGAAAGGGTTAAGCAGAATGAAAGTGAACAAGAAAGGTTCTAAAGATTAGCACCTTATGTCCTATTATACAGAGACCTTTAAAGACAGATGGCTGCTTAATGCATGATAAAAATAATGCAGAAAGCTCCAACGAATATGTCTTCAATTTAGTATGGTCGCTTAAGCCATTACTCTATTTTACAAATTTTAACACATTTAATCTATTCTTCCACTGAAGAAAATAGTTCACATTCATATAGTCATGTGTATGTATCATAAGAAATATTTTCTATATTCTAGCAGATGATAGCTTAAAGCAGGCTGAAAGTAAAGCAGAATGTGCCTAAGGCACATTCTGCTTTACTTTCAACCTGCTTTAAGTGGTCACCTGTCTTCGATACTAGAAACAGTGATAAAGGTGTAATACAAGATTGCCTGAAAGTATAAACTCACCATGAAGAAGCTAATGGAGAATTTTTATGTTGGCCCCCTATAGCTTAGGTCAGGAGAATCACTTGACATCTCTATCAAATCTGGTTTTATTTTGACAATTTATCTGCCGGCATACCAAGCTTATTGTTAACCCCTATAACCCTTTGAATACGCCTGGAGACAAGAATTGAAGACTTTGGCAAACAGTTTGGATCCAGATCAGGCCCCACAAAATGTGGGGCCTGATCAGGATCTAATCTGTTTGTGACACATTGATATAGAATTACATGTATATACACAAAAAATAATTTTATTTTTGAATTTCAAGACATTTTTAGCATAATGAGATTTTATGTATTTTCGAAAGGTTAACCCTACTTTCCTTCTGAGCTTATGTTTGCAATGTTCAAAGTGCATGGATGCTTCAAGCAAGCTGAAAGTAAAGTGGTAATCTCCTTTAGGGAGAATTCAGAAGATCATGCACTTATCAGAGCTCCAGATAAAGGGAGTATTTCAAAAATTAAAATCTTTATTTCTGCATTAAACCCTATGGTGTCACTACTCATTAGAATCGTCTCAAAGAGACGATTCTAATGAGTAGTAACACCATAGGATTTGGTGCCTGATGAGTGAGAAAATGTTGGATTTGCCTAGACTTTTCCCTCTTATCTGGAGCCCTGACTTATATAGATGTAGAAAAAAGTTTCTTGTGGATCTGTATCAAGATGGTTACAGTGGAGAAGACATTATTTTTTGCCGTTTAAATGCAAATGAAATGTTAAATGCAAACGAAAACGCAAACACATTGCAATAAAATGGAGACAATTATAACAATTTGTTGACAATTCTGACTATTCATTTTAATCTGAGTGACAGTTTGTAGCCTGATCAGACACCATGGCATGGCAGGCTACCCGGTGTCTGATCTGTGTCCAAGCTTTTAGCAATGGAATATACCGTCGGTAGTAGTTTTAGCGTAAACTAGTTTATTTGGAAAGAATAACGTATTCTCCGCTGTACTTGCGACTTGAAAAAGCAGTTCTATGAGGAAAAGCAAAAGGGGTAATTTGTAGTTTGTAAATATAAAGCAAGAATGGTCAAATTATCAGAAATAAATCTTAGGCTAGAATCCATGCAAGGAATGCTTATATACATCATTTGCAAACTGTGTAGACCCATGTCAGATGGCTTCTTCAAGGACTCTCTGTTCTGGGTCTATACACTGTTTGTTAACTCTTTCAACACTTAACCCTTTGAGCCCTAGTCCCGCATATAGGCGTGCTTTTCAAACAGTGTACATGTGAATAGTACACTTGTCCTATGCAAACAGTGAAGACCCTGATCAGAGGGCTCCGAAAGGAGCCCTCTGATCAGGTTCTTCACTGTTTGTCACAATGCCAAACATTGACCAAAACAACCCTTAAAAGTCAGAAATGGACTAGACTAAAATGGAAACTGGAATTTTCCATTTAAAGTTTCAGGGAGGAAAGAGTTAACCCATTACCAAATAAATACACATTTTTACGCCTTTAATTTTTTCCTCCACTGAGTGAAATAGTTCCAATTTATACAGTCATGGATAATGACCAATATGAGATATTTTCTATATCCTAGAAGATTGTAGCTTAAAGCAGGCTAAAAGTAAAGCAGAATGTGCCCCAAGGTACATTTTGCTTTACTTTCAAGCTGCTTTCAGTGTCCACCTATCTTAAAATCTAGAAACAGGATATGGGTTAAGTAACTCTTGTGGATTATTAGCTAGGTTCCTTTTGGGATCATTTTTTATTACCAAAACATGAACCAGTTTATTTGGGATTCTGGGTAGTTTAATAAATTCTGCTATAAATTAGCAAACAGTGTGTACCCTGATCAGAGGGCTCCTATAGGAGCCCTATGATCTGGGTCTACACTGTTTTCAAATGTAATGAGTATATTTTAAACATGTCCATGGTGTTGAAAGAGTTAAGGATGTAATTATTATAATCAGGTTCAAGAGGGGCCTCCGTGGCCTAGTGGTATAGTCATTGTGACTTACATCACTAAGCTCCTCACCGCTGTGAGTTCGAATCCCAGTAGGGTCGTTCGAATTTTTTCATGTGGGGAAGCCATCCAGCTGGCTTGCGGAAGGTCGGTGGTTCTACCCAGTTGCCGATTTGTGCCTGAAACAGTGCATAAAGGACTTCTGGAGTGTTCCTCCACCTGTAATTAGCTGGACGTCGCGATATGACTGAAATACTGTTGAAAGCGACGTAAAATAAAAAAAAATCAAATCAAAATCAGGTTCAGGAATTATAAGAGGACTACTGAAAGCAGGTTGAAAGTAAAGCAGAATGTGCCTTAAGGCACATTCTGCTTTACTTTCAGCCTGCTTTAAGCTATCATATGCTAGAATATAGAAATTATTTTCTATGGTACATGTTCATGACTACAAAAATTGGAACTATTTTAATAAGTGAAGGAATAAATAACATGTGCTAAAAGGCGCTTCTATGGAGGAAAGGGTTAAAATTGGTTGATCTTACTTTTCTTTAACCTTTGTTTCTAGGAAATGTTGACTCGGGAGTCATGGAAGTAGGACATACATTTTTATCATTTAATATTTAATACAGTTCAACCTGGGTGGGGCAACAATTTGTATGACAGGTGTCAGCTTAATGCAGGACAACAGTAATGCAGAAAGCTCCTACAGGAGCTTTCTGCATTACTATTGTCCTGCATTAAGCTGACACCTGCACTTAAGCAGTCACGCATCCGTTGGAGATAGATTTTTTAATTGAATGGTCACTGAGGGGGATAGTTTCAGTATTTTTATCAGGAAACATGTAGATGTACATTGTAACAGCCGTGTAAGATAGTATTGTTATCATTAATTTATTGTAACTCGCCATACTTAATCCTTATGATGCTGGAACTAGATATAATATAGTGTTAACAAACAGTGCAGACCCAGATCAGGGAGCTCCTGAAAGAGCCCTCTGATCAGGATCTGCAGTTTGCTTTACTTTTATTTTTCTGAAATATATAAAAAGCCACTAGAAAACGACATAAACTGGTCATTTTTCATATTGTAAATTCATGGCTCTGCATAAGGAGAGTCTATTTTTAAAAAAAATATTCTGAATCAAACCCTATGGTGTCACTACTCATTAGAATCGTCTCTTTGAGACGATTCTAATGAGTAGTAACACCATAGTATTTGGTGATTAAATGAGCGTGAAAATGTTGTATTTGTTAGTCCTGTGAATACGTAGTGTGTATGAAAACTGCAGCATTATAAGGGTTAATATAGATGGCTATCAGTCTAAACATGTCAAACTATTGTTACTGATAGTCATTATCACACTGTATTAGATGTTCTCAAAAAGGAAGTGAATTAGATTATATAGTGTTGGTTGGGTTTGGTTTGTTTGTTAAATGTCTGTTTTTGCCATCTATGGGCTAATTTGACACCCCCACAGAGAGGGGAGCAGATACAGAAAACATGGGTGCGATGCCCTACTCTTGACAGAGTTCTTTCTTTCTTTTGGATGCCCAGTGTAAGCATCGATACATCGGACCTCAGTTTATAAAGTCTTATCCAAAAGACTTGGTCCTGCCAGGCATCAAACTCACAACCACCACAGTCGAGTGTGCTACCACTGGACTATGTTTACCAGTGGATTAAACAGTGTAATTTGTGATCAGCGACCACTCAATAAAGACATTCATTCACCCCTAGTGATGCAGACATTCACAAATAATGTTCTAGTACATGAAGAGTCTACTTTGGTCCTTAGTATAATGCAAACCGTGTAGACCCTGATCAGATGGCTTCTTGCTGGAGCTCTCTTCTCAGGGTCTGCACTGTTTGTTTAACGTTTGTTTTTCTAAAATATACATATATATTTTTTTTTTTAATTTGAGATAAGTAAAGATATGAAACATTGAGCAAAAAAACAAGGTAAAGAATCTTTTGCCATGCTGGTTTGGAGTTGAAGTTATGTCCCTTTGCATAAACCACCATGCAATTTTGCTCACATACTGAGAAATACTTAAATTTTAATAAAATGTTCAGATGCTTGATTGAATCTCCAGATATTTGGAATTTTGTTTCTGCTTCAGACTTAAAACCATCATAACCTTTTTCAGAGATTGAAATACAGTCAAACTTCGATATCTCGAAGTCAGTTTTGTCAAACATACCCGCATTTCAAAGTTAAAACGTGGCTAAGCCACGTTTTAACTTTGAAATATGGGTATGTTCGACTTAACCAAGCATGAAAATGCAGTCAGTTTTGTCGAACATACCCGCATTTCAAAGTTAAAACGTGGCTAAGCCACGTTTTAACTTTGAAATATGGGTATGTTCGACTTAACCGAGCATGAAAATGCAGTTCATATGTCGAACTATCGGATAGTTTGAGTTAAACAAGTTCGAGATATCAAAGTTCGACTGTAGGTGCATGCTCAAAGCAGGCTTAAATTAAAAGCAAAAATAAAATGAGCCACTTTATCAGCAAAATTTCAAAAAAGTGTAGATCTATATAATCAGTCATCAGAGTCCCAGATAAGGGGAGAATTTCCAGGAATTAAAATCTTTATTTCTGTATCAAACCCTATGGTGTCACTCAAAGAAAATATTCTAATGTGTAGTATAACACCATAGAATATAAAGATACGTGAGAAAATGTTGGATTTGTTCAGATAACTCCTTCTGAAGCCCTGTAGTCATCACAATCCATCTGATCAGGATCAACACTGTTACCCAGCTCAGATGAAAGGAAATATCTGTTTAACCCTTTACTCCATACCTTGTTTCTAGTATTGCAAAAAGATGCACCCACTTAAGCAGGTTGAAAGTAAAGCAGAATGCGCCTTCAGGCGCATTCTGCTTTACCTTCAATCTGCTTTAAGCTACCATCTGCCAGACTATAGAAAATATTTCTTATGTAACATATTCATGACTGTTTAAATTGGAACTGATTTTCTTCAGTTGAAGTAATAAATTAAAGGTGTAAAAAGGCTTATTTATGTGGTAATGGGTTATGGCCAGTTTGTTTTCCATGAATGGCTTGATAAGAGTGAGAGAGATGGCTGGCTTTGTCATGTTGGTGATAGTGGGCTGAATGAATTGTTCATAATCTCTTTGTTTATCAACTCCGTACAAATCTGTTATCATAATTAGCGAAGTAACAGTTATTATAACATGTTTGATCAGCGACATTATTACAGAGATAACTGGATGAAAGTTTTAAGATGCAGCAAGAAAAGTTTCAAAATGAGCTCACAGGTTAGACATTTTCTACTTTCACTTTTAAAATAGAAATATTTCAGTGTGGAAAACGGTTCAAGAATGCATAGAAATTGTAACATTATTTATCAAAGATTAAAACTGTCTTGCAAACAGTGACAACTCAGATTATGGGCCTGTCCCGATCAACTACAAATAATATCTTAACGCTTCACTTGAAGAAAGCTATTTTTTCTTTTTCTTTTTTAGTTCACTTTATCTTAACCTATATCACGTTTTGAAGGTAGATTGTCACTTAGAGCATGTTGAAAGTAAAGCAGAAAGGAGCATTCTGCTTTACATGCAACCTGCTTTAAGATACCACCTGAAACAAAACTAGAAATATGTTCAAGACCAAGACCATGCACTTTCTTTAGTGTAGAAACAATTAAAGTTGGAAAAAGGCGTAGTTAATGGAGTAATGGGTTAAGATCTGCTTTTGCATTGTTAAAGAAGATCTATAGTCTAATGTAGATTGTAGTGAACTTCATTTTCAGCAAGTGACAGTTCCACAAACATTGAAAGTCAGTAAAGGACCTATGCCTGCATGACATGCATTATTACTGCATAAACCTGCTCTGTTTGTTTGAAGAGTTTCCTTAATTGTCACATATGTTGTTCTAGTTCTTTATTGTAAAGGAGTTAATGTTCCAATTTATACCTGAATGAACAGAAAGTGATTATAAAAGACTTTTGCAAACAGTTTGGATTCAGATCAGGCCCCATAAAATATTGGGTTGATCAGGATCCAAACTATTTGCTACTCTGAAGTTGATACAAGTGTAGTTCTATAATTTCTATGTATTTACGAAAGAAAGACTTAAATTCAAAATTTCAGCTGAAGACATTTTGAACGGATGAATATTTTATTTAGTATTTTTAAAGTTTAAACACACAAAAACTAATCAATTCTCATAATTATCAGCTCTGTATGTCTCATCTGACAATAGGTGGCGGTATTGTCATTCTCTGGCCTAAAGTTTGATGACTGTAACTCTTTGCATGCTGGGTAATGTTTTTCGTCTGCAACATTGTAGTCTGCTACTTTTCAACAAAAAAAAGTTGCTTTTCTCAAAACAGGGTCATAGTGGCAAACAGTTTGGATCCTGATGAGATGCCGCGTAACGCGGCATCTCATCAAGATTCAAACTGTTTGCAAATGGTATCATGGTTTCTTTGTTGGCATGCTAAGAGTTTAGAGTCTGTTTTCACAGCGTAACTTTTATCATTGAGAAGAAATATTCTTTTTCTTGTCATATAGAACAATGCTAGCTGTGGTGCTTGTTGGGTTCTATTGTTATCAATTCTAAGTAATTTGGTCTTGTATTCTTCATAAATCCATTCATTGTCATTCTTTGCTGTCATGTTGCGACCTTTGAATATGACCTTTGGGTCGTGTATAAAACTCACTTTAATACATATTATGCATATATTGTTGTCAGATTGATGCTTTTGTGGAGAACGAAGAAAGGTTTAAGTTTAAGTACTTTTCTTCTTTTAATTTTAACAATAGCTTCCAGACAATTTATCTCAAACAGACTATTAGACAACAATAAGCATTTTAAAAAACATTTTTTGTTAAATTTTAAATGAGGTTGACGCACAAAGGTCATAATAATAGACATTTATTAATGCTTAACCCTTTACCACACAGCCTGTTTTTAGTTTTGAAGACATGTGAGCACTTAAAGCAGGTTGCAAGTAAAGCAGAATGGGCCCTAAGGTGCATTTAGCTCTACTTTCAACCAGCTTTAAGCTAACCATTTGCTAGAATATAGAAAATGTTTATGATGCATAGTCATGATGTACTGCATAAAGTGAACAATTTTTCTTCAAAGGAGGATTAATTGAATATTCCTGTTAAATTGTGGAGTAATGGGTTAAAAGGAATTATTGTACTTGGGTTTTGTAGTCCATATGTATTCATCGTACATGTATATGATATTGTACTTCGAGCTGTCTACTTCACATTCTGTTTACTTTAGCTCATTACTCCATAAATACACTTATTATTCCTCTACTGAAGAAAAGAGTTCCAGTTGATGCAGTCATGAATGTGTATGATAAAAGATAGTTTCTATTAACTTAAAGCAGGCTGATCTGCTTTACTTTCTACATACTTTAAGTTGTCATCTATCTTTAATACTAGAAACAGGTTTTGGAGTAATCACCATAGCCTATTACTTATAGTATTGAAGATAGGTGACCACTTAAAGCAGGTTAAAGTAAAGCAGAATGTGCCTTAAGGCACAATCTGCTTTACTTTCAACCTGCTTTAAGCTACAATCTGTAGAAAATGGAAATTATTTCTTATGATATATATTGATAACTGTGTAAATTAGAACTATTTTCTTCAGTAGAGAAATAAATTAAAGGCGTTAAAAGGTATATGTATGGGGTAATGGGTTAAGCACCCACCTGTCAGGATGCAGGGACAGTTTTCTTCGATTCTTTGTATGGATTTGATAGAAACTTGAACATTCCTTGAAGAGTTAAAAAAGTTTCTTTATGGGGAAAGTCGAGTTAAGAAAATTTAACTCTGCTTTACTTTCAACTTTCTTTAAATAGTGACCTACCTAAAACACTAACTAAAACATTCTTTCTAGTGGTTGTACGAAGACTTTAGCTCTTTGCATGCTGGGTAATTTCTCTTCTGCAACATTTTGTTCACTTGTTATGATTGTTCTAAAAGTACAGTTTTAAAGGTTTCTTTTCAAAACAGGGCTGGAGTGTCAAAACGTTTGGATCCGGATGAGACGTCGCGTTACGCGGCGTATCATCAGGATCCAAACTGTTTGCACTTATAATCACTATTCTGCGGCTAGAGTACAAAAGTTTAATGTGCTATTTAGCCAATTTCTATTGGGCAGATGGGTAACAACGGATCGTCATCGTTTACCGCTCATTCTTGATAACAGATGTAAGTAGAAAATTGGGAAAAGTAAAAAATACATGTTAAAAACATCAAATAATGCTGTGTTTATCATTAGGCTGTAAGGTAGTGGATAATTCCACTAATACAATTGTGTTTTCATTTCCTGTAGGGACCTGGTTCCCACAAGCTGCGGGATTTTGTGTCCCGACAGGATAATCATTTCTACATCAAACAGGTTTATTGTTTCGGTTCTAGCCGCTTTTGTTTCAGCACATATGTTTTTATACTTTGAAATGCAATATTCTTATTCATTATTGTGTTTGTTCCCAACCATAAACTGTCCTGATTTCAGGGCTGCCATAAGTTGATAAAAAAAATCCTAAGATTTCAAATTTTCAATTTTTCGACGAAATTTTACTAACCGTACCATTACCCTAGTCTTTTTCTTGTTTTGAAGACACGTGATTGCTTAAAACATGTTGAAAGTAAACCAGAATGTGCATTCTGCTTTACTTTCAGCCTGTTTAAAGCTAAGATCTGCTAAGATAAAAATCCGAATACTTAAGAAAAATCTGGAGAAATGGCAGCCCTGTCATTTAAGTCGTATCTGCAGATCTATTTTCTGTCGGATTATTACTCATAAAACTCCAGAAAAGTAGTGCCAAATTCTCATGCCTCCTATTGTTACTAGGAGTTAACTCTTTGCATGCTGGGTAATTTTTTTCGTCTGCAACATTTGTCGTCTGCTATCGTTCTAACAATAGAATTTTTAAAATTTCTTTTCACAGCATGTTCTGAGTGTCAAACAATTTGGATCCTGATGAGACGCCGCTTTATGCGGCGTCTCATCTGGATCCAAACTGTTTGCAAAGGCAATCACTGTGGAGGATATACCAGCCCCTAGCGTGCAAGGAGTTAAATGTCTTTTAACGATGCATTTAAAAGCAGTTGAGCAGACAGGAGGGTAACAAAACAGTTGGATTTCTGTTTCCTTATTGACATAAGAGACGTCATTGTCTTTGATACAAGAGACACAAGTTTGATATATATGACAGAGCCAGACTAGGGTGTTGTAATATATATTGTTATGCCTTACTTAATGCCATGATTAACAGCTGACTCTTAGCACACTAGACGGCGAAACCATGGTAACCTTTGCAAATAGTTTGGATCCTGACAAGATGCTTCATCTCCATGCTTCTTCAATGAGTTGCAGCTTAACCCTATAATTTTGACTACAGGTGACCTCTTAAAGCAGGTTGAAAGGAAAGCAGAATGCTTTAACACGTCATTCAACCCTGGCGATGAGTATACTCATCATTTACAAACAGAGGACCTGTGAGGATTACACTTGTCCTATGCAAACAGTGGAGCCCTCTGATCAGGGTCTTCACTGTTTGCCATTTTGAAATATATTGTTAACATCAACCCTTAATAGTCAAAACTGGACTAGACTTGTTTTTAAGTAGGAATTGTCCATTAAAAGTTTCATGGGTAAATGAAGTAACGTCTGCTAAGATATAGGAATATTTCATAACTGTGGAAATTGGAACTATTTTCTGTAGTGCAGGAATGAGTTAAATGAGTAAAAAGGTGTATCTATGGAGAAAGGGTTAACCCTTTACCTGATAGCCTATTTCTAGTATTGAAGATAGTTGACCATTTAAAGCAGGTTGAAAGTAAAGCAGAATGCGCCTTTAAGGCGCATTCTGCTTTACTTTCAGCCAGCTTTAAGCTTCCATGTGCTAAAATATAGAAAATATTCCCTATACTATATATTCATGGCTGATTAAATTGGAACTATTTTCTTCAGCGGAGGAATAAATCATATCCGCTAAAAGGCGCTTCTATTGGGGAAAGGGTTAAGTAACACAAGTTGTTCAGTATATTATTGTTATCTTCAAACACGAGGAGAGCAGGGTTTTTTTTCTCAGATTTTGCTTTAATTAAACATTAAGTTTATCTAATTGTGATCATCAGCATTTTAATTGACATATTAACCTTTATCCTGCTTACGCTGACTATTAGCAGTTGATAATAAAAGATTTTAACCAGATCAGAAGCTATATAAGTAACTTGCTGCATGTTAAGAATTAAAACTGTTTGACATTGACCTTTTGGGGATTCTTTTTACGTTTAAAACTCGTACAAATTGATATTCAAAAGTGTGTAATGGTGTTCTACGCTAAAAATTAGTAAAAAGTTAACATTAAAAAGTGTTTCAGATAACAATTTGGAGCATGGAATATTATTTAGAATATAACAGAGCTCAAGATCAGGGAAGTATTTTTAAAAATTCAAATCTTTATTTCTCCATTTATTAAACCCTATGGTGTCACTTGGAGACAATTCTAATGAGTAGTCACACCATAGGATTTGTTGATGTAATGAGTGAGAAAATGTTGGATTTGTTCAGTTGACATCCTCTTATCTGGAGCCCTACATGACTCTAATAAAAAAGTTCATTCAAAGCATTGCACATTTTTATGAGGTAATGGATTAACCCTTAGCCCGCCAAATAAATTTTCGTCTGCTATATTTCTCGTCTGCTTCAAGTTTCAAAGTGCTTCAAAGTTGCTCAAAATTGCTGAAAATGTTGTCCGAGTGTCAAACAGCTTGGATCCGGATGAGACGCCGAGTTACTCGGCGTCTCATCCGGATCCAAGCTGTTTGCATATGGAGCTATAGTCGTGAGTGGCAGGCTAAGGGTTAACCCATTAACCCATAGCTTATTTCTTGTTTTGGAGACATAAGTTTGACCACTTAAAGCAGGTTGAAAGTAAAGCAGAATGTACATTAAGGCAATTTCTGCTTTACGTTCAGCCTGCTTTAATTAAGCTACTATCTGCTAGAATAAAGAAAATATTTCTTATGGCAAACATTGATAACTGCATACTGTTGAACTATGTTATTCAGTAGATTAATAATTTAAAGGCATATTTATGGGGTAATGGGTTAAACTCAGTTTTGATTGTACTGAAATGGTCACAACAAAACAAGCATTAATTACAATCTTAATCCAATCTGTTTCTCATTTGAACTCTGATCTTCGATACTATAATGAAGCTGCAATGAATATCATTAAAACTTTATTCTGCCATAAATATTTGCTTCTTAATTCAAAACTGATATCTGCAAAAAATTGAAAGTTTCTTGTCTCAAGAGACATCCATTCTAAATATAAACAGTGGATCTGGATCAGATGCCGAGTTACTCGGTATCTGATCAGGATCCAAACTATTTTCAAAAGTCCATCAAGTTAGTACTTAACAGGATAAGGGGTAACTCTTTGCATGCTAGCAGTGGATGTATCTGCCACAGTGATTATCTTTGCAAACAGTTTGGATCCAGATGAGACGCCGCGTAACGCGGCGTCTCATCAGGATCCAAACTGTTTGACACTCTGACCCTGTTTTGAAAAGAAAATTAGAAAGATCTATTTTTATAACATCAGCAGACGGCAATTGTTGCAGACAGAAAAAATTACCCAGCATGCAAAGAGTTAAAGTAAAGCAGACAACAGTTTTATAGCCTGCTTTGTCTTCGGTGGTTATAAAGCTATCAGTAGGCTACTGTTAATTACAACGGTTTCTATAAATCCTTGTGTTATCATGATGGACTCCCCTCCCTCTACAACCCGAGCCCATCTATGCAGATCCAGGGGGTTTTGGGTATGGGTAAAGTCCAGCCCTGAAAATTTGGTAAAAATATTTGGTTACTTGATTTGTTTGAATACTGTGACTGTTCGCAAATTGCCTATATTCACATGTGCTGAGACTGCTTTACCCATTGTCCTATTAACCCTTAGCCTGCCACTCACGACTATAGCTCCATATGCAAACAGCTTGGATCCAGATGAGACGCCGAGTAACTCGGCGTCTCATCCGGATCCAAGCTGTTTGACACTCGGACAACATTTTCAGCAATTTTGAGCAACTTTGAAGCACTTTGAAACTTGAAGCAGATGAGAAATATAGCAGACGACAATTTATTTGGCGGGCTAAGGGTTAATATACTGTGCTCCCTCCCTACATTGGCCCTCCTGATAATGCCTTCCTTACAACGAAGCTTGCCGTTATTCCCCAAACAAGACTTTTATGTCCAACATTTTCATAGCTGCAATACCGTCTGCTTAAATTTGTAGTCTGCTTTTTTCTCAAAGTTTGATATAATTATGTGGACATTTTGATAGAATTAATATCGATGGCTCAGCGCAAAACTAGGCTAACTCCATTTTAGAAAATTTTACAGGAGAGCAAAAAAACTGTTTATTTTTTCCCCTATTTGATATCTTGTTTATTTTTTTATATGTATATTTTCCTATACAAGTCTTTAAACTAATGATAATAGTGATTTTCTTTTAAAACCATTTTTTAAAGGTTTTTAATAACTTTTTTGAGTTAGCTATAGTTTTGCACTGAAAAACAATGTTTTTTAGAAAAAAGCTCAGCGCAAAACTATACCTAAGTCAAGTTAGCTATACTTTTGCGCTGGAAATCAATGTCTTTAAAATAAAAACTCAGCGCAAAACTATACTGTAATATACTTATATACTTATATTTAAGGCTACATACTTGTAAAATAAATTCTAACTCAAGTAGGCTTTAGCTGATTATTGATATTTTCTAACCAAACTGACAAAAGATGAAAAAAAACCCACTTAGAACAAAATATTATTATCATTATAAATTCATATCAGATTAATGATAGACTACTTCTGTAAACTTTACAAAGATTTGATTAGTCCTTTGCTCAGTGAAATTTTAAGTGTCACACATTCTTCAATGAACTGTTTCTAGATTTACGTACAGCAATACTCAAATACTGTAACAATACTGAAAAGCGGAATACAACCTTTTTTTTCTTAATTTTTTTTTTGAAAATGACTTGTCAGTTAATCAAGGGACCCATCCATGAGTATAGTTTAACTTATTTAATTATGTTTTCATATGTATATAGACATTTTCTCTAGCAGGCAAGGTAAACTCCGGGTCCCCCAAACAGATCAAATTGATGGGGAAACGGCATAGACTCTGATCATCAGAAACCTCCTGTGGCAGCTGTTTGATCAGACTCGGTGTACTGTTTGTAAATACATAAGGAGCATAATGTAGAGAGAATAATTTGGAGTAAGGGGCAAAAAGGCTCACTGATTAACCCTTTCACCCTTATATAGCTAATGGTTTGCCAACCTTTAATTTCTCAGTTTGGATATTTTCACAGGTCTATTAATTTTATACAAGTTTGGTATTTAAACAGAATCTGATTTTGAAATGACAAAGAGTGCAGATCCTTATCAGAGGAGCTTTCTGATATGGGTCTACACTGTCTTCAATCATAACATGTAGAAGGCTGAAAGGGTGGGTTGAAGCTTAAGAACAATTTCCAATTCATTTCTTTCTTTTCAGTGTAGGGAGCAAGGTAGGAGAGCCTGAATATAGCAAGTAAAATCTTGTAGACCCAGATTTAAGAGCTCTTGAAGGAGCACTTTAATAAGGTCTGCATTAACTGTCATCATTCAAATTTTGTACAAGCTAGCAGAGGACACAGATGCCCCCACCTGGCATTCTTGACAAATTTATTTAACCCTTAACCAGCTGAATCAATTCAAATTACTCCTCCTTCTATGACTATTAACCCATAACATAGCCTGCTTCTAGTTTTGAAAACAGGTGACCAGTTAAAGCAGGTTGAAAGTAAAGCAGAATGTGCCTGCTAGGATAAAGAAATTCATATAGTGCACAATAGTTAGTTCATAAATTGAAATTATTTTCTTCCATGGAGGAATAAATTAATGGTGAAAAAAGACATATTTATGGGGTAATGGGTTAATTAGGTATTTTTTGGTATAGGCTGAGGGTGAGCATAAACTTTTATATAGACTGAGTAGAGGGTAAGCAGCAACATTTTGTGTGTTGACAATAGTATACCAGAAGTGTTTGTATTATGAAGATTTCCTATGGCAAACTGTGCAGACCTTAATGAGAGAGCTCCTACAGGAGACGGACATTGAAAGACCAAGCATCAGGAGTTGTCTGAGAGACAGCTTGTTTACATTATTGTGAAAAGAAATGGCAGAACTGAGCATTCTCAATGCAGAGCCTAGCTCCTTTAAAAGTGTTCGTTCCATAAATCACAGGCTTTGTACAACTCAGCCTCAGGGTAACCAAAGCCTTGCCTCCAGCCAGGTAGAACAGGAAGACATTCTCAGCAGATCCAGAACTGCAAAGACAATCTCTGGAAGTTAAGAATCAATTCAGAGCACTAGCAGACCTTACAGAATCCTACAAGAACTTAATCACGGCAAATACAGAAGCAATGATGGCATGGGTACCAGTGAAAGAATGCATAAAAGCATCTTAGTGCACCAAGAATCCTGACACTGTCAATGCCCAAGAGAAAATGAAAAGAATGAAACCAAGCTTTCAATCTTAAAAGAGAAAGTGAGCTGCTATGAGCTTAAGGAATGAGCTTATAAGGAAGCCAAGAGGCATTTGTATGACATGTACAACATATTGTAGAGTCCAGAACTGAGAGAAAGGATCCAGAAAAGTGGAGCCAGCACATGATAATTTGAAATAATTCTGAATCCTTGAATGTCATTAATGAAATGAACTGAGAGGAAAAGATCTAAGGAGGGGCAAATAGCCCTGAAGAAAGAGTAACTACTTGAGAAACTCACTTCAGCAATCTTCTTGGAGGCAACCCTACAGTGAAAGATCCAGAAGGAAGAAATACCGATACCTTCTGTCCTCAATATTGATGATGGGCCCTTCACAGCCAATGAATACAGCTAAGTGAAAGCCTCATTCCAGCAGGGACAGAGCTCAGACAGGACCTGACAACATACAGCCAGAGGTAATAAAGAACTGTGGTATGAATGACTTAGTTCTCGATGTGTGTAACATTGTTGGTAGGTGGTAGTCCTAGATAGCGGTCCCTGTCCAACATCATTCCAATCCCCAAATCGGGTGACCTTTCCAAGCCAGACAATTACAGAGGAATCAACCTGTCCTGCATTACTCTGTCATAGACCTCCACTTGAGGAACAATCAGAATGGCTTCCAACAAAACTCACCACAGTTGCACAAATTCTTTCAATAAGGCAGATCATCGAGGGAGTCAAGATATCAGCTATGTTTGTACTCCAACACTTGAACCAAGGCTGTAACCATTGATGGTTACTTTAAAGAGTTTGACGTCTCATCAGGAGTGCTACAGGGGGACACTTTAGTACCTTACCTCTTTGTCATTGTGCTGGACTACACTGTAAGACTGGCAAGCCATGGAAAAGTCTCATCAGGAGTGCTACAGGGGGACACTCTAGTACCTTACCTCTTTGTCATTGTGCTGGACTACACAGACTACACTGTAAGACTGTCAAGCCATGGAAAAGCGGCTGAACAGTCAACTGACCATCCAACCAAGGACTTCTTCCAGATCTCCAAAAGTTGATTGTGCTCATTGATCTTGATTTTGCATAATTATGGCATTGCTCTCCTCTCAAACAAAACATGACAGCACATAATCTTCTAGTTGGAATTGAGAAGGTATGCTCTAAAGTAGAATTAATGCTTACTAAAGATAAACCACCCTTCTTTAACTACCATATAGGGCTGGACACTCAAAGAGGTCACATGTTTTAAGTGCCTGGGGTCATGGGTAAGCACCACAGCTAAGGAAATATAAATACTGTAAAAGTTATAGCCTGGAAAGTCCTCCATGTAATGAAGACAGTTTGGATGTCAAGGATGTTGAGAGAAACAAAGCACGGTTTCTTCTTTGCTACAGTTCGGTCAGTTTTATGGTACGGTTCAGAGTGTTGGGACACTAACCTCAGATCTTCAGAGGTCGCTTTACGGCTGCTACACCAGGATGCTGAGACAAGCCCTAAACATCGACTTAAATTACCATATCAACAATAATGACCTATACCAGGAAGCCTAAAGAGTGACTGACAAAATAGCTCACTGTAGAATTAGACAAGCAGGCCACTGTTATCAACATCCAGAGTTATTAGCAAGCAGAGCAGTCATCTGACACCTGGAAACTGAGACCAGGACACCCTACCTCAACCATCATGATCAATGTTTTAATGAAGAACGCCAGAGCAGCAGGCCCAGAAAAATTGGCTATGTGTATGAGCAACTGGACTGATTGGCAGTGCCGAGGTCAGTGTGCCCGTCTGCAGACGACCTGTCATGATGATTTCCTCATACTGATATCATTTGATGCCTCTGTAAAAGTCACTCTTGAAATCATTGTGATAAACAGAGCATTGCTCCAAGTTTTTCTTTTTTCTAGTAAATGCTTATTTTCAGTAGATTCATTCATAGAGATTCAGTTTGAATGTGGCTAGATTTGTCATCGATAGATAAAATATTGATACAGTATATCATTGATTTATTTGGACCTTTACTATATTTATTTTTCTAATAACTTGCATCTAATGGAAACTAAACTTTGCTTGGGAAATATGTAGAATTTTCTTAGTTTTTTACTAGTTATAGCAGCCAAGCATTTGACCATGTTTCTCAAACTGGGTTTCGGTTAAATGGGCACTTTTGTTTTGCTTGCGAGTGCTGTAGTTTATAATGATAAAACAAAGTTATGGCCTTATGCCTTTTTTTTTAAAATTGAAATACAATGCATTTCCTCCTATTACATCATAAAACAACTCAAAATAGTTTTAGTGTGCTGTGGATATATCATATTTCTTAGCTGATGTATCAATATGAAATTCTCAATAAATAACACTTCTAAACACATGTATAGCTTATGAGGTAATGGATTAATTAAATTATATTTTATACAGGCACAGTCATGATAAATTGATGCCTCAACAAAAAGTGGAAAGTAAAATATAGTTTCATTCTGATGTGAGTTAATCATATTAAATCAGACCTTCAGTTTCATGGTTAATCATCCGCATCAGAACTCAAAACCAAAATCAATGCTGTTTTATTTAAAAACTTTTCAAAAACCATTAATTATAAGCAAACAATGATCACATAGCCTCCATTTAATAATTTTCACTTATTCTACATTATTCAAGCTACTGTTAAGAAAGTTTTAATAATTAAGCTAAAAGTGTTTTTTTAAATTTTACCCCACCCACTTTTGAATCACATGTGCTTTTTGACCTTCCCAAAATAGTTCTTATTTTATTGTCAAGAAGCTTCATAATAATAAATATGTATCAAACTAGAACAAACAAATAAAAGAGCAAATTTTACTCACTTTTTAAGCTCTGATACTCTTCTTGTAATTTTGTAACTTTCAAATTTTGGTTGTAAACCTCTACATTTTCATTATTATCTCAGTGCAAAACTATGTCTAAGTCAAGTTGGCACACCTTTTGCACTGACAATATTTTTCAATTTATCAAATTTTGAGAGCAAAACTCTAGCTAACTCCACTTAGACATAGTTTTGCACTGAAGAAGTTACCATTTAGACTTAGCATACTTTATAAAAAATGCAATAATTTTGAAAATACTGGGAATATAAGCCCAATATTTTGTGGGATGGTGGGGAATGTAATAAGTCTTGAGAAGTTTAGAAAAAAGCACTTTTGCCAAAATAGTGAGTTAGCCTAGTTTTGCGCTGAGCCATCGATATAAGGTTACCTAAATATAATGACAAGTAGCTTGAATCCACATCAGACGCCGTGTTACCCGAAGTCTGATCTGGATTCAAGCTGTTTGCAAATGTAAGCAGTCTTAATTTTCACTCCCTGTTTCAACTCCCTCCGTACAACACACAATCTGTGTCTCCAATTGGGTGTCATTGTAGAGAGGGAGCACTGTATTTATGTTGCCTTTAATGCCTTTATTTATTTCTGCACTAAAGAAAATAGTTTCACTTTATACATTCGGGAAGAAATATGTTACACTTTTTTTCTATATTCTAGTCAAATGTAGCTTAAAGCACTCTGAAAGTAAAGCAGAATATGCATTGTGCTTTACTTTTCAACTTGATGATAAGTGGTCACTTATCTTAAAAACTTAGAAACAGGCTTTGATATAATGGGTTAATGGAAGATGACAATAAAGCAGAAAGCTCCTGTAAGAACTTTCTACTTTACTTTAGTTCTGCTTTAAGCTAGCATTTCAATACAACCAATGATTGTTCATTTGTGACAGAAATGTGGTGGAAATCATGTTAGATCAGAGGAAAAGGTCAATAGTTTGACTCCCACCTCCCTGAGAAAAATAGCTTGATCCGCGCATGTATCTGACCCGACCCCTTCTCGAATGTTCAAAAGTATCACTGTGCTTCTTTAGTGCTGTCTTATCAGTTTAATCCACAGTAATTATCAGATGAAAATAATTGCACTTTGTTTCTTGCTGCTCCATTTTTCTTTCATGTGTATCGTTGAAGATAAGACCCTTGTCATCTAAATCATAACCAGTCTCCCTATGTTCCCAGCATGCATGCACTTTGCATGTGCTTAAACCGGCTCAGTGGCTTGACTCACAATGGACTTCAGACTGTTTAACAGCCACTTCAAATAAATGGTTTTAGTGTTATCTGGACAAAAGTAAAGAAATAATCTCCCCAGGCTTTAAAACGGATTTCTGCTGTATGCAGGACAAAAGTAAAAGCAAAGATAATACTCATCAGTATTTAAAACGAAATGTTGCTTTATGTAGGACAACATTAAAGTTTAAATCCCATATATATTTTATGATGCCACTTAATTTAATTACTTATCTTCTGCATTTTCTCCTGAATGGTGAGTCAACCAATTCTCTCATAATTTACAGTATTTAAGACAGGTTGATGCTTACATGGCTTTGAGTAGACGCAAATCCTTCTTACAAGCATTGGTCAACAATAAGTAAGGACTGTTTAAGTCAGTCTTTGTTACAGATCGCAGAGTCATTATTGTGATTGCCCTGTACATCAGTCCATGGGTCCAAAGGTTAACCAAAATTTACAGTTTCTTTCAACACCAATACCACTCACTCAAATACTTTCATACTTCTATAATTGTTGCCTTGGACCATTCCCACAGTCCACCAATATCACCAAATCTTGATTTTGACCGTGACCTGATTTAACTTAGAATATTGTAAGTGAGCTATTTCTTGGTTAACTTTATGATTTTTTACTACAATGCTTTGATACTTATACAGTTGTTGCTTTGGTCCTATACCAGTCCACCTGTATAACTGAACCTTGATTTTGACCTTGACCTAATTTGGACATAGAAAATATTCAGAATATATTGTCAAGAATGTAACGAGGCAGGGGTATAAGTATTTATTAAACTCAGTCTTGTTTATCCTGTATTAAACAATTCTATAGTGAGTGGTCATTAAGACTCAACACAATAGTTTGTAATATGATTGTTGTAAATATATCCGTTATAAAAGATTATTTACAAAATGTATGGAACCATCCAACATTGTTGGTCATAGAAAACATTTGGACTAACAGAACCTTTACCTTATCCCATTACCCCATAACCTGTTTCTAGTATTTAAAATAGGTTTTCACTCAAAGCAGGTTGAAAGTAAAGCAGAATGCACCTTTGGGTGCATTCTGCTTTACTTTCAGCCTGCTTTAAGCTACCATCTGCTAGAATATAGATTTTTTTTCTTATGAACTATTAATGGCTGTATAAATTTGAATTATTTCTTCAGGGTATGAATAAATTAAAGGCTTAAAAATGTGTATTTATGGGGGAATGGGTTAATCACTGAAAAGTCTAGTTTTATCCCCTTGTATGGTAGTCATAATTTCAAAATCACTGGTAAAATAGGGAACAATGTCTAGCTTCTAAATCTCAGACTTGATAAGATTATAACAGTAAAACCTGTATCCAGCAGCCATTCAGTAATGACACATGAAGGACAGCTTTCTGCATTTCATTCTGCATTTTCGGAATCCTAGCCTTGAGCACTCCGTTAGTATAGCAGAATGTGCCTTAAAGCGCAATCTTCTTTACTTCAACCTACTTTAAGTGGTCCCCTGTCGGGCTATTTGGTAATGGGTTAAAGCAACCGTTTAGCTCAGGTTTGACTGTTGGCCTTGCAGTAGAGATAGTGGAGTATTGATACAGGATAAGAAAAATATGTTTTTGTTTTCCTTGTTTATCAGAAGATATCAATTATGAATCCCATTAATAAAAACCTGCTGAACTCGCCAAGACTCTATAAACAATAACTATTTTGTTTGGCGTGAGAGAATGCATCTCCCTGAATGCTGACTGGTTCAAAATCGGTTTGTGTTTGTACTGACAGGAGGGATAATAATTTGGGTACCAGTCTTTGATCCAGGTTGATGGGAGCTTGGAATAACACAACAAAGCTTCTGTTGGATGTCTGTAACTAATGGTTATTGTTTTAGCTGTATCAGATAATACTGTTAGGCCTCCGTTTAAAGTAGTTTATTTTCATTGACCCAAATCAAATTGGGGCTACCTTTGTTCCCATATGATTAAATTTAGAAATTGAAGCCTTTGTTCTGCATTCCGAGCCCCATTCGATGCTTGTTTATTATCTTAAACAATATCTGGATATCTCATTTTATTTGAAAGTAATTGGTCTAAGAAAGCAGAGGAATCCAATTGTAAACAATGCGTTCCTTTGATCATAGAGTTTTTTACGAAAATTGAAAGACATGCTGCGGAAGTTAAAAGTAATCACAGATAGAATAGTTATTGCTGCAGCGATATTTATTTGATTTGTCCCATGAATGGTTGTTTATAAAGATACTTAGGAGCAGTTGATTAGATTCCAGCTCATTGTGTTTGTGTCAATTGTCTTGCAAGTAAAGGAATTTTGTCTGAAACAGACTTCTATCACTAAAAGTGGCTCGAGGTTTTTTTAGCGGAAAAGAGTAGGTCCGACAGATTTTATTAGCCCGAGTTTGCTTTTCTGGAGAAATTCTCAATTCCTTTGAACATGGGGAAAGATGATTTTAAGACGTACAAACAGTTTTGATCTAGATCAGGCCCCATTCACATGGGGCCTGATCTGGATCAAAACTGTTTGCCTCTCAGATAGCAGTTTTGTACATATATGGTATAAAGGAAGAGTTAGCTTAAGAATTTCAGCATTTGATATACATGTATTGAGCTGACAACATTTACACAGCATTTGAAAGGGTTGAAAATGATATAATAGAGACATAGCAAGATAGGCAGACAGCATTAAGCATCAAAGCTTCAATCCAGTTGTCTAACAATTTCTCAAATCAAAGATCGAAACATTTCAAAATGTTGATTTCATCTGGAATTTCATGGATTCAGATTAAATGACTTGTTGCAATAAAGATTGATCATGATCGGAATATCTTTTGAATATAATCAGGATCCTCATGTCTAATGGTTTGGGATTAGGATCAAGATGTCTTTGGAGTTTGATCAGGGTCGATATCTTTGGGGTTTGATCAGGGTCAAAGATGTCTTTAGGGTAAGGTCTTGAATTGTATTGGAATCCAAAAATATTTTGGATCTACAAGCAAGATCCAGATGGTTTTTGTATTAATCTTTGGTAAGTAAGAAGAATCCAAATGTCTTTGGGATCAAAATGGTTCCAGATATATTTGGGGTCAGATGCACAGACATCGTTTGGCTCAGATTGGGATCCATACATAATTTGGGTCAGATCTAGATCCAGACATATTTTGGGTCAGATTGGGAGCTAGATATCTTTGGACTATGATTGGGACCCATACATCATTGGGGTCAGATATAGGTTCATACACATCTAGCTAGATATCTTTGGACTATGATTGGGACCCATACATCATTGGGGTCAGATATAGATTCAGACATATTTTGGGTCAGATTGGGATCTAGATATCTTTGGACTCTGACTGGGACCCATACCTTGTGGAGGTCATATTGGGATCCATATATCTCTTTGCTCACTTTGGGATCCAGACATTTTTGGATTTAGATTAGTGTGCAGACATCTTCGATAGCAATAATGTTATAAGTAAATTAAGGTGAACAGTAAAGAAAGAAAAGCAAAAATTGTGATAATACAATTTTAATAATTATACTAATAGTTTTGTATGAAAAATGTTTATAATGATATTACTTTTAATTTATAATACTATAAAAATAAGAAATAACATATCATGATAAAACTTTATCATTCAGAGGCCACACATCTTTAGCATTCCCTGTAAGTTGAAACAGTGAATTATAGATACACATATAAATAAACATATAGAAATGAAATTTATATGGTTAGATTCAAATTTTATGTAGCTGTAGATATGTTTATCACTAGAAGATGTATTGTATGGTAGGAAATGAAACTGATATTTCTGATAAACAAGTCTGCAGACCTGACGCCCAGTTACCGAGCTATTTCAAGATGTTGTCACAAAATGCAGACAGCATGAATAAAAATAATCAGGCAAATAAACATATGATACAGATCCCATCACTGCTGGGTTAACCCTTAGCCCGCCAAATAAATTGTCGTCTGCTATATTTCTCGTCTGCTTCAGGTTTCAAAGTGCTTCAAAGTTGCTCAAAATTTCTGAAAATGTTGTCCGAGTGTCAAACAGCTTGGATCCGGATGAGACGCCGAGTTATTCGGCGTCTCATCCGGATCCAAGCTGTTTGCATATGGAGCTATAGTCGTGAGTGGCAGGCTAAGGGTTAAGGCGATTTTCGTCTTGAAGTTGATTCCTTCATCTGCCATAACAACACATTTTCCGAAAATGATTTTTACAAAAAATTACGAATCTAATTGAGTGTCAAACAATTTGGATCCAGATCAGATGCCGCATAATGCTGTATCTGATTAGGATCCAATTTGTTTGTACATGCCAGTTCAAGATGCTTGGCATTATCAGGGTTAATAAAAATTTAATATAATTTAGTATCTATTAGGTGCACTCTGGTTGTCGTGTTTCACGGGTCATATTCCAATAAATGACGGAATCAGTTCTGCAAGAAACTGAACTAGATAGCAGCGGAGTCATAAATTAGTCCTGCCGAGAGAAAAAATCTTCTGCGACAAGGCTTGATGTGAATTTTTTAAATAAACAGTTTGGCACTGACGGTATAGTGTGTTAGGTATATGAAAAGTTAGTGGTAATGTAGTATAGTTTTTGCCTCACTTAATCATTGTTACATCTTATCGTTTAACAGAGCGAACAGCTTTACGAGGGCCTTACTGTGGAATAAACACTGTCCAATTCTGATCTTTGGAATGTGTATAATATACATAACTTTTTTTGCCCCTGTGAAAATTTTATGAATAATATGGTATCTAGGGAAACGGCTATGTCAAATTAAGATGAGGGCATATTATCTTCAAAAGTCAGACTTTTCCCAGTCGCAATTTTTGTTTTATTTATTGCAAGACGACCAAACAGTGAACAGTTATATCTGTGTTACGCCGCCACTTTCATTCGATATTAACAAGTATGGATAGCTTAAATGACTTTTGCAACTGAACCCATATTACCCAATAAATATGCCTTGTTATGCTTTTAACTTATTCTTCCACGAAAGAAAGTAGTTCCACTTTATACAGTCATTAATATGCACCATAGAAAATAGTTCTAATAGCCTAGCTGATAGTATAGTTTAAAGCAGGTTGAAAGTAAAGCAGAATGGTCCTTAAGGAGGATTATGCTTACTTTCAACTTGTATTAAGCAACCATCGGTCTTCAAGACTGCAAAAAGCTATGGAGAAAAGGGTTAATATGGAAAATAGTAGTCCAGAAAGCTCATGAATGATCTCTCTGCATTACTAATTTACTATTCAGCTTTAATCTGCAGTCTGCATGTCTGTAGTCTGCATTTTATTTTTAATGGCTGTTTAACCCTTTCCCCCATAGAAATGCCTTTTAGCGAATATGATTTATTCCTCCACTGAAGAAAATAGTTCCAATTTAATCAGTCATGAATATATATTATAGGGAATATTTTCTACATTCTAGCACATGATAGCTTAAAGCAGGCTGAAAGTAAAGCAGAATGCGCCTTAAGGCGCATTCTGCTTTACTTTCAACCTGCTTTAAGTAGTCACCTATCTTCAATACTAGAAATAGGTTATCAGGTAAAGGGTTAATACAGGCTTTACTGTACAAGACTGTATGTAGACTAGATTCTCAAAGGTACAATTAAACCTATTGTAAGCAGCCAAATCAAGAGAAAGACCATATAAAGTTACAGCTTAACGCAGGAAAAAAACTAATGCAGAAAGTTCCTATAGGAACTCTCTGCATTTCTTTTGTTCTGCATTAAGAAAGAACCAGTCCTGTCTTTAGTAAACATGTCAAGTGTGGTTATCATTAAATGACTGGCTTAAGACAGGCTGTATAGTACATCAATTCATTATAAAACTCCATTTTATATGACTGGCACAAATGCTGATTCATGTGAAAATTGAAAATTATAATAACCTTTTGATCGCAGACTCCAAATATCAGGCAGTAAATTAACTTATTACCCCATAGCCTGATTCTAGTTTTGAAAATAGGTGACCACTTAAAGCATGTTGAAAGTAAAGCAGAATGTGCCTTAAGGCACATTCTGATTTACTTTCAGCCTGCTTTAAGCTATTATCTGCTAGGATATAGAAAATAATTCTTATCATACATATTCATAACTGTATAAATTGGAACTATTTTCCTCAGTGGAGGAATAAATTAAAGGTGTAAAAAGGCGTATTTATTGGGGAATGGGTTAAAACATTTCTTACATATTCTCCTCTGTGTCTCCACTAAACCCTATGATGTGACCACTCATTAGAATCACACCAAATAGGCCATTCTAATGACTAGCAACAACATCGAGTTTGATACAAAAACAAGGATTTTAGTAGCTTAAATTCTATCCATATCTTGGGTGCTGTGGCAAATAACTGTCGTCCGCTGAATTTGCAGCCTGCTGAAATTCTGAAATTTTCCAATAATTTTTGCATCAGTGTAAATAAGAGTGGGAAACAGTTTGGATCCAGATCAGTCCCCACCCTTGGTGGGGCTTGATCTGGATCCAAACTGTTTGCATGTCTTTAATATGTGTTTCTTTTGGTCAACATTCTTTCCTATCCGCAGGATGATTAATGTGAAAGTTATTAATATAAGACATTAGTCACACTGATAAAGATTGAAGGCATACAACTGTCTTGTTAGGTTCTTGTTCAATCATTTTGTACTCTGCTGAACAGATCTATATTACCCAGTAGCAGGGCTCCAGATAAGAGCTAGGGAGTAAACTGAACAAATCCAACACTTTCTACATGTATATCATTTCCGTACCAAACCCTATGGTGTTACTACTCATTAGAATCGTCTTGAAGAGACAATTCTAATGAGTAGTGACACCATAGTGTTTAATGCAGATATGCTGTTAATCTTGAGCTCTGCACTAGCCATGAATTCATTGGCATTTAAAAACAGTTTGAATCCCAAAAGATGTTGAGTAGCTCTTCATTTGTTTGAAATCCAAATGTTATTTTCTTCATATTAATTTCTGCAAATATTTAAATGAATTAATTTCAGCATTTTCAAAATTAGTTAAAAATCAAATGCATTGTTATTTTACTTTTATTTTGCATAAAGCAGCCACCTGACCTTTCTGATCTGTATATTTCTTCGTAAAATGAATTCATGTTTTTCAAATGAGTACAAAACAAAGAAAGAAACTGAAAGACATTTCTTAATGTATTAGATGAATTCTTGAAGCAAACCGCTATGGTTTATAACATATTTAAGTGATTTTGTGGGAGTCAAACGCAAATTTGTATATTTCTACGTAGTAATTGGATCCCAGTAATTATGGGGTAGAGGTAATTAACATCATGAGCCAATAATGAGTGTACTCTGATTTCCCTTAGAGTACTATTGGCACCAACCTTGGGTAACAGAATCAAATTGCTTATCCCATTACCCCTTTATATGCCTTTAATTTATTCCTCCACTGAAGAAAATAGTTCCAATTTATACTATCACAAATGAAAACCCTAAATAAAAGTTTCTATATTCTAGCAGATAATAGCTTAAAGCAGGCTGAAAGTAAAGCAGAATGTGCCTAAAGGCGCATTCTGCTTTTCTTTCAACCTGCTTTAAGTGGTCACTTGTCTTCAAAACTAGAAACAGGCTACATGGGGTACGTAATGGGGTTTACTCAAATCAACTAAGGATCTGAATTCTAACTGCTTGCTACTTATTATTATTGTTGTCTGCAAGTTTGTTAATTTTCTGCATGCTATATAGTTGTTGTCTGCAAGTTTCATCGTCTGCAGTAATTATGAAAGTTGATTAAAAGGCATATGTATTCAGACAAGGCATAATATTTCTGACAGAAAATGTAATCAAAGTGTCAAACAGTTTGCATTGAGATGAGATGCCGGGTTACTTGGTGTTTCATCAGGATCCAAACTGTTTGCAGTAGCTAACACAAATTTGCCAGAACAATTTCAGCTATTCTTAACACCAGACATAAAGCAATAGAGTGCTTTAACTCTTTGAACCCCTAGTCACGCATATAAGTAGTTTGTCCTATACAAACAGTGTAGACCCTGATCAAAGGGCTCCTTAAAGAGCCCTCTGATCAGGGTGTACACTATTTGACATTTGACTTATATTGTAAAAATCAACCCTAAAAAGTAAAATATGGACTACACTTAATTGAAACTAGATTTGAGGTTTCATGGAGAACAGAGTTAATTGACTTCTTTTTGCAAACACTTTGGATCCAACCAGCATCTGATCCTGATCCAAACTGTTTGTTAGCTGAATTATTTTAGTAAATTCTTTTATAGATTTCAGCAGACAACAGCTTTGAAGCAGTTGATATTTTGAAGCATTCAAATAGTGTAATTAAAACATCGGTAAAAGAAAATTTGGAAGAAACATTGGCTTTGAATATAAGCATTCATTAGCAGTGGATGAAATAATGATGCTTATTATATAAGCGCTCATTTAATACTGAAAATTATTACCCCATTCTGTGCAAGAAAGAAAATATAAGCATTGTTTGTAAACAGTGTAGACCCAGATCAGAGGGCTCTTGAAAGAGCCCTCTGATCAGGATCTGCACTGTTTGCTATTAGTTTAACTATTTTTGGACGAACCCCTCAAGAATCAATGTGAACTGGTCATTATTTAGATAATGGAAGAGTGTATTTTGGAAACTAAGTGGTTTAAGGGTTGAATATGTCTCAAAAGTTTGATGTGTTTTACAATTAAAAGAGAAGTGGCTTATAAGTAATGAGTACTATTAAACAGGCAAATTAACATACAGTAACACCCCCTCTATTACAACCACTTAAAAGAAATATCATATTCTCTATCGAAAGACAGGTGGCTGCTTAAAACAGGATGACAGTAAAGCAGAAAGCTAATGTAAAGTACATTTCTGTTTTGCTTTCATTCTGCTTTAAGCAGCCTTCTACCTTAAATGTAAAACAAACAATTTCTTTTTAAGTTTTTTCATAATAGCTGTGTTTTACTATTAACCATAGTCATTGGTTTTGTTATTTCATATATGATTCCTGCTTTTGAGGTCAATTAGGATCCAAATTGTTTAACACTTTGATGTGAGTCTTTCTCTTGGTTTCCTTAACCCATTACTCCATAGATATGCACCCTTTTGCCTCTAACGTATTCCTCCACTCAAGAAGATAGCTCAAATGTATACTGCAGTCATGAATATGTATCATAACAAACATTTTCTGTATTCTAGCAGATTGTAGCTAATGCAGACTGAAAGAAAAGCAGAATGGACACCTTGCATTCTGATTTTCATTCTGCTTTACTTTCAACACGCTTTAAATGGTTTATTTTCTGCTTTATTTCGACCCATCTTCAACCCATTACCCCATACATAGCCAGTTTCTTAGGTATGAAAGACAGGTGACAAGTGGTATTAAAGCATATTGAAAGTAAAAGCAGAATGCACCTTAAAGCACATTGTGCTGTACTTTCAGCATTCTTTAAGCTACAATCTGCTAGGAGGAATGAATTAAAGGCATAAAAATGCATATTTGAGATGGGTTTAAGATGCCACCTAATTTAAGACACGGAAAAAAGCATTCCAAATAGAGGGGCCATTTAAATTTACTGTAATTATTAGGGGCAAAGTCTTCAGAAGTAGGGGAGGATCAAGGGGCAGCCCTTTTGGAAATATCATGGCAATGAAGGTATGTCTCGGTTGTAGACTACATTTCTTTTTGCATTCAGAGCTTGTTAGTAATAAACCCTCTTTCATGTTTCATGGAGAAAAGGCAACATTTACATTTTGACCATACCTGTATAAATGGTTTCCCAAGTTTGTTTTTCAGACTGCTTTAACCCATTACCCCCGATGAATACGCCTTTTTACACCTAGTTTATTCATCCATTGAAGAAAATAGTTCCAAATTACACAATTATTAATATGTACCATAAGAAATATTTTCTATATTCTAGCAGATTATGGCTTAAAGCAGGCTGAAAGTAAAGCAGAATGTGCCTTAATAATAATAATAATAATAAAGACTTTATTTCAAGAGGGTAACACAATTAGAACACACAAGCAACTAATCTTAAGGCACATTCTGCTTTACTTTCAACCTGCTTTAAGTGATCACTAATTTTCAATACTAGAAAATGGCTATGGCGTAATGGGTTAAACAGGTTGTTGCTTAAACATTGTTGAAAGTAAATTCTTTCTGCTTTACTTTTAGCAAGCACTTTTCAAGGTATGCATGTGAAGAGGCATTTTTAGGAGGAATATAGGTGATTGAAATGAAAATGCATCTCAATGAGGAATAGGATATTAAAAAAGATTTTTTTTGTGAAGAAGTGGTAAAAACTAATTTTTGTATGGTAATGGTTTTGACGGTGGACTAGAGTTGGTTGCCTATTACACTTTTGTGACGAACGTCAGCTATAGACAAATAAAGGTTCTATAACCTTTTGCTCTGCAGAAATGCCTAGTGTTTCTACTATCCCGCCACCTAAGCACTACAAATGAAAGCTAATTATGATGTTGAATACAGGTGATGGCTTAAAGTAAGATGTAAGTAAAGCAGAAAGTTCCTTCAGGAACTTTCTGCTTTACTTACATCTTGCTTTACACAATCACCTGCCGAAACACAGTTGTATAATTAACAGGTAATTTACACTTTTAACTATGGAGGAAAGGGTTAAGGATGCTCTTGAAACAAGTTTATATGAGAAGTCATATCAATCGTGGAATAAACACCTTCTACAAGTGCCTGTAAATTGAATTTCTCATTTACATAAGCACCCCCTGCAGTTAATGCACCAGTCTAGTAAAAGATTCAAAAGCTGATTATGTCCCTTTGTTGTTAATAGTGTTTGCATCATCAAACAGAGCCAGGGGTGTGATTCCCATCAGATCATAGAAGAGAAAAACAAACAGTGTAAACATGTCATAAAAATTGACAGATTTAAGTAGTACCACCAATGTTTCCTCACCTACTGAAGATCTGATGCTTATGCCATTGAAAATATATAATTCACAAGAATTACACAAAAGGACGCCAAAGGAACACAATGATGTTATAACTAGCCAAATGTATAAAAAAAATTCCTTTGTGGCTTAATTGTAGTAAAGGAAAATTAATTTCTTCTCATACAAGAGTCTTTCTTACAATAATGGAGTCATAATCAACGTTTGAAGTTTTTATAATCATGGTTTATGGTCACGATGAATCATTATACTTTGTGGTTAATTATTAATTTTGGATGTACAATATTATTTCCGCGCTAATTGCCAGTATACCTTCGAGACACTATAAAGACCTTTGTGTATTAAAAATGGAAGTTGCCTTCAATAACTGCAAATGCAACCTTGGCTTTTGATGCCAGAGTTGAAGCGTTCTTAAACTCTTACCATGCTAGCGGCGGATATATCCTACAGTGATTACCTCTGTAAACATTTTGGATCCAGATGAGACACTGACAAGGCTGTTTTGAAATTAAATTTTGAAAAATTATTTTTAGAGAAGTATAGCAGAAGACAATAATGTTGTAGATGAAAAAATTACACAGCATGCAAAGAGTTCAGCAGTGCGTATACTGTCAAACTTAAGTTCAGCCGCAATTATATTTGGCAAAAGTTTGATGATTGCAAAAGAAAGGTCAGGGCTGCCATTTCTCTGGATTTTTCCTAAATCTTAGGATTTTTTTCTTGTACATGGTAGCTTAAAGCAGGCTGAAAGTAAAGCAGAATGCGCCGTAAGGCGCATTCTGCTTTACTTCCAGCCTGTTTTAAGTAGTCACGTGTCAACAAAATAAGAAACAGGCGTTTGGATAAAGGTACGATTTGTAAAATTGCACTTGAAAAATGCAAATTAGGAAATCTTAGGATTTTTCATGTCAACTTGTGGCAGCCCTGAAAGGTGATTGCATAATTCAGGATAAATTCTTAACCCTTTACTTCATAGCCTGTTTCTAGTTTTGAAGAAAGGTTACCTCTTAAAGCAGATCGAAAGTATAGCAGAATGAGCATTAACCCTTTGAACCCTAGTCCCGCATATAGGCGTCCTTTTCAAACAGTATACATGTGAAAAATGCATTTGTCCTATGCAAACAGTGAATACCCAGATCAGAGGGCTCCGTAAGGAGCCCTCTGATCTAGGTCTTCACTGTTTGTCATAATGCAAAACATGGACAAAAACAACCCTCAAGCGTCAGAAATGGACTAGACTAAAATGGAAACTGGGAATGTCCATTTGAAGTTTAGGGAGGAAAGAGTTAATGCACATTCTGCTATACACATAAATCAAAGAAGACTGGTTCATGTTTTGGTAACTAAAATGATCCACAAGGGAACCTAATAACCCACAAGAGTTTAACTAACATTCTTGCACTATAGTTGTGACTACTCATTAGAATGAATTGAAGGTGAAATATTTTCAATTTTTTTAAGTTTACTTTCTCTAATCTTTAACCATGAAGTAGAAGTCTTCAAACCTGTGATTGTCATGATCATTCAAACACTTTAAGTGTCATAAAAACCTCTTTTTGTGTGTGCAAAGAGTCTTTAGTAGTTTAACCCTTTCCCACATGGAAACGCCTTTTAACGCATTTAATTTATTCCTCCACTGGTGAAAATAGTTCCAATTTATACAGTCATGAATATGTATCATAAGAAATATTTCCTATATTCTAGCAGATGGTAGCTTTAAGCAGGCTGAAAGTAAAGCAGAATGTGCCTTAAGGCACATTCTGCTTTACTTTCAACCTGCTTTAAGTGGACACCCATATTCAATACTAGAAACATGCTATGTGGGAAAGGGTTAAAGGCGTTGGCCACTTGTTCATGATATGTAAACTCTATTGTCAAACACTTGCCGTGCAATAATTCAGTAATGAATCATGGAGAGTGCTAGAAATCACTTTCCCCTATAGGTACCCATCATCATATCATTTATCATTATTCAGCATAATGCCCTTTTCTTTCCTTCACTCCAAAGATACACATTTTTATGCATTTGATTTATTTAGCCATCATCTACTAGAATATAGTAAAAATTCTTAGGATACATATTCATGACTGAATAAATTGGCACTACAGTAAAGTTCCGCTTAACGACCGGTCCGAAATTAAGACCGGTCCGAAATTACGACCACTTTTTAGAAGAACGGAATATATTCCTTCATAGTTTAATGGTCGTATGGTCCGTTATTAAGACCGGTCCGCTATTCCGTATTACGACCACTAATCCCAGAACAAAAGACCAATTAGTGTTGTTTTAGGGTCCGATATTAAGGGCAGGCGTTCACACTTCGCCGGTCGCGACAAAAGCCAGTTTGACACTTTTACGACAAACACCGATTACTTTACGGCAGAGGTCAAGGCCGATTAAACAACAGGGATGCTTCAACGAGGGGAATGTTTTGATAGCAGATAATTAAAAAAATGCGAAAATATGATGATTACGGCACTTGTTTAATCTCTTGATTGCCCTTTTGATGCATGTATATTTCGTTTATCTCGCATACGGCCAAATACAGTTACAGAAAAATACGTTTTTAGCGCACACTTCGAACTCGATGACAGAGGGAGAGATAATTGTGCTAAATTAGTAAATTACTTACAAGGGTGTGATTTACTAATTAAAATGTTAATTTATCACTTACGACTTTCATCTGATCCGCTCCAATCGAATTTTATGTTTGATAAATTATTTTTTATTGGTTATCTCGAAAGATGATTTTTGTAAACAAGGAAATAATTGGTCGAACTTTGGATAATTAATAATATTGTACCCGACGAATTTCTTCATAAACATATATATATACATTCTTTATTATAGTCGTGTGACAGTTTAAATCCAGATCGTACCTCAAACAATTTGGAATCTGTTCAGCATCTAAACTGTCCAAAATGCTATTTCTTTGTCACTGAAACTCATAGACTATGTGCTAAGGCCCCTCTTTATGTGCTAAGATTTGTTTATTGAAACATTGTTTTAATTCAGATCAGACATCAAGTAATTTGGAGTCTGGTCAGCATCCAAACTTAAATGCCACTTCTTATAGCTTATAGGTCTATGTGTTACACTGTGAATGCCCCTCTTTATGTGCTAACATTAATAATTTATTCAATTATTGAATCTTCATTACATGTGTATGACAGTTTTTAGTTTCTGTGTATATGTGTATTTAAAAAAATTAAATTATGGTTGTTTGAAATAGGCTTATTTGTGCCGATCTATTCAAAATAGGTTCAATATACATATCTATCTATATCTGCCCAAAAAATCCTCATCGATATCAAGGGTCTCAATAATAAGACCGACTCGATATTAAGACCACTTTTTGTCAGTACCACAGGTGGTCTTAATAGCGGAACTTTACTGTATTTTCTTCAGTGGAGAAACAAATTAAATTTCTGTTCCAGGTAAGGAGAGTATTTAAAAATTTTAAATCTTTATTTCTGCTTAATACCCTATGGTGTCACTACTCATTAGAATCGTCTCGAAGAGACGCTTCTAATGAGTAGTAACACCATACGATTTGGTGCTGAAATAAGTGAGAAAATGCTGGATTTGTTCAGTTTACTCCCCATATCTGGAACCCTGGTCTGATCAGAGTCTGCATTGTATTCTTTTAGTATGTGTTTGACATGAGTCTCACCTTTCTTTCCTGGAATGTTTTAACCCATTAACTCATATGCGATAAACAATTATCAATGCTTATCTCAATACAAGCTAGTGGATTAAAGTGCATTAAAATGAGTCAGTATGAGACTATTGCACAATGAGTCAATATGAGTTAGTATGGCTTAATGGGTTAACCTATTACCCCATAGCCTGTTTCTCATTTCAAAGACAGGTGTCAACTTTAAGCAGGTTGAAAGTAAAGCAGAATGCGCCTTCAGGCGCATTCTGCTTTACTTTCAGCCCGCTTTAAGCTACCATCTGCTAAGAAACAGAAAATATGTCTTATGGTACATGTTCATGATAGTATAAATTGGACCTATTTTCTTCAGTGAAGGAATAAATTAAAGTTGTAAATAGGCATATTTATAGCGTAATGGGTTACTAGCAGAGGAGGGTAATGTTAACATTGTATCTCCGCAGAGATTCTACAAGTCTAATAGACCTGCATTCAAAACCATTGCAAATCTATTTTATTTCTCTGTTATCATAAATTCCTGCAAAAGATTTAATCATATCCGTCTTCTGAGTCTTTGAAGGGGATCATTATCTTATTCAAACATATGCAGAAAGGTTGGTTAATTTAGATATTTAATGCTGTCATGTGATAGATAAAAACTTGATAGTAGCTTCTTGTATTTGAAGACAGATGATTGCTTATTTTTAAGCAGGCTGAAATTAAAGCAGAACTGTCCTTAACCATCCATGCACTTCATAGAACTAATATTTACGCATTTAACTTATTCTTCTACTGAAAAATTATTCCAAATAATACAGTCATAAATATGACGTATCATAAGGTATATTTCTTATATTCTACCAAATAGTAGCTTAAGTGCTTTAAATGGTGACCTATTTGCAATGCTAGAAATAGTCTATGGAGTAAAGGGTTAAGGAGCATTCTTTTTAAGTTTCAGCCTTTTTTAGAAAGCAGTGAAAATATTTCTTATGGTGCATTTTGTATAAAGTGGAACTATTTTCTTTAGTGACAATCTGCTTTATTAGTTTTAGCCCGTTTTCTACCATCTGCTTGGACATAGGAAATATTTTGTGACTGTGTAAAGTGAAACAAGATTTTCTTTAGTTAACCCTTAGCCCGCCAAATAAATTGTTGTCTGCTATATTTCCCGTCTGCTTCAAGTTTCAAAGTGCTTCAAAGATGCTCAAAATTGCTGAAAATGTTGTCCGAGTGTCAAACAGCTTGGATCCGGATGAGACGCCGAGTTACTCGGCGTCTCATCCGGATCCAAGCTGTTTGCATATGGAGCTATAGTCGTGACTGGCAGGCTAAGGGTTAAAGAATAAATTTAATGTGTATCAAGGTGTATCTATATAAGTAATGGGTTAATGAATGTAAACCATAATATTGGGTTGCCATCCAAATCTTCTTGGTATTTCTGTCAATGTATTTGGAAATACAATATTATTCTTCTCATTTGATTCATTGTTTTATTTGGTTGGCAAATGACCTTTGACCCTGGAAGCCACACCATGTTGGGCCGGGACCTCCAATCATCGCAATTACGAGTACAGGAGTTTACTGGGAACCAGGCCTGGAGCTTACATAATGGGAGCAAGAGCTGTAGTGTCTGTATGCCATGTCAGGACTCAACAATCATTGTTTCTGACATTTATTAATTGTATGTTAAACTTGACCATGGCAGACTACGGACTGATTGCCTTAACATGACCAGTTTGATTAATGCCTAGCAGCTTGTCAGAAATCACGAATTGTCCAATTGTATTAACCCTTATTGTGCTAATAGCATATAGTAATTGACGTCTCTTGCAGACAGTTTGAATCACAGATTATATCCTAAGATTTCCAAACTCGGAGCACCAGAATGATAAGAGTAGTAAAACTAAAATCTTTATTTCTGAATTAAACCCTATGGTGTCACTACTCATTAGAATCGTCTCAAAGAGACGATTCTAATGAGTAGTAACACCATAGGATTTGGTGCTGAAATGAGTGAGAAAATGTTGGATTTGATGAAATAACTCCATCTTATCTGGAGCCCTGCAAACTTTCAAGTGATTTTAGGAATCATACCTTTAAAAGTACCAAAGTACTTTAACCCTTTCTCTGCCATGCAGGCTCTATAACACTAACATAATTATGCAGACTGTTTGGATCCAAATCAGACACCGCAATATGGTGCATCTTAACAGTTTGACACCCATATAAATGCTTTCTAAGTAAAAACACTTTCATGTAGATCTAATATTGATAAATTAATAAATACACCAAAAATCCATAATTTAAATCTACATGAAGGAATGAAGACATTGGATATTGAACGTGTAGAATGCATTTTAATGACGTCACAATTAAACGACGTCGGGCCTACCTTATTTGCATAGTTATTCAACTAGTTATATATGACAAATAAACACCAAGTGTTATTCAACACTCACGCCGTCTATTATGTTATAAATATAATTATAACAATATTGTCAAAATATTTTGCAACCTGTAGAAACTCAGGTAGAGGTATGTAAGCTTGCGTTTTCTGGTTTCGTTCAGTGTTTGAACTCATCTAAACGTATCATAATAATACATGCAGGGCTCTAGATAAGAGGAAGTAATTTTAATAAATCAAACATTTTCTCACTCATTTCAGCACCAAGTCCTATGGTGTTACTACTCATTAGAATCGTCTCAAAGAGACAATTCTAATGAGTAGTGAAACCATAGGGTTTAATTCAGAAATAAAGATTTTAGATTTTGAAAAACTACCCTTATCTGGTGTACATGTATATACAATTATACACTAAGAAATCATTTATTTTACAATTACTTAACTATAAGACATTATAATATTATGGAACCTTATTCAAACTGTTTGGTACCATATTTCTAAAAATACTGTGAAAAAAGAAATTGCAAGAAAACAAAATAAATATGTGTTTAACACTTCTAATCATTCCTTTATTAAGAAAAAGTAGTCCTTTAGTCAAATCTGACTAAGTCCTTCTGAAAATGACTCATGGATTTCATTTCAAACATTTTTCCAGATAGAAGTTTTAAAGCAGGCTGAAAGTAAAGAAGTTTTAAAGCAGTCTGAAAGTAAAGCAGTGATAACCTGTCTTCAAAACTAGAAACAGTCTATGGAGTACAGGGTTATGCCGACATCATTTTTTTCCAATCTTTGAAAGGTTAAAGGTTAGACAATCTGCACATGGCCCTGACTGCGGAGGGGAAGAAGAAATCAAGAGTGGTGAAAGCTTGTAATGCCCCCCTTCCCCCATTATGTAAGCGAAACCAATGAAAAATTATTGTAAGGTCTGCTCAATGTCACTGAAGTATTTGAAGAACTGGGCTTAATTGGCTGCTTCCACAATACAATTTCACCTCACTATTATGACTATATAAAAGAAACCAAATTTTCAAAGTTCTAAAGCCAGGTTACTGCTTAATGCATGATGAGAGCAAAGCAGAAAGCTCCTTTAGGAGCTTTCTGCTTTGCTTTCATCCTGCATTAAGCTTTCATTATGTCCTTAGCATCATCATTTGGTCTTTTGCTTTTATAGACAGGTGTTACTGCACTGAAGAAGGCATTATAAGCAGAACAAACCAACAGAATGCAGGTATTCCAGAGTGGGGTCAAAGGTCATGTTATAAAACATAATTATGATGTTGTGTACTGTTAATGATATTGTTTATAGCAAGTGGATAGTAGATGATAGTTTCTACTTCGGAGGTTCTCTTGATCTGTTTCCCCAAGTGGCAGACAGGTGGCTTCTTAAATCAGGCTGAAAGTAAAGCAGAAGGGAGATTTCTGCTTTACTTTCAGTCTGATTTAAGCAACCATCTGTCAAGATTTAAGAAATGTTTCTTGTGCCTTATTTAATTAAGAAATAAGAAATTCATACCAGTGTTTTATCGTGCAATAGAACACAGGTAGGAATTGAGATGCATAGTAATTTAATCAAGAGTCAGTAGGTCCAGTGATTTAATTACCAGCATCTCAACGGCTACCTGTGTTCTATTACACAATAAAACACTGGATTGATCTAGTATTTGGATTGAACCACAATGTGCCGTGACCGAGGCAACAGTGCTACATTTCTTGGCGTACACATTTTCAAAGCCATATTACATCAGTAGCGTCACATTTCAGCCATTACAGGGCGTGCATGTTTTATTGGGAATTCAAACACAGTTGCGTCCTTATTTGTTTATATAGGGGTGTATGCGAGTTGTGTTAGGATAGGACATCATTATTAGAAACATGAAAGCCTTTTCTACAATGGTTAATGCATGAAATATGTCTGTATATGGGAAAGGATTATTCCTTACATTGCTGGAACTCCATCCTTAGCAAACAGTGTAGATCTAGACCAGAGGACTTTAAAGGAGCCCTACAGCCCGGGGGTTTAAATTGCACTGATTGTCATCTATTTTTAGGACAAATCCCTCAATAATCAAGGTAAGCTGGTCATATATCAGAAAGTGTTTTTGGTGGTAAAAATTTTGCGTTATAAGGGTTGATATGATTTTAGCGAAGTCCATGTAACATAATCAGAGGAAGAGTCAATGCAAATGTTAAATTACTACAGTAGCTTCTTAACCCATTCCCCCATAAATACACCCTTGTACGCCTTTAATTTATTCCTCCACACAAGAAAATAATTCCAATTTATATAGTCATGAATATGTTTCAAAAGAAATATTTTCTATTTCCCAGCAGATGGTAGCTTAAAGCAGGCTGAAAGTAAAGCAGAATGCGCCTTAAGGCGCATTCTGCTTTACTTTCAACCCTGCTTTAAGTCACCTATCTTCAATACTAGAAACAGGGTATGGAGTAATGGGTCAATGGTAATGCATGATAAAGTGATACTGAAAACCTCTGCTCCCCTAAACAACATCTTATCTTTTGAATTTAAGATAAATATTGTCTGCTAAAATTAATAAAATAGACTTTTGTTTATCAATATTTGCAGACACGATTGAAGTGACAAACAGTGCCGATCTTGACCAGATGCCAAGCTTCTTGGTATCTCTGCTGGATCAGAATTGTTTTGAAAGGTCTGCCATGTTTATTTCCAAAGTTCATCAAAATGACAATGACATGTTTAGTACATAGGTTTTAGGTAATCACTAGGATCTTTCACGAACGTTAAATCATCAAAATGAATTTTTTTTATGGGCTCCTTCATAAGAGGATGCTAGTGATTACTGATTACTTTGAAAATGGGAACCATAGTGTTAGAAAAGTCGTCGTAGCCATCTTGGAACCAAACCCTGGGTTTTGTTGCCAAAAGCAAGAACATGTATAATAGACAACAAAAGAAACAGAAAAAAGCCGAGCTCAGTAGACTTCCGCTCACTACCATTTTGATGTACTCATATACAATAAAATCTGTATTAAGCAGGCAATCGATATAAAATATATTTATATCATGTAATAAAGATTTATACTGAATGCAAGGGAAAAGAAATGCAGAAAGCTCCTTTGGAGCTTTCTGCATTTCTTTTGTCATGCATTCAGCAGCCAGTTTTATGAGATGTTCATTAAATGGCTGCTAAATGTAGGTTTAATTGTATATGATAGGTTTAATAGATTATAAAACTATGATGTGAAGACCTTAATGAACGTCAAACATTGCAAAAGAGTTTCATTCACAAATTTGATTAACTTGTTCAAGTGGTTTTCAGCGCTCGGTGCCAACTTCAAAGAAGGCTTCTGTATTAGAACTTTACATCATATCATGAAATCGTAATTAATAGCTTGCTTCAAGAGATGATTCAAAGGGGGGAAGTCTTGTACTATTCCACTGTTTCGTCTCCCAAATCAAAAGAAAAACAAGTCATTAATTGGCGAATTTGTTGGTAGAGTACAGCATTGTTTCTGAAAAAGGCTCCCTTCAGCAGGAACGGAGGAAATAATAGAGTCAGAATATAATCAAGCACCCAGTGACTCAGATCAGTTTGCTTATCTAATCTATTGCACAGAACTGGTCCTGTATAGAAGCTGGCTTCCCAGTAGCAAGCACCCAAGTAACCATGATCGGGTTTCTCAAAACAATAGTGGTTCCAGTCAAGCGTATAGGTCACCTGGGTAAAAAACGTAACCAGTCTACAAAACAAGTAAGCTCTCACACTGATGGACTGTGGAAGCTCTGGGAAAACAATTATATGTGAACCCTTCGCCTGTCTCTGTACCGTCTGCTTCATAATCATTGTCGTCTACAATTGTTTTTCAAATTTTAACGTAAAAAACATTACAACAGTCAAAACAATCTGAATCCTGATCAGACGCTCGGTTCCGCAGTGACTGATCTGGATCCAGATTATTTTCTCATTTTATTTCAGCTGCGATTAGCAGAGGGAAGGTTAAGCTATTGCAGACTTGACATAGTGATGAAATATTAATTGGTTTTGATACAGCATAGCTTATGAAGATTTGAAATTCAATTATAACATGAGGTCCCAGCCCCACAGACCACCTGTGTGGTTGACCGTCAGCCAATAAGAAGCGTGCTCGTAGAAAAATAAAAAGCACATGGGCGAAATCGTGAGAAATGGGACCATCAAACATTGTAGAACAATGTAGACCCATATCAGTCATCACTTTGAGTTTACTATTATTGTCATTGAGAAGGAGCTTTCTGATCTGGGTCAACACTGCAAACAGAAGTGAAAAGAATTTGAAGAACTCAAAGATAAAGCTTTTTTTATCAAAATGGCATTGAAAATAATTGAACATTATTTTGTGACATTTTGGCAGTCTTGCCTGAAACATATGTATATGAGCCTTGCAATGACAAAACCTGCCTTATTGCATTGCAAATTGTACAGACCAAGCAACATTGTCACCCAAGGCTCTGCATCTGAGTTTGGTTGACACTGCCAAATTTCGTATATAATACAGCTACATAAAATACTTTAGATGTATGTAGGTGTCAAACAGTGTAGATCAAGACCAGCTACAGCATCTTTGAAGCGTTAGCTGGCCTTGTTCTACACTGTTTTCAATGCAATAAGTCAGATTTTCTCATGGCACGGCTCATATATATTATTAGTCGTTACACGTTTTCTCTCACTCTCCATAATAACAGCAATGTTTATACAACTGTGTAAGATTGTCTAGGATATATGTTGTCATATAATAATATGGTTTGCAAAAATAAACATGAAAAATGAGTTCACAAGCATATCTGTTTCACAACAAAAGAATTGCTTTTGTGTCTTCAGAAAGAAATTGGTAAGAAATACGCGTATACGACTTTTTGTTATTACCGCGCACGTCAGTTACTTCTCACAGCCCATTTATTATGACAAATGTCGAAGCCCTGTTGTTGCGCTTAAGATGACGACTGACGGACAGAGTATAACACCAATCTGTTTGATGCCTTTGTTATTAATCTTCGTTCTACCAAAGTGTGAATACAATCGCATTCGCAAACAGATTGGATCAAGATCAGACGCCGAGTAACTCGGCGTCTGATCTTAATCCAATCTGTTTGAAAATTGTATCAGTTTTCTTTTTAAAATTGCATGTTAGTAGTTTGATATTGTATTTAATAGGTGGTACTTTAAAAGAAAGACAATATTTTAGTAGCACAAGGGTAGTATGTATCATTGTTTTTCTGGTATCTCCATTACCTACATAAATGGTTTCTCAATGCTGATTAAGCCGTTTTCAAATGGAATTTTTGAAAATTGACCCCTTCCATCAATGTTTATAGGGCCAGTCCATTTAAAGTTCTGAGTTTAAAAAAAATAAAAATAATATAAAAAAGATCTCAAATGGTGTAGAAGTTGATCAAGTTGAAGCAATGCTGCTAGTAAATCCAGACTAGTAAGTTCCCTGCGTTTATCAATTGTTAAGTGTTGCTTACATTTGTTCTTGAGCTCTTAGCATGTTATCAGTGGAACTTTGAATACCTTTGCAAACAGTTTGGACCCTGATGAGATGCTGCATAACAAAGTGTCTCATCAGAAATTTAAACTGTTTGATGCACTCAGACCCTGTTTTGAAATTTTGAAAATTCTACATTTAGAACAATAGCAGAAGCAAATGTTTGCAGACGAAAATATTAACCAACATGCAGAGGGACAGTGTAGACTCATGATTTATAACTTACAATTTAAATGATGTGATGAAAGTACATGCATGATCAAAATAGGTAGATCAAAATGTCAGAATGACAAATTCCATGTTGCTCAGTCTGTATCTTTGATTCCATAATTAATATATCAATTGCTATACACAGGATATAAACAGCAATAATTGCTGTTTGCATTAAAACAAAAGAAAAGTGTAGATGTCCAGTACCTTTAATTCATTCCTCTACTGAAAGAACAGTTCAACTTTAACCCATTACCCAATAAATACACCTTTTTACGCCTTTAAATTATTCCTTCACTGAAGAAAATAGTTCGACTTTATACAGTCATGAATATGCATCATAAGAATTATTTTCTATATTCTAGTAGGTAATAGCTTAAAGCAGGCAGAAAGTAAAGCAGAATGTGCCTTAAGGCACATTCTGCTTTACTTTCAGCCTGCTTTAAGTGTTCCCCTATCTTCAATATTAGAAACAGGCTATGGGGTAATGGGTTAAACACTCATAAATATGCACCACAAGAAATATTTTCTTTATACAAAGTGTTTAGGCCTAATAGCCTTATTTTCAACCTGCTCAATTGAAGTGGTTGAATGTCTTCAAAACTGGAAACAGACTATATTTAGGGCAATGGGTTAAAGTACTTTCATTGATGGCTTATAACATAATGATGGCATATCACAGCCTCACAACAAACAAATGAAATGAGATGCCGGCTAGTGCAGGAGTCCCTAAGACTGGTTCTGCCACCGGTCCAAAACTCATTTCCTGCTTTTAAATCATTACAAAGTTTTCAAAGTTCTTTGTTACAGTGCTTATGGCTATTTTTCATTAAACCTTGTTATTTATCCTGAATTTATCTGTTTTAACCCTTTCCCCAATAGGAGCGCCTTTTAGCGCATTCACTTTATTCCTCCACTGAAGAAAATAGTTCAAATTTAAACAGTAGGAATAATTTCTTTATTCTGGCAGGTCGTAGCTTAAAGCAAGCTGAAAGTAAAGCAGAATGCGTCATTTAAACAGTCGTGAACATGTATCATCAGGAATAATTTCTTTATTCTGGCAGGTCGTAGCTTAAAGCAGGCTGAAAGTTAAGCAGAATGCGCCTTAAGGCGCATTCTGCTTTACTTTCAATCTGCTTTAAGTAGTTAACTATTTTCAAAACTAAAAACAGGCTATTGGGTAAAGGGTTAATATTCCAATTTTAGTTTACAGTAATTTATAAGGGTTTCGGAAACAATAAGAAAAAGAAAACAATGCAGACCTTAATAAGGGGACTTCTTCAGAAGCTCATTGATTAGGGTCTACACTGTTTGCAAAATATTCTTGTTTTCAGCACAGCTAGGGTTAAATGAATTCTAAACTTAAAAATCTGAGTGCTTACAATGAACTGAAGTGCATTTATAGTGGTTAACCCTTAGCCCGCCAAATAAATTGTCGTCTGCTATATTTCTCGTCTGCTTCAAGTTTCAAAGTTGCTCAAAATTGCTGAAAATGTTGTCCAAGTGTCAAACAGCTTGGATCTGGATGAGACGCCGAGTTACTCGGCGTCTCATCCGGATCCAAGCTGTTTGCATATGGAGCTATAGTCGTGAGTGGCAGGCTATAAGGGTTAACTCTTTCAACCCCATGGACCTGTTTAAAATAAAGTTTAAACCTTTAACATTCGCAAACAGTGTAGACCGGACAGGTTAGAGGAGCCTTCTGATCAGGGTCTACACTGTTTGCTAATTTATAGCAGCATTTATACAGTTAAACTTTTTTTGTGAGTAACTTGATTCAAAAAAATAATTGCAATCTCTAGATGCAGGTTGTGTACCTTTATGCATGATACAAACAATGCAGAAAGTTTCTAAAGGATTTGTCTGCATTATTTTTACCCTGCTATAAGCAGTTATTTGTATTAAAGATTGCTTATGGGTATTTTAGTGAGTGGGTTTAATAAAAGCTTGACTGTTAACCCTTAGCCCGCCAAATAAATTGTCGTCTGCTATATTTCTCGTCTGCTTCAAGTTTCAAAGTGCTTCAAAGTTGCTCAAAATTGCTGAAAATGTTGTCTGAGTGTCAAACAGCTTGGATCCGGATGAGACGCCGAGTTACTCGGCGTCTCATCCGGATCCAAGCTGTTTGCATATGGAGCTAGTCGTGACTGGCAGGCTAAGGGTTAAGTGTAAAAGAGTTTAGACTTAATTTAGCTCCAATTGAAATCAAATCATTTGTTTGAAGAGTGGCTTTATAGTAATTATTATCATATTTCAAAACATCTTAGTAAATGCTGTAACCTTTAGAAAAACTATTGCCTGCTAAATAATAAACTTTTTCAAACAATGGATATAGATCAGATTTGGAATAATAGACACATCTTTAGAATCTGAAGTTTTTGACAATTGAGAATAAATTCTGGTGGACATGACACAAATGTTTGCTTTGAAAATTGCTGCAGATGACAATTTTTTACAGACGGAATTTGCTGACAGTGGGAAAGGTACGGAGTAAATGCGTTCAGGTCTTTCGTAAATAAATTTCTATCAAATTATCAAAACATCAAAATATTAAATCATCCTACTTCAAGAATGTAAGACAAATTTGAAAAATGAATTCTAGATGATTTCACTGAACTTTTTCACTTGGTACAAACTTATTACATATTGTAATTAATTGCTTCAAATGCTGGCTTGTGACTTTCGGTGCTTCCACTGTCAAACGAGTGCAATCTACGCTTTATAACCAAGCAACAAGTTTCCTATCACAGATGCAAACAGTTTGGATCCAGATCAGACGCCGAGTTACTCGGCGTCTGATCAGGATCTAAACTGTTTGTCAATTGAATTTTATCAGATAAATTACTGAGAAACCTAGAAATAAATAAAAATTTCAGCATTTAAAAGTTTGAGAAAATTATATTTATTCAGAATTAAAAGGGTTAATTTTTAGCCAATGAAAACGGAGCTAAGTTTGGAGATAAGCAGGGAAATACAAGATTGTACCATTAACCGTATGTACGCTATGTAATTGTCGTCTGCAAACTTTGTCTTCTGCAGAAATGGGCAAAGTTTATCAAAAGGCATTCTCTTTCACAATATTAAAACCAGAGTGTCAAATAGTTTGGATCCAGATGAGATGCAGAGTCACTTGGTGTCTGATCAATATCCAAACTGTATGCAATATATGCCACAAACTTGTCCTCCGCGTGCAGAAGGTTAAACATTGGCAATTTATTTAATTTTACTAACGATTTCGACAGGTTTGCGTTGTCTTCTTGACAAACAATGTGGTTAGAGATATTTTTGTTTCATTCACCCCTTAAACTTTTAATGGAGAATTTAACTTTCAAAATAAGTCTAGTTCATTTTTGAATATCCAGGGTTGGTTGTAACAGTATATTTCAAAATGACAATCAGTGTAGACCCTGATCAGAGGGCTCCTTAAGGAGCCCTCTGATCAGGGTCTACACTGTTTGCATAGAGCAAATGTAAAGCCTAACATATATACTGTTTGTAAATGATGAGTATACTCGTCACTAGGGTTGAATGTGTTAAAAGACAATCTCGTGATTAGCAACAGAAAAGTGTCTGTACATGAAGGAATCCCCTGTCATTGAAAAGCATGACTGTACTTGAACTTACAAACTGTTTGGATCCAGATCAGACTCAGAGACTCCAGAGAAACTCAGTATCAGATCAGGATCCAAACTGTTTGACACTCATTTCAGTGACTTTGTAGTCAGGATACCTAATCTTTATAATTTAGAAATATATTTGCAGTCGACAATGTTAAAATAGATGTTATCACTGCAGTTAGGGGATTTCTATCATTGGGTTGGAAAGCTTTAATCCTTTGAACCCTAGTCCCGCTTATAGGAGTCCTTTTCAAACAGTGTACATGTAAGTAGTACACTTGTCCTGTGCAAACAATGAAGACCCAGATCAGAGGGCTCTAAAAGGAGCCCTCTGATCAGGGTCTGCACTGTTTGTCATAATGCCAAACATTGACAAAAACACCTCTTAAAAGTCAGAAATGAACTAGACTAAAATGGAAACTGGAATTTTCCATTTAAAGTTTCAGGGAGGAAAGAGTTAAGGCATATAATTATACAGTGCTCCCTCTGTACAATGACACTCAATGAGAGACACAGATTGTGTGTGGTGTTTGGAGGGGGAGTCGTTACAGGGAGGGAACATTAAGACTTGGTTTACATTTTCAAACAGCTTGAATCCAGATCAGACACCGCGTTACGCCGTGTCTGATCTGGATTCAAGAATTTTTTCACATGTCATTGTATTTATCCTATCAAAATGTCTCCTTATATGTAACTTTGAGGAAAAAAACAGCAGACAACAATTTTAGCAGATGGTAAGTTGGACATACTTGTCTTGTTTGGGGAACAGCAGCAAGCATTGTTGTAAGGAGGGAACCATTGTTGGGAGGGCCGTTGTAGGGGGGAACACTGTAGCCTGATGGGAGGCGTTCTGTGGCCTAGTGACCCCTCGCCATATTTGTAATAAACACCTAGGGGATTTGTTCTGATAAATAATAAAATTCTCGCCCAAAGTCATTGTTCACAACAGAAATTGTTTACTCATTTATAATCATAATCAGGGGACAATTTCAACACCCGGTGTAGGGGTTAGATTAGGGCTTCTGTAATGGGAACCATTTGGGCAGAGTCCCATGAAACATGAGCATGGTGATAGGGGGGATGGCAGAATCTATGTTTACGTCTGAGTAGCAAAGATTTCTGCCAAAGCAGCGATAAAGATGGAATCCACGGTGATTTGTTGTTGAAATTGCCGATGCTGACCTGGAATATCTCTTTTTTTCTTGTAAATTTTAGAAAGAAGAATGTGTCATATGCACTTACAGGGCTCCAGATAAGGGGAGTATTTCAAAAACTAAAATCTTTATTTCTGTATTAAACCCTATGGTGTCACTACTCATTAGAAGAGACGATTCTAATGAGTAGTAATATTATAGGATTTGGTGTTGAAATAAGTGAGAAAATGCTGGATTTGTTCAGTTTACCCTCTCTTATCTGGATCCCTGCACTAATATATGTCTGCTACATTTACCTGTTTCCCCAATTTTAGCCTGTTTCCAATTTAGAAGACAGGTGGCCGCTTAAAGCAAGTTGAAAGTAAAGCAGAATGCATATACTTGTCACTTGAGGGTTCAATTTGTAAAGCATCTGCTTATTTTTAACCAATTACCCCATAGCCTGTTTCTGGCTTTGAAATGGGTGATCATTTAAAGCAGGTAAAAAGTAAAGCAAAATGCACCTTAAGGTGCATTCTGCTTTACTTTTAGCCTTCTTTACTTTCAGCCTTAGCAGTATCTTCAAAACTACTCATGTGGGAAGGTATTGAATTATTTTAGAACTATTCCAGAATTATTAAAAAGAAAGGTAGGATGCGAATAACTACTATAATTCCAGAATTATTTCTTAAATATTCATGAACAATTCTAGAAGCTGCCTTTAAAACTTCATGAATTATCTGCAAATATTCTAGAAATTTGATGGTTTTAGAATGTTCTAGAATTACAAAAGTTCTTTTGTAGAATGTGTAATGTATAATTCTTGAAGCTCTAGAACAATTCTAGAAGTTGCCATTTTTACTTGGAACACTTTTCACAGGGGTTGAAAGGGTCAATGATAAATGTTAAAATAACCAGTAGCCCAATCCTTTTGCACATGTTATTATGCAAATAAATATGTTTAACCCATTACCCAATAAATACACCCTTTTACACCTTTAATACATTCCTTTTACTGAAGAAAATAGTTCCAATTTATACTGTTACAAATAAGAATCATAAGAAATATTTTCTATATTATAGCAGATTACAGCTTAAAGCAGGCTGAAAGTAAAGCAGAATGCGCCTTCAGACGCATTCTGCTTTACTTTCAACCTGCTTTAAGTGGTCATCTGTCTTCAAAACTAGAAACATGCTATGGGGTAATGGGTTAAACTACAAAACAGGGGTGGAAACCTGCTATAGGGTAATGGGTTAAACTACGAAACAGGGGTAGAAACATGCTATAGGGTAATGGGTTAAACTACAAAACAGGGTAGGAAACCTGCTATTGGGTAATGGGTTAAACTATGAAACAGGGGTAGAAACCTGCTATAGGGTAATGGGTTAAACTACAACCTGCTATAGGGTAATGGGTTAAACTACGAAACAGGGTTGGAAACCTGCTATGGGGTAATGGGTTAAACTACAAAACAGGGGTAGAAACCTGCTACAGGGTAATGGGTTAAACTACAAAACAAGGGTAGAAACCTGCTACAGGGTAATGGGTTAAACTACGAAACAGGGGTGGAAACCTGCTATGGGGTAATGGGTTAATTATTGGTCGCTCAATACGACATTGACTGTACCGATCGCTGCTGACAATCAAGTAATTCTTTCAAAGACGTAGAAGATCAAGGGAAAAGTCGGCAAATTCCAAACAATGTGTTTGTAGTGCTGCTATGATGTGTATTTGATGAAATTTTGATCAGAGGTGTTACCATTATTATTAGTGTTTAGTAATAGCCGACATCCAATGGAAGATTAAACTTTAACATTGCTAGTGTTGACTCCTATTATCATTTAGCAAACAGTTTGGATCCTGATCAGACGCCGAGTAACTCCGCGTCTGATCAGGATCCAATCTGTTTGCTACATATGTTATATATTTTTAGATATTCATGGGAATGTTCTCAAGGCTGATTTGAAGTGGGGTATGAATTTGAAGTCAACGATATTTGTTCAGCGTTCAAAGCGTTAACTGATAATGCGTAGTGTCAGACAAATAATATTAGAGGTTTTATCACAAATAGCTGTTTTCCTGTCTACAATTATTGGCTCAAACAGACTTTCAATTTTTTTTGTTTTTGTCTTATGGATAGAATTAGTAACTGTTTATGCTTTTGAATGCTGACTTTCTTTTATTCTTTGAATATGGTTAAACCATCATGTGTAAAAGCAAAGCAATATAGTGTCAAGCTGAACCCTGATATACACATAGCCGACATTTGAGACATAGGATTGTAGGATTTTAAGGCCTAAAGCCTGTGTCACACAGAACAGACGGCTTATACGGTTGGTCACCCGTGTAAACCGTACAAACAACCGAACCAACCGTGGCCTTATCCGAGTTACACTCGGGCCATTCGAGTGTATCCGTGAAAGCCGTGTATGATTTTTAAAACTTTTAAAAAACTGGCACAGGTGCCATGTCCGTGTATGATCGTATTAGCGACCGTACAAGACCGTATACACAACCGCACATGAATTCCACTTAACACGAGTGAGCTGAACCGTGTCAATATCGTATATAAATCGTATGGAGCAAAAGTCGGTGGGACCGTATGTTAACCCTGTAAATGTCGAATTAATCCAGTAAAAGTCGTGTTTAATCGTACTAGGCCGTAACAGACCGTACTAGACCGTACTTGGAACCGTACAACACTCGTATGAGAATCATTTTGCAATCGTGTTCAAACCGTGACAAACCTTGCTTGACCGAGTATATCCGTGCTTTGTTCGTACATACTTGTGCTACATTCGTACCAGTCAATCCGTGTATAACCGAGTATACCGTATTGGAACCGTGTGCCCAACCGTGTTCTGTGTGAGACAGGCTTAACCCGTTATCACAAAGCCTGTTCCTATAGTTTTGAAAACAGGTGATCACCTAAAGCAGGTTGAAAGTAAAGCATTACAGGGACATTCTGCTTTACTTTAAACTGCTTTAAGTGAAGATACTGGAAATGCTGTCTGCATATGTTTGACGTTCAGGACTTCATAGGTGGGGACTACTTTTCTTTAGTGTAGAAACAACTTGGGTATATACATAGGGGTGTAAAAAGGCTTACCGGTATTTATGGAATATGGGTTAAATCAGGTGACATTTTAAAACAGTAGTAATAAATTCCTCGGCTCCTTTAAGATTGCTTTACTGGTGTTTCTGTTCAGCTGTCACCTGTTTCACCATAAGTGACCATTGCTTTTAAACTGTAATTATAATGATAGAATGCTTAAAGGTGGATGAAAGTAAAGCAAAAAGCTCCTTTTTTCACTTTCAACCTGCTTTAATCTGCAAACTGTCTAAAATACCATACATTGCTTTTGATTTTTAAATAGTTGTTGTTAAGTAACTGCTAAAAATGAGATGAAAGAAAAGCAGAAATCTCCTTTAGGAGCTTTCTGCTTTACTTTCATCCTTCTTTAAGCTGTTTTTTTTTCTAGACCACTGTTATTTGCATTTGATTTTTAATCATTGTAATAATTGATGCCTGCTTTATTATTATGAATCAAAGAAGAAAATTACAAATTATATGAAGGAGCTTTCTGCTTTACTGTCATCCTTTCTTTTAAAATGTTGTTATAGCATCACTTCTCTGTGTTAACCCTTTACCCCATAGCATGTTTCTAGTTTTGAAAACAGGTGACCACTTAAAGCAGGTTGAAAGCAAAGCAGAATGCGCCTTAAGCGCATTCTGCTTTACTTTCAGCCTGCTTTAAGCTATCATCTACTAGAATATAGAAAATATTTCTTATGGGGCATATTAATGACAGTATAAATTGGAACTATTTTCTTCAGCGGAGGAATAAAGTAAATCCGCTAAAAGGCGCATCTATTGAGGAAAGGGTTAAACTACACCAGTACCAGCCCTCAATTTGATAAATGCACCAAGCCCATGCATGATTTGATTATGCAACTTGCAGAATCGCATGCTTCAGTGAAAACCAGAAATCACGATAATAACATCAGAAAGGAAGATGGAAGGGAAATTTCACGAATGCACACATTTCGCTGTTGGAGATAAAAGACGATAACAATAGAGTGTGACATTGTTTTAAATCAAACGGCTCCTGCTTCAAACGGATTCCAAAATCAGTGTCTGACAAGATACGGGTCTGTGATGGTTAAAGATAAAGCATGTTTCTATTTCCATGGCGATGCATTTTATGATAGTTTGGCTATAGATCATAAATTATCTGATTGAGTTATTGAATAAAATATGTTGAAATAAATGTTAACACTTTCCCCCATAGGAGTGCCCTTTAGCACATTTAGTTTCCAAACTAGAAACAGGTTATGAGGTAAAGTGTTTATAAGATGATTAACCTAGCGAGCATGTTTGGTTTTACCTCACTACAACACTGAACAGGCCAAATAGAGCATGTTTGGTTTAACCTCACTACAACACTGAACAGGCCAAATAGAGCATGTTTGGTTTTACCTCTCTACAACACTGAACAGGCCAAATAGAGCATGTTTGGGTTTAACTTCACTACAACACTGAACAGGCCAAATAGAGCATGTTTGGTTTAACCTCACTACAACACTGAACAGGCCAAATAGTGCATGTTTGGTTTTACCTCTCTACAACACTGAACAGGCCAAATAGAGCATGTTTGGTTTAACCTCACTACAACACTGAACAGGCCAAATAGAGCATGTTTGGTTTAACTTCACTACAACACTGAACAGGCCAAATAGAGCATGTTTGGTTTAACTTCACTACAACACTGAACAGGCCAAATAGCGCATGTTTGGTTTAACTTCACTACAACACTGAACAGGCCAAATAGAGCATGTTTGGTTTAACTTCACTACAACACTGAACAGGCAAAATAGCGCATGTTTGGTTTAACTTCACTACAACACTGAAAAGGCCAAATAGAGCATGTTTTGGTTTAACTTCTCTACAACACTGAACAGGCCAAATAGCGCTAATGGATAAACCTAGTGTCTCATAAGCACAACTTAAATGTATTGACAAATAGGCAAGTTGTAGATAGGATGCAGAGTTATTTCATATTTGATATGGAACATTGACCTTTCACTCCATATATACACTAGTTTACGCCTTTAATTCATTACTTCACTGAAAAAAATCAGATATAGAAAATATTTCTTAAGGTACAGTCATATTTATCACTTTTTAAAGCATAACTATTTTCTTAAGGGAAGCATTAAATTAAAGACATACTTATGGGGTAATAGGTTAAAGCAGGCAGAGAGTAAAGCAGAATGCTCATTCTGCTTTACTTTCAATCTGCTTTAAGTAATAACCTATCTTTAAAACTAGAAACAGGCTATGGGGTAATGGGTAAAATAAACATTCAATGCAATCTTGACCTTGATAAAAAAATCTCTAGTATAGCATCCATGAAAAGTTTTTCAGACGAAAGCCAAATGGCAGAAAACTTGTTCCCCATGTATTTGAGGAAACCTCTCACCAGCTCGAACTCAACCTTGTGTGGTCCTGTGATTTCTTTGCCCGAGTCAAGAATAAAAGGAAGCAAATTACCTGTTGGTATGCTTGGGTTAACTGATAGCCCCAGAAATTACACTGATTTATCAATATTCTGTTCCTGAAGATTATCATTCTTTGGCACTTTTAAACATTGTGTACCATTTATATGATTTAATTCTTCACCTGCCGAAATATCATCTGCTTTGAAATTGTTGTTGGCACCATTATGTCAAATCATGATTCATGCGCTTTTAAAATTGAAGAAACCTTGAGATGATTTTCAAACAGATTGGATCCAGATCAGATGCCGAGTTACTCGGCATCTGATCTGGATCCAAGCTGTTTGCAAGTATCAGTCAATGTTTGCTCGGCATGCAAATGGTTGATTCGTTTTGAGAGAGATGAGGGGGTCAGTTGAAGGCTTTGGTGGGAGGCTTTGCGAGACAAAAGTTCAGTGAAAACTTGGCAATGAGTGCTTGTGAAAATTTATCCATGAAATTTCATGCTGTTGGGGGCCAAAAATATGTTACCTGGACTACTGTTGAACCTATAGTCATTGACATTTTATCAATGAGAAATTCCGATTTCTGAAGTACGATGTCAGCCTCATGCAGGATAAAAGTAATGCAGAAAGCTCCTGTGGGAGCTTTCTGCATTACTTTTGTCCTGCATAATGCTGCCATCAGTCTTATTTGCTACACAAGCATTGTGATGTTATGTGAATAGCATCTCACACAGAATCAACTACTGTCTATTTCAAGAACCGATTTTAATTGATAGAGTTTAATGAATGAAATGGGGTACATGTTCTTTTAAAAGGCCTGAGAAAGAAATACCAGAAATATAGTGTCAAGTGCGGAATTCATGCATCTGGTATTAAACTTTGCATACATTATGACAGGTGACTGTTTAACCCATTACTCCATAAATACACCTTTTATGCCTCTAATTTATTCCTGCTCTGATAAAAATAGTTCCAATTCATGCAAATATGAACATGTACTATTAGTAATATTTTCTATACCATAGCAGATGGTAGCTTAAAGCAGGCTGAAAGTAAAGCTGAATGCGCCATAAGGCACAATCTGCTTAACTTTCAACCTGCTATAACTTGGGGGTCCTGTCTTCCAAACTAGAAACAAGCTATGGGGTAATTGTTTAAAGTAAGCTAAAGTTAAATACTGCAATTAGTGACAAAGAACTTGATCCTAATGAATTTGTTTTCAAAGTAAAGTCAATCATGTTTAAGTAACCTATTACTAAAGTAGCGTTGAAGTCTTTAAAGATAAATGACTGCTTAATATAGGATAAAAATAATGTAATAATTTTTGCTGATGAGATAAAGCTTCAGCTTGGTATTAAGAGAAATGTCTTTTAATTAGTCTATTATATCCTTCAAACCATTTCATCATAATGCGTTAGTGATGTTTTGCTTTGTATTTCTTTGATTATCAATTTATTCATAAATAGACAAAATAAAAAAATCAATTACAAAGATTGCTTCATTTTTTAAGCATTTACCATTCTTTTAATTATTTGTTGAACAGTTGTGCATCTTTAATGTGATCTTTATTTTTGGAAACAAGAAAACATATACTTCCTGTTTCCCAATAGAGGTCAAAGGTGAAGGTCATTAATACTTATCTCTCCCTTTAAATTGTTATTTAGCTATTCAGCTAATGGCTAGTCCTAGGAGATAATACCCCAATCAAGTAATAGATCTCTCTTTAATTTCTCCACAAGGGCCATATCTCAGAATTAAATTGAAATATAAAAACATATGCTCAGAACGCTGATTATTCAAGTTTTTGTTTCTATTTACAAATTATCTCCCTTGAATTACTCTTCTGAAGCTGCACCTGCAAATAATTTACAGGATTGTTTGAACCTTCTTTTAGAAAATTTAGAATAAAAGGCGATAGTTTATGTGATCGTTAACATTTTTTGATAAATCACGTCAAAGGAGACACGTAATTTTTTCCATGATGTGACTTGTTTTATCTCATTGCGCAAGTGCTTCATTATAATGAACTCTTTGAGATATATGTGTGTTCTTGATAGAATCTAGATCGCTCACACCCTTTATCTATTTCAACATGGAGTATATGTCATCTTTTGAAAACGTCTTCTGCTTGAATTCTGAAGTTGATCAGTAGTTTTTTTCTATTAACAGAATCAGTATCAGAGTGACAAACAGTTTGGATCCAGATCAGGCCCCACTGAATGTGGGGCCTGATCTGGATCCAAACTGTTTGCAAAGGACTCTTCCATTCAGGTCTATTAAAAGGGTAAATGGGCTTCTGTTGACTTATCTAAATCACAAACAAATAGTTTCTTTTCTTCATGTTCCATTATGAATAGTTTTACCATGTAGATCTACAACTTTGAATTTTATAAATTTGTGGCGGGAAATTTTTAAAAAAATTTACAGTAAAGCAGAAGACATTTTGAGATGACCGTTTTTTCTCCACCTATCAATGGCACTAGGCAAATAACAAGGTATGCAGGTGTTCGCAGATTTCTGTAATAAATAGAACTACCGAACAGTCAAACTTGTGTTCACTCTTTCGCTCACTGTTTAATCCTTCTCCCAATGCTGATTTTCAAATTATAAGGACAGATGGTCCTTAAAGTAAGCTAAAAGTAAAGCAGGAGCAGCTCCCTGTTTTATTTTTAGTCTGCTTTATGGGACTGCTTGTCAGCTAGGGTGCAACAATTTTAAGCTTTCTTTTTGCTCTTAACCCTTACTATAGAAATATCAATATAAAGTAAAAGGCATCCTAACAACTGCTTACATTGGCAACATTCTAAAATTGGAAATGTTGGAAATTTCTTTTTAAAATAGGGTCAGAGTGTCCAAGTTAGGATCCTGATGAGACGCTGCGTTACGCAGCGTCTCATCAGGATCCAAACTGTTTGCATCTAGATATTCATGATTTTGCCGCTAGTTTGTAAAGGGTTTGTAAATGTTCTATTAGTGGCAAAGGTTAATAGCCATATCTTATGTATTTGACTTAACAGTAAGCATTCCTAAATCTCTATAGTACAGTAAAACCTGGAAACAGTTGTGGCCATTCAATTTAGAAACATTTTTCTGTTAAATGCTGGATAAAAGAACGCAGAAACAGGGTTCCATAATTATAAGAGGAGTATTTCAAAAATTAAAATATTTATTTCTGCTTTAAACCCTATGGTGTCACTACTCATTAGAATCGTCTCAAAGAGACGATTCTAATGAGTATAGCATCATAGGCTTTGGTGCTGAAATAAGTGAGAAAATGCTGGATTTGTTTAGTTTACTCCCCTTTATCTGGAACCCTGCAGAAAGCTCCTAGCTCTCTGTGTTACAGCTGTCCCGCAATAAGTTGCCTCTGCTGTATAGAACTGCATATTCTACTTCATTATCGTACTAAGGTTGATATAACAGCCATGAGACAACCAGTTTTAATCGTCTGAGTTATTTTGCATCTGATCTGGTGCAGTCTTGTTTGCAAATGTCAGTATTTTCAACAGTCAAACTCTTAACCCTTTACTTCATAAATACGCCTTTTTACGCCCCTAATTCATTCCTCCATTAAAGAAAATAGTTCAAATTTATACAATCATAAATATGCATTGTAAGAAATATTTTCTATATTCTGGCAGATGGTAGCTTAAAGCAGGCTGGAAGTAAAGCAGAATGCGCCTTAAGGCGCATTCTGCTGTACTTTCAACATGCTTTAAGTGGTCACACATCTATAAAACTAGAAATAGGCTATGGAGTAATGGGTTGAGTTGAGCAAGCTTTTAAGCTAGGAAATCTGGACTAAACACTTTACTCCACAGCCTGTTTCTGGTTTTGCAGACTGATAGTTACTTAAAGCTGGTTGAATGTAAAGCAGAATGCTAATAAAGGAGCATTCTGCTTTACTTTCAACCTGCTTTAACCTACCACCTGGAAAGGTTGTAGAAACACCTTCTGTGTTTTTATGCTAAGGACCTCCTAGGAGAGAATTGCTTTTCATTGTGTAGAAATAATCAGGTGTAAAAAGGTGTATGTATGGAGGACTGGGTTAAGAGTCAACCAGTTTGTCTCCAGTCAAGGCAAGAATAGCAGGATAAGGGTTAATGATAATTAAGGATAAGTTTTTAAATCAGGGCTGATTTGAGACATTAGATTAGGGATAAGTATATCTGATTTAGCTAATGGAATATACAAGTCACCAATTACCAGAATACAAGGCATCACTCTGCATACAGGCAATGGTATACCTGCGATTTTAATTTCATGGGTGAAAATGCCAGGAGAGGTCACCGTGGTTACAGATATGAAAATGTAGGTGCCTACTGGAATAGACTGTTGAGTTCTCTATCTAAGTCTATAACCCTAAGTATGCAGTCTTTTGGAATGGACTTGTCCAATTTCCAATAAATAACCAATTTACATTGACTCTTTATGCATTGCTTTCAAAATAATTAGAATTATAACAAACAATGATCTGAGAGCTCCTTTAGCATATTGTGTTGGTATTGTTTTGGTACCTTTGCATTATTGTCTTAGCAATTTAGCATACTGTGTTGGTATTGTTTTGGTATCTTTGAATTATTGTCTTAGCAATTTAGCATACTGTGTTGGTATTGTTTTGGTATCTTTGCATTATTGTCTTAGCTATTTAGCATACTGTGTTGGTATTGTTTTGGTATCTTTGAATTATTGTCTTAGCAATTTAGCATACTGTGTTGGTATTGTTTTGGTATCTTTGCATTATTGTCATAGAAATTTAGCATACTGTGTTGGTATTGTTTTGGTATCTTTGAATTATTGTCTTAGCAATTTAGCATACTGTGTTGGTATTGTTTTGGTATCTTTGCATTATTGTCTTGGAAATTTAGCATACTGTGTTAGTATTGTTTTGGTATCTTAGCATAATTTATTATTGTTTTGGTATTGAAACAGATATAGTCTTGGCTCCTAAATATATTGTTTTGGCAGTTTAGCACATTGTATTGGTATTGTTTTGGTATCTTTGCATAATTCATTATTGTCCTGGTATTGTAGCAGATATTGCCGTGGTACCTAAATATTATGTTTTGGCAATTGAGCACATTGTATTGGTATTGTTTTTGGGTATCTTTGCATAATTTATTATTGTCCTAGTGTTGTTGCAGAAATTGTCTTAGTTCCTAAATATATGTCTTGGCAATTTAGCATATTGTATTGGTATTGTTTTGGTATCTTAGCACAACTTATTATTGTCTTGGTAATGTAGCAGATATAGTCTTGGTTCCTAAATATATTGTCTTGGCAATTTAGCATTTTGTATTGGTATTGTCTTGATATCTTAGCAAAATTTATTGTCTTTACAATTTAGCATATTGTATTGGTATTGTCTTAGTATTTTAGCACATTGCCTTGGTATCTTAATATCTTGTCCTGGAAATTTAGTGTGTTGTATTTAAATTTTCTTTGTTTCTTTGCATATTGTCCTAAGAATGAAACCAGAGCTGTAGTATGTAGATAAGATAAGTATTTCAAATACTAACAATCCTATGACATGGTTACTTAATAGAAGAAACGATTAAGTCACAACATAGGGTTTTGTGGGGATGTAACCCTTTACCCTGTAGCCTGCTATTATTATTGCAGATAGCTGACTATTAAAGCAGGTTTAAGGTAAAGCAGAATGCACCTTAAGGCACATTCTGCTGTACTTTCAGCCTGATTTAACGAAGGTACCATCATTCTAGAATGTAAAAGATATTTCTTATGATGCATATTCAATAACTGTATCAATTGGAAATCTTTTCTTCAGTGGAGGAATGAATTAATGGTGTAAAATGCATATATTGCCATACAGTAGTGGGTTAAAGGAGAAAGTCTTATCTGGTACCCTGCATGATGCTTGTTGACTGACACACAAGTCATTATTAGAGAGATTTTAGTAGGGATCTTTGTCGAGGACATTCTCAAAGAGAACAACTTGTAACAGTTTTGTAAAAGGGATGTACATGATAATTACACATTGTAGGAGCGCTGGTCCCCTGTAGAGCGCAGCTGCCTTCACTAGGCCCGAAAATTTGATTTATATCAAGATACAGACAAAGAGTCACTGTTGAATCATGGGATAGGTTTGGTTGAATTCTTGGTAATAACATTTTATATTCAACTATTGGCCATAAAGACAATAATATGGAACGAAGTAATACACTGTCATAATGGTTAGATTCATACCGTCTTAATTGTTCTGTCTCCAACGCTCACTCACTGGCGATACACGGTTTTTGCAAAACACAGTGAATTTTGGAATTTCGGAATTATCAGTTATCTTGTTTTGTTAATTGTGGCTCCACAAGCTTTTTACAGTTCAGTAATTTGCTTATCAGGTCTTATCAAAAGTATATCTCCGAGAATCAGACATTATAACAAAAGACTCCATTTTTTACGGAAATCTTTGGCGCAGACGATGTGAATGAAACGGTTTGAGGATTTACTGCTGAACTTCCTCTGAGCAAATTAACTCTTTGAATGCTGAAGGAAAGTTGTCTGCTTCAAAATTGTTGTCTGTTGAAATTCACTTTTAACTCTTTTAGCACTAAGTAACTCCTTTAGGTTATTAGGTTCCCTTGTGGATCTTTTTACTTATCAAATCATGAATCATTCTACTTGGAATTCAGAGTAGTTCAATAAATACTGGTCTTTATTAGCAAACAGTGGAGAAGACCAAGATCAGAGGGGTCCTGTAAGAGTCCTCTGATCTGAATCTACACTGTTTGCAAATGTAATGAGTATATTTGAAACAGGTTCATGGTGTTGAAGGATTAAATTGTTCCATGTGGATCTCATTATCTCATAGTCTGTTTATAATTTCAAAGAAAGGTGGCTACTTAAAGCAGGCTAAAAGTAAAGCAGAATGCACCTTGAAGGTGCATTCTGCTTTACTATCATCCTGCTTTAAGGTACCATCTGCTAGGATGTGGAAACATCTTTCAATGGATAATTCATGACTAAATCCGAACTATTTTCTTCAGTTGAGAAACAAATTAGAAGCTTAATGTTTAATTGCACAAATCAGAGCTCCAGATAAAGGGAGTATTTCAAAAACTAAAATCTTTATTTCTGCATAATAAACCTTATGGTGTTACTACTAATTAGAAGGGTTAATAAGCAAAATTAAATGAAATGCAATAAAATGTTGAAAAGAACAGCATATTTGAAAACTCTGCCCATTCATTTTTTATCTGATTGACAAACAGTTTGAAGCCAGATCTGGAACCCTCTTATCAGGGTCAACAATGTTTGCAAGATACATGTGTAGATACTCTAATTTCCAGCTTATAAAGGGATACGATGTTTGTACTTACTTCCTGTCATTGTACAAACTCTGCCAATATGGTTTTTAAGACTTCGTTATGGTAATTAGTAATCCGGAAAACAAGAATTTCGCCAAAGTGCTTCAAAGCTTGACAGTGTGTGTTCAAAGCTTCTTTGGCTAATGGTAGAGAATGCCGTAAAAATGATAATATCAGATGTATACCAATGTTGATCATGTTATTATTATTCTTGAATAACTTGCAGTACACTGATGAAAGACTGACAGGTATAGTACACTCAAATCAAACCTACGGCTGCAAGGCTGAGTGAAACTAAAGACAGAGGCTGTACGAATCTAAGAACTCTAAGACAGAGACAGCTGAAAATTTCGACAGACTTCTTAAATCTTAAGGAAAAGTCTCAGACTGCTTCGATTCTGCTTAAATCTAAGAACAGGGAGACTACTGAAATATTACTGCAGAAACTTTGTAAATCTAAGTAAAGAAACTGCTTAAGTACAAATACTGTTGTCATCAAGGGACAGAAACTGCTGAAATCGAAGTTCTAAAACTGCTTAAATCTAAGTTCAGAGACTGCTTATATCCCATTACCCCATAGCCTGCTTCTAGTTTTGAAGGTATGTGACCACTTAAAGTAGGTTGAAAGTAAAGCAGAATGTGCCTTATGCACATTCTGCTTTACTTTCAGCCTGCTTTAAGCTTCCATCTGCTAGAATATGGAAAACATTGATTATAAAACATATTCATGACTGATTAAATGAGAACTATTTTCTTCAGTAGAGGAATAAATTAAAGTCATAAAAAGGCATATTTTGGGGGTAATGGGTTAAATCTAAGTACAAAACTGCTTAAGAGACTTAACTTTTAAGCAAACTGCATGTTTTTCTATGTTCAAAGGAGATGAAGAAACATAATTGTTTTTCGTCACAGAGAAGACAACTTGTAAACTAACATACAACAATGAAGATGAAAGGATAATGACTTTACCAAACTTTCCTCGTAGATGATTGTAACCCGGTCACGATGTTCTAGAGATCTAGAGATCCGAGATCCGGTTAACTTTTTCAACATTTCATCACTAAGTAACTCTTGTGGGTTATTATGTTCATTTGTTGATCATTTTAATTACCAAAATATGAACCAGTCTTCTTGGAATGTTGGTTTAGTTTAATAAATACTGGTCTTAATAAGCTCTTATAGGAGCCCCTCTGATCTTGGATGCACTTTTTGTGCAAAATTTATATAATGAGTATATTTTAAACAAGTCCATGGTGTTGAAAGAGTTAAGTCTATAATATACAGCTAAGTCCATGCAATCAAGAAACATGGCAGACAATCTTAACCCATTACCCCATAGCATGTTTCTCGTTTTGAAGACAGGTGTCCACTTAAAACAGATTGAAAGTAAAGCAGAATGCGCCTTAAGGCCTTTCGCTAATGGAAGTCAGTCTTGTGGGCGAGCGGATATGCGTCTTGACGACATAGACTTTTTCCATACGTGCTTATACCAGAAAATTAATATAAAGGAAATGTTGATCCGATTTAGTATAATCCTTCATTGCACAGTCAGTAGTGGGATAGACTAGCATTTCAAAGGTCATAGGTTCGAGACCCATCCGATCCAAATATTTCTTTAAGTGTCCGATATATTGACTTGTAAATACATAACGCAGTGACCAAGGGACATGTTATGTTTTGTCTTCGTTGATTAGAATTAGTGATGGTATATACGGTCCAATTATATGTCCATTTACATGTACGTTTTAGTTTAATGACTTACAAGTCAATAAAATCGGTATACATGTATACGGTTTGATCGAACTATAAAGCCACACATTGAAGCTTATCAATACGTCAACCTTTTCAAGATCGATATTGCCCATTATTATTATGTTTAAACAATATAATTAACCTTGTATGCAAGTCCATGAATAAATAATAATGCATTTTAATGACAGAAATTTAGTTTTAAGGTAGGTAACTGCATCTCAACTTCAAATATCTCAAATTTTAATAAGAAAATCTGTTATTACAACAAATCCTGACTGTAATATTTTCTAATTGTTTCAGACTAACTATTTCACCAACCATATATTTGAATAAAATGAAAAAAAATGTACATTGAATGAGTCAGTTTTTTGTAATTCAATTTTTTAGCATTTTGCAAAATTTAAATAGCTGATAAGATCTTTCTGAACACCTTTATTCAAAATGTTTTTAGCTTTTCTTGTAATGAATGTTGTGGACTACTTATTGGGCGAGACTTATAGTCATTAGCTTTATTTATTTTTGAGAAAAATAAAATCATCAAAACTCCAGGTTTTTGTCAGAAAAAGAGACCTTAAAGACAAACCACACGATAAATTTTGCCTATATTTTCACACATTGTTTCTTAGGCTATTATCATTCTTCATGAAAAGTTTCATAACACATCCTTGTATGGAAAATAAGCGCACCTGCGAAGTACCTTAAGGCGCGGCGCATTCTGCTTTACTTTCAACCTGCCTTAAGCTACCATTTGCTAGAGTACAGAAAATATTTCTTTCAGAACATATTTGTAACTGTTTAAAGTGGAACTATTTTCTTCAGTGGAGGAATGAATTAAAGTCATTAAAAGGAGTATTTATTGGGTAATGGGTTAAGTATTGCTCGATCCTTATGTCTGTCATCAAGGTGTTTGATGTCCCTCTTGTTTTGTTTCTAAGAGTGCAAATGTTGAAATAACTGATTAATATGCAATCAGTTTTTGCCAGTAGCAGTTTAGAGTTCAGGGACTTTTTATGGAAGAATCATGGAATCTGTGATGACTTAATGCTGAATAAAGTTCAAGCAAATTATCTTTTCAAGTTTTCATACAGTGCTCCCTCTCTACAACGACTGCCAATGGGAGACACAGATTGTATGCATTGTTCAGAGGGAGTCATTAGAGGGAGGGAAACTGGCTTACATTTGCAAACAGCTTAAATTCAGATCAGACGCAGCGTTATGCAGCGTCTGATCTGGATTCAAGCTGTTTGCCACTCGTCATTATTGGCTTTTTCTGTCAAGATGTCCATCACGTGATTTTGAGAATAACAGTAGACGACAATTTAAGCAGACGATATTACAGCAGTACAAGCATAAGACATAAATGTCCTGTTTGTGGAACTCTGGCAAGAGTCATGTAAGGAGAGAGTCGTTGTTGGGAGGGAACGCTATACTTCTATCATGTTCTGTTCAAGATGCACTGGTAAACCTTTTTCTGCTTTCAGACAGGTGGATGCTTAAAGCAGGTTTTCCACTTTACTTTCAGTCTGCTTTAAGTAACCACCTGTCTTAACATCACAAACAAGTTTAGGGGGAAATAGATACAAGCAGTCCTTACTTTAGAAATTCTCTTGCCCCTGCGTTGAAATGCTGCTTGACATAGGTAGAACTGTTATTTCAATTTTTCTACATCACACTGTTTGACTTTTATTGCTCAAAGATTTTACGTTTTGTCTCAATTTTCGAAAGAATGTAAAAAACGCAAATTATGGCTCAGCTGTGAAGAGATTTTTCATTATTGTTTCATTTATGAATGTCAGCATGTGCATAATTACGTGGATGCTGCATACGCTCTACAACCCCTAACCTGCTGTAAATCAAGGGCTCCAGATATGGGGAGTATTTCAAAAATTAAAAACTTTATTTCTGCATTAAACCCTATGGTGTCACTACTCATTAGAATCGTCTCTTCGAGACGATTCTAATGAGTAGTAACACCATAGGATTTGTGCTGGAATGAGTGAGAAAACATTGAATTTGTTCAGTTTACTCCCTCTTATCTTGAGCTCTGGTCCTCTGCTTCTAACTTGTCCTCTGCTACTGATAAAAAAAAGTCAAATAAACATCTTTTACTTAAAGAAATTATATAAGTATTTGTGACAAACATTTCGGACCAAGATCAGACATGGGTTACTCAGTGTCTGATCAGGATATAATCTGTTTATTACTTTTAATAAAGTTTTGCTCAGCAGGAAAGCTGGAGTGAGAGCTTGTGTGGCCATTTGTGGTAGAACTTGGACCAGGTGTGATCGTAAGAAAACTTCCAGCCGCAAGGATCGCTCTACCTCCCTCAGAACTTACCCCTTTCCAGGCCTTACAGTGCTACAGCGTACTACTAAACTGATGTCTGCTAGAAATAACAAAAACACTGCAGCACATTTAAATATTTAGACTCTAAAATTGTATTTGTTTAACAGATGTGATCATTGAATGTAACTGTGAAATTTAGAATCAGATTAAAATTCTAATGCTTAGCGGACGTCGGTAAATTTACGGTCAGTTGTTCAAAGGGTATATCACTGTTGAGATAAAGCAGTGCCAACCAGGGCTCCAGATAAGGGGGGTATTTCAAAAACTTAAATCTTTATTTCTGCTTTAAACCCTATGGTGTCACTACTCATTAGAATTCTCGAAGAGACGCTTCTAATGAGTAGTAACATCATAGGATTTGGTGCTAAAATAAGTGAGAAAATGTTGGATTTGTGCAGTTTACTCCCCCTTATCTGGAGCCCTGGTGCCAACTGAATGGATATAAAGTGAAGGATGCTTTGTTAAATGTATTTTACAATCAGACTGGCAGTTTTTTGAATGGGATGAAATTGAGATACGTTCCTCATGGTGCTTGCCCTTTCACTCATAGTTTGGTTACAGTGTATTAGATTTATGGTAGCTTAAAGCAGGCTGAAAGTAAAGCAGAAATCTCCTTATGGGAGATTTCTGCTTTACTTTCAGTCGGCTTTAAGTAGCGACTTGTCAAAGATTCTTATAACAGAAAATGAAAAGGCATTTCTTATTGAGAGGGGCTTGAACATTTGTTTTAAAGAAGAAAGAGGACAACCTTCAATGCACAAGGAAACAAGTATTACACCCTTTGGAAACTGTATAGACTCCACACTTTTAAACATTGTCTGCAAACAATCCTTAAAATCGGTTGAAATTGCTGTTTTCTATTTGGAATTGGCCACTTGAAAATCTTCAGCATTTTACCTAATAAATAGCCTTAACGTAACGCCTCTAATACATTCCTGCACTGAAGAAAATAGTTCCACTTAATATAGTATTAAGTAATGAATATGCACTGAAAGAAATATTTCCTATACTAATGTATCCTTGCAGATGGTAGCCTAAAGCAGAGTGAAAGTAAAGCAGAATGCTCCTTACGGAGCATTCTGCTTTACTTTCCACCTGCTTTAAGCAACTATCTGTCTTCAGTACTAAAAAGCTATAGGGTAAGGGTATAGAATTAAACCATGTGAGGTCGGCCACCATTTGTGCCCAGCTGAGATACAAATTGGACTTTAGTCTTATCTGACCATTGAATCGCAAATACACTTAACCTTTTCATTCAACAGTTTCTGAAAATGATTTCTCCCACACGCTTCTGTCTTTATTAACTCTTTGAAGACCTAAGTAATTTTTCTACCTACAACAGTCAGCATCTGCTCATGTTCTGGATTTTACTAAATAAGTATAGTTCACTATATGATTCATGTTCAACTTGCGAACTACCTCTCACTATTTGTGAATGTCCTGTAACAAGGGTATCACAAAAAGTGGGATGTAGTTCGAAACCAAAGTCCAAGGAACTTAAGATGTCTTGTTTAAATTACAATATCGATTTCACAAATTCAATGAGCTCGATAAACGTGTCACTAAGTCAAGACACTTTTGACAAAATTGATAAAAACTGTCCACAAAACACTTTTGATAAGTTGGACTCAATGTCTACATCATGTACTAACAAGAGCTCAACATCTTCAACTTTGACGTTTGAACTGAATGCTTATGATCAAACAACTGTAAATGATAATAATTGCAAACTGCCCATGTACTTAAATGAAACAGATGGCTCATGTATTGATAATGTATCGCCTTTATGTGCAAAAAACAGTATGATAGATTTAGGTATTAGAGGAAAAGGCATGCATATTGGACACTTGAATGTTAGGGGCATTAGGAGCAAACTAGATGAACTCAAAATCATGTTACAACCAAATCATAATAATATTACATTACTTGGTTTATCTGAAAGCAAACTCGGGCCAAATCAACCAGATTCTGCTTTTGAAATACCGGGTTATCAATTATTTCGAAAAGACAAAATTGAAGGTTCAGGTGGTTTGCTCGCTTATGTAAGAGAAGACATAACTTGTATGCATAGACAAAATCTCGAGTCAAATAACATTGAAGGTGTATGGTTGGAAATATTCCCAAAACATTGTAAGTCTTTTTTAGTTGGTTTCATTTACAGAAATCCAAGCTCAAATGCGTTATGGAATGTAGACTTTGATAATCATATCGAAAATATTCTTGATGAGCAAAAGGAAACAATTATATTGGGAGATTTTAACAAAGATTTGTTCAATGTTCAAATTAATAGCCAATGGACTGATTACATGAACTCATTAGGGTTTACTCAACACGTTGATGTGGCAACAAGAGTTGTTTCTGGAAAAAGTAGTACATTAATCGATCACATATATTCCAATTACACTAATAATATAAAATTTATTGATGTACCGCAAATTGGCCTAAGTGACCATTTTCCAGTATTTCTCACCCGAAAAATTCAGTCTGATGAGCCTAAGTTATCTCACAACACTATCTCATACAGATCTTTTAAGAATTTCAATGATGAGAATTTTAATGATGATTTAAAGCAAGTGCCATGGGATGTTATCAAAGTCTTTGATGATGTTGATGATGCTATGGATTTATGGTACTCATTATTTAAAGAAGTTTTAGACAAGCACCTTCCAATAAAACAAAAAAGAGTTAAGCATCAAAATCAGCCAAAGTGGTTATCACCCCAAATACAAGATGAAATAAAGAATCGAGACAAGTTGAAATCTCAAGGCAAAGAGGCAGAATACAAAATGGCAAGAAATAATGTAACTAAACTCATTCAATCTGCTAAAAAGAAAAATTATGAAACAATTCTTGAACAATCAAGTAATAACCCTCAAACTGTGTGGAAAGTTTTTAAAGAATTTGGAGCAGGAAAAGAGGGTAAAAACAAAAGTAATATATTCTCAATTAACCATAACAATGAGCACATCTCAGATAGCAAAGAAATAGCTAACATATTTAATGATTTTTTCATCTCTGTAGCTAAAAACCTGAAGGAACCTTTGGACTGCACTTCTCATGATAAACTCTCTGATTTCTGTAAAGATAAATTTGCAACTTCTACTAATTGTTGGTTTGAAATCTCTCTATTAAATCAAGAAAAAGTTAGAAAATATCTTTCTGCCCTTGATGTAACAAAGGCCACAGGAAATGACAACATTGGGCCAAAGTTATTACGTACGGCTGCTCCACACATAGCTGAAAGTCTAACCTATCTCTGCAATTTAAGTATTCAAACTAGTAAATTCCCAAATCAATGGAAAGAAGCAAAAGTTAAACCACTGTTTAAAAACGGCTTGCATGAAGATGTAAACAATTATAGACCAATTTCTATTCTTCCCATTTTGTCAAAGCTCATAGAAAAACATGTCCATGACTCCCTGATGACGTTTCTAGAAAACCATAAATTAATATGCATGAACCAATCTGGTTTTCGTCCAAATCATTCTTGTGAAACTGCGCTAATCAATATTATAGAGAAGTGGCGAATGGCTTTGAATGAAGGGGACTTAGTTGGTGTAATCCTAGTTGATTTTAGAAAAGCTTTTGATTTAGTAGATCATGATGTTCTTTTAAGCAAAATGAAAGCATATCAACTCAGCACTTCAGCACTTAATTGGCTCACATCCTATCTAAATGATCGAAAACAGTTGGTACAAATTGCCAATGATTTCTCAGAATATCAAGCCATTACATGTGGAGTGCCACAAGGCTCCATTCTTGGTCCGTTGTTATTCCTACTATTTATTAATGACTTGCCACTCTATACCAGTAATGTAATAACTGATATGTATGCGGATGATACAACATTATATGATATAAATAAGTCACAACAAACAATAGAAAATAACCTAACTGTAGCTCTGAATGACCTCTCAACGTGGTGCAAACAAAATGGCATGGTTATAAATTTAGAGAAAACAAAAGCTATGTTAATCACAACAAGGCAAAAACGAGACCAGCTGGATGTGAAAACTCTTAATATAAAAGTAATGAATGGTAAGTATGTAAACATGGTTTCATGTGATAAAATCCTTGGGGTTAAAGTAGAGGAAAACTTGACTTGGAATGAACACTTAAAAACTGTAAAGTTAAAAATGTCGAGAAACATATGGTTGTTGTCACAAATTAGCAAATATTTATCAATCAATCATAGAATCACTTTTTATAAGAGCTACATCCAGCCTCATATTGACTATTGTAATATAATTTGGTCTAGCTGCTCAAAAAGTTGTCTTGATAAAATTGTAAGACTACAAAAAAGAGCCTGCAAAGTTATTCTTGACTATGAGTATGATGATATAATGCAGTCCATGAATGATTTTCATATAATGACGATTCATGAACGAATTTTCCTGCGCAAAGCCAAATTAATGTACAAAGTTTCTAACTATGCATGTCCTTTGTACATCAATGACTTATTTAAAAGGAGAGACTTAGGAAATGAAACAGTTCCAGTTCTGCGGTCTACAACTTCAAATAATTTTATACTGCCTCAACCGAAAACAGAGCTCTTCAGAAATAGCATTGCATACACAGGTCCAATTATTTGGAACTGTCTACCGCAAAATATAAAGGCTGCATCATCCATAGAAGCCTTCCACAAAGGCTGTATTCTATGGATGAGGGGTGGCAACTGATATCAATGTACATGTAATCATTGACTACAATGATTTCAGTTACCACTTTTCATCCTGGTTTTAACTGAATACCCCATTTCTAGTTTTAAAAACAGCTAAAAGCTTAAAGCTAGTTGAAAGTAAAGCAGAATGCATCTCAAGGCGCATTCTGTTTTACTTTCAACTTGCTTTCAGCTTCCATCTGCTAAAATATAGAAATTATTTCTTATGGCACTTGTTCATGAATGTTACAAAAGTTAATCAGTGCCTTATATTGTGTGTATTCTTTGTGTAAATATGTGTAAATACAGGTCTCTAGTTTAGAGGGAGTAAACTGAACAAATTCAACATTTTCTCACTTATTGTAGCACCAAATCATATGGTGTAACTACACATTAGAATTGTCTCAAAGAGATGATTCTGATGAGTGGTAGCACCATAGGGTTTAAAGCAGAAATGAAAAAAAAAAAAAAAAAAAAAAAAATAATTAAGTTATGAAATAGCCCCTTTATCTGGAGTTCTGTAAATAATACAGTAAATACTAGCCATATTTGTTACTATTGAAATAATGTGTGAATAGTTTGTTCTTTGTTTATGCATTCTTGTAAATATTGTACATTCTTTTGAGGGCCACAAGGGAGATTAGTTTGCTGCCTGTACTAATTGTGTTACCCTCTTGAAATAAAGTCTTATTATTCTAAAATTAGATATCAAAATTTCTGTTTCAAAATAAGTTCAAGAGTGTCAAACAGATGGTTCCTCATGAGATGCTGAGTTATAGTCGTTTCATTTGGATCCAAACTGTTTGCAATAGTAATCATAGGCTTATATTTAGGGTGTAAAGAGTTTTCACAACTGTATTATAAGCATCAAGCATTCTTACCATTAGTTAAGTCTAACTAGGCAGAAAAAAAGACAAACATATTGGAGCCATATCAGTTATTAAGTTATGTAATGTTTTGATATTTATTTCATATAAAAAGGCTTAACAAACTGTGTTTTAAGGCAATTGTTTAAAGGTATGATAAAGTATAACTAAATTTACAAAACGTATTGGAGAGTGTCTTTTATTTGGTACTGTATCTTTTAAGTGGTCATAATAAATGGACTTTTGTTGCTTGCCTTTTATTGCAATGAAAGTGTCTTCTGTTGCATGCATTGCAATAAAGGCTTGACTTTTCTGTTGCTTGCCAAGTATTGCAATTATAGATTGACTTCTGTTGCTTGCTCAATATTGCAATTATAGATTGACTTCTGTTGCTTGCTCAATATTGCAATTATAGATTGACTTCTGTTGCTTGCTCAATATTACAATAATTGATTGACATCTGTTGTTTGCTCAATATTGCAATAATTGATTGACATCTGTTGTTTGCTCAATATTACAATAATTGATTGACATCTGTTGTTTGCTCAATATTGCAATATTAAATTGTCTTCTGTTGCATGCATTGCAAAAATGGATTGACTTCTGTTGCTTTCCAGTATTGCAATAATTGATTGACTTCTGTTGCTTTCCAGTATTGCAATAATTGATTGACTTCTGTTGCTTTCCAGTATTGCAATAATTGATTGACGTCTGTTGTTTTCCAGTATTGCAATAATTGATTGACGTCTGTTGTTTTCCAGTATTGCAATAATTGATTGACGTCTGTTGCTTTCCAGTATTGCAATAATGGATTGACTTCTGTTGCTTGCCCAGTATTGCAATCATAAACTGACTTCTGTTGTTTGCCTGGTATTGCAATAATAAAGTGACTTCTGTTGTTTGTCTTGTATTGCATAGGACATAAAGTATGATCCAATCATCACTACGCCTTTGGAAAAGAAAAATAATATTTGTTTTCGAATGATACCTGTCATTGTTCTTGTCAATTGTTTCAAAATCAGCAATAATAGTGGCAATGACAGAAACAGTTTTAAGACGAAGTCATTCTTACAATACAATGGCCCTTTTGTCTGTTTGAAATTTAATGATAAAAGGTTCACAACCCCAAATAAATGAGTGAGGATACAAAAGCGGGCACCCTACAGGGATGCACTTTCTCTTAAGTTCAGCTCCTTCAGGTCTTGCAGATATACAAATAATTCCGGCTTGTTTCATTTAGATCATCTTACAATAGCCTTCTTCATGGTGGGGTTTGTTGTGGGAAAGTCGGGAAGTTTGGATATTTATGTTTTTGTTATTAGCCCCAACCTTTGTTCCTGGGATTGCCATGTTTGTTTTCATGCAGGGGGGGCGCATGTACAGTCAGGGCTCCAGATAAGAGGGAGTTATTTCAACAAATCAAACATTTTCTCACTCATTTCAGCACCAAATCCTATGGTGTTACTACTCATTAGAATCGTCTCGAAGAGACGATTCTAATGAGTAGTGAGACCATAGGGTTTAATTCAGAAATAAAGATTTAGTTTTTGAAAACTACCCTTATCTGGTGCTCTGACAGTAGAACACCTCTATCACGACCACTACATGAGGACACACCTTTGGTGTTTTAGGCAGGAGACTGCTTAAAAAAGTTGAAAGTAAAGCAGCAAACTCCTGTAGGAGCTTTCTACTTTACTTTTAATTTGCTTTAAGCAGCCATCTGTTTTTAAAAAATCATCATATTCTATCTTCAGTTTGGTGGCTGTAATAGAAAGGTTTTACTGTACAATAGATTCCCATAGAGTTTATTAGCTATGAGTATTTAAGTTTTGCAAACAGTTTGGATCTAGTTCAACTGCTGTATAACACAACATCTGATCAGAATCCAAACTGTTTGCCGTTTTGGATTGTATTTCTGAAAGTATACAAATATTCTTTGACACTAATATATGAGCGGATGACAATTTCAGAGCAGATGGCAGGTTATTAGCGCTTAGTGAGTTAAGTCCCCAAGTGTTTTTCCCACATTTTGGAAAATGGTCCCCGAACTCAATTATCTCTTGGTACCCTGTTTTGAAATCTTAACCTCTCACTATTGCAGATTTTAGATGATGTTTTAATCATTTGATAGTATACTTTACACCGTTAGACCCATACTAACACCTTACCTGCTAATAGCCTTTATCAATGCTTTTTGAAAACAGTGCAGTCCCTGATCAGACAGCTCCTGAAGGAGCTGTCTGATTAGGGGCTGAACCGTTTTCTTTGTTGGATCTGTTTTGCATGAGACTAGTCTATCCTTTTGTAAAAATTCCTTATTTGTAATAGTTCAAATCATAATGGGCAGAGATTTATATTAATACTCAGTGGTGGAACTTGGGTTAAATCTTTGAATGCTTGGAAATGTCTACAACAGTAACAGTAAAGTTCTGTTGTTGTCTGCTCCTGTTCTAAAATTATAACTTTCTGAAATTTTATTCAAAGTAGAGTAAATACATCCTTTAATGCCCTTGATTTATTCCTCCACTTAACACACTCTTTTTTGTGCCTTTGACCTATTGCTCAACCTTGAGAAAAAAGTTCCAATCATGTTTATGGAACATAAGAAAAGTTTTCTATTTCCTAGCAGATGATAACTTAAAGCAGGCTGAAATTAAAGCCAAATTTGTACTAAAGCATATTCTACTTTACTTTCAACCTGCATTAAGTGATTACCTACCTTTAGAACTTAGAAACAGGCTTGGGGTAAAGGGTTGCATTTATAATTATGTTGGGTTGATATTGATAAACTGTTCCCCTGTTATACAGTCCTGAATATGCTTAATAAGAAATATTTCTTATATCCTTAAAATGGTAGCTTAAGCCGAGGAACATTCTTTTTTATTTTCAGCCTGCTTTAATCTATTATCTGCAAGGATATTAACACATTTCTGGTGATGCATATTCATGACTATAAAAATTGGAACTATTTTCTCTAGTGGAGGAATAAAAAAAAGATGTTAATAGGCATATCTATGGAGTAATGGGTTAAATCATCACGGAACACAGGTGCTACTGTAACTCGCCCTTGGGTTAAATCTGTATTTGACATAAGCGATAATTTCAGAAATTTGGAGTTCCCCAGCTCTTTGAGATGTAATCCCATTATTTGTGGAAATAGGCACATTTAGTGTAAGTAAGCATAAACGTTAATGGTTTTTCTGGAGTTTTAAGCGGACTGATATGATATTTATTTCACAAGTGATGGTGGTGGGTTTTGTAAATAAATTTTCTTCATTTTTTGTATCCCGATAGCTGGCATCTGGTCGACATTTGTATCAGGTTGTTCGTTTTAAATTGTTCTCCGAACCGTCCATGTGCTAAACATCTGGAATGCTGAGAAAAAAACATTTCATGACTTATCTGTTTGCAAAAATGTAAAAATACAATCACATATATTAACCTCTAACTTCACTGCCTAACCCTGAGTACAATAGTTATTTGCAAACAGTTTGGATCCTGATCAGATGCCGCATCACGCGGCATCTGATCAGGATCCAAACTGTTTGACACTCATTCAAAATTTTAATAATCTCTAGTCAAAACACTGAAATTTTAAATTTGAAAAATAAAAACAGACAACAATTGTTTCAAACAGATGATGTCACGGCAGTGATGAGACCAACACAGGTGGAGTAGTATTGTACACCTTTGCAAATAGCATGGAACAAGATTATTGACAGGGTTACAATAACTATTTGGCTTGATGAAGATCCAAACTGTAATAACTAATGGAAGCATGTGACTTCCCAGGCAATAGTGAAGCTTGTGCATGACACATTTATATCAGTGGCGCTAGTATATTGTGGGAAGGTATTGAATTATTCTAGAGCTGTTCCAGAATATTTCCTTGAATATTTATGAACAATTCTAGAAGTGACCATTAAATTTTCATGAATATTCTGCAAAAATTCTAGAAATTTGATGGTTTTAGAACCATTGTTATAGAATTTGAAGCCATTCTTAAAGGGTCTAGAACAATTCTGGAAGCGGCCATTTAAATTTTATGAATATTCTAAAATTCTTGAACACTTTTCACAGGGGTAGGCTAACTACTATTAATATACACTACTGCAAGGGGAATGGTTAAAACGGGCTTGTTTTTCCTGCATTGGTTTTTTGCAGATTTAAAAGTACTTAAGCACTTTTACACATTTCTGCAACAACCGCAGACCCTTTGTAGATGCTGAGAATAAATATCCATCGTTAGAAACCTGTATAAAGCTAGAATTAAAGAGATGCAAAGACTACTTCAAAACTGGTGACAGCTTAACGCAGAACAATATTAATACAGAAAGCTTACACTCTATTACATTTATCTTGTATTTAGCAGTTTCTTGTCTGTAAATATATGTATGATTCTTTGATTTATTAAAGGTTTCTTCATGAAGGTCAGACTGTGTCAAATTAAGATAAATAAGTTTAACTAGAGAGCAGGGCATTTGTGGTTTTCTATCCCATTTCTTAGAAATAAAATATATCTAAAAATCCCAATCATTTCAACTTGTGTTGAGCAGTTACAATGAAGATTGATAAATTTAATAGTTGTCAAAAGCAGAACAGATATAGAAATATAAAGCGCTTGCAGGAACATTTTGCATTACTTATAGTTCTATACTAAGCAGTCAACTGACTTTGTATGTAACTGTTCTTATTTAAAAAATGGTTGCCTGCTTTACACAAGTTAGACAGTACCATTTCAAGAGAATTTTTTGCGGAGTGTTTTATTATGTGAAGTGGAACCAATAAATTTGTCAGGATGGCACTTTGATTGTATGTGTGAAGGGCAAAAATTATTTCTTATGGATACTTGAAGGACAATATTCTACTTGAAAAATATAGTCACACTTGACCCCTAATGACTGCAAGGCTTGGTACCTCGAAGTATGGGTACAGTGCTCTCTCCCTACAATGGCCCGCTCAATGATTCCCTCCTTACAACAATGCTTGTCGCTGTTCCCCAAACAAGACAACAATGTCTAATGCTTTCACTGCTGCAATATTGTCTGCTTAAAAGTGTCATCTGCTGTTGTTTCTCAAGGTTACATATGAGTGGACCTTTTGATAAAAGACATATAATGACGAATAAAAAGAAGCTTGATTCCAGAACAGATGCTGCATTATTTATGCGGCGTCTGATCTGGATTCAAGCTGTTTACAAATGCAAGCCAACCCCTGTGAAAAGTGTTCAAGAATTTTAGAAAATTCATGAATGTTAAAAAGCCTCTTCTGGATTGTTCTAGAGCTTCAAGAATAACTTTAAAAATTTACAAAAGGAGTTTTATTCTAGAACAAAGGTTCTAAAACCATCAAATTTCCAACTTCTAGAATAATCGTAGAAATATTCATGCGCGTTAAATGTCTGCTTCTAGTATCGTTCATGAACATTCAAGAAATTATTCTGGAATAGTTCTAAAAAAATCAATACCTTAATTCCCACAGGGGTTGCAGTCTTAATTGTCCCTCCTTATAACAACTCCCTCCAAACAACACATGCAATGTTTTTTTCCCATTGGGTGTAAAAGGACTTTTACTTCATTAAAAGTATTTTTTACACTTTGTATTTTAATTGAAAATAGTTCCTCTAAAATTATACAGTCATTAATAAGTATATACCATAAATATTTTCTATATTCTTGCAGATAGTTACAGCTTATAAAGAAGGCTGAAAGTAAAGCAGCATGTGCATTAAGGTGCATTCTGTTTTACTTTCAACCTGATTTAAGTGGTCATTACTGTCTTCAAACCTAGAAACAGGCTATGGGGTACCGTGTAGGATTAATTGTCTTTTGAGTGGTTGTGAAATACAGACTTTACTGCACTTGTGCCAAAATCTCTGAGACTTGGACTGTAACTGGGGTCTCCTAGAGTCCTACCCCTACTTATTAGACCAGACATATTAAAATGGGGATAATATGAGGACTGCTTGGAACTCGGAAAATGTTCAGATTACTGCTACCCTCAGTCTATCCATAGTTATGTTTAATGGCTTCCCATATATATGGTAAAATGTGAAATATTTCACTAATAAAAACTTTCACCATTGTATTTCGTTGATAGGTGCACTTGATTCAGTTATAGAATGGGTTTACAGTCAAACTTTGTTATCTCGAACTCGCTTAACTCGAACTATCCGATATGTCGAAACATGAACTTCATTTTTTTATGCTTGATTATGTTGAACATAACCGTATTTCAAAGTTAAAACGTGGCTAAGCCACATTTTAACTTTGAAATACGATTATGTTCGACTTAACCGAGTTAGAGATATCGAAGTTTGACTGTATTTAGATGCATATAAGCTCATAGAAACTATGATTTCTGTTTGTTGTTCCTTTCAATAGTCCAACAATTTGAATTTTCATATAAAATTGCAAACAAATGTTTTTAGCAGATGATGTATTGTCTGCGAAAGGACTAAAATTACAGTAAAGAGGGTAAATGGTATACATATACATTTGCTAAATTTTATTTAGACAATTTTTCATAATAATACTCCGACCCCAATCACTGGGGATAATTGTTTTGGCAGCCAAGAGTTCCAGAATGGCATATATTACACTACCGCCTTGCAAGAATGTTTTATTACGACCTTTTTATGACCTCTGAAATTGGTGGCTTGGACTTTTGTGTCTAAATTACGGGTAAAATTTCAGAAATAAAGAGCTCTGATTTCTGGCTAATTAGTTCAGTACCCTCATTTCTGATGAGTTTTATTTCCACGAGAGAGGGGTTTGAATTCCAGCCATGATTTACATTTCTTTGTGAGAATTATACCTTTTGTTTAACGTGGGTGAATGGCTTGTTGAGCAAATTATAATTTCTGTACTATTCCTCCTTTTCAAACTTTCTGCATTACTTAAGATCTTCAATATAAACAGCAAACTGTGTTCAGTTGGATAATAATTAATTGAAGCTTTAATTGAGCTTCTTTATTTTTTTCCTCCATGGAAGAAAATAGTTCCACTTTATAATAAAGTCAAGAATAAACACCGTAGAAATATTTTCTATGATTATCCTGATTATCCTAATAGGTGGTAGCTTAAAGCAGGTTGAAAGTAAAACAGAATGAACAATTTCTTTCTGTGTCCCTGTGACAATTAGTCTGTTAGTCTATCAACATAATTATATACTTCGTTTGTCAAACTCCTTCAACAGTTTGCAAGCTACATCTTTATAGTTTTACAGGATGTTTTCACATATATATCACGGATGCACATCTTTTCAAATCATTACTCATTTAGAATTAATATAATATCATGTTTCTCAACAAATTTTTAATTTTCTCTTTTCAGGTAAGTGTTCTTCTGTAGATGTTGTGTGATAGAGATACAGACATTACCAGATGAGGTCAGGTAGGCTTTTAACTTATATATTCACATCTATACACTCTCAACAATTGGAAATGTTAACTTTCTGTCCCCAACTTACCAAATACCACTCTATAAGTATACAAAATAGTTTTGAATCGCAGTCTTAATGTCCAATAGTTCTGAAGCCCCGTTCTTTGTGTCCAGAAAGTCTAAAATCCCAATCTTATAGTGTCCAGTAGTTCTGAAATCCCAATCTTAGTGTCCAATAGTTCTGAAATCCAAATATATGTGTCCAATGATCATAAGTTCTATAATCCCAGTCTTAGTGTACAATTATAAATTTTGAAATCCCAATCTTAGTATCCAATAGTTCTGAAATCCCTATCTTATAGTATCCAATATTTATGAAATCCTAATCTTATAGTGTCCAATTGTTCTGAATTCCCAATCTTATAGTGTCCAATAGTTCTGAAATCCCAATCTTAGTATCCAATAGTTATGAAATCCCAATCTTATAGTGTCCAATAGTTCTGAAATCCCAATCTTAGTATCCAATAGTTATGAAATCCCAATCTTATAGTGTCCAATAGTTATGAAATCCCAATCTTATAGTGTCCAATTGTTCTGAAATCCCAATCTTATAGTGTCCAATTGTTCTGAATTCCCAATCTGATAGTGTCCAATAGTTCTGAAATCCCAATCTTAGTATCCAATAGTTATGAAATCCCAATCTTATAGTGTCCAATAGTTCTGAAATCCCAATCTTAGTATCCAATAGTTATGAAATCCCAATCTTATAGTGTCCAATAGTTCTGAATTCCCAATCTTATAGTGTCCAATTGTTCTGAATTCCCAATCTTATATTGTCCAATAGTTCTGAAATCCCAATCTTAGTATCCAATAGTTATGAAATCCCAATCTTATAGTGTCCAATAGTTCTGAAATCCCAATCTTAGTATCCAATAGTTATGAAATCTCAATCTCATAGTGTCCAATAGTTCTGAAATCCCAATTTTATGGTGTCCAATAGTTCTGAAATCCCAATCTTAGTATCCAATAGTTCTGAAATCCCAATCTTAGTATCCAATAGTTCTGAAATCTCAATCTTATAGTGTCCAATTGTTCTGAACTCCCAATCTTATAGTGTCCAATAGTTCTGAAATCCCAATCTTATAGTATCCAATAGTTCTGAAATCCCAATCTAATAGTGTCCAATTGTTCTGAATTCCCAATCTTATAGTGGCCAAAAGTTCTGATATCCCAATCTATGTGTCCAATAATTCTGAAATCCGAATCTTAGTGTTCAATAGTTCTGAAATCCCAATCTTAGTGTCCAATAGCTCCAAAGGTGAGATATTGTGAAAGTTCTATGTCTGCCCCCCGTGGTCAACATTCATTAGCGTTTTAGGGTTTATTTTAAGACTAGAGTGAACGCTTCCTTTATATTTTCAAATGAAAGTACTCAGGACAGTGAGTTTACCCAACTTATTGTGCCAGGTGAGTGATTAAGATCCATCAGTGCCCTCTTGTTTAGCAGGAAACGTAGATTCATAGTAATTGATTTACCTCTACCAGACCAGGTACAGGCTACCTACTAAATAACTCTTTGATGCTATATTTATACTAATATATATTTGTATCAGAAGTTGTAATACAGAAATACCCCAACTAAGGTACCAATTCATTAACCAAAACACTACCCTCACTTTCCAAATGGACTCTTCCAATTTCCAAACAATTGCCAGTCTACAATTTGAATCTTGAGGGGAGTGTCCTAAACATATTTCAAATTATGAAAACAGTGCAGACCCTGATCAGAGGGCTCCTACAGGAGCCCTCTGATCTGGGTCTACACTGTTTGCAAATTATCTGTTTGTTTGTTTACCACACAGTAAGGATTAAAACCCATTAATTCAGAATTCGTAAATAATTATCAAAGCTTATCTCAATACAAGCTAGTGGATTCAAGTGTGTCAAAATGAGTCAGTATGAGACTATTGTCAATGCGTCAATATGAGTCAGTATGGCTTAATAATTAATTAATTAAACTCAAAGCCTATTGGGAAATGAATGGCGTAGTTATGGGTATGTAGGTGTTACATACAAGTGAAGCACAGATTTAATGGTTCTTTTACGTCATACTACAACAACTTGTAAACAATGCAGAAAGTTCCTACAAGAGCTTTCTTTAGTAGTTTTGTTCTGCATTAAGCTGCTATTTTCATACAAAAAAGCTCATCCACTTTTAAAATATCAAATGGACAGTTCCATTTTCCAATTAAAACTAGTTAAATTTTTACTATACTATGGTTGCGTTTTACATTTTATCACAAAAAATATAAACAAATGCAAACCCTGATCTCAAGGCTCCTATAGGAACTCTCTGATCTAGGTGTACACTTCACAGGTACACTGTAAATCACCAGCATCCTTGTTGCAAGGACCAGGTGGTACAAGACATTAAATTTTGAAACGTCTTAACCCATTACCCCATAGCATGTTTCTAGTTATGAAAATAGGCTACTACTTAAAGTAGGTTGAAAGTAAAGCAGAATGCCCCTTAGGGCGCATTCTGCTTTACTTTCAGCCTGCTTTAAGCTATCATCTGATAGAATATATAAAATATTTCTTTTGCTACATATTCCTGACTGTATAAATTGGAACTATTTCCTTCAGTGGAGGAATAAATTAAAGTCGTAAAAAGGCGTATTTATGGGGTAATGGGTTAATTCCCAGGTTTGACTGTAACATAAATCTGGAAGCCAATATGAACTAGGCATTTAAGACACCGCCATGTCCCTGCACCCTGCTGTGTGTTTGGGTTAATTCGGTACAATGTTATTTTTTCTCGCAATCTCTCTCATGATTTCTGTTGCTGTGGATGCATCTGTTGTTTATGATTCATGCACAGGTGTTTTTCCCCTTTTGTTGTTGTTGTTGTTCTAGTAATTGATTCAGCACCTACATAATGATTTAAACCAAATTAATTATAATCCTTGAAGTGGGGGTGGTTGGGGGTGCTTAGTATATAGATATAATTTGCAAGCAATACAGACCCTGATCAGACTCCAGGGCTCCTTCATGAGAAATATTTTCTATATTCCAGAAACAGGGCAGCCATTTCTCCGGATTTTTCCTAAATCTCCGGATTTTTTTTCTGGTACTTAGAAGCTTAAAGAAGGCTGAAAGTAAAGCAGAATGCGCCTTAAGGCGCATTCTGCTTTACTTCCAGCCTGCTTTTAAAGCAGCCACGTGTCAACAAAACTAGACAAAGGCGATGGGGTAAAGGTACGATTCGTAAAATCGCAATTGAAAAATGCAAATTTGGAAATCTTAAGATTTTTTATGTCAACTTATGGCAGCCCTGCAGAAAATGTTAGTCTAAAGCAGGCTGAAGTTAAAGCAGAATGAGTCTTAAGGTGTTTTTCTTTAAAATGGGTAAATGCTAGAAAAGTCATTTCTTTAAATTTGGTAAATGCTTGAAAAAGCATTTCTTTAGGAATTGGTAAAGGTACCAAAAGACTTTTCTTTGAGAGAATTGTCATTTAATATCTGTTCAGGATTTGACCTGCAATCTCCCACTTCTAAGTCTGATGGTTTTAATGAGTTAAAAATTATTAACATGTCTCTCCCAACATAATTATATACATAACACTCAGCCCACTATTAGTATCCATCTGCTGAAGTATTACATTGGCTTATTGTATACCTTACTATAAATAGTAACAAAATTGCCGTTGAAAACTGTAATTACGGAGGTCATGTGACCAATCCATAATGACCCAGTGGGCCGATTATGGATAATCGCCCCTCGAAGTTTTTCACGTGCAACTCGTTGATGTTAGCAACTTAGATCTATTCAACATGGCAGGGGAAGGGGTTTGGCGTCGTTGTCAAATCGTATTCTGGAACTTGAATTCTGAGACAGAAGGGTCTTAACGTAATAGGTACAGTTCCTGTTTATACAATGGTCAAGTCTTATGTCACTCACAGGGACCCGGCACGATTGATTTTTGAGATAAAAATTTTTCAAAAGGTATATATAGAGACAAGGGGTACAACTTATTGTTAGTATATTCTCAACCTATCTCGACAAAAGCGGTCATATCACGAATAATAATTGATGAAACGACATCCTTTTTGCATTTCTGTCTAGCTAATATAATACCCTTCCATAAAAACATAACATAAAACCAACTGTAAGGATGCACTTTCAACAGTATTTGCATTTACTCACAGAAATCAACGACTTTTGGAAAACGGGACAGGTGTTCGTTCACTGCTAACACAGCATTGACCACTACTGTATGCTTGTTTAGGCGGTAATCGAGTGTTACAGTCATTGACAACTACTGTACGCTTGTTTAGGCGGTAATATCGAGCATGACAGTCATACAGTTCCATAAATATACAGCTTTGACACCGATCAAAGCTGATTTCTTCTCAAATCATTGCCGTACCAAAAAAGCCTACATGTACAAGAAGAGCTTTACTGCCGATGAAAACATGCAAATTTGTTGTTGGTATTGCAATGGTTTGAGTATAAATCAGCTTTGATCGGTGTAAAAAATGGATATCCATGGAACTGTATGACTGTCATGTTCGATATTACCGCCTATACAAGCACACAGTAGTGGTCAATGCGGTTTCAGCTGTGAACGAACACCTGTCCCGTTTTCCAAAAGTCGTTGATTTCTCTGAGTAAATGCAATTACTTTTGAAAGTGCATGCTTACAGCTGGTTTTATGTTATGTTTTTATGGAAGGGTATTATATAAGCTAGACAGAAGTGCAAAAAGGGTGTCGTTTTATCAATTATTATTTATGATATGCCCGGTTTTGTCGAGATAGGGGTGAGCATGTACTAACAATCAGTTGTACCCCTTGTCTCTATATATACCTTTTGACAATTTTTTCACTCAAACATCAATCGAGCCAGGTCCCTGTGATGTCACTGTGTGTCACAGTGTGAAATTACTTGACGTTGTTTATGTTATTCAAAATGACAGTTATGACGTCATTATTTCACGCCATTCAGCGGAAATTTCAAAAGATAAAAACGACGTCGTCAAAATGTAGAGTTCTACTCGATAGCATAGCTGTTTGTAATTCTAGATCTACTACAAATTTTCTGCGTGGGCTAAACTTCCCATGGCCAACTCCATATGTTCGAGATCTTACGATCTGAGCATTTCTGAAAGATCTAGAGCTACCCATACTTTGTCAGCGCTATCGTTTCAAATTTGTGAGCAGTGGATGGCAGTTAAACGATGTTCGAAACCACGTCATTGGCATGAAGATATACAATAAAAAGGTCAAAACATGACCCAGGCGTGCCTTCTGCCCATAATGGCACGCCTGGTGTCACAATAGCCCGAGGGCTATTGTGACACCAGGCGTGCCATTATGGGCAGAAGGCACGCCTGGGTCATATTTTAACCTCTTATTAAATGATAAGGAAATTTATCCCCATGGAAAGAATGCAGATTGATTTCAGACAGATCTTTTAATAAAACAGTGCAAATGTTGATCAGGCAGCTCCCTCAAGAGCTGTCTGATCTGGTTCTACACTGTTTTCAAAAGGCGGAATATAAACTCTCATCACAGGATAAGGGTTAACAGTTATGTTTTATTATTCAGCTCTTTTCAAATTGAAATTATTGTACAGTAAAACCCCTCTATTTCGGCCACTAAAAAGAAGGCCAATTGATTGTATGAAAGACAGGTGACAACTTAAAGCAAGGTGAAAGTAAAACAGAAAGCTCCTACAGGAGCTTTTTGTTTTACTTTCACCTTGCTTTAAGTAGTCACCTGTCTGAAACACCTAATGATAAACACGATTTAGTGTCCAGATTAGCGGGGTTTTACTGTTTCAGTTTATGGCAATGTAAATATTTAGATATGTTTAATTGAAGTATACATCTGAAGTGTTTTGAAAGGTTTTATCCAGAGAACAGGCAATTTAACAAGGATTCTAGATACCCAGCATTAGCATAAAATTGTTTTATTTCCTACCCAATGCATTAGTTAAAATTATAAACTTTATTATCAGTAAATAACAGTAAACTCTATTTATAGCAACCAATAAATTTATTGCATTGAATTTTTTTAAAACAAATTTGTGACCACTTAATGAAAGACATTATTAATGCTTAAAGTCCTCATTATGGAGCTTTGTACATTACTTTTGTTCTGCATTAAGCTGACATCAATGTCTACAGTATAATCATGGATAGCTAGTTCCTGTTTTTGAAATGTCAGATTAAAAAAGGTTTGACTGTAGATAATAGATTTTCCATTTTCTTCGTTATATTGCTACAGCTTCTTTTGAAAACAAAATATTTGTTATAAAATAATTTATCTAATGAACCTTTGTTTTGCCATAAATTATTTGTTTTAAATTCGTGATCTTCCTTTACTTCCAATTTCATTATATATTCTAATGTCTGTAACTGGAAAGGAGTGTCAAATAGTTTTGATCCTGATCAGATGTCAAGATACTTTGATCTGAAGACAAACTGTTTGTAAGTATCAGTCAAGAAGCCATTTTCAGGATAAAGATTAAGAATTACGTAATAAACTAAAATTAGTTTGTAGAATTAAATATTGTTGCTAGGCAGCCAGTAAATTGAAGATGATGTAGTGAGTGATAAATGTATAACTGTTTTAAAGCTAAGTAATATTGTCCCCTGCAGTAATTGTCGTCTGCTACTATTCTAAATATAATTTTTGAACATTAATGCTGATGAGACTTGCAAAATGTTGCATGTCATTTCTGTATTCAAACTATTTGCAAAGGTAAATCACAGTTTAGCCACTGCAATTAAAAGTTGTTTTTTTTGCGATGTCAGTTTTAGTATTTTTATATAATAATGTACAATAAGTATTAACCCTTTAACTCTTTGCATGCTGGGTAATTTTTTTGTGTCTGCAACATTTGTCGTCTGCTATTGTTCTAAAAATAGAAATTTCTAAATTTCTCTTAAATCAGGGTCAGAGTGTCAAACAGTTTTGATCCCGAGGAGACACCTCCCATGCGGCGTCTCATCTGGATCCAAACTCTTTGTAAAGACAATTAATCACTGTGGAAGATATACCCGCCGCTAGCGTGCAAATTTAAGAGTTAACTGTGAGGGAAGTTGGTACATACATCATTGAATTTGAAAACACTGAAGACCCTTCAGGTGTCCTCTAATCTAGGTCTGCAATTTTTGTCATGCTTATAATCATTTTTGAAATAATGCTTAACCCTTTCCCCCATAGAAGCGACTTTTAGCGTATTTAATTTATTCCTCCGCTGAAGAAAATAGTTCCAATTTACATCTTGAATATGTATGATAAGAAATATTTTCTATATTCTAGCAGATGATAGCTTAAAGCAGGCTGAAAGTAAAGCAGAATGCACCTTTAAGTGGTCACTTATTTCCGAAACTAGAATAAGGCTATGAGGTAATGGGTTAACTCTTTCCTCCCTGAAACTTTAAATGGACAATTCCAGTTTCCATTTTAGTCTAGTCCATTTCTGACTTTTAAGGGTTGTTTTTGTCAATGTTTGGCATTATAACAAACAGTGAAGACCCTGATCAGAGGGCTCCTTTCGGAGCCCTCTGATCTGGGTCTTCATTGTTTGCATAGAACATGTGTACTATTCACATGTACACTGTTTGAAAAGCACGCCTATATGCGGGACTAGGGTTCAAAGAGTTAAGAGAAAATTTTATTTTAAAAATGATATATATAATCTATTTAGAAAGCCAGCAGTTTAATGGTTAATATAATAATGTTACATAAGCCAAAACCTTCGTCCTGTTATATGTTTGATTTCATTTGCATAATTACAAACAGTTTGAATCCAGATCAAATACTATGTCACTCCATGTTTGGTTAAACTGTTTTACACAATACTATTTTAAGTGTTTATAAAAAGATATTTATCTGAATTTTATTATATAAAATCTAATTGCTGACAATGTTAAGAAATTGGAATCAGATATAATATTTTGTCAGATAAGGGTTAATAAAATATGATGGAAGAAGACTGACAACTTTCATAAATATTTTAACTCTTTGCATGCTGGGTATTTTTTTCATCTGCAATAATTGTTGTCTGCTATTATTCTTAGAGTAGAATTTTCCAAATTTCTTTTCAAAACAGGTTCAGAGTGTCAAACAGTTTGGATCCTGATGAGACACCGCATTATGCGGTGTCTGATCTGGATCCAAACTGTTTGCAAAGAATATAACTGTGGGACATATCCACCACGTTAGCATGCAAAGAGTTAAGGTAGATATATGTAGATTATAAAGCCTGTTTTTTTTATATTACAGTGTTTTTAACATCTAATTTAGTTTTATGTTTAATATCATAGTGCTTGTATAATTAGCATCACTTAGATCTGATATAAAAGAGAAAGAAGTTAATTTTTATATTTTAGCAGTTCTTAGATGACATTCTTTAAAACATTTATCCAAAAGCTTGTTGCTACTTAGTTGTGAAGACAGGTGACAATTAAAGCACTAGTTAAAAGTAAAGCAGAATGCATATTTGGGTGCATTCTGCTTTACTTTAAACTTGCTTAAGCAATTATCTGCTTAAATAATGAAAATATTTCTTATGGTGAATATTCATGCCTGTGCGGAGTTTCGATGCGGACCTTTGCATTTCACATTTGGGGTCGGCAGCATGCTCTTTTATTATGGGAACTTACCGTTGTCCTCTGTCGGTGTTTTCTCAACATTACATTTTAATGGACATTTTGACAGAAGAAAGATAATGAAGAATGACAAACAGCTTGAATCCAGATCAGACGTCGCGTTACGCGGCGTCTGATCTGGATTCAAGCTGTTTGCAAATGTTAACCAAGTCTTAATTTCTCTTCCCATAACAATTCCCTTCGAACAACACACGCAATCTTTGTCTATCATTGGGTGTTGTTGTAGAGAGGGCACACTGTATGTATCACTTACACGTGGATATTGGTGCAGGCATAAATTGTGATTCTTCAAGTTGAAAGTATCGGACAATAACGATCTAATACGGAACTATACCTATCAACCCTAAAATCAAAAGTAAATCAGTTTATCTTTGCCAAAGGTTAGCTCCGCCCTGCCAGTTGAATAGAATCCGCCTATAGTTCCTATGATATGTTTTTATTGTGCAATTATATACTGTCAAACCTACATGTATGTTAGTGTTCACTGAAATGATGATAAATTTGTTGTATGCGTGACATGTGGCAGCTTATAAATAAATACCTATAGGAGCCTTTGGCGTGGCTTTTGCTCTGCATTAAGTGGTCACCTGTTTTGAGAGATCACCATGCATCTTCATTCAGTGGTCGTTTAACACAGGTTTGACTGTAAATATGCCATGTACAGGTTGAACAATGGCAGTCACACAACACTGTCACTACTTCTACCACAATACAAAACCTGCAGCATGTACATTTACAAACCCAGCCCTTATCCTACACCAAGCCCCACTGTCACATACCAACAGTTTCAGTCTAGATCAGACACCAGTCAACTTTAATTGTCCAATCAGATGCCACATATAGTTATGTACTGCTGCTTCTGAAAAGGGTATGAAGGGACTGATTTGTTAGAAATTGGCCATACTTTTAGAGTAGAAAGATCATATTAAATTTAAACATTGGTACCCTGAGTTAAATTGTACAATGTACATGTTGTACAGACATATTTGTTGTGTTGAGGTGCAGTATGGATGTCTTGACAGGTAATGAAAAAGGCTTATCTTGCTTGTGATGGTGATTGAATCCAGATCAAATTCTATGTCACTCAATAGATATGTATTGTTACACATCTGTATAATTTATTCCTCCACAGGAAAAAATTGGTTCCAATTTATAGTCATGAGTATGTAATGTAAGAACTATTTTCTATATCCTAGCAATGGAAACTAATAAAGCAGGCTGAAAGGAAAGCAGAATGTGCCTTAACCCTTTGAACCCTAGTCCCGCATATAGGCGTTATTTTCAAACAGTGCACCTGTGAATAGTACACTTGTCCTTTGCAAACAGTAAAGACCCAGATCAGAGGGCTCCGAAAGGAGCCCTCTGATCAGGGTCTTTACTGTTTGTCGCAATGCCAAACATTGACAAAACAACCCTTAAAAGTCATAAATGGACTAGACTAAATTGGAAATTGGAAAGGTCAATTTAACGTTTCAGGGAGGAAAGAGTTAAGGCACATTCTGCTTTACTTTCAACCTGCTTTATGTGTCCATCTGTCTTGAAAACTAGACCCCAGGCTCTGGAGTAAAGGGAACGGTTGATTAAATGACAGTAAAGACAACATGTCCAGCAAGCGAAAGTTACGTTGTAAGGTGTAAGGATAATCTTGGGCAGCTATTGACGGTAGCAGGTTCTGTCACGGCACTAATCTGCGGTTTTATTGTAGTGCGAGATTTTTTATGTTTTCGTCTTGTCTAATTAGCGGGGTATTTTGTCAAGCGTAACACGTCTAGGGGCATGTGCCATCTCTATCTATCATCCTGTATTGTTGATTCCTATCTCTATAAACTCGGCCTATTCTTTCTGTCTGTCAAATGGCGTAAAAATGTCAAGAGTCTGGTGGCGGAAGTCTCACATCAGTTATCTCCCATGTCTGAATGTAAGTATGTTATCTTAAGTAACGCAGATAAGGAACAAATTGGGGAAAAAAGAAAACTAGATATTGTCTGTGTATTGAGGTGAAGTTCCACAATAGTTGGCTCATACTGTTGGGAAGAATTCTGGAAAAAGCAGTTACATTGTTGGATACTTGCTTAGCAGTTTAGTTCCAGATCCAACTTAATTAATTATGGGCAAACAAAATTCAAACTTGTTAGAGCCATTATTACTCAATGAATGCATTTTTACATGTGATTGATTATTTCTACATTAAGGTATTACCCATAGCCTGTTTCTAGTTTTGAAGGTAGGTGATCATTCAAAGCAGGTTGAAAGTAAAGCAGAATGTGCCTTAAGGCACATTCTGCTTTACTTTCAGCCTGCTTGAAACTTACATCTGCTAGGATAAAGAAAATATCATTTATGGTATATATATTTATGAAGGTATCATTTGGAACTATAATCCTCGGTGGAGGAATAAATTAAAAGCGTAAAAAGGTGTTTTTATGGGGTAATGGGTTAAGGAAAACAGTCAGCCTAAATAAACTTGAACATAAAACACAGAAGGCATTTCCATAGGTTGTTTTTTCAGATGTTAGCTTAAAGCAGGTTGAAAGTAAAGCAGAATGGTCTTTTAAAGAGCATTCTGCTTTACTTTCAATCTGTTCTAATCGCTGTCCTGACTTCAAAACTAGACCCTATTTTGAGAAGAAATTTGAGAAAATTTGAAGATGACAAATGCTACAGAGGACAATATGGCTTAAAATTAGCTTTCAAGGAGTGAAAATGTGTATTTATGGGGTAATGGGTTAAAATTCAGTGGCACTAAACTATCAGTGTGTTTTATCTTCTTCATCAAAAAAGAGTTGTTTCTCCTTTGTGCTTGAGAGAGTTGCCACTGTTTGTGAGTTCTAACAATAGCAACAGTTGTAGGGCTCCAGATAAGAGGGAGTAAACTGAACAAATCCAGCATTTTCTCACTTATTTGTGCACCAAATCCTATGATGTTACTACTCATTAGAATCGTCTCTTCGAGACAATTCTAATGAGTAGTGACACCATAGGGTTTAAAGCAGAAATAAAGATTTAAAATTTTGAAATACTCCCCTTATCTGGAGCTCTGAGTTGTAGCAATGAGCTGGGTCTACACTAAAGTGCTACATAAATCATTCTTTCTTAAAATATTTACAAGAGAAAAATTGCTTGCGAAAAAATTCAGCAGAAGAGAAATTCGAAGCAGACAACATTTCTAGTTGTATAGAGAAGAAGGTGTATATTATTAATGTCAAGCCTGTTTAAATTCAACGCTGATTGTTGATATTGGGGCTGAGTCAGATTTCACGAATTTCAGACATTTTGTTTTCTTTTTTATACAAAAATGCATTAATTTCAGTTAAACGCCATGGCAATAATGGAATTATCGATGTCATGCACACACGGAATATGTCAACCTGTTCTAAAAGCCCTAAACAGTTCCCAGGGTCATGCGTTTCAACAACATTCCCAGAATCCTTTGCGAGTTTTCGTTCTAACCCCCACAATGCAGTGGCCAACAATGCTACCTTCACCCCTTTACTCCTAAAAGTGGTATTTCTTCTGTAAAAGCCATCCCTTTAGTATTTGACAATGAAGAATCACACTTGGCCTATAAGATATATGACCTTTGCGTCTTACTTTTAAGAACATGTACAGAGACTTAAGTACCTCATGATCTGATCTTGATTTAAACTGTTGGCAAATAAAAGTTAGTTGAAGCTAGCCCCTAATAAAGGGGCCCAGTGCCACAAGGGGCTGTGTGGAAGCAGCAGTGAGCCATCTTTTCTCACTTAGTTAACAGAGGTTTACAAACACAATCAATCTTGGGGAGCTCCGATGTCATCAAAGTGATTAGCGCCAGTTTTCCACGACTTCTGATCTGTTGCTGTAAACAGTGCGAGGACACAATAACAAGCTGCCACAGACATTGCCTCCTCTATAACTCTTTACTCCATAGCCTGTTTATAGTTTTGAAGATAGACAACTACTTAAGACAGGACGAAAGTAAAGCAAAATGCCCCTTGACCCTTTACCCAATAACCCTTATATAACATTAAATACAGGTGGTCACTTAAAGCAGGTTGAAAGTAAAGCAGAATGTGCCTTAAGGCACATTTTGCTTTACTTTCAGCCTGCTTTAAAGTCCTATATAAAAAAAAATGTATGGTAATTGTTCATGAGGCTCTAAACTGGAACTATTTTTTTAAGCGGAGGAATAAATTAAATACGCGAAAAGTTGTTTCTATTGGGTAAAGGGTTAAGGTGCATTCTGCTTTACATACAACCTGCATTAAACTTAGTAAACATCTGCTAGAATGATATTATAGAAAGTATATGTATTATTCGTGACTGTACAAATTGGAATTATTTTCTTTAGTAGGGTAATAAATTTTGGTACATAGACCGTCTTCCAACAGGTGCCAGGTTAACCCAGTACTCCATAGATTCACATCTTTATGCCGTTTAATTTATTCCTCCATTAAAATAGTTCCAGTTTATACAGACATGAATATGTACCACAAAAAATATTTTTCTATATGCTAGCAGCTGGTAGCTTAAACTTAGTCTCAAAAACATGTCTTTATACGCCTTTAATCTATTCCTCCATTGAAAAAAACAATTCTACTTTTTACAATTATGAATATGTAGAAGAAGTATTTTCTATATCCTAGCAGCTGGTAGCTTAAAGCAGGCTGAATATAAGGCAGAATTATTAATGTGTCTTAAGGCAAATTCTGCTTTACTTTCAACCTGCTTAAAGCGGTTACACGAATTCTCAACTAGAAACAGGCTATGAGGTAATGGGTTATTTCGGAATAGAAGCATACATGTGATATTTTCTTGGACCCAAATAGGGAGATTTGGAAATTTTAATAGGGAGATTGGGGTGCCAAATAGGGAGCTTTTTTCGCGACACTTTTTTCGCGACAAAACTAGGCGTAGACGATGAAATTCCAGTAATTTTATATATTTTCATAAGTTAATTACTAGATCTAATTGCTTTTTTTTTTTTTTTAATAAGTGAATAAAGAAGTCTATAGACCACTAAGACAGAGACAATTTTCACCCAGAGATATAGTTCTTATAATACTGACATGGGCCTATTATTCTAGTATTTTAGTACTGCAGAAGGATGGTTGTGTAAAGCTGGCTGAAAGTAAAGCACAATACTAGGATATAAGAACTGTTTCCTATTATGGTTCTTATATTATTCATGACTAGTAAAGATAAAGTGGAATTATATCTATTTTCTTGAGAGAATGAATGTTCAAATGGTCTAGATTTCTATCTATGGAGTAGATCAAAAAAGAGTTAGCAACTTAACAATTTGTTATTAATTTTGCAAACAGTATGGATCCAGATGAGACGCCGCATCATCTCATCTAGATACAAACTGTTTGACACTGATATTTTCTGAAAGAAAATGCACAAAAATTAAGTATTCGCTATTGTTGCAGACGACAAAGTCTGCAGACGACATTTACTAGCGCCATAAAATGGGCGTGGTTCTAACAACGAAATAACGCGTCTAAAATTTCTACCGCGAAAACTGATTGCAAATCAATTTTACGAGCGTAATTCGTCAAAAAATCTAACTTAATAATTATACATTTGCACAAATCGTATCCAACAAACAGAAGAATTTAGATCCAATGTTTAATTTTAATTGATTGTTAGAAAACGACGCTGGGAATACTTTTTAGACTAACAAAATATACGTAATTCTCATAGCAAATATTAAGGCGCCCCGTCATTTTGTAACGGTAAATTTTTCGAAGTATTTTTTCTGTTACGTGAATATTCAAAGTATTTTGTGGTGGAAATCAATTCCTAAATGTTAATTCTGATTAGCTTCATCTAAAATGTGTGTTTGTCCAGAACTTACGGAGAATTGTTTGATTTTAATCCGGTCCGTATCGGGGACATAGCCTTCGCATCACTGCTTTTAGAAATTGTCGTTGTTAAAGTCTCCGATTCGGGGTGAACCTGTCAATCAATTTTTTGATAACCAATTAGATCTACCGGTACTCGGCGCGTGTGGTCAAACTTTAACCCAACATTGTTATGACTCAGCCTGTCATAATAGTGCTACACTAACAAACTTATCGACGATTACGTAATGTGTTTACACACATCAGTAGCGTTTGGTGATACGCGTGTGTAGGGATTAGCCAGAGAACTCTGAAGTCAATTTTAAGATTTTAGAGTCGGCGAACGAGGTAAATGATATAAAAGTTCATATTGAAAAAAATGAACCTGGTTAAATGAAATATCGGGAGATTTCGTCTCCCGACCGGGAGATCGTGAGTAGAGGTCTAATTTCGGGAGCTCCCGACCATATCGGGAGATATCACATGTATGAATAGAAGTAATGCGAAAGCTCTATAGAATATAAAACATATTTCTCATGGTGCATATTCATGACTGTAATATAGTGGAGCTATTTTCTTCAGTGAATGAATAAACTACAGGACCTGGTGTAACTTGCATTTTATGGAGTTATGGGCTAAAAAAGCAATTGAAATATAAATATCAGTAATTGAAGGCCTACATCAGTGTTTTGTACACATGCAAAAGGCCTCGAAATTCCGCTGGCCAAGAAATGATGCTGTGTCAGCGGGCATCAAGTCCACAATCATAGTGATTGCTGTATGAATCAAGAATACAGTATCATCTCTACTCAGCAGCCACTCTGAGTGAAGAAGCATGGAGTTCTCTAAAGACAAGCAGATGCTTATTGCAGGATAAAAGTAATGCAGAAAGCTCCTTAAGGAGCTTTCTGCATTACTTTAATCCTGCATTAAGCTGCAACCTTTATGTGATACAGTCAATTTGTCATTTTATACTGATTTTGGTTAGTAAAGGTTTTACTGTAGTGTCATGGAACATTCTGTTGTGAAATGATAAATTCATATTTATATATAGATTATAGATATATAGATAAGATAAAGATTGACGTTGTTCGACCAATTATTAATGCTTGGACCATTTCGAAAACATTTTAGTGTCAGCTTAATGAAGTACAAATTTAATGTGCAAGATCCTAAAGTTTATGTATTACTTTTCTGCTACATTAACCAGTACCTGCATTAATTTTGGAAATACGTAATCCTGATTTCTCATTGAAATTTAGCTTAACACATTTTTGACAGTACATGCACCTAAAAAACTGTATTGGCCTCATTTGTCCCATTAACCCACTATTAAGTGCATGTCTTCAACACATTTCTTTCCTGACAGTGTTTATTTAGAAACTGTGCTTATTTTTTTTAAAAACCTTTAACACTTAAGTCACACTTAACTGGAACAAAAATTCACTGGCAGCAAATTCTCAGTGTAGTCTTTACCTCAGTCATTTCTGTTATGAATATCATTAGGGTTTCAAACAGTTTGCATCCTTATGAGACATCAAATTACTAAGTGCCACATCTTGATCACCACTGTTTACAACATTTATCACAAATGAATACATACCATGCTAAAGGTTATAAAGCTTTTACTACAGATACAGTAAATATTTAAAGAGATGATGTTGATAACAGTGCAAAACTGCATTCTGTGTAAATTTATTCTCACCCACTTGTTGGTTTCAAAAAAGGCTTACAAGCTGACAGTTAGCTATATTTATATCCAACTCTGTGAAATTCTGCAGAATCAGTTGAAGGCTTAGTGCAGATGCAAATAACAGATAATTTGTTCCTGCAAAAACGTCTAACTTGCATTAACATGCGCAATCATACCTGTGATGCATGTCCATATGACCCTAAATTGTCTGCTTATAGCATACATTGACACTAATTCTATGCCCCCACTAGTCAGTCTGGTTGTTCGGAGCATAACAGTAAATCCTATACAATGTTATCTAGGATTTCCAAACCTGGTGTGTTGATACATCTTGGAATGACCCTATTCAGATCATTTGACCTTGACCTTTGACCATGATTATTAAAAGATCTTGTGGGTACAGTCATCTATGATCTAGGTATTTCCTAGTGTTGTGTTCCACATTCAGGTCACTTTGACTTTGATTATTCTAAATCCGTGTCAGGAGCATAAGTATCTCCTATACTATAATTATGTCATCTATGATTACCAAACCTGATGTGTGAATACATTATTTAGGATTGCAGAGTGTCCCATATGTGACCTTGTCCAAAGCATAATCTTTGGAACATCCAAGGTGAGATTTCATGTGGAGTATAAATAGCAATATTATCCCAACCTTTGCCTTTTGTGACAAGGAAATAGTGGGGGTACTTATCATCTTTAGTATTAATAGTTGAAGTAACAGTGTCAACTCTGACCAAACAGCTCGGTCAAGTGCTATCTGATCAGGATCTGCAATGTTTTCTCATAGTATCTGTCTGACATGGGTCTGGTGCATTCTGTCTTTGTGACATTACACCAATATCTAATTAGCCTGTATAAATGTTCAAATGATCAATATTCAGTTACAGGCTGGAAGCAAAGCAGCAATTCATATTCTGCTTTAACCCATTACCCTATATCTAGTTTTGAAGTTAGTTGACCATTTAAAGCAGATTGAAAGTAAAGCAGAATGTGCCTTAAGGCACATTCTGCTTTACTTTCAGCCTGCTTTAAGCTATAATCTACTAGAATATAGAAAATATTTCTTATTATTCTTATTTATGACAATGAAAATTGGAACTATTTTCTACAGTCAAGGAATAAATTAAAGACGTTAACCCTTTCCCCCATAGAAACGACTTTTAGCGTATTTAATTTATTCCTCCGCCGAGGAAAATAGTTCCAGCTTATACTCTCATGAACAATTACAATCACAAATATTTTATATAGCCTAGCAGATTTTAGCTTAAAACAGGCTGAAAGTAAAGCAGAATGTGCCTTAAGGCACATTCTGCTTTACTTTCAACCTGCTTTAAGTGGCCACCTGTCTTCAAAACTAGAAACAGACTATGAGGTAAAGGGTTAAAAGGCGTATTTATGGGTAAATAGGTTAAGTATTTGACTGTCAGAATGCAGAAAAAAGTTTGACAGTGCCTCTTTTACATAACATGGAAAAAGCATGAAAAGGCATTAAAAGGCATTTTCATAATTATGAAGAATGATGTGCAAAGGCGCCAAAGGTCGTTTCTTTGGGGATGGGGTGGGGTGGGGTGGGGGGGGGGGGGTTAAAACACTGAAAACAAGATCCATAACACAGGTTTGTCTTTTAACCCATTACCCCATAGTCTGTTCTAGATTTGAAAATATGTGACCACTTAAAGCAGGTTGAAAGTAAAGCAGAATGCGCCCTGAGGCGTATTACTTTCAGCTACCATCTGCTAGATCGACTGTAGAAACTATTTCTTACAATACAAATTGGTACTTTTTTCTTCAGTGAATGAGTAAATTAAATGTGCTAAAAGGCGTTACTATGGGGGCTAGGGTTAACACAGGTTTGTCTGTATTATATTCTTACAGTACTCCCTAGATCCATTGGCAGAGATATATTGAGTGTGTTGTATGGAGGGAGTTGTTATAGGGAGGGAAAATTAAAACCCTTAGAGTGTTGAGCAAGACTTGGCTTACATGTACAAACAGCTTGAATCCAGATCAGACGCCGCATAATGCCGCGTCTGGTCTGGATTCAAACTGTTTGACACTCATGATTATGTTTGTCACTCATGATTATGTTTCTGATTTTGTGAAAAGGTTAGGAAAAATTGTTTGGAAAGCAGTGGCAAGCATTGTTGTAGGAGGGAATCGTTGTTCGGATGGCTGTTGTAGGGAGGGAGTACTGTATAAGCAACAGAAATGATTTTGTAAGAAAGGCCAGCTCCAGTTGTCAGGCAGGCTCTTTAATGAGGTAACCTGATTTTGTTTATGAGAGTTAGCTTTCAATACACAATGGTCAGGGTGCATGCTGAGACATACATTTAGCAGTATATCCCATCTGGATTGTTACATAAGCTGTGCACCTTATCTTCTTGTTTTGAAAGGCAATACCAAGGCCCTTGATTCCTTTAGGCATCAAATTGCCCATAGCGTAAACAATTTAGAATGCAGGGGCTATACTAGACATGCCGAGCTCAGCGTGCATTATGGTCCCAGGAGTGTGCATTTAGCATTATCATGCTTAGTATACTTCATGTGCATTTGCAAACAGATTGGATACAGACCAGATACCAAGTAACTTGGTATCTGATCAGGATTCAAACTGTTTGTCACTTGGATAAAATTGAATATGACGTTAAACAGTTCAGAAAAGTTCTTACAATTTGATATAAATGACTATTAGTGTGCAAAGTATTAATCTTTGGTGAGCAGCCAATCAAAGATACCTTTTGAAGCCTTTTTTGACACCTTTATTTACTGTAACCTAGCTTCTTCTCACAGAAATACTAACCATTGTCCTGATAACGAGCCATAGGAAAGTGTGTCCTGCATCCTGACAGGTGTATGCCTAATATAGGCTGAATGGAGAGCTATTTGCTTTACGGTACTTTCAGACTACTCTAAATAACTACGAGTTTTAAACATGGATGGGAGCAATCTAATTTAGCCTATTACCCCATAAAAACGCCTTTTTACGCCATTAAATTATTCCTTCAATGATAAAAATATTTCAAACTAATACAGTCATAGATATTCATTATAAGAAATATTTTCTACATTCTACCAGATTGTAGCTTAAAGCAGGCTGAAAGTAAAGCAGAATGTGCCTTAAGGCACATTTTGCTTTACTTTCAACCTGCTTTAAGTGGTCACCTGTCTTCAAAACTAGAAACATGCTATGGGGTTATGGGTTAAAGAATCTTGCTGTGCAGTCCAGAAAGCTGTAAATAGCATTTCTTTCAGATGTCTAAATTCTCATGTCAGAAGCTGTCGGATCAGAGTCTGCACCAGATTCATACAAAGTCTGTCTTACACAAATATAATTTTATGCATTCGATCTTTCCTTGTGAAAATTGTCCTTAGTATTCTAATAACCATGTAATAGCTCAGATGATAGATGTTCATAGTGGGCGGAGTTTTATTTATGAATATTCAGTGGGAGAAAGGGAATGAAAGAGTTAACCCATTACTCCATATACAGTGTAGCTCCATTATATCGCGGAAGTTGGGGTCCACGAAATGAAATCCGCGATGTGGTCGGATCGCGATATAGCCGAATTCTGAGCTGAACTATATTCTGCTGTATATTCCATTGCCAAACGCTATTATATCAATGTCATGCAATAAACACGGTTTCTTGGTTGATTACCTTGTTATTTCTTGTCAAAACAAGTCTTTATATGCACTGTCATATCTAGCATCAGCGTTTTCATGTGTATTATACCAAATGCCTAGTTTCGTTTTTGACAACGGCCGCCATTTTGAATAAAATGTGCGTGTGTATCAGTTAATCGTGGAACTCACACTTAATGTCTATATCGCGATTAGAACGCGGATAAAATGAGATTTTCTCGATTGACTTGTCAAAAAACGTAGCGCGGTATATGAAATTGAAAGAACAATGAAACCAATTATCAGTTCACAGGTTAAATATAATTTATTTCTTGGCCGACATTGTTCGAGTACGTTGTTATCTGGTACGAATCGCAGTTATGATTGTAAGCGTCTGATTGATGTATCAAAATATGAATGACTGATTTTAATGTCTGTGGTTATCTTTCCACTGCTATTAATACGGATTAGTCGACTTTGATAGTTATAACTCAATCAGGTTAGTTTGCTAATTATTGCTAAATAATGAGGGAAACCGCGCATCCGCGAGTTCACTCAGTAGGCCTATTGTTTGTTTGTTAGTGCACCTGTCAATCAACGCAGCGGGATGACACACGCGCAGTCCACAGATGGTGATAATTGACACCGATTACGCAATTATAACGACCTGTTAAAGGAAGATATAATTATTAAAGAAACAGAAATGATCGCTACTCGGCTTTTATTGACTTTTAGTATACATATTGGAAAAAATGGGGTCCAAGCTGTGACCGCGATATATTGGCTTTTGCGAAATAGCGGACCGCGAAGTAATGGAGCTACACTGTATACACAATTAACACCTTCAGTTTATTCTTCCACTGAAGGAAATAGTTCCAATTTACACAGTCTTGATCAATATCCATCATAAGAAATCTTTTCTACATCCTAGCAGTTTGTAGCTTAAAGCAGGTTGAAAGTAAAGCAGAATGCGCCTTATGGCGCATTCTGCTGTACTTTCAACCTGCTTTAATAGGTCACCTATCTTCAAAACTTTTAAGAAATAGGTTAATATTGAGTAAAGTATTAACTTGTCTCTTCTTGCAGATTTGTTTTGCTCGTTGATATACTTAGGTTGTCACAGAACATATGGCGTAAATTCCCTTATGTTTGGAACAAATGTTTATTATGCACTAGAATAATAAACGCTTGTCCATGTATGAATTTAAAAAGCAAAACAAAGAGGAAACCTCCCACACAAAGACAGGTGACAGCTTGAAGCAGGGTAAAATAAAAATGCAATACTAATTCCTTTATATGCAGCTGGTGATTTACTCTCAATTTGCTTTAACCCATTTACCCATAAATACACCTTTTTACGCCTCTTATTCATTCATTCACTGAAGAAAATAATTCATTTTTATATAGTCATGAAAATGTATCGTAAGAAGTATTTTCCACATTCAAGTAGATGGTAACTTAAAGCGGGCTGAAAGTAAAGCAGAATGTGCCTTATGGCATATTCTGCTTTATTTTCAACCTGCTTTAAGCGGTCACATATTTTTAACACTAGAAACAAGCTATGGGGTAATGGGTTAAGCTGCCACCTATCTCTAACAAAGTTTATGGATATCTTAAAAGTTTTGCTATTTACTCACAACCTGCATTCAGCTGCCACTTGTGTTTTACACAAGACATGCACTTTTGAAAAAGTTTGTTGCCTAAAACCCAGTTTCCATGAAGTAGAAAAAACCTGCACGTTTCCGATGCGACTTTATTCCTCTTAATATGTTTAACCCTTTACCCCATAGCCTATTTCAAGTGGTGAAATTTGGTGACCAGTTAAATCAGGTTGAAAGTACAGCAGAATGTGCCTTAATATGGCACATTCTGCTTTACATGTACTTCCAGCCTGCTTTAAGCTACAATCTGCTGGAATATAGAAGCTTTTTCTGAAGATACATATTCATGACTATTTGAATTGGACCTATTTTCTTATGTGAGGAAGTTAATTAAATGCATAAAAATGTGTATCTATGAAGTAATGGGTTAAAGACAATGCTTTAGTCTATATTGCATGGTGACCTTCCCTTGGACACGTTTTTCAGTTTTGAATATTGTTGGAATCGAAAACATTTATAAACATTATAGAGCAATTCTTTTCACATGTATATAGTCACCAAAAATAATAAAGTGAGGAACATTTTTATCATTTCCTGATTTTGGGGATAAAGGACAATTAACAGTTATTACAATGATTATTACTGCCAAAAAAATACTTCTGGTTGGGAAACATCATAAATTATCCTCAAAACTCAAGTTCTTCAAAAAAAAGGCAAGAAAAACATGCACATTTAGCATTTGTTTTACTTTTGAAGCATCCATTTTCTTCTCTGAACCAACACATATGTGCATTAATTAATTTTATATGAAAAGTGTGGATAGAAACGGATTTTCGGTGCAAACTTGGCATGCAGTTAGGCAAAGCTAAAAGCATGGCCAAGAAAGAAGGCTTTTCATCTTCCGGTGGCTGCCTTGGTTTGTTCACTGACAGACCCTTCGAGGTCAAAGGTTAGAAAAATAAATGGCATTTTTTCATTACAGAATAGTTTATTTGTCTAAAACTACAATTTAGTTTAGCATTTTAACCTTTATAGTGCTTGGAGAAGCAGGGCTGCCGTAACTACGGATTTTTCCGAAATATTCGAATTCTTTTTCTAGTAGATAGTAGCTTGAAGCAGGCTGAAAGTAAAGAAGAATTCAGCCCATTCTGCTTTTCTTCCAACCTGCTTTAAGTAGTCATGCGTCTTCAAAACTCGAAGTCGCACTTGAAAAATGAAAATTATCCCCTGTGAAATGTGAACCGTGAATCAAGTTTGACCATGGTTAACCTAGCAGATGGTAGCTTAAAGCAGGTTGAAAGTAAAGCAGATTGCACCTTAACCCTTAGCCTGCCAGTCATGACTATAGCTCCATATGCAAACAGCTTGGATCCGGATGAGACGCCGAGTAACTCGGCGTCTCATCCGGATCCAAGCTGTTTGACACTCGGACAATATTTTCAGTAATTTTGAGCAACTTTGAAGCACTTTGAAACTTGAAGCAGACGAGAAATATAGCAGACGACAATTTATTTGGCGGGCTAAGGGTTAAGTCATATTCTGCTTTACTTCCAGCCTGATTAAAGCTTCCATCTGCAAGGATATAGAAAATATGTTTTATGGTGCATATTCATGACTGTATAAATCGGAACTATTTTCTTCAGTGGAAGAACAAACGTGAAGGAGTAAAAAGGTTTACATGTATTATTATAGGGGGTAATGGGTTAACAGATTAAGATACAGTATAATCATAAGATTGAGTCACGAGTTTACTGCTGTTGGCCACTTATGCAAGAAAAAATTAAAATAAGATTGTCTTTAAATATTTATTTGCACTAAAGAAAATGAAATAAATCCCTTTTACTTCAGACCTCATTTATAGGCTGCTATTTTGTTTTGTTTTTAAGGCAGGGTGCTGCTAGATGCAGGCTTAAAAGTTAATTGCAAGCGCTTGTAGGATATGGAAAATATTTCAAACTACTCATTTAAGCCGACAGAGGCCTGATGAAACATTTCTATGTGGGAAAAGCAAAGGTTTATATAAAGAAAAGGGTCAAGGAAAGACAATAGCCAGAAATACGTACAGACCATCTCAAACAATTACAAGTGGCTGTTTATTCCTGCGATATACGAAATAGTCGCCAGCTTACAAAAACTAAACCATATCTCCGCCAGCATTACAATTAAGTTCATCTTTATAAAATTGAAACGCTAACCTTAGTGTCATATTCGCCCAATCTTGAAGCGATATGGTGTTACACAGAAGCAGATCTAGATCAGAACTGTTTAAAAGATACGGGTGAATGTTTTGTTCCATTGTGTAAAAGATAAAGCACAGAGGTTCGCCAATTACAGCTAACTATAAACATTATCAGGGCTTGATTACTTGGCAGGTGATTAGTGAAATTAAACCCTCGCTTCTGTTTTATTCTGCCGCCAGTTCCACATACAGTAAAACCTGTTTTGCTTAAACAATTAAAAGAATGGGTATGGTTTGCTTTGAAGTCTGGTTAAAGCTTAATGCAGGATAAAAGAAATGCAGAAAGCTCCTGAAGGAGCATTCTGCATTACTTTTGTCTTGCATTAAGCTGTGGCCTATTTTAGAGATAGGTATTGGTTGGCAGTGAATTGTTGCTAGACATAGATGGAGCTGTATCACTATGCTGTGAGATTGGTATAGGTGAAAAAGACAGTTGAACAATTTATGAATGGAGCTCGGGAATTTGTCTTGCCAGGTTTGCCATTGATACAGACCACTGGCTTATCAGTTCATTGATAGCTTCAAAAATGTTTTCTTCTAAAAGTTTAACCCATTACCGCATAGCCTAATTCTAGTTTTGAAGATGTGTGACCACCTAAAGCAGGTTGAAAGAAAAGCAGTATGCGCCTTAAGGCACATTCTGCTTTCCTTTCAGCATACTTTAAGGTATTTTTCTGCTAGAATATATAACAAATATTTCTTATGATTTTTATTTGTGACAGTATGAATTGGAACTTTTTTCTTCAGTTGAGGAATTAATTAAAGGCGTATTTATAAGGTTATTGGTTAACTCTTTGAACCCTAGTCCCGCATATAGGCGTGCTTTTCAAACAGTGTACATGTGAATAGTATACTTGTCCTGTGCAAACAGTGAAGACCCAGATCAGAGGGCTCCGAAAGGAGCCCTCTGATCAGGGTCTTCACTGTTTGTCACAATGCCAAACATTGACAAAAACAACCATTAAAAGTCAGAAATGGACTAGACTGAAATGGAAACTGGAATTGTCCATTTAAAGTTTTAGGGAGGAAAGAGTTAAAGCATGTTGAAAGTAAAGCAGAATGTTCCTGAAGCAGTAATTCAGCTGCTTATTCTTGTTGTCCACTAGAGTGCCAACAATATTAGGAAGGTTTGCCGTATCAAATCATTGCATTTCCAGTTTTCCACATAGCTTTGCATCAAGAACAAAACAATGTCCAATATTTTTCAATACTATGAACCCCTGTCTACCATCTGCAGAAATTCACAAAGGTGGTTCCTCCCACAGACCTGCACGAGCTTTGCACTTTCCTGTAGGATTCTGGGTACCTTCAGCATATCTTCCTATCAGCTCTCTGTATCACGGAAGCTTTCAAGAGCAGTTACAGAAGAGCCGGGAACGCTTAAGGAAAGGCTGTATGTCCTGATGATGTCATCATGACAATGCAGACTAGTTGCTGAAGGTGTTGCAGGGCTCCAGATAAGAGGGAGTAAAAGGGGACAAATTCAATATTTTCTCACTTATTACAGCACCAAATCCTATGGTGTTACTACTCATTAGAATCGTCTCTTCGAGACGATTCTAATGAGTAGTGACACCATAGGGTTTAAAGCAGAAATAAAGATTTTAGATTTTGAAATACTCCCCTTATCTGGAGCTCTGGTGTTGGGAAGTTCAAAATTTGGACACGGACAGTTTTACACATCCTAAAGGTTTCAGAGTCATTAGGAAGTGTTTATAGGAATGCTAAGGACTATGAAAAAATACAGACAGGTTGCAGATTTACTAAATTTGTAAATAGAAATAAATAGAGGCATTAAAAGGCATATTTATGGAGTAATGGGTTAACTCACTCCCCCCTTAGTAAATGACATCCACTGCAATAAGCCGAAGGTACTGAGGTGACCTTGCAGTTTGTTGCTGTGGTGTTGTTGTTGCTGTGGTGTTGTTGGTACTGGTACTAGCATAGCTAGGTGTTGTTTAAGTGGTGACTGTGGTTTTAGCTAGGTGGAGTACATCTTGTAGGCTATCAAGTCCAAATTCTTTGTAAGTGCAAGTTTCTTTAGTAAAATGAGCTTCAAGCAAGAAATCACTTAACAATTTTATGGTGAATGATATTTCTGTAGTTTGGATCATGATGAAATTGAAAGTCTAGCCCTCGTTGGGCTGATCTGGATATCCAGTGAAGCCCTGCTACAGGGCTGCCATAAGTTGACATGAAAAATCCTAAGATTTCCAAACTTGTATAGCCTGTTTCTAGTTTTGTTGCTGGGAAAAAAATCTGAAGATTTAGGAAAAATCCGGAGAAATGGCAGCCCTGCTTCTAGTAATAAGCCAGAGATGAGAAGCTTTGATTTCAATGTTTGAGGGAGGTGGTTGTTAAAAGCGAGGTTAACCCTTTTTCCCTGAACCCATTACTCCATAGATACTTATTTTTACGTCTTTAGTTTATTCCTTCACTGAAGAAAATAGTTCCAATGTAATATAATAGTTTAAAATATGTAGCATAAGGAATATAAATTATTTTCTAGCAGATGGTAGCTTAAGTCAGGTTGAAAGTAAAGCAGAATGCACCTTGAGGTACAGTCTGCTGTGCATGTACTTTCAACCTGCTTTAATCCATTACCCCATGGCCTGTTTCTAGTTTTGAAAACAGTTGACCACTTAAAGCAGGTTGAAAGTAAAGCAGAATGTGCCTTAAGGCACATTCTGCTTTACTTTCAGCCTGTTTTAAGCTACCATCAGCTTTGATAAGGAAAATATTTCTTATGACACATATTCATGACTACATAAATTGGACCTATTTTCTTTAATGGAGGAATATATCAAATGCGTAAAAAGGCGTATTTATGGGGTAATGGATTAAGTGGTCATCTGTCTGACATGAATTTTTGTGGTGCCTCTATAAGAGTCTGACCCTAGCCTGTAGTGTTTGTGGGTCAGTGGAACAATTGACACCAGTATGTATCAGATGACACAGTAATCTTGTCATCAATGTCTAACAGTGTCAGCCTCTCATCTAATCATGACACTATCAGCAACACAACTCCCAGCTACTCCTGAATGGGATCTCACTTGGCCCCTTTTAACTCAATACCGTAAATGATGTAACTGCTTTAACCCAGTAGCTCCCTAGATTCACGCTTTTATACATATGTTTTAATGAGTTGCTTCAGTGAAGAAAAAGTTCCCATTTGATACAGTAATAAATATAACATAAGAAATATTTTCTATATCCTAGCAGATGGTAGCTTAAAGTAGGTTGAAAGTAAAGCCTTAACCCATGTTGATATGTGACCACTTAAAGCAGGTTAAAGCACATTCTGCTTTACTTTCAGCCTGCCTTAACCTATCATCTGCTAGAACTTAAAAAAATATTTCATGATAGATATTCATGGTTGTATAAATTAGAACTATTTTCTTTGACAATGGAGGAATACGTTAAAGGCATTAAAACTCATATTTATGGGGTAATGGGTTAAGGCACATTCTGCTTTTCTTCCAACCTGCTTTAAGTGATGATCTTTCTTCAAAACTAGAAACAGGCTATGGGGCCAAGGGTTAAGAATAGCCACCTGTCTTTAACAAGGATTACAAGTTGTCAGAGAAAAGGGTTAACCCATTGAACCACAACATTGAATATACTTGTCCTATACAAACAGTGTACCTGTATTGAGTACATTTGGCCATTTAGGATCTGCACTGTTTATCATTTTCCAGTCTATTTTTACACACCCTGAATAGTAATTAATCGGTATGACTTCTTTGGAATCTGGAATTGTTCATTCAAAGTTTCAGGGGTGAATGTGTTAACCCTTTACCCTATAGCCTGTTTCAAGTTTGAAGTCAAGTGACCACTTAAAGCAGGTTGTAAGGAAAGCAGAATGTGCCTTAAGGTACATTCTGCTTTTCTTTCAGCCTGCTTTAAGCTACCACCTAATAGGATAAAGAACATGTTGTATTTCCATTTTTGTATAAAATGGAACTATTTTATCCTGTGTAGGAATTAATTCAATGCATAAAAAGGTGTATCTATGGAGTTAAAATACAAGATAATTAGCACAATTAAGTGGTCTTAATAGAGAGATTCTACTGTAAATGCATAAAAAGGTGTATCTATGGAGTAAAGGGTTGAGACAAGAAGTGTTGGGGGCTATCTGTCCATCAGTGTAAACCCTGTCAGCCACTTCATGTAGATGGGATTTAGATATGGCACTAGAAGGGGCATTGACCCTTATCTTGACAATGGCAACATTGCTGACATGACCAGCTAGGGCTCCAGATAAGAGGGAGTTAACTGAACAAATCCAAAATGTTCACTCATTTCAGCAAAACTCACCAAATTCTATGGTGTTACTACTGTTTAGAATCGTCTCGAAGAGACGATTCTAATGAGTAGTAACACCATAGGGTTTAATTCAGAAATAAAGATTTTAGTTTTTGAAATACTCCCTTGAAAACCGTTAGGATGCAGATCACATAGCCAAATAACTCAGCCTCCGATCAGGATCATAACTGGTAGACACTCGTGCAATAAAATAGACACTAGCTCATTCAATAAAATTTTATTATTATAACCACACAAAAACTTGTTTTAAAGCTTAATGTATTGGCGCTGCTTAAAGGAAGATGGAAATAAAGCAGAAAGCTCTCAAAAGAGTTTAATTCTTTACTGTCATCCGCTGGCTTAGCTGGAAAACACTTCATTGGTTCTTAGTTTGAGTGGCAGGAATAGTTATTATCCAGAAGTTATATTTTATGATCATTTCATGAATTAAAAAAACATGAAAATTTCAATTAAAAATGTTTGAGAGCGGATTATTTACCATGATAATGGTCTATATACCACTTGTTAGTATCGAGATTCTGATGAATATTGATACATACAGTAATACCTCTCTTTTACAGCCACTAAATCATTTTAAATATGTTGTGTTGAAGGCAGGTGACTGCTAAAGCAAGTTGAAAAGGCGCTTTCTGTTTTACTTTCATCTTTCTTTAATCCATTTTATGCGGGATACACTTTCAGGCCCCACAAAACTGTGTGCTGCTAAGTCAATATTCTATCAGAAACTGCTAAAATCTTTTGCAAATATCTGAGTTGTATCCGCTGCAGACGACATTTTAAAATGGCTGCCAAATATTACCCAGCATACAATGGGTTAAGCTGTCTACTTTCTTTTATACAACCAATTAGCCTTACATTTAGTGATTGTAATAGAGAGGTACTACTGTCCATGTAAACAGACAAGTGGTTCAGTGTTTATGTTTACTTATGATGACATCTATTGTTGTCCATCAATGACAACTTGTGTTACTGTGATGGCAGATGCCATGTGCAGGCTCTTCAATGTAAGATGTTCTCTGATTGGTCAGATTGAAGTGGTGTTCAAGTCAGAATGCCAGTAGTCACTATGATCAAAAGTTGTGAACTGTGTAGAATTAGGCAATAATGTGTTATACATATCATTAGAAATGGCAACCTTTTTCCTCTTTTTGCCTCCTTTCTTTACAATTTTAGCTTGTCTGTTTTTCGAAGGAAAGAAGAGCTATTGTACGCATCCACATTGCAGGGCTGCCATAAGTTGACATGAAAAATCCTAAGATTTCCAAATTTGCATTTTTCAATTTTGATTTTACGAATGGTACCTTTGCCCAATCGTCTGTTTCTAGTTTTATTGATATGTGACTACTTAAATCAAGCTTCAAGTAAAGCAGAATGCGCCATAAGGCACATTCTGCTTTACTTTCAGCCTGCTTTAAAAAAATCCGAAGATTTAGGAAAAATCCGGAGAAATGGCAGCCCTGGCATTGTTTTCATCATCAAAAAATGAACATTGGCCATACTTTCTTCAAATGTTCATCTACAACCTTCATATTTGGTGTGCATGTTCATCTTGACTATTCCTATCCTGACGGACCAATATATTTTACCAATTGACCTTGACCTTTGACCTAACTTTGCTATATTTTTCACTGGTCTTCAAAAACAGACGATCATTGGCACCTGCATGTGGTGCTTTTATTTGTTAGCATATATTTTTACTGTTAATTGTTATTATATATTTTTTCTGTCAATTGTTAATATATATTTTTACTGTTAATTGTTATCATATATTTGTAGTGTTAATTATTATTGTACTTTTACTGTTAATTGTTATTATATATTTTTACTGTTAATTATTATATATTTGTACTGTTAATTGTTATTCTTTTACTGTTAATTGTTATTATATATTTGTACTGTTAATTGTTATATTTGTACTGTAACTTATTATAATATTTGTGCTGTTATTTTTTATCATATATTTGTACTGTTAATTGTTATATATTTGTACTGTTAATTGTCATATTTTTACTATTAATTATTATCATGTATTTTTACTGTTCATTAGTAAAAAAGAAACTTTGAAGGCATGTGAAATCTTAATGTAGGATACATGTAAAGCTGATAGTTCCTTTAGGAGCCTTCTGCATTACTTTTATCCTTCATCAACTCATTCAAGTCTAGAAACAGGTAAACTCGTCATTAACAAAAAGCATACCTGTAAATAGTATACTTGTCCTTTACAAACAATGTAGACCCTGATTAGAGCGTTCCTGCAGGACTGTTTGTAGGTTCGCAATTTATTGTTAAAATCAATCATAATTAGTCTAAAAAGGACTTAAGACTTAAATATTGGAAACTTGAATTCTCAATTAAAAGTTTATGGGGTGAATGAGTTAATTACAGAGCTTGTGAGGTAATATACCAGTGTTCTGTAGTCTAAATTAGCAAACCGTGTAGACCCTGATCAGAGAGCTCCTTTAGGAGCCCTCTGATTTAGGTCAGCACTGTTTGCAAATGTTATAAGTACATAACTTTAAACAGGTCCATGGTGTTGAAAGAGTTAATTATAGAGGTTGTGAGGTAAGGTCGAGAAAACGTTATTCTTTCCCAATAAACACATTTACTCTAAAACTATTATTTCCAATGTAAACAGTTTGAAGCCAGATCAGACGCCGGGTAACCCAGCATCTGATCAGGCTTCAAAATGTTTGCCACGCAGAATAACATGAATAGTCAGAATTTTCGAAAGGTTGTCTTTTTCTTCGTTTTATTGTGATGCGTTTCGTTTGCGTTTAAACGGGGGAATAAAGTCTTCTCCACTGTAATATACCAGTGTTCTGAAGTCGTAATATACCAGTGTTCTGTAGTCGTTATATCATTCAAAGAAACAGTGTTGAACTCTATACCCATAGCCTTGTTTGTATAAGTCGTTAATGTTAATTAAAAACTGCTGAACAAACAGTGTCTATGTTACTAACGGAGGCCGTTACCAAATTCTTTATGCCTTATTAACTGTTTGAAAGCTTCAAATAAATGTCTTCAGACGAAAAACGTTGTCAGCTGTAATTCTGAGAAATTTGCAGAAAATCTGCTAGAATATACATAAATAATTCTTCTTTTCTTCAGTCAAGTAATAAATTAGATGCATAAAAATGTGCATCTATAGAGTAATGGGTTAATCCTTTAAACTGTACCCTATTTCTAGTTTTAAAGACAGGAAACCACTTAAAAACAGGATGAATGTAAAGCAGACTATGCTTTCAGGTGCATTCTGCTTTATGTTCAGCCTGCTTTTATTAAGCTAGTATACAGTCTGCTAGAAATAGAAAATATTTCTTGACAGTTTAAAGTGGAACTGTTTTCTTCTGTGGACGAAAAAATAAAAGGTATATTTATAGAGTAATGGTTTAAAGGTTTTCTGTACTCAAAACTTTTGTTGATGTAGTACCCCTGGCTGACCAAGAATAGTCCTGCTGAGCGGTTTTCTTGAAGATTAAAACTATAAAGAGATAATCGAGATGACTTCCATTGATTGGTAATCTTTCATCAGCCAGTGCCCATTTGATATTTGAGGTACTCGTAACTAATAAAAACAACACTTAAATTGGATAATCTTTTTCAGAATAATTCCCTGCTAATGACCCCACCTGCCCAAACTCCAGAGTAGAACTCTTTGCATGCTGGGTAAATATTTTTAGTCTGCAACAATTCTCTTCTGCTGCTGTTCTGAAAATAGAATATTCAAAATTTATTTTTAAGGTATGGTCAGAAATGTCAAACAGTTTGGATTCTGAAGAGACGCCGCGTTACGCGGCGTCTATTCAGGATCCAAACTGGTTGCAACGGTTATCATGGTTTTACAGCTAGCATTCTAAGAATTATTCCATTCATGAGAAATGGAGAAACCTATCAAAACTACATACCAACAACTAATTCACCCTTTTCACCCTTTTCCCTGATAATTATAGATTTTCATGATTGGCAATTTCAAAAAAATTGGATCCAAATCTAGGCATCTGATCAGGATCCAAACTTTTTTAAAACTAGTTTTAAGGCATCTTTATTTACCAAAAAATATGATAAATTTGAAGAAAAGTAAAATTGGACTATATTACATTGGTATTATTGGCAGAAAAAGGGTTGATTTTGTTGAGTGCTAATTTTGATTTCACTTGCATGTGGCTAAATTTACAAAGAGTTTGGATCTGGTTTAAACTCTGGTCCAGTCAGAACATCTGATCAGGATCCGAGGTATTTGCCTGTCTTAACTGATGTTTCTGAAATAAACCTAAAATACTGAATTTATGAAATTTGAATGTGTATCAATTTTGAAGCAGGTAGCATGCTTAGCATTGTACAGATTGAAAATTTATCCCATTGGCCTGAACAGCTGCGGTGGCGGTGTTTGATCTTCGATATATGAACATTGCATCAACATCCGAGTTTGTCAAAAATCGTTAGAAACTCTGAGACCCCCAGCCGAGCAGGACTGTTCTAATTATTATATCTTATCACAATTCCACCATTTTCATATTTTCTATTAAAACAGGTGCGGGCACATTAGCTAGCTTAGTCAATGAATCTTAAATTCTGGGAACAAATAAATTTTTTCGAGTTGATTCAGATGGGGGGAAGATGAAGCGAGGGTTTTTGGTAATTAATCACCAATATTCGGCAAATAAAGCTCCGAATGATTAATGGCAGCCTCCTGAGCACTTGGCTGTTAATTATGGGCTAATCTAGATTTCATAAAGTCATACTTGCAAGTATCTATTGAGGCGGCAAGAGAAATTTGTGGTGTGTTTGTTACCACTTTTACATTTTCACAACAGTAAAACTTGCGTCAACTTTTTAACCCCTGAAACCTCAAATGGACAATTCTAGTTTTCTATTTAGTTCCGTCCATTTTTTTAGGGTTGACTTTTACAATATATATGTCAAATGACAAACAGTGTAGACCCTGATCAGAGGGCTCCTTAAGGAGCCATCTGATCAGGGTTTACACTGTTTGCATAGGACAAGTATACTCATCACACGTACACTGTTTGCAAATGATGCATATATTTGTGACTAGGGTTCAAAGAGTTAAGTGGCCACCTCGCAAAAGAAAAATGTAAAGATGGCAGTTTAATGTAAGACAAAATTAATGCAGAGAGCTCCTTTCCCCAATTGATAAATCATTTTACACTTCTAATTATTCATAAAGTATATAAAAGAAGTCCCCAGCTGGGAAGTACCAAACAGTAAAATAAGTATTAACCCTTAGCCCGCCAAATAAATTGTCGTCTGCTATATTTCTCGTCTGCTTCAAGTTTCAAAGTGTTTCAAAGTTGCTCAAAATTGCTGAAAATGTTGTCCGAGTGTCAAACAGCTTGGATCCGGATGAGACGCCGAGTTACTCGGCGTCTCATCCGGATCCAAGCTGTTTGCATATGGAGCTATAGTCGTGAGTGGCAGGCTAAGGGTTAAAAGCATCTTTGAATTCTGGGTAATTTTTTGTCAGCAACAATTGTTGTCTGCTACTGTTCTAAAATAAGAATTTTCCATATTTCTTTTCCGAAACAGAGTCAGGGTGTCAAACAGTTTGGATCCTGGTGAGACGTGGCGTCTCATCAGGATCCCAAACACTTGCAAACGGACTTCATGGTTTCTCAGATAGCATGTTAAGAGTTTATATTAGAAGAAAAGGCAAATAAAATTATGTTTAACCGGCCTTTGCTACAAATCATAGCCAATCGAACAGACACGGAACTTTAGATGTCTGATCAGAATCAAAACTGTTCTTAAACATATTGCATTAACCCTTTGAACCCTAGTCCCGCATATAGGCGTTCTTTTCAAACAGTGTACATTTGAATAGTACACTTGTCCTGTGCAAACAGTGAAGACCCAGATCAGAGGGCTCCGAAAGGAGCCCTCTGATCAGGGTCTTCACTGTTTGTCATAATGCAAAACATTGACAAAAACAACCATTAAAAGTTAGAAATAGACTAGACTAAAATGGAAACTGAAATTGTCTTTTTAAAGTTACAGGGAGGAAAGAGTTAAAGTTTCCTTTACTTCCAAACTGAATTGAAAAATATGTGTAGATGATATTTTTTTGAAGCATACATTATATTAGTAGGATCAGGGTTTCAACTCTTTTTAATGCTTAACCCATTACCCCTTAAAAACGTCTTTTTACGCCTCTTATTTATTCCTCCACTGACATAAATAGTTCCAATTTATACAGCCAAGAATATGTACCAGAAGAAATGTTTTCTATATCCTAGCAGATGGTAGCTTAAAGCAGGCTGAAAGTAAAGCAGAATGTGCCTTGAGGCACATTCTGCTTTACTTTCAACCTGCTTTAAGTGGTCACCTGTTTTCAAAGCTAGTAATAGGCTAAGAGGTAATGGGTTAACTCTTTGCATGCTAGCGGCGGATATATCTTCCACAGGGATCCAGATGAGGCCCCGGGCAACGCGGAGTCTCATTAGGATCCAAACTGTTTGACACTCTAACCATGTTTTGAAAAGAAAATTCTAATTTTAGAACATCAGCAGACGACAATTGTTGCAGACTACAAAAATTACGCAGCATGCAAAGAGTTAAGTAATTAAACCATGTTGTCTGCTAATATTCTGAAATTGGTTTGGTCTTCATTTATATTGGCAGAAACCAGATATGAATGAAAAACAGTTTAGATCCTGATCTGGCCCCTCATTAAGTCTGACCAGATTTAGATCCAATCCGTTTGCATAGGTCCTCAATATCTCAATGTCAGTGTTTAACCCATTACCCCATAAATACACCTTTTTACGCCTCTAATTTACACTTCCACTGAAGAAAATAGTTCCAATTTATATAGTTGTGAAAATTTAATATTATAAATAATTTCTATATTCTAGCCGCTGGTAGCTTAAAGCAGGCTGAAAGAAAAGCAGAATGCGCCTAATGGCACATTCTGCTTTACTTTCAACCTGCTTTAAATGGTCACCTATCTCCAGTTCTAGAAACAGGCTATGGGGTAATGGGTTAATATCTCTATGTCAGTGTTTAATGGGTTTATATTCAGTGTGAAATGTTTTTTTATTGACTAAGGTCAAGTAGATTAAGAATATAGATTAGTTTAGATAATTAAAACTAAATAAAATGTAATTGATAAACATTATGAGTAGGTTAGCTCAACTCTGAGAAGCAATGTCGAGGGAAATTGACTTTGTAACTTCTGATCTGTTTGACGTCCATGCTTGAGAATGTTACCATCAACCCCAGTGCTCCGCCCAATCAGAAGTAGGCTTGGAATTATTTTGTATTAAAAGCAGGTTGCAGCTTAAAGCAGGATGAAGTAAACCAGAAAGCTCCTTACAGGAGCTTTCTGCTTTAACCCTTTCCCCCATAGAAGCGCCTTTTAGTGCATTCAGTTTATTCTTGCCCTGAAGAAAATAGTTCCAATTTATACATTCATAAATATGTATAATACAAAATATTTTCTATATTCTAGCAGATGATAGCTTAAAGCAGGCTGAAAGTAAAGCAGAATGCGCTTAGAGCGCATTCTGCTTTACTTTCAACCTGCTTTAAGTGGACACCTATATTCAATATTAGAGATATGCTATGTGGGAAAGGGTTAAGCACCAAATTGCTTTAAAAAATCAAAGGCAGCTTATTTTGGAGTGCTTTAAATATTTGAGTTTTATTTTATTGACTTAATTTTGAATGCTTAAAAAAACAACAAATGACATGTTTTCAAATACTTTGAATTCAGAATAAATGTTGATTTATCCTCTTTCCATACAGACTCACAAACTGTTTGACACTTTTATCACTGACCAAACATACAAAAATAATAATTTTCAGTTTCAATTATATGCAGTGGACATTTTTATAAAATAATAATCATTTAGCAATGATATAGGGTTAGAAGCAATTACAGTGAAACCTCTCTATTACGACCACTAAAAATAAGGCTAATTGGTTGTATAAAAGACAGGTGACAGCTTAAAGCAATGTGACAGTAAAACAGAAAGCTCCTATAGGAGCTTTCTGTTTTACTGTCACCTTGCTTTAAGCAGTCACCTGTTCTTAATCCCTAATAATCAATACAATTTAGTGGTCGTAATAGAGGGGTTTTACTGTATGTTTCTTTATTGTTATTGCACACAACATGCAACATATCAATTTATCTATTATTTAGCAACATGCACAAAAAACTATTGGAAAAGTTTAACCCTTGCCATTATGGAAATCAGTATATAATTTTTAATTACAGTCAAACTTCGATATCTCGGACTCCGTTATGTCGAACATACCCGCATTTCAAAATTAAAATGTGGCTAAGCCACGTTTTAACTTTGAAACACAGGTATTTTTCTACTTAACCGAGCATGAAGTAATGTTATTAATGTATAGAAATATCGGCTAAGTTCGAGATAAGCGAGTTGGATATATCGAAGTTCGACTGTATGTAAATGTGTAGATCCTCATCAGAGGACTCCTTCACCATTTACTCCATTAACACACATTTATATGATTTTAAAAAGTTCTTCCACTGAAGAAAATAGAACCATTTTATACAGTGATGAATGTGCATCATAAGAAATATTTCCCATATCCTAGCAGATGGTAGAGTAAAGTAGACTGCAAGTAAAGCAGAATGCACCATAAGGCACATTCTGCCTTACGTTCAACCTGCTTAAATTGATCTCCTGTCTTCAAAACTAGAAATATGCCATGGAGTAAAGATTTCAGGAGTGCTCTGATCAGGGTCTTCACTGTTTGTTTTGCTTAAATTATTTTGCTAACATTTTTTTCTGAAACACAGCTCAAAAACTCAACATGAACTGGTTATTTTCAAAACATGGAATAGATCTTGTGACCCTAGCATAATATAGATCATGTTTGATGATTAAACATGTTTAGATATATTTAAACATGTATATTTGGTCAGTGATCGTGATCCTCTTTCAGTATGGAGGAGTTTTAAGGGAGGGTTTTTTATACATTTCTTTTACCATTATACTGGTATGTTCAAATATTATAAATATTTCCAGAAAGATAATACTCAGTGGATGATAATCTTATGTAGTCAAATTTGATCAAGGTATTTAATGCACATGTTTCAAAATGTTCAAAAATGTTCATGTACATGACTAATAATGTTTGATCATGTTCAAATGCCCCAAACAAACATAAATTTTACCATGTTTAAATATTTTCATAACATGTTCAAGCATCTTTTGACCATGTAATGAGCATGTTCTGAACACATTCAAATGATGTTTGATCATGTTTCAATCATCACCATGTTACATGATTTATGATGATCTTGTCTGATCGTGTTGGATCATGGTGTGGTGCCATTTAACACACATGTTTCAATTTGTTCAAACATATTACTACATGGTGAAAATATGTTTGATCATGTTCAAAAATCATGTTTAAACATGTTAAAAACATGCCTAAATATTTTCTAAATTTCGCTAGGGGAAAACTTCAGCATAAAAAAGGTTAATTTGGTTGTTAATTTCCATCTACCGTAATCAATGGAGAACAACCAATCTTCAGCCAAGAAGCATTTGAAAGGGGTAGCAGCTAAAAATGCAAGACAAGAAAAGTACAGAGTTTCCTATGGAAGAATTCTACATCAACTACTTCATGCATTTCTTAACCCATTCCCCCCTATATATACATTTTCTTACGCCTTTTATTTTTTCTTCCACTGTGGAAAAACATTAAACAGTCCTGAATATTGTACAATAAGAAATACTTTCTTTATTCAAGAAGACAGTAGCTTAAAACAGTTTGAAAGAAAAGCAGAATGTGCCTTAACCCATTACCCCATAGAAGCGCCTTTTAGCGCATTCAGTTTATTCTTGCCCTGAAGAAAATAGCTCCAATTTATACATTCATAAATATGTATAACACAAAATACTTTCTATATTCTAGCAGATGATAGCATAAAGCAGGCTGAAAGTAAAGCAGAATGCGCTTAAAGCGCATTCTGCTTTACTTTCAACCTGTTTTAAGTGGACACCTACATTCAATACTAGAGATATGCTATGTGGGAAAGGGTTAAGGCACATTCTGCTTTTCTCTCAACCTGCTTTAATTGGTCATAATGTCTTCAACATTTGCAACAGACTATGGGGTGAAGGGTTAGACATTGTATGTTTTCTGTTGGATGAATAATTGTTGCTGAATACAGACCGGACTGTTATGAGATTCTGATACGAAGAGTACCAGAAGTTCCGCCCAATCTTGAAATAACCAATTACCACCCAGCCAACTGACCACTCCATCAACAGATTACAAGATCTGAGATACCAGACTGACCACAGTCAGTTACTCACCATCCACAAGCCAAATTGCTTATCAGTAATTTCATAAGCAAACGATGACGGCTGATGATGACAGTGATAACAAGAGATCTGTGGTTTTAGACCCCCCTCTCATCACCTTGACAACAGCTTGTTTGTAGACTGTCACTCAAACATACAGTTATCACTCATCTTTTCATCCCTGGCTAATCTAGCACCAGTCAACCATGGGGAACTGTGGAGTCTGAGCTTGGCAGTGTTTATTCTTTCCCATTGACTGCCAGTGACCTTTATCAAAATATCTTTTGGCCACTATGTAAAAATCAGGGCTGCCATAAGTTGGCATGAAAAATCCTAAGATTTCCAAACCTGCATTTTTCAAGTGCGGTTTAACGAATCGTACCTTTACCCATTAGCCTTTTTCTTGTTTTGTTGACATGCGACTACTTACAGCAGGCTGTAAGTAAAGCAGAATGCGCCTTCGGGCGCATTCTGCTTTAGACTTTTAGCCTGCTTTAAGCTACTATGTACTGGGAAAAAATCCGGAGATTTAGGAAAAATCCGGAGAAATGGCAGCCCTGAAAAATGCTCTTGTAGAATGATAGCAATGTTCAACTTGATTGAAAAACAAGTTAACCCATTACCCCATATCCTGTTTCTAGTTTTGAAAAATAGGTGACCACTAAAGCAGGCTAAAAGTAAAGCAGAATGCACCTTTAGGTGCATTCTGCTTTACTTTCAGCCTGCTTTAAGCTATCATCTACTAGAATATAGAAAATATTTCTTACAATACATATTCATGACTGTATAAATTGGAACTATTTTCTTCAGTGGAGGAATATATCAAAGGCGTAAAAAGGGGTATTTATAGGGTAATGGGTTAAAGTTAAAACTGGTAGAAATAAGTTTCAAATAACCATCTAAACACTATTTGGACAATTTGCAGTCTAATCATTCAGTTATTTTTATTTTGACATTCACAAATTTTTGCTCTCGCTCTTATTACCCATTAAGAAAGATACCATTGGGGTAAGGTACTTGGGGCAGTTTGGCTTCTTGCAAGCAATAACCATGACAGGGGTAGTTGGGGATCTTATCAGAAACTGTTTTTTCCTCATCCCCCAGACAAAATGTTGCCTGGTGTGATATATTCTTGGCAAAACTGTTTATATACCGTCTTACAGTAGACAAACTTTACAGAAATTCATTGGAATCAATTTGTATGGTTTATTGAAATTAATTAACAGCAATAATAGTGGATTTAACCCTTTACTCCATCGTCTTTCTTTTAGTTTGAAGACAGCTTGGTACCTCTTGTAGCAGATTGAAAGTAATGCAGTCTGCATTAATTTGAACTACCACAATACTAGGATATACAAAATAGTTCTTATGGTCCATATTCTTGACTGCATAATATAATACCAGATCTGCTTCAAAATTGACATTATGCAAAACATATTTTTTGTTACATCATTTTACTGCCAAGAAAAAAGTGTCTGTCATCTAGATCAAAACTGTTTGCCATTATTTTAGTCAAGTTGTGAGTAGGAGAAGGGTGTTACTTAACCCATTACTCCATAGCCTCTTTCTAGTTTTGAAAAATGGTGACCACTTAAAGCAGGTTGAAAGTAAAGCAGAATCCGCCTTAAGGCACATTCTGCTTTACTTTCAGCCTGCTGTAAGCTATCATCTGCTAGGATTAGGAATTTTTTCCTAATAGTACACAATCATAACTTAATAAATTGGAACTATTGTCTTCAGTGGAGGAATAAATTAAAGGCACAAAAAGGCATCTTTATGGGGTAATGGGTTAATAACCTCCCCTCATCTGTTTGTTATGATGATATAAGTACACAAGGCTATAACACCTTGAACTAATGGGCCTGATATAGCACCAAAATAATGCCAACAAGTGCCACAGTCAAGTACAGGTGCTGCCTCGAAACAACAGAGAGATATATATTGCAGTTTTGAAGACCACTTGAAGCAGGCTGAAAGTAAAGCAAGCCTTAAGGTGCATTCTGCTTTACTATCAACCTGTATTAAACTACCATTATTCTGTTATAGGACATAGACAAAAATTATTTTGTTACATGTTAACGACTTCATAAATTGGAACTATTTTCTTCAGTGGAGGAATAAATTAAAAGCATGAAAAGGCGTATTTATGGGTTAAAGGGTTAAGCAGCCAGCAGTCTTCAGAGATTGTATGGCTTCTTTAGGGAATGGTCAATCTTTTTAAAGCTGGTTGGATTGTTAAGAAATTTCTGTCTGTTGCAAGACTTTCCATGCACCCACAATAAAGATATTGTCTGAACCACTCACTGACCATTGAAACAATTGTCTGATTGTTCCTCAAACAGGAAGCAGGCCTTCTTTACAAAGCTTCAATGGTCAGCCCTAGGTCAGTTCAATTAACAGTAATTGAACAAGTTACAGCAGGGTACAACAATCACCTTTGTTGCTAAATACATGCAATATATACCATCTCTTAAACCAAACCCATTGCTCCATTATGAGAAGCATCTTTTGATCTCTTTTACTTATCGACACTGAGGTAAGAAGTCATAAAATATGTTGCCTATGTTCTGAACAGATGTTTCTTAACCCTTTCCCCAATAAAAGCGACTTTTAGTGCATTTAATTTATTCCTCCGCTAAAGAAAATAGTCCCAATTTGTACAGTCATGAACATGTATAATAAGAAATATTTTATAAAACCTAGCAGAGAGTAGCTTAAAGCAGGCTGAAAGTAAAGCAGAATGCGCCTTAAGGCACATTTTGCTTTACTTTCAACCTGCTTTAAGAAGATACATGTCTTCAAAACTAGAAACAGGTTATTGGGTAAAGGGTTAAAGCAGGCTGAAATTAAAGCAGAAATCTCCCATTGGAAGATTTTTGCTTTATTTTCAGCTTGCTTTTAAGTTACACTTTAGCTTGGTTCGAAGTCAAGGGCATTTTTTTACTTAAAAAAAAACCCCAACAAAAAACAAGAGTTTCCCTGTGGATAATTTCATTTTGGATTGACTGAACTTGCATGGTATAATTATAGCAATCCTGCATGGAGACCTAGAGCTTGTATTTTCGAGTTCTTGGGTCAAGGTCACTGTATCTAAAATTAGAAATACAGTTTCAGGTATTGAAAATAAAGTTGGTATGAACTGGTGGGTAGCTTATTACTAAAACTCCATTAAAATCCAATACTTATTTGGATTGTAATGGCTGCCATGGTGCTACATGTCCCAAATTTTAAATCAGTTGATAAAATTATTTGGTAAAACTTTTGTAAAACTAGTTTCATGGCATTGCCACATTTCTTGTTTTAAAGGTGATCTTCAGATTCGGCTGCCAAGGAAATTATAATCTCAATACTCAATACGAGTGCCTGGCATCAATCCTTTGTTTCATAGTCAAAAGTTCAAATCTCCCATATTCAACTGTGTTTCAGGAAAGTGACTGCTTAAAGTAAGATGAAAGTGAAACTGAACGCTCCTATAACGGAGCTTTCTAGTTTACTTTCTTCTTGTGCCAATGTTTCACCTATATAGCTATGTCACAACACCATCAACAAGTACTTATTTGTGGTTACAATGTCTGTGAAAGAGTTGAAAGAAACCATCAATGAGAAATATTCCCTTTGGGAGCTTTCTGCATTACTTTCAATCTGCATTAAGCTGCCACAATTAGTACATGCATCGTTTAACCCATTACCCCATAGCCTGTTTCTTGTTTTGAAGACAACTGATCACTTAAAGCAGGTTGAAAGTAAAGCAGAATGCGCCTTAAGGCGCATTCTGCTTTACTTTTAGCCTGCTTTAAGCTTCTATCTGCTAGGATATCGAAAATATTTCTCATTAAACATATTTATGACTCTATAAGATTAATGTATTTCCTTCCGTGGAGGAATGAATTAAAGGCGTAAAAAGGCGTATTTATGGGGAAATGGGTTAAATAGCCACTTAGCCAGGGCTTTACTGTAACAAGAGATGGCAGAAATTACCTAAAACTCTGATAATCTTCACCCCAGTCTCCATAAGCATATGTCAGATTTGCAGATTTCTAGATAATTCAAGCTAAGAAGGCTTTGATTGGGTTTCATAAACAGTAGGGCTCGGCTGCCATTCTCTGAACTTTGTTTGGATTACTTGGATGAAAACACTCGTCGCCGGAAACGGCAAATAATAGCGTGCAGGAAGTCTTTGTTTTTGAAAATAATGGAATACTGCTAATTATACAAGTATTCTAGAATCTAAAAGCTAGGAATGGCCTCTTGACCGTTTAACAGTAAGGAAACAATTGTAAAAGACCATTGCAAACAGTTTGGATCCAGATCCAGCCCCACAAAATGTGGGGCTGGATCAGGATCCAAGCTGTTTGTTACTTGCAATTGCTTCTGTGCAAGTTTAGCTTAGAATGAGCTGGTTTAAGATGTTTTGTGTTTTAGACATTTTTAGCAGGTAATATTAAGTCAGCGTTCAAAGGGCAGCCAGTATGAAGCCAGGGGGCCAAAGAAGATAAGAGACTATGGAAATAACAAACTTCCTCTGTTCTCTTCTGAAATTGGCTTTAAATTTATTCTATTGCTCAGCTCATTGAAACTTCAAATAGACAATTGCAGTGTCCAATTTTAAGTCTAGCCCATTTTTGGTTTGGTTTGGTTTCTGCCATCTATGGGCTAATTTGACGCTCAAGAGAGAATGGAGCGGATACTGAAAACCCAGGCACAATGCCCTTCTCATATTATCAACAGAGTTTAGTAAGCACTGATATATATGACCTTGGTTTATAAAGTCTCATCTGAAGGACTTAGTGTGATGGGGTTTGAACTCATGACCCATGGTACCTCAGTCGAGTGTGCTACCACTGGACCATTTTTGACAGTTGTTGATTAGTACAGTAAAACCTCTTCTATGACCACTAAATTGTGTTAACTATTGGGTGTTTTAGACAGTTGATTGCTTATTGGTTCAAATCTTATAACCATTATAAAGATTTTTATAAAATAAGGTCAAAGGTCAAGGTCAGAAGTGCAAAAATGTTGGCATGGTTGGAAAGGTCTTGACATAAGAAAAAAAAGGAAGGTACAGGGCTGCAAGAAGATGAAATGAAAAATCCTAAGATTTCCAAATTTGCATTTTTCAATTGCGATTTTTTCGAATCGTACCTTTACCACATAGCCTATTTCTAGTTTTGTTGGCATGTGACTACTTAAAGCAGGCTGGAAGTAAAGCAGAATGCACCTTAAGGTGCATTCTGCTTGACTTTCAGCCTGCTTTAAGCTACCATGTACTAAAAGAAAATCCGAAGATTTAGGAAAAATCCGGAGAAATGGCAGCCCTGGCTTGAGTCATAGCCAAGGTTAAGGCTTTTGGTTAAAATTTTATTAAATTGGTCAAATGTCAAGGTTACATGATAAAACTTTTGCTTTGGGTGGAAAGGTCTTAACAAAAGAAACATACACACCAAATATGGAAGCCCTTGGTCTTTTGATTCAAATGTTGCAGGCATTTAAAGTTTTTTTTACAAAAGTAGGTCAAAGGTCAAGGTCACAAGGGTAAAAATGTTGGCAAGGTTGGAAAGGCATTGACACATGCAAGACACAGAACAACTATGACAGTCATTATGTCCAGTAGTGCAAAATTAAGGTGACAAACAGACCAACAGACAGTAGGGCAGAAAACTCTATGCCCCCTGAAATATAAATAAGGTCTTAATGGTATGTTGGAGCTCCATGCATAACCAAAGAAATTGAGACACTTGCATCTTAATTAATGCAGAAGGACAGTTCATATATAATAATACAGAAAACTGACAGCTTATTTCAGCCTCAAAGTTTTGCAAGAAACTGTCCCTTTTACAGCTTCAGGGCTGCCATTTCTCCGGATTTTTCCTAAGTATTGGGATTTTTATCCTAGCAGATCGTAGCTTAAAACAGGCTGAAAATAAAGCAGAATGCGCCTTATGGCGCATTCTGCTTTACTTTCATACTGTTTTAAGCAGTCAAATGTCTTCAAAACAAGAAACAGACTATGGGGCAAAGTTCCGATTAGTAAAATTGTGTCTGAAAAATTGAAAATTTGAAATCGTAGGATTTTTATGATCAACTTATGGCAGCCCTGCAGCTTTCTGCATTATGTTCAAGTTGCATTAAGCTGTCATTAGTCTTCAGACAACTTGATGCTGCTTCTTGATTGGTTGATTAACACTTGGCGTGATTGTTGTTGAGCAGGTTGGATAATTGTTGACCTAATTTGTTCACCTGTCACTGTTAACAATAAGGGGGTCTAGATTGCAAGTGGGTGCTGCCCAGCGAGATCTAATCAGCCATTGCTAACTGCAAATTGATAAACACAGAGATACTATAGGCTGTTTGTGCTAACGAGAATGTTCTTAGTTTGATGGATACTTTCCTTACCTTCACCCATTACCCCTTTTTACGCCTGTAATTTATTCCTCAGATATAGCAAATAGTTTCATTATACAGTCATGAATATGGAAACTTTCCTTTCTTTAACCTTTACTTCATAGCCTGTTTTCTGGTCAGTGTCCATTTAAAGCAGGTTGAAAGTAAAGCAGAATGCGCCTTAAGGCGCATTCTGCTTTACTTTCAGCCTGCTTTAAGCTATCATCTGCTAGAATATAAAAAATATTTCTTAAACATAATTATTCATGACACATTATACATTTGTACTTATATATTGGAACTACTTTCTTCAGTGGAGGAATACGTTACATGCACTAGAAAGTGCTTCTATGGAGGAAAGGGTTAATCCATAGAGCCCTAGCAATTGGTATACTCATACTTTACAAACAGTGTACCTATGAAGAGTACACTTGTCCTACCCAAACAGTGTAGACACCTGTAGGAGCCCTCTTATCAGGGTCTACACTGATCGCATAGGACAGGTTTGACTTTCCCATGTTCATTGTTTATAATTGAAGAGTATACTTGTCACTAGAGTTCAATGGGTTAAGCAGCAGATATCTTTAGAAACAGGTTGTCTAATGCAGGATAAAAATAACATGGAAAGCTCCTTTTAGAGCTTTTGCATTACTTTGTCAAAGTATTCAGCTGCTATCTGTCTTAACTCTTTCCTCCCTGAAACTTCAAATGGACAATCCCAGTTTCCATTTAACCCTTTACCTGATAGTCTATTTCTATTATTGAATATTGGTGAGCCTTAAAGGGACTCGCAACCGGATGGTGTACTTGTCAAAATAAAATAAAATACTCAAATAAAAGCAAATTTGTGGCATTATTTGGCTTCTGACATTAAAAAAATATGATCAGTCCAAAAACAGTCTCAAGAATCGTCACCGAATCTTAGATTTTTAGATATTTTCCATCGTTTTTCTATACCGACTAGTAGACGGTATAGTTGTTGTTGTTGCTTCTCTACACGGGCTCAGACATAAACACGAGCCGAATTACGAAGTTGTATGCACTTTCGATGGCTACACATTGAAATACGTTAAATCGATCCGAGATAAACGGATAGTTTCCGTGGTCCATTGGTCTAAGCGGTTTCCCCTATTTTGCCTTCTGTCCGCCAATGCCGGGCCCCGGGTTCGAATCCCACCAGAGACCAATATTTTTTTTTATTGAAATACATTTTTTTAAACAGAATTTCTTATCCTAAACTAATTCTTTACCATTTATATAAGCGTTTGACACATATTTACAAATTACTATTTTTAATGCACCATCTGGTTGCGAGTCGCTTTAAGGCACATTCTGCTTTACTTTAAGCCTGCTTTAAGCTATCATGTGCTAGAATATAAAACTTATTCACTATAATAGATATCATGACTGATTAAATTGGAACTATTTTCTTCAGCGGAAGAATAAATCATATTCAATAAAAGGCGCTTCTATTGGGGAAAGGGTTAAGTCGAGTCCATTTCTGACTTTAAGGGTTGTTATTGTCAATGTTTTGCTTTATAACAAACAGTGAAGACCCAGATCAGAGGGCTCCTTATGGAGCCCTCTGATCTGGGTATTCACTGTTTGCATAGGACAGGTGCACTTTTCACATGTATACTGTTTGAAAATGACGCCTATATGCGGGACTAGGGTTTAAAGGGTTAATGGCTGCCATGAGTAAAGTTTTCTCAAAGACCATTCAGCACAGTTCTGATTGTGTTTCTTCCTTTTCTCAAAATGAGTAGAAATACCAATTATTTATCTTAATAAATTCATTTTGTGTGCTAATTAGAATTTGAATGAATATGGTCACCAAAATATTAAATGACCCATTTATACTGAAATGACTCTCGTCTTGTTATATTATAACTAAGTTTCATCTAGAGAGTTGACTGCAGCTAAATCTTTAAGTCAAGTTTTATGCATTTCAAACTGAAGAGACATCATTGTCCCAACTAATCAGATTTCAAGTAAATTGACATCTGATCTGGATCAATACTGTTTACAAATTCTAATATAATTGCTATCAGCAGACCAAGGGTTAAAGATAATAGATTATTGAGTTTGATTCCTTCACATAGAAACCAATTAATCAGAAAAATGAAATTGAGCCATTTTTCACTTGGAACACATTGCCCAGTTAATCATTTTTCGAAAGTTTTTAACTCCTTGCACGCTGGTGGCACAACTGCGATTACCTTTGCAAATAGTATGGATCAAGATGAGACGCCGAGTTACTCAGCGTCTCATCTTGGTCCAAACTGTTTCACAATCTGAGCTGATATTGAAAAGAGCTTTTGGAAAAGTGTAATTTTAGAACAATAACAGGCAACAATTGTCGCAGACAACAATTTTACTTAGCGCTCAAATAGTTTGAGAAATCAAAACATAATCGTGAATCAATTTGCCAAGGTAAGCAAACTCAGCGGAATATGTAACTCTCTAAGTAGGGGAGGAGAAATAAAGCAAATTACATTTTTTTTAAATGTGCTAAGTATAATTGTGTTGCTAATGTCTTGCTAAAATATACATCCTTTCAACACTTTTGAATTACGAACAAATTATCTAAAGCATGTTTGCCTGGCTGATCTAAATTTTTTCCCTGCCTGACAATCGACTTTCTCTGAGCATTAGTCACCACTTCACTTCACTTGTAGTCTTTTCCAGCGCGGCAGCTCTTATATATTTATGTCTCTCTCCATTAAAACAGTAGCTACTGGAACAAAACCCATTAATTACTCTACGGCTGCCTCTCTGTTACTCAGTGGCTTTGTGTATTGTTCTAGGCTCCGCCCCTCTCAGTGCCAAGCCAGTACCGGCTGCTGTGGCTGAGTACTGCGCTCTGATTGGCTCACTGAATTGGACTGGTTTCAGCTACAGCAGTTGAATTGTTTTGTTTGTGGCCAACGATTTGTTAAACCAGTCTGTTGTGTGTGTGTGAGAAGGAATTGGCATTCGCTTGTTATCATTGATTATTGTATCATAAAGAGCTCAATAATACAGGCAAGAGCCATGCTGGAGCTTTACAGCAATATTATGAGGTAAGGATGTCACATGGCACATATAACTGCTACTTCAATAACTATTTGTTGCAATACAATATCAGAGCTCCAGATATGGGGATTATTTCAAAAACTAAAATCTTTATTTCTGCATTAAACCCTATGGTGTTACTACTCATTAGAATAGTCTCTTCGCGGAATAAATCCTATGGTGTTACTACTCATTAGAATCGTCTCTTCGAGACGATTCTAATGAGTAGTAACAACATAGGATTTGGTGCTGAAATGAGTAAGAAAATGTTGAATTTGTTCAGTTTACTCTCTCTCTTATCTGGAGCCCTGATAAATTCAAAACATCAACTGTCATCTTAATATCGAATTCTTATATTTTTAAACTCTTGAACACTAGGTTGCCAGCTTTCGAAAAATTATTGCGACCTTCAATTCTAAATTAAAATCATGCTTATGTATACTTAAAGAAATAATATCTTATGTGTCAAATAGCTTTGATCCTGGTCCATATTTATGACGGATCTCAGGATCCAAACTGTTTGCAAATGCAAGTTATTTCATAACTATAGTGCTGTTATAGTCAAAGACTAATCAAAGTGAAATGGAAATTACAAGAGAAGCTTTGGTATGAAAGGGAGTGTCAAGAAGATTATAGTACCAGTCACTTAAGTGGTGTTAAAAATGAAAAGTCCACAGAAGTTTTCAGAAATTATATGGACCACATAAGTGGGAGAACTGTGATTTTGTTTAAGGACTATTCAATATATTGGAGTGTGAGATAACAGGGTTCTAAATAAGAGTAAATAATAATATTACCAAATGTTCATACCTAATGTGTTCTGTCTTCTCTCTGAGACAATGTTAGTTGTGTCTTCTCTTTGAGATGATGTTAGTGGTGTCTTCTCTTTGAGACAATGTTAGTTGTGTCTTCTCTTTGAGATGATGTTAGTGATTAGTCACACCATAGGATTTTGTGAAGATAAAAGGATTTTATGCATTTAACCCATTACTCCATAGTCTGTTTCTTCACTTTGAAAACAGGTGAACAAATTAACGCAGGTTGAAAGTAAAGCAGAATGTGCCTTTAAAGGCACATTCTGCTTTACTTTCAGCCTGCTTTAAGCTACCATCTGCTAGGGTGTAGGAAAAATTCCTTATGTTGCACATTAACAATTGTTTAAATTTTAACTATTTTCTTCAGTGAAGGAATTTATTAAAAGCGTAAAATGGCATATTTATGGAGTAATGGGAATTATGCCCTCTTTTAGAGGTTCTTTTTAAAGTTTTAGGTAAATGTGCAGTTTTTCCAACACTTAAAAAAATTATACAGAAATTCTTATAATTCTAACACGACTCGAAACCTACGGCATATAGACAAAGAATACCGATAAACGTATATTACGCCGCGATAATGAACTGCACGCGCGGCGTTTCCATCCGCTGTTCCATTTGCCCTATACGCGTAATACATAAATAGCATTTTTCAAATAAAAGTCGCGTTAGAATTCAAATTTGTTATTTCTTAATTCTAAAACAACTCGAAACCTACGGAATAAAGACAAAGAATACCGAGAAACATATCTTACGCCGCGATAATGGACTGCACGCGCGGCGTTTCCATCCGCTGTTCCGTTTGCCCCATACGCGTAATAGATAAATAGTATTTTTTATAATAAAAGTCGCGTTAGAATTAAAATAACAAATTCGTAGGTGTCCATTACCGTGCATTAGATCACAGTTAGTCGTTGAGATGTGGGTAATTAGATCACTCGGCCTAAAGGTCTCGTGATCTAATGACTCCACATCTCAACTCCTAACGGTGATCTAATGCACGGTAATGAACACCTACGAATTTGTTATTTCTTAAATAAAAGATATGTAGGGAAAAGAAAAGTGCACACTTAGTAGATTTGTTAAGTGTAAGTAAAAACAGATTTTCAACATAGATATAAAGCCTTCAGTCATGATATAAATAATCAAACAAAATTTTAATAATGTGTCATTGTTCAGGTAATGCAGAATTTTTGCTAAGAACAATTCTGTAATTGAATTTCTGAATCTTGATTTACTATTTGTGGTGTTATAATTTGATTTATAAATTATTTACAGCCAACTATGTTATTAGAATCTATTCAATTGAATATTATATAATATAAGTGTGACATAAGATTATAAAACATAGTTTTCTGCTATTTGTATATTTTAATGCTATTTGAAAGCAGTGTAGGCCCAGCTCTGACAGGTCATTCAAGGTTTGCACTGTTTTCTTACACGATTGTCTGACATGAGGTATTATAACCTTTAAATTGGGAATATTTCCTTATTATATTAGCCAATAGAATAGTTCAGATGGAGATTGTGGGTAGAGTTTTAGTTCATGAATATTTAGCAGAAGAAGGGGTTAACCCATTACCCCACAAATACGCATTTTTACATCTTTAATTTATTCCTCGATTGAAGAAAATAGTTCCAATTTATACCTTTAAAAACATAAATCATATGAAATATTTTCTATATTGTAGCTGATGGTAGCTTAAAGCAGGCTGAAAGTAAAGCAGAATGCACCTTAAGGTGCATTCTGCTTTACTTTCAATCTGCTTTAAGTGGTCACCTATCTTCAATACTAGAAACAGGCTATGGGGTAATTGGTTAATTAAGACAGCTTACTGAACAGACAAATATTTTTGTTATTACTTTTAATTCTTTCAACGCTTAGTAACTCTTGTGGGTTATTATGTTTTCTTGAAAAGCTTTTAGTTACCAAAACATGACCCAGTCTACTTAGAATTCTGGGTAGCTTAATAAAGCACATTCTGCTTTACTTTCAACCTGCTTAAAGTGATCACCCATCTTCAATACTAGAAACAGACTATGGGGTAATGGGTTAAAAGTCCTTTTGCCCCTTCCATTAACCCTCTAATAGTGACTTCTCCTTTAGAAGTCACAAGACATTGTGCCATGGAAGTTCAAAGAAGAACATGTTGCAAATATTCATTTGACTCCCTTACAGCTGGAGCTCAATTCTCCTAAAGTAATTTATTGAAAGTTAACTTCAAACATTTATGAAAACATATGCACATTACTTACAAAGGAAGAGATGCATGCAATAGAGTGTATAATAACATGAAGGCAGTTTTCATTGTATCCATTTCTCCATAGATACATCTTTTTATGCCTTTAACAGAGCACCAGATAAGGGTAGTTTTTCAAAACTTAAAATCTTTATTTCTGAATTAAACCCTATGGTGCCACTACTCATTAGAATCGTCTCTTCGAGACGATTCTAATGAGTAGTAACACCATAGGATTTGGTGCTGAAATGAGTGAGAAAATGTTGGTTTTGTTGAAATAACTACCTCTTATCTGGAGCCCTGCTTTAATTTATTCTTCTACTGAAGAAAATGGTTTCACTCTATACATCAATGAATATGCACAATAAGAGATTATTTTCTATATCCTAGCAGCTGGTATCTTACAGCAGGCTGAAAGTAAAGCTGCTGTACATTCAGTCTGTTGCAAGCAATCATCTGCCTTCAAAACTGAAAGCATGATACCAGTATGAGGGAAAAGGTTGAAAATCTTAGAATAAAAATTGAATTCCATTAGGTCTTTATATAAACATGCATTGAATTACTTAATTTAATAGAATAATTATTAAGGCATTTGTAACTGATGCAGTTGCATAGATCAGATCAGATGTCACATTTTTAATGTGGCATTTGATCTGGGTCTATACTGTCTTGTCTAAATAATATCTGTTTTATTTCTTTTGATCAGGGTCTGCAGTGTTTGTAACTGAAGTAGACAAAGTGTTCATGGATGAGTTTGCAAGTGTCAAACTGTGTAGATCCAAATCAGGCATGCCTGCACCCCTTGTGAAAAATGTTCCAAGAATATTAGAATTATAACTTATGAACGTTAAATGACCACTTCTAGAATTGTTCTAGAGCTTCAAGAATTACTTTATAAATTCTGTAAAAACAGTTAAAAAAGTTTTGTAATTAACGAGCAATGGTTCTAAAACCATCAAATATCTAGCTTTTTTTGCAGAATATTCATGAATGTTAAATGGTGGCTTATAGAATTGTTAATGAATATTAAAGAAACGATTATGGAATAGTTCTAAAATAATTCAATACCTTCCCAAAAGGGACTGTTAAAATGTTTTACTGTTAATACTCTGTTTCCAAAATCTATATAAACTCATGCCAAATTGTTTCAAAATTGGAATATTCCATTGGAGAAAGTTAGCATAGAAAGGGTTTAACCCATTACCCATACATACACCTTTTTACGCCTTAAATGTATCCCTCCACTGGAGAAAATAGTTCCCTTTTATACAGTCATGAATATGTATCATAAGAAATAGTTTTATCTCCCAATCAAAAAATAGCTTAAAGCAGGCTAAAAATAAAGCAGAATGTGCCTGAAGGCACATTCTGCTTTACTTTCAACCTGCTTTAACCCTTTACCCCATAGCCTTTTTTAGTTTTGGAAAAAAGTGACCACTGAAAGCAGGTTGAAAGTAAAGCAAAATGCGCCTGAGGGCGCATTCTGCTTTACTTTCAGCCTGCTTTAAGCTACCATCTCTCAGGATATAGAAAATATTTCTGTTGGAACATGTTTATGATTATATAAATTGGAACTATTTTCTTTCGCGGAGGAATGAATCAAATGCGCTAAAAGGCGCTTCTATCAGGGAAAGGGTTAAGTGATAATCTATTTACAAAACTAGATACAAGCTATGGGGTAAGGGTTTAATCTGACAACATATTCTCTCTTTTTTATGCACAATTCAGACCATTCGTACAATTTGAGGAACACAATGTTTGATAAGACACGAAAAACTTTTATCAGTTTATTCGAGAAATAGTTTGAATGTTTGCAGGAAAGTTGTTCCCATTATGTATAATTATAGGAGTTATGCAGTTTCTATTGTTGATAAGATGCAAGATTCCGGAAGGAGATGCTGATTTGGAAGATTCCTGTAAAGTTTATTAGCAAGTTTCCATGGGAAAGAATATATTTATATATGTGACAAGCTTTTTAACCAGTGTTTAAAGCAGGTGGTTGCTTAAAGCAGACTGAAAGTAAAGCAAACAGCTCCCTCTGATCTGGCTGAGAAGTATTTCCAAATTCATGTTTTGGAGACATATGACAACTTAAAGCAGGTTAAAAGTAAAGCAGAACATTCTAATATACTTTCAGCCTGCTTAAAGCTACCATCTGCTAGGATATAGAAAATGTTTCTTACCATACTTTTTCCTGATAAAATGGAACTATTTTCTTCAGTTGAGGAATATATGAAAGGCATAAAAAGGCATATTTATAGGGTAATGGGTTAAGCTGCCCTCTTTTGTCTATACTTGAATGGCCCCTAAATAAGAGCTAAGAAGATCAGAAGAAAGAATAATGGTTTACAAAAGTGTGTTACCTGTGAACATTTTAGATTACAACTGGAAGGGAAGCATAAATTCTTCTACAGGGTCGATGTTCCCATTTACCATATGTCGACAAATAGACAATTCCTTATCTTTAACTCAAATTAATTTGATTTTTGTGAAAAGCAAAGTCTTCCCTTTATCAGATTCCTCACTCCTGTATCTGAACTTCCGTTGGGTCAAATTTATCATTTTGAATAAGCCCAGCGCCTCTTATCTATTTTGCTGTTTTGTAAAGTTACATTGGATCTATCATTTGGAACAATTTAGGTATCTCTTATCAGGATTGAGATGCGTGACACTAGTGAAAAAATTCACCTGCTTCTTATACTACCCACCGAGTTGATATCCTAGCAGTGGGTGAGAGCAGATACTCCCACAATAGCTTAACCCTTTGCCCCATATCCTGTGTCTTCATTTGAAGACAGGCAGGTTTAAATAAAGCAGAATGCGCTTTAACCCATTACCCCATAAATATGCCTTTTTACGTCTTTCATTTGTTCCTCCACCGAAGAAAATAGTTCCAATTTATACCGTTACAAATAAGAATCATAAGAAATATTTTCTATATTCTAGCAGATAATAGCTTAAAGCAGGCTGAAAGTAAAGCAGAATGTGCCTTAAGGCACATTCTGCTTTAATTTCAACCTGCTTTAAGTAGTCACCTGTTCTTAAAACTAGAAACAGGCTATGGGGTAAAGGGTTAACCCTTTGTCCCATAGCCTATTTCTTCATTTTGAAGACAGCTGACAACTCAAAGCAGGTTTAAGTAAAGCAGAATGCACAACTTTCACCCTGATTTAAGTAATCATCTGTTAGGATATAGAAAAGAAAAAAGTTCTTATTATACATATTCATGTCTGTATAAAATGGAATTTGTTTCTTCAGTGGAGAAATGAATCAAAGGCGTCAATGGTGTTTTATTGGGTAATGGATTATTTTTTGTTTCTTTTTATGCTGAATATTTAATATGAACTGTGCCATTTTCAAAAAGTAAAATTAAAAAAAAAGAATGACTAGTTCATGTTGATTTTGAGGGCTGTTATTTAAAGATAGCAATGAGTCAGAACATGGTATCTTTGTAATCGCTTAGAAGCAATATTGTTGCAGTGGTTTATGTCACTGTTGAGAAAAGGTATCTTTGCAATGGTGGAGAAAGGGTATATTTGCAATGACTTAAGATTTAAAAGGAAAATTTACAGTGGCTTTAGAAGCAATATCTTTACAATGGCTGTAGAAACAATATCTTTGTAATGACTGAGAAAGGGCATCTTCACAATGGCTTTAGTAACAATATCTTCACAATGGCTTTAGAAACAATATCTTTGCAATGGCTTTAGAAACAATATCTTTGCAATGACTGAGAAAGGGCATCTTCACAATGGCTTTAGAAACAATATCTTCACAATGGCTTTAGAAACAATATCTTTGCAATGGCTTTAGAAACAATATCTTTGCAATGACTGAAAAAGGGCATCTTTATGATGGCTGTAGAAACAATATCTTTGCAATGACTGAGAAAGGACATCTTTACAATGGTTAAGAAAGGGCATCTTTACAATGGCTTTAGGAACAATATCTTGGGCAATGACTGAGAAAGGACATATTTATGATGGCTTTATAAACGATATCTTCACAATGGCTTTAGAAACAATCTCTTTGCAATGACTGAGAAAGGATATGTTTGCAATGGCTTAGAAAAGGAATATTTACAATGGCTTTAGAAACAATATCTTTGCAATGACTCAGAAAGGGCATCTTTACAATGGCTGAAGAAACAATATATTTGCAATGGCTGAAAAAGGGTATATTTGCAATGGTTCAGAAAGGGCATTGTTACAATGGCTTTAGAAACAACATCTTGGGCAATGTCTGAGAAAGGATATCTTTGCAACCTCTGAGAAAGGGTATATTTGCAATGGCTGAGAGAAAGGATATCTTTGCAACCTCTGAGAAAGAGTATATTTGCAATGGCTGAGAGAAAGGATATCTTTGCAATGACTTAAAAACAATATATTGGGCAGTGTCTGAGAAAAGGTATGTTTGCAATGGCTGGACTATAGGGGTATCTTTGCAATGACTTAAAAAGTGAAATCTTAATAATCGTTGAAAAAGTGACATTGTTTTAATTGTTATCCAATGCAAACAGTGTATCAAGTGAAAGTAGAATTGTCTATCTAAAGTTTCAGGGGAATGAGTAAATCACCCATGATATTACTTTAGTCAATCTAGATCAACAATCATTATAAAATCAAGCCCATTTTATGTACCCAAACAAAAGATGAATTCTCAGTAATTTATTTTTATAAGCTTTGTTATAATGCTTGTCTGTTCGTTTAAATTTATCACCCAGTGGATTTTTCAGAACATTATTTTCCTCCACACCTAATTGATAAGCACGAGCACCCTGCTGACTTTATACCAAACAATATGCATTTCCAGTGAGACGGAGCGAGTTTTTGCACGAAGTTTATTACCGTCCTCTTTTCCTTTCACATTATTTGTGGCTAACTTAATTGTAATGAATTTATAAAAACTTAGTTTTGATGCCTTCAATCTTTCGCGGAGAATCTTGGTTTTGTCTCACCCATCAGTTTCATTACTTTTCGAGTGACTATTAATTACGATTCCATTATGACAGAACCATACAGACAAAAACTGGGAACAGCGAGGGAACCAAAAAAATGTATGTACATCTTAAAACAATCGTCTGTCTGTGTTTATACGGCTTCATGAACTGATTAACGCACTCGGGCTAATGGGGCCACAAGAATTAACTCATTATGAAGCTATGAAATTTGTGCTGTGTTTTTGGAATAGATAGATTTGTTGGCAAAATACTGTGACTAAGAATACAACAAAACCTTTATTAAACTACTATTAATTAAAACAATCTGTTAAGACAGGTGGTTGTTAAATGGAGATTGCTTAATGCAGGATAAAAGAAATACAGAAAGCTCCCTTTGGGAGCTTTCTGTATTACTTTTGCCCTGCATTAATTAGCATTGTGATATATAAACAAATGCTTATGCATAAGTTGTTAGATAGTTGTGCAATAGTAGTCTGTAGAATAAGATACCTACTTTGAAGGGCTTAGTGCTCTGTGATAAAATAACACCCTAAATGATTCCCAACTGCCTTTCAGACTTGCTTGGTTTAAAATTCATTTCAAATGAAGGGGGAGGGGTTAAGCCAAGAATTTCAGGGACCTGTGCTTGATGTGGTGCTGTTACATTAAATTAAGTGGATACAAATGGCGTTGAATAGAAATTCTTGTGGCGTTAATTTTTCACACTTACACACTGTAATATTCCTCCGTGACTTTTTTCACACATCTTATATTGTTCAAAATGACATAAAGTGGTATTTAGGAAAGGGGCCGGCTAACAGACTTATTGACTTAAATGTGATTGTGAAATGTTTTTTTATGCTATCAACTCTAGTTGTCAAAAATTAAGTACTTGCATGTTGTTGGTGAATGTTTAAAATTGTTGTTAACTTTTGTAAATAGTTTCAATCTTGGCACTAGCTACAAACACTGTTAACAGTGACACTATAAGATTCAGATTTGTTTCTGCAAAACTGACATTGAAAAAACTATGTAGATATGTACTAAAAGATCCCAGCTGACGAAGTAACACTTGAAATATACTTAATACGCGAAGAGTTTAAAGTTTGTATTAGCAGGCTGAAAGTAAAGCAAAAAGCGTCAGAAAGCGCATTCTGCTTTACTTCCAGTCTGCTTTAAGTAGTCACATGTCAACAAAACTAGAAACAGGCGATGGGGTGAAGGTACGATTGATTCTTAAAATCGCACTTGAAAAACACAAATTTGGAAATCTTGGGATTTTTCATGTCAACTTATGGCAGCACTGGAACTAACAAAATCTACAGACAACAATTATACCACAGACAATTAATACATCAAGCTTAAAGTTAAGATGATTTCAAAATGAAGAAAAAAAATACCCTCTAACCCCTTAGCCTGGTTCCCAGTCTAGTTTCCAAGGAATGCAATCAGGAACCAGACTGTAGGGGGATTAGAGGCTATTCTCAAGTTCCATGTCTGAGAGGGTATTGGTGGAATTCTGGGAATGATTTACAGCCATGAGGTTTTCCAGATTGAAGTTTGTGGCTGGTTGGTAGGATTTTAATTGCCAGATCTGATGTCAATTAGTTGGTAATTTATAGAAGAGTTCTCCTGGTTTTGTCATTGATGTGACTTGAATATTACTTCTGTCTGGAGATCCATTAGATGACACCACTGCTTAGGTTGCACATGAAACAGAGTTTTTGTAGAGTATCACTTCTTGAATTAACCCATTACTCCATAAATATGCCTGTAATTTATTCTTCCACCAAATACAGGCTGAAAGTAAAGCAGATGGTAGCTTTAAAGCAGACTGAAAGAAATGCAGAATGCACCTTTATACATTCAACAAGCTTTAAGTGGTTACTACCTGTTTTCTATGGAGTAACGGGTAAATACTAACTTCTTGACAGACATTCAAATTGTAGATCCCGATCTGATACTGAGTATGCTTTGGATTCAATTCTGGATCAGAATGTAAAAGAATTGCAATAATGTTTGAAGTTCAGTGTGCTTTACTTTCTGCTTGCTTTAACTCTTTCAACACTAAATAAATCTTATGGGTTATTAGGTTCAATTGTGGATCATTTTAGTCACAAAAACATAAACCATTCTGGTTTAAATTAGCAACAAGTGTAGACCCAGATCAGAGGGCTCCTACAGGAGCCCTCTGCTCTGGGTCTACGCTGTTTGCAAAATGTAATGAGTATATATATTTTAAACTTGTCCATTATAGCGTTGAAACTGAAAACAACAGTGATGGAATGGTTATAGCCCTGTTACACTCACAACAGAGATCTCGAAACTTAAGTTGCTTCAAACTATTTATTTGCTCAAATAATAACCGTTCATCTTTGCTTGTGTTGGGTAAAAATGCATGTGGCATTCTTGACATGGAAAATGCCTAGGAATCTTAATCAGCTTAATTCCTTCAGACATGCCTCTTTACTCTTCTGTTTAAAATGCAAAAATCTTCAAAAAACTGTTTTAATTCTGCTGAGAATTATTTCACAGTACCACAGGTATAGCTCCAGCCATTGTAAACTTGAATTGTTTATTTGTTATATACAGAATGACAGTTTGAAAATATATATTTCTATTTATTAGAATTTATTTGCTGGAAATATTTTTGCAGTAATTATTCTCAGTCCATTTGAGCTACAGTCGAACTTCTATATCTCGAACTCGATTAAGTCGAACATACCCATATTTCAAAGTTAAGCCACGTTTTAACTTTGAAATCAGGTATGTTCGACATAACTGAGCATGAAATAATGAAGTTCATGTGTCAACATATCGGATAGTTTGAGTTTGAAAGCAAGTTTGAGATATTGAAGTTCGACTAATTATTCTCAGTCCATTTGAGCTATTTAAAACAGACCCCTATCAGAATTACTCCCCAAATTTATTTTAAACCCTTTTACATCTGCTGAAAAATGTTGTCGGCTGAAATTCTGAAATTAACTATAGATCTTTATTTACTGAATCAGGAAGAGAGTTACAACTAGTAAGTCATGTGGGGCCTGAGGGGCCTGCTCAGGATCCCAGCTGTTTGCAGATCGATGTCTTCAGTAATGTTTTCGTAATTGATACGTTTGAGAACTTTCTATTTTTGACTGAAATATCCAAGAATTCGCTCTGCCTGAGAGTCAAACCGACAGACAATTTATATAAATAATAAAGACAAAAGATTTCAAATATTGTGTGAAGTTAGGAATAAGGAAACATTAAACAGAATGAAACCAACCTGGTGTTTGGCAACCAATCAAATGCAATGAAGAATATGCTATTTTAAAATTGCACTTAATTTTGATGCCATGTCTTTTCATTGAAAGTAACTTTCTCACAGTATTATCTTGTTCTCCATTAAGTAGTCACCTGGCTTTAGACATTTTTCATACATTTACTCAATAATTGGTCAAGAAGATGCGATGGTACTCAGCTTTTCAAAAACAATTTACTTATCCCGTATCACTAATTTGCAGAGTACCAGGAGAATGCAACAATTGTCAGATTGTATCACTGTGAAATGCTGCAGATATGAAATAGTTAATAGTACCAACAAAAACCTATGTTCGTTGATGATTCAATGATAAACATTTAAATCTTTTCCATTATAAATAGGTTCAAAGTAATGCGGCATCTCATCTGGATCTAAACTGCTTGCAATGGTTATAATCATGATGCTGCTTAATGTGCAAAGATATAACCCTTTACTCCATAGCCTGTTTCTAGTATTAAAGATATGTGATCACTTAAAGCAGGTCGAAAGTAAAGCAGACTGCACCTAAAGGCACATTCTGCTTTACTTTCAACCTGCTCTAATTATCTACCATCCGCTAGAAGATACTATACGCATTTAAAATAGGAATGTTCTCTTCAGTGGGGGAATAAATTGAATGTGTTGAAATGTGTATCTATGGAGTAATTTAACCCTTTGAACCCTAGTCCCGCATATAGGCGTCCTTTTCAAACAGTGTACATGTGAATAGTACACTTGTCCTGTGCAAACAGTGAAGACCCAGATCAGAGGGCTCCGAAAGGAGCCCTCTGATCAGGGTCTTCACTGTTTGTCATAAAGCCAAACATTGACAAAAACAACCCTTAAAAGTCAGAAATGGACTAGACTTAAATGGAATTTGGAATTGTCCATTTAAAGTTTCAGGGAGGAAAGAGTTAAAGCCTTGTTTAAGAAATGTTGCAGTAATGATTGTTCAACGAAATAAAAGACCCGCATGTCAATCAGTTTATATATATTTTGGGATTATAATGATATGGTGGTGACATTTGTCTGTACTATAAGGCACTCTTTGATCAAGGTCTGCACTGTTTGTTACACTTTTATTGTAAACATTCTTTCAAATCAGCCCTAAACATAAACTGTTCATTCTTTCAAAATTGAAATAGCCCAATATGAAAAATTCAGCATTGTTTACGCATGAAGCAGCTCAAATGTCTAAGTGATTCTATCTTAGTAGCTTGGGGGGAAGAAGGCAGAAACGATTTCCTCCATTTTTCTCCCCTTTGTGCATAATGTGTGACGTTGAGCCAACCCAGAACTACTTACTAGCTATCATCACTCCCGGCTAAGGAGCAGCCAACAGGGCTTATCAGTCTTTTGTCGAGAACTTGGCTCGGAGCCCCCCCAGGGAGGCTCTTTCCTCCTGGCTTCTTAACAATGAAATACTTTGGGCATGTTTTCACATTGTTGCAGGGGCCGGAAAAAGAGTCGGAATGTATTGCTGATAAAAAAATTAATCCTTGAGATTTGAAATTCATTTGAGAAATGGGGTTTTTACTTGCTATCTTGTTTCATTTGTGAGAGATAAAAAAATTTTTTTTTGAAATAACCTGTGTTTTATACTGCAGTAAAGTTACGCTATAACAGTCGCTTCAGTGGAGATTAATTTGATAGGTATCTGCTTAAAGCAGGCTGAAAGTAAAGCAGAAAGCTTTCATCCTGCTTAAAATATAGCCACCTGTCTGAGTCAGCCATGACTACTGTAGTTTCCTAATGAAAGACAGTTTTGTGTTGACTAACAGCTTATTAAACTGATGATGATTATTTGGCAGGAGGTGTACCTTAGCTTAAAGCAGGATAAAAGTAAAGCAAAAAGCTCCTGTAGGGGCAGCTTTTTCATGCATTTGATTTATTCCTCTACTGAAGAAAATACTATAGTTCCAATTTATACTGCCATTATTATTATTATTATTATTATTATACCAGATTTATATAGCGCTCTTTTCACACAGGGGTTGTGCGTTCAAAAGCGCTTCACATGAAGTAAACAAATGTACCTACAAACAAGAAAAGACAAAATAACTACAATATGATCTAAAATAAACATGAATAAACATATAAAAGACAGCCCCCAAAATGGCGATCACATTACTCCCATCAATCAGCAATGAAGCAACCATAGCAGATGATAGCTTAAATCAGACTAGTGAAGCTTAAGGCACATTCTGCTATACTAAGACTTAGTTCAACTTGTCTTCGAAATTAGAAACAGGCCGTGAGAGTAAAGAGTTAGGCTATCATTCTGCTAGAAAATAGAAAATATTTCTTATGACACATAATTTCATGACTATATAAATTGGACCTATTTTCTTCTGTGGAAGAATAAATTAAATGCGATAGAAGGCACCTATATGGAGTAAAGGGTTAAGGAATGTGGCTACTTACAGCAGGTTAATGGTAAGATAGAAAGCTCTTGCTTTCAGCTGCTACATGTTTTTAATATGGAAAGCGAGCGGTCTTTGATCATTAGTAATATCACAGTTATACTGCCATTTATAAAACGTTGAGACAGCTGTCCGGCTAATGAAGTTGCCTATTATTAAATCAACAATAACCGTAAAAGATAATGTACCAGAGAAAAGCACTTTGTAATCCAAAACTGGTAAATATAGCTATCTTGGATAGAACTGTGAATTGATCAATTAATGTTCAACATTAGTATATTCTCATCTTGCACAGAGGCGAAGTAATTGTTAAGCGTTTTAGAATGCATCATGGCATAAAAGCGTATTGTTTGGTGTGTTTCTTATCATAATGTATACAATACAGTGAAACTTGTGTACAACCCATTACCCCATAAATACGCCTTTTTACACCTTTAATTTATTCCTCCACATAAGAGTATAACTCCAATTTATACAGTCACAAATTAATATCTGAGAATATGTATTTGCTATTATCCAGCAAGTGGTAGCTTAAAGCAGGCTGAAAGTAAAGCAGAATGTGCCTTAAAGGCACATTCTGCTTTACTTTCAACCTGCTTTAAGTTATCACCTATCTTCAAAAATAGAAACCAGACTATGGGGTAATGGGTTAATCTTTCCTTCTTACAGTGTAACAGATGTCATTCTTTCCCATAAGAACAAAACTAAGTGCAAACCCATTGCAATTAAATGAAGAAAATGACAGTGATTTGACAATATTGACTACTTCCCTAAGTATAGAAATAATAGGAACACATTAGAAGGTATATTTATGGAGAAGTGGGTTAACTTCTTCCTCCCAGAAACTTCAATATGGTCAATTCCCATTTCCAGTTTAGTCTAGTCAATGTTTTGCTTTTCTTTTGTCAGTTTGTTGCAATGACAAACTTAAGACCCTAATCAGAGGGCTCCTAAGCCTTAAAGGGAGCCTTCTGAATTTGGGCTCCAATATTTGCACAAGACAAGTGTACTCCTCACAGGAACACCTTTTGCAAAAGATGCTTGTATGCATGTTTAGGTTTCAAAGTGGCTGTACAATAAGAGTTGTACTGTAGTTTTGCCTCAACAGAGGGTATGGCATAATGGAGCAAGATGTACATTTAGATTTAGACTCGTCTGATTCCAATCTTGAGCATAAATACATCTGCTTCAAGAAATCTCCCATAATTCCATGCCTTATCCATTATCATACGGCAAGGCCTTTTATTTTATATCGCTAGAAACACAATCCATCTATTGTTTGGATAGGGAATCTTTTCCCAACATCTTTGCACTTGTATTAAACACTTCATGAATACAGTGACAAACCTGTATTACAACGCTCCCTCTCTACAACGGCCCTCCCAACAACGACTCCTTACAACGACTTTTGACGCTGTTCCCGAAACTGGACAATTATGTCTAACGCTTTTATTGCTGCAATATCGTCTGCTTAAAATTGTCGTCTGCTAGTTTTCTAAAAGTTACATATTTGACCATTTCAGAGTAAAACACTTAATTACGAGTGACAAATAGCTTGAATCCAGATCAGACGCCGCGTAACGCGGCGTCTGATCTGGATTCAAGCTGTTTGCAAATGTAAGCCAAATTCCCTCCCTGTAACGACTCCCTCCGAACAACGCACATAATTGTTGTCTCCCATTGGGTGTCGTTGTAGAGAGGGAACGCTGCACTACTACTAGATGAGAATTTATTTTTAGTGTTTACAGCAGATGGTTGCATGACACAAGATGGAAGTAAAGCAGAAAGCTTGTCTGGGAGCTTCCTGCTTTACTTCAATCTGGCTTTAACCCTTAGCCCGCCAAATAAATTGTCGTCTGCTATATTTCTCGTCTGCTTCAAGTTTCAAAGTGCTTCAAAGTTGCTCAAAATTGCTGAAAATGTTGTCCGAGTGTCAAACAGCTTGGATCCGGATGAGACGCCGAGTTACTCGGCGTCTCATCCGGATCCAAGCTGTTTGCATATGGAGCTATAGTTGTGAATGGCAGGCTAAGGGTTAAGCTGTCACCAATCATAGATATAGTTCAGTGGTTGTAATAGAAAGGTTTTACTGTAACAGTTTGCTTATATTCCCAATGTTCTGCTGGGAGAACTGTTTTAAGAATTTTTCGTCAGATCAAATTTCAATAAGTCATTCTCTAATGTGGATCCAAACTGTTTGTCAATTATTCCAACATTTTCAGTTTCTAACAACTAGCAGACAGCAGACAGAGTGTTTCATTAGCCAGGTTAACATGGCTTAGTGACAATGCCTAAAGCAGATGGTGACAAAGGTGTATGCTGAATATTTATATGTATATAATACAAGTCATGTTATCCCCCCACTATTCAATTTTATCATTTGTTCTTGATCTATTACATTGGCTAATCAAATAAGGATTTTCGGAATTTCAAATAATTTTGAAGCTGGTCACGTGTCAGATCCTGTGCTCCAAAGTATTTGCCCATTTAACTCTTTACTCCATAGTCTGTTTCTAGTTTTGAAGATAGGTCATCACATTGAAATCACATAGGTCATGCAGTTTGAAAGTACATTCTCCTTTACTTTTATCCTATTTTAAGCTTCCATCTGCAGGGGAGTATATAATTATTTCTTATGGCAAGTTCATGACTTTATAAATTGGAAATATTTTCTTTAGTGGATGAATAAATCAAAGGCATTAAAATGTGTGTTTATGAAGTAATGGGTTAAGTGAAGTTATGTACAGCATGAGAGAGGTTAGAACAACTGTGGCAATTCTCCAAGTAGGTTTCAAGGTTTGTGAATCATTCTTGGTCCACACTTCAGATGTACAAAGCGGCCTTTGACATAAAAATTAATTCACCTTGTTTTTCATTATGATGAAAAGCTATAAAACTTCTTCTCTCCAGTACTGTCTTTCTCTCTCTCTATTTCTGTCTGTATCCTTGTCTCTCTCTCAGAGCTCCAGATAAGGGGGGTATTTCAAAATTTAAAATCTTTATTTCTGCTTTAAACCCTATGGTGTCACTACTCATTAGAATCGTCTCGATGAGACGATTCTAATGAGTAGTAACACCATAGGATTTGGTGCTGAAATAAGAGGGGAAATGCTTGATTTGTTTGGTTTACTCCCTCTTATCTGGAGCCCTGTCTCTGTGTCTGTTTGCATGTCTGTCTTTCAGCTTTTCAAGAAGTGCTGTCTGTTGACTGTTCTATAGTGGAGTTGCAATACTATCATTCTGTAACTGAATGAATCCATGGAGAACTTATTATTAGGGAAGTTTCTAAATTATATGTTTTCAAAGTAAATGCTAATCTAGTGTAAATGATGAGAGCAGTGCAGACTCAGATGAAACAGAAATTGCTGCAATAAGTTTATATTTAATACTTTCCCCCGTAGAAGCACCTTATAGCGTATTTAGTTTGTTCCTCCATTAAAGAAATACATGTAGTTAACTGTTTAAATTTATTACTATGAACATGTACCAAAAGAATTGTTAAGGCGTTTTCTGCTTTACTTTCAACTTGACAAAGTTAGTATAAGACAAATAGTTTTGTGGCTGCATAAAGCAAGATGAAAGTAAAGCAGAAAGCTCCTTAAGGAGCTTTCTGCTTAACTTTCATCTTGCTATAAGCTGCTACTTGTCTTCAACACCTTGTGAACATTGAATATTGTTCATTGATCATGATAGCAGAGTAAATGCTGTAATTACAAGGAGCTCGAATAATAGACAGAGTCACTAATTCAGCATGCGTAAATGCGCATGTCTTTTAGCAAGATCCTCACGGGAGAGAGACTTCTCTTAGAATGCTTCTACTACATTTATCAGCTCAGTAACAATCAGATCAATTCAACCCTTTCCTTGCTGAAACTTACAAAATGGATTATTCCACTGTTGAAACAAGACCAATATAATGTTGAATCTTGGGGATGTTTTAAGAAAACATTTCAGAAAATTATAACTAAAACATAAAAATGAAGATGCTGATCAGAGGGCTCCTTTAAAGGAGGCTACTGATCAGAGTCTTCACTGTTTGCAAAAAAATATATATACGCTGGTTCCCGGCATAAGAAAGGGACTTAATGCCATCAGCACACAGCTATTTCGTAGTCCACAAAAGCTGTTCTCGTTAAACCCGTCAGTTCCACAATTGGCTATGATTGCCCTTGGACACCCTTAGGTTGGCAAACAGATTATTATAGGATCAAGGAACGCAAGAACTTCTAAGACTAGAAAGCCGTAACACTGTCTTTTAATCTTTCATGGTTCACACTGTCATTTTCATCTATTTTTGCTCTTTAACCCTTTCCTGCCTAGCGTTTTTCCAATGATGGAGACGCATGGTTGCTTAAAGCAGGTTGAAAGTAAAGCAGAAAGCTCCTTTAGGAACTTTCTGCTTTACTTTTAACCTGTTTTAGCGATCACATCTAGAGTTGTAGGTAAAGGTTTCCCATGTTTCGGTACTTATCATGAAAATGTTAGAGACGTGATTATTAAGCATCTGTATGTGGTGGAATAGGTAAATTCATGGAAGGGCGTTACAGGGAAGGAATGGCTGAAAAAAAGTCTTAATTTGGATATAATTAGAGAGAAAAGTGCTCTCTTCGGGAATAAATTTTACTAGGGTATAATTCAACATGTTCGATTTTTTTCAAGGCAGAAATAAATGCATGATTTTGTTTTATCTCAGTACAATATAACTCAAGAGTGTAATGTATTTTATAGAATTATTTGTAATCATGAAACAATTTTACTGTCATAGCTATATACAGTTGGACCTGCATTGAGTGACATATGAAATCTCACTTAACCCATTACCCCATGAATTAGCCTTTTTACACCTTTAAGTTATTTATTATACCGGTCCACTATATGCAATCATGAATTTGTACACTCAATAAACTGTATTTTATATATATCCTGGTTATAGTCTTCTAGAGTGAAAACAAGCCAAACAAAATACAAATGCAATGCATTAGATCTTGAAAATGACAACTTCTTGAAAATTCTGACAATTTATTTTGATCTGATCGGTAAACAATTTGGAGCCTGATCAGACGCCGGGTAACCCGGCGTCTGATCTGGCTCCAAATTGTTTGCAATGGAAATGCATAATGTCTTCTCTACTGTACCTGTGTTTCTCCAGTGCAATTAGTTTACTAAATACAAGTGTGACTGTTTCGCTAGTTAGGGGAGACCAATCCTTTATTTCTTCTTCACAAAGCGTTTTCTTTTCAGTTGCATAACTCGTGTAATATGGCTTCACATGAAAAGTAATTATAACTGTTTTACCCAGGATTAGCTCATTCTTCCTTCTAATTATGTTTCTTTAATTTTTCTTTGAACCAATAAATCTAGCATAGATGATGTTTTAAATTATATTACAATCAAACTGGAGTCTTATCAGCCATGGAAGCATGGAGATGTTTAACCCATTACCAAATAGATAGACCCTTTTATGTCTTTAATTAATTCATCCACTGAAGAAACTAGTTCCCCTTTTTACACTCATGGATATATATGGCACCATAAGAAAAACGTTCCATATCCTAGCAGGTGATAGCTTAAAGCAGGCTAAAAGTAAAGCAGAATGCTCCTTATGGAGCATTCTGATTTACTTTCAGCCTGTTTTAAGCAACCATCTGTCTTTTAAAATGAAATCAAGCTATTTGGGAAAGGGATGTATGGAAAAGTATGACTTTCAATAAGGCAACTTACATTGTCTAAAGGGAACGAAAAAATGTTTTTAAGAAAGACAACTTGAGAATCTTTATCAGACTGTATTTTATAGCAAATGACATTTATTAAGCACATAAGGGGTTAACTTGAATCATAGGGGCACATAACGTGATGCTGATAGAGTCTCTTCAATTTACTCTTAGCCTTTAACCTGTCAATTCGTCATCTGCGTCAAAATTAATGTTTGCGAAAACTTCAAATTTCTACTTTATGACTATTTTAACTGAAGAAAACTAAAAAGCAATACCAAAACTGTAAGGATCCCAAATCAGACATCAAATTTCTCATCATATGATCAGGGTACAAACTGTTTGCGAAATTCCCGTCAAGCCTTACATCCCATGGTAACGGTTAATAGCCCCTCTTTGTCACAATAATATGCCTCAATGGACACAAGGCACAAAATGCCGCTATTTGTTACAAGCTAAATGCTTCATGGTGACATTCGCGTGAAGTGGTTTGATCGTTTAACAGTCAAACCTCAAACCTGTATCCAATACATTGACTTCTTAAGAAATAGTTTGCTTAATGCAGATTGAAAGTAATGCAGAAAGCTCCCTTTGGGAGCTTTCTGCATTACTTTCAATCTACATTAAACAGCTACCTGTCCAACAGATTGGTCATGTATCTTCCGAAGTTACTTTTTACGGATTTGGATACTTGGTTTCAACTGTACAAATCAGTAAATGGCAAAGACATTGTTCAATTCCAGTAAGTGCTGGATGTTGCATAGAAGAAACGAGTGGTCATTTGATCCTTAGGTAATGTTACAGCAGCGTAAATAAAACAGTTTTATGATCTTGTCAAAGGACGAGAAATATATCAAATTAAATTAAAAAGAACCAATATTAGACAAACATGAATAGATAATTCTTTCCTCCCTATAAAGTGCAATTAAAGGATGTTTTTACCCCTATACCTCTGCATATATATATGCATCACAAAATTGATGCAAATTCATTTACTCTTTAAATACACATACAATGTTTCTAATTTTGAATGCAGATGACTATCTTAAAGAAGATTAATTAAGATGCCTTAAGACACATTCTGCTTTACTTTCAGCCTGATTTAAGAAACCCTCTGCTAGCTAGGATAAAGAAAATATTTCGTATGATACATATATTCATTTACTGTATAAAGTGGAGCTACATATGTTTACTCAAATGGAGGAATATTTAAATCAAAGGTGGAAAAGAAGGAATGAATTCAAAGATATAAAAAGGTGGAGTAATATATTAATGCTGTTGAGATGGCAACTGCTCAGACAGACAGACAGACAAAAGTACAGGCAAATGTATACGTAAACAAGAAAACAACAAAAATAAACCAAGGCTAAACAGAGAAACTTTAACAATCCAGCAAACATATTATTGGAGAAATCCTCACTTTATTGTCATTATAACACCGTTGACGTATAAATGATTGTCAATACAGTTTTACCTGTCTGTAGCAACCATTTTAACGAAAAAAATATTTCTTAACAACAGATGAGAACTTAACGCAGAATGACAGCAATACAGAAAGCACCACAGGAGCTTTCTGTATTGCTGTCATTCTCCATTAAGTGGCACAACTGTTTGAGATATCCGAATATTTTTCTGATTATTTTTCTTGCTAACAGTACAGAGCACCGGATAAGGGTAGTTTTTCAAAAACTTAAATCTTTATTTCTGAATTAAACCCTATGGTGTCACTACTCATTAGAATCGTCTCTTCGAGACGATTCTAATGAGTAGTAACACCATAGGATTTGGTGCTAAAAAGAGTGTGAATTGTTGGATTTGTTGAAATAACTACCTCTTATCTGGAGCCCTGAACAGTAGGTTTAATTGTAGGCCATTCCACACACCTGTGTCACAGTAGAAAGCTTGTAGGAGTCTGACAATAGGCATAAAAATAGTTGCAGTTGTTGCGCAATATGGATTTTCTACCTTTTAAAGGTACTTAATTATTAATTGTATTTATTTTCAGCCACTTTATCCCTGATGGATATCATTTTCAGTGAGCGCCATCTTCCACACAGATGCTTTAATGGATTGTATGATATTCCTAATGTCTCATAACCCACAAACATTAGAAATGCAATTAAAAGTTCAGGTATACTCTTGTCACGTCAACAGATTGTTTTAACGGTATATAATGGACACTCAAGATAAGGGGAAGAAAACAAAACATTTCCAACTTTTAGGCATTCCTAATATGTAGCATCGTTGAAAGAAATCTGTTTCTAAAGCACATCAAACTTTGTCTTTTATGTTTACTTAGTCATAATTATGCGCAAATTACCTATATTAGACTGTGTTTAAGCCATGAGGATGCTTAAAGCAAGATGAAAGTAAGCAGAAACCTTTTGTAAAAGCTTTATGCTTTACTTTATCATATTGCTTAGTTTGTCACCTATATTTAACACAATTAATTAATGTATTGTAATTATTTAGTGGAGTTGGTATTAACTCTGTCCTCCCTGAAACTTTAATTTTTAAATTTTAGTCTAGTCCATTTCTGACTTTTAAGGGTTGATTTTGTCAATGTTTGGTATTATGACAAACAGTGAAGACCCTGATCAGAGGGCTCCTTTCGGAGCCCTCTGATCTGGGTCTTCACTGTTTGCACAGGACAAGTGTACTATTTACATGTACACTGTTTGAAAAGGACGCCTATATGCGGGACAAGGGTTCAAAGGGTTAAACAGTTTGCAAGATCTGACCGTTTTCACTGGTTATAACTCTTCAAAAGTTGTATGTAGTTTGTACATCTGCAACAACAAGTTACTGTTGTCTGCTAATCTGTTATAAAATTTGATTTTCTGAAATTCCTTTTCAAAATAGGATCAGAATGTATAATAGTTTGGATCCAGATGAGATGCCCAGTTACTTGGCGTCTCATCTGGATCCAAACTGTTGGCAATGATAATCGCAGTTGTGTCATTTCTCATACAAAGATTTTTTTAAACCTTTTTTACGTGACTTGACTAATATGATTGGAGGTTCTCAGTGACAGGTCTCATTGTCGATGACATTTAAAGATAATTCAAATTTTGCCTGTTGCCTTTTGTTCTAATGAGTTCCATCTTGATTAACCATTATGACACTTGAAATAGATTGATTTCCTTCAATCTCTAGCCTGCTACAAGACTGGACCCTTATTGTGCAAACAGGGCTCCTGATAAGAGGGAGTACATCGAACAGATCGTACATTTGCTCGCTCAAATCACCAGCAAATCCTATGGTGTTACTACTCATTAGAATCGTCTCGAAGAGACGATTCTAATGAGTAGTGACACCATAGGGTTTAATAAAGAAATAAATATTTTAGTTTTTGAAATGCTCCCCTTATCTGGAGGTCTGATGATGCAAAGCATGTTGTCTGCTTCAATATGGTATTGTCTTCTGAATTTCTTGACAACTATTCTTATTGAGAAAATTTATTATTGTACATATAATGGCCTTGAGGAAGCATAATTATAATTATCAGATAGTTACAAATTTGCAGTTCCATAACTGAACTAAAAATTGATACTAAGTAAATATTTTGTTAACACTTTCAACATTTGAGTATTTGCCTTTCGCTTGAAAGATTCTTCTGCTAAATTTAAAAAAAAAATAAGAAGCAGGATCTGAATAAAAAACACAACACATTCGGTTGACAGTCTACTATCATAAGCAGCAGTCTACTGAAAAATGCAAACAGTTTAGATCCAGACAAGACACTGAATTGAATATTATTGTATGTTATCAGTTTCCAAACTATTTGTCACCTTTTATTAGACTTCTTCAGTTAAATATAAAAATATACATTAAAGCTAAATTTAAAAAAACCAGACAACAATTTTAAAACAGATAACATTATAGCATGTGCATATTATTGTTGTGAGAATGAAATTCCTCAATTTTCATTTTTCCATAACAGGTTTTTCACTTTATTATCACACAAAAAGAAATCCAAACCCTTTTTCCCTAGTATCTAGTATCTAGGGTAGATCCAATCTGCTTCCAAACGTGTCACCAAATTTCACAAACCCAGCAGGATAAAAGCTAATTGTGTTTTTACATTGGCAACATTAGAACAATTGTAGCGATGAACAAATGATGGATATCTGGCACATTTGCCAACTCAATTGTCCGTCTTAATGCCACTGGCTTCTTCCTTAATGAGACGTTTTCATGACACTATCACTAGAAACAATGGTAAGTGATAACAAAGTTAGTCCTGGGCGGATATTGTAACGTGTGACTCCTGGGCCGCATTTCCGCTCACCGTTAACGCGCTACCTGCCATCAGACTTGCATTTCACAAATATATTAGATCCAGTTCAGATGGCGTTATAATTTTATTCTGATCAGGTTCCTAATTGGTTGATAGTTATTTTCATTTTTCGTAAATCATAAAATGGAATAAATTTTTTGTTTTAATAATTTGCAGCCTGTGGCAATATTGGAAGCAGACATATAATAGCGTTATAAGTGTTAAGAATTTCCGTTAAGCAAAGGGCCTTGTAATTATAGTAACAATAACTAGACGAACAGATACAAACTGCTGTTTATTTGCCACAGGTATTGTGTTTAACTGAAAATGAGAGACAGGTAAACTTGCAATAAAGGACTTTCAATGAAGAAAACTTTGAAATCAATAAATAGTGTGCTGCTTAATGGAGGACAAAAGACATGCAGAAAGCTCCTATTGGAGCTTTCTGCATGTCTTTTGTCCTGCATTAAGCTACTACCTGTTTAAAAAGATAGCTCATGAATATTAATTACATGGTTACCTGACTCAGGTTTGACTGTATTGTGAATGTTACAATCAATTGTTACGAAAAGAAATGAACTTATTCCACCTCTACTATCACCCTTAAAGTGCTTAAGATCCAGGAAATATTGTCCACTGTAACCCAACGTTAGCTAGAGTCCAATAAATACTGTCCACTATTACCCTTAAAGTGATAGGGATCTATTAAATATTGTTCACTATTTACCCTTAAAGTGCTAGAGATCAATGAAATACTGTCCACTATTACCCATAAAGTGTGAAGGATCCAGCCATTAAATATTGTCCACTATTACCCATAAAGTGCTAAGGATCCATTCATTAAATATTGTTCACTATTTTACCCTTAAAGTTCTTGGGATCAATGAAATATTGTCCACTATTACCCATAAAGTGGTAAAGATCCATCCATTAAATATTGTTCACTATTTACCCTTAAAGTTCTAGGGATCCATTAAATAGTGTTTCACTATAACCCTTATTAAAGTGCTTCGGATTCATTAAATAGTGTCCACTATTACCCCTAAAGTGCTATAGAGCCATTTATTATGAGCTTATTTTACAATGGTTTGCATCCAGACCATAATTATATGTACTGAATACCTCTGCATCTGATTTAGGTTTAAACTGTGTGTTACTTACAATGGATAATATTATTGTTTCCTGGAAAAAAAATATAATAGGTGAAATAGTTTAGAAATTTCAGCAAACAACAATTCTTAAGCAGATGACATTTTTTCTGTTTTCAACGTCAACCCTTTTCATGCTGAACAAGCAGTATTCAAGTTTTTACAAAAATTACAAATTTGACAAGTTGTCTTACTTGATTTATTAATAATCAGACTTAATTAAATGCTAAAAAACACAAAAACTGCAGCAGGGTTCCAGATAAGGGGGAGCAAAGTGAACAAATCAAACAATTTATCACTTATATTAACACCAAATCCTATGGTGTTACTACTCATTAGAATCGTTTCTTCGAGACGATTCTAATGAGTAGTGACACCATAGGGTTTAAAGCAGAAATAAAGATTTTAGTTTTTGAAATACTCCCCTTATCTACAACCCTGCTGCAGTTTACTTGTATTGTGATTGTCTTGCATGTTTTGTCAATGCCACCATCTGGTTGTCTCTCTTGATCGTCATTTACAAAGATGTCATACTGACAATGCTTTAGTCCTAATCTCACTCTGAATATTCATAAGCTTGTAAAGCTCCACCTGCTATATACATCCATTATCATCTGAACTGTTAATTTAACCCATTACCCCATAAATATGCCTTTTTACGCCTCTGATTTATTCCTCCTCTGAAGAAAATAGTTCCAATTTATACAATTATGAATTTTTATCATAAGATATATTTTATATTTTCTAGTAGATGGTAGCTTAAAGCAGGCTGAAAGTAAAGCAGAATGCGCCTTAAGGTGCATTCTGCTTTACTTTCAACCTGCTTTAAGTTGTCACATGTCTTCAAAACTAGAAACAGGCTATGGGGTAATGGGTTAAATTATCATTTAAATGGAAATCTCTAGGCTCTACACTTTTTGCACAACATACCAGTTTACTGCATAGGAGGAGTTAATCAAAGAGTATTCAGAAATCAATCAAAGAGTTAAATTGCGTAAAAAAATAAATTATATTAAATTTTGATGAAAGTCGCAACTAAAAACCCACAATTTTTTTAGATAAAATGATATCTTTTAAGAAATTTTGAAGATAATGAAAGTTTAGAAGTGATGATAAAAATGTATTTTATTTGCAATAACGCTTTTTCAATAACTTGAATTGTATTTTAAACCTTCTTCCTTCTTCGTATACAAGTGCAGGGCCCACTCTGGAGCATCGACGCACTGGTACTGTACTGGTTTAACCCTTTCCCTTATAGAAGCGACTTTTAGCACATGCATTTTATTCATCCGCTGAAGAAAATAATTACAATATAAACCGTAATGAATATGTATCATATTTAACACTTTCCTTGTTCTAGCTGGTAAAAGCTTAAAGCAGGCTGAAAGTAAAGTAGAATGCGCCATATGGAGCATTCTGCTTTTCTTTCAACCTGCTTTAAGAAGGTCACCTATTTTCAAAACTATAAACAGGCTATGGGGTAATGGGTTAACCAATGTTCTAGAATTACAAAAGTTCTTGAAAACCTTTTGTAGAATTTGTTAATTAATTCTTGAAGCTCTATAAAAAAAATTTAGAAGCGTCCATTTAACGCTCATGAATATTCTAAAATTCTTTAACACTTTTCACAGGGGTTGCTTAGTCTAATACTTGACTGATCATATAGACACTAAATCAGCAGTCGGGTTTCTAACTCTCTAACTCTGCACTGTTTGCTTTGCCTTTGAGCCTGTTTTCTCTTACAATGTTGCTCATTTCATTAAAGGGCGTGAAACGATGTTGTTTTCAGGTTATTTGTGTGACAGTATCCATTGTAATGTTATCGTGAGATGACTGCGTTGACCTCTGACAGATCGAGACAATACGCTCTCAAACTGTAGCTACTGGACGATAAAATCACCTGTTAAACTACCGTGATTACGATCAAGGATCTGGCTCGCGATAGCGGCAAATAATAGACTCAATGAAATGAGCATTGTCAACGAGCAAAAAGACATTGATTTGATAATGGGTCTGAATCAGCCTATACACCCCTTCACCCTTTCAAGTGAAATGAACAATACGACCAATGAAATCTGATGCATGCACAGAGTACTGTCAGTCAAGTAATAAACGATTGTTCAATACCAGAACTATACACAGCGTCTTAATATTTGTTTATGCTTAATGCAGGATAGAAATAATGCAGGAGCTTTCTGCATTATTTCTGTCCTGCTTTAAGCATTCTCCTATGAGTAAATGTTGCTAGGGTTATTTTGATGGGTGGTTGCTTTGCAGAGGTTTGATTGTAAGTTAAATCACAGTGTAGCAAAGTCCTGTCATAGCAGCTTGCTTGTATCTGCAAAAATACCCGCCCAATGCTCGGTGGTTAAACATTGAATGAATAGTGGCAACAAAATTCCTAGACAAGAAGTTGAAATTTTAAATATAGTCAAACCGCAGTCTCTTTCAAGCACTCAAGAGATGGGTTATAAAATTGAAATACTACAAGTTAGTAATGCAGAATTAAATTAAAGCAGAAAGCTCCTATAGGTGCACTCTGCTTTGATTTTGTCCTGCATTAAGGGTGTATCAATGTCATGAGCCATTTTTTCAAAGTATTAAACTTTTTTTCTATCATTGTTTTTTTGTAAGAGCTATTTATGATGAATGAAAAAATGAAAAAAAATATACATGGTGGTGTCCTTTTTTATGAAGAATTACTACCATAGATAGGAAATAAATAACACAAAACCAAATTATCATATTTGTTTTCATTTAAAATGGGTTTTATTGAAGCGGGTTGTTTGAAAAGGACAAAATAAGAGGATGTGGGTGGGGTAAATTTTACATGGCCGTAGAGCCAACTGTTGTTCACCAAAATGTACACTTTTTCTATTTTTTCATTCATCTTAAATAGCTCTTCAATACAAAACCATCATAGAGTGTTTTCATATACTTTGAAAAGTTCCCAAATTCATGACATTGATACACCCTTAAGCAATCATCTGTTTTGAGAGATTGACATGTCTGTTTAAAAATGGGTCACTAATAACATATTTGTGCAAAATAAGATTAAATAAAAGCAGAGTGTCTGTTCAAAATGAGTTTATTACGCTAGAATAAAGGAATTTTTAATCTTCAGAATAAAAATAACATAAGATGAAAACAAAAGCTAATATAAATCACAGGAATTTGAATTTTTTTAGATACCGGTAGTTCAATTCTCCTCATTCTCTGCAAGCTGTATTGAAAAATAAAGTGTAGCATTAAAAACTGTACGTTAATTGTTTAACTTGTAAGCATAATTTTCAACCCGTTTTTTTAAATGCTGCATTATGTAGATATCAAGTTGCTCAAACTGTTTTCTGCTTTTGATTCTAAACTAAGACACTTTACTAACATTTGCTGACATAACTATCAAAGTACCGGTAACAAAAAGTTTTGACCCTTAGTCTGATCTAGATCTACACTGTTTGCAGAAGTCTCAAATAGTTTCCACTGCAAAAAGGTTAAAAAAGAACTGTTGCAGAGCAAGATGAAAGTGTTGGAGGGCTAGAACGGTTCAAACAGTTCATCAGGTTTTGCCCCTCAGGCTATCGAGGATTGTTCAACTGATATCCTGTTCTTCAAACAGGAAACCGTAATCAAAATATTTCATGCATTATACTGTCAGGCCTATACTAATTGGCCGATTCAAAAAAATCATGTCAATCTTTAAAACAGGCATTTGCTTAATGCAGGTCAAAAGTACCACAGAAAGCTCCTTTAGGAGCTTTCTGTAGTACTTTTGTCCTGCATAAGCAGCTACAAATCACAATATTGTTTTTACAAATCGGTCACCGAATATAGGTGTGATTGTATTCATTCCCCCAATACATCAATAGTGATATATCGAGCAGTCAGTTTTTGATTTGCGACTGATTGAAAATAAAGACAGTTCGATGAATGTCTTGGGTGTTATTGATTTTGTAACTGTATGGGTCTGGCTTTGTCATCCATGTTTGTAATATATGCATCATGAATCACTGATGATCAGCACAGTTACTATTAAACCCTTTCTATGTGGGAAACCTATATATTTATACAGAGCTCCAGATAAGAGGGAGTAAACTGCACAGATTCAACAGTTTCTCACTTATTTTAGCATCAATCCTATGATGTTACTACTCATTAGAATCGTCTCTTTGAGACGATTCTAATGAGTAGTGACACCATAGGGTTTTAAGTAGAAATAAAGATTTTAGTTTTTGAAATACCCCCCTTATCTGGAGCCCTGTTTATAGTTTGCAAACAGTGCAGACCCTGATCAGAGGGCTAATGAAGGAACTTCTGATCTGGGTCTGCAGAGTTTCTTATTTCTATTTTTTCAGAAATATTTCTAAAACGACCCATTGAAAGAAAAATCATAAACATATCATTTTTTTTCAAAAGTGAAATAGTCCAATAGAAAAAGTCTTCATAAAAAGGGTTAATTATTTTTATTAATCCCTCCACTCCATAGATACACCTTTGAACAGACTTAATTTATTCCTCCATTGAAGAAAAGTACACAGAAATTATTGTGCAACATAAAAAAAATAATCCTATATAGCAAATGGTAGCTTAAAGCAGGCTGAAAGAAAAGCAGAGGCGCATTCTACTTTACTTTTAACCCGCTTTAAGTTGTCACCTGTCTTCAAAACTAGAAATAGGCTGATGGAGTAAAGTGATAATACATCAAACAGGTTAGTAACTTGTATAAACCCATCTATATCTTTAGCCCATTACTCCATAGCCTGTTTCTAGTTTTGAAACAGGTCACCACTTAAAGCAGGTTGAAAGTAAAGCAGAATGTGCTTTAAGCTACCATCTGCTAGGATATAGATAATGTTTCTTATGGTGCATATCTATGACTGTATAAATTGAAACTATTTTCTTCATTGGATGAATAAACAAAAGGCATAAAAAATCGTATTTATGGGGCAATTGGTTAACCCTGATCTGCCTAAGTGAGGGAGAGAGAGAAAGAGAGAGTGACTTAAACCTACTCCCCTACATACCAACACATAGTTGAATACAAATTGCAGATTAAAACAGAATTGAAGTAATACAGAAAGCTCCTACAGGAGCACTATATGATATTGTGGAAGATGAATATAGGTGATTTGCCCTGATTGCTATTGTATTCATCCACTTTTGAATTCAGTCAAATTTTTCTAAAGTGTCCACATAACTCTTAACTCCATAGATATGCATTTTTACACCTTTAATATATTCCTCCACTGAAGAAAGTAGCTCCAGTTTATACAAACATAAATATGTATACTGTATTTAGAAATATTGTAGCAAATTGTAGTTTAACCCATTACCCCATAAATAAGCCTTTTTACCCCTCTTATTTATCCCTCCACTGAAGAAAATAGTTACAATTTATAAAGTTGTGAATATTTTTTAACATTAGAAATTATTTCTATTTTGTAGCAGCTGGTAGCTAAAAGCAGGCTGAAAGTGCTTTACTTTCAACCTGCTTTAAGTGGTCGTCTGTCTTCAAAACTAGAAACAGGCAATGGGGTAATGGGTTAAAGCAGGTTGAAAATAAAGCAGAATGCACATTTTTCTGCTTTACTTTCAACCTGCCTAACCTGGTCACATATCTTCAAATCTTAAAAAACAGGCTTTGGAGTAATTTAAGGATAAGATATAGACTGTAAGAAAGGTGACAGCTTAATGCAGCCTGAATGTAAGGAGCTTTCTGTTTTACTATTGCTCTGTATGTCTGTGGAAATTGGAACTATTTTCTTCAGTGGAGTAATAAATTAAAGGAGTAAAAGTGCATATATATGGAGTAGTGGGTAAAGTCTTATTGATAATCATGATGGTGAGGATGATGATAACTATATCTGATGATTTCAATGATAAAGAGAAAGTTGATGATGAAAATTTTTCAGCAACTTAAAGCTTAGGTTAAAATTTTAGTCTTTGTTCACACAGATGTCGCATTTAGGAATTATCTCCGCTATATCTGTCTGTCTGGAAAAACATCGGGATTACATAAGTGATCAATTTCTTTTCTTACGTAATATTAATGTCCGCGTAAAACACAATGAAAGACAGAAGTCATAACTCATATGAGAATTTTTGTGCAGTTCATTTTTATGAAACGTGATTTTTATTGCAGTTTTTACCTTTTTGTTGTTTGAGTCAACCTCTTGTCTCAATTTACCCTGAACCCATAACTTATCCACAGTTTGACACTTGTCTTCTGCAGCCGACGACTCTTTGAAGATGCAGGGCTCCAGATAAGGGGAATATTTTAAAAACTAAAATCTTTATTTCTTGATTAAACCCTATGGTGTGACTACTCATTAGAAGCGTCTCAAAGAGACGCTTCTAATGAGTAGTAACACTATAGGTTTTTGTGCTGAAATAAGGAAGAAAATGTTGGATTTGTTCGGTTTACTCCCTCTTATCTGGAGCCCTGAGATGTATCCTGATCTTTAAAAATAGAAAACTGCATAATGCGGAACAATAGAAATTTGAGCCTTCTGCTTTACTTTAATTTGTTCTGCGTTAACCCATTAACCCTTAGTCTGTTTCTAATTTTGAAAACAGATGACCACTTAAAGCAGGTTGAAAGTAAAGCAGAATGTGCCTTAAGGCACATTCTGCTTTACTTTCAGCCTGCTTTAAGCTATTATCTGCTAGGATATAGAATATGTTTCTTACGATTCATATTCATTACTGTATAAAAAAAACCTATTTTCTTCAGTGGAGGAACAAATTATAGACGTAAAAAGGTGTATTTCTGGGGTAATGGGTTAAGCTGTTACCTGCGCATAATTATGGTACTTGAAGTGACTGCTTAATTCTTGCACTTTGACAAACCGACAGCTGTAGTGGATTAAACATCTTTTTTCATTTGTTTTGTAATCTTGAAAATTGTCAATATTCAAGCAAACAGCAAGTTTACATCACCAAAAGAATATGAAATCTTTTAGTCGAGAATAAAAAAAATTGTGTCGTAGATCATCTGAGGAATAAAGAGATTGGTGTCTGGTCATCACAATAGGCGAGGTATCTGCTCGATTTTCCGTAATTGTGCTTCATACAACAGCCAATGACAGATGCAATTGGGACAATACGTTGCGCGATTTAAAAATTCCTGTATATTGCACCATTATTGTTCTCTCTCCGACTCTATTGTTGATGGAAGGGAAATGCGTGGACAAATAAAAAGCGCAGGTCGAATACTATGTATAGAAGACAGATTTGTATTGGGGTAGAATTACTTGGCCCAAATGATTCAGTGACGACTGTTGTAAAATGAAATTTACAATGAAATCTCATTATGCAATGTCGTAGGTAGGATGTTTTGAGACATAAAAGTGCTCAGTTTATTATTTTCGGAACATTTCATTCTGATTTATATTCGCAAAAAAAAGAAAATAATAAGGTGCGGATTTGTACAATTGAATCTTTTAGAATTCACAAAACATGTGTCTGCCGCAACCCTTGTCATGCTGAAATCTCAAATGGACTTGTCCGTTTTCTGATTTATGACCAAATCACATTGACTTTGGAGGTTTTTGCCCAAAAGTATTTAAGTATAACAAACAGTGTAGACCCAGATCAGAGAGCTCCTTCAGGAGCTATCTGATCTGGGTCTGCACCGTTTGTAAAGTTGTATAATTATTGTAAAACACAACCCTAAATAGTAAAAAATTACAAGAATAAATCAGGGAAGGATTTCAAAATCTGAAATCTTTATGACTACATTAAATCCTATGTTGTCACTACTCATTAGAATCGTCTCTTCGAGGTGATTCTAATGAGTAGTCACACCATAGGATTTGATGCTGAAAATGAATGAGTAAATGTTAGATTTGTTCAGTTTACCCATCTTATCCAGAGCCCTACTGAATTGGAAATTGGGATTGTCCATTTAACCCATTACCCCTTAAAAACGTCTTTTTACGCCTCTATTTATTCCTCCACTGAAGAAAATAGTTCCAATTTATACAGCCAAGAATATGTATCAGAAGAAATATTTTCTATATCCTTGCAGATGGTAGCTTAAAGCAGGCTGAAAGTAAAGCAGAATGTGCCTTAAGGCACATTCTGCTTTACTTTCAACCTGCTTTAAGTGGTCACCTGTTTTCAAAGCTAGAAATAGGCTAAGAGGTAATGGGTTAAAGTTTCAGGGATGAAAGGGTTATAAATGAGGAGTTATGAATTGTTTTTTGGAAATCTTTTATTCAAATGAGATTGAGAACATTACATTTTTATCACAAGAATATCTTAGTGTTACGCGAAGTCGTTCTTTTCTTTTTCAAATGGGCCGAATATGACATTAGTTTAATGTGGTTAGGTTTGTAATATGTGCTACATTGTTTATGATACAATGAACTCTTGATAGAAATTAAAATGCCTTAAAGTGCCTCTCTTTAATGGACAATGCTCTTAGGATGGAAAAAGAATAGTGTCTCAGACGAGAGATGAATTCGCATTGAGCATTGTGCTAAAATTTGCAGTTACGTTTGTTTACAATACTTGTTAACGCTTTAACCCTTTCCCTTATAGAAGCGACTTTTAGCACATTCATTTTATTCATCCGCTGAAGACAATAGTTCCAAATTATACCGTAATGAATATGTGTCATATTTAATACTTTCCTTATTCTAGCAGTTAATAGCTTAAAGCAGGCTGAAAGTAAAGCAGAATGCGCCTTAGGGCGAATTCTGCTTACTTTCAACCTGCTTTAAGTAGTCACATATCTTCAATACTAGATACAATGCTATCAGGTTAAATGTAGGAAATAGTGTTGATAATCTGTTTACTAATAGTTATAACCCTAATTAGGCGTCGCAACATTGAAATGAAGCGTCTAATCTGGATCAAAATAATTTGGTACTCAGATCAAGTGTTTCCCAATAAGAAAATTGCAAGAGTTAAAATTAGAATTTTTGCAAAATATTTAGATCAGATGATGTTTATTCATATTTATATAAGGATTATATATAATAATTCTGTTTATTTTGCTGAGGCTATTAAAGACTGTTATATATGTATTGTATTGAGCATTAGAGGGTTATATATACAATGAAATAACACATACTGATAAATCTTAGAGCTTAGTGGGCATGTGTATCTGAAAAAGATAGATAGATGCAGGGCTCCAGATAAGCTTAGATGGGTATTTCAAAAACTAAAATCTTAATTTCTAAACTAAACCCTATGGTGTCACTTCTCATTAGAATCGTCTCTTCGAGATGATTCTAATGAGTAATGACACCATAGGATTGGATGCTGAAATGAGTGAGAAAATGTTGAATTTGTTCTATTTACCCCCTCTTATCTGGAGCCCTGTTAAGATGGACAGACAGTCTGAAGGACAGACAAATAGAGAGAGCATGACTGATTGTGTTTGCGGGATAGAATGAGTGAGATAAAAAGATAAAGAGAGAAAAGTTTAAATGAGAATGGGGTATAAACATTACAGGGCTTCAGATAGGGCGAGTATTTCAAAAACTAAAATCTTTATGTCTGCACCAATCTTCCATGGGACGATAACTCATTAGAATTGTCTTGAAGAGACGACTCTTACAAGTAGTCACAACATAGGGTTTAGTGCAGATATGAAGGAGAAAATGTTGGAAACAATGAGTTTACTTCTTTGGAGCCTTCAAGATTATAGAGAGAGAGATATGACAAGAGGAAAAATTTGATGGATAGAAAGTGTGTATGAATATCATAGACATTGTCCTCAGAACTTTGGTATGAGATTTGGATCCACACTGTTTGCAATGTTTGAAAGGTCTCGTTTTGTGGGACTTTGATCATGCAAGTTTGTTAAAGTACATCTTTTGCTTCTTGTTATAACTTGCTTCTCTATAATGAGTTACACATAAACATGTTTTTAGCTGCCACTCAATGAAACAGTTAAGCTCAGGGCTCCAGATAAGAGGTAGTTACTTCAACAAACCCAACATTTTCTCACTCGTTTTTAGCACCAAATCCTAAGGTGTTACTACTCATTAGAATCGACTTGAAGAGACGATTCTAATGAGTAGTGACACCATAGGGTTTAATTCAGAAATAAAGATTTTAGTTTTTGAAAAACTACCCTTATCTGGTGCTCTGTTAGCTGATCTTTAAAGAATCTAAAGCCAACTAGGATTCTGTTTAATGCAGAACAAATGAAATGCAGAAAGCTCCTTTAGGAGCTTTCTGCATTTCATTTGTTCTGCATTAAGTTGTCCCCTCTCTTAAAGACTGTCTTAGATATGGTTGTCTTTCTGTGGAAGTTTGATACAAGGTTTACTGTATCAGGATTTATCGAGGTTTGAAGTTAAAGAATAGTTTTTGTATGACTTTCACATCATACTGAGACGCTCCGAATAATAATTTTCATAAATTATAAAAGAAGTTGCAAATTTTCACAATGTGCCGGTCGGAATCGCTGACAGAAAGCAGATTAAGCAACCTTATAAAATAAACCTTTTCTTAACCCAAAATTAGAATTCATAAAGCTTTGGCATTAATACAAATTTTATAATCCCTTTACTATACTTCATTTGTGTCACTTTTTCTTCACTTCATGGACATCAATAGCATAAAATAAACTTTGAAGGATCCGTATGAGAGAAAGAACGGCATTTTCATATTATCGAGGCATTTTTTTTTCCACAAGAATGTTTCGGCAAGCATGTTGAGACAAACTTATATCAACTTGAATGGGCCTTTTCAGTTTCATCTTTAGCCATGCTGGGTGGGAATTTTTTTTAAAATGTTGTCAGCTAAGTATATTAACTTCACAGTCAAATAACTTAATTTCGAACATTTTGCCATTGCTCGATCATGTGTTTAAGATTGTTTGAAGTTGACATAGCTAATGGTATTTGATCAGGATTCATGCACCGCACAATAATTAAACTGAATGGAAATGGCCGTTAGAGGTTCGATAAATCCTTTCACAATTGAGCTGTATTTTCGATGGTCCATTTTTGGCGATCATTTGTGTTGGTGAGAAAAGAAGTTGCGATGCCTGAAGTGAGTCTTATGATTCGATTATGGGATTATGTACTTGTTTATTCACTGTTTACTTGTTGTTTGGGTTGTTTTATTTGGAGGCCCTATACGGGTGCAACTGGCTTGCAGGATTGGCTTGCAGCCTCACCCACATGTATTTAACCCATTACCCATAGCCTGTTTTCAGTTTTGAAGATGGGTGACCACTTAAAGCAGGTTGAAAATAAGCCCTCCGAAAGGAGCCCTCTGATCAGGGTCTTCACTGTTTGTCATAATGCCAAACATTTACAAAACAACCCTTAAAAGTCAGAAATTGACTAGACTAAAATGGAAACTGGAATTGTCCATTTAAAGTTCAGGAAGGAAAGAGTTAAGCCACCACCTGCCTTGAAAAAAACATGCAACCCATCAGAAAGTGGAAATGTTTTCTTTGACTAGACAAGCTTCCTGCATTTCTTCCATATAAAATTAATGTAAACTTAAAAGTTTTTTCTGGATCCAGAATGTTTTATCAACCTTGACTCACTACACAACATCGCTTAGATTCCAAAACATAAATTTTAAATTGATTTCGTGAAAACCTTCGTTCCCTGTCGTCAAAACTATAGGAGGTTGACAAAAAAAGGAATAATTTGCTTTTAAAACACTTCCGTACCCTAAACCTGCTCTGAATGAAACTTGACTTGCATGAAAGTTTGCAAACAGTTTGGATCAAGATTAAATGCCAAGTTAAACCCAAACCCAGCATCTGAATTGGATTCAAGTATTGTATATAAATGGTATAGTTACAAAGCTTATACAGCTCCAGATATAAGAGTGTATACACTTTCAACATTTACTCTTTTATTTCTGCACAAAACCCTATGGTGTGACTACTCATTAGAACCATCTCTACGAGATGATTCTAATGAGTAGTCACAACATAGGTTTTGGTGGAGAAACAAGTATTTTAGTACACTAAATAGTCCCCTTATATAGAAACATACAGATTTGACTATTTTGCATACTCTCTCTGATGTAGCAAGAAAGCAACATTATTTAAATCTTCAAACAGGCATAATATATGATATATAAATGCAGGATCGCCACGCCACGCAAATGTTCGGGCCTCGCCCGATCAAATTGAGATGGGTGATATTCATAACTTTACCCACAGGCTATTGTAACCCGTAAGCCTCTCGCTGAAATTTTAATTAAATCGACAAAGCTCTGCCCCAAACTGCTCTGTCGGAAAACACAATTGCGACAGGGTTGATTATGCAATGACAATAGGGTGGGTGGGGCGTAAGCCAACATTCTACGAGCCCTCTTTTCAATGTGAATGCATATTAATATTCTGATTTGATTTTCATAACTTAATGTGATGTTTGTGGCTATTATGCCGATCACAAGACTGTGATTTTTGGCCGTGTAGATGGGCTACTTGTGATGTGAAGCAATAGAGGTGAAAGACTTGATTGTCAAAGCTGAGGATTTTATTGGGTACGTTTCCTTCAGGCCTGCGTAACAGAGTTCTTATATTTTATATCTGAAGGGGAAAATGAAATTAGATGTAAGTTATTTATTAATATTTCATAGTTTAAAGTTTGATACACTTAATTGAAAGAATGATGAAATTAGTGAATGAAGAAATAAGTTTTAAAACATTTGATTGTCTGAAAATTTAGTAGTCAAACTTGTATTATTAACCCATTACCCCATAGCCTGTGTCTAGTTTTGAAAACAAGCAGCCACTTAAAGCAGGTTGAAAGTAAAGGAGAATGAGCCTCAATGCACATTCTGCTTTACTCTCAGCCTGTGCTTTAAGCTGCAATCTTCAGGGATATAGAAAATGTTGCTTATGATTTATATTCATGTCTGTTTAAAGTGGAATTATTTCCTTTAATGAAAGAATAGCTAGATTTAATGCGTAAGGCATGTTTTTAGAGTAAAGGGGTAGGAAAATAATGCAGAGCTTTCTACATTATTTCATCATGCAGCACTAACACTTTATCCATTGCCTGTTTCTAGTTTTGAAGACATGTGACAACTTAAAGCAGTTTGAAAGTAAAGTAAAATGTGCCTTATACTGCATTCTGCTTTAAGTTAAATTTCAATTATTAGAGCTCGCTTATAACTTACCCATATTTCAAAGTTTAAACATGGCTTTAAATCCACTTAACCTTCTACCCCTATCTGATTCTAGTTTTGAAGACAAGTGACTACTTAAAGCAGATTGAAAGTAAAGCAGATTGAGCCTTGATTGTTGCTTAAGGCACAATCTGCTTTTTTTCAGCCTACTATAAACTTCCATCTACTAGGATAACTATAGTAACTATTTCTTATGGTACATATTTATGATATATAAAGTGAAACAATTTTCTTCAGTGGAGGAATATATTAAAGGCATAAAAAGGTGTATTTGTGGAGAAATATACAAGAGACTTTTAATTAAAGCTGTTCGACTATGCATGTTAAAACAGAGTGTTGAGTGAATAGATATTGTAAGAAGAATGTGTGGCCTCATAGCTTTCTCTTTACATCACCAAATGACATTATTACTATATGAGAAATTCCACCCCTTAAACAGTCTGTCAGTCAGCGTAATTTGTCATCAATTTGCATCGTAATCAAATTTTAGCATTGCCTTGTAAATAAATGTTTTATAAAATAAATTAACAAAGATTTTAGTCATTGTAAAGAAAAATTGTTTTAGATAGAGTATAATGTTTAAGCTTTCTCTTGAATGAAATAATAGAAGCAAATGACAATTTTGTCGCCAAGAGAGATAAAGTTAATTGAAAGAACTCTTAGTAATTTTCTTCTGCAGAAAATGATCGTCTGCTGCAACGCGTTACTTAGAAATTTCCAGTAATTTTTTCAAAAAACATAATCAGATTTACAGACAGTTTGGATCCTGATGAGAACTCGGCGTCTCATCAGGATCCAAGCTGTTTGCAAAAATCGATTTTGCAAAATTTTTAATTGAATGCTAAGGGCTAATTAATAATAGTTTGGGTGATACATCAAAGATTGACTGTCAAAGGTACAAGTATAAGTGACAGGTGGATGACCAGTCACCTTGTAGATTAGACAAAATACAGGTAAACTGCTGTTATTATTTGTCATAATAATTTTAAACTGCCACAAGACTAGGCTCAAAATAATGATGGCCTATCTACAATTATACATACAACTTTGCCCGAGGGTCCGAATAGTTTGTGAACAGAGAAATATCACTCGGAAGTAATGACGATTATTAAATAGTATTTCCTGTCCCCTTCCTTCACAAAACATTTCACTTTTGCTTTTGTTCGCTCATTTTGTCTTGGTTGATAATGCTTTGATTATCACCTTTTGTTTTGTGTCAAAAGTTTGAATTATTCTTGATCTGTGTATCTGAAGGATTTACTAGTCTTTGTTCTAAGAATTATTTTGTTTAATCAGAGGAGGGCAGGAATAAAACAAGGTAGGAATGGTTTAAATTAGTTTACTTTGAAAAGAAGAATGTGAATTATTATATATTCTTTGAATTCTAAGAAATATTTCTGCAAAATTTAGTATCTTCTGTTATTGTTCGAAAATTAATTTTTATAAATTAGGGTCAGAGTTTCAAACAGATTGGATCCTGATGAGATGCTGAGTTACTGTTTGCAAAAGTAATAAAGTTTTTCATCATTATCAATGCTGCAAACTTTGAGGTAAAACACATAGTATACATAGGAGTGGTGGTATCTTAACATCATAAAACAGTGTACATGGAAACAATGAATGCTGTTGCTTTTGATGTCTTATAATGGTGCTGAGCTTGTGTATGGATTACAGAAGCATTTGAGTGACAATAGTAGAAAATAATAATGTAGATGACGAAATTGATAGCCATATTAATTTATCATGGTATTTGATCCATTAATGGAGTACGAGACAATTGTGAATATTATTTATTTTTTTATTGACGAGATACTGTATGTATAAGTCAAAAAATAAAATATGTTCTATTCTGTTCTGTTCTATTCGATTCTTATCTTCATTATCATGATCATAGTGGCTGGTACTATTATGATTATGATAATGATAACAATAATGATATGATGTATGTAATAATTATATTAATAAAACATGAAATAATAATAGCATTATAATAATAATACATTGTAATTAAAATGATAATAACTACTATTGTTTTTATCATCATCATTGTTATTACCATCATCATTATAATTATTAACGCTATTATTACCGTCATATTATAATAATAATAATTATTATTATTTAATATATTATTATTGTTATCATATTATAGTTATTATTATTATTATTATTATTCTATGTACTACAGTACCTTATTATCACAATCATCATCAGAGCACCAGATAAGGGTAGTTTTTCAAAAACTAAAATCTTTATTTCTGAATTAAACCCTATGGTGTTACTACTCATTTGAATCGTCTCTTCGAGACGATTCTAATGAGTAGTAACACCACAGGATTTGGTGCTAAAAAGAGTGAGAAAATGTTGGATTTGTTGAAATAACTACCTCTTATCTGGAGCCCTGATCATTATCATGCTAATGGGGTGAACTATTTGATTCTTTTCCTTACTGCTACTATAACTAGATGTATTATTTGAAAAAATATAACATAATTAATATGTGTCTCTTTCATCTAAAAAGTTATACCATGAATACTTTTAGTTATGTGTGTCTATTTTCTGTATAACTTTATTCACAACAAGTTGTTTGTCATGTCATCTTGAATACATTGTAAATATTTCTACACCTACACAGATGTATTTTTGAGTGATTTTAAACTGTTTATCAGACCACAGTTTTTCTTGCATCTATCATAAATAACATGCAATAAAATAAATATTTCATAAAAGATAATTTCAACAAATATAGGTACATTGTATACAAAAGGGGGCATCTGCATTAAAATAGGTTTGACACCTTCATAAATCTGTAATCAAAATTTAGGGAAATGCAAAAGAAGTATAAGCAGATTACGTATTATTTGCAAGTGATATCTGTCAGTGAAATGGTTGATAATGCTGGGCTAAGGGTAGAAACCGTCTTATCATATAAACACTAGTGGAGGTGGAGAGGGGAAAAATCTCATGAAAAAAAAGTTTATTTACAATAAAGGATACAAGTGGTCTTTTGTTCACAGAGTAAATGTATCATTGCAGATATACATGCACAGTTGTACATAATATTATATCTATAACCCTTTCCCCATAAAAAGGCCTTTTTACACCTTACACCTTTATAGTTGAAATTTATACAGTCATAAATATGTATCATAGTACCAGTAAATATTGTCTATACATTAGTAGATAGTAGCTTAAAGCAGGCTGAAATTTAGTAAAGCTGAATGTGCCTGGCACATTCTGCTTTACTTTCAATTTGCTTTAAATGGATACCAGGTCCTGATGTCTTCAAAATGAGAAATGGGCTATGGAGTAATTGGTTAACCCATTATACTCTATAGCATGTTTCTAGTTTTAACACAGATGATCACTTTAAATAGGTTGAAAGTAAAGCAGAATGCACCTTAAGGTGCATTCTGCCTTACTTTCAACCAGCTTTAAGCTACCATCTGCTATTATATAGAAAATATTTTAATGACGTAATGGTTTATATATAACATTTTGAATGAAAGCAGTTGTTATGTATATACACAAGTTTGATACATAAAAAACTTGAAAATTATTTTACTATTTCTTATCGGGAATGGCTTGATCCATTTACAGGACCTGTGGATATGCTAGGAAAAGGTCTGAAAATGCATAGAAAATATAACTCATGGTTGATAAATTAGAATTTTGCCTGTATTTATATTCACTTCTTTCTCTTTCCAGGAGCATGTCTTCAAAGCGTAAAAATACGCCAACCAAGCTACCAAAGGACGACGTCGTAACTGAGCGACCAATATACAATACTTTACCTCAGGACCTAAACCATTACGAACTTGGCCGCGATATTGACTACCAGACCCCTCTACATATCGTCGAGAACCATCCCTACAGTAACGGTCTTGACGCACACGATTCCGACAGTAGCTTCGATCGAGATCGACCAACGAACAAGAAACAGAGGCTTCTTCAAAGTGTACGCCATAGTTCAGATTCCGAATCGGATCAAGAATACGCTGCATATAATAACACTAACTCAACAAAACCCACCCTTGGGTTGCATAAAAAGTCCATGGAAAGTGTGCTACGGCGACTGAATTCGTCGTCCTACCAGTGCGCGGACACAGAAATGGATAAGGAATACATAGACAAATGTCTTATGACATCGCACGGCTCACAAGACAAGCAGTTGTTATACAATATACAACAGTTGCTAAGTGACTCCACTGCTCAGGATAAAGAGAAGCGTCTCGGAGAAATGATTGCTCAACTACAAAACCTTAAAGAGAGCATAAAGAAAGAAAAACAGGTAAACAGTTACTGTTAATTGTATTATTTATTTCAATTAGGAAAATACTGTGGCCCGTCTTACGACAAAAACGGCCGTAAGTCAAAACTTTAGAATACTACAAATTTCTGATTTCTGCATCTAATCCTGTTTTATAGCATCTCTTTGGAATCAAATTTTTCAAAACAATTCCAAAGATATGTCATAAAACATGATAAGATGGAGAAATAATTAAACAATGATGATTTTAGAATCTGACCTACGACAATATTTCATGTATGACGTCAAATAAGACGGGCCCCAGATGTCACAACCAAACCCTGAGACGATTCTAATGAGTAGTAACACCATAGGATTCGGCACTGAAATGATTGAGAAAATCTTGGACTTGTTCAGTTTACTCCCCAGTGGAATTGTCCATTTCAAAGGGTGAATGAGTTATCTTGCTCGTATCTGAAGACTTTCTCTTCAGCCTACTCCATACTCGTCTATTCCTTGCCTACAGGTTATGTAAAAATTACCCACAGTCAAACCTAATGTGTTCTCCTGAAATATTTCGTTTCGCTTCCCAAAATTGTTTGTTTATTCAAACAAAACACTTTTTAATTGAATGAATTCAGTCACTGGGAAGCTTTATCGTGGACCGACTGCTTTGAATTAGTGTATGTCTGGTAGATACATTATCTGGAATCTTGAGGAATGTTGCTTTGTTTCCAAGAAGGATCTCGCTGGTTTTAAAGGGATTTTAAAAAGCTATATAACTTAATGTCTCCGCTCTCAAATTTTTAAAAATGTTTCCGTTGAGTTGTTATTATGAATTAGAGAAGAATACAGAGAACTAGTAATGAAGACGGATGATTTACTTGTGTTGGCAAAACAAAACAAAATAAATTTTGAAGCAACTTTGGAAGTTTTATTTAAGTTTATAGAAATATTAATGGATTTTATTTTTCTTATTTGATACATCATGAAATAAAGCTATTTAAGAAATGATTTCGAAAAGAACAATATGCTCATTAAAAGTAAATACAGCACACCTTTTCATTATGTCTACTAAAAAGAAGGAAAATTGATTGTACATAATTAAGGCATGTAGCTAAGCAAGGTTACAGTAAAACAGAAAGCTCCTAAAGGAGCTTTCTGTTTTACTGTCACGTTGCTTTAAGCAGTCGCCTGTCTTAACCCATTGAGCCATATTGACTCATATTGACGCATTGTGCTATATTCTCATACTGACTCATTTTGACACACTTTAATCCACTAGCTTGTATTGAGATAAGCATTGATAATTGTTTATTTAAACACCTAACTAAATAAACACAATTAGTAGTCATTATCAGGAGAGAGGTTTTACTGTATTTCAAAAAATGACAATTGCAAAATCAAGAGCCCAACTCTGGCTGCTTTAATCAAGAGTCGGGAGTTGTGGTTACATGCATGACTGTTAGATACACTCGTGCCTACCTCAGTCAAGCTCTGGTAGAGACCTAGCATGAATGAATCCACTGATATATCTATCTTTAGCACATCTCAACTAAAACGATCTGCATTTACAGATTGAATTCAAATCACTGTGTGCAACATTTTGTATGTGATCAATATTAAAGAGTCATGGTTTTTTAGAGACAATGTTTTATAAAATACTAAGAAAATGTATAGTTAGATTTATCATCATAGTTGCTGCGACTATTAAAACAAATGAAGCATTCAGATGCTGAAAGGCTTTTTACCATGTTGTTACCGTGAGAACTGACTGTTGTTTTCAGGAAGTCAGACATTTTTTTTAATGATTTTCTTCAAATCAATGATTCCAAAGATAAATATGCTTATTTATAACTGGTAGCTTGTATATTTAGAAATTCAGTTAAACCTCATTCCTCCTATTTTAGTCAAAAGTGAAAAATGAAGAGAAATTGTCTTGTCAGGCATCTGACAGTTATAAACAGTTAATTTCTAAAAAGAATAGAACTCAAGTTTCAGAAGACCTCAAAAAGGTTGTAACCTTGGGAACAGATGACAATTCCTGCAATTATTTAAATTATATAGCACTAAAAAGGCTTCCCAAATTAACCTTTGAAGTGTTTAAAATAAATATTACAGACCTTTTCTAATACTTTAGATTCACGGAGGACACTCAATTACACTCTTTGTCTTTCCGAGATCCATATATAATTTGTTTGTTGCTAGGAATCTTAATTTCAGTTGCTACAATAATAAAATATTTCATATTATCAGCAGACAATTCTTTGAGCAGACGACATTTCTTCACTCTTCTAAAGGTCAAAGCTTAACCCTTAGCCCGCCAAATAAATTGTCGTCTGCTATATTTCTCGTCTGCTTCAAGTTTCAAAGTGCTTCAAAGTTGCTCAAAATTGCTGAAAATGTTGTCCGAGTGTCAAACAGCTTGGATCCGGATGAGACGCCGAGTTACTCGGCGTCTCATCCGGATCCAAGCTGTTTGCATATGGAGCTATAGTCGTGAGTGGCAGGCTAAGGGTTAAATGATATCTTTCTTCCTAGTCTAAGAGAAGAATAGTTCATTGTCTGTCTTCAATGATTTTACAAGGAATTTGGCCTATAAAATTTATCATAGAGTTTAAACCCTTAACCCCATAGCCTATGTCTAGTATAGAAAATTGGTGATCACTTAAAGCAGGTTGAAAGTAAAGCAGAATGTGCCTTAGGCACATTCTGCTTTACTTCCAGCCTGCTTTAAGCTACCGTCTGCTAGGATATAGAAAATATTCATCATGCTACATATTTATGACTGTATAAAGTGGAACTTTTTTCTTCAGTGGAAGAACTAATTAAATGCGTAAAATATCTGTAACTACGGAGTAAAGGGTTAAGCCCTTTCTCTCATAGAAATGCTTGTTCATTCTTCTTTCTATCCTGCATTCTGATGAATGAAGCATAAACACTTTCTCTTGCATCCTGACTGGCGGCCATTAAATGGAGATTTCGGCCTGCTTCCAGCAAACACCTGTTTTAACCCTTTCCCACATAGCATATCTCTAGTATTGAATATAGGTGTCCACTTAAAGCAGGTTGAAAGTAAAGCAGAATGCGCTTTAAGCGCATTCTGCTTTACTTTCAGCCTGCTTTAAGCTATCATCTGCTAGAATATAGAAAATATTTTGTATTATACATATTTATGAATGTATAAATTGGAACTATTTTCTTCAAGGCAAGAATAAACTGAATGCGCTAAAAGGCGCTTCTATGGGGGAAAGGGTTAAAAACTGAAAACAATCTTGAGATGGTTTAAACAGTTCTTAAAGGTGATATTGAAAGTCACTGCTTCAAATATATTGTCTCCTTAAACTTAATTGTTTCTATGAATATATCCAGAAATCTATTCACAACGTTTGGATCCAGATCAGACACTGAAATACTGGGTGTCTAATCTGGATCTAAACTCTTTGCAAATGCAGCTGATTTTACTATAATGCACCCTAAGAGTGAAAGGAAACAAAGGAACAGCATGGTATGAAACGGTGGAATTGTTGTATTTAAGTGTCATAAACACATTTGCCCACAAATAAAATATGAAATAAAGACCTAATGATGAAAAGAATTCTTACAGCGTCTCCAGGTTTGGACTTTAAGCATTGTTAAAAACTAATTGGTTTTGGATGTCGTTTATGTGAATACCACTCAACCAAGAGTGTGAATTAAAGTGAGGAATAATAGTGTTAACCCTTCGCCTGCTAAATAGTCATTTAACTCTTTGCATGCTGGGTAATTTTTTTCGTCTGCAACAATTGTCGTCTGCTATTGTTCCAAAAATATATTTTGCTAAATTTCTTTTCAAAACATGGTCAGAATGGCAAACAGTTTGGATCCTGATGAGACGCCGCATTACGCGGCGTCTCATCTGGATCCAAACTGTTTGCAAAGGTAATCACTGTGGCAGATATATCCGCCGCTAGCGTGCAAAGAGATATAGAACCCTGCACAATTTGAACATCTTTCACTTGGACTATTACACTGGCTTACAAAGTACATTTTCCTCAGAAAAGAGTGCAGACTCATGTCAGACAGATCTTCTCAGAAAACAGTGCAGGAGCTGTCTGATCTGGGTCTACACTGTTTTCAAAAAGAATTAGTGTCAATATAATTACACTTAACATAAGAATGGTTTAAGATGTTCTAAGAGTAATTAATTTAATCATACAATGCAGGTTAAATCAAAATTCATCACCCTCTACAAATCTTTAATGACACTTACAAATTCTGCCATTTCTTTCTAAATATGTAATTCAAATAAGTGTCAAATAGTTTGGATTCTGATGAGACACTGAGTTCCCTAATGTCTCATTAGGATCCAAACTATTTGTAAATGTGATCCACAATTTTTCCTCTTCGAGGGTAATAAATGTTTATATTCCCCACCTTCAGAAGAATTTGCCATAAAAGTGAAGATTGTTATGCCGTTTTATACAATGATGTAGGAATATCAAAAGCCATTATTACTAGGCATGGGATTAATTGAGTAATTACAGTTAAACCGGTCTTTAGCAGCCATTTAGAACTTATCCTTAAGACAGGAGCTGACCTGGTAGCTTAATGTAGACCAAAAGTAATGCATCAAGCTCCTGAAGCAGCTTTCTGCTTTACTTTTGTCCTCCATCAAGCAGTTGTCCGTATTAAGATAATTATATAAATTGTTTTCATTTAATGGTCGTTCAAAACAGGTGTGTCGGTTTATAGTTGTGCAATAAAAGGGACTATGCCAGGAGGGCGTGAATGATAGGGGTAGGATTTTCTCGTGCATGCAATAATAGGGATGTGTTTTCTTCTTCCAAATATTCTTGTAGTCACAGAGATGTTGATTTATCACCTGCAAAAATGCCTAAAACTTGTCACTGCTGGGGCAAATATTGCAATAATCAAGATTTCTGAAATAGACACAAAATTATGCAGGTGTGTTTATATCTCGAAACTTTCATAGCTTTGAAAGATTGGTTATTTGGTGAGGAAAACAACCTCTTTTGATTGGCTAATTCTAAACCCTTCTGCTGAATATTCATATACAGTCTAAAGTCAATACTTGAACTCGCTTAAATCATTCGTACCAGTATTTCATAAGTTTATTTTTGATAAGTTGATGGTCGAACATGCTCATATATCAAAGTTAAAACGTGGCTAAGCCACGTTTTAACTTTGAAATATGAGTATGTTTGAACCAACGTGAGTTTGCATTATCTAGCTTCTACTGTATGTACAATGTCATATAAAAATGTACCTACTACAAACTCTATCATCTCAACTATTACATTTGCTAATGAAATAAGGAAACAAATTTTCTTGGGAAAAAGTTACAAAACTGAATTTCTCATTTGTAAACTATCCACCATGGGAATCCAATTCTGAGGGATGGTGATCGCAGACATTAATAAACAAACAAATAAACAAAATGTGATCAACAATGGCTGTTGTAAACAACTGTATTATACATTATCAGCCAAGCCCATGAATCATGCAGCAGACAAACAAAACAATCAAATTTCATGAAATATACAGTCAAACTTAGCACGCTTAATGAATGCACAGCATTTCAATATTTAACTGATTATACCCCCACAAGTTGGTCTTTTTATGCCTCTAACTATTAATACACTATGGAAAGTAGTCTCGTGTTGGAAGCCCTGAACATATTTAAAATACAGAAGGCTTTCCAGATGGTAGCTTAAAGCATGTTGAAAGTATTTAAGCAGAATGCTCCTTAACCCATTACCCCATAGCCTGTTTCTAGTTTTGAAAATTGATGACCATTTAAAGCAGGTTGAAAGTAAAGCAGAATGTGCCTTAAGGCACTTTCTACTTTACTTTCAGCCTGCTTTAAGCTTATATCTGCTAGTATATAGAAAATACTTTGTATGGTTTATTTTCATGAAGGTATAATTTGGAACTAATTTCTTCAGGGGAGGAATAAATAAAAGGCGTAAAAAGTCGTATTTATGGGGTAATGTGCTAATTAGGATCTGATCCTGATCTGGATCTAGACTTTGCAACTGTCACAGATATTTGTTTCATATGTTTGAGAAAGTTAATTGGAAGCCCCTAGGACCCTATCTTCACATTGTGAGGTGGGGTATACAACAAATCTGTTTTAAATCATCATTGAAGTCATTTTCTTATCATAATAAGCAGTGTTTAATGAGAAATTAAAGTCATAAATACCTCAATAAGAATGAGCACAGATTAAAGTCATTAAATATTCAACATGCAGCTTTTTTATCTTTTAAACTCTTTTTACGGGTGAGTTATGGAGTTTTAATGATCTAACCAGCCTATTATCCCATCTATCAATGCGGCAATATACTCTGCCCATTACATAACTAACAAGTGTAGCATAACTGTCGAACAGGTTCGGATGATTTGATAGGGCCAAAATGCCCGGCCCCATCAACAGAACTGATTTTTTGCAACAATCAGTCGTATGTTAATTAATTAAACCCTTTCATCCATATAAAAGTGCCTCTTAGCGCATTCAGCGCATTCAATTTTTTCCTTCTCTGAAGAAAATAGTTTACTCTGTCAGGAAAATGTACCTTAAGAAATATTTTCTTTATCTTAGCAGTTGGTAGCTTAAAGCAGGTTGAAAGTAAAGCATAATGCGCCTTAATTGATGCTCCTTACTCTTTTCCTCCCCCCTTAGCTAAAAGTACAAATAATCTCAATACAACTGGTACAGCATATATGTTTGTCAAATTTAACCCAATTCTCCTTAACCCTTTACCCCATAGCCTATTTCTAGTTTTAAAAATAGGTGAGTACTTAAAGCAGGTTGAAAGTAAAGCAGAATGTGCCTCAAGGTACATTCTGCTTTACTTTCAGCCTGCTTTAAGCTACCACGTACAGCTAGAATTAGGAAAGTTTTCCTTATGATACATATTTATGACTGTATGAATTACATGTAGAACTATTTTCATCAGTAGAGGAATAAGATAAGGGCGTAAAAAGGTGTATTTATGGGGGATTGGGTTAAATATGCCTTTTTATACCTCTAAATAATTATTTATACCCTAAGAAATATGGTCCCCGTCTAGGAAGTCCTGAACCTAAACATTTGACTTAATAATAAGAGCCAGGAAATATTTGTAACAAAGTGCTTTAGAAAACTGTGGAATTTCATTATGGAGCAGAGGCATGAAGTCAGTGTTGAATTTCTTTTCACAGAAGCTGGGCATCAGGCGCTTATTTCCCGGTGCCCTGCTACATCAAATAAGTTTGGATAAATTTGAGAAATCACGGCCAGATTCCTCTGTAGGGATAAGACCCAATTACCAGGCTATGGAAACATCATTAAATCAAATACAATTAACATCTTTAATTAATCACACACCATTTCTTTCAGTTAAAGCCAAGCTCTATCACATGGTATCAATTTAAAACAAAGAGGGAGAAGTGATTGGTTATCATTATTAATGACCGGGAGAAACCATTATTTGGCCACCGCATCCTGTTGACTTCTAACAGAAGCATTTCATCTGCAGCTAATGTTTCAAATGAAAATTGCTTAGTTACTTTGTAATGCATCAGGTGCCATTCTCTGTTTGATACTTTAACCCTTTCCCCAATGGAAGCGCTTTTTAGCGCATTTAATTTATTCCTCCACTGGTGAAAAAAGTTCCAATTTATACAGTCATGAATTATGTATCAAAAGAAATGTTTTTTTTATTCTAGAAGATGATAGCTTGAAGCAGGCAGAAAGTAAAGCAGAATGCGCCTTCAGGCGCATTCTGCTTTACTTTCAACCTGCTTTAAGTGGACACCTATATTCAATACTAGAAACAGCTATGGGGGAAAGGGTTAAAGCTTTAACCCATTACTCATACATATATCTTTTTACGCTTCCGATTATTCATACACTACCAAAAAAGTAGTCCTCAGCTACGGAGTCCTGAACATGAAATATAAAAGGCATTTCCCATTAGAGGCATACCTTTCCAGATTGGAGCTTAAAAGCAGGCTGATAGTTTTTAGCATTCTGCTTACCTTCAACCTGCCTTAGAACTAGAAACAGGCTTTGGAGTTCTGGATAAAGCCGTCAACTTACCGTTAAAATCACCTTCTTTCCTAAACATAGATTCCTAAAGTAATGTGATACTGGAGTTTTGTAATTTCTGAAGCACTGACTCACTATTGCACCTGAGTCTCATGTTTTAGTTAGACCCTCGGAGCTGTCTGTGTATAAGCCAGACCCTCGCAGCTGTCAACACCTTGTTATAGCCTGGGCCATGGTACCCTGCTCAACTGTCATTGGCTAATTGATGCCATCGCTCTAGTACATGATTCTGCACAGATAGCCATGAACCATTATCATGACCTGCAAATATAACGAGCCTCTGTAGCATTGTGGTTAAGCTGCGTGCCCTCAGTTGCTGGGGTTCCTAGTTCAATCCTCAGGATTTACCTAAAAAGGCATAATCATGGAGTAATTGGTTAAATGAGGCTGTTACAGTGGTTCTATTTCAAAAGAGAGTAAAATGGAAATTTCCAACGCTTCTTCTTTATAATCCCACAACCCCTTTACCATGTGACGTCTCATTAGAATCATGAATAGTCACAACATAGATTTTGGTGAAGAAATAATGACTTTAGTTTTTAGATGAATACTAGCTATAGCCCTTATCTTATATCTTACGCTCTCTCTGTGTTCTATAAAGTTGTCTTCCTTGTTAACCCATTCCCCCATAAATACGCCTTTTTACGCCTCAAATTTATTCCTCCCCTGAAGAAAATATTTCCACTTTGTACAGTCATGAACATGTACCATAAGAAATATTTTCTTTATCCTAGTAGGTAATAGTTTAAAGCAGGAGGACAGTAAAGCAGAATGTGCCTTAAGGCACATTCTGCTTTACTTTCAACCTGCTTTAAGTGATCACCTGTTTCCAAAACTAGATACAGGTTATGGGGTAAAGGGTTAAAAATTACCTTCTTCCACTCGCAATTATTATGAGTTCATATGTAATCCTAGGTGCTTTACACCATGGCTTGTCAAATATCAACATTAAATCTTACATTTTAATTTCATTATATAAGTTCCAGGAATTTAGAAAATTTATTAGCACAACAGACATTATAATTGAGTGAAATTCTAAAGTTTTATTCCATCATTCAAACGGGGATATCAAAACTCTGCTAGTTTTTTGAGGCTCTTTATCTAATGATACAGACTTAATCCTCCGATTGCGGAATGACGTTGTTTGCTCGGGAATTACACTATGCTTGTTGAAACTGTTAGCTACCAATTAGAAATATCAGCCTTGCCGTGATTAAACCAGACTTGACCCATTACTGAAAAACAGTATTGCAGAATGCTTTAGAAAGGTTTTGATTCAGTAAAATTTACAAATTTATTGCATTACTTTTATTCTACTTTCAGAAGCCACTTGCTCTAAATTTGCTTCCAATTCTCTCTTACTTGTATCGTCACTTAAGATATTTATGCATATAATTTATTCTTCCACCAAAGAAAATAGTTCTAATTTATATAGTCACCAATATGTATAATAAGAAATATATTATAGCAGATAGTAGCTTAAGGCAGGCTGAAAGTAAAGCAGTAGCTGAAAACTGGCTGAAATTAGAGCAGAATCTGCCTTAGGGTGGTCACCTGTCTTCAAATCTAGGAAGTTACACTGCCTGATCATGAAGCAATGTAAACTGTAATATACTTCATTGTTAACATTTTGTCGGACTAAAACATCTTGACACCGAATTAACCACTTTGATATCACAATATATGTTTCCGTAGATATCCCTACGCAGTTCTAAAGGAGTGCAGTTTTTTTGGGGTTCCCTGTCAGGGTACGATAAGAACAATCTTCTAGTTTTTATGGCTATTATTTTAGTCCGTGTCTCCGGCATGACAGACTCCGAACTATTTAGGCAATTTGATTATTTCAGTGGAATAAAAACACAATTGGTAACAGGGGGTCCGATAATGCGTCTGATTTATTTGTTAAAAATGATAAAAAGAAGAAATTGTATATTCTCGAGATAATATTGTCAGTTTCAATATTTCTGTGATAGAGCAAGATCAGCCGTGGAATCGGTGCTGACGGTTTTATGAAGAGTTTGTCTAGCGTCAAATGAAACCCAGAAGCCTGTATTGTAATTTATAAGTTGAAGAATTAACGCAAGATTGGGTCGGAGCCGTTCTTCTGTTCAAAGAATATGAAACAAATATAGATTGCCCAAGATATTCTGCGATTTGCAGATGTTGAATGTCTTTTAACCCTTGTCCTGCAACTTGCAAAGTTAGCTGGTATTTGCAAACAGGTTGGATCCAGATCAGACGCCGAGTTACTCGGCGTCTGATCTGGATCCAAACTGTTTGACAGTCAGTATTAGTTTTTTTCTCTATCGAATAATAAAAAATGTAATTTGACAAATGTTGCAGACAATGACGGGATGTTACGGCAGAAAGTCAGGGTTAAACCTATCTTATCATTGCAGATGAAATTTTCTCGTCTGAAAAAAGAAATGATAATGATGATTTGAAATATATTTGATCATGAGAGATTGTTGCGGCTGTTACCCTTATGATTCCATTCGAGACAGACTGCTTCAAAGTTAAGATCCAGATCACTAGCGTTTCAAGCATATGATTAAAGTTGAGGTCAACTTTTGTGATATTTATTTAACCCATTACTCCATCTTTTTGTCTTTATAAGCCTTTGATTGTATCCTCTACTGAAGAAGATTTTTTCACTTTACAGTCATGAATTATGCACTGTAAGAAATAGTTGTATATCCTAGCAGATGGAGTTAGCTTACAGCAGGCTTAAATAAAAGCAGAATGTGCCTTAACCCTTTCCCCCATAGAAGCGCCTTTTAGCGCATATGATTTATTCCTCCGCTGAAGAAAATAGTTCCAATTCAATCAGTCATGAATATATATGATATGGAATATTTTCGATGTTCTAGCACATGATGACTTAAAGCAGGCTGAAAGTAAATCAGAATGCGCCTAAGGGCGCATTCTGCTTTACTTTCAACCTGCTTTAATTATTCACCTATCTTCAATACTAGAAATAGGCTATCAGGTAAAGGGTTAATTAAGGCACATTCTGCTTTACTTCAAACCTGCTTTAAGTGGTCGACTGACTTTAAAACTATGTTAAAATGTTATGGGGAAAGGGTTAAATAACTATCTGAACAAGAACCCTGGACCATGAAGACATTTGCATAGCAATTTCATTAGGGATTTTCTGATCCACATTATCTTCCCGGGAGTCAGTGTAAGAAGATAATAGAAAATTATCGTTTTAACTTTCTCTCGCTAAACTTTTGTCCCTTTCAAAAGTTAAGTTTTCTGTGATAATTGTGTTAAATTTTTATTAAACTCCTAACCCCTTAGCCTGTTTCTAGTTTTGAAGACAGGTGACCACTTAAAGCAGATAGAAAGTAAAGCATCCTGCTTTAAGCTATCATCTGCTAGAATATAGAAAATATTCCTTACGTTGAAGTATATTCTTGACTGTATAAAGTGGAACTTTTTTCCTCAGTGGAGGAATGAATTAAATGCATAAAAGGATATATTTATTAAATAATGGGTTAAACATCTTCTTAACTGTAGAAACCATTAATTGACTGTTAAACATGCAGATTGAGGCCCTGCTCAGACCCCAGCAGTTTAACCAATTACCCCATAAATACGCCTTTTTACGCCTTAAATTTATTCCTCCAGTGAAGAAAATAGTTCCATTTTATATAGTCATGAATATGCATCACAAAGAAACATTTTCTTTATTCTAGCAGATGGTAGCTTAAAACAGGCTGAAAGTAAAGCAGAATGCGCCTTAGGGCGCATTCTGTTTTACTTCAACCTGCTTTAAGTTGTCACCTATTTTCAAAACTAGAAACAGGCTATGGGGTAATGGGTTAATTGAGACTGGTCTGATCTTGGATCCAAACCTGTTTGTAAATTCCAGTCATGTGGTACTTTAGATGCTAAGGGTTGAACGTTTGTCTAAAATACATTTGTAAATATTTTTAAAATGAGAAGCTGATTAGAGATACGTTTGGCTAGAGCTAATAGGATAATTATTATAGAAATGCACATTCTCAAACTGTTACAGGTGTTCTGGAGTGATTGATTGTCATTTGAATTTTCCAAATAGTGATGATGGAATTTAACCCATTACCCCATAAATACGCCTTTTTACGCCTCCAATTTATTCCTCCAATGAACAATATATAGTTCCAATTTATACATTCATTAATAAGTTTCATAAGAAATATTTTCTATATTCCAGCAAATGGAAGCTTAAAGCAGGCTAAAAGTAAAGCAGAATGCACCTTAAGGTGCATCCTGCTTTACTTTCAACCTGCTTTAAGTGGTAACCTATCTTCAAAACTAGAAACAGGCTATGGGGTAATGGGTTAACCCTTTATTCCCAAGATAAACATTTTTTAGGCATTTAATTTACACTGAGAAGTTAATGGTTCCAATTTCTACACTTTCCAATTTGTCATTTTGAGCTCATTACCACTTGGGTCATATCTGACAGAGGTCAAGGTCATTTAGAGGTCAAATAGGCTGAATTTAACATTGGCCATCACTTAGGAACTGCATATTTGTATTTGGCAAGTGTACTCAATTCAAGAACCTCTTGCGCACATTAAAAATTGGGTCATGTCAGGCAAAGGTCAAGGTCATTTAGAGGTCATGGTCACATAAGGGGAATAGTTTTTCCCTTACATACCTGAATATCTGCAAGGCCTCTTGTAACAAGTTTGTACATCACTTGTAGACAGTGTAGACCTGAATCAGAGGGCTCCTGATGTTAGTGTTCAAATATGATGCTGTTGGTTCGTCCATCTCCAGTGAAGATGACAATGACTTATTCATCTATGATGCTGTAAACTCTAGTTGAATGACAAGTTGTCTAATCATGTCTTGGATTTTGTCATTTCAGAGCTCTGTTGAAAGATCTGTCAGTCCAGAGGACCAGAAACCAGAAGGTGAGTTAGAAGCATCTGTTTGTGCCTGAAAATGAAGCAAATGTTGTCAATTTGAATTGAACTCTTTCAGCACCATGGACATGTTTAAAATATACTCGTTACATTTGCAAACAGTGTAGACCCAGATCAGAGAGCTCCTATAGGAGCCCTCTGATCAGGGTATACTTTGTTTGCTAATTTTGAGCTGTAATTATTTTATTTTTTAAAGCTTCCAAGATATTCCAAGTAGATTGCTACATGTTTTAATTGATAAGTAAAACGATCAATTAGTGTTCAACCTAATAACCAACAAGAGTTACTTAGTGTTGAAAGAGTTAATCCATTCAATAATAAATCGAGGTGATTATAATCGGACAGCTCCTTCAGAAGCTGTCTTATCTGGGTTTACACTGTTTTCTAGAAGAATTAATATAAGCTAGATCTATTTAAGCCATTTAATGCAAGACAAAAAAAATCAAAAAGCTCGTATAGGGGCTTTCTGCATTGAGCATTAGTCTTTCATATTCCTTTGATTGACTGCTGGCCATAACTTTGTTGTATTTTGGGGGAAACAAAATGAAGAAATAAAAACTTATAATGGTCCCATCTCATATTGAGCTTCCATGGCTTTATATGAAAATGTTGTGAAACATTAAACAGTGTGTGGCTCATAAAAACTGAACTTAAACAAGTGCCTTGTATTAACCTTTATCCTGCTAAGCTAGAAAATTAAACCGGTTTGTATCAAGATCATACACTAAGTATGCAACATCTGATCAGGTGCCAAGCTGTGTGGCACAAAGAATGGAGTTTACCTTGATTGAAAAAGACATAAAATTCGTAGGAAGTGTTCGGTAGATGTTATTTTTGTTGCAAGCAGTTTTGTATGATAATGGTTTAAAGCAGTGCCTTTGAATTAAGAGGGGTTATCTCAGATTGTAGAGATTATCCCGGCCTAATCACCTGACTGTTGTCAGAACGATTGAGGGATTGTTTCAAACAGAGCTCATTCCAATTCTGTAGTACTTAAGAAAATCAGGAAAAACCTAAGGCTATTTATGTTACAGTCAAACTTGTGTTACACGACCACTTACAGTTGAAGCATAGAGATCTGTTAATCCATTACCCCATAGCTTGTTTCTTTATTTTGAAAACAGGTGACCACTTAAAGCAGGTTGAAAGGAAAGCAGAATGCGCCTTAAGGCGCATTCTGCTTTACTTTCAGCCTGCTTAAAGCTACCATCTGCTAGGATATTGGATATATTTGTTACTTTGCATATTCATAAATGTATAAAATGGAATTAAATTCTTCAATTGAGGAATACATAAAGGCATAAAAAGGCATATAAGTAATGGGTTAAGAAAATCTGACAACCTAGGGATATTTATACAGTAAAACTTGAATTAAGCAACAACTCCCAGTAGAAGCAGATCTACATGTATTTAAGACGTATGGCTGCTTTTAATGCAGAAAGCTCCTATAAAACTTCCTATGTTCTGCAGTAAGAAATACCTGTATTTAATTGCATAATTTATGCATTAACTTTCTTTTGATTGGTTATTTAATTGAGGTTTTACTGTAAACACAGGAGTTGTGGTTGCAAGCATTGATGTAAGTGTTGAAAATACGATGCCATAAGGGGAATATTGATGAATCATAGTTTGTTGATTGCAAAGTACTACACTAAAAAGTTACCTTATATTGTGGGTTGGTTTTGTTGTTTTTTGGTCTCCGGGATGTGCGATAGTCAACCCTCCACTATTTTGCACAACATAGGGTTTGGTAAAACTACAGTAGAACCTCTCTATAAAATGTGTTGATCATTAGGTGTTTATAAAAGGTGACTACTTAAGCAATGTGACAGTAAAACAGAAAGCTCCTTAAGGAGCTTTCTGTTTTACTGTCACCTTGCTTTAAGCTGTCACCTGCCTTTTGTACAATCAGTTAGCCTTCGTTTTAATGGTTATAATAGAGAGGTGTAACAGTATGTAGGTGAAACTATTTGTAATAGTCAACTTCATAAGACTTGAGAACTGTAGAAGGTTAAATTAATTCAGTCAACACAAAATTAATGTTTCTCATAATTGTGAAGACATTGTCTATGTTATTGGTAGACAGACTGACCAATGTTTGCTGGGGGTCTGTCGACAAGTTTCCAACTAATTCCATGGCATCCCTGTCTGTATAATACGTTAATGGATCATCTCATAAATTCAAATTGTAACATTCCCTGGTACTTAAACTTAAGTGCCTGTAAAACTATGGAGATTACGAATATCAAGAACAACAAAATAGACATACAGTCATGCTTGCGTTGAACGACCAGTCCAAGAAAAATTGTAGATTGGTCTTTAACAGAAGTCGCTGCTTAACCTCTTATCCTATAGCCTGTTTCTAGTTTGTGAAAGCAGCAGGTTGAAAGTAAAGGAGAAAGCTTCTGAAGGAGCATTCTGCTTTACTTTCAACTCACTTTAAACTAACATCTTGAATGATACTGTAAATGCCGTCTTTGTTTTATGTTTAGGTGGGGACTATATATATTTCTGGAGTATAATTAAAGGTGTATACTTATGTAGTAATGGGTTAATGCAGGACAAAAGTAATGCAGAAAGCTCCTTTAGGAGCTTTCTGCATCACTGTTGTTCTGCATTAAGCTTTTGCTTGTATGGTTTCTAAGGATGTTAATGCATCTTCGTATAATTAAATGATTGTTTAATGCAAGTTCAACAGTATGAAGAACAACAAAAAACGGGAACTTTGGGGTGGCTGCTGGTTGCGCCGGGTGACTCAGGGCGCTACCAAATTGTGGGAGTTTGTTCATACCTATTTTACTAAAAATTCAGATTATTGTTCCATCAGTGTTTAAGTGTTTCCATGGCGATGCTCTCAGCTCTTAGAGCGATTGTACGCTCAAGGGTTATTATTTTGTTGAAGTGAGGAACATTTTATTTTGATAGATATAGGAAACAGAAATGATTAGTACAAGAGAAACCGGCGGTTTTTTATTCACCAACACAACATAAGTATGAGAGGTTTTGTACGAGATGTTTCGAGATATTTCCGAGATAAGGAAAGACAGTGGGAACGTAGAATGAGGAGGAGGATACTTGGTGAAATTTTTTGACAGGAAGTCTGCTTTATACGCTTGTCAAGTACCGTGAAAGTATCGAGGGGAAAAAATGAGTTAAGAAAGCGTCAACTTGGGTTAACTCTTATATATCTACCGAATCATTGTTTTCTTCAAAATAATAGTTGTTTACAACTACATTGATTGTATTCCATCAAACCTTTTTAACTCCATATTTATGGCTTTTTATGCCTTTAATTATTAACTCCAATGAAGAAAATAGTTCCAATTTATACAGTCATAAAAATGCACCATTAGAATAATAAAAAAGCTAAAGCAATGCAGAATCTTCCGTAAACTGTAAGTTAACAGTATGCATTTACTCTTTACTCCTTAGATACACCTTTTTATGCATTGAATGCATTCCTCCATTGAAGAAAATGGTTCTACTTTATATAGTCATGAATAGTGCACCATTATTAGAAATAGATTCTATAGCCTAATAGATGGTAGCTTAAAGCAGGCTGAATGTGAAGCAGAATGTGCCTTAAGGCACATTCTGCTTTACTTTCAACCTGCTTTAAGTAGTCACACATTTTCAAAACTAGAAACAGCGTATGGGGTAATTGGGTAAAGGGGCTTCACAGGTTTGACTGTACAATATTATACAGATCTAAGTTAATATAATCGTTTCAGGGCCATGAAATACTGGTCACATTCATTGGTTTAAAAGGAAATTTCTCAACAATACCGTCAATAAGTGCATGATTATTTGCCTCATTGCTTTTGGTTGTCTGTTTTGGATTTCCAAGTACATTCAATGTTACGCTTGCATGTTCCATTGCCAAGGAAGGAACCAGACGACCCGAGACCTAAGAGAAGCTCGGAAAGTCTGTCATGAGAAAAAAAATACCTACAGTTGAGTCTCTATAACTGGAACTTAACCTAGCTCGAACTAACTCATTATTTTATAGTTATAACTTTGAATGGCGGATTTTTCTACTGCTGAATCTGTAATTGCAGAATCTCTGCTTAAATTTTGTCAGACAATTATAAACCTGTAATTTGAAATTATAGCATAGGTCAGTTATGTTCAAAGATTGAAGTAGTTGGGTAATAAAGACTGAACTCAACTGTTTTAGAAAATGTGGACATAACAGATGGAAGAAAAATGTGGTTTAAATGTTTCAAAGAGGTCTGTTTAGGGCGCAGATACGTTTAAAGTGCAGATATTCCTGTGCATGGCCTCAGATTTAGAATAAATAGGTGTTTGTTTAATTTGTCAAAATAATGCAGCTATGGATCTGCATTAGAATTATTCTGCATTAAACAGTTACTTTATTATTGTGATCATGAGGCATAAACTCACTAACACCTGAAACTTCTAATGGACAATTTAACACTTTACCCCATAGCCTATTTATAGTTTTGAAAACAGATGACCACTTAACCCTTTACCTCATAGCCTGTTTCTAGTTTTGAAGACAGGTGACCACTTTAAGCAGGTTGAAAGTAAAGCAGAATGTGCCTTAAGGCACATTCTGCTTTACTTTCAGCCTGCTTTTAGCTCAAATCTGCTAGGCTATATAAACTATGTGTAATGGTAATTGTTCATGAGGGTATAAACTGGAACTATTTTCTTCAGCAGAGGAATAAATTAATACGCTAAAAGTCGCTTCTATGGGGGAAAGGGTTGAAGAAAATTGAACGTAAAGCAGAATGCGCCTCAGGCACACTCTGCTTTACATTCAGCCTGCTTTAAGCTACTATCTACTACAATACAGAAAATATTTCTTATACCTCATATTAATTACTGCATAAATTGAAACTATTTTCTCCAGCAGAGGAATAAATTAAAAGGATAGGTGTGTGTAGAGTCAGAAAGGGTCATTGAGTTTAAAGAACAGTTGTTTGTTATGTTTTACAAATATTTGTCTGCTCTAGTGTGTTGTTTGCCACTAAAATTAGCATTTGATCATGTGTATAAAGTTTCAAAGTGGTTCAAGTTTTTACAAAGAAAATTTTATGAAGATTTTAATAAGATATTAAAGTGAAACTAAGGAAGTTTTGATCAATTTTAGTTGATCCATGTTGAAAATAATTCTGTAATCGGTAAGCGATCTGACTGGAGTTTTGTATGGCCTTTTCATTTGAGCTGCATATTAATATAAGCTGCACGGAAGTTTTAACCCATTACCCCATAGCCTGTTTGTAGTTTTAAAAAAAGATGATCACTTAAAGCAGGTTGTAAGTAAAGCAGAATGTGCCTTGAGGCGCATTCTGCTTTACTTTCAACCTGCTTGAAGCTATTATCTGCTTGAATATAGAAACAAATTCTTCTAATTCTTATTTGTAGCAGTATAAATTGGAACTATTTTCTTCAGTGAATGAATAAAATAGAGGCGTAAAAAGGCATATTTATGGGGTAATGGGTTAATATATATAAGTCAAGGTCAAATTGAGATTCAGTCTAGATTTTACTTGTGTCTGTTTTCTATCTGTTAGTCATATAGATATATCAAGATCTTGCAGGAGCTGTCATGCGAGATAAATCTTTATTAAACAAGTCTTTATGAAATTATTTTGGGAGCCTTTGTCGAGATGAATATCAATGTTTTGATAAGTTTAACAAAAGTTGATCTGCATTACAATGAATGTCAGTTTTCTTTTATCATGCACAGTCAAACTTGGGTTTAACCCATTACTCAATATGCCATTATACGCCTTTAATTTAGCCCTCCACTGAAGAAAATACTTCCACTTTAAACAAGTATAAATAATTTATGTACCATAAGAAATATTTCCTATATTCTAGCAGGTGGTAGCTTAAAGCAGGCTGAAAGTTAAGCAAAATGTGCATTAAGGCGCATTCTGCTTTACTTTCAACCTGCTTTAAGTGGTCAACAATGTTCAACACTAGAAACAGACTATGAGGTATAATGGGTTAAACCATTACATAGCCTGTTTCTATTATTGAAGAATTTGGTGACCACTTTATATAAGCAAGCTGAATTTAAAGCAGAATGTGCCTAAAGGCACATTCTGCTTTACTTTCAGCTTTACTTTCAGCCTGCTTTAAGCTACTAACTGCTTGAGTATAGATAATATTTTTATGACGTCATGTACTGTATACATTGGAACTATTTTCTTCAGTGAAGGAAATAATTAAATATGTAAAAAGGTGTATTTATGAAGTAATGGGTTGAGCATTATTAGGATAAAACCTGCGCCTGCAAAGCAGCTCAGACATGTGGTTTTCGCACTTAGTGTAAAAATCTCCGTCAGCGGGAGGATGTAAAATAATAGAGCAAAAATTCCAGACAATTTCCCAGCAAAAATGTTCCAATAAAGTAAAGATCACAAAAACCCTCATGCAGATGCGGGGAGGGTTTCTTATTTCATATTGTAGCTCTGCAAAGCGATTATGAAAATCTGTTTGAACGATTTATGAAATGTCAACTGCATGAGTTGTCTGTTGCTGTCAATCAAATTATTCAATGACGAGCCAATGAAGATAAATTCTGCCACTGTGTTAATTACCTGTCAGATTTTTGCCATGACCTATGTGTAACAGTGATACAGATAATCCTGCCTGATAGTTTATTCATGTTCCTCTTGTTCTCAAATTAGTAAAATCAGTTTGTACATTAATTATCTCCCTTGGTGAGTGATGGGACAAATGGCCTCTGGCAACTGCTCCTGTAAGTCTGCTACCACCAACACAAGTGTTATACTGTAATCCCACAAGGGCACGTGGACTTCAAACAAGGCTACACAATGTTTTAATAATTTTTCTCCACATAAATAACCCATTTCCCGATAGTCACTTTCTAGTTTTGAAAACAGGTGACCAGTCTAAAGGGGGTTGAAAGTAAAGCAGAATGCTCCTTAAGGCTACCATCTGATAGGATATAAAAAATAATTCTTACAAAACATGTTCACGATTGTATAAATTGGAATTATCTTCTCTTTCGGAGAAATAGATTAAATGTGCTAAAAGAAGCTTAGACCTATGGGGTAAAGGGTTAACTTAGAACATCTTTACCTATTCATCTGAAAAGCATCCTTGTAAAATTTGTTCAATAATTTTAGAATATTCATGAATGTTAAATGGCCGCTTCTAGAACTGTTCTAGAGCTTCAAGAATTACTTTACAAATTCTACAAAATGGCCTCTTCTAGAATCACTCATGATTATCCAAGAAATTATTCTGGAATAGTTCTAGAATAATTCAATACTTTCCCACAGGGGAAATCACCAATATCCAATTGTGTTGCAGAGTATTAACATGTAGTTAAGAAGATTACCTTTGCAACCAGTTTGGATCCAGATGAGACGCCACGTAACATGGCGTCTCATCAGGATCCAAACTGTTTGCCATTCTGACCCTGAATTTAAAAGAAACTTTGAAAATTCTAATTTTAGAACAATAGCAGACGACAATAATTATTGTTGCAGAAGAAAAAAAAATTACCCAGCATGCAAAGAGTTAAGCTTTACTTGTTTGCCTCTCCACATGTCCCTGTGGTTTATTGCTCATTGAGAGAAGCGATGAAAGCCTAGAAGAAGTCTTATCATCACAATGAACCTATTGTTTGCCTCATCTTAGTTAGGAGGAACAATGGTATTGGCGCCTTCAGTTGGATTGAAGAGATTCCCCCATCCCTTGTAATGGTTTGATAAAATCTTGTTTAGGTTTGGCATTCGCTGGCGGAGCCGCTGAAAATTCCTTTGGAATATGGATCCAGGCAGATTGCGCTGCCATTCCATGTAGTTTGGTGGGTTCCTCTACGAACAATCAGCTGCTGCCGACTGATAAAGTGGTTGCGAAACAATATTTTGTTGTTTTTCTCCTGCTGTCAGAAACGTTTGCACTGTTAGCGAGTTGGTTTTTTCGTGGCATGAATTTTTCACTCCCACCAAAGTTTTTTGTCCAAATAGGTGGTCCTTCAGGAAAGTATTGCTTTGAAAGTTACTTTGCAGAAAACTCAGGGCTGCCATAAGTTGACATAAAAAATCCTAAGATTTCCAAATTTGCATTTTTCAAGTGCGATATTACGAATTGCACCATTTCCCCATCGCCTGTTTCTAGTTTTGTTGACACGTGGCTGCTTCAAGCAGTCTGAAAGTAAAGCAGAATGCGCCTTAAGGCGCATTCTGCTTTACTTTCAGCCTGCTTTAATCCGAAGATTTAGGAAAAATCCGGAGAAATGGCAGCCCTGAAAACTTTCAACTTTTATTAACTCTTTCAACACTAAGTAAATCATGTGGGTTATTAGGTTCCCTTGTTGATCATTTTAGTTACCAAAATTTGAACCAGTCTGCTTGGAATTCTGGGTAGTTTATTGATACTGGTCTAAATCATCTAACAGTGTAGACCCAGATCAGAGAGCTCCCACTGAAGAAAATGGTTCCAATTTATAGTCATAAACATGTTCTTTTCTATATCTTAGCAGATGGTAGATTAAAGCAGGTTGAAAATAAAGCAGAATGTGCCTTATGGTCATCTGTCTTCAAAAGTAGAAAAAGGCTATGGGGTAATGGGTTAAAGACAGGTGACTGGTTTTTGAGACCTTTTTTAGCTCACCTGAGCCAAAGGCTCAAGGTGAGCTATTGGGATGGCCCTGTGTCCGTCGTCGTTAACAATTGCTTCAAATGACATCTTCTCCTAAACGGCTGAACAGATTTCAACCAAACTTTACAGGAATGTTCCTTGGGTCAAGCTCTTTCAAATTTGTTCAAAGAATTGAAAACAATGTAGAACTCTGGTTGCTATGGCAACCAAAGTGAAAAAATAAGGAAATCTTAAAAAATCTTCTTGTCTGAAACTACAAGGGCCAGAGCTTAGATATTTGGCACATAACATTATCTACAGGTCCTCTATCAAGTTTGTTCAAATTATGCCCCTGGTTTTACATAGAGTTATATAGTGAAAATTTCAAACGTCTTCTCCACTGAAACTGATATGGCCAGAGCTTTGATATTTGGCATGGTGACACTTCTAAATGTCCTTTACCTAGTTTGTTCAAATGGTTATGGTCGGTTAAATATCTAGGTCATAATTCACATTCAAAATATGTATAGCAGACAGCAATTCAGCATTATAAGAGTTATAATAGACCCTAGCCAAATTTCCTACTGGCAGAGTTACATAACTGAACTCAGGTCAGCTGGTCAGCTGATGAGGTTGCATATGGTGGTGTCTGCTATATTTTTATGCCCTGCAGTTGGGGGCATATTGTTTTTGTCTGTCTGCTTTTTTGTCTGTTTGTCCATTTGTTTGTCTGTCAGTCCACAACTTTAATCTTAGCCATAACTTTGTTAAAGTTAGAAACTTTATAACTTGGGTCATGTCCTACAAAGGTCAATGTCATTTTTGAGATATTTCCCAGTGTCATATTTTCTTGTCTTTGAGATAACTCCAGTTCTACTGATGTTAACCCATTACCCCATACATATGCCTTTTTACGCCTTTAATTTATTCCTCCTCTAAAGAAAATAATTCCACTTTATATAGTCATAAACATGTAAGATATAAGAAATAGTATCTATATCTTAGTAGATGATAACTTAAAGTAGGTTGAAAGTAAAGCAGAGTGCGCAATAAATAATCATATGGAAATACATGTAGCTTGATAAGAAGAAGTGTCATGGATAAGGGCCATAACTCTGCCAACAATATTTTTTTAAGTTATTCCAATTTGTCATGTTTTTTTTTGTCTGGAAGATAATTCCATTTACAGCTATATTAAAATGTTGTCTTGCCTATTAAGCTAAGGCACAATGACCTCAGGTGAGCGAATTAAGGGCCATGGCCCTCTTGTCTGTATGTAGAAGTTTCGCAAATTCAAAGAGCTAACATACAGAAACTTTATCTTTTTTCCTGACAGCTATTTTTCCTAATCACACTTGTTCCAAGCAGGTCTCAAGCACTACGGCTTGCATACCACTTTCAGAGTTTTCCTCCAAAACTTCAGTTTCACAGAACAATATGTTTTGTCTTTCCTTGCATTCTGTGTGTTCCCACATATAAAACCCTTATTTTTTCCCATCAAAATCCCTTGAAATATTGAGGACATTACTTCAAACAGGTTTTAATGAGACTGTTAATTATCGGTGGAGCCTATCATTAGTGTAACTACAACTGAACTTGTCTTTAGCGCCAACAATTATAGGAATTAAGTGGGAAGTCTTTAAGACAGGCTATTGCTTAATGCAGAATAAAAGTATTGCAGAAAAACTTTTGTTCTGCATTAACCCTTAGCCTGCCAGTCACGACTATAGCTCCATATGCAAACAGCTTGGATCCGGATGAGACGCCGAGTAACTCGGCGTCTCATCCGGATCCAAGCTGTTTGACACTCGGACAGCATTTTCAGCAATTTTGAGCAACTTTGAAGCACTTTGAAACTTGAAGCAGACGAGAAATATAGCAGACGACAATTTATTTGGCGGGCTAAGGGTTAAGCAGATGACTGTCTTTAGATATGATCACACTTTTGAAATAAGTAGTTGATTGATTGTGATTGGTCTAAATGATGTATAGAATATGAAATGTTTATTTCTTTCGTTGTTTGTAATTCAGTTATGATGACAAATGGTTTATGTTTTTCTGTGAGTTTGGATACTGATCTGACAATTTTGATATTCCTCACTATGAGTATGGCAGTATTATGAGAATATTGTACGGTATTCAATCTTTTAACCCATTACCCAATAAATATGTGTTTTAAGCCTTTCATTTAATATACCTCTGAAGGAAATAGTTTCACATTTAGAGTCATGAATATATGTAGCATTAGAAATATTTTCTATATTGTAGCAGATGGTAGCTTAAAGCAGACTGAAAGTAAAGTGGTCACTTCTTTTCAAAACTGGAAACAGGCTATGGGGTATAATGGGTTAACAACATTCTTCAAGCAGACAATATCTTTGTGTCATAGACAGTGAGTTTCAGTACAATGAAGGGGTATTCAGCTTTATTTTCTGCCTGCTTTAAGATACCATAATTTTTATATGCTAGAATATAGAAAAATATTACTTATGATACATGTTCATGACTGCATAAATTGGGACTGTTTTCTTCAGTGGAGGAATAAATTTATGAGATAATGTGTTAAGACAACAAATGCTTCTTCTGTTAAATGATTGCTTAATACAGGTTCAACTATAAAGTAAATTTTAAGCACTTCTTTAAAACTTTTTGAAAAAAATATTAGTTTTGAGTGTATTAGGCAAAGGGTAGATTGCTGCTTAAAGCAAGATGACAGTAAAAGCAGAAAGCTCCAACAGGAGCTTTCTGCTTTTACTGTCATCATGCTCAAAGCAACCACCAGTTTATGACATCTAAAGATCGGGTTTTCTGTACGCAGCGGAGAGACATTGCGGAAAACGGCAATTTGTGTTATTATATCAGTATGGGGACTGTTATGAATATCACTTGAACGGGAGTCAAGGAGTTTCTCTTTTCAAGTGTATTAATGGTAAAATACTTCCGAAACAACAAACGCTGCACTATTGTTCAAGCCGTTTTAGCCACTTCACGCCTTTATTCCAGGCTATTAAATACAGTCATAATGATTACAGTTAAACATGCATTAAGCTGCCATTTAATGTAAAAGAACGATATAGCTTAATTTTAGAGGAGGTTTTGATTAATGCAGGATAAAAGTAATGCAAAAAGCTCCTAAAGGAGCTTTCTGCATTGCTTTTGTCCTGCATTAAGTTTTAATATTTTTAAAGAGGTAGAGTTGGTCTGCTCTAGAGTGGCTGTTAAAGGGAGGTTTTATTGTGTTTTGTTAGATTATAAAAGGCAAGGGGGTTAGGCTAATTAGCACAATATTGTGTGGTTTATGGGAGAGCAATGGTGTGTTCCCACACATTGGTTACAGTTTACATAATATAGTCTTTGACTCTAAAGATTGACAGTCTTATCATCAGTGATGGGGTTTGTTCCTTCGATTTAGGCATTTCTTCATCCGAGAAAGGAGGAGATTTTGTTTCTTTATACCAATTGAATGCTGTTGTTGGCTCGAAAATGTTTTCTGGGGTTACTGGTAAATCGGAAGTGGATTTAAAAATCCTCTGAATTGAAAAAATAATTATGGTTAAAGTAAAAATATGGTTAAAGTTGCAAATTGCTTTGATCTTTGTTAGATGTGGAGTTACTGGTTATTCAGCTCTTGGTCTGGATCCAAAAGGGAATGGGATAACAAAAAAAATCGGGGAGGATGGGGGAGAAAAGAAATTAGAGATTTGGGATAGACAGAAAAGTGAAAAGAAAAAGGGGAGAGATAGATTGACAGACAGAAGTTTAACATCACAAAGACAGACAGACAGACAGACTGAGTGGGGAAGAAGAAAGTGATTGAGAGATTAACAGTAGCACTAGTTAATAACAGGAATAATGGTGCTTGACCCTAGAATACTTACAGGTCTAGCAGAAAGCTAGAACAAGATACTCAGAGAACAATTAATGCTTATAAACTTGAAAGCAATCAGACCCTCATGGAATAGGCTTGACCCTGGAGACATTTTCCCATCCTTACACTTTTGTGAATGAAACCACAGGACTTGGAGAGTTTAGGAGAGGTAGTTGAACGTTGTTGACATTTTACATAAAGAGTATCAAGATACAACAGAAGCCCTTTCCTTTACAGAACTAAATTACACCTCCACAAATGAATATTTATTAATAATGCTGAATACATGTGTCAGCTTTAAGCAAGATGAAAGTAAAGCAGAAAGCTGCTAAAGGAGCTTTCTGCTTTACTTTCATCTTGCTTTAAGCATGCACCATCCCAGGTAAACATAATATTATGATATGCAATGCGAGCTATTATGAAAAGGGTTTAGATCAAAGTAGCAACTAGTAATCTTAACGAGCCTTCGTACATTGTCAAAATGAAACAAAGTCAAACGATACAGATAATCTAATTGCTCACTAGGTGAGCGAAGGTAACAGGCATTGTTTTAACCCTTGGAATGCTGGGTAATATCTTCTTCAAACGTGAGGTCTGCTGACACTCTATAATTCACTCATTTCGCTGTATATTTACAGAATTATACAGTCCAACGTTTCAAACAGATTTTATGCTGAGCTACTCAGCATCTGATCTGGATCCAAACTGTTTGTAAATTCAAGTCAATTCATTACTAGTACTTGAAGTGAATGCTTTTAAAGCCGGGTATATTGGGATCATGTAATGCAGAGAGTAGTTTGGTAGTTAAGATCCAGATCAGAAGCTATATACTCAATATCATTGCAGGGAGAAAGTACAATTATATCATTTCTGTATTTAATTTTTCTAAAGTACAAAGATAGATAATTTGTATATTTTGAGGTATATATATAAACCGCTGCAATCTAATTTTAAACCTCTCGTCAAATCTGTGGTCTGCTCTAATAGTATGGTCTGCTTTAAAGTACTGAAATTAGGTCTCATATATAAACATCTCTATAATTGCAGTTTTACAATCCTAGTAGCAAACAGTTTAGATCCTGATCAGACGCCGAGTTACTCGGCGTCTAATCAGGATCTAAACTGTTTGCAAAGGTTATGCCCATGCTCGTAGTTCCGTGCACTAAATGGGATCGAGGCAGGTCAAAGATTTTTAAAAACAGAACAAGTCTTATCGGTATGGTCTCTGTCTGATTATCTGAGAAGATAATGCTTGTTTCAGATAACACGATGACACTGCTTAACAAAAGGAGCGCGCGTGTGTGGCAAGAACACGTGTCAATTAGGTTGTTTCATCTCGTACAACATCGCTCTTCTCTTTTGTCTTAAATTGTTTAATAGTTGGTCTTTTAATGCTGTAAACCCCCTTTGTTTACCTCATCCGAGAGCAGATGAATTGTCAGACAGTTTGGATCCTGATCAGATGCCAAGGAACTTGGCATCTGATCAGGATCCAAGCTGTTTGACCCTAATATTGATAGATTTACATTTAAAATTTACTAAAATCAAAATTTTAGAAATGACAGTAGACAACAATGTGTTAACAAAACTAACATTACCTATCCGGACAGTAAAGGGTTCAACTCTGTGCATGCTAGCAGCGGAACCGCGAGTATCCGTCCAAACAGTCTGGATCCAGATTAGACACTGCGTAATGCAACATCTCGTCAGAATCAAGCCTCTTTCACACACTGACACTATTCAAAGAAGAAATTTTAAAAATTCTATATTTAGAACAGTAGCAGATGACAATTGTTGGATACGCAAAAAAAATTTACCCAGCATGCACAGAGTTTAAAGGTAACAAAGTTTACTTTTTGAAGACATTTTTTCAGTTCAAACAGAAGGAGTTGTGAATGATATCGCCAATCTTTTCAATTACCAGTGTGAATATATCACACCTGTGCAAACATTATGTCTTGCGCAATTTGCCGAGCTGTCTTCACATCTTCGGGGTTTAGCTATCATTGTTCAGCGGGCATTGTTTCTCTTTCAATTTGTTTTATGGTTTAGTAATCAAGGTAATTTATACAAAACTAATTATTCTCAGGAATCCAGATAAGAGGGGTATTTCAGAAACTAAAATCTTTATTTCTGCATTAAACCCTATGGTGTCACTACTCATTAGAATCATCTCTTTGAGACAATTCTAATGAGTAGTAACACCATAGGATTTGGTGCAGTATGAGTGAGAAAATGTTAGATTTGTTCAGATTACTCCCCCTTATTTAGAATCCTGATTCTTTCAATTGTTTTATGGTTTGGTAATCAAGGTAAAATATACAAAACTGTAATTATTCCGAAACGGACACGTCTTGTTTGATCACCCTATTATCACCATGAAGAGTTTAACCCTTTGAACCCTAGTCCCGCATATAGGCGTCCTTTTCAAACAGTGTCCATGTGAATAGTATACTTGTCCTATGCAAACAGTGAAGACCCAGATGAGAGGGCTCCGAAAGGAAATCAGGGTATCAAGGTCTTCACTGTTTGTCATAATGCCAAACATTGATAAAAAACAACCCTTAAAAGTCAGAAATGGACTAGACAAAAATGGAAACTTGAATTGTCCATTTAAAGTTTCAGGGAGGAAAGAGTTAATCATCTTCTCTCAAGCTAAATCAGTGGTTATTGACCCTTGCTTGGAAACAGTGTAGACAATTAAGATATATATATTGACCATGCTTGAAAACAGTGTATATAGATGCAGTGTATATTGACTGTTTGAAAACAGTGTAGACCCAGATCAGACAGCTCCTGAAGGAGCTGTCTGATCATGGTCTGCACTGTTTTCTTTTAGAATATGTCTGAAAAATCAATATTTTATTAGCCAATGTAATATTTGATATTAATAGATGTTCATAGTGGGAAATGTTTTCCAAATTTCGAAATGTAGAAAAAGTTATAGCTTATTTATCGGGACAGGGTGGAAGCAATTTAACTATAATGTAGTTTTATTTAATCAAATAATTGAAATAATTGTTATTCAAAGATATGTTTTACTCTATTGAGCAATAAAAGTTTTTTGGATCATGATTAGAATAGAAATTATTTTGTTTTTAATTTGTTTTATATAGCTACACACTTACATAAAATTGATAAAAAAAAAACTTCTTTGAAACAGTTATAATTCACTAATTTCACAATAAAATATAAAAATGATTGCCTGACTGCTTTAGTTAAAAAAAAAAACATCAGCATTCATTTTTCTGTTTCTTCTTATCAAATGAAAATGGAAAAAAAAATGCAGTTTCTCATTTCGGTTTATATTGGTCAATTAATTGTCAGCTGCATTTCATGGCCAAAGCAGACTTCCCTACAATTTGTAAACATAGGATCTTGAACAAGCATATCTGTGTCTGATCAGGATCCAAACTATTTGACAAGAATTATGCCTGTGTTTCTTCAGTTTGTTTAGTAACTAAAATTGACAAAAATTTGATAATGACAATTTTTGAGACGATAGTTTTATGACAAAGATTACATGTCTGCCCTCTCGTTGCCTTTATCTTGTATACAGTAGTTTGTGTAATTATTTCATAGATTGTAGCATAAACAACCATTTACTTTAATCTCAGCTGTTTGATTATGTTTGGCCTTATCTCTGGACTTATTTCTCTTCATTTGTTTATCCTGGTCTTAACAACACTTGCTACAAAAAGTTTAATTGCAGAGATGTTACCATACTATGTTTTATGTACAATTTCATCCCCTCGAATGCTGAATAACTTGAACATATTACCCATAATCTGTTTCTGTCATTGAAGCTAGGTAGCCACTTAAAGCAGATTAAAAGTAAAGCAGAATGCGCCATAACCCATTACCCAATAAATACGCCTTTTTACGCCTTTAATTTATTCATCCACTGAAGAAAAATAGTTCAATTTTAAACAGTCATGAATATGTTCTGTAAGAAATAGTTTCTTTATCCTGGCAGATGGAAGCTTAAGCAGACTGAAAATAAAGCAGACTGTGCCTTAAGGCACATTCTGCTTTACTTTCAGCCTGCTTTAAGTGGTCGCATGTCTTCAAAACTAGAAATAGACTATGGGGTAATGGGTTAAGGCACATTCTGCTTTACTTTCAGCCTGATTTAAGCTTCAATCTGCTAGGATATAGAAAATATTTCTTATGATACATATTCATGATTATTAAGTGGAACTATTTTCTTCTGTGCAGAAATAAATTAAAAGCATAAAAAGGCATATTTATTGGGTAATAGGTAAAAAGGGAAGTGTGATGTTCCAAAGCGATTCTTTGAAGTCTGGGGTTCAGGATCCCTGACTGGCTCAAGCAACTGTCAGCCCTTAACCCATTGCACCCTAGAGATACATATATTTGTTCTTTACAGTGTGCCTGCAAAGACTTCACTTGTCCTATGCAAACAGTATAGACTCGGGTTAGAAAGGAGCCCTCTGATCAGAGTCTGCACTGTTTGTTGTATTGCAATAAGATTGGACTCGCTGACTTTATCAGAAACTGGAATTGTCCATTTGGAGTTTCAGGGGTAAATAAGTTACTATTGCCTTCATAAGAGACACCTTTTTATGCATTTGTGTATTTCTTATGAAAATGCTTTTTTCATGGCTGTCCATTTTTACAGCTCGATAAAGGATAAAGTAAATTGTTTTTCTTGTCCTTCAATGATGAATCTTTCTGATAGTGATAACGGACTGATTATTGTCTGATTATCTCGGGATAATCTCTTGTTCATCTCATTATGGAGATAATCCGGTAAGTGCAAAGTAATCTTGGGGACAGATTTAACAAGATAGCAATTAATTTACATGTTTGTTTTGAAATTGTGAATAAAGCCGAGCTATCTATTATGTCAGCTGAAACAATGATGGTGTTTACTGACAGGTGGAAGTGATACCCCATAAATACGCCTTTTTACGACTTTGAGTTATTCTTGAACTGAAGAAAATAGTCCCAATTAATACAGTTATGAATTATGCATCAGAAGAAATAATTTCATATGCTAGCATATGATAGCTTAAAGTAGGCTGAAAGTAAAGCAGAATGTGCCTTAAGGCTTTACTTTCAACCTGCTTTAAGTGATCAACAACTTCAATACTAGAAAAAAGCAATGGGGTAATGGGTTAACTCTTTCAACACTAAGTCACTCTTGTGGGTTATTTCGTTCCCTTGTGGAACATTTAAGTTACCAAAACATGAACCAGTCTACTTGGAATTCTGGGTAGTTAAAAAAAACTGCTCTTACAGTTATCAAACAGTGTTTTGTGTCTTATTTATACAAGGAAAGGATCCTAACAAGCTTTGCTTCGGATCCTATTGCAATATTGTTAAATCATCATCAGATCTTATGTACAATATAAGGTAAATTATGGGGGAAAATATGTTTAACCCATTACCCCATAAATGGGCCTTTTTACGTCTTTAATTTATTCCTTCACTGTAGAAAATGGTTCCAATTTATACAGTTATGAATATGTGTAATAAGAAATATTTGCTATATACTAGCAGATGGAAGCTTAATTAAAGCAGGCTGAAAGTAAAGCAGAATGTGCCTGTAAGGCACATTCTGCTTTACTTTCAACCTGCTTTAAATGGTCACCTGTCTTCAAAACTGAAATCAGGCAATGGGGTAGTGGGTTAAACTAAAATGTAGAAAAGCATCAAATTATGGTGATTTGCACTATTTTCCTGTGGAGGAAAGGGTTAAGATAAGACTTCCAAAATATCTTTGTATAAATCCCTGCTTTGACTGTAAGACGCAGAAAAATAGGCAATTTGGAAACAATAAAACTCGGTTTTGATTAATTAATGTTAACGTAATGTTCTGTAAAGCACCTTACCCATCACCTCTGCCCCTGAACTACATAGGTGTAATTACCCATTCACACTTACCTAGCTGTAATAATTACCCTCTGCCAAAGAAGCTGTCTGCTTATAATGCTAATAATAATATAACAATCGCATTAAGCTATACTGACTCATATTGACGCATTACGCAATAGTCTCATACTGACTCATTTTGACTCACTTTAATCCACTAGCTTGTATTGAGATAAGCATTGATAATTGTTTATTGCTTATGAGTTAATGGGTTTAACCAATTCCTCTGCTCCACATTACCACCATCGGGTGCCTAACATGACACCTGCACAGTAGTGTTCATTGATGGTATTGAATACAGGTGACAGCTTAAAGCAAATTGAAAGTAAAGCAGAAAGCTCCTACAGGAGCTTTCTGCTTTATTTTCAATTTGCTTTCAGCAGTCACCTGCTTTGAACACCTTTTAAGTACAGTTGATTGGCACTTTTGACTATGGAGGAAAGGTGTTAGTTCTGAAATCCACTATTTCTGCCCTAACATTTATGAAATTAATAAATGTTTGACTACAAAGCCATTTTAATCTAAAATTAGGTTCTGCATTTATGGTGGCCTGATCTGGATCTACATTGTTTGCAACATCTCTTTGCTACTTCGGAATCAAGTCTTGTACACCATACAACAAACAACTAGCGGATCCAGATCAGATGCCATATATCTTATGATCTAACCCTGTCTGACACTTTAATGGTATATCTTATGATTTTGGAAGAAACAGCCAAATTTATATACTGAAAGCAGATTCCACTATGTGTTATGGCAATGTTCTCCCCCAATCCCAAAACAGACTTTACATACCCATTACGGCTTAAATGAGTTTTATCACAACAATGCTAACTTTGACAAAAGATTACAACAGTAACACCTCCTTAAAAAGTAACCAGAAACCTCAAATTAGGATCTGTAAAGGCATGTAGCAACTTAATTGAGAGCAAAGGTAATGCAAAAAGCTCCAAAAAGGAGCTTTTTGCATTACATTTGTCCGGTATTAAGCAGTTGTCTATCTTAACTCTTTGTGCCCTAGTCCCGCATATAGGTGTGCTTTTCAAACAGTGTACATGTGAATAGTACACATGTCCTATGCAAACAGTGAAGACCCAGATCAGAGGGCTCCGAAAGGAGCCCTCTGATCAGGGTCTTCACTGTTTGTCATAATGCCAAACATTGACTAAAACAACCCTTAAAAGTCAGAAATGGACTAGACTTAAATGGAAACTGGAACTGTCCATTTAAAGTTTCAGGGAGGAAAGAGTTAAGACATCTTGAGACTAAATTGAATGATTTAATGTTTTTTGGAAAGTTTTTTCTGTGGCATGAAATGGAGTATTCTCATTCCAGATAGATAGGATGGGATTGTATAAAACAATTGCCTGTGGATAGAAAAAAAACTTAATCCTTAAAACTCTTTAAAGTGCAAGTATGACATTGTCTTACATTTGCAAACTGTTTGAATTATAAACAAAATGTCTTAGAACTCGTACTCTGATCAGCATCCAGACTAATTATCATTTTAACATTAAAAAGCATGAGATAATTTAAAGATAATTATGCAGACAACAACCTTTGAAGCAGATAGACAACATTGTTTGGGTATTTAAAGGAATTAAGTCAAGGCCAAATGTAATCCGTTTCTTTCATAAGATGATAATGTCATTCTTTTTAAATGAAAAACTTGAGGAAGTATAGTTTAAATGTGTCAGCTTTAATTAAGTAGGTCTCAAACAGTTTCGAAGTTGTTAGAATTTGAGGCTTATTTTTGTTAACCCATTACCCCATAGCCTATTTCTTGCTTCGAAAACAGGTGACCACTTAAAGCAGGTTGAAAGTAAAGCAAAATGTGCCTTAAGGCACATTCTGCTTTACTTTCAGCATGCTTTAAGCTACAATCTTCTAGTATATGGAAAATATTTCTTTTGGTACATATTCTTTGCTGTATAAACTGGAACTTTTTTCTTCAGTGGAGGAATAAGTAAAAGGCGTAAAAAGGCGTTTTTAAGGGGTAATGGGTTAAATCCTTAAAAACTGAGCTCGTTCAGCCACTTGTAACAATGTATAGACTTGTAACAATCAAACTTATGTTAATTGTTCATTCTAAAAGACAAAAAATAATAGCAAGTCTTAGATACCATTGTAGCTTCATACAGGACAAAAATAATGCAGAAAGCTCCTGTAGGAGCTTTCTGCATTATTTTTGTTCTGTATTAAGTAGACACTTGTCTTGAGATATCAAGATCTTCATTCTGCAATGTGTGATTGGCTGCTGAATACAAGATTGACTGTAGCAGAAATTTGAAGAATTGAAAGTTTTTATTTGAACTCTTGTAATTAATCATGGGGGTATCATCTTTATAATGATGAATGAACATTTTAACCACACTTATGGCCTGAGCTACCTTGTTTCCAGAATAGCGGCATAGCACCAGGTGACTTCTGCACTTGTTAATCATTTGATTTGCACCATACTAATAAAGCTGGGAGGAATTAATACTTGGTGTGCAGGTGGAATAATAAAGTCATCTGCTCCAAAAATGTTGACTGCTGAATATTTGTAAATTGCTCTCTTCTTTCTTGAACCCATTACCACATAGCTGGTTTCCAGTTTTGGAGACAGGTGACTACTTAAAGCAGATTGAAAGTAAGACAAAATGTGCCTTAAGGCACATACTTTTCTCTTTCTTTTCTTTTTTTGAAGGCACATTCTGCTTTACTTTCAGCCTACTTTATTAATTCAGCTACATCTGCTAGGATAAAGAAACTTGCTTAATATGGTACATATTCAAGACTATACTATAAAGTGGAACTATTTTCTTAAGAGGAAGAATGAATCAAAGGCGTAAAAAGGTGTAGTAATGGGTTAAGATAGAAATGGGATTGTATTTGCTCATTACACTCTACTGGTGAAATATAAATACAAAACATATTGTTTTCTTTCCTCTCCATTTAACCCTTTCCCCCATAGAAGCGACTTTTAGCGCATATAATTTATTCCTCCGCTGAAGAAAATAGTTCCAATTTAATCAGTTATGAATATATAGTAAAGGAAATATTTTGGCTGTTCTAGCACATGGAAGCTTAAAGCAGGCTGAAAGTAAAGCAGAATGCGCCTTAGGGCGCATTCTGCTTTACTTTCAACCTGCTTTAAGTGGTTACCTATCTTCAATTCTAGAAATAGGCTATCAGGTAAAGGGTTAAAATATATAGGCCACCCACAAGTTGTCAACGTCTTCCGTTTACGGTCAAGTTTCACTTTGACATCAAGCTGAAATGCATCATTTAAATCTTTCCCCATTGTGTCCTGACATCAAAACAATGGGGCGTAGCATTTCACCCTAACAGTGCAGTTGTACAGCCGCCAAAAAGTTGAAAACAGGAAATTTGCAAATATATTAGTCTGAATTTCATTGTATGTTCAGTTCAAAATATTATAAATTCCTCTTTTAAAGAAGTGTACAAATATATACATATTTTCTGAGTTAATTTCATTTTTGTTTGAAGGAAATAACAACATCAAAATTTAAATACAGGAAAAAGAATTACCTTTAAATGAGGCACATTGGTGGGGCATTGTTTTTAACCCTTTAGAACAGAAATGAGTTGTCCTGATCTTTGCAAACCATTTGAATTCTGATCAGACGCCGAGTAACTCGGCGTCTGATCAGAATCCAAACTGTTTGCAACTATGATAGCAAATATGAAAATGTTGAGAAAAAGAAAGTAATTTAGAATTGTAGTAAATAATATTTTAAGCAGATGACAATTTTATTCAGTTCTCTAAAGGTTTAAACTACAAAGGTATGTTTCTGCCTTTGAGACTAGCTAGTTTGTCCTGACCAGAGGACAAAGGTCAAACTAGATTCCTGTCTTGAGGGGCAATGACTAAAACATTGGAAATTTAGGTTATCTAACATTTAAGCAAATGAAACGTTTAAGAAGGTAAAATTAATGCTTTCTATGCACTATTTCAAATATTAACTGATATGTGACACCAAATATTCCAGCTGGGTTTTCTCTTGTCGGTCTTCTATATTTTTGTATTGTTAAATTATAATTATTTGTTGTCTTGAAGGAAACCAAAATATCAATTCAAAATGGTTATTGATCTTGATCAGATCCCCAATAACTTGGATCTAAACTGATTTCAATTGCTAATTAAGTGACACAAGATAAGAAATTTTGGTTTTTCAGACTCTCCATGCCAAATGAGCAAAAGCATGCAAGTTAGTGTGTCCGCATCATACTTCGGATGTCTGGGAGCCTCCAATATTAATTTCAATGTAAGCTCTGTCTACTCAGAAACTGTGTGAAATATTTTCTATCACCTAGCAGATGGTAGCTTAAAGCAGGCTGAAAGTAAAGCAGAATGTGCCTGAAGGCACATTCTGCTTTACTTTCAACCTGCTTTTAGTAATTATCTGTCTTCACAACTAGAAACAGGGTATGGAGTAATGAGTTAATTTCACTGAATTCTTTGTACAGGTCAGGCTCAAAACATCTCAAAATTTAACACATTATATAGCCTTTTAAACTTTTTTTTTAAAGATTTGAAAGTGACAAAGGCATTTATTGAATTGTGTCTAAAAACATGTTTGGCCTTATATTATAACAATAAACAGGAAAAGGATTGTTTTCCACCAGTGTATTCTAGATCACCTTGAAGCTTTATAATCATTGAAGGTAATGAATAAATGAGACATCAAGCTTTCAAAAGATAGAGAAAATCATTGGTGCAGGCTGCTCACAAACAACCTGAACTCTTTAATGGCAAATTATTTTTTCCGCTGGCAACATTTATCATTTCTAATGATCTAAAAGTAGAACGGTATAAAAGTTATTTCATAAAATAGTTCCAGAATGTCAAACAGTTTAGATCCTGATGAGATGCTTAGCTACTCAGTATCTCATCTGGATGCAAACTGTTCGCAAAAGGTAATCACAGTTTCGTTGTTAGTTTGCAAAGAGTTAAGGGTTTAATTGAATACAATAATTAAGGGGTACCCGCTTGTTTTCCTCAGTTCATCAGGGTTAAATGTCATACAAAGGAAACAAGATATGCAGGGTATTGTCCATCATTATGGGGCTTAAAATACAGTTCAACTTTTTAACAAAATTTGCAAAAAATACATAGGCAGTTGTTATGGTAACTAAATGCAGAATAAAAGTAATACAGAAAGCTCCTTCAGGAGCTTTCTGTTTTACTTTTTTACTGCATTTAAAGCAGCTTATTTTGTTTGATTTCAGTGATTCTTCAATTAATCGGTGATTGAGATGGGTTTAACTGTTCAACAATTGAATGAGGGATTTAACAGAGGTTTAAACAAGTGTAGGGAAAGGTTCTTGATCCCTAAATAGTATCCACTGGCAAGAAATGAATGTATCAAAAGCTCTAAAATACAATGTTGGAGATGGTTTTTATTGGATCAAACAGTAATTTATAAAAATGTAAAGACAAAAATGAAATCATAATTTAAATACAATTTCAGAGATGAAAGAAGTCATAAATATGAAAAATGTATTTTTTTTTAATAGTAACATTTTGTAACAAATATTTAAAATTGCTCATATGCTATGACATCTTCAAACACACTGTATTCTGTGCTAAAGGCACTGTTCTGTCATCATTCTATCTTGTTCTATGTTCAAAAAGCAACAACAAAGTGACACTAATTTGAGACAAGACATATTTGTTTGTTGAAGACAAAAACTTCAAGCATTTTCTTATATGACAGTAATCAAAGCCTTTTGTTTGTGCCATACTTTATTTGTCTTTGAGATTGCTTGTTTCCTGAAGCATCAACCAGCATGGTAGGTTTCATTGTTGCGCAATTAAAGTGGGCGTGGCACACTGGTTAGTCCAGCAGATCTTGCCTGTCATATACTAGTCATATCTTATGGTCAAGTGGCTTGCCATCTCAAGAGGACTGAAGTGTTGGTGAAGTGGCCTCAATGACCACTGGCTACTATTGTCCAGTGTTGAGATGCTGACCAGATAGTGCAGGCTATTGTAGTCAAGGTGTGAAGTAGATACACTGTAGCTGGACAGACTTAATTGTCTGACAAGGGGCACTTGTGATATCCTGATTAAGATAAGCTGGCCAGATAGGGGGTCCTTTATTTGTTTGTTTGAAGACTGATTGGATTACTGCCATGTAAAAAGGGTTCTGCAGGGACACTCAAGGGATAAGTGGGGTATGGTGTTGTTTTAAGTTTGAGTTAAAGATAAACTAAGATAATCCCATAACCCTAAAACAGCACGCCTTCCATATTGCTTATCACTTTGTAAGCTCCTTTGAAATTACATGGGAGATTTAATCAAGAAAAGATTAAAGGAAAACTAGTGATCATTATACATCTAACAATCAGTTCACATAGAAAATAAAAAATATTCTTATCATAGTCCAGTACAGGTGGTCAATTTAAAACATTTATTATTATATTTTCAGTTCTTTTTGACATTATGATAGATAATAATGATGATGATGATAATAATGATATTAATGCTGTTTATTATTAGCATCATTAATTTTATTAGTAACAATATTAAAAGCAACATCATAATATTATCACCAGCAGCATCAATCCCAAGAATTCGTCCTCATTTGAAGTAACAAAAATATCTTCCAGAAGCACAATCATATATATATTTCAGTATTTCTTAACCCATTCTCTCCTGAAACTTTTAATTGACAATTCCAAGTTTCAATTATGTGTAGTCCATTATTGACCATTTAGGGTTTGTTTTAACAATACATGAATATTTCAAAATTGACAAACCGTGCAGACCTTATTCATAGGGCTCCTGCAGGAGCCCTCTGATCTGAGTCTGCATTGATGCATTGGCAAAATGTTCCCCTTCACAGGTACATTGTTTGTTAATGATGATTAAACTCATCACTAGGGTTGGGTGTGTCAAACAAACCTTAACATTTTGAAACCAATAAATTGATATATATTGCTATCCAGATGGTTCACCTCAGATCTGCAAACCAGGCCTGACATAAGTTGGTAAAAAGAAATCCTAAGATTTTAAATTTTTCAAGCCCGATTTTTCTGATTATACCTTTAACCCATAGTCTGTTTCTAGTTTTTAAGACATGTGATGCTTAAAGCAGGTTGAAAGAAAAGCAGAATGCGCCTTAAGGCGCATTCTGCTTTACTTTCAGCCTGTTTTAAGCGTCCATCTGTTTGAATAAAAACCCGAAAATCGGGAGAAATGGCAGCCCTGGCAAACAACAATCAGGAAAGGGTTTCACGCTGATGACTTCAGCGCTATTCTTAATAACCCCAGCATTAACCCTTAGCCTGCCACGCACAACTATAGCTCCATATGCAAACAGCTTGGATCCGGTTGAGACGCCGAGTAACTCGGCGTCTCATCCGGATCCAAGCTGTTTGACACTCGGACAACATTTTCAGCAATTTTGAGCAACTTTGAAGCACTTCGAAACTTGAAGCAGACGAGAAATATAGCAGACGACAATTTATTTGGCGGGCTAAGGGTTAAGATGAAAGACAAGGAATATTTTGTGGTTTGTTTTGTAATTTTATCGATCTTTTGTCTTAGAGTACTTCTAGAAGTAAACTTACGCAGTGTGAAGCTCATTAGAGGTACAAGTTTAGTGCAAATGGCTGATAAGGCAAAGTGTTCCTGGGTTCAATGCCTGAAGGGGAAAATTGTGGAAATTAATTCCAAAACATATATCATTTCCTTGAACTCAGAATGATATTATCTTAATGTAAGATTTACACTTTATTAATATTTTAAATGCATTTGAACGAGCTTTTCCAAGTATATCTTTGCCTGGATGCAGCGTAGGACTAATTATAGTACAAACAAAATCTATCATAAAAGGCTTTATGCTCCAAAAGAAACCAAAAACTCAGATGGTTGCTTAATGGAGGGTCAAAGTTATGCATTAAGCAGAAACCTGTATTTGTTAACCCATTACCCCATTCTATCCCAGAGGTCAGTAGTTGTAAGGCCCTAACCAGATACCTTAATTGATTCCTCTGATCAGGGTCTACACAGTTTGTGTTACTCATTTTTCAGTAATATTCTCCTTTAAACATTACCCTAAAAGTTAAAATGAACTTGTCATTTTACTAAATGAAAATCATTCAAATTATGGAGAGAGAAAACAGCATAAAAAAGTGTTTAAATAAAACACTAATACAATTATGTTTTAATGAAAGAATGGTTCAATTGAGTTGGCCAATATTTGACAAATGTCAACTATTTCCTTCCTCAAGTGGAGGCCAGCTAGGGAGGCAGGGTTCAGAGCCACTTGAGATGCTGATTTACAGGCTAGTTCTGTAGGCCACATCTACCAACAATGGGCTTACAGTGGATTATGTCCATTGTGCCCATTTCAATAAGCCATTTTACACCTTTAATTTATCCCTCCACTAAAGAAGAAATTAATTTTATACAGTTATGGAATAATGCACCATAAGAAATGTTTCCTATGTCACCTTAACCCATTATCCCATACTTATGCCTTTTTATGCCTTTATATTAAATTTTATTCCTCCACAAAAGAAAATATTTCCATTTCATACAGTCATGGAGAAAGGACAAATGGAGAAGTATCCGGCCTGCTCGCGATTTATCGTGTCGTTCAATCAGCGGCGCTCGCTGGCGGCTAGAAAACAACGTTTTTCCGAAAGTTTGGTGTTAATAGAAATGCTTTTAATGTTATCTTTTCGTTATAAATTTTAATACAGATGTTTTATTAGACCATGATCTCACGACTAGTACAAAATTTGAGACGATAGCTTATAATTTGTTTGTTTAGTGAGTTTGTGAAAATGAGAGAGAAAACGTACAGTACTGTATTTTCCGTTTTTCCTACGAAAGTTTGGTGTTAATAGAGATGCTTTTAATGCTATCTTTTCGTTATAAATTTTAATACAGATGTTTTATTAAACCATGATCTCACGACTAGTACAAAATTTGAGGCGATAGCTTATAAATTGTTAGTTTAGTGAGGTTTTGAAAATGAGAGAAAAACGTATTTTTTCGTTTACCTACGAAGTTTGGTGTTAATATAAATGCTTTTAATGTCATCTTATCGTTATAAATTTTAATACAGATGTTTTATTAGACCATTATCTTACGCGTAGTACAAAATTTGATGCGATAGCTTATAAATTGATAGTTTAGTGAGGTTTTGAAAACGAGAGAAAAACGTATTTTTTCGTTTACCTACGAAGTTTGTGTGTGTCTATATTTCTCTGCCACTGTCTGTATTTATGTCTCTGTTTCTCTTTGTGACTGTCTCTCTGTCTGTCTGTTTTTCTCTTATCTCTGTCTGTCAGTCTCTCGCTTCTTCTTTTCTGTCTCCATCTTTCTGTATGGATGTCTGTCTGTCTCTCTGATGATCCTCATGCGGAGAAAAGGTAAAGTGTGTCATAAAGAGCTTAATTTGAAAAAGGGGTAAACTATATTTCAAGAGACATACTCTATGAATCCGACATTTTCGAGCCTGGTCTGGATTACAACTGTTTGCAATTGCAATAGTCATCATGTTACTGGTATTCAGTAATGAGAGGGTTAATCCAGTCATCAACCAAACCAGGTGCATTGATGTTGGGTTTTTTTTTTTTGTTTTTTTTTTAAATTCAATTCTATTATCTTTATTTTGTGTGATTTGTATAATATATAAACATCATGCGGTTACAGAAGTCAAAAACACATGTTAAAGTTACACGCACGGGTAGCATTGATCTTTTTTTATTAAAGTGGCAACCCGCTGGTGTCCATCTTCATAGATAATCGGCATGTTCAAGAAGCATGGACTTCATGCTGGGACAGTTTTATGACGCTGATAATTGTCCTGCTAATTTGGTGCGGGTTCTGTATACGGTTACGTAATGTGTCACATTCCTTTGTGATGTGTAATATGGTAGACATTTTGTAAGTAAATAAAGCTAAGGACGAGTGTCAAACATTCTGGATCCAGATCAGACGCCGTGTTACGCGGCATCTGATCTTGATCCAAGTTATTTGCAAAAAAAAAAGTAAAGTCGCGATCAGCAGGCAAAGAGTTAAGCAGTCAGTAAAATAGATTGCTTAAGGCATTGGCTGCTTTATAATTTACTCCGTTATATAAGACATAAGTAAAGCAGAAAGAAACGGAGATATCATGTTTGCAATTAATTTCTGAAGATAATGCAAACTGTTACCTCTTTCATAGAAATGGGACGGATAATATGTATATTTTAGTCTGGATGTAAAACTAACCCTAAATTCATTTTTTTGAAGTAATATGTTAATAATTCTAATTTTCCTTTCAATAATAATAATGATCACATACGACATAATAATACAGTTACAACTTTGGCCGTTTTGGATTTTGGCCGTTTGACGCGCACTCCTTTCAAATGTCTCTTTACATACAAAATGGATTTTTTTTTTGCTTCCAAGGAAATATTTCCTCCATATAGAACATTGTAACAATGCATGAACACATTTTTAGAAGTTTAGAAGTTTGCTTAAGTTTTTATACGGAAGGAATTCTTTTCTTACGCGGGTTGGTCTAGTCATTTCATTAGCCAGCAACCTTTGTAGGTCATCATTACTTTTTTCGCTTCAAGAAAAACCCTGGTATTTTTACAACCGAAAGATAAGTGTCACGGCTTTATATCAAGACCTTTTTTTAAATATATATATATATATATCGGACGAAAATTATGGATTAAATTCAAGTTTTTGAAACGGGACGTAGTGTATATTTCGCGATCGCCTGCTCTCGTTTATCGACTATTTCATTTGGCCATCGCTCTTTAACTCGCCATAAAATTTGTCGATTTCGAAAATAAACACTTGCATTTTTACAACTGAAAGAAATATATCTAAGCTTTCCTTTAAGACCATTTCTTTGAAAATCGGTGGAAAATTGAGGGTTTTATGAAAGGTTTTGTAACGGGGCGTGATATATTTATGCCCGAGTGCTTGCTCCCTTTTATCGGCAAATTCATTTGGAAACCACTCTTTAACTCGCCATAAAACTGATCAATTTTAAAAATAAAATCTGTTATTTTTACAAGAGAAAGATAAATATCTTAGCCTTCTTTTAAGACCATTATAATGAAAATCGGGTGAAAATTAAGGATTTTATGTAACTTAAACTAACAGTAGGTAACCATTCAACACGATAAAAAACGCGATAGCCCGCTATCGGCGTACCGGTGCAGTTGAATTATCGATCGATTAAGCGTTATCGCACATACAGGTAACGGACGACACCATTTTCGGGAAAATGCAGATTTGAGTATAAGTTACTTCTCCATTTGTCCTTTCTCCATGATACAGTCATGAATAATTATGTACCATAAGTAATATTTTCATCATTGAAGACAGATCGTAGCTAAAAGCAGGCTGAAATCGTTCAAAGAAAAAAATCCTAAATGTTACTTTTGATCTTTCTGAATAATTGAAAAATCAATCAGTCATAAATATACTGATCTGGAACCAAACTGTTTGAAAATGTAATTCTAAACAGACTTAGAAACAAAAGGCTCATTTCCTGCCCTTTTTGCTATGTCAATATTTGAAGTAGCTATTGTGGAAGAGGGCCCAGTGAGAGGCCTGTAACTGTCACATGTGTTAACTGTAGGGGTCATGTAGGGATACTAGTGATCGGCTAATCTTTTGTTAATTGGGGGACAAATAGCCCCATTGTTATTAATACTGTGTGTATAGTGTCTTCAGTGTGTCATCCCTGCTGAGGGGGCGTGGCCTAGTCAAGGGTATTAAGTTCACTGCAAAGTACTGTGAGTTCAGTTGGTTGCTCCACTTTGAAACTAGTCTGTGGTTGCGCAGTGAGTCAATATTCATTCATGAAAATTTATCTAAGTGAGTAAGTTGCAAAGAGTTATTTTTGTGTGGGATACCAAAGTCATTGTTGCAAGTACTCTAAGCAGTGTACGTGTCTGCGGAAATAAGACAAAAGTGACAGTACATAGAATTTGTAAGAGATATTTATAGATTGGGTTTACCAAACGGATACAGAAGATGCATTAAGAATATTACATCTATTATGTGATGGTATATTGTGTGTGAACATTTACTGAAGAATAATAGGTCAATTTTAATAGACTTTTATTATAGACTCGTTTGTTAAAGTGTGAATATAAGGGTATTCATAATACATTGTACATTCCGTACTTGACAAAATGGTTGCGAATAAGTTTTACGAGTACGGACAGACGTATCAATATCAACCAATACACAGACCCGTGCCAACATATGGTTCATATTATGGTAAGTTAAAATTAGTTTTAACCCTTAACCCATTGCCTGCTTCTAGTTTTGAAGACGGTGATAATCATTTAAAGCAAGTTGAAAGTAAAACAGAATCTGCCGTAAGGTGCATTCTGTTTTATTTTCAGCTTGCTTAAATGTTTTATAGCTACTATTTGCTAGGATGTAGACAATAATTGGTATGGTGCATATTATGACAGTATAAAATAAAGCTATTTTCTTAAGGGTTTTATAAATTAATTATTCATATCCTTGGAGTAAAGGGTTAATATAGGATGAAAGTAAAGCAGAAAGCTTCTAAAGGAGCTTGATACTTTACTGTCATTCTGCTGTAAGTATTCATCCCCATTAAACAGAAGAAATTGTTTTTTATGAGTGTGAAAGTTCAAGGTATTTTGTAACAATTCAGTTTTATTGCCCTAGCACTCATAACATTCTGAAGTGGAATTTTTATTAAACTCAGTGGAAATTGCCTATTAAGTGTTTAAACAAAAAGATGAATGATTTAATCTATTTAACACAAGATTATCAGTTTTTGGGCATTTATATGCTGAATAGTGTGCCTGGAAAAGAAGCCCAAAGTTTTGAAGTATTAATATTTTAACCCATTACTCAATAGCATGTTTTATCTAGTTTTGAAGACAGATGCCTACTTACAGCAGTTTGAAATTAACCCTTAGCCCGCCAAATAAATTGTCGTCTGCTATATTTCTCGTCTGCTTCAAGTTTCAAAGTGCTTCAAAGTTGCTCAAAATTGCTGAAAAAGTTGTCCGAGTGTCAAACAGCTTGGATCCGGATGAGACGCCGAGTTACTCGGCGTCTCATCCGGATCCAAGCTGTTTGCATATGGAGCTATAGTCGTGCGTGGCAGGCTAAGGGTTAAAGCAGAATTAGCCTCATGCTACCATCAGCTAGGATATAGAATATATTTGTGATGGTACATATTAATGACTTATAATAAATTGGGACTATTTTCTTTAGTGGGGGAATATATTCAATGTGTTTTTATATGGGACAGTGGGTTGGTTAACTAGCATGGAGACCTGCAAAAAATTGCAAACAGTTAGGTTTAAGATCAGAAGCTCTAAGACTTCAAAATGTGTGGTCATATTAGGATAAAAAAAAATAATAATAAAATGTATATTCACAATATCAGGAAAATAGAGTAAAACCTCTCTTTTACGACTGGGTTAAACTGTTTTAATTATTAGGTGTTTATGGCAGGTGACTGCTTAAACCAAGGTGACAGTAAAACAGAAAGCTCCTACGCTGTCTTTGAATTATACAATCAATTAGCCTTCAGCTGTAGTTCTTTTTGGAACTTTTGTGCAGCATTTTGCCTGACAATGCAGGACTATCTGTGAGAGCGTGACATGTTTATATTGCGACATGCATGCTGTGAGAGATAGGGTTTATGTTTATTAATTATTTAACGAGATAAAATGTTGTTTAGTCTATGACCTGTGCTGTGATCATGATAACAATTAACTCCCAGCAAGAATTGGCAGTTTTGACCCTTGTTAGCACTGGAAGATGTCGCAGTGTGTATTAGATATAATCTTATCTTGAATGACTGTCCGAGCAATTAGCGCTTGATCAATTAGTGACGGGTTATATACATGTACAGTTACAATGTCTGTTGAGCTGTCAGATTGTGTAGATAAGTCATGTAAGTTGCCAAAAACATGCAATCTGATAGTTGAGGCATCAGGGAAGATTATTATCTCCCTTGGGTAGGGAGTTGTGTCCCTTGGCCTTGGCTGTTATCAGTGGCCTTGTTATCCAATTAGGGTTGGCGGTGTTTGGTAATTAATGACACGATGGGCTTTGATAATGTCAGCTGAATTGTGGAAACCTGTCAAGAAAAAAAGATGTTGAAAACCTGTAATGAACAACCATGCAAAGAAGAAGGAAGGATTTTTAACATAGAATGTTTAATGCTGTAAAAAAGTAATGCAGAAAGTTCCCTTTTGTTCTGCATTCAGCAACTGCTTGTTAGGCATCTATTGAATTGGTTTTTGAATATGGTTTGACAGTAACTTTATTTACCACAAAATGTAAACTGTCAGGTCTGAGGCATTGTAGTAAAAGGGATGCTGACAGCTAATTTATACAGGAGCAGTTTGTTTTAGACTTTAATGTTGAAAGGTTATGCAAACTTGGAATGTTATATCATGTTTATCTACTTATAAGTGAAACTATTCCATTAATTAATGTAGAAAGCTCCCTTTTTAGCGTATTTAATTTATTCCTCCGCCAAAGAAAATAGTTCCAGTTTATACCTTTATGCACAATTACCGTAACCATTACAAATATTTTATATAGCCTAGCAGTTTTAGCTTAAAGCAGGCTGAAAGTAAAGCAGAAAGTGCCTTAAGGCACATTCTGCTTTACTTTCAACCTGCTTTAAGTGGTCACATGTCTTTAAAACTAGAAACAGGCTATGGGGTAATGGGTTAAGAGTCTATCTGTGTTATTTTTGTTTGACATTCAGCAACCACATGTCTTTAAAATATCTTATGGAAAGTCCTTAAACCTATTTCCCCATAGTCTATTTCTAGTATAGAAGAGGAGGTACCCCTTAAAGCAGGTTGAAAGAAAAGCAGAATGTGCCTTATGGCACATTCTGCTTTACTTTCAGCCTGCTTTAAGCTATCATCTGCAAGAGTATAGCAAATATTTCTTATGATACATATTCATGACTGTATAGATTGGAACTATTTTCTTTTTTTGGGGGAAAAACTAATTAAAGGTGTAAAATGCATATTTATGGGGTAAAGGGTTATAACACAGGTAATACTGTGGTAGGTAGACTGATTAATCCAATTAATGATATCTCACCTGCAGGTGATAAAATGTTGATATACAGTATTGAGGCACTTGTCAGATTTATTGTTATGTAATAATCCTGCCAGTGGAAGGGGGAGGAGTTACCTAATGGCACTGACCAGTGGGGGTGTGGTCTAAACTGTATTGTGATTATGTTGATACAGGTATTGAGGCACATGTCAGATTTATTACGTAATAATCCTGCCAATAAGGGGAGGAGTTACCCAAATGTCACTGACCAGTGGGGGCGTACTGGCTTAATATTATTATTCTTTACTGTGATTATTAATGAGATAATACATATTCTTTGCATAAATGATTATCTAAAATCTATTTTTAGAGCTACACTTATTGACTTAACAAAGATTTGGAATTCTGCACTCTAGTGGCATTTTTATGGTAGAAGGGCAGAAGATTTAACAACAGAGTGAGGCTTTCCAGCATTAATTACAATTTTCTGAAACAAAAAAATTGTAATGCACTTACTTTGTTTAACTGTACAATAAAAGTGTCATTGTGGGCTGATATATTCCTGAAAAAAAGAATACCCCCAAATTTCTATTAAATTATGATTTGAGATGACATGTTTATGATTTGTACAATTCCCTGAAAGATAGAGACACATTAACCCCTATCATGCCGAGTTTTATTGCAAGGTTTTCAAAATTGTAGTCAGCAAAATTGTTCAAAATTGTGGTTTGAGATAAATTATTTAGCTTTTATCCCATAGCTTGTATCTAGTTTTGGCAACAGGTGACTTCCTTAAAGCAAGTTGAAATTTCATGACTGTATAAAGTAGAATTATATTCTTCAGTGGAGGAATAAATGCGTTAAAAATGGTGCATTTAAGAATTTCACTCTGAAATCTGTTAAACTGAAGGAACAGACATGACTAAATTTTCAAACAGTTTTGATCAAGATTGGACCTTTGGAATTCTTTAATGTTTTAGCAGGAGTAAATTGGAGTCCTAAGCATAATATTTAAGGATCAACACAGTTGCCAAATCTTTTATATTGTCTCTGATTATGATAGCAAAAAATTGTAAAAATACTGATAGTTGCAGGGTTCCAGATAAGGGGAGTATTTCAAAAACTAAAATGTTTATTTCTGCTTTAAACCCTATGGTGTCACTACTCATTAGAATCGTCTCAAAGAGACGATTCTAGTGAGTAGTAACACCATAGTATTTGATGCTAAAATAAGTGAGAAAATGTTGGATTTGTGTAGTTTACTCCCTCTTATCTGGAGCCATGTAGTTGCCTAGATCATTTTTTATTGGGAAAATCTGTTATTGTTTTTTCTTTTAAAAAATGCAATGGAACAAATTTTATATCTCAATATCTATAGAAATGCTTACAAAACTAGTGTGTAACACATAGTGACATTAGTAGGGAAAGACTATCTATCGTTCTAACCGTTGAGTGTGTTGATGATTAAACCCACAACTCTCTGATCATATTTGCAAATAGTGAAGACCCTTGGATCAGGAGGCTCCTATATATACTAGAAGAATCGAAAAGCGTAAAACCTCACTATATTACAAAAGCAAAAAAGAAGGCTCGTTGATTATTCAAAAAAGGGGTGACAGCTTAAAGCAAGTTGAAAGTAAAACAAAAAGCTCACCTTGCTTTTAAAGCAGCCATCTTCCTGAATCACAAAATAATTCCCTTATTAACTCTTTGAACCCTAGTCCCGCATATAGGCGTTCTTTTCAAACAGTGTACATGTGAATAGTACACATGTCCTATACAAACAGTGAAGACCCAGATCAGAGGGCTCCGAAAGGAGCCCTCTGATCAGGGTCTTCACTGTTTGTCACAATGCCAAACATTGACAAAAACAACCCTTTAAAGTCAGAAATGGACTAGACTTAGATGGAAACTGGAATTGTCCATTTAAAGTTTCAGGGAGGAAAGAGTTAATTAAGTGGTCAGTATAGAGAGGCTTTACTGTACCTACAAGAGATAGTTAATTAAGGGGGTAAATGGTTAGAAGATGGCTAGTACAGGTTTTACTGTACTGCGAACACTTCAGAACACACACCCTTTTGACAGAAGAAAAAATTGAAACAATGGACTCCCTTAGATGTTTCAGTCGGAAATAATTCATGTTATCACTTAAGGGGACTATTTAATTAACATTTGTCCTTTCGACAACTTAATGTGTCAGCGCACTCCAACAAAAAAGCAGCTTAAACGCACTTTGATAAATGTACACTTCTTCGTTTAGAAAAAGAAAATTCTTCATGTCTTGTTAAATCGATGTAGAAAAGAATATCTCCTATCTGGAAATGTAGTAATTTAATGCATCTGATCAGGATCCAATCTTTTTGTCAATCTTTCTGTAGAGAAAAAGATGCCTTTAAATTGGTGTCGAACAATGTGTTTACCCATTACCCTAGCCTATTTCTAGTGTTGAAGATAGGTGACCACTTAAAGCAGGTTGAAAGTAAAGCAGAATGTGCCATAAGGCACATTCTGCTTTACTTTCAACCTGCTTTAAATGGTCATATATCTTGAAAACTAGAAACAGGCTATGGGGTAATGGGTTAAAATAGACTAAGCTTTCATTATTTTGATGTTTGAGACTTTCACCCCAGAGAGCTGGAGAAAGGGGGTACAGCAGAATTGCCAACCCGCCACCTGTTACTCAGCTCAGAACAGAGGTTTCTTGTGTTTTACTAAGTAAATCAAAATTCCTCTCATTGTTGATTCAATTGTTTTGCGTAAATGCGTTTCAGACTCACAGAAGCTATTGTTTCCCTACTCGGATGTCCCTACTTAACCTTTGATGTGCTGTTAATGTCAAGGCTTTTAAACTGTTGCTGTCAATTCAAGCATTTGTTTTATCTCAAACCCAGTCTCGAAAATGAGATGGGACTTTACATGGTGAGGTGAAAGGATACATTGAAGGGAAGAAATGTTTGATTGAAATATATGCATTGTTGTTGAATTGTTATGCTTGTTGTTGAATTGTTATGCTTGTTGTTGAATTGTTATGCATTGTTGTTGAATTGTTATCAGGAATGTTACATTTATAATTACACTGACTGGAGTAGTTACATGCAAGAAGTGCAAGTTTTTTTTGTTGCAGTTAAGATAAAACAAAGCATTTTAATTGGTTCAATTGTTCTAGTGGCCTATTGTACCTCAATCATATTAATAAGTTATTAATATGAAATAGATTATTATAGATTATAAGGCAAAAAACAAAGAATGTTTGTAAAAATACATGGGCTCATGAAGAAATATTTTATGAATATCTGCTTTAAAGTGAGGTTTCTGCTTTAAGATGAATAAAAGCAGAAATCACTTAAAGACATGTAATATTTTTATCCTGAATTAAGCTGCTACCTGTCTTAAATACTCCCTTATACATTTTCTTTAATTTGATAACACATCGTAGCATTAAAATATTTTATTAACAAGTATTTTAATTGATCCATTATCGTTTGACAAAATTATGAAAATATAATTAATAACCATACAGCCTTAGATATAGGGAGTATATGCCAGACTAAAATCAATATATCTCCAAACCCTATCTTGTTAACCCTTTACCTGATAGAAGCGTCTTTTAGCGCATTTGATTTATTCATCCGCGAGAGAAAATAGTTCCAATTTATACAGTCATAAACATGCTCCAACAGACATACTTTCTATATCCTGAGAGACAGTAGCTTAAAACAGGCTGAAAGTAAAGCAGAATGTGCCTTAAGGCACATTCTGCTTTACTTTCGACCTGCTTTAAGTTATCACCTTTTTTCAAAACTAAACACAGGCTATGGGGTAAAGAGTTAAACCCTATGTTGCCTCTTCGAGACAACGAATTCTAATGAGTAGTAACATCATAGGGTTTAATGAAGACATACTAGAGAGAATACTTGAAAGTTTCTCATCTTGATTCCTTAATTCTTACAACTGTAAAGCAACCTAGAGAAATAAATGTTTGAAAATAGACGTCTTTGGCACATTGCAGCCGTGGCCCGATTTATTTCTTATTGTACGTCAACATAATTGACATAATCGGTGCAAAGTTGGGATTTTAATCTTCCCTATGTAGACATTGATATATGATAAAGTGAGATTCTAGACAATCCTCATCAAATTAGATTAAAATTAAATCAGTACAAATGAAGAAAAATGAGCCTCTGTTTATCAGCTCTCCTCTGTTCTTTATCACCGACAGTTGTGGTTCGTTTTGCCGTATTCTACGTTATCGTTTTGTCTGTTTGAAAATTTTAAAAACCTGACGAAGTAAAGAAATATACCACCCTTTAACGATATACCAGATGATAAAAAGTTTAATATTGGATCATCATTTACATTGCTATACTGTCTTGTTAAGATTCTTAAAATGACAAATCTGGATCAAATGTTTAACCCATTACCCCATAGCCTGTTTCTTAAGTATTGAAGACAGGTGACCACTTTAAGCATGTTGAAAGTAAAGCAGAATGCACATTCAGGTGCATTCTGCTTTACTTTGAATCTGCTTTTAGCTACCATCTGCTAGGATATAGAAACTATTTCTTAGTTTACATGTACATGACTGTATAAACTTTTTTTTACAGTGCAGACTGATAAATTAAAGGGCATATTTATGGAGTAATGGGTTGAATTAAATGTACACAATATCTCACCTGAGTTGGATTGTGAGTTGGAATCGTTTCCATGGAATATTAATCTGTCAATCATGTTTATTATCATAATCCATATAAGTGTCAGCGGTATTATTATTTTGTTGCATTATAGATAAGAGAAGTTCAGCAAGATCAGGTGTATATATATATAGAACCCAGATGTCTGCCTGTTAAATAAGGGAAAGTCTACAGGGCTCCAGATAAGGGGAGTATTTTAAAAAACTAAAATCTTTATTTCTGCATTAAACCCTATGGTGTCACCACTCATTAGAATCGTCTCTTTGAGACGATTCTAATGAGTAGTAACACCATAGGATTTGGTGCTGAAATGAGTGAGAAACTGTTGGATTTGTTCAATTTACTCACTCTTATCTGGAGCCTTGATCGAGACTAACGTAGATTTAGGAATTCGCAATATAGTAATACCCCCTCTATTATGACGTCAATTTAACAAAAAAGCAGGTACATTAACAAGTGTTAAAAATGGTGTAAAGATAGATCATTGCTTAAAGCAGGATGAACATAAAGCTAGAAGCTACTTAGATAAATACTCAATGGTAAATACCCCTTTCTATGCCTTTTGTTTATTCATCCACTAAAGAAATACTTCCAATTTATACAGTCATGATTTGTATGAGATATCATTGCAGATGGTAAGTATTGTGTACATTTAACCCTTTACCTGATAGCCTATTTCTAGAATTGAAAATAGGTTACTACTTAAAGCAGGTTGAAAGTAAAGCAGAATGCGCCTTAAGGCGCATTCTGCTTTACTTTCAGCCTGCTTTAAGCTATCCTGTGCTAGAATATATAGAAAATTTTCCCTATAATATATATTCATACTGATTAAATTGGAACTATTTTCTTCAGCGGAGGAATAAATTAAATACGCTAAAAGTCGCTTCTATTGGGTAAAGGGTTAATTCAACCCATTAGTCTATAAGTAGGCTGAAAGTAAAGCAGAATACAACATAAGGTGCAGTCTGCTTTACTTTCAACCAGCTTTATATGGTCACCTGTGTCTTTCAAACAAGTATCATATACAGGGTAGAGGGTGAAATTAAGTTGAACCCAAAATGCAAGCCTTATTGAACCCTAGTCCCGCATATAGGCGTCCTTTTCAAACAGTATACATGTGAATAGTACCAAGTCCTATGCAAACAGTGAAGACCCAGATCAGAGGGCTCCAAAAGGAGCCCTCTGATCAGGGTCTTCACTGTTTGTCATAATGCCTAACATTGACAAAAACAACCCTTAAAAGTCTAAAATGTACTAGACTAAAATGGAAACTGGAATTGTCCATTTAAAGTTTCAGGGAGGAAAGAGTTAAGTGATCATTGATTGCAAGGATTAAACTTAGAATTGCCTTTGAACTCATTTGGGAGTTCAGGGATGGATCTATTTTATTTTTAGGCAGAATGTTGACAGTGTTTTACATACATTGTATAATACAGGGACAGATCTTGAGTATAATAGAGAAATCAAGAATTGAAGTCGACCATACTGTTCATTGAATGAAGATTTCAGGGGGAAAACGTGTGGTAAAACAGATTATATCTCCCATTATCCCATTAACCCATAAATACGCTTTTTAACACCTTTAATTTATTCCATTTCTGAAGAAAATAGTTCCTATTTCCACTGTTACAAATAAGAATCATAAGAAATATTTTCTATATTCTAGCAGATAATAGCTTAAAGCAGGCTGAAAGTAAAGCAGAATGTGCCTTAAGGCACATTCTGCTTTACTTTCAGCGTGCTTTCATTGGTTATCCATTTTCAGGACTAGAAACGGGCTATGGGGTAATGGGTTATAAGAAGAAATTATGGCAATAACTTGTAATGGTGTAAAGATGGTAGGTCATGATACCAGAAAAATTTTGGGAGAATTTTAATGTTTGGAATTTTTTCTGACAGTTATATAAGACCCTTAAGACTCTCGACTATGAATCACATTTTGAAAATTGTTTGTGTTGTAACATCCAATTCAAAGACAGTCACTGATAATCTTATTTATATTTATTCAATTAAAAACCAAAATAAATTCAAGAATAATCTTGAAATGACCATTATTTCAATATTCAAAAGTAAAATATTTCTTTGTTTTTTAAGCGTTTTTTATTGCTTTTCCAGATGTTGAATTTCGAATGGTAAATGTTAAACTTATAAACATGTATAGCCTTATGGACTATAGAATATTCTCTAATAGCCATTTTGTTTGGGTTCCAGCTTCTGGCAGAAGCTGGAACCCAAACCAAAGGATTAGAGATTATTTCTGAGTTGTATAAGAAACTTGAATATATAATAAACACATTCATAATAAGTATGCGACAATTTGACAACATTTTGAGAATGCCTGGAACAGACATTTACTTAACCCATTACCCCATAAATACGCCTTTTTACGCCCATAATTTATTCCCCCCCCACTGAAGAAAATAGTTCCCTTTTATACAGTCATGAATATGTAGCAAAAGAAATATATTCTGTATCCTAGCAGAAAATAGCTTAAAGCAGGCTGAAAGTAAAGCAGAATGTGCCTTAAGGCACATTCTGCTCTACTTTCAACCTACTTTAAGTAGTCACCTGTCTTCAATACTAGAAACAGGCCATGGGGTAATGGGTTAAAAATGTTGCTTAAATGTCTACAACACATGTCTTGGTAACGCAAGTATGCTTTAGAAAATTATGGACAAGAAAATGTGTTTTTTGTTTCCATGGGAATCATATGTGTTCCACATGTTGCATATTTGATAACAAAAAATGGTTTAGGTGTCAATGTTACTGTTAAGTATAATTGAAATATTTAGAATATTTCGCTGAAAATTTTAGCCACATTTTTGGTGTCACTTATGTGCATGCAATTAGATTGCAAAACAGAATTCCAAATTATAAAATATTGACCAGACTTAGTTGGGAGCTGGAGTGTTCCATTTAAAGTTTTAGGGATTAATGAGCTAACAAGAGGAAGGGCCACATGTAACTTGTTTTTGGTGATTTGATGTCAATTAGGTTGTGAGAATTATCAATCATTTAGGAGTATGCTTCACTATAAGTGATTGTCTGTCGTGCAAGTTTAAACCCTTTCCTTCATAAAAATGCCTTTTCACTTTTCACACCTTGATCAATTCCTCAAAGAGGGATCCCTTTATGTTTGATAGGTGGATGCTAACAAAGTAGGCTGAAAGTAAAGCTGAAAGCTCCTAAAGGAGCTTTCTGCTTTACTTTCATCCTGCTTTAGGTAGCCATCTATATTAAAACATGGGGAAAAGGTTTGGAAAGGGTAAAATGAGCCACAGGGTCATGCAGATCTACCGAGGTGATTGAAACAGCATGTTCCACAGAAGGACTGTATGATTCTCTGAAAATTCTTGGAGAATTCTGAATTTTAACAAGCAAATTAACCGTTTTAATGCTAAATAAACGTCATCAGTTGAGATGTCTGATATTAACAAAGGTCTTTGCTCAGTTTGCTCAGTGGTAAAGAGTTTTAACCCATTTCAAAATATATATACATTTTAACACTCAGTGTATTCCTCCCCTGAAGAAAATAGTTCCACTATATGCAGCCATGAATGTGTATCATAAGAAATATTTTCTATAAAACTATAACATAGTCAAATTAAAGATCTGGTGATTATAATTCCGAAATATAAAAAGCAAAACAGTATCATAATGTAACATTACATTTACTATACATGTAATATAACTTTATAGTTTCATCTTTGTTTAGATTCATCAGAAAGGATGTCAATAAAAGTTAATTATATTTCTTAGTATATTGCAGAAAACAACAATTAGACGTCACCATTCCTCATCTTACACCAAACAATTAGATATTTAATTTGACAATTAAGACTTCACCACCATCCATTAATTCTTTAAACAAAACAGAGAGAAGCCTGAAAATTCGTAGAATAAATCTGCCAGCCAAATGAAAATAAACATGAGCTTAAGGTGATTGGCAGTAGTGTGTAAAGATCATGTTTTGATTTAGATCAAAATAAATAGGAAAACCTGCTTAAAGGATTATTAAAAATAACTGATTTTCCCCAAAGAAATAAACCAATATGAATGCCACTCAAAACCTTTTTCTTTAGATGTACTTGACTCAATTGCTACTCCATTAATGTGCCTTTAATTTATTCCTCCACTGAAGAAAATTTTTCCACTTTATACAGCCATGAATATTTACCATAAGACATATGGTAGCTTATAATTAAAGCAGGCTGAAAGTAAAGCAGAATGATCCTTTAACCCATTACCCCCATAGCCTGTCTGTAGTATTGAAGATAGGTGACCACTTAAAACAGGTTGACATGACAGTAAAGCAGAATGCACATTCACACTCTTTCCTCCCTGAAACTTTAAATGGACAATTCCAGTTTCCATTTTAGTCTAGTCCATTTCTGGCTTTTAAGGGTTGTTTTGTCAATGTTTGGCTTTATGACAAACAGTGAAGACCCTGATCAGAGGGCTCCTTTCGGAGCCCTCTGATCTGGGTCTTCACGGTTTGCACAGGACAAGGTTACTATTCACAGGTACACTGTTTGAAAAGGACGCCTATATGCGGGACTAGGGCTCAAAGGGTTAAGCTACCATCTGCTAGAATAATATAGAAAATATGTCTTAGGATAAAATCATATTCATAAAAGTATAAATTGGGACTATTTTCTTCAGTGGAGGATTAAATAAAAGGTGTAGAAAGGCATATTTATGGGGTAATGGGTTAAACATTATTGTACAGTCAAACAGTGAATCAATCGCTAAACAGCTAAACACGGGTGCAACTGTTTGCATAAATCTTTGTATCTGACTGCTTTACATCGGCCAGATGGACATAAATTGAATCCAGCTCTCAGCTTGTCACTATTCTCTCTCCTCGTATTGGTTTATTTAGGTTTGATTGTTTGCAGAATTTCAAACCATTCAGTAAAATCTGCAATTAGAAATGAAGCAAGGATGGCGATCTCTTAAAATACCAGACAGAATTTGAAACCACGGCAGTCATTGTAACAGTAGAATCTGCACTTAGATGCAGAAAGGAGCATAGCTGCATATCTCAGAAAGTGCCATGAAAGTTTGCTTTAAAGGAATTTCACCATGTATGGAGATCTAAAATAAGGTGACTGCTTAATGCAGGACAAAAGTAGTTATATAAGCATTTTATATAGATTCTTAGCTGTACTGAATGAAAATAGTTTCAATTTATACAGGCATGAATATGTACATAATAAGAAATATTTTCTATATATTCTAGTAGACAGTGGTGTAAAGCAGAAACCATTTCATGGCACATTTTGCTTTACTTTCAACCTGCTTTAAGTGGTCACCTTTCTTCTTGAAATTGGAGTAATGTGTTAAGGAGCTTTAATAATAATTGCAGCAATGAACAGAAAGTGTACTTGTTTAACTATTAGTGTATCAAAGAGATTAGGAATAGATGGTCTTTGAAGCTGAAGCAGATTTCTCAGAAACATTTAGTCTGACTCTATTGAGGCATTCAAATCTTTCTCCAAACATGTTCTGTAATTCTGGAATTTTTAGAGTTTGAAATCTTTGTTCGGTAATCCTGCCTGAAGGTCAGGTGTTAAAACATAAACAATGTTTTTATTATTATGGTTAGTTTTTTTTTGTTCGTGAAATTGTTTTTACGGACTGAAATGATAACATCCTGCTTTCAGTTATTACATAATGTGTGAATACTCACGGCCCATATGGTTAAAATTATGAAAATGTCAAAATTCATTAGTTTCACAAAATGAACATTTTATTTTATCTCTACTTACTGATCTTCCCCAGTTGTAGATGGCGCTGTTCTCGCTGTCAGCTGCTTTCGCGAGATAAAGATCCACAGGCTTATCTAGGTTTTATAATTGCTTAGAAAATAAAAACATTAGGCACCGACAATACGACCAGTATTAGCTTTATTTCATTTATTTATGTAGATTTCAGACGATACACGGTGGTGGCAGATAAAATCGTAATAACAAAAGTAGTGGGGGTTAATGGGTAAATGATTTGCTGAAGAAACAAAGAATTTTGAATTTCTCTGTCGGGTATTGTTTTTGCTGACAAAGAGCGATAAACGTTTGTGGCATATTAATCCCAGATCTTCATATCTTAGTACAAACTTCTGTTTCCAGGAAAAACATCGTCTGCGTGTGAGAATAAACAAGGCTTAGCCAAAATCTGAGAAAGGATATGTTTACGGGCCATCTTATTAGTGGTTTACAGCATTTCAATGCAGAATGGTCAAATATCAGAGGTAGAAAATTGTTCTGATTGCAGTACAATTAAAATTTCATGACTTGATTTAAAGTGGAACTCTTTTCTTTAGTGGAGGAATGAATTAAAGGTGTAAAAAGGCATCTACTCTATGGAGTAGTGGGTTAAACAATCAGTATGATAAATAGTTGCTATATTAATGTATATATATATAAAAAATATGCTTATTATAATTGACCTGTCTATTGTCGTGAATTTATTCTACCATTTTATTATGAATTAATTGCTATATGCAAGAGTCTAAGCTGAGTTATCTCCCTGTAATTTATATAAATGTCTTCTGTTTCACTTTGTTTTAACATTGAGATAAAAGGATTTTTGATGCAAGAGATGAAACGCCGTGATTGATGGTAGAATGCAGACGTGATACACCGTATCATAATAACTCTTTGCATGCTAGCGGCAGATATGTCCCGCAGTGATTACCTTTGCAAATAGTTTGGATCCTGATGAGACGCCACGTTATGTGGCGTCTCATCAGGACCCAAACTGTTTGACACTCTGATTCTGTTTTGAAAACAAATTTAGAAAATTCTATTTTTAGAACAATAGCAGTTGACAACTGTTGCAGACGAAAACATTACCCAGCATGCAAAGAGATAAATAAACCTATAGATACAGAGCCTGACCTGTCAAAAACCATGATTGGTGTCTTCAAACAGACTGGATTCAGATCATTTGAACGGAATTTTTCAATCAGTGTTGTTTGGAATATTGTTGAGCATTTCGTTCTGCATAGTCAGTTAAAAAAGTGGCGGTTAACAGTGTTGACTGAAGTTTTTCTAGCAAGATTTCTTAAACAGATGGTGATTTTTTTTGGTGGCCGCTTAAGTTCTAACCAAACAAACAGAAAAAGAAGAAAAAATTACCAATAGAAGAGAAAGGATCATTAACTAACATTGGGCTAAATATTGTCTCCGTTAAAAAAAAAAGTAGTCTGCAAATTAAAATTTATGTTGATTATTCTTGAAGGAATATCTTTATGAAATGCACCCAGTTTGGTTCGTGATCAGATGCCGAGTAACTTGGCATATGATCAGTATCAAAACTATATGCAATTCCGAATCAAGATTGTGGTATTTAGCAGGATAAGGGGTGAAAGTCATAATTTTCAGCATTTTCATTGGAACAAAAGAATTCTTGAAAAAAGGGCCCATTAAGGACCCCATAAGCTTAGTTTGAGGGGAACATGAAAAAGTGACATAACGTAGATAAAAAAACGTATGATTAATGGACGCAGCGTAGGAAGGTTTATCTCAGCTTTCAGCAAAAAAGTGGAAAACACAATAGGAGCGAAGTTTTGTTTTTCAGTGAAGGAGATAGAAACCCACAGGGGGTTCCAGATGGTGGAACCCTTATCATGTCAAAGAAAAAATCTCCAAACTGACAAGAACTGTCAAGGCAATCTTTAGTTAAAGCCCAAACTACTGCCATTATTTGAGTCACTTTGTTGAATTTGCAAACATTTTGGATCCTGATCAGACGCCGAGTAACTCGGCGTCTGATTAGGATCCAAAATGTTTTTTTCGGGGACACTGGTATTTTGTTTTTCAGGAAAAAGATATTAATTATGACTTAATTTGAATATAAATGGATAGAAATTTCAGAATACAGTTTTTAGATTGCATGAAAAAATGATGATGAAATTATAATTACTAAATTCTGTGTCCAAAAAAATTACATTTATTTTAATGTTCAAAGGAACATCATAGAGGTTTCTAATTTGAAAAAAGGGCTGGGTAATGTAGGATGAAAGTAAAGGAGCTCTCTGCTTTACTTTTTGTCCTACATAAAGCTGTACTAAAGACGTGTGACAGTTCTTTTGTGAGTGGATCTAAATTACTGAAATTTCACTGTAGAAATTAAATTAAATTTTACAAAGTAATAGAAACTAGTAGAAGAGGAATAACTGCTATTTATCTTGACTTTCTAAATCAGGGATAAAGTGGAGTAAATTCAAGGTTTCCAATACATTCCGCCTGATATCTGTACTAAACCATACAGTGTCACTACTCATTTGAATCGTCTCTTTAGGGTTTTGTAAAGACATAAAGATTTTCGATATTGAAATATTCTCCATATCTCGAGCCTGGGAAATACATGTAGTAACCATTTTCCTACCATATTTATAATATATCATCAGCTTTTGAAAATGTCATTTACAAATGTTTAGAAATTACATTTTATATATTTGACCATTAAGGTACCCCATAAATACACCTTTTTACACCTTAACTTTATTCCTCCACTGAAGAAAACTGTTCCACTTTATACAGTCATGAATAATTATGTTCTGAAAGAAATATTTTCTATATCTTAAATAAGCTGATGGTAGCTTAAAGCAGGCTAGAAGTAAAGCAGAATGTGCCTTAAGGCACATTCTGCTTCACTTTCAACCTGCTTTAAGTAGTCACCTGTCTTCAAAACTAGAAAGAGATTATGGGGTAATGGGTTAAATTGGAAAACAATAAAGACAAATGCCAAACACTGGTTGCGTCCTGATCAGAAACTCAAAGAAACATCATATCTGATCAATTGTCTGCAAATATTGCGCCAAATAGCGATTGACAGGAAAAAGGTTAACTCATTTGATCAAAGCTTTGATATGCCATATACAATATTTGCATTAAGATATAGCTAGTTAATTTTTAAAATTGCAGTTTTGGTAATTTTTCTCTGATCGTAGCAGTGAAAGTGACATGTGTAATAAACCTAGGAGATATATCAGAGTGCGATTGTAATTGGTGTCTGCGTCGGTATGAGACATCTTGGCGAACATTTTACTAATAAATGCATCTCGCGAACAAATCTCTGAGGCCATTTCGTGAAATGATGATGAAGATGTCAAAGGTCCTGGTGTATTTTCTATTTTGTCATTGTGCTAACAAGTGTATGTCTCTCGCATCAATCATAAAAAGGAAAATTGATAATCTACCGTCAGACTGTTACTACGGAAACCTAGCTTAGAGAGATAGGCTCCCCTTTATCACACATTGTTCAATTACATTTATGGATGGAACGTCAAGATATAATCCTCAATTGTGGTGCTCCGAAAAGGAAAAGGAAAAATCTTAATTTGGATTTAATGTCAAAATACGATTTGTTGATGCTTCAGTTTGTTATTTGGACACCAGAGACAAATGGATTGTCAGGCAAATCTGACCCATAGGGAACCTCGGGATCCATCATTTTCTTGTTAATGGAGGAAGAACAGATCTTTTGTAATTTTCTCATTTTTTAGGAAAAAACAAATAGATGATACATTGAAACTTGGGTTTAGCTGTTATTCTTTGATGAATTATAGAGATCTTTTAAAGAGTAAAAGACAGGTTGCTACTTAATGGGGGACAGAAGCAAAGCAGAAAGCTCCTAAAGGAGCTTTCTGCTTTACTTTTGTCTTGCATTAAGTAGTGACCTGTATTTAAGACTACTAATCTATAATCTTTCGAGTGATAGCTTGGCACAAGTTTGACTGAAATGTTAAAAAGAAATCTTTATGGTTGGAGAGTATTTTTGTGAACACAGTTTCAATGCACTTAAAACGAAACTAACCAATTCCGCTTGGTGCCATTTGATAAATATAAATTTGCAGACATGAAAGAAATTACTTGGGTGACGCTGAAGAAACAGATTAATTTTGGATGATACAGATGAGCATTAACCATTTTCCCTCCATAAATTACGTCTGCTTTAAAATCATATTTTATATTTTTAATTCCAGCAATTACTTAAAAGAATCTTAATTTAGGATGGTCAAAACTGTTCAGATCCTGATCTTAGGTGCCAATCTTAGCATCTGATCTATATCTAAACAGTTAGAAAATACCAGTCAAGTTTTGTTTTTGATGGAGTAAGGGTAAATACTTCCTCCACTGGAAATTTAGTTTTGATGGTGAACATACTTATTAATTTAAGTCCGATTTACTAAATATTGCTTTTGGCCATTTTGTTCTTTTCGGAAGATACATTTGGATTTATCTTCTAGGGCCCTTCAAATTCTCTCAAATTCCCCATTACAAACACTTGTAGTGTTTCCCAAACAATTACCTGCTACATTTTTCAAACAGAATGCGTAATTTGGCATGTTGCGGAGAAAAAAGCGGGCAATTCTCGGCAGTGAATTCTCTATCAATCCCATAATACCCTGAACTGTAATTGCAATAATTGGTTTGTTATTCTACGGCAATTGTATGGGTGCTAAAAATGTCTCATTACTCTGTAAAGATTTACTTCACTAGCAAAAGTATTTTTCGAAGATTTTATTGGGGTATTTTTTTTTGGTGGTGCTTTTTTTCCGAAATCTGTAGCCATGACGGGTAACTGTTATGTATGTGTTTCCATGTCATACTTTCTTTCAATGCCAAGCCTGACATTCTCCCATCACCCAATAGCTTGTTTCTTGTATCAGATAAGCTACCAATTAAAGCAGGTTGAAAGTAAAGCAGAATGCGCCTTAAGGCGCATTCTGCTTTACTTTCAGCCTTCTTTAAGCTACCATCATTATGTTAGGATAAAACAATATTTCCTATGGTGCATATTCTGTCTTTTATTTGAACAATTTTCTTCAGTGGATGAAAAAATTGAAGGTGAAAAAAGGCATATAAACCCATTACCCAATAAATACGCGCTTTTACACGCTCCACTGAGGAAAATAGTTCCGATTTTATACAGTTATGAACATGCATGTATAACAAGAATTATTTTCAATATTCTAGAAGATGATAGCTTAAAGCAGGCTGAAAGTAAAGCAGAATGTGCCTTAAGGCACATTCTGCTTTACTGTCAACCTGCTTTAAGTGGTCACCTATTTTCAAAACTAGAATCAGGCTATTGGTAATGGGTTAATTGGGGGGGGGGGGGGGGGGGGTGTTAAGGTAACAAATCCCTTATGAGATTGGGACAATCTCTGACGCTGAGCCAGAATAGACATTGTTACAAGGAGTAGTCAAATATAGAGTGTAGTGAAGACAAGTTAACACTTTTCACACAAAGTAACTCTTGTGGGTTATTTACCCTTCATTGTGGATCTTTTTAATTACCAAAACATGAACCAGTCTACTTGGAATTCTGGGTAATTTAATATTTTTTTTTTATAGTGGTTCTCAATAAGAAAAATAGTGCAGACCCTGATCAGGGTCTACACTGTTTTCAAACTGTAATGAGAAGATATATATTTTAAACAGGTCCATGGTGTTGAAAGTGTCAAGTGTTAAGATATTTTTAGTTTACTCTTTATTGTAGTAGATGATATTTATATGACAATTATTTTTATTCGTTTCAGTACCAAACCACATGGTAGCACCTGTCACAATGTCTCCTCTAACTTCCTCATCATCACCGGTTGCCATGGACACCAAACACCACCCAGCATCATCTTATGCATCGTCTCTGTACAGACTGTCACCCCGGGGACATTCCAGCCCATCCCCACGGGAACATCACTCCACCCCATCCCCAACTCATGAAAACTCCGGCCACCACCACCCCATGTGGCATACAACACCTAAAGGGGAACCAAGGGAGGCGACTGCCAGTGACCAGGACGGGCCACTCAATTTATCGAAGCCGAGATTAGAGATTTACAAGAAGGACCGACTAGAGGACACTCATAGTTTTTATAACCACATGAAGCCCGAGAAGGTTCCCACCCCACCCCCCGCTCACAGTAATCATCTCAGAAACAGTAACGGCAGCAGCGGTAACAACAATGTCATGCATTCTCCGCCCATGCCAAAGACCCCGCCAAAAGTTTCTCTGACAGACACATCTATTTTCCCCGGTGTGAGGCCGCCATTTCTGCCACCGCACTACGTCACAGCAAATCCATTCCTCAATCTTGGACATCTCTCCGTCCTGAACAACATGAACAATAACTTTGGCGCTCACTCGGCATTCATGATGAATGGAGGAAAACTGCCAGGCCTTGATACAGAAAAGGTAAAATAACTTTTTAACCCTGTAGCCTACTCACTTTTAATGATCACATAACCATAGCTTGTTTCTAATTTTGAAGACAGATGGCCACATAAAGCAGGTTAAAAGTTAAGCAGAATGTGCCTTAAGGTGCAAACAGATTCAGTAAATTTGTAATTTACTTGAAACTGATTTACAGACAATGATCATGATCGAATGCCATTTGCAGAAGCTCATCGTGAGCTACACTATTAGAAAAAAACATCATTACCCCATAACCTGTTTCTAGTATTGAAGATAGGTGACCACTTATAGCAGGGTACAAGTAAAGCAGAATTCACCTTAAGGTGCATTCTGCTTTACTTGCAGCCTGATTTGAACTACAAACTGCAAGAATATATAGAAAATATTTATATATTACATGTTTGTTACTTATAAATTGGAAATTAAATGCGCTAAAATTCGCTTCTATGGGGGAAAGGGATATTCTATTAAAGATATTAATTTCTAGTATTATTCTTATTCATCAACGTAAAGAATATTATGTAAATGTTTTATTCTATTTCTTTACCCAGGAGGCTTTGGTACAGGAAGCACTTGCCAGACAGATGGCTGTCGCCCAGCACACCAATGGACCTCCAGTGTTTCCCGGCTTTGGACTTCCTGCTTTCTCCAGTTCCTCACATCTCTCCCCTCCCACCATGGTGAAAGACAGGAATGAACAACTGCTGAGATCAGATTCCACCTCTCCAAACAGTAAGTACAGTACTCCCTCTCTACAACAGCCCTCCCAACAACGGTTCCCTCCTTACAATGACCATTGCTGCTGTTCCCAAAACAATATAATTATTTCCATTCTTTTCAGGGCTGCAATATAGTCTACTCAAAATTGTCGTCTGCTGGTTTTCTCAAATTTACATATTAGACATTTTGATTAAAAACCCCAAAATAACGAGTGACAAATAGCTTGAATCCAGATCAGAAGCCGCATTCTGAATTCAAGCTGTTTGCAAATGTAAGCCGAATTCCCTCCATACAACGACTCCCTCCGAACAACGCACATAGTTTGTGTCTCCCATTGGGTGTTGTTGTAGGGAGGGAGCGCTGTACAGTAAAGAAATGTAAAAAAAAAAAAAAATCTTTTTTTTTCAGGCTATTTCAGTAAGGACCTCATTTATTGTCCCCGTCATAGGTGTGTAGGGGTCGGGGAGCTATCCACTGCCACACCTTACAAAACATGTGTTAACGTATTTCTATGTCACTGACAAAACTCAAACAAAAATTACATTTCTTATACAAAAAGTAGGATGAGAAAAAATAAAAAAATACCAAAAAATACCCTAAGCCAGGATCTTTAATTTATTGTTTTTTGTTGGGTTATGTAAATCTTGGTTTTAACCCATTACCCTATAATTTGTGTCAAGGTTTGAAGACTGGTGACAACAAAAAGCAGGTTTAAACTAAAACAGAATGTGCCATAAGGCACATTCTGCTTTAGTTTCAGCCTGCTTTAAGCTAATGTTTGCAAGGATATGGAAAATAATTTAAAGGAACTTTATTCATGTCTGTATAAAGTTTAACTATTTTCGTCATCGGAGGAATATTATAAATTCAATGCGTTAAATATGTATCTATGGAGTAAAGGGTTAATACAAATTTTGAATGTAAATGTCATCAGATCTGGATCAACACAGCTTGCAAAACTCATTAAAGTCACATGAAGTAGTAATATAATGCATATTGCATACATAGTCAATGGCCTGAAACACCCTTCTTATCTTACATCAGATTCTCTATTTTCAAAATTATTCCTTAAGGTGAACACTAAAATCTTAACAATATCATGAGTAAATTCTCAAATAATGTCACTTGTAGTCCATCGAAAGAGGAAACATTTTGATTAATTTAGATGCAAGCCTCTGTGAAAACAAGCCTCTGTTGAACTCAGATGATGGAACGGTATAAATTGTAAGCCTTTCAAGTGATGGAGTAGGAATTCTTCTGCTAATAATTGTTGAAATATATTCTTCTGTAGGGTTTCACATTATTTTGAATCAAAATAGACTCATTGCTTCTCTAATGAGCAAATAATGGGGTGCTCAGTAAGATTGTAGTTGAAATTGGCAAATGTTTTGTATAGGGGTTCTATGATGGCAGCTTCATTTTCAGTGATAACAAGATGATAATGTTTATTTTTACCCTTTATATGCTGAATTTTTCATATTGACTCCTCCACGTTTGAACTAGGACCAGTCTATGTTGAATTTTAGGGCTGTTCATTGAAAAAAATATTTCAGAAAAATAAAAGACAAACAAACAGTGCAGACCCTGATCAGAGGGCTCCTTAACTCTTTCCTCCCTGAAACTTTAAATGGTCAATGCCAGTTTCCATTTTAGACAAGTCCATTTCTGACTTTTAAGGGTTGTTTTTGTCAATGTTTGGCATTATGACAAACAGTGAAGACCCTGATCAGAGGGCTCCTTTCGGAGCCCTCTGATCTGGGTCTTCACTGTTTGCATAGGACAAGTGTACTTTTCACATGTACACTGTTTGAAAAGGACGCCTATATGCGGGACTAGGGTTCAAAGAGTTAAGGAGCCCTCTGATCAGGGTCTGCACTGTTTGCATAATATACAAATACTGATATCCATTGAAAGAGTTTAAGTTCTTAGAGAGAAGAGAAATTGTTTATTCAAGTGAACATTATTTAAAGCAAATATAACCCGTTTAATAAAGTATTATATTATTTACGTGGTGATTTGGTAAAATGACATTTACCCCTCATTTAGGAAAGTAATGGTAACTTTCACATTCTATTCAATTTATCGCATTTTTTTCGTTTCCTGAAGAACGAATCTAATTTCCCTTTCACTAAAAAGCCACACATGATTGTCTTTTAACCCTTTCCGCCCATAGAAGCGCCTTTTAGTGCATATAATTTATTTCTTCACCAAAGAAATAAGTTCAAAATTTAAAGTCACATTTATACAGCGTCACATCAGAATCAAATCTGTTTGACACTCGGATGTTGCTTTCAAAGGAAGTTTTGAAAATTCTATTTTTAAACAGTAACAGCTGACAACAATTGTTGCAGATGAAAAAAATACCCAGCATTCAAACTACAGTAAAACCTCGCTATTACGACCACTAAAACGAAGGCTAATTGAGTGTATAATAGACAGGTGACAGCTTAAAGCAAGGTTACAGTGAAACAGAAAGCTCCTATAGGAGCTTTCTGTTTCACTGTCACCTTGCTTTAAGCGGTCACCTATCGTAAACACCCTAATAATTAACATAATTTAGTGGTCGTAATAGCGAGGTTTTACTGTATTAGAATACTCTTAGGCTCCAGATAAGAGGAAGTAAACTGAACATATCCAACATTTTCTCACTCATTTCAGCACCAAGTCCTATGGTGTTACTACTCATTAGTAGTGACATCATAGGGTTTAATGCAGAAATAAAGATTTTGAGTTTTGGAAATACTCCCCTAATCTGGAGCTCTGAATTGCTGCAAAAAATGACATCTGCTTCAAAATTGACGTCCCTTGAAACTTTAAAATTCTTTAGCATATTTCCAGTAATATATTCCAAGAGACATAAGCTTTAGATCTAGATACAGATTTACTCGGGTCTAATCTGGAGTGAAAACGTTGCAAATATCTGTTTATTCATTGCTATAGCATCCTAAGAGTTTAAACAAAGGGCAAATTAAAGTGTTTCAATCCTTCTTAGAAAAAAAAATCCTTCGGATATAAATTCTAATCCCCACCACTTGTTTTTGTCAGTTGTTAAAGCTTCTGGCTGATCAAGATTATCCGTCAGCTGAGCAAGCTTTTGAGTGACTGGGATTGTTAAGCTTTTAACATGCTCATCTTGCTGATAGTTGCAAACAATGAAACCCTTAAAAAGGAACTAAACCCTTGAAGTTTCAGTTTCCTACAAAATTTGCAATAAAACAATTCTCCTTAACATCCAGTAAAACAAGGGTTTGTTTCAGAATTTACGGCAACAGGACTTTAACAAATAGACAGCTACCTGACTATGTGAATAGTGCCTAGACTGTTTTTGCAGACAGTTCCAATGTCAATCCACTGACAGAGAACACTGGGCATCTAATCAGGATCTATACTGTTTGACACTTGTCTTACCGTTGCAAAAAAATCAGATACAGAAAAAAATTTTTTTTATTTTTTTTCAGACATTTTTTCAAACATACAAGATTATTGTAGGGAGAATGGTTAACCATTACTTTGCCGCGATAGCGTCTGTTAAGAAATAATCACCTTCTTTATTTTATTTCGCAAATTTAGATCGAAAGCATTTCGCCCAACAAAAAAGAAATCTGATTATACAAGTATCAAACTGTATCATATGGGGTTTTGGAGTTGTCAAAGTATCAAATTGATCTGGATCCAAATTGTTTGCAATTGTTAGCGAAGTAGTTGTGTAAGGGGTTAAGGATCACTCCAAGGTACTAGCGTTGTAACAGAGACCCATCAGCTGTTATGATGCTAATGGAAAAAGATTAAAATGACATTTCTAAACCCCGAGTCAAGTGCTCAACGGCAACAGAATAATTCTTTTTACTTTTGATCAATTCCGGGATCTCTCCTTTCCTTGTTTCTCATTGGCCGCGTTTATCTTTACACAGCTGAAGAGCAAGTGGTCTCCGAATAGATAATAGCTAGTTTACAGACAAACCCGTCTTAACATAACCTTTGAACCCTAGTCCCGCATATAGGCGTCCTTTTCAAACAGTGTACATGTGAATAGTACACTTGTCCTATGCAAACGGTGAAGACCCAGATCAGAGGGCTCCGACAGGAGCCCGCTGATCAGGGTCTTCACTGTTTGTCATAATGCCAAACATTGACAAAAACAACGCTTAAAAGTCAGAAATGGACTAGACAAAAATGGAAACTGGAATTGTCCACTTATGTTTCAGGGAGGAAAGAGTTAATAGTTAAGACAACATTAAATGAAGTAGTATTGTTATATTTCAAGACATGTTGCTGTCTTAATGCAGAAAGTAAGTCATGCAGAAAGGAGCTTTCTGCATGACTTTCTTTCTGGATTTAAGTGACCACCTGTCTTAAAAAGGCTGAAACTGTATCTTCTTAAAATGGGAGCTCTACACAGGTTTGACTTAATGGTGAGCATTCGTTAACAAATTTGGTGTCTGGTTAGAATTAAGACCATTTGATTTCTGGAGATTCATGCCTGTCTTTCTTAACCCATTACTCCACAAATATGCCTTTAAACCTTTAAATTTAATTTATTCCTGCACTGAATATTATTATTATAATTATTATCCCCCCCCCCCCCCCCCCCCCCAGCCTATTTCTAGTTTTGAAGATATGTGACCTCTTAGAGCAGGTTGAAAGTAAAGCAGAATGTGCCTTCAGGCACATTCTGCTTTACTGTCAGCCTTCTTTAAGCTTCCATCAGTTCTGCTAGAATATAGAAAACATTTATTATAAAACATATTCATGGCTGATTAAATAAGAACTATTTTCTTCACTGTAGGAATAAATTAAATGTGTTAAAAGGCGCTCCTATGAGGGAAAGGTTAAGTGTACATTTTTGTCTCAGTTTTAAAATGTTTGCTTTTTAACTACAGTAAATACCATTGTAAGAATATGCCTGTTGGAGCTGACTTGGGTATTTAAGTAATGACTTAATCATGTTTGAATATAAAGCAGATTGTATGCTTCCAGTCAGCAACAGAACTCTTGAAATAATGCAGCACTATGTTATTCAACCTGTTAACATAAACCACAAATGGAAAATAGTCTAGATCATGATCAGAGAGCAACTGTAGATATTGTTAAAAAAAAAGTAAAACAAAATGTCTAAATCTTCCTTATTTGTTTTCCAGGTAAAATGTTTGGCGCCAAAATCATCCGAGCCCAGAAGGACAAACATGAGAGTGGAAAGCCCCATATCAAGCGCCCCATGAATGCCTTCATGGTTTGGGCGAGAGAGGAGAGACGGAAAATTCTCAAAGCCTGCCCAGATATGCACAACTCAAACATCAGCAAAATTCTAGGTAAGTATTTTCTCAGGAAATTAAATCATTTAATTTAAAAGCAGTAAAAGTAAGCAAAATATATCTCATTAATGGAAAAGTATTGACACTGATGCCAAAAAACATAGGATAATATGAATTACTTAGTGCACTCTTCATAGGTACATTGTTTGTAAAAGAACAATCAGGGCTCAATGGGTTTAAGTTGACCAAAAAATTATTTTGTAGAAGGATAAGTGAGGTCCACCTATAATGGAGGAAATTGTTATGTTGGCAAAAACACAATTTGTGTGACCGTAAGACTGGAACCAAATCAGGGGCCTGTCTTTTGACAAAAACGAATACATATAGTCTCTGATTTCTCTCTAATCTTGTCTTGAGACATCTCTTGGAATTGTCTTGAAAAGACAATTCCAAAGAGATGGCACAAGACAGGATTAGATAGAGAAAAAAATATGGTAATAAATGAGAATTCTAGAATTTGACTTATGACATATTTGTCGTACAAAGTTTCATAAGATTGGGTCCCGATGCTCGTATACTCAGGGTCGGTCAAATTATTTGTGTATTAAACATTACAGGAGCTAAATGGAAGGCAATGACCAACCAGGACAAGCAGCCATATTACGAGGAACAGTCAAGACTGAGCAAACTCCATATGGAAAAACACCCCGACTATAGATATAGGTAAGTGGATAATAGCAGTTATAACATGGTAGATATGGTCAAAACTCAGTCAATTCATTCACCCCTTCAAATATAGATACATGTATAGGTAAGTGGATATTAGCAGTTATAACATGGTTGATATGGTCAAAACTCAGTCAATTCATTCACCCCTTCAAATATAGATACATGTATAGGTAAGTGGATATTAGCAGTTATAACATGGTAGATATGGTCAAAACTCAGTCAATTCATTCACCCCTTCAAATATAGATACATGTATAGGTAAGTGGATATTAGCAGTTATAACATGGTAGATATGGTCAAAACTCAGTCAATTCATTCACCCCTGCAAATATAGATATAGGTTAGTGGATAATTATAGCAGTTATGGTCAAAACTCAGTCAATTCATTCAACCCTGTAAATTTTAACCCTTTACCCAATAGCCTGTTTATAGTTTTGAAGACAGGTGATCCACCTCTTAAAGCAGATTGAAAGTAAAGCAGAATGTGCCATAAGGCACATTCTGCTTTACTTTCAGCCTGTACCATCTATTATAATATAGAAAATATTTCTTTTCGTACATTTCTATGATTGTATGAATTGGAACTTTTTTATCCAGTGGAGAAATAAGTTAAATTCGTTAAAAGGTGCTGCTGTGGGTGATAGGGTTAATGGACAATTATACATGTAATTTCAAATTAAGGCTAGTCCAGTTCGATGGTTATGGGTTGATTTTAACAATATACATGTAGATGTATTGTAAAATGACAAACAGTGTAGACCCTGATCAGAATGTTAAGCTGTATCAATTTCTTAACTACAAATTACTTAAACGTTTCATACAATGTACACCATGTGTTACAAATAACAGAGCTCCAGATAAGGGGAGTATTTCAAAACCTAAAATCTTTATTTCTGCATTAAACACTATGATGTAACCACTCATTAGAATTGTCTCTCTGAGATGATACTAATGAGTAGTTTTACCATAGGATTTGAGTGAGAAAAAGTTGGAATTTATTCAGTTTACTCCCTCTTATCTTGAACCCTAAATTCATTCCCAGATAGCACTTGTCATAGCAGACAAACACATTACAGTAGAAGTGTAGTATACAGTAGAACCTCTCTATTTTGACCACTAAAAAGAATACTAATTGTCTGTATAAAAGACAGGTGACAGCTTAAAGCAATGTGAAAGTGAAACAGAAAGCTCCGACAGGAGCTTTCTGTTTCACTTTCACATTGCTTTAAGCAGTCACCTGTCTTAAACGACTAATGTTTTACCCAATTTAGTGGTCGTAATAGAGAGGTTCTACTGTACTTGTATTTTTTAAATGATACAAATTGATATAAATTATTATGTTCTTACAGGCCTAGACCAAAACGAACCTGCATTGTTGATGGTAAGAAGCTGCGCATCTCGGAATACAAGAGCTTGATGCGAGCGCGTAGACAGGACATAAGACGGGTCTGGTATGGCGAATCAGGGACCACATATGTTGAGGGACTTCTATGTAAGTTTTGACTTTGTGAGATGAACTCAGAAAACTGAAATAAAACCTTGAACCCATTACTGTATATAGCCTATTCTAATAATGAAGGCAGGTGGCCACTTAACTCTTTCCTCCCTGAAACTTGAAATGGTCAATGCCAGTTTCCATTTTAGACAAGTCCATTTCTGACTTTTAAGGGTTTTTGTCAATGTTTGGCATTGTGATAAACAGTGAAGACCCTGATCAGAGGGCTCCTTTCGGAGCCCTCTGATCTGGGTCTTCACTGTTTGCATAGGACATATTCACATGTACACTGTTTGAAAAGCACGCCTATATGCGGGACTAGGGTTCGAAGAGTTAAACAAGGTTGAAAGTAAAAACAAATTCTATTTGACTTTCAGCCAACTTTAAACTACAATCTGCTAGGATATAGAAAATAATTTTCGACAATTTTAACCCATGCCCCCACAAAAGCACCTTCCTCTACATACGTCTAATATATTGACAAATACAGATGGCAGCTTAAAACGAGATAAAAAGTAAAGCAGAAAGCTCCTATAGCAGCTTTCTGTTTTATTTTCATTTTGTTTTAAGCAGTGACTTACCTTACAACACCAAAAAAACTCAATCATCCAAGCATTCTGATTTACCTTGGCCTAAAAAAAAGTATTTCTGCATTAAACGCTATGGTATTACTACTCATAAGAATCGTCTCTTCGAGACGATTCCAATGAGTAGTTACACCATAGGATTTGGTGCTGAGATAAGGCGAAATTGTTTGATTTGTTCAGTTTTCTCCATCATTATCTTGAGCCCTGATCTTGCATTAAGCTGCCGCTTTCCTAAAATATAATTTACTTAATGATTTTAGATAGTTATATAATTTAAACATATAATTCACTGTTTTATTATTTACTTTATACAGCACATGGCAGTGGTGGCAGTCCAAGTGATTCTTCCTCCGGCCCCGTCCCAAACTTTGAGCACGGTAAATTCTTATCACCAGCTGAAATGGCGGCAGAACACAGTCCTAGAAATGGCCATGATGACAATGGTATGGACAAAGCTAGTGACCATAGTGACATGGACGATATGAATATGAATGATCTGGATCAGGACAATGGAAGTATTCACAGTGATGATAATATTAGTGATGTCCTGGATCAGTCTGACGATACGAGTATGGACGCTTCATACGCAAACCATAGCAACTCTCATAATAACTCTGACATAGTGAATGGGAACGAAACAGATCTTCAGGTGACCACGTAGCTAAATAAATAGAGCGGGAAAAATACCCGAGAAATTATAGTTATATATTGTCAAAGTATCTGGGGAAACTGCTATGGCGTGCAAGCAGCCGTGGAACAAATTATTGTGGAGTCCTTGTTGAGTTGTTGTTTATTTTGTAAATGTTTATATAAGCTTAATTAATACAAACATGGTGCTAAAATCAAGGGAGGCTACTCTGTATACTTGACTCAAAGGGAGGTTACTCAATTGGTGAGAAATGGCAAATTGTGGGTGGGGAAGATAGCTCATCTTGGTGTACAAGTTATGTTTGTAAATAGCCTGTTGGGGTTCAGTGGGTATTGAGTTGTGTAAACAAAAAGCTACAGGCATATCTGTTATTATATCAGAGCTCCAGATCAGAGCGAGTTAAATAAACACTTTCAACCTTTTCTTCGTTATATCTCTCCACCAAACCCTATGTTGTGACGACTCATTAGAATCGTCTCAAAGAGACGATTCTAATGAGTGGTCACAACATAGGGTTTTGTTTAGACATAAAAAGTAGGTTTTTGAAATACTCACCTTATCTGGAGTTCTGTTAATTGTGTACAGATTTTTTATTTCTTTTTTTCCTGTTAATGAGATATTAGTTGTTTAGACAAATAAATGCTGTTTTAGTCCAAATGTTAAAGCTATAGTCATGCTATGTATATATATATATAAATATATACAGTAGCATACGCCATAGAAAATATTTTATTTCAATAGAATAGATCCATGTTATACCTTTCTGCAGATTCTGCGGATGTTTCCGTAAATCCATATTGTTACAAAATTATGTAAAAATCCAGTTTTCACTATTAAAGAGAAATCCCTTGTTAATGAAAACCATATCAGTACTGCTATATAGAAATCCAGTTTTTTATGCGAGTTTTCTTTTTTAAATCCAAAAACTTTCTGTTATTCAGAAAAGTTTTATACGAAAGTTTTATCAAAACGATTAAATTATTAAAAATCCAATAACTTATTTCTGTCATACATGTTAAAAGAAATAATTAATTATGAAATAATGAAACAGATTTTTTGTTCATGGATAATGCAATATTAGATGAATGCATTTGAAGAGCATTGTGGAATACTTTTAATCTAGACCCTATATGACAGTGAAAGAGACTGGTTCTCCGATTTCTAACGTATTGTAGACTGTGCCAGGTTTGTTTTAAAATAAAATGTGCTATTTTAAATGACTTTAGTTTGTAAAAGATGCAAAATGATGAGCATTATTAAAGGCTTTTCAATACAGTCTGGTAAATTGTGAACTGCTAACAGGGATCCAGTTTAGGGGAGAATTTCAAAAACTAGAATCTTTATTTTTGCTTTAAACCCTATGGTGTTACTACTCATTAGAATCGTCTCTTCGAGACGATTCTAATGAGTAGTAACACCATTGGATTCAGTGTTAAAATGTGAGAAATTGTTTTATTTGTTCAGTTTACTTTCACCTTATCTGGATTTCTACTGCTAAGTTTATAACTTCTAGAGCTGCTACTGAGATAGATTTCACTTAATAATGCACCAAGTTTATCTCATTTAAATTGTTTTGACTTGGACATGAAAATAGTCTCTACATGTGTATATCTGCAACCATGTTTCAAAACTGTGAAATGAAACAAGAGAGGCTATAATTACATGTGGCAGCTAAATGCATTACAAAAGTAATGCAAAGGAAGCCTTCTGCATTACTTTAGTCCTGCATCTATAGGTCACCTTTCTTGAAGACTAGACTTGAATATTATATTACAATGGTGGCCTCAAAGAGTGTTGGCTCCACTGATATGAATAGAGATATTCTGATTATTGAAAACTGAGGATGATTTCTGTGAGGTTTGTAATTTTTCACATATTTTTTTTTTGCCATCAAGATTTTTTGTGTGCAAAATTTGATTATGAAGTTAATTTTGCAATTAACAGTGATTTGAATTCAGTTTAAAGTACTGTGGGGGAAAAAATCACAAACTGTAAACTTTATTTTGTTAGATTAATATGTGCATAATTGTGAAAAATTTAACACCCCCCGAAATTATCCTCAGTACACTAGCTACTGTTATGCATTTGCAAGGCATGCTCATATGAACAATGATAATTTAACGAGACAGTTCCTTGTTTTTGTGCCAATTTTATTATGTCTATTGAAGCCTATGGAGAATGATTTATATGTTTGTTTATTTTCCTTTTTTCTTTATATCACGTCTCTGAGGGTCCAATAAACAATGTCATTACATCAGAACATGTGTGTCTCATTCTCTCTATCATCATAAAACAAATACTCATCATTGTGCATGAAATGTCCACTAGATTGTCTGCCCTTTTGTAACTCTCTCCTAAAGAGAAGTACAGCAAAATCTCTCTTTTACGTCCACTAAAAGGAATATTGATTCATGATTTTAGAGACAGGTGACATCTTAGTGTAAGATGAAAGTAGATACAGAAAGCTCATAAAGGAGCTTTCTGCTTTACCTTCCTCTTGCATCTAGCAGAAACAATCTGTTTTAACCCATTTTATGCGGGATACACTTTTAGGTGTACCTCTAAGCAAACAGTTTTGATCTCGTATGAGATCAAAACTGGTTGCAGCAAAGTCAATATTCTATCAGTCAATATTCTATCAGTCAATATTCTATTGCAAATATTTGAGTTATATCCCCTGCAGAAGACATTTTAAAATCGCCACCAAATTATACCCAGCATACAATGGGTTAAGTGGCCACCTGTCTTCAGAAGCAGAAACAGGCTATGGATGGAGTAAAAGATTAAGAGCTTGTCATGATTGACTTTCTGCTATTCGCAGATTCTACATCGAGGGCTTGGTGCAAAACTATTGTAACTCAATTGTGAGGGAGTTACAATAGTTTTGCACCAAGCCCTCGACATACTGTACTGGCTTAGATAAAATGAGTTGGGTTAAAATTCTTAATCGTAAAATAGAAGTGCTCAATTTATTTTGTGTCATATGTAATGAATTCAAAGTTGCCATAGGAACAAATTGTATCAATATTAATGTGATTGATCCACCAAATCAAGCAACTACACACTGTAGGATATCATAGAAGCTTGCACGCGCTCATTTGAACCCTAAACTTCCATCCATACATAACTCTTTCATCACTCAGTAACTTTTGTGGGTTATTAGGTTCCCTTGTGGATCTTTGTGATTACCATATTGTGAATCAGTCTACTTGGAATTATAGGTAGTTGAATAAATACTGATCTAAATTAGAAAACAGTGTAGACCCTGATCAGAGGGCTCCTATAGGAGCCCTCTGATCTGGGTCCACACTGTTTTTAAATGTATTGAGTATATTTTAACAGTATGGTGTCGTGGAAAGAATTAATTCTCAGAACTTTTTTGCTTTAGTTGAATAAATACTGATCTTAAGTAGAAAACATTGCAGACTCTGATATGGGTCTACACAGTTGTTCAATGTAATGAGTGTATTTGATCAGGTATGTTGTGTTGATAGAGTTAAACCATGGACTTTTTTGCTTTACTTAAGTTTATCTTCCAGTCTCACTTATTGCATCTAGATTCATGCAGTCATTGAATATGTGCCATTGTTTTCATGTAAAGATGAAATATATGTGTTCATTTTTTTTAATATATAATATATGTAACATTATAAGGCAACCTACTGACATTAGCTTTCTGAAAGAAAATAGCCTTTTATTAAATTGAAGAAAAAAATTACCAGCACAATATGCAATGAGGCATGCCACAAAGTTTTGCTTAAAACTGTGGAATTCTTTCAGTTAAAGACATTTCCTTAGTCCATTGCTGGAGCCCCTCCCCCCATTGTTCTCGATAGGCGTGAAAAAGCATGCAGCATAAGCTGCCAGCCGATATACCAATCTCAATTTACCTGGTGAGGCCCAGATTATACTCATGCTCTAGAGGCTTTTCAATAGTTATTTCTAACAAAAGTATCAAATATAAAGGTCGGGCCTCACATGAGATGCTTAAATGGTTCTTTGCTACCGGCATGTGTACTAGACCCATGCTTTTTGCAAGCAAATTGTCTGGCAATGCATTATCACTGAAAGGTGGTCAGGAAATGTCTTTAGCCCTTTCCCCTGCATGTAGGCCATAGACAGTCTCTATCGACTCATCTTCAAAAGCCCCATTGTTGATATATGGTGTTGAGTACAGGTGTCAGCTTAACCAATTACTCCCATAGACTGGTTTGAGTTTTGAAAACAGGTAACCACTTAAAGCAGGTTGAAAGTAAAGCAGAATGCGCCTTATGGCGCATTCTGCTTTTCTTCAGCCTGCTTTAAGTTATCATCTACCGGTACTAGAATTTAGAAAGTATTTTTTATGATACATTTACATGATTGTATAAATTTGAACTATTTTCTTCAGTGAAGGAATAAGTTAGAAGCGTAACAATGTGTATTTATGGTGTAATGGGTTAAAGCAAGATGAAAGAAAAGCAGAAAGCTTCTGTATTAAAACATCATCTTTTTATAAACATTTTGTTTCACTTATTTGGAGAAGAAAGCAGAGGCGTTTTATGATACTTCAGTGGAGGAATGAGTATCAAGATTTTTAACCTTTCAATTTAGATCATGCCTTTTCAGACATTTGAAATGTATAGTATATATAGTAAAGTAAACAAATTATGATAATATGGTTGGCTTAATGTCTATTGAATGATCTCACTGTGCAGAAAAAGGTTACATAATTAAGCCATTGCTTTTGTTTAATATAGTTTCCATGGTAACCTATTATGTGTACAGAATGACAAGATTTTTCCTACAAAAATCACCACTTTTGTGTCATTTGTTTAATCTCACTAGTAAAAGGACATTGTAAAACTTTGTAGATTGTTTCTAATTGTTGGTTTGGTTGAAGAAAATCAATTGTAAAAGTTTCAGCAAACAAATTCAATTAAGATCAGATGCCAACTTTCTTTGTGCTGATCAGGATCCAAACAGTTTTCAAATGCAAGTCAAGTCAAAACATTTATGGCAAGAAATTGGTCACTTTCAACAATTAGTAGCTCTTTTGGGTTATTAAGTTTCCTTGTGGATCATTTTAGTTATCACAAACATGAACAAGTCTACATGGAATTATGGGTAATTTATTAAATACTGGTCTAAATTAGCAAAGAGTGTAGACCCTGATCAGACGGCTCCTTTAGGAGCCCTCTGATCTGAGTCAACACTGTTTGCATATGTAACGAGTATATTTACATCACAGAACTATACACATACTGTGTGTATAATTCTGTGATTTAAACAAGTCCATGGCATTTAATTGAATGAGTTAAATGAATGTCATTTGCAGTGAGATTTCGCAAGTGACGCATGGTTTTCAGGAGTTGTAAATTTCATATTTGTCAGTTTAAGTATAAATTTGACAATGGTATCAGTTACTATGTGTGGAGTAACTGCGGGAACTTTATTCGGGTAAATCCATTTTAACTATGTATTGGATATGTATCCATAATTTACACATATTTCAACTTATCAGGGGCCTGTTTCGTAGACTAAAGAGACGAATAGAGTTAACATTGCTATTGCATACATCCACCATTTTTCATTGTCAAACCAATCCCCCCCCCCCCCCCCCCCCCCCCCCCCCCAAACAGGTGGTTGGTAAAAGCAAGCTGAAATAACTTAAGCTCTTTTAAGGAGCTCTCTGCTTCAGTTTCAATCTACTTTAAGGATCTACATTATTAAGATACAGGAAAGGTTTACCATGACTCTGTAGCAACATTTCCTGCAGCCTGGCAGGTATCTCTTTAACCCATTACCCCATAGCCTGTTTCTAGTTTTGAAGATATGTGACCATTTAAAGCAGGTTGAAAGTAAAGCAGAATGCGCCTTAAAGGCGCATTCTGCTTCACTTTCAACCTGCTTGAAGCTACCATCTTCTCAAATATAGAAACTATTTCTTATACATCATATTCATGACTGTATAAAATGGAACTATTTTCTTGAGTGGAGTACTGAATTAAAGGCGTTAAAAGGCTTTATTATGGGGTAATGGGTTAAAGCAGACTGATAGTGATGCAGAAAGCTGTTAGCTAAGATTACTTTATGAAACAGGTCCCACCACGATTAACTCTTTGTCATGCTAAATTCTGATTGGTGCTTTAACCAATTACCCAATAGTAGATATGCCTTCTTACGCCTTTAATTTATTCCTCCATTAAAGAAAAAAATTACACTTTAAAGATTCATTAATAAATTATGTGCCATAAGAAACTTTTCCTTTACCCTATCAGATGGTAGTTTATTTCAGGCTGAAGGTAAAGAAGAATGCTCCTTAAGGAGCATTCTCCTTTACTTTCATCCTGCTTTAAACAACCATCTGTCTTCAATACTAAAAATAGTCGATGAAGTTTAGAGGTGTTATCTGCAAACAAATTTCAAATTTGGTTCTAAAACTATTTCCAATGACTTGAGCACCAATCTATGTCTGAGACAGCTTGAATAGAGATCAGACACTAAATACCTTGGTGTCTGATCTGGATCCAAACTGTCTGCAAATGCAGATATCAAGTATATCAGGTTTAGCATGTTAAGAATTCATCAATTCATTATTTCAGTGGTAGTTAATTGTTATTATTTTATGCAAATGCTAGAGAGTATACTTTTGTATATGTTGGACAATTTCTCTGGCCTTAGGGTTGCTAGAATGTTTTACCGCACTTATCCATGACAAATTATTACTAAATATTAATGCATTTATATTTTTTGCTTCTAGTCTGCTTTTTATTGACAGAATGTCTTTGTAGTCACATGACTAGCATTTATCCAATCACAATGTGCACAGAGGTCATGTAGGTGATTGAAAAATAGTCCAATCAGGTTGTAGCATTCTTTGTTTTGAGTTCAAATTCTAATACAAGGGCCTATTCAAATATGTTAAAACACTGTCTCTACCGTTTTTGAGTATATTGACAGTCTCACTCTTTCGGGAGAAGCATCAGATCTGTTAATTCAAAGTTTTGGTCATGATCAGACACCATGTAACACAGCGTGACTTCAGCGTCTGATCAAATCCAATTTATTTTGTATTTGTATCATTATGTTTGCAGTCAAAACTGCATAAACTTTCAAGTGATAAATTTTAGCAAAGGATATTTTGTCTGCAAAAGTGTTAAAACAAATGTATTCGTAGTGAAAAGGGTTAATTTGTGAAATATGTATATTATTTCATGTTTTTGAAATAACCCTTTTACGCCTTGAATTTAACCCTCCACTGCAGAAAAAAGTGCTGCTTTTTAAAGTCGTTAATATGCACCAAATAAAATATTTCTTACGGCCTTGCAGATGGCATCTTTAACTAGGCTGAAAGTAAAGCAGAATATGCCCTTAAGGCGCATTCTGCCTTACTTTCAACCTGCTTTAAGTGATCATCTGTCTTCAAAACTAGAAATAGGCAATGGGGTAATAGGTTGAACAAAAACTTTTTTTGGGCCGATTCTGATTATCAGTTGAACTCATATACAAAAATACTTACTAAACTTATTACTTTGAGTTTAAAATAAACAAATCTTTATGATAGCAACTTTTAGTCAACTTTTAAACTCCAGTTAAGTGAGTTCTTGAGTTCTGTTAGAGATTTAGTTTTATCTGTATAAAACCTATGTTAAGGGTTGTTATTTTGTGATAATATTAGAGGCTGTCATCTTCTTGAAATGGCTTGAGGTTGTATACCATTTGAGTTGAGTCTGCAATTGTTCTCAAGCATTTGATTGCTAAGATTTGAGCTTTCGCTCAAATCTGACCAATCAAATGCTTGAGAATGTACTCGGACTTAACTCAAAAGCTTTATAACCTTGGATCCATTTGTGAACACATTTGAATTGGTTGTGCCATATACACAGTAACAAAAGACCCTTGAACAAAAGGCAAGAATTGTGGAAAACTACCGCAATGACTACAAGACATGCATTTTTGTTAATACCATTAACATTTTGGCCATTTTATTTCTTCTTTGTTTAGTTTATTTGAGTTAACTACTTGACACAGTGACTGCTGATGTTAGAGTCTGTATTTTATTTGTTACTTAACAATTTATAGAAATATGTCTTATTAAAATATTGACCAAATGAAAACAATGACTGGTGTTCTCCTTAACTTACCAATATACAGCACTCCCTCTCTACAACGGCCCTCCCTACAACGACTCCCTCCTTACAACGACATTTGCCGCAATTCCCTAAACACGATAATTATGTCTAACGCTTTTACGGTTGCAATGTCGTCTGCTTTAAATTGTGTCTGCTGCTTTTCTCAAAGTTACATTTTTGACATTTTGACAGAAATATACTTAATGACGAGTGACAAACAGCTTGAATCCAGATCAGACGCAGCGTGACACGGCGTCTGATCTGGATTCAAGTTGTTTGCAAACGTCCCTCCCTATAACGACTCCCTCCGAACAACGCACATAATTGCTGTCTCCCATTGGGTGTCGTTGTAGAGAGGAATCTTTGACCCTTTAGAATTTAAATGGACAATTTCACTGTCCAATTAAAGCCAGAATGTCGCCCAAATGTATGTTTAAATCAGGCTATTTCTTATATAAGAACATTTTCTATGTATTAAAACTAAGCGAAATCCGTTGTCAGGTGCCTGAAACATGCCCCCTTTCTTTAAAGGGACTCGCAACCGGATGGTGTACTTGTCAAAATAAAATAAAATACTCAAATAAAAGCAAATTTGTGGCATTATTTGGCTTCTGACATTAAAAAAATATGATCAGTCCAAAAAAAGTCTCAAGAATCGTCACCGAATCTTAGATTTTTAGATATTTTCCATCGTTTTTCTATACCGACTAGTAGACGGTATAGTTGTTGTTGTTGCTTCTCTACACGGGCTCAGACATAAACACGAGCCGAATTACGAAGTTGTATGCACTTTCGATGGCTACACATTGAAATACGTTAAATCGATCCGAGATAAACGGATAGTTTCCGTGGTCCATTGGTCTAAGCGGTTTCCCCTATTTTGCCTTCTGTCCGCCAATGCCGGGCCCCGGGTTCGAATCCCACCAGAGACCAATATTTTTTTTTTATTGAAATACATTTTTTTAAACAGAATTTCTTATCCTAAACTAATTCTTTACCTTTTATATAAGCGTTTGACACATATTTACAAATTACTATTTTTAATGCACCATCTGGTTGCGAGTCGCTTTAAGAACCATACATAAATGTGCCGATTTCTTATCGAGATGGTTGGAAAAATATGCTTTTTGTTTACATAACAAATCTTCGTGTCGGCTTCCGAGAATTTCCGCATGGTCGAATAAGAGTCACGTGATCGATCCGATTTTTCTGACTTGTCTGTGTAACTTTAGAACAGAATAGTTATAATGGTAAATAGGTAACCGTGGAGAAAACTTAATTCTTTCCTGTTTAAAACGCAAACGAAACGCAAACGCATTACAATAAAACGCATAAAAACACAACCTTTAGACAATTATGACCATTCATGTTAGTCTGAGTTGCAAACAGTTTGGTGCCTGATCATAACCGGGCGTCTGATCTGCTCCAAACTGTTTGCAATTGAAATCATGGTTTTAGCGTAAGCGCGTTTATTGGGAAAGAATAATATATTCTCCACTGTAAGGAAAGTAACATCGAATACATAGTCGTACACATTCCTACTTGAGATAAGTATGATCATCGTGCAGCACGAGAACGCTGCGCTAACTTTACTGATATTTTATTCTTTCAAATTAAACGCATTTATAAACAAAACTATTATTACTATTGCAAACAGGTTGGAGCCAGATCAGACACCGCGTAACCCGGCGTCTGATCAGGCTCCAACCTGTTTGCTACTCAGATTAGTAAATTTCCACAGTGTAGTGAATTGCGTTTGCGTTTAAACCGGAAAGAAAAATGTATTCTCTACTGTATATTGCGCACAATAAATACAGCTATAAATACATGTCTCCTGCTTGCTTGCTTTATTCGTTTTTACGTCTCTTTCCCGGGGTACTCTCTTATAGAGATCTAACCCATGGTCGGGGGAGCACTCCCTTCAGCCGACAGGGCCTAATTGCATAGTCTAAAGTGGCTGTTTTTGAGCATCGGATGATGGTACCCAACGAGAAATTTTGAAGTTTACATGTCTTCTGCTGAATGTAGGGAATACTCATCCCTTCTAAAGTTTTAGAATGTTCCAATCTAAAAATAAATCTGCCAAGTCAGAAGAAAACACTATGAAAAACATATTTACCGGGCGCAAGCCGAACGAACTCGGAAAATCTCCGCCGTTGATCGGATGTCAACAAACCGATTTAAAAATCGACTTCTTTCCACCAAATTCATGGGTTTGTAAGCAATGTTGCCTCCATATACATAGCGGATTACTTCTATTTATATGTTTAGATTACGTATGTGCCTGAATGTTCAGGTTTGAAAAATGCGCTATGTTGGCTTACATACTGCCTTAAAGTCTAGTTCAATTTTGACTAGTTGGATTTGTATTTAGTTCACCTAAGCTTGCTAAGGGCTGAGCTTTTGCAATCATTAAATACCCTTCATTGGTCATCAACAATTTTAGTGTTTACATCTAGAGGCCACCCCTTTTTAGCTCACCTAGCACAAAGTGCCAATGTGAGCTATTAAAATTGTGATCGCCCTGTGTCTGTCTTCAGCTGTCCGTCGTGTGTCTTCACTTTTTGCTTCAAAGATCTTTTTCTTGGAAACTAATGGACTAATGTCACCAAAACTTCATAGAATTGTTCCTTGTAGGGTACTCTTTCAAATTCCTTCAAATATACGTAGGTCATCCAATTGAAAGTGCGATTGCCATGACAACCAATTGAAAAAAATGAAAAAATTAAAAATCTTCTAGCAAAAAACTACTGGTCCTATTTGAAAATAATTTTACCCAAATGTGCCATTGGTGACCCTCTATCAGATTTGTTAAAATGCAGGCCGCCTTATGAAAATGGCATGCGACAATAACTAAAAACTCTATAGAACATCAATGGCATGATTAAAAATTGTGAAAGCTCTCCAAGAATTATACCACAGAACCCACCAGCTGGTTTCAAAAGAGATCAGAGTCAAAGATCCACCAGACAGGCATTGGTCGACGGTACAACCCAAGAACTGAAAATTAGACCATAACATATACAGAATGAACACAGCCCTGGGTAGCAGTCATTTACCCTCTCCACCCACACCCACTGGACCTACATGTTCCATGGCTGAAATTACACCCTTAATTTATAAAAAACATAAAGATAAGAAGCTGTCCTAGAATTATACCGCAGACCCCAAGCCAGTCGGTTTCAAAACACTGTTGTCTACATTGTTTGCAAATGTAATGTCTTGTTTACAGAAAACTGACCCGGGTGAACGATTCGGATCTAATTCATGCCATTCGTTTAGTTTATCCTGATCTGGATCAAAACTGCATGTTTAACATCTTAACATCCGTCTCAAGTACTGAAAAGTATAGTTTATCTAAGGGAAACAATGCACTATCGTATAAAACAATTATGATGGTATAAGTTACCTCCCTTGAAAATAATAGTTTTCCTCAATGGAGTGTGAAGGAAGTTCATTAGACCATTCACTGCCAGGACGTCATCTACCTTTAACAGATCTGAAATTAGAATTTTATGAAAAGTGACCGAAGTAATGTACTGAATTAAACAGTTTAAATCCCGATTAAACGTCGCGTGACCTAAGTCCAGGATTCAAACTGTCAGCAATTAAGTTACCGTAAAGTAATCATTGTACCCAGGGCAAGTCAGCGAATAGATGTTGGAAATATTCCTTACGCTTTTAATGACTTTATAAATTGAAACGTCTCAGCAACGACACCCAATGGGAGACAAAAATTGTGTACGTTGTTAAGAGGGAGTCGTCACAGGGAGGGAAATTGGCTTACATTTGCAAACAGCTTGAATCTAGATCAGACGCCGAGTAAGGCGTCTGATCTGGATTCAAGCTGTTTGTTACTCGTCATTAGTTTATTTTCTACCAAAATGTCTATTATGTTCCTGTTTAGGGAACTGCAGCAGTGGTCGTTGTAAGGAGGGAGTCGTTTTTTGGCGGTCCGTTGAAGAGAGGGAGCACGAGCGCTGTATTTTCATCAGTGAGGGAATGCGCTAAAAGGCGCGTCCATGGAAGAAAATGTTAAAGCAGTATACCCAGTGGAGAATGCACTTGTACAGTGTGAACAGTGTAGACATCAAAATAAACCAGAGAGCTCCTATACATGGGCCACCAGGTTTGACATCATTTGTCGCTTTATAATACATAGTAAAACCAAAAGCACCGCTAACCAGTCGAAATAAGACAAAACTTGACTTGGAACTAGAATGATTTACCCGTTTGAAGTTTCAGGGTTGAATCAGTTACACACACTGTGTCATGAGAACATTCTAAACAGTGTAGATCAACGCCAGCCCTGAAAATATCAACTGTTGGACAGTCACGGTTACGATGTATTCAGTCATGCTTCCTGAAACGTTACTTGGAACAACAATGGGTGCAACAATATCAAACTGATTCACACCTAGAGTTCTAATTCCACATTCAGTTTGGTCCAGTTTTGTGTCAATTGTGTTTTAAAATAACAAAGCAGCCGCCTGACCAACGTCTACACTGTTTGCACAAGACTAAATTAATGTAGTCTTCACGGGTATACTGTTTGTGATGGACCAGCTGAAGTTACTCGTCGCTAGGGTTGATTGTATTCAGGAGGTGGAAGACTTTAACCCTTTCCTCCCTGAAACCTCAAATGGACAATTCTAGTTTTCAGTTTAGTCTAGTCCATTTTTGCCTTTTTAGGGTTGATTTTTTCAATATATTTCAAAAAGACAAACAATGTAGACACTGATAAGAGGGCTCCTGAAGGAGCCCTCTGATCAGGGTCAACACTGTTTTCATAGGACAAGTGTACTCCTCACATGTAGGCTGTTTGCAAATGACGCACATATGCGTGACTAGGGTTCAAAGAGTTAATCGAACGATAACATTTGGCTGTGTTTTCCGAAACTATCATACATAATAAATGTAATTACAGCGCTCCCTCTCTACAACGACATCCAACGGTAGATGAAATTGTGTGCGTTTTTCGGAGGGAGTCGTTAATGGGAGGGACATTTGCAAACAGCTTGAATCCTTTTTTTCTGGCTTTGAATTTTCCAACTTGACAACTCCAGTTTCCAATTAAGACTAGTTCATCTTGTTGCTAGATACCGGGTATTAAAGGGTTATCTTTTTTTCTTCTTAGTTCTGAGTCCTGTGATCTGGGGTTTTCACTGTTTACATAGGGCAAATATACATATTTAACAGGTACACTTCTTCAAATGCTTAAGATACTTTTATTCTTGCAAATTGCTACATCAAGTTAGTATTGTTGTACATGTATTGTTGTTAATTATTTGTTTTGAATGAAATGCTTTTTGTTTACTTATATAAATGTTGAGGGTCTCATGGAAGATTGGTCTTTACCAAATGAGCTCTCTCGTTAAATAAAGTCTTTATTATTATTATTATTTATTATTATTATAATCCAGATCAGACTCCGCGTTACGCGGCGTCTGATCTGGATTCAAGCTGTTTGTCATTAGTCATTAAACAAATCTGTCAAAATGTCCATTATGTAACTTTGAGAAACACAGCAGACGACAATTTTAAGCAGACGGCATTGCAGTCGTGAATAGGTTGGACATAATTGTCCTTTTTAGGGAATTGCGATAAAGGTCATTGTAAGCAGGGAGTCGTTGTTGAGAGGGCCGTTGTATAGAGGGAACACTGTATATAGCCATGGTTACAAACTACCTGTAACAATACATGTATTGTTCAGCCAGATTGCAGGTTATCAAGTTGATCATTAAAGCAAACACCAAAACTGGATATAGTACATGTATATGATGTTAACATTAAATACGGAGACAGCTTAACTCTTTCACTAGCAATGACGCCATAAAGCGCGTTTGCAAACAGTTTAGATCCACGCGGCGTCTGATCATGATCCAAACTGTTTCACACTCGTTTTGAAATTTCTTCAGTCAAACTGATTTAAATTTAACCTTGGAAACGATATTGCAGACAACAATATTTAAGCAGACGACAATATGGCGGTGACGCGGTAAAACTATCCCGATAAATTTGACCATGAAAGGGTTAACGTTGCCGAGATATGACCGCATTTATCAATAAAGACATAAGGTAAAAATTTAACTCGTTCAAGTATATAGTTTACCATACATGTATATCACTGCTTCAAGAGTAGTTCCCCCTGTCTGTAGATAATTGACTGAAGGTTTGTGTGTGTGGATATTGTTTTGTTTTAACGTGGAATGCCGCAGGAATGTGAAACATTTTGGTATATTTTTTCTAATTTCCTTTAAATTCAAGTTTAAACTGACGTCACTAAATAGAGAGTTAAACTGACTAAAGGAAACTACACGTCTACTTTCGTTTTCGTTGCTATGGATATGCTAGTGTTAAATTTTAAAGCTTCCTGATCGACATACTGTTAATAGTTTTGAATGCGTATATTCACTATATTGTGTTGAAATCGTTGTTTAACGCAGTGGATTTAACAAGCTAGGACAATTTTATTAAATGAAAACAAATCTACTTTCGGTTTCATGAATTCGTATTAGATATCAGAGACATGTCTAAACAAGGCGAGTCCAGCTTGAGTCGCACTCTGGTAGCAGGGTCTGATGAAGACTTCGATGTTATCTGTGACCCGTGTCTTACTGAAGGCCAGAGAGTCCAGGCCATTGGACATTGTCTCGACTGTAATGAAAACTTGTGTGTGGTCTGCATTAAAGTTCACAAGAAAATGGCCGCTTTAAAGGGACATACCATCAGCACCAAGTCGACGTTGTCACATTCACAAAAAGGTGTTATATCGGCCAATAAATCAGCAGAAGAGAACGACCCAATGACAGATCGATGTTCTAAACACCCAGAAGAGCTCATTAAGTTTTATTGTAATTCCCATAATACTCTTGGCTGTAGCGTTTGCGTCTCTTTGGATCACCGATCATGTAAAGATATGTTATACATAAGGGATGTTTCTGAAGGTGTCGCAAACAGTGATGAACTAAAGCAGATCCAAAATGATCTTCAAATGCTTCTTGCTAGATTAACAAGCACTCAACACCGTACTAATTGGATAAAACAGGCAGTAGATGACAGTTATACCCAGACTGTCTCTGACATCAGAAACTTCAAGAAGAAAATAATTGATACGTTAGATAAGTTGGAGAAAGAAATCCTGGATAGAGCGTTGGTACTGAAGGAAGAGAACAAAACAACATTGAATAGTACGATATCTGCATGTGGCGTGTTGATAGAAGAGTCAGGGGAGATACTCACTGAATTGGAGAAGAAGAAGAGTATGAGCCACAACAACCGACTGTTTATATCTATGAAGACTGCACAGGATCGACTACAATCCCTTACGGAAACCGCTAACCGTGAGAGTTCCACAAGTCACTGTGAACGTTTATCATTTCAACAAGGGGAAAACCTGACTGAGCTCCTTGCTACCCTGACCAGTCTTGGAACAATAACAAGCCAAACTGCAGGCATTGAGGCCAAGTACCAACATGAGCTATACGTTAAATGTAATACAGATAAAGAAGACTGTTATATCACCGGGATGTGTGTATTACCTGACGGACGTCTGGCTCTGACTGATAACTTCAACAAGTCAGTGAAGATAGTGGACGTCACACAACGGAAACTCTCTAAACAAATTACACTTGACTTCACTCCAGTTGACATAACACATATCAAAGGGGAAAAGGTCGCAGTTACTGTGTATGGAGAACGATATATTCAAGTACTATCTGTATCCACAGAGTTGTCTAAATGTCACACCATCGCGGTACCTGGCCTTTACAGCGGTATAGAGTACAGCTCGGACACATTCATTGCAGTTTGTCACGATCCTATTACAGGCGTACATGTATGTGATATGTCAGGAGGGCTGCTACAGCAGATTGAGGCTGACTACAGTGGCAACAAACTGTTTACATGGCCTTCCAGGATATCAATAAGTCCAGACCACGGTGTCCTGTACATAACTGACATTGCTGAGAACACCGTGGTGTCTTTGACCATGGATGGAAAACTAATCAGTAAATACTCCAATGACAGGTTACAAAGACTACTTGGAGTAGCTGTTGATGATGACGGATATGTCTACGTCTGCCTTCACGATACTAGTACAATCCATCGACTGTCTCCCTGTGGCCAGCATGTAACAGTCTTGTTAGAGGAGAAGGACGGGATCAAGTTCCCTGCGGCTATAGCACACAGTGCTGGTACTCTATACATCAGCAGCAACAGTGGTATACCTGCAACAAGAAACAACATGGAAGTGTTCAGCCTTGAAAGGTAATATGTGCGTTCCTTCTCTAGAAAAAAACCCATTGGGAGACAGAATTTGTGTTCGTTGTTCGGAGGGAGTCGTTATAGGGAGGGAAATTGGCTTACATTTGCAAACAACTTGAATCCAGATCAGACGCCGCGTCACGCGGCGTCTGATCTGGATTAAAGCTGTCTGTCACTTCTCATTAAGTTTTTTTCTATCAAAATGTCTATTATGTTACTTTGATAAACACAGCAGACGACACTTTTATGCAGACCATATTGCAACTTTAAAACGTTTGCCATACTTGTCCTGTTCAGGGAACTGCGACAAGGGTCGTTGTAAGGAGGGATTCGTTGTTGGGAGGGCCGTTGTATAGAGGGAACAATTTACATACATTAAGGGTTTGTTAAAGATTTTGATAAGTCAAATATCGGCATTTAAACTGAACTTTAACAAACATAACCCATTCAATGAATTCTAATTAACAATGTGGCAACAAGTGTGTCTAGAGTTTCATAAACATATTACAGTCTAAACACGGTACAGTAAAACCCCTCTATTACGACCACTAGATTGTGTTAATAACAGGTGACTGCTTGAAGCAAGGTGACAGTAAAACAGAAAACTCCTGTAGGAGCTTTCTGTTTAACTGCTACCTTGCTTAAAGCTGTCACTTGTCTTTTATACAACCAATTAGCCTTATTTCTTAGCTAGTGGTCGTAATAGAGAGATGTTCCTGTACTTTGAACTCGCGTTACTTCGAACATACCCATATTTCTGATTTGAAAAAAAAATCAGATTTAAAACGTTGCTTTAGCCACGTTTTAACTTTGAAATACAGGTATGTTCGAATTACGCGAGATCGACTTATCGAAATTTAACTTTTACATTTGTGGATACGACCTTCAACAAAACGCACAAACATTACCAACGTTCACCAAAGCTGCTTATTATCATCAGAATCCAAATATATACTATTTTAAAATAAAATTATGCGGTAAATGTAAGCAGAGGACATGCTTAAAATGAATGGTTAACTTTATTTGGGTATTTATTTATTTCACTGTAAAGTTCGACCACAGGGCCCCGACACAGGGTCTCTATATATACTTTCTGACGATTTTTTTCTCTCAAAAAGCAATCGTGTCGCGGCCCTGTGAGTTCGACTACACTACCCTAGTCCACTATGTGTACAGTAAGAGACAGCGAGCTATTTGTAGACTTCAGGCGCTGTCCTCACTGAACACGGCAATCAGACTCAAAATTGGGATATATTCTGTTCTCTATTAATTAAACCCCAACGGAGTTTGTTCGGCATCAAATTTCTCAATATGTAAGTCATTATTTTTAAAAGTAAGACTACCAATAGATTCAGGATGCAAAAATACACCAACCTGGTACCAATAAAATCTTTAAAACACTTAATTTGACTTTTAATCCAGAGATTTAATCCAGTGTGTATCATCTCTGTGTACAGCGTGTACTAGCTGCCATGCACCAATATAAAAACAACCTCTGCTCGAGTATTTTGAAAAGTTTAAAATTAGATGCATAGCAACCTGAAGCTTGATTTGAGGTCAACTAACTATACTGACACGAAAAAGAAACTGTGCACTAGTTTTGGAATTAAAATTTCCATCTTATTTTAAAGAAATATAGGCAAGTATGGTATCAAAATGTTTGTAAATATTTCTTTTACACGATGCTTTATTTTTTAACCGAATTCGTGTCATTATAAATGCACTGTTAACGCTTGAATGAAGTAGAGATTAAAAGTAAAAGTTGCAAATCGGTATTGTTTCCTAAAGTTTTGAAAATGAAAATGGATTTAAATCGGTATGTGTAATGTCCTCATCTTATACTGACCAATGCAATAAATGTCGAACGCATTGACTTGACGTAACGTCTTGTGACGTATCGTCGTCAACGTCATGTATCAACCCTGACGTGATGGCATGCTGGATCCTGACTGATCTCTAACGCTCCCATTTTGACCGTTACGATGTCGTAGAATCATGATGGTATTTCGGTGGCAATCAAACTGCCCAGTGACGTCAGAGACGCTGACGTCGGATTAAAGGTGCTAAAGTGTCTGAATTCGTTCGTTTTCTTACAGCAGTGACAGCTTGTTAACGAGTTTAATTCAAATGTACTGTTATTTTATTATAGCATAATCAGTAATGATATAGGTCAGTGAAAATGTGTACTTATAAACATGTTGCACAGGCAGCACGTGCATAATATTGCATAATAGCCGTTGGTTTGTTTGCATGACATCCAGCTGCTTTAGTATTTTGTAAATTAGTACAATGTGTGTAGAATTATTTTATCACTCATTATGCTAAAATTTATCATTCTTAACTTAGTGACGAAAAAGTTACACTGAATATAAAAGTGCTCAGTTTCTTTTTCGTGTCAGTAATAGTAAATGTGACTCAATCTGAGAGTTTAAGGAATGAGGCAAAACTTATTTTCCTCCCTGTTTTTGGCCTTTTGCCATGATACCCTGAGGACGGCACCCGTCAAAAGTTAACTTGTCGTCACAGGGACTAACACTACCCCAGATACCTTCCTACCTCGTCGTGGTTCGGGGGCTTAGTTGTCATAGGTATAAGACCGAGACTTTCCCCTCTGTCAATAACTAAAAGGAAGGCAGGTCGGTGGTTTTGATCCCATGCCTTGCTTTTCAACGAATGAGATAAGCCGAAATCATCTTCCTGAGATCATCATCACCGAAATCATTCCTCATAATTCATCGGCGCTATATGACCTATTTTGTGTCGCAGTGCCATCCATCCATCGACTATATAGAAATGCAGATCAGAGGACGAGTAAATCTGTGTTCAATTAGTATCTAAACAGTTTAATTCTTTCAACACTAAGTTACTCGTTGTGTTATTAGGTTCCCTTGTGGATCATTTGAGTTACCGAAACATGAACCAGACTATTTTGGAATTCTGGGTAGTTTAATAAGTACTGGTCTAAATATAAATAAGCAAACAGTGCAGACCCTGATCAGAGGGTAAATTTAATGAGTATATTTCTAACAGGTCCATGGTGTTGAAAGAGTTAACATCCATATCGAAGTTTCAATTGAAAATAGAATTATATATAAACAGGACGTTTCAATGACCAGTGCATTAAATCGCATGTACTAATTTGACAGCAGAAAAAACTACGGGTGTATTATTTGAATGAATTTATATTTCTATAAGTTAACAGCAAATTCTTTTAAGAAAACAAATGTTGTATGCTGGCATGAAGCAAATCAGCTAATAATGTCAAATACGCCTTTTTAGTACATTTTGGATTGGCAAAGGGTAACATTTCATTATCAGGTCACTTTGCCTTTGACCTTTACCTCTGACCCCATATTATGTAGTTCTCGACCTTGACTTTTGATCTTAATCATAGAAAATGCTTGTCCGAAGTATATATACATGTAGTTTCTGTACCCCATTGACTAGGGGTACCACATTTTGTGTCTTTATAAGTGTACACTATTTACAGGTCTCATAAATTAACAAAATAAACACTTCAAGGGCAGTTGTCACCGACACACCGTTAGTAGTTTTTTTGCCAAGTGCGTTGTGACTCACTGTTTAACGGTATAATCTATGTCGAAATACGTTAAGGTAACCAGCCCCTGACGCAATTTGACCAATGTCGATCGATATCGGTACTGTACGAAGAGCGATCGGCAATTCTCGTAAACTGACGATTCGTAACGTCCATGCGTTGGCATGATTCGGTACAGTTGGTCGCTTGACGACAATGGACGATCACTCTTCGTAGAATACCGGTACTAACCGACGTTTGTCCGATCTCTTAAGGGATGAATACCTTAAATTGGTTGAATATCATTTAGAAGTATACATGTATTTCATTTTTCTTTTGAAAGAGAAATTCAATGTTTCCTCTCTATAACATGACCCAATTGGGAGACAAAGATTGTGTGCGTTGTTCGGAGGGCGTTGTTATCAGAAGGGAATATTAAGACTTGGTTTATATTTGCAAACAAATCAACTAACGATTCATACAGGGCATGCGTTGTCATGATTCAGCACAGTTGGTCGCTTGACGACAACGGACAATCACTCTTCGACTCACTGTTTAAAGGTATAATCTATGTCGAAATACGTTAAGGCAACACGTCCCTGGCGCAATTCGGCCAACGTCGATCGATATCGGTACTGTACGAAGAGCGATCGGCAATTGTCGTAAACTGACGATTCGTAACGTCCATGCGTTGGCATGATTCGGTACAGTTGGTCGCTTGACGACAATGGACGATCACTCTTCGTAGAATACCGGTACTTACCGACGTTTGTCTGGTCTCTTAAGGGATGAAGTACCTTAAATTGGTTGAATATCAAATCGAAGTATGTTTTATTTTTCTTTTGAAAGGGAAATGCAGTGCTTTCTCTCTACAACATCACCCAATGGGAGACAAAGATTGTGTGCGTTGTTCGGAGGGCGCTGTTATCAGAAGGGAATATTAACCCTTTGCTTGCTGGTCGCGATTTTATTGATCTTTGCAAACAGTTTAGATCCAGATCAGACGCCGCGAAACGCAGTGTCTGATCTGGATCCAATCTGTTTGACACTCGTATTCAGGTTTCTTTACTTAAAAAGGTATATATCTACATTTAACAAACATTGCAGACGACAATTTCGAAGCTGACGACATCACCGCAGGATAAGGGTTAAGACTTGGTTTACATTTGCAAACAGCTTGAATCCAGATCAGACGCCGCATAACGCGGCTGATCTGGATTCAAGCTACACGTATTTGTCATTCGTAATATATTTCTTATGTATGGATGTCCACTAATATGATACTTTTAGAAAAAAAAAGCGGACAACAATTTTCAGCAAGACGATAACGCAATAGTTAAAGTGTTACACATAAATGTCTTGTTTAGGAAACAGTGGCAAGGGTCGTTGTAAGGAGGGACTCGTTGTGGGAAGGGCCGTTGTAAGGAGGGACTCGTTGTGGGGAGGGCCGTTGTAGGGAGGAAGCACTGCACTGTTATGTTTCAAACGTTGTATAAACTTCAAATACTTACGATGTTTAGGGCTCGAGATAGGGGGAGTATTTCAAAAACTAAAATTGTTATTTCGGCTTTAAAACATATGGTGTCACTACTCATAAGAGTTGTCTCGAAGAGACGATTTTAATGATTAGGAACACCATACGACTTGATGCTGATATGAATGAAAAGAGTTTGGATTTGTTCAGTTTACTCCCTAATCTTGATCCCTAATTATAAACACACGTTTTTTTTCTTCAAATAGACTGATGTTCCTAGTCGGAGATGAAGTGTGAGCACGATTCAAAGGAATACTTAATCTGAAATAGACATGTTAACTGTGGAGAGTTTAGGTAGTGTCTGTTGTTGATGTAATGGATATGTGTTTATTCAGGATTGAAAGCGTTTAATCCAGGAAGTAAAGGAAATATGACGTCAACCCCCACAACACAAAACAACTTTTTTACTAGTTATTCCTTTTTTTCCAAGTGTCAATAAACAATAATATACTTAGTTTGTTGATTATACGTATAACAGTTCATCAGATTGGGAGTTGGTTATCTATAAACAAATGTCCATTGTGATAGTTACACACGAATTAATTAACCCTTTCAACCCTGAATATCTCTTGTGGGTATTTATTATCCGTTCTGACTCTTCTAGTACAGGCATTTATTGCATTTTTTATATGACAACAAAAACGAATGGAAATATCAAACAGTGCAGACCCTGATCAGAGGGCTCCTATAGGAACCCCCTGACCAGGATCTACACTGTTTGCATATGTAATCAGTAGTTTCTACATAGGACTGTAGGGTTTAAACGGTTAAATCATAAATGATGAACATATGTTTTTCAGGAAATACGTTTACAAGTGTATATTTTACGGTGAGTGAGTGTGTAATATAATGTTTGTCCTTGTGTACTTATATCAATGATAGTGTTGAACATCAATTTCATGTATGAAATGTATAGGAGCACTCTGATCAGGGTCTACACTGTTTGCATATGTAATCAGTAATCTCTACAGAGGGTTGTTGGGTTGAGAGGGTTACATGATGTACATGTATGTTTTCAGGAAATACATTTGTATATAATGTTAGTGGTGTGAGTGAGTGTGTGATATAATGTTTGTCCTTGTGTACTAATACCAATGATAGTGTTAAACATCAAATGAACATGTATGAAATGTATAGGAGCCCTCTGATCAGGGTCTACACTGTTTGCATATGTAATCAGTAATCTCTACAGAGGGCTGTAGGGTTGAAAGGGTTAAAAGATGTACATGTACGTGTATGTTTCAGGAAATGCATTTGTAAATAATGTTAGTGGTGTGAGTGAGTGTGTGATATAATGTTTGTCATTGTGTACATCTTTCAATGATAGTGTTGAAAATCAAATAAACATGTGTAAAATGTGCAAAAATTCGTAGTTAGAATAGATCTATATTCCAAGGTACATTACATGTTTTGTTTGCCGTAACTCAGAACGATTTTGAAATTACCTGTGTAATTTTCGGAAGTGTCTCACTTCCTTCGTCGGCACTGACTGTTCGACTAAATATATACAGTAGCATACGCCATAGAAAATATTTTATTTCAATAGAATAGATCCATGTTATACCTTTCTGCAGATTCTGCGGATGTTTCCGTAAATCCATATTGTTACAAAATTATGTAAAAATCCAGTTTTCACTATTAAAGAGAAATCCCTTGTTAATGAAAACCATATCAATACTGTATATCCTTGTAAGAATTCATTTAGTAGGTAGATCCATATGTATACAAATTTCTTATGACACTACTATAGTAGTGTAATAAGAAATTTATATACATATCAATACTGCTATAGAAATCCAGTTTTTATGCGAGTTTTTTCTTTTAAATCCAAAAACTTATTTCTGTTATTCAGAAAAGTTTTATAAGAAATTTTTATCAAAACGATTAAATGATTAAAAATCCAATAACTTATTTCTGTTATACATGTTAAAAGAAATAATTAATTATGAAATAATGAAACAGATTTTTTTCCCATGGATAATGCAATATTAGATGAATACGATTGTGGGATACTTTTAATCTAGACTCTATAGGAAAGTGAAAGAGACTGGTTCTCCGATTTCAAACATGTATTGTAGACTGTGCCAGGTTTGTTTTAAAATAAAATGTGCTATTTTAAATGTTTAAATGACTTTAGTTTGTATAAGATGCAAAATGATGAACATTTTTAAAGTCTTTTCAAAACAGTCTGGTAAATTGTGAACTGCTTACAGGGTTCCAGATAAGGGGAGAATTTCAAAAACTAGAATCTTATTTTTGCTTTAAACCCTATGGTGTTACTACTCATTAGAATCGTCTCTTTGAGACGATTCTAATGAGTAGTAACACCATATGATTCGGTGTTAAATTGTGAGAAATTGTTTTGTTCAGTTTACTTTCACCTTATCTGGATTTCTGCTACTAAGTATATAACTTATAGAGCTGCTACTGAGATAGATTGCTCTTAATAATGCATCAAGTTTATCTCATTTAAATTGTTATGACTTGAACATGAAAGTAGTCTCTACATGTATATATCTGCAACCTTGTTTCAAAACTGAAATTAAACAAGAGAAAACTTATAGGTGGCAGCTAAATGCAGGACAAAAGTAATGCAGGAGGCTCCCAAAGGGACTTAAGTCCCGCATCTATAGGTCACCTTTCTTGCAGACTAGACATGAATATTATATTACAATGGTTGCCTCAAAGAGGGTTGGCTCCACTGATATGAATAGAGATATTCTGATTATTGAAAACTGAGGATGATTTCTGTGGGGTTTTCAATTTTTCACATATTTTTTTGCCATGAAGATTTTTGTGTGCAAAATTTGATTATGAAGTTAAATTTGCAATTAACATTGACTTGAATTCAGTTTAAAGTACTGTGGAGTTAAATCACATAATGTAAACTTTATTTTGTTAAATTAATACGTGCATAATTGTGAAAAATTAAAGACTCCAGAAATTATCCTCAGTACACTAGTTACTGTTATGCATTTGCAAGGCACAATGATAATTTAACGAGACAGTTCCTTGTTTTTGTGCCAATTTTATTATGTCTATTGAAGCCTATGGAGAATGATTTATATGTTTGTTTATTTTCCGTTTTTCTTTATATCACGTCTCTGAGGGTCCAATAAACAATGTCATTACATCAGAACATGTGTGTCTCTATCATCATAAAACAAATACTCATCATTGTGCATGAAATGTCCACTAGATTGTCTGCCCTTTTGTAACTCTCTCCTAAAGAGAAGTACATGAAAATCTCTCTATTACGTCCACTAAAAGGAATATTGATTCATGATTTTAGAGACAGGTGACATCTTAGTGTAAGATGAAAGTAGATACAGAAAGCTCATAAAGGAGCTTTCTGCTTTACCTTCCTCTTGCATCTAGCAGAAACAATCTGTTTTAACCCATTTTATGCGGGATACACTTTTAGGTGTACCTCTAAGCAAACAGTATTGATCTCGTATGAGATCAAAACTGGTTGCAGCAAAGTCAATATTCTATCAGTCAGTATTCTATCAGTCAATATTCTATTGCAAATATTTGAGTTATATCCCCTGCAGAAGACATTTTAAAATCGCCACCAAATTTTACCCACCATACAATGGGTTAAGTGGCCACCTGTCTTCAGAAGCAGAAACAGGCTATGGAGTAAAAGATTAAGAGCTTGTCATGATTGACTTTCTGCTATTCGCAGATTCTACATCGAGGGCTAGGTGCAAAACTATTGTAACTCAATTGTGAGGGAGTTACAATAGTTTTGCACCAAGCCCTCGACATACTGTACTGGCTTAGATAAAATGAGTTAGGTTAAAATTCTTAATCGTAAAATAGAAGCGCTCAATTTATTTTGTGTCATATGTAATGAATTCAAAGTTGCCATAGGAACAAATTGTATCAATATTAATGTGATTGATCCACCAAATCAAGCAACTACACACTGTAGGATATCATAGAAGCTTGCACGCGCTCATTTGAACCCTAAACTTCCATCCATACATAACTCTTTCATCACTCAGTAACTTTTGTGGGTTATAAGGTGCCCTTTTGGATCTTTGTGATTACCATATTGTGAATCAGTCTACATGGAATTATCGGTAGTTGAATAAATACTGATCTTAATTAGAAAACATTGCAGACCCTGATATTGGTCTACACAGTTGTTCAATGTAATGAGTGTATTTGATCAGGTATGTTGTGTTGATAGAGTTAAACCATGGACTTTTTAGCTCACCTGGCACGTAGTGCCAAGGTGAGCTTTTAGGATCGCTGGATGTCCGTCGTCCGTCGTCTGTCTGTCTGTCTGTCCGTCCGTCCGTTCACAATTGTTCGTTAACACTCTAGCAGGTTCAAATCTCATTGGATCTTGATGAAACTTGGTCACAATGTTTGCCTCAATAAAATCTAGATCAAGTTTGAATGTGGGTTATGTCCGGTCAAAAACTAGGTCACTAGGTCAAATTATCGAAAAACCTTGTTAACACTCTAGAGGCTACAAATTTTATTGGATTTTCATGAAACTTCATTAATAGGATTGCCACAATAAAATCTAGGCCAAGTTCGAATGTGGGTCATGTCCGGTCAAAAACTAGGTCACTAGGTCAAATTTTCGAAAAACCTTGTTAACACTCTAGAGACTACAAATTCCATTGGATCTTCATGAAACTTCATCAAAATGTTTGCCTTAATGTAATCTAAGTCAGGTTCGAATGTGGGTCATGTCCGGCCAAAGACTAGGTCACTAGGTCAAATTATCGAAAAACCTTGTTAACACTCTAGAGGCTACAAATTTCATTGGATCTTCATGAAACTTCATCAATATGATTGCCTCAATGAAATCTAGGCCAAGTTTGAATGTGGGTCATGTCCGGTCAAAAACTAGGTCACTAGGTCAAATCTTCGAAAAACCTTGTTAACACTCTAGAGACTACAAATTTCATTGGATCTTATGAAACTTCATCAAAATGTTTGCCTCAATGAAATCTAGGTCAAGTTAAAATGTGGGTCATGTCTAGTCAAAAACTAGGTTACTAGGTCGAATCATCGAAAAACCTTATTAACACTAGAGACTACAAATTTCATTTGATCTTCATAAAACTTTATGAAAAGGTTTTCCTCAATGAAATATAGGTCAAGTTCAAATGTGGCTTATGTCTTGTCAAAAACTAGGCCACTAGGTCAAATCATCGAAAAACCTCGTTAACACTCTAGAGACTACACAATTCATTGAATCTTCATGAAACTTGAACAATATGTTTGTCTCATTGAAATCAAGGTCAAGTTAGAATGAAGGGCATGCCCGGTCAAAAACTAAGTCACACAGTGTACATGGTTACCAGGTGAGCGATTTAGGGCCATAGTGGCCCTTGTTTGCTTTACTTAAGTTTATCTTCCAGTCTCACTTATTGCATCTAGATTCATGCAGTCATTGAATATGTGCCATTGTTTTCATGTAAAGATGAAATATATGTGTTCATTTTTTTAATATATAATATATGTAACATTATAAGGCAACCTACTGACATTATAGGCTTTCTGAAAGAAAATAGCCTTTTATTAAATTGAAGAAAAAAATTACCAGCACAATATGCAATGAGGCATGCCACAAAGTTTTGCTTAAAACTGTGGAATTCTTTCAGTTAAAGACATTTCCTTAGTCCATTGCTGGAGCCCCTCCCCCCATTGTTCTCGATAGGCGTGAAAAAGCATGCAGCATAAGCTGCCAGCCGATATACCAATCTCAATTTACCTGGTGAGGCCCAGATTATACTCATGCTCTAGAGGCTTTTCAATAGTTATTTCTAACAAAAGTATCAAATATAAAGGTCGGGCCTCACATGAGATGCTTAAATGGTTCTTTGCTACGGCATGTGTACTAGACCCATGCTTTTTGCAAGCAAATTGTCTGGCAATGCATTATCACTGAAAGGTGGTCAGGAAATGTCTTTAGCCCTTTCCTCTGCATGTAGGCCATAGGCAGTCTCTATCGACTCATCTTCAAAAGCCCCATTGTTGATATATGGTGTTGAGTACAGGTGTCAGCTTAACCAATTACCCCATAGACTGGTTTGAGTTTTGAAAACAGGTAACCACTTAAAGCAGGTTGAAAGTAAAGCAGAATGCGCCTTATGGCGCATTCTGCTTTTCTTCAGCCTGCTTTAAGTTATCATCTACCGGTACTAGAATTTAGAAAGTATTTTTTATGATACATTTACATGATTGTATTAATTTGAACTATTTTCTTCAGTGAAGGAATAAGTTAGAAGCGTAACAATGTGTAATTATGGTGTAATGGGTTAAAGCAAGATGAAAGAAAAGCAGAAAGCTTCTGTATTAAAACATCATCTTTTTATAAACATTTTGTTTCACTTATTTGGAGAAGAAAGCAGAGGCGTTTTATGATACTTCAGTGGAGGAATGAGTATCAAGATTTTTAACCTTTCAATTTAGATCATGCCTTTTCAGACATTTGAAATGTATAGTATCTATAGTAAAGTAAACAAATTATGATAATATGGTTGGCTTAATGTCTATTGAATGATCTCACTGTGCAGAAAAAGGTTACATAATTAAGCCATTGCTTTTGTTTAATATAGTTTCCATGGTAACCTATTATGTGTACAGAATGACAAGATTTTTCCTACAAAAATCACCACTTTTTTGTCATTTGTTTAATCTCACTAGTAAAAGGACATTGTAAAACTTTGTAGATTGTTTCTAATTGTTGGTTTGGTTGAAGAAAATCAATTGTAAAAGTTTCAGCAAACAAATTCAATTAAGATCAGATGCCAACTTTCTTTGTGCTGATCAGGATCCAAACAGTTTTCAAATGCAAGTCAAGTCAAAACATTTATGGCAAGAAATTGGTCACTTTCAACAATTAGTAGCTCTTTTGGGTTATTAAGTTTCCTTGTGGATCATTTTAGTTATCACAAACATGAACAAGTCTACATGGAATTATGGGTAATTTATTAAATACTGGTCTAAATTAGCAAAGAGTGTAGACCCTGATCAGATGGCTCCTTTAGGAACCCTCTGATCTGAGTCAACACTGTTTGCATATGTAACGAGTATATTTAAATCACAGAACTATACACATACTGTGTGTATAATTCTGTGATTTAAACAAGTCCATGGCAGTTAAATGAATGTCATTTGCAATGAGATTTCGCAAGTGACGCATGGTTTTCAGGAGTTGTAAATTTCATATTTGTCAGTTTAAGTATAAATATGACAATTGTATCAGTTACTACATGTATGTGTGGAGTAACTGCGGGAACTTTATTCGGGTAAATCCATTTTAACTATGTAGTGGACATGTATCCATAATTTACACATATTTCAACTTATCAGGGGCCTGTTTCGTAGACTAAAGAGACGAATAGAGTTAACATTGCTATTGCATCCATCCACCATTTTTCATTGTCAAACCAATCCCCCCCCCAAACAGGTGGTTGCTTAAAGCAGGCTGAAATTACTTAAGCTCTTTTAGGAGCTCTCTGCTTCAGTTTCAATCTGCTTTAAGGATCTACTTTATTAAGATACAGGAAAGGTTTCCCATGACTCTGTAGCAACATTTCCTGCAGCCTGGCAGGTATCTCTTTAACCCATTACCCCAAAGCCTGTTTCTAGTTTTGAAGATATGTGACCATTTAAAGCAGGTTGAAAGTAAAGCAGAATGTGCCTTAAAGGCGCATTCTGCTTCACTTTCAACCTGCTTGAAGCTACCATCTTCTCAAATATAGAAACTATTTCTTATACATCATATTCATGACTGTATAAAATGGAACTATTTTCTTGAGTGGAGTACTGAATTAAAGGCGTTAAAAGGCTTTATTATTGGGTAATGGGTTAAAGCAGACTGATAGTGATGCAGAAAGCTGTTAGCTAAGATTACTTTATGAAACAGGTCCCACCACGATTAACTCTTTATCATGCTAAATTCTGGTTGGTGCTTCAACCAATTACCTAATACATGGAGATATGCCTTCTTACGCCTTTAATTTATTCCTCCATTAAAGAAAAAAATTACACTTTAAAGATTCATTAATAAATTATGTGCCATAAGAAACATTTCCTTTACCCTATCAGATGGTAGCTTATTTCAGGCTGAAGGTAAAGAAGAATGCTCCTTAAGGAGCATTCTCCTTTACTTTCATCCTGCTTTAAACAACCATCTGTCTTCAATACTAAAAATAGTCGATAAAGTTTAGAGGTGTTATCTGCAAACACATTTGAAATTTGGTTCTAAAACTATTTCCAATGACTTGAGCACCAATCTATGTCTGAGACAGCTTGAATAGAGATCAGACACTAAATACCTTGGTGTCTGATCTGGATCCAAACTGTCTGCAAATGCAGATATCAAGTATATCAGGTTTAGCATGTTAAGAATTCATCAATTCATTATTTCAGTGGTAGTTAATTGTTATTATTTTATGCAAATGCTAGAGAGTATACTTTTGTATATGTTGGACAATTTCTCTGGCCTTAGGGTTGCTAGAATGTTTTACCGCACTTATCCATGACAAATTATTACTAAATATTAATGCATTTATATTTTTTGCTTCTAGTCTGCTTTTTATTGACAGAATGTCTTTGTAGTCACATGACTAGCATTTATCCAATCACAATGTGCACAGAGGTCATGTAGGTGATTGAAAAATAGTCCAATCAGGTTGTAGCATTCTTTGTTTTGAGTTCAAATTCTAATACAAGGGCCAATACAAATTTTTTGAAACACGGTCTCTACTGTTTTTGAGTATATTGACAGCCTCGCTCATTCGGGAGAAGCATCAGGGCTGCCATAAGTTGATCATAAAAATCCTAAGATTTCAAATGTTCAATTTTTCGGACACAATTTTACTAATCGCATCTTTACCCCATAGTCTGTTTCTTGTTTGGAATACGCATGACTTCTTAAAACAGGTTGAAAGTAAAGCAGAATGCGCCTTAAGGCGCATTCTGCTTTTCTTTCAGCCTGTTTAAGCTACCATCTGCCAGGATAAAAATCCGAAGACTTGACAGCCCTGAAGCATAATGCAGATAGCTCCATCAAAAGCTTTGTGCATTAAAGTCCTCAATTATTCAAATCTGTTACTTCAAAGTTTTGGTCATGATCAGACACCATGTAACACAGCGTGACTTCAGCGTCTGATCAAATCCAATTTATTTTGTATTTGTATCATTATGTTTGCAGTCAAAACTGCATAAACTTTCAAGTGACAATTTTAGCAAAGGATATTTTGTCTGCAAAAGTGTTAAAACAAATGTATTCGTAGTGAAAAGGGTTAATTTGTGAAATATGTATATTATTTCATGTTTTTGAAATAACCCTTTTACGCCTTGAATTTAACCCTCCACTGCAGAAAAAAGTGCTGCTTTTTAAAGTCGTTAATATGCACCAAATAAAATATTTCTTACGGCCTAGCAGATGGCATCTTTAACTAGGCTGAAAGTAAAGCAGAATATGCCCTTAAGGCGCATTCTGCCTTACTTTCAACCTGCTTTAAGTGATCATCTGTCTTCAAAACTAGAAATAGGCAATGGGGTAATAGGTTGAACAAAAACTTATTTTGGGCCGATTCTGATTATCAGTTGAACTCATATACAAAAATACTTACTAAACTTATTACTTTGAGTTTAAAATAAACAAATCTTTATGATAGCAACTTTTAGTCAACTTTTAAACTCCAGTTAAGTGAGTTCTTGAGTTCTGTTAGAGATTTAGTTTTATCTGTATAAAACCTATGTTAAGGGTTGTAATTTTGTGATAATATTAGAGGCTGTCATCTTCTTGAAATGGCTCGAGGTTGTAGACCATTTGAGTTGAGTCTGCAATTGTTCTCAAGCATTTGATTGCTAAGATTTGAGCTTTCGCTCAAATCTGACCAATCAAATGCTTGAGAATGTACTCGGACTTAACTCAAAAGCTTTATAACCTTGGATCCATTTGTGAACACATTTGAATTGGTTGTGCCATATACACAGTAACAATAGACCCTTGAACAAAAGGCAAGAATTGGGGAAAACTACCGCAATGACTACAAGACATGCATTTTTGTTAATACCATTAACATTTTGGCCATTTTATTTCTTCATTTGTTTAGTTTATTTGAGTTAACTACTTGACACAGTGACTGCTGATGTTAGAGTCTGTATTTTATTTGTTACTTAACAATTTATAGAAATATGTCTTATTAAAATATTGACCAAATGAAAACAATGACTGGTGTTCTCCTTAACTTACCAATATACAGCACTCCCTCTCTACAACGGCCCTCTCTACAACGACTCCCTCCTTACAACGACATTTGCCGCAATTCCCTAAACACGATAATTATGTCTAACGCTTTTACGGTTGCAATGTCGTCTGCTTTAAATTGTGTCTGCTGCTTTTCTCAAAGTTACATTTTTGACATTTTGACAGAAATATACTTAATGACGAGTGACAAACAGCTTGAATCCAGATCAGACGCCGTGACACGGCGTCTGATCTGGATTCAAGTTGTTTGCAAACGTCCCTCCCTATAACGACTCCCTCCGAACAACGCACATAATTGCTGTCTCCCATAGGGTGTCGTTGTAGAGAGGAATCTTTGACCCTTTAGAATTTAAATGGACACTTTCACTGTCCAATTAAAGCCAGAATGTCGCCCAAATGTATGTTTAAATCAGGCTATTTCTTATATAAGAACATTTTCTATGTATTAAAACTAAGCGAAATCCGTTGTCAGGTGCCTGAAACATGCCCCCTTTCTTTAAGAACCATACATAAATGTGCCGATTTCTTATCAAGATGGTTGGAAAAATAAGCTTTTTGTTTACATAACAAATCTTCGTGTCGGCTTCCGAGAATTTCCGCACGGTCGAATAAGAGTCACGTGATCGATCAGATTTTTCTGACTTGTCTGTGTAACTTTAGAACAGAATAGTTATAATGGTAAATAGGTAACCGTGGAGAAAACTTAATTCTTTCCTGTTTAAAACGCAAACGAAACGCAAACGCATTACAATAAAACGCATAAAAACACAACCTTTAGACAATTATGACCATTCATGTTAGTCTGAGTTGCAAACAGTTTGTGGTGCCTGATCATAACCCGGCGTCTGATCTGCTCCAAACTGTTTGCAATTGAAATCATGGTTTTAGCGTAAGCGCGTTTATTGGGAAAGAATAATATATTCTCCACTGTAAGGAAAGTAACATCGAATACATAGTCGTACACATTCCTACTTGAGATAAGTATGATCATCGTGCAGCACGAGAACGCTGCGCTAACTTTACTGATATTTTATTCTTTCAAATTAAACGCATTTATAAACAAAACTATTATTATCATTGCAAACAGGTTGGAGCCAGATCAGACACCGCGTAACCCGGCGTCTGATCAGGCTCCAACCTGTTTGCTACTCAGATTAGTAAATTTCCACAGTGTAGTGAATTGCGATTGCGTTTAAACCGGAAAGAAAAATGTATTCTCTACTGTATATTGCGCACAATAAATACAGCTATAAATACATGTCTCCTGCTTGCTTGCTTTATTCGTTTTTACGTCTCTTTCCCGGGGTACTCTCTTATAGAGATCTAACCCATGGTCGGGGGAGCACTCCCTTCAGCCGACAGGGCCTAATTGCATAGTCTAAAGTGGCTGTTTTTTGAGCATCGGATGATGGTACCCAACGAGAAATTTTGAAGTTTACATGACTTCTGCTGAATGTAGGGAATACTCATCCCTTCTAAAGTTTTAGAATGTTCCAATCTAAAAATAAATCTGCCAAGTTAGAAGAAAACACTATGAAAAACATATTTACCGGGGGCAAGCCGAATGAACTCGGAAAATCTCCGCCGTTGATCGGATGTCAACAAACCGATTTAAAAATCGACTTCTTTCCACCAAATTCATGGGTTTGTAAGCAATGTTGCCTCCATATACATAGCGGATTACTTCTATTTATATGTTTAGATTACGTATGTGCCTGAATGTTCAGGTTTGAAAAATGCGCTATGTTGGCATACATACTGCCTTTAAGTCTAGTTCAATTTTGACTAGTTGGATTTGTATTTAGTTCACCTAAGCTTGCTAAGGGCTGAGCTTTTGCAATCATTAAATACCCTTCATTGGTCATCAACAATTTTAGTGTTTACATCTAGAGGCCACCCCTTTTTAGCTCACCTAGCACAAAGTGCCAATGTGAGCTATTAAAATTGTGATCGCCCTGTGTCTGTCTTCAGCTGTCCGTCGTGTGTCTTCACTTTTTGCTTCAAAGATCTTTTTCTTGGAAACTAATGGACTAATGTCACCAAAACTTCATAGAATTGTTCCTTGTAGGGTACTCTTTCAAATTTCTTCAAATATACGTAGGTCATCCAATTGAAAGTGCGATTGCCATGACAACCAATTGAAAAAAATTAAAAAATTAAAAATCTTCTTGCAAAAAACTACTGGTCCTATTTGAAAATAATTTTACCCAAATGTGCCATTGGTGACCCTCTATCAGATTTGTTAAAATGCAGGCCGCCTTATGAAAATGGCATGCGACAATAACTAAAAACTCTATAGAACATCAATGGCATGATTAAAAATTGTGAAAGCTCTCCAAGAATTATACCACAGAACCCACCAGCTGGTTTCAAAAGAGATCAGAGTCAAAGATCCACCAGACAGGCATTGGTCGACGGTACAACCCAAGAACTGAAAATTAGACCATAACATATACAGAATGAACACAGCCCTGGGTAGCAGTCATTTACCCTCTCCACCCCACACCCACTGGACCTACATGTTCCATGGCTGAAATTACACCCTTAATTTATAAAAAACATAAAGATAAGAAGCTGTCCTAGAATTATACCGCAGACCCCAAGCCAGTCGGTTTCAAAACACTGTTGTCTACATTGTTTGCAAATGTAATGTCTTGTTTACAGGAAACTGACCCGGGTGAACGATTCGGATCTAATTCATGCCATTCGTTTAGTTTATCCTGATCTGGATCAAAACTGCATGTTTAACATCCGTCTCAAGTACTGAAAAGTATAGTTTATCTAAGGGAAACAATGCACTATCGTATAAAACAATTATGATGGTATAAGTTACCTCCCTTGAAAATAATAGTTTTCCTCAATGGAGTGTGAAGGAAGTTCATTAGACCATTCACTGCCAGGACGTCATCTACCTTTAACAGATCTGAAATTAGAATTTTATGAAAAGTGACCGAAGTAATGTAATGAATTAAACAGTTTAAATCCCGATTAAACGTCGCGTGACCTAAGTCCAGGATTCAAACTGTCAGCAATTAAGTTACCGTAAAGTAATCATTGTACCCAGGGCAAGTCAGCGAATAGATGTTGGAAATATTCCTTACGCTTTTAATGACTTTATAAATTGAAACGTCTCAGCAACGACAACCAATGGGAGACAAAAATTGTGTACGTTGTTAAGAGGGAGTCGTCACAGGGAGGGAAATTGGCTTACATTTGCAAACAGCTTGAATCTAGATCAGACGCCGAGTAAGGCGTCTGATCTGGATTCAAGCTGTTTGTTACTCTTCATTAGTTTATTTTCTACCAAAATGTCTATTATGTTCCTGTTTAGGGAACTGCAGCAGTGGTCGTTGTAAGGAGGGAGTCGTTTTTTGGCGGTCCGTTGAAGAGAGGGAGCACGAGCGCTGTATTTTCATCAGTGAGGGAATGCGCTAAAAGGCGCGTCCATGGAATAAATATATTTCAAAAAGACAAACAATTTAGACCCTGATAAGAGGGCTCCTGAAGGAGCCCTCTGATCAGGGTCAACACTATTTTCATAGGACAAGTGTACTCCTCACAGGTAGGCTGTTTGCAAATGACGCATATATGCGTGACTAGGGTTCAAAGAGTTAATCGAACGATAACATTCGGCTGTGTTTTCAGAAACTATCATACATAATAAATGTAATTACAGCGCTCCCTCTCTACAACGACATCCAACGGTAGATGGAATTGTGTGCGTTGTTCGGAGAGAGTCGTTATAGAGAGGGACATTTGCAAACAGCTCTTTTTTCTGGCCTTGAAACTTCCAACTTGACAAACTCAGTTTCCAATTAAGTCTAGTTCATCTTTCTGCTAGATCTATTTAGGGGTTATATTTTCTTGATACATTGTAAAATGACAAACGTTGCAGACACTGGTCCGAGGACTCCATTAGGACTCCTGTGATCTGGGTCTTCACTGTTTACATAGGACAAATGTATATTTAACAGGTGCTTAAGATACTTTTATTCTTGCAAATTGCTACATCTATTTAGTATTGTTATATTGTTGTTAATTATTTGTTTTGAATGCAATACTTTTTGTTTAATGTACTTATATATATGCTGAGGGCCCCATGGAATATTGGTCTTTACAAAATGAGCTCTCTCGTTACATAAAGTCTTTATTATTATTATGCGGCGTCTGATATGGAATCAAGCTGTTTATCATTCGTCATTAAGTTTTTTTTCTGTCAAAATGTCCATTATGTAACTTTGAGAAAAACAGCAGACGACAATTTTAAGCACACGGCATTGCAGTCGTGAATAGGTTGGACATAATTGTCCTTTTTAGGGAAATGCGATAAAGGTCATTGTAAGGAGGGAGTCGTTGTTGGGAGGGCCGTTGTATAGAGGGAACACTGTATAGCCATGGTTACCAAATACCTTTAACAATACATGTATTGTTTAGCCAGAGTGAAGGTTTGACTTAGATATTGTCAGATTATCAAGTTGATCATTAAGGCAAAAGTTTTGGAAAACTGGATACGAATATAATGTTTACATTAAATATGGAGACAGCTTAATATTTTCACTATCAATTAATGGCGCAAAATGCGCGTTTGCAAACAGTTTGGATCCTGATCAGACACCGCATCCAAACTGTTTGACAAACGTGTTGATGTCATACTGCCTTAAATTTAACTTTGAAACGATATCGCAGACAACAATATTGAAGCAGACGACAATATAGCGGTGAAGAGGTAAAACTCTCACGATAAATTTGATCTTGAAAGGGTTAACGTTGCCGAGATAGGACCACATTTATCAACAAAGACATACTGTTAACATTAAACTCGTTCAAGTATATAGTTTACCATACAGTCATGTATATCACTACTTCAAGAGTAGTTTCCCCTCTCTGTAGATTAATTGAATGAAGGGAGAGGTTTATGTGTGTGGATATTGTTTTGTTTTAACGTGGAATACCGCAGGAATGTGAAACTTTTTGGTTTATTGTTTCTTATTCCTGTTAAATTCAAAATCGAACTGACGTCACTAAATTGAGTGTAAATCTGAAAAGAGGAAACACGTCTACTTTCGTTTTCGTTGCTATGGATCTGCTAAAGTGTTAAAAGTTTGAGCTTCCTGACACACTGTTCATATTTTTGAATGCGTATTTTGTGTTGAAGGGTCGTTAAACGTCGACTTTACGTGATAGGTAACTTTTATTCATCCCAAAAAAATCTACTTTCGTTTTCACGAATTCGTATTAGATATCAGAGACATGTCTAAACAAGGCGAGTCCAGGATGAGTCGCACTCTTGTGGCAGGGTCTGATGAAGACTTTGATGTTATCTGTGACCCGTGTCTTACTGAAGGTCAGAGAGTCCAGGCCATTGGACATTGTCTCGACTGTAATGAAAACTTGTGCGTGGTCTGCATTAAAGTTCATAAGAAAATTGCCGCTTTAAAGGGACATACCATCAGCACCAAGTCAACGTTGTCAAATTCACAAAAAGGTGTTATATCGGCCAATAAATCAGCAGAAGAGAACGAGCCAATGACAGATCGATGTTCCAAACACCCGGAAGAGCTCATTAAGTTTTATTGTAATTCCCATAGTACTCTTGGTTGCAGCGTTTGCGTCTCTTTGGACCACCGGTCATGTAAAGATATGTTATACATAAGGGATGTTTCCGGAGGTGTCGCAAACAGTGATGAACTAAAGCAGATCCAAAATGATCTTCAAATGCTTCTTGCTAGATTAACAAGCTCTCAACATCGTACTCATTGGATGAAACAGGCAGTAGATGACAGTTATACCCAGACTGTCACTGACATCAGAAACTTCAAGAAGCAAATAATTAATACGTTAGATAAGTTGGAGAAAGAAATCCTGGATAGAGCGTTGGTACTGAAGGAAGAGAAAATATCAACATTGAATAGTACCATATCTGCATGTGGTGTGTTGATAGAAGAGACAAGGGAGATAATCACTGAATTGGAGAAGAAGAAAAGTATGAACCACAACAACCGACTGTTTATATCTATGAAGACTGCACAAGACCGACTACACTCCCTTGCTGACGCCGCTAAGCGTGAGAGCTACACAAGGGATTGTGAACGTTTATCATTTCAAAAAAGTGAAAACCTGACTGAACTCCTTGCTACCCTGACCAGTCTTGGAACAATAACAAGTCAAACTGCAGGCCCTGAAGCCAAGTACCAACATGAAATATACGTTAAATCTGATAAAGATACAGAACTATGTGGTATCAACGGGATGTGTGTATTAACGGACGGACGTCTGGCTCTGACTGATTACAACAACACGTCAGTGAAGATAGTGGACGTCACACAACGCAAATTCTCTGAACAAATTACACTTGGCTTTACTCCATTTGACATAGCACATATCAAAGGGGAAAAGGTCGCAGTTACTGTAAAAGGAGAACGATATATTCAAGTACTCTCTGTATCCCCAGCTTTGTCTAAATGCCACACCATCGCCGTACCTGGCCTTTACACCGGTATAGAGTACAGCTCGGACACATTCATTGCAGTTTGCCAAGATCCTATCAAAGGCGTACATATATGTGATATGTCAGGAGTGCTGCTGCAGCAGATTGAGGCTGACTACAGTGGCAACAAACTGTTTACATGTCCTTCCAGGATAGCAATAAGTCCAGACCACGGTGTCGTGTACATAACTGACTGTACTGAGAATACCGTGGTGTCGTTGACCATGGATGGAAAACTAATAAGTAAATACTCCAATGACAGATTACAATGTCCAGTTGGAGTAGCTGTTGATGATGACGGATATGTCTACGTCTGCAGTTTCAAGAATAGTACAATCCATCGCCTTTCTCCCTGTAGCCAGCATGTAACAGTCCTATTAGAGGAGAAGGACGGGATCAAGTTACCTTGGGCTATAGCACACAGTGCTGGTACTCTATACATCAGCAGCACCAGTACAACACCTGCAACAACAAACAACATGAAAGTGTTCAGCCTTGAAAGGTAATATGTGCGTTCCTTCTCTAGAACGAAACCCATTGGGAGACAGAATTTGTGTTCGTTGTTCGGAGGGAGTCGTTATAGGGAGGGAAATTGGCTTACAATTGCAAACAGCTTGAATCCAGATCAGACGCCGCGTAACGCGGCGTCTGATCTGGATTAAAGCTGTCTGTCACTTCTCATTAAGTTTTTTTCTATCAAAATGTCTATTATGTTACTTTGATAAACACAGCAGACGACACTTTTATGCAGACCATATTGCAACTTTAAAACGTTTGCCATACTTGTCCTGTTCAGGGAACTGCGACAAGGGTCGTTGTAAGGAGGGAGTCGTTGTTGGGAGGGCCGTTGTATAGAGGGAACAATTTACATACATTAAGGGTTTGTTAAAGATTTTGATAAGCCAGATACCGGTATTTAAACTGAACTTTAACAAACATAACCCATTCAATGAATTCTAATTAACAATGTAGCAACACGTGTGTCTAGGGTGAGCATTCGAATGTAATTACAGTCTAAACACGATACAGTAAAACCTCTCTATTACGACCACTACATTGTGTTAATTATTAGGGGTTAAAACAGACGACTGCTTTAAGGAAGGTGACAGTAAAACAGAAAGCTTCTGTAGGAGCTTTCTGTTTAACTGTCACCACTTGCTTAAAACAGTCACGTGTCTTTTATTCAACCAATTAGCCTTATTTCTAGTGGTCGTAATAGAGAGATTTTACCGTACTTTCGAACTTACTCATATTTCAAAGTTGAAACGTGGCTTTAACCTCGCTTTAACTTTGAAATACAGGTACAGTAAAACCTCTCTATTACGACTACTAAAATGAAGGCTAATTAATTGTTTACAGGCAGGTGACAGCTTAAAGCAAGGTGACAATAAAACAGAAAGATCCTGTAGGAAGTTGAAACGTGGCTTTATCCTGTAGGAGCTTTCTGTTTTACTGTCACCTTGCTTTAAGCACTCACCTTTCGTAACAACTTAATAATGAACACACTTTAGAGGTCGTAATAGAGAAGTTTTACTGTATGTTCGAATTACGCGAGATCGACTTATCGAAATTTAACTTTACATTTGTGGATATGACCTTCAACGAAACGCACAAACATTACCAACGTGCACCAAAGCTAATTATTGTCATCATAATCCAAATACGTAATATTTTAAAATAAAAATGTGGGGTAAAATGTAAGCAGACGAAAAATGAAGGGTTAACTTTTATTTTGGGTAATTATTTACTTCACTGTAAAGATCGACTACACTACCCTAGATACCTTCCTACCTCGTCGTGGCTCGGGGGCTTAGTTGTCATAGGTATAAGACCGATACTTTCATCTCTGTCAAGAACTAATAGGAAGGCAGGTCGGTGGTTTTGATCCCATGCGCTGCTTTTCAACGAATGAGATAAGCCGAAATCATCTTCCTGAGATCATCATCACCTCATCACCCCTCTGCATTCATTGGCGCTATATGACCTATTTTGTGTCGCAGTGCCGTAAAACCTAACTAACCCATCCATCCATCGACTATATAGAAATACAGATCAGAGGACGAGTAACTCTGTGTTCGATTAGTATCTAAACAGTTTAACTCTTTTAACACGGAGTAACTCGTTGTGTTATTAGGTTCCCTTGTGGATCATTTTAGAGACCGAAACATGAACCAGCCTATTTTGGAATTCTGGGTTGTTTAATAAGTACTGGTCTTAATATAAATAAACAAACAGTGTAGACCCTGATCAGAGCGCTCCTATGAGAACCCTCTGATCTGGACCTACACTGTTTGTAAATTTAATGAGTATATTTTAAACAGGTCCATGGTGTTGAAAGAGTTTACATCCATATCGAAGTTTCAATTGAAAATAGAATTATATATAAACAGGACGTTTCAATGACCAGTGCATTAAATCGCATGCACTCATTTGACCGCAGAAAGAACTACGGCTGTATTATTTGAATGAATTTATAATTCTATAAGTTAACTCAAAACTCTTTTAAGAAAAAAATGCTGTATGCTGGCATGCAGCTAATCAGCTAATGATGCCAAATATGCTTTTTGAGTACATTTTGGATTGGCAAAGAGTAACTTATCATTCTCAAGTCACTTTGCCTTTGACCTTTACCTCTGACCCCAAATGTAGTTTTCGACCATGACGTTTGATCTCAGTTATAGACAAGAAATATCTTTAAAAAAGATATTCCGTCGCAGGTTAAAGTTTTGTGTGGGGTACAGTGGAGAATCTGTTATTCTTTCCCGTTTAAACGCAAACGTACGCAAACGCAAAACACTAAAACGTAGAAAAGAACAACTTTTGGACAATTCTGATATTTCATGTTTATCTTGGTGGCAAACAGTTTGGAGCCTGATCAGACGCCGGGTTACCCGGCGTCTGATCTGGCTCCAAATTGTTTGCACTGCAAATAATAGTTTTAGCGTAAACAGGTTTATTGGGAAAGAATAACACATTCTCCACTGTACAGTATTCACTTAACCAGAGAGATTCTGACTTAACAGCTAAATTTAGAGCTTATCCACGCTAAATTTAGAAATGATGACATAGACTGCATCTCAATGTTTTGCCAGGTTTACACTCGCAAGATTGATGTGAAAAAATAACAGAACGCCAGTCTAGGCCATTGGCCGATAAGAGTACTGCATTTCAAGCACGTGATCATTGACCAGGATTTCTGATCATTCCTGATTGGTTAAATTGTTTCATAGAGTTGAGGTCAAAATACAAAACAGACCCGTCTGCGACGGGAAAAAAATGTTTGTCCGGAGCATGGTTTCTATACCACACTAGCTAGGGGTACCAAATTTTATGTGTGAGTAAATTTTGGACGGTGTATGGCGGATCGTTTGCATTTGTTGTTTATAAGTGTACACTATTTACAGGTGTCAATATACAATAACATAATCAACACTTTATATAACACGAAATATGTTAATGTAACACGTCCCTTGCGCAATTTGGCCAACGTCGATCGACATCGGTACTCTACTGACTGTGTAACAGTTTAATCTCTGTCTAAATATGTTAAGGTAACACGTCTCTAGCAATTCGGCCAACGTCGATCGATATCGGTACTGTACGAAGAGCGATCGGCAACTCTCGTCAACCGGCGATTCGTAACGGTCGTGCGTTGTGATGCGGTACAGTTGGTCACTTGACGACAATGGACGATCACTTTTCGTAGAATACCGGTACTTACCGACGTTTGTCTGGTCTCTTAAGGGATGAAGTATCTTAAATTGGTTGAATATCAAATCGAAGTATGTTTTATTTTTCTTTTGAAAGGGAAAAACAGTGCTTCCTCTCTACAACATCACCCAATGGGAGACAAAGATTGTGTGCGTTGTTCGGAGGGCGCTGTTATCAGAAGGGAATATTAATCCTTTGCTTGCTGGTCGCGATTTTATTGATTTTAACAAACAGATTAGATCCAGATCAGACGCCGCGTAACGCGGTGTCTGATCTGGATCCAATCTGTTAGACACTCGTATTTAGGTTTCTTTACTTAAAAAGGTATATATCTACATTTAACAAACATTGCAGACGACAATTTCGAAGCAGACGACATCACCGCAGGATAAGGGTTAAGACTTTGTTTACAATTGCAAACAGCTTGAATCCAGATCAGACGCCCCATAATGCGGCGGCTGATCTGGATTCAAGCTATTTGTCATTCGTAATTATATTTCTTATGTATGGATGTCCACTAATATGATACTTTTAGAAAAAAAAGCGGACAACAATTTTCAGCAGACGATAACGCAACAGTTTAAGTGTTACACATAAATGTCTTGTTAGGAAACAGTGGCAAGGGTCGTTGTAAGGAGGGAATCGTTGTGGGGAGGGCCGTTGTAGGGAGGAAGCACTGCACTGTTATGTTTCAAACGTTGTATAAACTTCAAATACTTACGATATTTATAATTTAGGGCTCCAGATAAGGGGAGTATTTAAAAAAAACTTTCGGCTTTAAAACATATGGTGTCACTACTCATAAGAGTTGTCTCGAAGAGACGATTTTAATGATTAGGAACACCATACGACTTGATGCTGATATGAATGAAAAGAGTTTGGATTTGTTCAGTTTACTCCCTAATCTTGATCCCTAATTATAAACACACGTTTTTTTTCTTCAATTAGACTGATGTTCCTAGTCGGAGATGAAGTGTGAGCACGATTCAAAGGAATACTTAATCTGAAATAGACATGTTAACTGTGGAGAGTTTAGGTAGTGTCTGTTGTTGATGTAATGGATATGTGTTTATTCAGGATTGAAAGCGTTTAATCCAGGAAGTAAAGGAAATATGACGTCAACCCCCACAACACAAAACAACTTTTTTACTAGTTATTCCTTTTTTTCCAAGTGTCAATAAACAATAATATACTTAGTTTGTTGATTATACGTATAACAGTTCATCAGATTGGGAGTTGGTTATCTATAAACAAATGTCCATTGTGATAGTTACACACGAATTAATTAACCCTTTCAACCCTGAATATCTCTTGTGGGTATTTATTATCCGTTCTGACTCTTCTAGTACAGGCATTTATTGCATTTTTTATATGACAACAAAAACGAATGGAAATATCAAACAGTGCAGACCCTGATCAGAGGGCTCCTATAGGAACCCCCTGACCAGGATCTACACTGTTTGCATATGTAATCAGTAGTTTCTACATAGGACTGTAGGGTTTAAACGGTTAAATCATAAATGATGAACATATGTTTTTCAGGAAATACGTTTACAAGTGTATATTTTACGGTGAGTGAGTGTGTAATATAATGTTTGTCCTTGTGTACTTATATCAATGATAGTGTTGAACATCAATTTCATGTATGAAATGTATAGGAGCACTCTGATCAGGGTCTACACTGTTTGCATATGTAATCAGTAATCTCTACAGAGGGTTGTTGGGTTGAGAGGGTTACATGATGTACATGTATGTTTTCAGGAAATACATTTGTATATAATGTTAGTGGTGTGAGTGAGTGTGTGATATAATGTTTGTCCTTGTGTACTAATACCAATGATAGTGTTAAACATCAAATGAACATGTATGAAATGTATAGGAGCCCTCTGATCAGGGTCTACACTGTTTGCATATGTAATCAGTAATCTCTACAGAGGGCTGTAGGGTTGAAAGGGTTAAAAGATGTACATGTACGTGTATGTTTCAGGAAATGCATTTGTAAATAATGTTAGTGGTGTGAGTGAGTGTGTGATATAATGTTTGTCATTGTGTACATCTTTCAATGATAGTGTTGAAAATCAAATAAACATGTGTAAAATGTGCAAAAATTCGTAGTTAGAATAGATCTATATTCCAAGGTACATTACATGTTTTGTTTGCCGTAACTCAGAACGATTTTGAAATTACCTGTGTAATTTTCGGAAGTGTCTCACTTCCTTCGTCGGCACTGACTGTTCGACTAAATATATACAGTAGCATACGCCATAGAAAATATTTTATTTCAATAGAATAGATCCATGTTATACCTTTCTGCAGATTCTGCGGATGTTTCCGTAAATCCATATTGTTACAAAATTATGTAAAAATCCAGTTTTCACTATTAAAGAGAAATCCCTTGTTAATGAAAACCATATCAATACTGTATATCCTTGTAAGAATTCATTTAGTAGGTAGATCCATATGTATACAAATTTCTTATGACACTACTATAGTAGTGTAATAAGAAATTTATATACATATCAATACTGCTATAGAAATCCAGTTTTTATGCGAGTTTTTTCTTTTAAATCCAAAAACTTATTTCTGTTATTCAGAAAAGTTTTATAAGAAAATTTTATCAAAACGATTAAATGATTAAAAATCCAATAACTTATTTCTGTTATACATGTTAAAAGAAATAATTAATTATGAAATAATGAAACAGATTTTTTTCCCATGGATAATGCAATATTAGATGAATACGATTGTGGGATACTTTTAATCTAGACTCTATAGGAAAGTGAAAGAGACTGGTTCTCCGATTTCAAACATGTATTGTAGACTGTGCCAGGTTTGTTTTAAAATAAAATGTGCTATTTTAAATGTTTAAATGACTTTAGTTTGTATAAGATGCAAAATGATGAACATTTTTAAAGTCTTTTCAAAACAGTCTGGTAAATTGTGAACTGCTTACAGGGTTCCAGATAAGGGGAGAATTTCAAAAACTAGAATCTTATTTTTGCTTTAAACCCTATGGTGTTACTACTCATTAGAATCGTCTCTTTGAGACGATTCTAATGAGTAGTAACACCATATGATTCGGTGTTAAATTGTGAGAAATTGTTTTGTTCAGTTTACTTTCACCTTATCTGGATTTCTGCTACTAAGTATATAACTTATAGAGCTGCTACTGAGATAGATTGCTCTTAATAATGCATCAAGTTTATCTCATTTAAATTGTTATGACTTGAACATGAAAGTAGTCTCTACATGTATATATCTGCAACCTTGTTTCAAAACTGAAATTAAACAAGAGAAAACTTATAGGTGGCAGCTAAATGCAGGACAAAAGTAATGCAGGAGGCTCCCAAAGGGACTTAAGTCCCGCATCTATAGGTCACCTTTCTTGCAGACTAGACATGAATATTATATTACAATGGTTGCCTCAAAGAGGGTTGGCTCCACTGATATGAATAGAGATATTCTGATTATTGAAAACTGAGGATGATTTCTGTGGGGTTTTCAATTTTTCACATATTTTTTTGCCATGAAGATTTTTGTGTGCAAAATTTGATTATGAAGTTAAATTTGCAATTAACATTGACTTGAATTCAGTTTAAAGTACTGTGGAGTTAAATCACATAATGTAAACTTTATTTTGTTAAATTAATACGTGCATAATTGTGAAAAATTAAAGACTCCAGAAATTATCCTCAGTACACTAGTTACTGTTATGCATTTGCAAGGCACAATGATAATTTAACGAGACAGTTCCTTGTTTTTGTGCCAATTTTATTATGTCTATTGAAGCCTATGGAGAATGATTTATATGTTTGTTTATTTTCCGTTTTTCTTTATATCACGTCTCTGAGGGTCCAATAAACAATGTCATTACATCAGAACATGTGTGTCTCTATCATCATAAAACAAATACTCATCATTGTGCATGAAATGTCCACTAGATTGTCTGCCCTTTTGTAACTCTCTCCTAAAGAGAAGTACATGAAAATCTCTCTATTACGTCCACTAAAAGGAATATTGATTCATGATTTTAGAGACAGGTGACATCTTAGTGTAAGATGAAAGTAGATACAGAAAGCTCATAAAGGAGCTTTCTGCTTTACCTTCCTCTTGCATCTAGCAGAAACAATCTGTTTTAACCCATTTTATGCGGGATACACTTTTAGGTGTACCTCTAAGCAAACAGTATTGATCTCGTATGAGATCAAAACTGGTTGCAGCAAAGTCAATATTCTATCAGTCAGTATTCTATCAGTCAATATTCTATTGCAAATATTTGAGTTATATCCCCTGCAGAAGACATTTTAAAATCGCCACCAAATTTTACCCACCATACAATGGGTTAAGTGGCCACCTGTCTTCAGAAGCAGAAACAGGCTATGGAGTAAAAGATTAAGAGCTTGTCATGATTGACTTTCTGCTATTCGCAGATTCTACATCGAGGGCTAGGTGCAAAACTATTGTAACTCAATTGTGAGGGAGTTACAATAGTTTTGCACCAAGCCCTCGACATACTGTACTGGCTTAGATAAAATGAGTTAGGTTAAAATTCTTAATCGTAAAATAGAAGCGCTCAATTTATTTTGTGTCATATGTAATGAATTCAAAGTTGCCATAGGAACAAATTGTATCAATATTAATGTGATTGATCCACCAAATCAAGCAACTACACACTGTAGGATATCATAGAAGCTTGCACGCGCTCATTTGAACCCTAAACTTCCATCCATACATAACTCTTTCATCACTCAGTAACTTTTGTGGGTTATAAGGTGCCCTTTTGGATCTTTGTGATTACCATATTGTGAATCAGTCTACATGGAATTATCGGTAGTTGAATAAATACTGATCTTAATTAGAAAACATTGCAGACCCTGATATTGGTCTACACAGTTGTTCAATGTAATGAGTGTATTTGATCAGGTATGTTGTGTTGATAGAGTTAAACCATGGACTTTTTAGCTCACCTGGCACGTAGTGCCAAGGTGAGCTTTTAGGATCGCTGGATGTCCGTCGTCCGTCGTCTGTCTGTCTGTCTGTCCGTCCGTCCGTTCACAATTGTTCGTTAACACTCTAGCAGGTTCAAATCTCATTGGATCTTGATGAAACTTGGTCACAATGTTTGCCTCAATAAAATCTAGATCAAGTTTGAATGTGGGTTATGTCCGGTCAAAAACTAGGTCACTAGGTCAAATTATCGAAAAACCTTGTTAACACTCTAGAGGCTACAAATTTCATTGGATTTTCATGAAACTTCATTAATAGGATTGCCACAATGAAATCTAGGCCAAGTTCGAATGTGGGTCATGTCCGGTCAAAAACTAGGTCACTAGGTCAAATTTTCGAAAAACCTTGTTAACACTCTAGAGACTACAAATTCCATTGGATCTTCATGAAACTTCATCAAAATGTTTGCCTTAATGTAATCTAAGTCAGGTTCGAATGTGGGTCATGTCCGGCCAAAGACTAGGTCACTAGGTCAAATTATCGAAAAACCTTGTTAACACTCTAGAGGCTACAAATTTCATTGGATCTTCATGAAACTTCATCAATATGATTGCCTCAATGAAATCTAGGCCAAGTTTGAATGTGGGTCATGTCCGGTCAAAAACTAGGTCACTAGGTCAAATCTTCGAAAAACCTTGTTAACACTCTAGAGACTACAAATTTCATTGGATCTTATGAAACTTCATCAAAATGTTTGCCTCAATGAAATCTAGGTCAAGTTAAAATGTGGGTCATGTCTAGTCAAAAACTAGGTTACTAGGTCGAATCATCGAAAAACCTTATTAACACTAGAGACTACAAATTTCATTTGATCTTCATAAAACTTTATGAAAAGGTTTTCCTCAATGAAATATAGGTCAAGTTCAAATGTGGCTTATGTCTTGTCAAAAACTAGGCCACTAGGTCAAATCATCGAAAAACCTCGTTAACACTCTAGAGACTACACAATTCATTGAATCTTCATGAAACTTGAACAATATGTTTGTCTCATTGAAATCAAGGTCAAGTTAGAATGAAGGGCATGCCCGGTCAAAAACTAAGTCACACAGTGTACATGGTTACCAGGTGAGCGATTTAGGGCCATAGTGGCCCTTGTTTGCTTTACTTAAGTTTATCTTCCAGTCTCACTTATTGCATCTAGATTCATGCAGTCATTGAATATGTGCCATTGTTTTCATGTAAAGATGAAATATATGTGTTCATTTTTTTAATATATAATATATGTAACATTATAAGGCAACCTACTGACATTATAGGCTTTCTGAAAGAAAATAGCCTTTTATTAAATTGAAGAAAAAAATTACCAGCACAATATGCAATGAGGCATGCCACAAAGTTTTGCTTAAAACTGTGGAATTCTTTCAGTTAAAGACATTTCCTTAGTCCATTGCTGGAGCCCCTCCCCCCATTGTTCTCGATAGGCGTGAAAAAGCATGCAGCATAAGCTGCCAGCCGATATACCAATCTCAATTTACCTGGTGAGGCCCAGATTATACTCATGCTCTAGAGGCTTTTCAATAGTTATTTCTAACAAAAGTATCAAATATAAAGGTCGGGCCTCACATGAGATGCTTAAATGGTTCTTTGCTACGGCATGTGTACTAGACCCATGCTTTTTGCAAGCAAATTGTCTGGCAATGCATTATCACTGAAAGGTGGTCAGGAAATGTCTTTAGCCCTTTCCTCTGCATGTAGGCCATAGGCAGTCTCTATCGACTCATCTTCAAAAGCCCCATTGTTGATATATGGTGTTGAGTACAGGTGTCAGCTTAACCAATTACCCCATAGACTGGTTTGAGTTTTGAAAACAGGTAACCACTTAAAGCAGGTTGAAAGTAAAGCAGAATGCGCCTTATGGCGCATTCTGCTTTTCTTCAGCCTGCTTTAAGTTATCATCTACCGGTACTAGAATTTAGAAAGTATTTTTTATGATACATTTACATGATTGTATTAATTTGAACTATTTTCTTCAGTGAAGGAATAAGTTAGAAGCGTAACAATGTGTAATTATGGTGTAATGGGTTAAAGCAAGATGAAAGAAAAGCAGAAAGCTTCTGTATTAAAACATCATCTTTTTATAAACATTTTGTTTCACTTATTTGGAGAAGAAAGCAGAGGCGTTTTATGATACTTCAGTGGAGGAATGAGTATCAAGATTTTTAACCTTTCAATTTAGATCATGCCTTTTCAGACATTTGAAATGTATAGTATCTATAGTAAAGTAAACAAATTATGATAATATGGTTGGCTTAATGTCTATTGAATGATCTCACTGTGCAGAAAAAGGTTACATAATTAAGCCATTGCTTTTGTTTAATATAGTTTCCATGGTAACCTATTATGTGTACAGAATGACAAGATTTTTCCTACAAAAATCACCACTTTTTTGTCATTTGTTTAATCTCACTAGTAAAAGGACATTGTAAAACTTTGTAGATTGTTTCTAATTGTTGGTTTGGTTGAAGAAAATCAATTGTAAAAGTTTCAGCAAACAAATTCAATTAAGATCAGATGCCAACTTTCTTTGTGCTGATCAGGATCCAAACAGTTTTCAAATGCAAATCAAGTCAAAACATTTATGGCAAGAAATTGGTCACTTTCAACAATTAGTAGCTCTTTTGGGTTATTAAGTTTCCTTGTGGATCATTTTAGTTATCACAAACATGAACAAGTCTACATGGAATTATGGGTAATTTATTAAATACTGGTCTAAATTAGCAAAGAGTGTAGACCCTGATCAGATGGCTCCTTTAGGAACCCTCTGATCTGAGTCAACACTGTTTGCATATGTAACGAGTATATTTAAATCACAGAACTATACACATACTGTGTGTATAATTCTGTGATTTAAACAAGTCCATGGCAGTTAAATGAATGTCATTTGCAATGAGATTTCGCAAGTGACGCATGGTTTTCAGGAGTTGTAAATTTCATATTTGTCAGTTTAAGTATAAATTTGACAATTGTATCAGTTACTACATGTATGTGTGGAGTAACTGCGGGAACTTTATTCGGGTAAATCCATTTTAACTATGTAGTGGACATGTATCCATAATTTACACATATTTCAACTTATCAGGGGCCTGTTTCGTAGACTAAAGAGACGAATAGAGTTAACATTGCTATTGCATCCATCCACCATTTATCATTGTCAAACCAATCCCCCCCCCAAACAGGTGGTTGCTTAAAGCAGGCTGAAATTACTTAAGCTCTTTTAGGAGCTCTCTGCTTCAGTTTCAATCTGCTTTAAGGATCTACTTTATTAAGATACAGAAAAGGTTTCCCATGACTCTGTAGCAACATTTCCTGCAGCCTGGCAGGTATCTCTTTAACCCATTACCCCAAAGCCTGTTTCTAGTTTTGAAGATATGTGACCATTTAAAGCAGGTTGAAAGTAAAGCAGAATGTGCCTTAAAGGCGCATTCTGCTTCACTTTCAACCTGCTTGAAGCTACCATCTTCTCAAATATAGAAACTATTTCTTATACATCATATTCATGACTGTATAAAATGGAACTATTTTCTTGAGTGGAGTACTGAATTAAAGGCGTTAAAAGGCTTTATTATTGGGTAATGGGTTAAAGCAGACTGATAGTGATGCAGAAAGCTGTTAGCTAAGATTACTTTATGAAACAGGTCCCACCACGATTAACTCTTTATCATGCTAAATTCTGGTTGGTGCTTCAACCAATTACCTAATACATGGAGATATGCCTTCTTACGCCTTTAATTTATTCCTCCATTAAAGAAAAAAATTACACTTTAAAGATTCATTAATAAATTATGTGCCATAAGAAACATTTCCTTTACCCTATCAGATGGTAGCTTATTTCAGGCTGAAGGTAAAGAAGAATGCTCCTTAAGGAGCATTCTCCTTTACTTTCATCCTGCTTTAAACAACCATCTGTCTTCAATACTAAAAATAGTCGATAAAGTTTAGAGGTGTTATCTGCAAACACATTTGAAATTTGGTTCTAAAACTATTTCCAATGACTTGAGCACCAATCTATGTCTGAGACAGCTTGAATAGAGATCAGACACTAAATACCTTGGTGTCTGATCTGGATCCAAACTGTCTGCAAATGCAGATATCAAGTATATCAGGTTTAGCATGTTAAGAATTCATCAATTCATTATTTCAGTGGTAGTTAATTGTTATTATTTTATGCAAATGCTAGAGAGTATACTTTTGTATATGTTGGACAATTTCTCTGGCCTTAGGGTTGCTAGAATGTTTTACCGCACTTATCCATGACAAATTATTACTAAATATTAATGCATTTATATTTTTTGCTTCTAGTCTGCTTTTTATTGACAGAATGTCTTTGTAGTCACATGACTAGCATTTATCCAATCACAATGTGCACAGAGGTCATGTAGGTGATTGAAAAATAGTCCAATCAGGTTGTAGCATTCTTTGTTTTGAGTTCAAATTCTAATACAAGGGCCAATACAAATTTTTTGAAACACGGTCTCTACTGTTTTTGAGTATATTGACAGCCTCGCTCATTCGGGAGAAGCATCAGGGCTGCCATAAGTTGATCATAAAAATCCTAAGATTTCAAATGTTCAATTTTTCGGACACAATTTTACTAATCGCATCTTTACCCCATAGTCTGTTTCTTGTTTGGAATACGCATGACTTCTTAAAACAGGTTGAAAGTAAAGCAGAATGCGCCTTAAGGCGCATTCTGCTTTTCTTTCAGCCTGTTTAAGCTACCATCTGCCAGGATAAAAATCCGAAGACTTGACAGCCCTGAAGCATAATGCAGATAGCTCCATCAAAAGCTTTGTGCATTAAAGTCCTCAATTATTCAAATCTGTTACTTCAAAGTTTTGGTCATGATCAGACACCATGTAACACAGCGTGACTTCAGCGTCTGATCAAATCCAATTTATTTTGTATTTGTATCATTATGTTTGCAGTCAAAACTGCATAAACTTTCAAGTGACAATTTTAGCAAAGGATATTTTGTCTGCAAAAGTGTTAAAACAAATGTATTCGTAGTGAAAAGGGTTAATTTGTGAAATATGTATATTATTTCATGTTTTTGAAATAACCCTTTTACGCCTTGAATTTAACCCTCCACTGCAGAAAAAAGTGCTGCTTTTTAAAGTCGTTAATATGCACCAAATAAAATATTTCTTACGGCCTAGCAGATGGCATCTTTAACTAGGCTGAAAGTAAAGCAGAATATGCCCTTAAGGCGCATTCTGCCTTACTTTCAACCTGCTTTAAGTGATCATCTGTCTTCAAAACTAGAAATAGGCAATGGGGTAATAGGTTGAACAAAAACTTATTTTGGGCCGATTCTGATTATCAGTTGAACTCATATACAAAAATACTTACTAAACTTATTACTTTGAGTTTAAAATAAACAAATCTTTATGATAGCAACTTTTAGTCAACTTTTAAACTCCAGTTAAGTGAGTTCTTGAGTTCTGTTAGAGATTTAGTTTTATCTGTATAAAACCTATGTTAAGGGTTGTAATTTTGTGATAATATTAGAGGCTGTCATCTTCTTGAAATGGCTCGAGGTTGTAGACCATTTGAGTTGAGTCTGCAATTGTTCTCAAGCATTTGATTGCTAAGATTTGAGCTTTCGCTCAAATCTGACCAATCAAATGCTTGAGAATGTACTCGGACTTAACTCAAAAGCTTTATAACCTTGGATCCATTTGTGAACACATTTGAATTGGTTGTGCCATATACACAGTAACAATAGACCCTTGAACAAAAGGCAAGAATTGGGGAAAACTACCGCAATGACTACAAGACATGCATTTTTGTTAATACCATTAACATTTTGGCCATTTTATTTCTTCATTTGTTTAGTTTATTTGAGTTAACTACTTGACACAGTGACTGCTGATGTTAGAGTCTGTATTTTATTTGTTACTTAACAATTTATAGAAATATGTCTTATTAAAATATTGACCAAATGAAAACAATGACTGGTGTTCTCCTTAACTTACCAATATACAGCACTCCCTCTCTACAACGGCCCTCTCTACAACGACTCCCTCCTTACAACGACATTTGCCGCAATTCCCTAAACACGATAATTATGTCTAACGCTTTTACGGTTGCAATGTCGTCTGCTTTAAATTGTGTCTGCTGCTTTTCTCAAAGTTACATTTTTGACATTTTGACAGAAATATACTTAATGACGAGTGACAAACAGCTTGAATCCAGATCAGACGCAGCGTGACACGGCGTCTGATCTGGATTCAAGTTGTTTGCAAACGTCCCTCCCTATAACGACTCCCTCCGAACAACGCACATAATTGCTGTCTCCCATAGGGTGTCGTTGTAGAGAGGAATCTTTGACCCTTTAGAATTTAAATGGACACTTTCACTGTCCAATTAAAGCCAGAATGTCGCCCAAATGTATGTTTAAATCAGGCTATTTCTTATATAAGAACATTTTCTATGTATTAAAACTAAGCGAAATCCGTTGTCAGGTGCCTGAAACATGCCCCCTTTCTTTAAGAACCATACATGATTGTGCCGATTTCTTATCAAGATGGTTGGAAAAATAAGCTTTTTGTTTACATAACAAATCTTCGTGTCGGCTTCCGAGAATTTCCGCACGGTCGAATAAGAGTCACGTGATCGGTCAGATTTTTCTGACTTGTCTGTGTAACTTTAGAACAGAATAGTTATAATGGTAAATAGGTAACCGTGGAGAAAACTTAATTCTTTCCTGTTTAAAACGCAAACGAAACGCAAACGCATTACAATAAAACGCATAAAAACACAACCTTTAGACAATTATGACCATTCATGTTAGTCTGAGTTGCAAACAGTTTGTGGTGCCTGATCATAACCCGGCGTCTGATCTGCTCCAAACTGTTTGCAATTGAAATCATGGTTTTAGCGTAAGCGCGTTTATTGGGAAAGAATAATATATTCTCCACTGTAAGGAAAGTAACATCGAATACATAGTCGTACACATTCCTACTTGAGATAAGTATGATCATCGTGCAGCACGAGAACGCTGCGCTAACTTTACTGATATTTTATTCTTTCAAATTAAACGCATTTATAAACAAAACTATTATTATCATTGCAAACAGGTTGGAGCCAGATCAGACACCGCGTAACCCGGCGTCTGATCAGGCTCCAACCTGTTTGCTACTCAGATTAGTAAATTTCCACAGTGTAGTGAATTGCGATTGCGTTTAAACCGGAAAGAAAAATGTATTCTCTACTGTATATTGCGCACAATAAATACAGCTATAAATACATGTCTCCTGCTTGCTTGCTTTATTCGTTTTTACGTCTCTTTCCCGGGGTACTCTCTTATAGAGATCTAACCCATGGTCGGGGGAGCACTCCCTTCAGCCGACAGGGCCTAATTGCATAGTCTAAAGTGGCTGTTTTTTGAGCATCGGATGATGGTACCCAACGAGAAATTTTGAAGTTTACATGACTTCTGCTGAATGTAGGGAATACTCATCCCTTCTAAAGTTTTAGAATGTTCCAATCTAAAAATAAATCTGCCAAGTTAGAAGAAAACACTATGAAAAACATATTTACCGGGCGCAAGCCGAACGAACTCGGAAAATCTCCGCCGTTGATCGGATGTCAACAAACCGATTTAAAAATCGACTTCTTTCCACCAAATTCATGGGTTTGTAAGCAATGTTGCCTCCATATACATAGCGGATTACTTCTATTTATATGTTTAGATTACGTATGTGCCTGAATGTTCAGGTTTGAAAAATGCGCTATGTTGGCATACATACTGCCTTTAAGTCTAGTTCAATTTTGACTAGTTGGATTTGTATTTAGTTCACCTAAGCTTGCTAAGGGCTGAGCTTTTGCAATCATTAAATACCCTTCATTGGTCATCAACAATTTTAGTGTTTACATCTAGAGGCCACCCCTTTTTAGCTCACCTAGCACAAAGTGCCAATGTGAGCTATTAAAATTGTGATCGCCCTGTGTCTGTCTTCAGCTGTCCGTCGTGTGTCTTCACTTTTTGCTTCAAAGATCTTTTTCTTGGAAACTAATGGACTAATGTCACCAAAACTTCATAGAATTGTTCCTTGTAGGGTACTCTTTCAAATTTCTTCAAATATACGTAGGCCATCCAATTGAAAGTGCGATTGCCATGACAACCAATTGAAAAAAATTAAAAAATTAAAAATCTTCTTGCAAAAAACTACTGGTCCTATTTGAAAATAATTTTACCCAAATGTGCCATTGGTGACCCTCTATCAGATTTGTTAAAATGCAGGCCGCCTTATGAAAATGGCATGCGACAATAACTAAAAACTCTATAGAACATCAATGGCATGATTAAAAATTGTGAAAGCTCTCCAAGAATTATACCACAGAACCCACCAGCTGGTTTCAAAAGAGATCAGGTCAAAGATCCACCAGACAGGCATTGGTCGACGGTACAACCCAAGAACTGAAAATTAGACCATAACATATACAGAATGAACACAGCCCTGGGTAGCAGTCATTTACCCTCTCCACCCCACACCCACTGGACCTACATGTTCCATGGCTGAAATTACACCCTTAATTTATAAAAAAACATAAAGATAAGAAGCTGTCCTAGAATTATACCGCAGACCCCAAGCCAGTCGGTTTCAAAACACTGTTGTCTACATTGTTTGCAAATGTAATGTCTTGTTTACAGAAAACTGACCCGGGTGAACGATTCGGATCTAATTCATGCCATTCGTTTAGTTTATCCTGATCTGGATCAAAACTGCATGTTTAACATCCGTCTCAAGTACTGAAAAGTATAGTTTATCTAAGGGAAACAATGCACTATCGTATAAAACAATTATGATGGTATAAGTTACCTCCCTTGAAAATAATAGTTTTCCTCAATGGAGTGTGAAGGAAGTTCATTAGACCATTCACTGCCAGGACGTCATCTACCTTTAACAGATCTGAAATTAGAATTTTATGAAAAGTGACCGAAGTAATGTAATGAATTAAACAGTTTAAATCCCGATTAAACGTCGCGTGACCTAAGTCCAGGATTCAAACTGTCAGCAATTAAGTTACCGTAAAGTAATCATTGTACCCAGGGCAAGTCAGCGAATAGATGTTGGAAATATTCCTTACGCTTTTAATGACTTTATAAATTGAAACGTCTCAGCAACGACAACCAATGGGAGACAAAAATTGTGTACGTTGTTAAGAGGGAGTCGTCACAGGGAGGGAAATTGGCTTACATTTGCAAACAGCTTGAATCTAGATCAGACGCCGAGTAAGGCGTCTGATCTGGATTCAAGCTGTTTGTTACTCTTCATTAGTTTATTTTCTACCAAAATGTCTATTATGTTCCTGTTTAGGGAACTGCAGCAGTGGTCGTTGTAAGGAGGGAGTCGTTTTTTGGCGGTCCGTTGAAGAGAGGGAGCACGAGCGCTGTATTTTCATCAGTGAGGGAATGCGCTAAAAGGCGCGTCCATGGAATAAATATATTTCAAAAAGACAAACAATGTAGACCCTGATAAGAGGGCTCCTGAAGGAGCCCTCTGATCAGGGTCAACACTATTTTCATAGGACAAGTGTACTCCTCACAGGTAGGCTGTTTGCAAATGACGCATATATGCGTGACTAGGGTTCAAAGAGTTAATCGAACGATAACATTCGGCTGTGTTTTCAGAAACTATCATACATAATAAATGTAATTACAGCGCTCCCTCTCTACAACGACATCCAACGGTAGATGGAATTGTGTGCGTTGTTCGGAGAGAGTCGTTATAGAGAGGGACATTTGCAAACAGCTCTTTTTTCTGGCCTTGAAACTTCCAACTTGACAAACTCAGTTTCCAATTAAGTCTAGTTCATCTTTCTGCTAGATCTATTTAGGGGTTATATTTTCTTGATACATTGTAAAATGACAAACGTTGCAGACACTGGTCCGAGGACTCCATTAGGACTCCTGTGATCTGGGTCTTCACTGTTTACATAGGACAAATGTATATTTAACAGGTGCTTAAGATACTTTTATTCTTGCAAATTGCTACATCTATTTAGTATTGTTATATTGTTGTTAATTATTTGTTTTGAATGCAATACTTTTTCGGCGGAGCTGACTGGTTTCTATTTAGCCACACTTTCTATTTGGCCACATTTCAACCAATTATATTTGATCAGAAATTTAGAATTAAGAGCACCTGTTGAAACTGAATAGTCTGATTGGATAGTAGCCAGGGCTCCAGATAAGGGAATTATTTCAAAACTTAAAATCTTTATTTGTGCATTAAACCCTGTGGTGTCACTATACATTTGAATTGTCTCTTCGAGACAAAAAAAATGAGTGGTAACACCATAGGGTTTGGTGCTGAAAGGAGTGAAAAAATGTGATTTGTTTAGTTTTACTCCCTCTTATCTGGAGCCCTGTAGGCTGGTCTATTTCAATTACAGTTTTACCAGATGTGGACTGTGAGTAAAATTTAGAGATACAGACTGCACTGTTTACACTGGGATGATGCAATTATACTTCTATTTTAAGATATGACATCTGAAATCTTTTTATAGATATACAGAGGAAGCTAGGTGTTTTGTAATTGTTTACTACCAATTTGTTTGAATTGTTAACTATTTGTACACATTTACCATACATTTAAAGCAATATTATATATAAAATTAATGGCCTCAAGTGAGTTAAACACAATCGTGTTGTTTCATCATTATTTACAAGAGTGGCAGTCGAAGTTCAGCAGACTGTTGTATCTGTACATTTGTGTATGCTATAGTTTGTTTCAAGAAACTCTATGAATGAAGTTTGATACTAGTATATAGAATAATAGATTAATGTGAGGATCTCCTACCAGTAGCTAGGATATGAGTTAAATTATTGTTCTGTTTTGCATTTCTGTACATGATAGTTTTGCATTTTAAATAAAAGTTACTGTTTCAATTTTTTTTGCTTTTCAATCCAAGATATTACAATTCTTTGTAAACCTCAATTTCATTTAATTTTGCACACCCAATTTCATCTATATAGCCTTAGTTCAACCACTCATTCCGCCGAATATCTTTTTTAAAGATATTTCTTGTTGTTTAATGTACTTATATATATGCTGAGGGCCCCATGGAATATTGGTCTTTACAAAATGAGCTCTCTCGTTACATAAAGTCTTTATTATTATTATTTATTATTATTATAATCCAGGTAATGCGGCGTCTGATATGGAATCAAGCTGTTTATCATTCGTCATTAAGTTTTTTTTCTGTCAAAATGTCCATTATGTAACTTTGAGAAAAACAGCAGACGACAATTTTAAGCACACGGCATTGCAGTCGTGAATAGGTTGGACATAATTGTCCTTTTTAGGGAATTGCGATAAAGGTCATTGTAAGGAGGGAGTCGTTGTTGGGAGGGCCGTTGTATAGAGGGAACACTGTATAGCCATGGTTACCAAATACCTTTAACAATACATGTATTGTTTAGCCAGAGTGAAGGTTTGACTTAGATATTGTCAGATTATCAAGTTGATCATTAAGGCAAAAGTTTTGGAAAACTGGATACGAATATAATGTTTACATTAAATATGGAGACAGCTTAATATTTTCACTATCAATTAATGGCGCCAAAATGCGCGTTTGCAAACAGTTTGGATCCTGATCAGACACCGCATCCAAACTGTTTGACAAACGTGTTGATGTCATACTGCCTTAAATTTAACTTTGAAACGATATCGCAGACAACAATATTGAAGCAGACGACAATATAGCGGTGAAGAGGTAAAACTCTCACGATAAATTTGATCTTGAAAGGGTTAACGTTGCCGAGATAGGACCACATTTATCAACAAAGACATACTGTTAACATTAAACTCGTTCAAGTATATAGTTTACCATACAGTCATGTATATCACTACTTCAAGAGTAGTTTCCCCTCTCTGTAGATTAATTGAATGAAGGGAGAGGTTTATGTGTGTGGATATTGTTTTGTTTTAACGTGGAATACCGCAGGAATGTGAAACTTTTTGGTTTATTGTTTCTTATTCCTGTTAAATTCAAAATCGAACTGACGTCACTAAATTGAGTGTAAATCTGAAAAGAGGAAACACGTCTACTTTCGTTTTCGTTGCTATGGATCTGCTAAAGTGTTAAAAGTTTGAGCTTCCTGACACACTGTTCATATTTTTGAATGCGTATTTTGTGTTGAAGGGTCGTTAAACGTCGACTTTACGTGATAGGTAACTTTTATTCATCCCAAAAAAATCTACTTTCGTTTTCACGAATTCGTATTAGATATCAGAGACATGTCTAAACAAGGCGAGTCCAGGATGAGTCGCACTCTTGTGGCAGGGTCTGATGAAGACTTTGATGTTATCTGTGACCCGTGTCTTACTGAAGGTCAGAGAGTCCAGGCCATTGGACATTGTCTCGACTGTAATGAAAACTTGTGCGTGGTCTGCATTAAAGTTCATAAGAAAATTGCCGCTTTAAAGGGACATACCATCAGCACCAAGTCAACGTTGTCAAATTCACAAAAAGGTGTTATATCGGCCAATAAATCAGCAGAAGAGAACGAGCCAATGACAGATCGATGTTCCAAACACCCGGAAGAGCTCATTAAGTTTTATTGTAATTCCCATAGTACTCTTGGTTGCAGCGTTTGCGTCTCTTTGGACCACCGGTCATGTAAAGATATGTTATACATAAGGGATGTTTCCGGAGGTGTCGCAAACAGTGATGAACTAAAGCAGATCCAAAATGATCTTCAAATGCTTCTTGCTAGATTAACAAGCTCTCAACATCGTACTAATTGGATGAAACAGGCAGTAGATGACAGTTATACCCAGACTGTCACTGACATCAGAAACTTCAAGAAGCAAATAATTAATACGTTAGATAAGTTGGAGAAAGAAATCCTGGATAGAGCGTTGGTACTGAAGGAAGAGAAAATATCAACATTGAATAGTACCATATCTGCATGTGGTGTGTTGATAGAAGAGACAAGGGAGATAATCACTGAATTGGAGAAGAAGAAAAGTATGAACCACAACAACCGACTGTTTATATCTATGAAGACTGCACAAGACCGACTACACTCCCTTGCTGACGCCGCTAAGCGTGAGAGCTACACAAGGGATTGTGAACGTTTATCATTTCAAAAAAGTGAAAACCTGACTGAACTCCTTGCTACCCTGACCAGTCTTGGAACAATAACAAGTCAAACTGCAGGCCCTGAAGCCAAGTACCAACATGAAATATACGTTAAATCTGATAAAGATACAGAACTATGTGGTATCAACGGGATGTGTGTATTAACGGACGGACGTCTGGCTCTGACTGATTACAACAACACGTCAGTGAAGATAGTGGACGTCACACAACGCAAATTCTCTGAACAATTTACACTTGGCTTTACTCCATTTGACATAACACATATCAAAGGGGAAAAGGTCGCAGTTACTGTAAAAGGAGAACGATATATTCAAGTACTCTCTGTATCCCCAGCTTTGTCTAAATGTCACACCATCGCGGTACCTGGCCTTTACAAAGGTATAGAGTACAGCTCGGACACATTCATTGCAGTTTGCCGCGACCCTATCATCGGCGTACATATATGTGATATGTCAGGAGAGCTGCTGCAGCAGATTGAGACTGACTACAGTGGTAACAAACTGTTTACACTGCCTTCCAGGATAGCAATAAGTCCAGATCACGGTGTCATGTACATAACTGACTGTACTGAGAGTACCGTGGTGTCTTTGACCATGGATGGAAAACTAATAAGTAAATACTCCAATGACAGATTACAGTATCCAGCTGGAGTAGCTGTTGATGATGACGGATATGTCTACGTCTGTTGTAACAAGAATAGTACAATACATCGACTGTCTCCCTGTGGCCAGCATGTAACAGTCATGTTAGAGAAGAAGGACGGGATCAAGGTTCCAAGGGCTATAGCACACAGTGCTGGTACTCTATACATCAGCAGCGGCAGTAAAACACCTGCAACAGGAAACAACCTGAAAGTATTCAGCCTTGAGAGGTAATATCATACGTTAAGGTTTTGTTAAAGATTTTATAGGGAGGGAAATTTGCTTACATTTGCAAACAGCTTGAACCCAGATCAGACGCCGCGTAACGCGGCGTCTGATCTGGATTCAAGCTGTCTGTCACTTCTCAATAAGTTTTTTTTTCTGTCAAAATGTCTATTATGTTACTTTGATAAACACAGCAGACGACAATTTTAAGCAGACGATATTGCAACTTTAAAACGCTTGCCATAATTGTCCTGTTCAAACTCTGCGACAAGGGTCGTTGTAAGAAGGGAGTCGTTGTATGGAGGGCCGTTGTAGAGAGGGAACACTGTACATACATTAAGGGTTTGTTAAAGATTTTGATAAGCCAGATACCGGTATTTAAACTGAACTTTCACAAACATTACCCATTGAATAAGTTCTAATTAACAATGTAGCAACTATTGTGTCTAGAGTGAGCATTCGAATTGCATAAACACATTACAGTCTAAACACGATACAGTAAAACTCCTCTATTACGACCACTAGATTGTGTTAATTATTAGGGGTTAAGAATAGGTGACTGCTTGAAGCAAGGTGGCAGTAAAACAGAAAGCTCCTGTAGGAGCTTTCTGTTTAACTGTCACCTTGCTAAAAGCTGTCACGTGTCTTTTATTCAACCAATTAGCCTTATTTCTAGTGGTTGTAATAGAGAGATTTTACCGTACTTTCGAACTTACTCATATTTCAAAGTTGAAACGTGGCTTTATCCTCGCTTTAACTTTGAAATACAGGTACAGTAAAACCTCTCTATTACGACTACTAAAATGAAGGCTAATTAATTGTTTACAGGCAGGTGACAGCTTAAAGCAAGGTGACAATAAAACAGAAAGATCCTGTAGGAGCTTTCTGTTTTACTGTCACCTTGCTTTAAGCACTCACCTTTCGTAACAACTTAATAATGAACACACTTTAGAGGTCGTAATAGAGAAGTTTTACTGTATGTTCGAATTACGCGAGATCGACTTATCGAAATTTAACTTTACATTTGTGGATATGACCTTCAACGAAACGCACAAACATTACCAACGTGCACCAAAGCTAATTATTGTCATCAGAATCCAAATACCTAATATTTTAAAATAAAAATGTGGGGTAAAATGTAAGCAGACGAAAATTGAAGGGTTAACTTTTATTTTGGGTAATTATTTACTTCACTGTAAAGATCGACTACACTACCCTAGATACCTTCCTACCTCGTCGTGGCTCGGGGGGCTTAGTTGTCATAGGTATAAGACCGATACTTTCATCTCTGTCAAGAACTAAAAGGAAGGCAGGTCGGTGGTTTTGATCTCATGCGCTGCTTTTCAACGAATGAGATAATAAATACGAAAGAAGGCCTAAATCATCTTCCTGAGATCATCATCACCTCATCATCGCTCGGCGCTATATGACCTATTTTGTGTCGCAGTGCCGTAAAACCTAACTAATCCACCCATCCATCGACTATATAGAAATACAGATCAGAGGACGAGTAACTCTGTGTTCGATTAGTATCTAAACAGTTTAACTCTTTCAACACCGAGTAACTCTTTGTGTAATTAGGTTCCCTTGTGGATCATTTGAGTTACCAAAAACATGAACAGTCTACTTTGAATTCTTGGTAGTTTAATAAATACTGGTCTAAATAAGCAAACAATGTAGACTTTGATCAGAGGGCTCCTATACGAGCCCTCTGATCTGGATCTACACTGTTTGTAAATCTAATGAGTATATTTCAAAAAGGTCCATGGTGTTGAAAGAGTTAACATCCATATCGACGTTTCAATTGAAAATAGAATTATATATAAACAGGACTAGACGTTTCAATAACCATCGCATTTGACCGCAGAAAGAACTACGGGTGTTTTATTTTAATGAATTTATATTTCTATAAATTAACTCAAAACTCTTTAAGAAAATACTGCTGTATGCTGGCATGCAGCTTATCAGCTTGTGATGCCAAATATGCTTTTTGAGTACATTTTGGATCAGCAAAGGGTAACATTTCTTTATCAGGCCACTTTGCCTTTGACCTTTACCTCTGACCCCAAATGTAGTTTTCGACCATGACGTTTGATCTCAGTTACAGAAAAATGCTTGTCCGGAGCATGGTTTCTATACCACACTAGCTAGGGGTACCAAATTTTATGTGTGAGTTAATTTTGGACGGAGTGTGGCGTACCGTTTCCATTTGTTGTTTATAAGTGTACACTATTTACAGGTCTCATACAATAACATAATAATCACTTTAAGGGCACTTGTCACATACACACAGTTGTTGATTTCTTTGTTTTGCGTTGTGACTCACTGTGTAACATTACAATCTCTGTCGAAATACATGAATGTTAAGGTAACACGCCCCTGACGCAATTCGACCAATGTCGATCGACATCGGTACTGTACGAAGAGCGATCGGCAATTCTCGTCAACTGACGATTCGTTCGTAACGTCCATGCGTTGGCATAGTACAATTGGTGGGTGACGGACGTTTCGGTAAAAAGGTAAATTATAGTAATTATAGGTTTATGTACAGGTCTGTATATCACACCTTTCGCTAGATCAATAACTGATGGCGCTTGATCTCTATTCTCTTGTACCTTGTAACGTCTTGCAAATGGGTTGGGTCTAAACTATACTATCTAGTTCTGGAATTGGTAATGCAAATAGTGTAGACCGAGCCATCACGTCATAGTATTTAGCAATATTATAAACGGTATTTGGCAATAAGACATGACACTGGTCTACACTTTATCACATAGCTTTTCTTCACATTTCGTTTTAGTCAGTGTAAATATCAAATATTTGTAATATGTTTCCTCAAACTTAACCCCATAGCCGGTAACCACTTACAGCACTTTGAAAGTAAAGCAGATTGCATTGTGGGCGTATATGTATATAAATGTTTATCTCCTATGTCCATCTTTAGTTTACTAGTCATTTACGACAGTGTTTCTTATTTTTGCATGGTTAGATATGTAAACAATGTAGACCCAGATCAGCAATTGGTTAAACCCAATAAATATTTGCCGAAAAGTTTGGATTCTGATCAGAAACAGCGATCAGAATCCAAACTTTTTGACAAACAAAATTACAAGTCCTTAATATAATATGCAGCGAACAGTTTGAATCCTGCTCAGACAAATCAGAAGCATCTCAAAATGATTTTAATCTACAGATGTTACGCAGATCTATCATTTGAGTATTATTCTGTAAATATGTATATTATAAACATGCCAATAAATATAAATTTTGTTTTTTTAGTTCTTAATTATTTTGAGATGTAACAATAATCTCATCTCCTTATAGAAGAAATGAGAAAAAATATTGAAGAAATCAAGTTATTTTTACCCCCTTCACATGCCCTTTATTTCGTTTTGTAAACAGGCCGAAAAATTGTGATCTGTTGGTAGATCAGGATCAACACATACTAAAACAACCCTGCAAACTTGGCACAAACACTGTGCCACAATCTCATTGTTACCGAGAGAGGTGCGATGTGCGATATACTTAATCCTATAATTACTATAATTTACCTTTTTACCGAAACGTCCAGACTTTCACTATATAAAATCAATTTACCGAACTGGTCATTTACCGAAACGTCTGTAAATCCAATTGGTCACTTGACGACAATGGACGATCACTTTTCGTAGAATACCGGTACTGACCGACGTTTGTATCGAAGTATGTTTCATTTTTCTTTTGAAAGAGAAATACAGTGCTTCCTCTTTACAACATCACCCAGTTGGGAGACAAAGACTGTGTGCGTTGTTCGGAGGGCGTTGTTACCAGAAGGGAACATTAAGACTTGGCTTACATTTGCAAACAACTTGAATCCAGATCAGACGCCGCGTAACACGGCGTCTGATCAGGATTCAAGCTGTTTGCTATTCGTCATTATATTTCTTATGTATGAATGTCCACTAATATGATACTTTTAGAAAAAACAGCGGACAACAATTTTCAGCAAGACGATAACGCAATAGTTAGAGTGTTACACATAAATGTCTTGTTAGGAAACAGTGGCAAGGGTCGTTGTAAGGAGGGAATCGTTGTGGGGAGGGCCGTTGTAGGGAGGAAGCACTGCACTGTTATGTTTCAAACGTTGTATAAACTTCAAATACTTACGATGTTTAGTGCTCCAGATAAGGGAAGTATTTCAAAAACCAAAATCTTTATTTGTGCTTTGAAGCCTATAGTGTCACTTCTCATAAGAATCTTCTCGAAGAGACGATTCTAATGAGTAGTTACACCATAGGATGTGGTGCTGAAATGAATGAGAAAATGTTGGATTTGTTCAGTTTACTCAATCTTATCTCGAGATCTATTTACAAAAAAACGTTTTGTTTTTTCAGATAGACTGATGTAACCAGTTGGAGATGAAAATTTGAAAATGATTCAAAGAAAAACTAAATCTGAATTCGACATGTTAACGGTGGAGAGTTAAGATAGTGTCTGTTGTTGATATAATGGTTATGTGTTTATTGAGGATGGAATGCGTTATGTCAAGGAATTTACGAACTATGACATAAAAAAACCCAAAACAAAATAACATTGTTACTAGTTCTTCCTTTTCATCAAGTGTCAATCAACAATAATATACTAAGTTTGTTGACTATACGTATAACAGTTAATTAGATTGGGAGTTAGTTATCTATATAAAAATCTCCATTGTGATAGTTACACACGAAATAATTAACCCTTTCAACCCTAAATATCTCTTGTGGGTATCTGTTATCCTTTCGGACTTTTCTAGTTGAGGCATTTTGAACCTGTCTACTGTTGCTTTTTTGATATAACAACAAAAACGAATGAAATATCAAACAGTGCAGACCCTGATCTGAGGGCTCCTATAGGAGCCTTCTGATCAGGGTCTACACTGTTTGCATATGTAATCAGTTATTTCTACAGATGGGTGTAGGGTTGAAAGGGTTCAATCATAAAAGATGTACACAATTTTTTCAGGAAATGCGTTTGTATATAATGTTAGTTGGGTGAGTAAGTGTGTGATATAATCCTTGGGTACTTATATCAATGATAGTGTTGAACATCAATTGAACATGTATGAAATGTATAGTAGCCCTCGGATCAGGTTCTACACTGTTTGCATATGTAATCAGTTAATTCTACAGAGGGATGTAGGGTTGAAACGGTTGAAAGGGTTCAATCATAAATGATGTACACAGGTTTTTCAGGAAATGCATTTGTATATAATGTTAGGGGGAGTGAGTGCGTGATATAATGTTAATCATTGTGTACTTATAATAATGATAGTGTTAAGGTACTTCGCGGGTCCGCTTAGTTTCCATACAATGTGTTATGAAACTTTTCTTGAAGAATGATAATAGCCTAAGAATCAACGTGTGAAAGTATAGGCACAATTTATCGTGTGGTTTGTCATTAAGGTATCTTTTTCTGACAAAAACCTGGAATTTTGATGATTTCAATGTTCTCAAAAATAAATAAAGCTAAAGACTGTAAGTCTCTCCCAATAAGTAATCCACAACATTCATTACAAGAAAAGCTTAAAACATTTTGAATAAACGTTTTCAGAAAGATGTTATCAGCTATTTAAATTTTGCAAAATGCTAAAAAATTGAATTACAAAAAACTGGCTCATTCATTGTATATTTGTTTTCATTTTATTCGAATACATGGTTGATGAAATAGTTGGTCAGAAAAATTAAAAAAAATATTACAGTCAAGATTTGTTGTAATAACAGATTTTCTTATTAAAATGTGGGACATTTGAACCTGAGATACAGTTACCTACCTTAAAATTAAATTCTGTCATTAAAAGGCATTATTATTTATTCATAGACTTGCATACAAGGTTAATTATATTGTTTAAACATAATATTGTACACTATCGATCTTGACAAGGTTGACGTATTGATAAGCTGCTTCAATGTGTGGATTTATTGTACGATCAACTCTTATACATGTATACCAATTTTATTGACTTGTAAGTCATTAAACTAAAACGTATATGTAAGTGTACATATAATTGGACCATATATAACAACACTAATTCTAATCAACGAAGACTAAACGTAACATGTCCCTTGATCACTGCGTTATGGATTGACAACTCAATAAATCGGACAAATTTATTAAAAAAATTTATTTGGATCGAATGGGAATCGAACCTATGGCCTTTGGATCGCTAGTAAACCACTTTACTGACTGCGCTATGAAGAACTACTTTAAACCGTATCAACATTTCCTTCATATAAAGCACGTGCGGAACAAGTCTATGTCGTCAAGACGCATTTCCGCTCGCCCACAAGAGTGACTTCCGTATGCGAAATACCTTAAACATCAAATGAACATGTATGAAATGTGAAATGTATAGGAGCCCTCTGATCAGAGTCTACACTGTTTGCATATGTACTCAGTAATCTCTACAGAGGGTTTATATTTTATGTACACCGTTTGTCTTTATAGGTGAATATAGGAGATAAGAGTGAGGTTGGGCGCCCCTAAACCCAGGTTTAACCCCCCAGTGGTTGTTAATAATTAATTTATAGTTGATTATTGATTGCTACTGACCGTACCAAGGCGGGCTCCTATATTCACTTTGATTTATGTTTGTCTTGCGTGTTATTTTCTATTTAGTGTGTAGATGAAGGAATGGTATTGTGTGTGTGTGTGTGTGTGTGTGTGTGTGTGTTTGTTGTGGTATGACTGTGTGTGTGTGTTCTGCTTGAGAGGTGGGTGTATTGTTTGTGTTACGTTTCCTGCTTGAGTCTTTCGTATTTATTTGTAGGGTTGAAAGGGTTAAATGATGTACATATATGTTTTTCAGGAAATGCATTTGTATATAATGTTAGTGGTGTGAGTGAGTGTGTGATATAATGTTAGTCCTTGTGGACTAATATCAGTGATAGTGTTGAACATCAAATGAACATGTATAAAATGTATAAAAATTCGTAGTTAGAATAGATCTATATTCCAAGGTACATGTTGACATTACATGTTAGTGTGGACTAATATCAGTGATAGTGTTGAAGATCAAATGAACATGTATAAAATGTATAGGAGCTCTTTGATCAGGGTCTACACATATGTACTCAGTAATCTCTACAGAGGACTGTAGGGTTGAAAGGGTTAAATGATGTACATGTATGTTTTTTTCAGGAAATGCATTTGTATATAATGTTAGTGGTGTGAGTGAGTGTGTGATATAATGTTTGTCATTGTGGACTAATATCAGTGATAGTGTTGAAGATCAAATGAACATGTATAAAATGTATAAAAATGCATAGTTAGAATAGCTCTATATTCCAAGGTACATGTTGACATGACATGTTAGTGTGGACTAATATCAATGATAGTGTTGAACATCAAATGAACATGTATGAAATGTATAAAAATTCGTAGTTCGCAGATATATAGAACATATTCCAAGTTTCATGTTGACGTTATAATACATTGTATATGCCTCTTCATTAGTGTTGTTAGCTCACCTGAGCACAAAGTGCCCAAGGTGAGCTATTGTGATCGGTTGCCGTCCGTCGTACGTCCGTGTCGGTGTCCGTATCCGTGTCCGTGTCGTCTGTTCACACTTTGTTTCAAATAACGTCTTCTCTGAAACCAATGGCCCGATTTTAACCAAACTTGGTCAGATACATACTGTAGTTGTGAGCTTCAAAAGTTGTTAAAAAAGAGTGGGTGGGGCAATCGGTCTTGTTGCCATGGCAACCATGCACGATATCTAAAAAAAATCTTCTTCTAAAAAACGACTGGTCCGATTTCAGTTTGGTTTTCACCAAAATGTTTCTTAATTAATATACTTTCAAAATTTTGTCAAAGAATTTTGATCCGTCAAAAAACATGGCCGCCAGAGGGCGTGGTCATTTTCGGTATTTACGTAATATTGACAACTAAAGTCAAAACTTTAAACATCTTCTTGTCAATAACTATAAGTCCTAGGACAACCAAATTTCACATGTAGCATCATGTTGTAAGCCTTTAGCAAGATTGTTCAAATAATGACCCCCGGGTCAAAAATGGCTCCGCCCGGGGCTTATCAGTTTTTCATAGGAAAACCTTTAAAACTCATCTTCTCTAAAACTGTATGGCCTAGACCTTTTATATTTGGCATGTAGCATTGCCTTATGGACCTCTACTAAGAGTGTTCAAATCATGACCCCAGGATCATAAATGGCCCCGCCCCGGGGCTTATCAGTTTTACATAGACTTATATAGGAAAACCTTTAAAGATCTTCTCCTCTGAAACAGTAAAGCCCAGACCTTTTATATTTGGCATCTAGCTTTGCCTTATGGTCCTCTACCAAGATTGTTCAAATCATGACCCCAGGGTCAAAAATGGCCCCGCCACGGGGCTTATCAGTTTTACATAGACTTATATAGAAATAAACCTTTAAAACGCTTCTTCTCTGAAACCCTAAGACCCAGACCTTTTATATTTGGCATCTAGCTTTGCCTTATGGTCCTCTTCCAAGATTGTTCACTCAACTCATTACATCCGGGTCAAAAATGGCCATGCCCCAGGGCTTATCAGTTTTACATAGACTTATATAGGAATAAACCTTTAAAATTCTTCTTCTCTGAAACCCTAAGACCCAGACCTTTTATATTTGGCATCTAGTTTTGCCTTATGGTCCTCTACCAAGATTGTTCAATTCATGACCCCCGGATCAAAAATGGCCCTGCCCTGGGGCTTATAAGTTTTACAAAGACTTATGTAAAAAACCATTAAAACTCTTCTTCTCTGAAACCGTAAGGCCCATACCTTTTATATTTGTCATCTAGCTTTGCCTTATGGTCCTCTACCAAGATTGTTCAAATCATGACCCCAGGTTCAAAAATGGACCCGCCCCGGGGCTTATCAGTTTTACATAGACTTCTACAGGAAAACCTAATTCCGAGTTGTTTCAGTTTCATGCAACAGTCCACATACATGCAATGACAAACTTCATTATGCATCGAGTATAACACAATAGTTCCTCAGGTGAGCGATTTGGGCCGCATGCGGCTCTTGTTTAAAGCTACGATTGGGAAAATACTTGAAAATAGTGACAATCTTTGAACGCTACTAAAATGCACCGCATATTATCTTAGAAGACCAAGGAAGAATCATGGCAAACAAGACACGTATTTCTAAATTCAATCCCGATACTATGACAGCTAAAAGGTAAATTAAATGATGGTGCTTAGGGTATTTTGTAGTTTACAACAAGATACAAAAGGGGTCGATTTAATTCCCACACGGATTTTTCCTGACATGTCATGTTTATTCAAGCAGTTAAAAGCCCGAACACCGAAAACAAGGCATTTTATTCATGTAAATACGTTGAAATCAAGAAATAATGTGCTGGAGTAGGTTTAATTATTTTGTATAGAATTGTCTTTTAGAATTCTATCAACTTAACATATTCAATATAGTTTTGCTAAAATGTCATATGTAAATGTTTCACAATATCTTTGTTATTTGAAATAATAATAACAGATATTGTTATGTGGCCCAGCGCTTATAAAGCGTTTGAGTTGAGTCTGAGCGCGTTCTTAAGCAGTTGATTTTTCAGATTTGAGCCAACGCTCAAATCTGACCAATCAAATGTTTGAAAACGATTTCAGACTTTATAAGCATGGACCCTCCCTTGCCTATTAGTGATTGTAATCTTTAGAAAGGGATATTTGCAACTACAGCGTTCCCTCCCTACAACGACCCTCCCAACAACGGTTCCCTCCTTACAACGACACTTGCCGCTGTTCCCCAAACGAGACATTTATGTCCAACATTTTCACTGCTGCCATATCGTCTGCTAAAAATTGTCGTCTGCTGCCTTTATCAAAGTTACATGTTTGACATTTTGACAGGAAAAAACTTAATGACGAGTGACAAACAGCTTGGATTCAAGCTGTTTGCAAATATAAACCAATTTCTCTCCCTATTACGACTCCCTCCGAACAACGCATACATGTTTGGTCTCCCATTGGATGTCGTTGTAGAGAGGGAGCGCTGTAATAGTACTTTTTACGTGACCATTATGCCCTTCTTATATTCATTTTTGTACATACAATGATGATTTACCTTCGAATCTAATGTTTCCTTAGAGCACACGTATGATTGGAACAGTGTTTTATCTAATTGACTAAATAATAGCATTACTGTCATCAGAAATCTGAAGAATCATTACTTGATTTGTAAATCAGGTTCGGTTTCGTTTTTGTCATATATTCAATGTAAATCTGTAATGGTAAATGTGTAATGAACTTGAGAGAGTCAGACTCTGGTGAACTGAACACCATATTGTATAAGACTTGTGGGAGGGTATGAGAATGTGTGGGTGTATATGTGTGTGAGAGAGTGAGTGTGTGAGAGAGTAACACACAGAGAGATACAGAGAGAGAAAGAGAGCAGAGAGAGAAAGAGAGGAGAGAGAGAGAAGGATAGAGAAACATGACATTCGTAAAAACTCCTAATTCAATATTACTTGCTTTTTAGCTCATCTGGGCACAAAGTGCTGAAGGTGAGCTTTTGTGGCCAGTCAATGTCCGGCCTCCGTCGTGTGCGTCAGGTGGTGTGTTTCGTGTGTCAACAAATTCTTTTAAACATATTCTTCTTCATCACCACATGCCTGATTGCAACAAAACTTTACAGTTAGTCTTGTCTAAGAGCTAAGATATTTGGCACAAAGCATCGTCTACAGTTCCGATATCAAGATTGTTCAAATTATTTCCCTGGGGTCAAAAATAACCCGCCATGTGGGTCACAATTTTACAAATAGTTATATAGTGAAATCTTCAAACAACTTCTTCTAAAAAAAACCACAAGGGCCAGCTTTAAGATATTTGGCACATAGTATCATCTACAGCTCCTCTATCAAGGTTGATCAAGATTTGCCCCTTGGATAAAAATGGCCTCTCACATGGGGATCCCAGTTTTACTTAAGAGTTATTTACATGTGTAGTGAAATCTTCAAACATCTTTCTTATCAAAATCCACAAGGGACTGAGCTTAGATATTTGGAAAATAAACATCTTCTCTGAAACTAATATAGCCTGAGTTTGATATTTGGTACGGTGTAACTTCTAGATGTCCTTTACCAATGTTGTTGAAATTGTTCCGGTCCGTTGACCATCTAGGTCACTGAAGCTAAATATAGATTTTTTAAATGAAAACTTAAATAATCGTTCTTGTTTGAAACCATTTTCCCTATTTGAAACTTATATTACACAAATTGTCCATAGGTGACACTCTACCAGATTTCTCAAAAGAAATAAATTATTAGCTTAAAAACATGGCTGCTAGTGGATGATGTTGATTTTCCTTATATAACTTCAGCAAACATTTACAAAGTTTATTTTCCGAAATCACTTGAACATTATTAATGTCACCATAATCAGGTGAGCGATTTAGGGTCATTCTGGCCCTCTTGTTATCATGTATTGTATGCTTATTTGTACTAATACATATGTATTGAATTAAGTAAATTTTGATGTAATTGCAACGTTATATCAAATTTTCAAATTTGATTTAACTAAACATGGAAATGATGTTGATAAAAAGTGTATGTTTTCATCCATAGCATTAAATAACATATTGTTGTAAGAATGATGTAATAATCTTAGTTATTGCTGTAAGAATGTTGCACAAACTCATGTAACATCTTTTATCGCTCACCCATAAGCGTGTTACACAAATTTATATGATATCTTTTTTTCCTTGAAAGATGAATTTTGACGTGTCAGTCAGTCGCAAAACAATTAGGTCAAGATCAAATACCGAAGTTTGTGACTATCGTACCAGTCATGTTCAAACGTACTAGATACAAGTATTTCATTGAAAGCGTTATTTCCGACTAGACTGCCTCGTACAGCTAATGCCAAATAATCTATTTGAATACATATGTGTTTCTTAAAAGTCTTATTGACAACAATTATGAGACAATCATTGTCACATGATTCCAATGGATTATTATCCTCTTTGTAAATATTTTACGTTTTGCTTATATGCTATTGATTTATGCTATACATATATTTAGTAATGATAGTTTCGTATATATTATATTGTTTACACAGGTACTCGTCGCAAGCTATGTCTCTATTCAGCCCGCCCCATAACCAGATATCATGTAATAAGTATACAAAACCTGAAGAAATAGTCAGTAAAAGTCCATGTATGTTACCAGTCGGGGACACGGCCTTATCTAGACCAGTTGTGTTGTGTTCGGACTTAAAATTTCACCGTATTTTTATACATAACCTCGAAGTCCAGTCGTGTTCTAGAGGAGTTAGTTTACTTTGACGACTCGCTTTGAAGACTTGTTACAAATGAGAAATGTTAGATGGTCGGTCATCAAGAGTGATGATTTCGTTGATAAATTAAATTAGTGGTGATGTCTTGCAAGGGTGATAGCCAGAAATGAACCCACCGATTTCGGAGAAAATTTCGACCGGAGTCGAATTCCTTTCACTTATTATTATAAAATAGAACTATGATGTTCGCGGGCTTTCTTTTTTATATTTTTACTTTTTTCAAAAAACGGTATTTTGTTATAGTTTAGATTCTTATTATATAGGATCTGAAAAAAGATGTATTTGTTGGGGATGAATAGAGACTTAGCATTCGACGAAGAGCTGTTTTTGTTTGCTCCATAATCAGAGGATATAATTCTGTTATTTACGTAATGTAATATTCAGCTTTAAAGGTTTTTTATTCTCATTGCATATGTACAACACATTGAGTTAGATCACTAGGTTACAAAAACTCCCAGTAAGTTTCTTCGTATTTTCAGTCTAAGTGTTGTTGAATAGACAAATTTAACATTGTTTAATACTATTGTGCTCTTAAGTCTTTTTGCATTTAACCAATATCTATATAATCAGGAAGTAAATTGTTTTTCTAACCAGTGGGAAATTTACTGGGCGTCTTATCAGACTCCAAACTGTTAGCAAATGTTAGCAAATTCGAGTTAGCAGCGAAAGAGTCAATTGTGAATAGTATTTGTCAACATTCATGCTAGAAGTTTCGTTTCGAAGAAACACAATAATCTGTGAGTAGATGCTACTATTTTTGTAGATATAGAGGATCTTAAATGAGTGTTCATATTTATTTGATTTTTTAAATGAGTCTTTTTGAAACGATAAAAAAAAACGAGCTTTTCGAGTTACAGTGGAGAATCTGTTATTCTTTCCCGTTTAAACGCAATCGAAACGCAAACGCAAAGTACAACTTTTGTACAATTCTGATAATTCATGTTTATATTGGTGGCAAATAGTTTGGAGCCTGATCAGACGCCGGGTTACCCGGCGTCTGATCTGGCTCCAAATTGTTTGTAATAGAGAAAATAGTTTTTAGCGTAAACGCTTTTATTGCGAAAGAATAACGTTTTCTCAACTGTAGCAGCGAAAGAGTCGGTTTCGAAGAAACATAATAATCTGTGAGTAGATGCTCCTATTTTCTGTAGATATACGTTTTAACATAATCATATGTGTTGAGTTAATCACAAGTTCAGTGCTTGAAATGGATTAAATGTTACAAATCTTTAATCCGAATACAATGCTTAAAACTTCATGTAAGGTCCGTTATCAGACATGTGTGGTTTTGATCCCCATTGCTAAAGGTGCATAGCGTATTGATAAATCAGAAGACAATTTGTTATTGCTTTAGTTCCGCGTGGTTAGTAAAATGGTTTTACTATCCTTATTCAAAACATTGAGGAATTGTTCGAATGAGCCTACTAACCACTCCAATCTTTACACAACAGTCCAAGCTATTTCAATGATTATTCATAAAGCTATGAAGGACTGGGATTTATGAAGATATGTTGTGGTACAATACAGGATGGATTTTGTCTGTTGCCCACTACTCTGAAGACCTTATACATGTACTTCTTGTCTAATGATTTAGTATCTATTCAATAAACAAGGAACATATTGTTGATTATGTTATGTTAGTTATATTACGTAAATGTTATCTTGTGTACACATAATCAGAGTATAATGTATATATTTTTAGCTCACCTGGGCAAAGCTATGGGTAAGAAATTAGGATTGCCTTTTCGTCTGGCGTCCGTCCGTCCGTCCGTCCGTCTACAATACGATCGTTACCACGCTAGTGTCTACAATTTTGCATGGAGTTTGATCAAACTTGTATAAACTGTATATTGGTCAAATCGACTCAAGATTTATCTGCCCTTGGTGTGTTGAAAATGCCATATTTAATAGTGTAACTTGTCTACCAGCTACAGTATTAAATTGAGTTTGATCTAACTTGCTCACAATGTATATGACTATATCATATATGTTCTTGGCACTTCACTTCAGTTATGATTGAAATCTGACAGTTTTGTCGTGATTTATCAGCACTTGATTTGCTCAAATGCTAGAAAAGGACTTTTTCAGTATTGTTAACACTCAAGTGTCTGCACATTTGCATGGCATTTCTTTTAAGACTGGCATAAACTGCATATGGCTGTAAGATCTTAGTAAAATTTGATTAAGGTTGAATCTGACCAATGGGCCAAGAGTTACATTTGTATCTGCAATTGATGGGTTGAAAGTGCCATATTTAACAGTGTTACCCCTTTACTAGCTTCAGCATTGAATGGATTTTGCTCGTACTTGCACACACTGTTTATGACTATACTTTTTTGTATGAGTTATGGTTGAAAACTGAGTATTGTGTCAAGAGTTATTTCCTCTTGATGTAGTCAAATTTTCCAGGAAAGGCCTTATTACAGTATTATTTACGCTATAATTTTTACAAATTTGAATACTAGCAACTCACAATTGAATACTAGCAACTTCAGTATTACTTCAGTATTTAATTGATTTTGATATTATTTGCACACACGTACTGAATAAACACGTTGTTTTGATATGATAAAATCTGGGTGACGTTAGGTAATTCTGTTAAAAAGTAGGCTAGAAGGTTAAATCATAGGAAACGCCTCCGAATACTCTTAGGTCTATATTTAAGCTCTGAATTAATGAAACTCGCTCAGAAGAAGCACCTTGACAAACTCTAAGTAATGTATTAATATAGGGTGCTTTTTTCTTTTCATATAAAAAAGTAATTCAGTTGGTCAAATCATAAGCAAAGCTGCTTAATACACTTAGGGTCATACCTGTATCCCAAATTTCACGAATCTTACTCAGTATAATGACCTTGTCAGTATCTAGGTCCTGTGTAAATATGGAATGTATTTGGTAAGAAAGTAGGTCAGTAGGTAGAATTATAGTCAATAAATGGCTACGGAATACTCAAGAAGCCATATTTTTTTATCACAACAATGTAGAACAAGCATGTTTGCAGTTCTATGTTTTCAGGCCTCAGGTGAGCATTATATCGTCTCATGTCCCTTTTCTTAATGATTCTAATGATTCATTGTCTACTGTATGAATTATGAATATTGTAAAATATATGCTATTGATTTTATAACGATTGTTACCTGTACGTAAATATATGAGCCATGTCATGACAAAACCTGCCTTATTGCATTGCAAACAGTGTATAGCAATGCCTGCCGCCGCGTCAAAGACGCGGCGGCTGGCCTTGATCTACACTGTTTGATACCCACATGCATCTAAAGCATTCTATGTAGCTGTATTGTATAAGGTATTTGGCATTGTAGACCAAACTCAGACATATACAGAGCCTGTGATGGCAACGATGCTTGGTCTGTAAAAGGTTGCAATGCAATAACGCAGGTTTTGTCATTGCTCGGCTCAAATATATTATTTTGTGTAAACACTAACCAGAGTATATAGTTCATTCTATTTACAGTTTGATGTTTATTTACAGTGGTAAGACTGCTTGATTCCCATTTCAAAACAACATTGATTTATATTACCAGGCTACAACATGAACACCTCCAATAAAGTCATTCGTAGTTTCAGTCTTAATGTTAACTCTTTCAACGCCATGGACCTGTTTAGAATAGGGCCTTTTAGAATATACTTGTTATATGTGCAAACAGTGTAGACCCAGATCAGAGGGCTCATGTAGGAGCCCTGTGATCAGGGTCTGCACTGTTTGCTGATTTAGACCAGTATTTATTAAACTACCAAGAACTACAAGGGAATCTTACAATTCACAATAGTTGCTTAGGGTTGAAAGAGTTAAAAAGGCCTGTTAAATCATTTTTACATTTAACTCAATATACATTTATACGAGCGAATACCACGTTGCGTTTTGAGCGGATGCAGGTTTACTCAAGGTCTTGTCTGGTTCCAAAATGTTTATAAATGCTGATCATGTGGTCTTGTAGGCAATGTACACGTTAGTTGTGTGACATTGGCAGAATTCATTTTAGCAGTTACGCATCGAAGAAACACAAACTTTATAATAGGTTTTAATATCATTAACATTTTAGATACATTGACTACTCAAAAGATCCACAAGGGAATCTTACAAGCCACAAGAGTTATTTAGGGTTGAAAGGGTTAAATAGGCCTTGTAAATAATTTTTACATTTAACTCAATATATATTTATACGAGCGAAAACCACTTTGGATTTTGAACGGATGCAGTCTTGTCTGGTTCCAAAATGTTTGTAAATGCTGTTGTGTGCATGTAGGCAGTGTACACGTTAGTTGTGTGATATTGGCAGAATTCATGTTAGCAGTTACGCATCGAAGAAGCACAAGCTTTATAGTACGTCACAGTACCGTTAACAATTTAGATATTGGCTTTCAAAGAAATGTTGTTATGAGTGTCAAACAATTTGGTCTCAGATAAGACGCCGCGATACGCAGTCCCTCACCAGGGTCCACAATATTGGCAAAACAACCTTTGCGTTCGCATTGAAATGTAGCGCCGTAGCGTCGGTGAAAATTGTGGTTAAATTGAATTGAAATAATAAATGAATGTCAGTATTGTTTCGTGCAATAGAACACGGATAGTCGTTGAGGTGCTGGTATTTAAATCACTCGGTATTCGGTCTCGTAATTTAAGCACTATGCATCTCAACTCCTATCCGTGTTCTATTGCACGATAAACCACTGGTATGAATATGTTATTTCTTAGATAAACACTTTGATGCAATTCGTTCGTTTAACATGTAATGAGATTTTTTAATGAGTAATCAATTTCAATAAAGTTTAGTTCTATAGTTATCGTTTCGACTTATTTCTTATTTCCAATAAGTACACCAATCATTATTCACGATAAAAACAACTTCAACAGATTTATGAATGAAGTAAATCTGAACAACGAGTGTCAGACAATTTGTATCCTGATCAAACGAGAGATATTAGACGACTAATCTGGATTTTAACTTTTTGCCAATGTAGGTCATGATACCTTAACCCTTAGCCTGCCAGTCACGACTATAGCTCCATATGCAAACAGCTTGGATCCGGATGAGACGCCGAGTAACTCGGCGTCTCATCCGGATCCAAGCTGTTTGACACTCGGACAACATTTTCAGCAATTTTGAGCAACTTTGAAGCACTTTGAAACTTGAAGCAGACGAGAAATATAGCAGACGACAATTTATTTGGCGGGCTAAGGGTTAAGCATGATAACTGACATGTGGGTAATATTAGTTTGTTAGGCGTTTCAGTATCATACGCGCTTATCAAAATAATGCAAGACATATGCAATATATAGAGGATCTTACACGAGTGCTCATTAATTATTAGTTTTAATAAACGAGTTGACTAAAACAATATGACGCGAGCCTTGGCGAGCGTTATATTTATTTTAGTCAACGAGTTTATTAAGAATGATAAATAATGAGCACGAATGTTAGATCCTATTTATCACATAAACATTTTAAACCCTTTTAAGTCAACTGAATCCGTAGTTTTTTGTCTCTCCGCCATATATATTTTCCGCCAAAACTTGACGTTGTTTACAGTAACGCCATGGCAAATGACGTCAGTTGGCGCCCCGCGCCATGCAGCGCTCGTGGACGAACAGGTAGGGCCGGAGCCCAAATATTGATATTTCACTATTGTTTATTGAATGGCTTTATAACTCTCCCAGAGTCGGTTTTATGTGATAAGATATAATTTTGAAGCACACCATTTGCAAACTACAGCTGAATATTCGAATGCAGTCAAAGCATGTGCTTTTGATATGTGAATAGCGTGTGCTACGTTGTAAAATAATTTCAACAGGGCCACTATCACATGTGCTCGATATGATATTTGTGTACATGACATTTTTAAAATGCTGTGATTATACGACCTTCTGTTTTATAATTTGTGTTTGGGTAATGATTCAATTTAGTCAATTTCCTTGAAAGGCTCTTGCAATTTAATATCATCTCGTTCTTAACCTGTCAACACACATCTTAGACATGCTCATTTTCGAAGACAATCTATGTTTTTCAACTATACATTTTGTATGTCCACACTTTATGCCATCGAGTTGACTATCGATAGGTAGTATTTAATACGCGAATAACACTCTTCGTTGGCATATTGAAGTGTAAGGGTAAACGATAAAATATCAGGTTGTTCATACATGGGTTTTAAGTCGCTTTAACCCTTTACCTGATAGCATTGTTTCTAGTATTGAAGATATGTGACTTCTTAAAGCAGGTTGAAAGTAAAGCAGAATGCGCCCTAAGGCGCATTCTGCTTTACTTTCAGCCTACTTTAAGTTACCATCTGCTAGTATATAGAAAATATTTCTTATAGTACATATTCATGACAGTATAAAATGGAACTATTTTCTTTGGCGGATAAATAAAATGAATACGCTAAAAGTCGCTTCTATAAGGGAAAGGGTTAACAGTATTTCAGTCATGTCGCGACACCGGGAGACAAGCTGCCAGATCAACACCTACTTTGAATTGATCTAAAATATGAGTTATTGATCTAGAATTTTTGCCCTGGCCAGAATATCAAAGTTACAAATATTCTGGATTTTAACCTTTTCAGTACTTAGACTGACGTACAAATGAATCATTTTATGGTGAATTTATCTATCTATCAAATCACTGGACAGTTTACACCATTTGGCAGCCTTCTACTGTATCATTATAGCAGGGCTGCCATTTCTCCGGATTTTTCCTAAATCTCCGGATTTTTTCCCAGTTTATGGTATCTTAAAGCTGGCTGAAAGTAAAGCATAATGCGCCCTAAGGCGCATTCTGCTTTACTTACAGCCTGCTTTAAGTAGTCGCATTTCAACAATACAAGAAAAAGGCTATAGGGTAAAGGTACGATTCGTAAAATCGCACTTGAAAAATGCAAATTTGGAAATCTTAGGATTTTTTATGTCAACTAATGGCAGCCCTGTTATAGTCTGCCAGTTGACCAAGCAGACATGCCACAGAGCCACACGAGGTAAAAACAACAACAACGTTGTTTTGATTGTGCTCGAAACAATTTATTCCACCATCCCGGCTAATAGTCATGAATATGTATTATAAAAATAGTTTCTGTATCTTAGCAGATAGTAGCTTAAATCAGGCTGAAAGTATTTAGCAGACTACACCCTGCGCCTGAAGGCGCATTCTTTTTTTTACTTTCACCCTGATTTAAGTGGTCACAAATCTTAAATACATTGTGCTAGAAACAGACTATGGGGTTATGGGTTTCCATAAATCCTTTTCCTGATCTAATATGTATGTGTTTATTTAAAGTTTAGCATATTGTAAACCAGTATCGACCAATATCAATCTTCTGATAAGAGTTTGCTGTAGTTTAAATCTAGTCTTGTAATTGTGTACGAATAACTAAATCCCCGACAAGTTACCGATTTTTTAATATCTGATTCGGTTAATGATTTTCGTCGTTGCAAGCCGTCGAGAATTAGTTTGTATATTCGCATTTTATATTAAAAACTGTGCAGTCGAAATACAGACGTATAGTGTAATATGATGTCTGATCAGTATCAAAACTGTCTGTAAACGTCTGTGATAAGTTTATACACAGTTACCCGACCTAGACTTCTATTATCTTTGACATCGATACCTGCGTAGACATTGTTTATACCTTTGTACGGTCCATATTTATGACGATACAGTAAAATGTCTCAATTACGACCATTCAAACAAAGGCTATTTTTTATTGTATAAACGACATGATATTATGACAGTTAAAAGCACGATGAAAGTAAAACAGAAAGCTCCTGTGAGGGCTTTCTGTTTTACTGTCAACTTGCTTTAAGCAGCCACTTGTCGTATAATTGTGAATTGTCAACTCATTCAATTTTAATCAAATTCTAATCACTTTTTGCTTCATCTTATTTAAACTATCTTTGTACTTGTTTATCAATAGTTATTATGACGTCACAGTTGTCAAGGACACTCTGCAGTCAGAAATCACGTGACTTGAAAGACCGACAATATGTGTACTTCAAGGATGATTTTTTCATGTTATGTATCCTGATGAAGACCTGAATAAGGTCGAAACCGGTAGATAACACAATCTAGTTGTCGTAATAGAAATGCTTTACTGTATTACAAAATATTATCTACACAGATGTCGATATGTATTCTAAACTTATAAAGGTGTGTACAGTGATGTTCGCGTTAGGTAGGCAGTTAATTGATTGTTCTATATGTCAATGCTGTTATTCTATCCAGCACTTACTCATTCGTCCTTCAATTGTACAAATGTTGTTTCCAATAAAGTACATGTACAGTATTAACTCGATACTTCCAATTCGCGTTAGTTCGAACATACCCATATTTCAAAGTTAAAGCGTGGCTTAGCCACGTTTTAACTTTGAAATACGGGTATGTTCAACGTTAGCGAGATCGAAATTGACGAATTATCGAAATTAGACTTGTGATATAATTATAATGTCGATGTTTAACGAGTTCGAAGTATCGAGTTTTGACTGTATATTCCATTTTGGCTATTAAGGGTATTACTTTACAATTTATGGCAAAATGACAAACAAAGAATATCCATAACAGTCTAAGGCTCCTAAATGAGTCCTCTATGGGTCTACACATTACATAGGACAAGTGTACTCTTCACGGTCACACTGTAAAGGACGAGTATACCTGTCACTAGGGAAAAATCGGTTAATCTACCACTTCATAGAGTAATGAATTATGCACCATAACAAATATGCTATAGCCTAGCAGGTGATAGCTTAAAGCAGGCTGGAAGTAAAGCAGAATGCGCCTTAAGGCGCATTCACACGTACTATCAACCTGCTTTAAGAGGCTGTCACCTGTCTTCAAAACTAGAAACAGGCTATGGGGAAAAGGTTAAGCACATCCTATAAGTTGAAAGATATTTGAACTTTATCTTGTTTATTTTGATCGCAAACGACATATAACATCAACTCACCAGCGGTTGGTTAAAATTGTGACTTATATGTGAAATTCATATTTCTATTTGTAATAACAAATAATTTCTCCATGTAATTCAGGTAGGCAGAATAAACGGTTTCATCTGACAGGTGTGGAAGGACTTCTGTAATTACAAACCAGAATGATGGAGCATACACAGATTATGTACAGCGCTCACTCTCTCCAACGGGAGACAACCTTTGTATGTGTTTCTCTGAGGGAGTCGTTATGGAGAGGGACAATTTCAAACAGCTTGAATCCAGATTAGACGCCGCGTAAAGCTGGATTCATGCTGTTTGTCATTCGTCATTAAGGTTTTTTGTCAAAATGTCCATTAAGTAACTTTAAAAACAAGAGGGCCTGAAGGCCCTGATATCGCTCACCATTTGTAATGAAGCCTGATAGCTTTACCTTTGAATTTCACCCGTTTTATTCTAAATCCATTCAAGTTTGTCAACCTACTGTAGTAGAGTAGAGTACATCAAAGGCAGATAACTAGAGCCTAAACAATACTGAAATGAAATCAAGGGCAGGTAACTATTGCCACAATGATTACATTTCAACAATAATTGCACTCCTTCGAGAACGTATAGCTCCTTTGTGTACAAGTATAATCAAAAGCATTGAAAACTGTAGTTGCAAAAGTGTAAACGCTGTAAAATTTTGCATTTTCAGCAATTCAAAGGTAGATATCTCTTGATCTATTTGTCCGATTCCAACCATAATCACCCTTTTTCGAACTCTTATGGTCACATACAATATGGGCAAGTTTGAGAGAGCTTTGATAAATATTGTGGCCTCTAGAGCGTAAACACTGTTAAATATATCATTTTCAGCAATTCAAAGGTAGATAACTCTTGACCTATTAATCCGATAACAACTATAATTTGACTCTTACGAAGTCTTATGGTAATATACAATCTGAGTAAGTTTGAGAAAGATTGGATAAAATTTGTGGCCTCTAGAGTGTAAACATCGTTAAATATGGCATTTTCAGCAATTCAAAGGTAGATAACTCTCAACCTATAAGTCTGCTTTAAACCATAATCAAACTCATCTGAACTCTTTAGTCCTGTACCTGACCTGAAGACCCGTTTGCAAAATGGTGTTGAGAGAGTTTCTCACTTGATGTGAGTTAACGAGACCCTAGACATCACAAATCACCGAGGTGCTTGTCTGCCACACTGTCACGTTTCCCACAATATCCAAATCCAATATGGCCGCCGCCAGCCATTTTGGAAAAGCTAACTTTTTTGTGTTTTGGAGAATAAATAAGTGTAATACCTCTAAATTGATTGTTTTTTGGTGTGGAACTCATTTCTGATGCCCTTTGTGCAATCTGGGGAGTCTTTGATTTGGAAAGGTCAAATTTCACATTAGCCAAATCCAAAATGGCCGCGCCAACCATGTTGGAAAAGCTTTATTCGTTGTTTTTTTAAGAAAAATCAAATATAATACTTCTAAATTGATTATTTTTTAGAGTATAATTCACTTCTGATGTCCTTTGTGCAATCTGGGATGTCTTTGATTTGGAAAGATCAAGTTCCGCGATAGCAAAATCCAATATGGCCGCCGCAAGCCATGTTAAAAAAGCTAACTTTTTTCCTTTTTTGGAGAATAAACCAATGTAATACCTCTCAGTTGATAATTTTTGGGTGTTGAACTCATTTCTGATGCCTTTTTTGCAATCTGGGATGTATTTGATTCGGAAAGGTCAAGTTTCACAATCGCCAAATCCAATATGGCTGCCGCAAGCCATGTTAAAAAAGCTAATTTTGTTTCTTTTTTGGAGAATAAACCAATGTAATACCTCTCAATTGATAATTTTTGGGTGTTGAACTCATTTCTGATGCCTTTTGTGCAATCTGGAATGTCTTTGATTGGAAAGATCAAGTTCCACAAAAACCAAATCCAATATGGCCGCCGCAAGCCATGTTAAAAAAGCTAATTTTGTTTCATTTTTGGAGAATAAATCAATGTAATACCTCTCAATTGATAACGTTAGGGTGTTGAACTCATTTCTGAGGCCTTTTGTGCAATCTTGGATGTATTTGATTCGGAAAGGTCAAGTTTCACAATAGCCAAATCTAATATGGCCGCCGCAAATCATGTTGAAAAAGCTAATTTTGTTGTTTTTTTGGACAAAAATCAAATGCTATACTTCTTAATTGATTATTTTTTAGAGTAGAACTCATTTTTGATGCCCTTTGTGCAATCTAGGGTGTCTTTGCTTTGGAAAGATCAAGTTCCAAAAGAAGCAAAATCCAATATGGCCGCCGCAACCATGTTGAAAAAGCTATTTGTTTTCTTTTTTGGAGAATTATCAAATGTAATACCTCTAAATTAATAATATTTTGGTGTGGAACTTATTTCTGACGCCCTTTGTGCAATCTTGGGTGTTTTTGATTCAGAAAGGTCAAGTTCCACAATAGCAAAATCCAATATGGCAGCCGCAAACCACGATGGAAAAGCTAATTTAAAAAAAAAATAATTAAGAAAGATCAAATATACAATCATGTAATACATGTATATCTTCATTGGTTATTGCTTGTGTTTAACTCATTTCCTCTCTGAGGTCCTTTGTTCAATAGGGAGAGTCATTGGATTGAAAAGGTCAAGTTCAATGTCTTTTTGATACATTAACGTCCTTTGGCTTAGCTTGAACAGCAGTAGTCAGTATGTAAACAAGATGTAAGTAAATGGCAACTCTCTGACATTTGACAGAGAAAACAAGACAGTGAGCGGGACTCAATCCTACGTCCTGAGGTAAGAGGCTTTTATCCTAACCACTAAGACTACCACAGGCCCATGGACAGACAGTAGGGCCGGGGCAGAATATATAACACCTTGTTCCATATGCATGGAAAGATACATCAATAAAGCATCAACAATTGATTAGATACACATGTAGTTCCAAAGTCATTTCGTGCCGGGTTTTCACAGGGTGAAGAAACTGAAGACAGACATGCAACAAAAGTGTCGGTTCATCAATTTTTATTCATGATATGCCCGGTTTTGTCGAGATAGGGTGAGAATATACTGACAATCAGTTGTATCCCTTTTCTCTATTTATCCCTTCTGACGATTTTTCCCCTAAAATCAATCGTGTCGGATCCTTGTGGTAAGGAGTACATTGGTACTCTGCTGTCCTAAAAGTGCCTTAAGCCTTTACCATAGAGTCTGCTCACATTGTATTAGTGTACAGAGACGTGTGATATTCGTTGATGTCTTTGCCATGCTGCAGAGGTACTTTTTGCAACACATTTTGTCATGGAAAACTGGACACTTCAGTTTCTTCACCCTGTGAAAACCCGGCACGAAATGACTTTGGAACTACATGTGTATCTAATCAATTGTTGATGCTTTATTGATGTATCTTTCTATGCATGTGGAACAAGGTGTTATATATTCTGCCCCGGCCCTACCGTCTGTCCATGGGCCTGTGGTAGTCTTAGTGGTTAGGATAAAAGCCTCTTACCTCAGGACGTAGGATTGAGTCCCGCTCACTGTCGTGTGTTCTCTGTCTAATGTCAGAGAGTTGCCATTTACTTACATCTTGTTTACATACTGACTACTGCTGTTCAAGCTAAGCCAAAGGTCGTTAATGTATCAAAAAGACATTGAACTTGACCTTTTAAAACCAATGACTCTCCATATTGAACAAAGGACCTCAGAGAGGAAATGAGTTAAACACAAGCAATAACCAATTAAGATATACATGTATTACATGTATATTTGATCTTTCTTAATTATTATTTTTTTAAATTAGCTTTTCCATCGTGGTTTGCGGCTGCCATATTGGATTTTGCTATTGTGGAATTTGACCTTTCTGAATCAAAAACACCCAAGATTGCACAAAGGGCCTCAGAAATAAGTGCCACACCAAAATATTATTAATTTAGAGGTATTACATTTGATAATTCTCCAAAAAAGAAAACAAATAGCTTTTTCAACATGGTTGCGGCGGCCATATTGGATTTTGCTTCTTTTGGAACTTGATCTTTCCAAAGCAAAGACACCCTAGATTGCACAAAGGGCATCAGAAATGAGTTCTACTCTAAAAAATAATCAATTTAGAAGTATAGCATTTGATTTTTGTCCAAAAAACAACAAAATTAGCTTTTTCAACATGGTTTGCGGCGGCCATATTGGATTTGACTATTGTGAAACTTGACCTTTCCGAATCAAAACATCCCAGATAGTAGAAAAGGCTTCAAAAATGAGTTCAACACCCAAAAATTATCAATTGAGAGGTATTACATTGGTTTATTCTCCAAAAAAGGAAAAAAGTTAGCTTTTTTAACATGGCTTGCGGCGGCCATATTGGATTTTGCTATCGCGGAACTTGATCTTTCCAAATCAAAGACATCCCAGATTGCACAAAGGACATCAGAAGTGAATTATACTCTAAAAAATAATCAATTTAGAAGTATTATATTTGATTTTTCTTAAAAAAACAACGAAAAAAGCTTTTCCAACATGGTTGGCGGCGGCCATTTTGGATTTGGCTAATGTGAAATTTGACCTCTCCAAATCAAAGACACCCCAGATTGCACAAAGGGCATCAGAAATGAGTTCCACACCAAAAAACAATCAATTTAGAGGTATTACACTTATTTATTCTCCAAAAAACAAAAAAGTTAGCTTTTCCAAAATGGCTGGCGGCGGCCATATTGGATTTGGATATTATGGGAAACGTGACAGTGTGGCAGACAAGCACCTCGGTGATTTGTGATGTCTAGGGTCTCGTTAACTCACATCAAGTGAGAAACTCTCTCAACACCATTTTGCAAACGGGTCTAGAGGCCTAGTCCTGGATTAATATGACCTATTTTGTGTCGCAGTGCCATTCATCCATCGACAATATAGAAATGCAGATCAGAGGACGAGTAAATCTGTGTTCAATTAGTATCTAAACAGTTTAATTCTTTCAACACTGAGTTACTCGTTGTGTTATTAGGTTCCCTTGTGGATAATTTGAGTTACCGAAACATGAACCAGACTATTTTGGAATTCTGGGTAGTTTAATAAGTACTGGTCTAAATATAAATAAGCAAACAGTGTAGACCCTGATCAGAGGGTAAATTTAATGAGTATATTTCTAACAGGTCCATGGTGTTGAAAGAGTTTACATCCATATCGAAGTTTCATTTGAAAATTTAATTATATATAAACAGGACGTTTCAATGACCAGTGCATTAAATCGCATGTACTAATTTGACAGCAGAAAAAACTACGGGTGTATTATTTGAATGAATTTATATTTCTATAAGTTAACACCAAATTCTTTTAAGAAAACAAATGTTGTATGCTGCCATGAAGCCAATCAGCTCATAATGTCAAATAAGCCTTTTAGTACATTTTGGATTGGCAAAGGGTAACATTTCATTATCAGGTCACTTTGCCTTTGACCTTTACCTCTGACCCCATATTATGTAGTTCTCGACCTTGACTTTTGATCTTAATCATAGAAAATGCTTGTCCGAAGTATATATACATGTAGTTTCTGTACCCCATTGACTAGGGGTACCACATTTTGTGTCTTTATAAGTGTACACTATTTACAGGTCTCATAAATTAACAAAATAAACACTTCAAGGGCAGTTGTCACCGACACACCGTTAGTAGTTTTTTTGCCAAGTGCGTTGTGACTCACTGTTTAACGGTATAATCTATGTCGAAATACGTTAAGGTAACCCGCCCCTGACGCAATTTGACCAATGTCGATCGATATCGGTACTGTACGAAGAGCGATCGGCAATTCTCGTAAACTGACGATTCGTAACGTCCATGCGTTGGCATGATTCGGTACAGTTGGTCGCTTGACGACAATGGACGATCACTCTTCGTAGAATACCGGTACTAACCGACGTTTGTCCGATCTCTTAAGGGATGAAGTACTTTAAATTGGTTGAATATCATTTAGAAGTATATTTCTTTTGAAAGAGAAATTCAATGTTTCCTCTCTATAACATCACCCAATTGGGAGACAAAGATTGTGTGCGTTGTTCGGAGGGCGTTGTTATCAGAAGGGAATATTAAGACTTGGTTTATATTTGCAAACAAATCAACTAACGATTCATACAGGGCATGCGTTGTCATGATTCAGCACAGTTGGTCGCTTGACGACAACGGACAATCACTCTTCGACTCACTGTTTAAAGGTATAATCTATGTCGAAATACGTTAAGGCAACACGTCCCTGGCGCAATTCGGCCAACGTCGATCGATATCGGTACTGTACGAAGAGCGATCGGCAATTGTCGTAAACTGACGATTCGTACAGGTTATGCGTTGGCATGATTCGGTACAGTTGGTCGCTTGACGACAATGGACGATCACTCTTCGTAGAATACCGGTACTTACCGACGTTTGTCTGGTCTCTTAAGGGATGAAGTACCTTAAATTGGTTGAATATCAAATCGAAGTATGTTTTATTTTTCTTTTGAAAGGGAAATGCAGTGCTTTCTCTCTACAACATCACCCAATGGGAGACAAAGATTGTGTGCGTTGTTCGGAGGGCGCTGTTATCAGAAGGGAATATTAACCCTTTGCTTACTGGTTGCGATTTTATTGATCTTTGCAAACAGTTTAGATCCAGATCAGACGCCGCGAAACGCGGTGTCTGATCTGGATCCAATCTGTTTGACACTCGTATTTAGGTTTCTTTACTTAAAAAGGTATATATCTACATTTAACAAACATTGCAGACGACAATTTCGAAGCTGACGACATCACCGCAGGATAAGGGTTAAGACTTGGTTTACATTTGCAAACAGCTTGAATCCATATCAGACGCCGCATAACGCGGCTGATCTGGATTCAAGCTATTTGTCATTCGTAATTATATTTCTTATGTATGGATGTCCACTAATATGATACTTTTAGAAAAAAAAGCGGACAACAATTTTCAGCAGACGATAACGCAACAGTTTAAGTGTTACACATAAATGTCTTGTTAGGAAACAGTGGCAAGGGTCGTTGTAAGGAGGGACTCGTTGTGGGGAGGGCCGTTGTAGGGAGGAAGCACTGCACTGTTATGTTTCAAACGTTGTATAAACTTCAAATACTTACGATGTTTAGTGCTCCAGATAAGGGAAGTATTTCAAAAACCAAAATCTTTATTTGTGCTTTGAAGCCTATAGTGTCACTTCTCATAAGAATCTTCTCGAAGAGACGATTCTAATGAGTAGTTACACCATAGGATGTGGTGCTGAAATGAGTGAGAAAATGTTGGATTTGTTCAGTTTACTCAATCTTATCTCGAGATCTATTTACAAAAAAACGTTTTGTTTTTTCAGATAGACTGATGTAACCAGTTGGAGATGAAAATTTGAAAATGATTCAAAGAAAAACTAAATCTGAATTCGACATGTTAACGGTGGAGAGTTAAGATAGTGTCTGTTGTTGATATAATGGTTATGTGTTTATTGAGGATGGAATGCGTTATGTCAAGGAATTTACGAACTATGACATAAAAAAAACCAAACAAAATAACATTGTTACTAGTTCTTCCTTTTCATCAAGTGTCAATCAACAATAATATACTAAGTTTGTTGACTATACGTATAACAGTTAATTAGATTGGGAGTTAGTTATCTATATAAAAATCTCCATTGTGATAGTTACACACGAAATAATTAACCCTTTCAACCCTAAATATCTCTTGTGGGTATCTGTTATCCTTTCGGACTTTTCTAGTTCAGGCATTTTGAACCTGTCTACTGTTGCTTTTTTGATATGACAACAAAAACCAATGAGAATATCAAACAGTGCATACCCTGATCAGAGGGCTCCTATAGGAGCCTTCTGATCAGGGTCTACACTGTTTGCATATGTAATCAGTTATTTCTACAGATGGGTGTAGGGTTGAACGGGTTCAATCATATAAGATGTACACAGTTTTTTCAGGAAATGCGTTTGTATATAATGTTAGTTGGGTGAGTAAGTGTGTGATATAATCCTTGGGTACTTATATCAATGATAGGGTTGAACATCAATTGAACATGTATGAAATGTATAGTAGCCCTCGGATCAGGTTCTACACTGTTTGCATATGTAATCATTTAATTCTACAGAGGGATGTAGGGTTGAAACGGTTGAAAGGGTTCAATCATAAATGATGAACACAGGTTTTTCAGGAAATGCATTTGTATATAATGTTAGGGGGAGTGAGTGCGTGATATAATGTTAATCATTGTGTACTTATAATAATGATAGTGTTAAGGTGCTTCGCGGGTCTGTTATCCTTTCGGACTTTTCTAGTTCAGGCATTTTGAACCTGTCTACTGTTGCTTTTTTGATATGACAACAAAAACCAATGAGAATATCAAACAGTGCATACCCTGATCAGAGGGCTCCTATAGGAGCCTTCTGATCAGGGTCTACACTGTTTGCATATGTAATCAGTTATTTCTACAGATGGGTGTAGGGTTGAACGGGTTCAATCATATAAGATGTACACAGTTTTTTTCAGGAAATGCGTTTGTATATAATGTTAGTTGGGTGAGTAAGTGTGTGATATAATCCTTGGGTACTTATATCAATGATAGGGTTGAACATCAATTGAACATGTATGAAATGTATAGTAGCCCTCGGATCAGGTTCTACACTGTTTGCATATGTAATCATTTAATTCTACAGAGGGATGTAGGGTTGAAACGGTTGAAAGGGTTCAATCATAAATGATGAACACAGGTTTTTCAGGAAATGCATTTGTATATAATGTTAGGGGGAGTGAGTGCGTGATATAATGTTAATCATTGTGTACTTATAATAATGATAGTGTTAAGGTACTTCGCGGGTCCGCTTAGTTTCCATACAATGTGTTATGAAACTTTTCTTGAAGAATGATAATAGCCTAATAATCAATGTGTGAAAGTATAGGCAAAATTTATCGTGTGGTTTGTCATTAAGGTCTCTTTTTCTGACAAAAACCTGGAATTTTGATGATTTCAATGTTCTCAAAAATAAATAAAGCTAAAGACTGTAAGTCTCTCCAAATAAGTAACCCACAACATTCATTACAAGAAAAGCTTAAAACATTTTGAATAAACGTGTTCAGAAAGATGTTATCAGCTATATAAATTTTGCAAAATGCTAAAAAATTGAATTACAAAAAACTGGCTCATTCATTGTATATTTGTTTTCATTTTATTCGAATATATGGTTGATGAAATAGTTGGTCAGAAAAATTAAAAAAAAATATTACAGTCAGGATTTGTTGTAATAACAGATTTTCTTATTAAAATGTGGGAAATTTGAACCTGAGATACAGTTACCTACCTTAAAATTAAATTCTGTCATTAAAAGGCATTATTATTTATTCATAGACTTGCATACAAGGTTAATTATATTGTTTAAACATAATATTGTACACTATCGATCTTGACAAGGTTGACGTATTGATAAGCTTCACTGTGTGGATTTATTGTACGATCAACTCTTATACATGTATACCAATTTTATTGACTTGTAAGTCATTAAACTAAAACGTATATGTAAGTGTACATATAATTGGACCATATATAACAACACTAATTCTAATCAACGAAGACTAAACGTAACATGTCCCTTGATCACTGCGTTATGGATTGACAACTCAATAAATCGGACAAATTTATTAAAAAAAATTATTTGGATCGAATGGGAATCGAACCTATGGCCTTTGGATCGCTAGTCAACCACTTTACTGACTGCGCTATGAAGAACTACTTTAAACCGTATCAACATTTCCTTTATATAAAGCACGTGCGGAACAAGTCTATGTCGTCAAGACGCATTTCCGCTCGCCCACAAGAGTGACTTCCGTATGCGAAATACCTTAAACATCAAATGAACATGTATGAAATGTGAAATGTATAGGAGCCCTCTGATCAGAGTCTACACTGTTTGCATATGTACTCAGTAATCTCTACAGAGGGTTTATATTTTATGTACACCGTTTGTCTTTATAGGTGAATATAGGAGATAAGAGTGAGGTTGGGCGCCCCTAAACCCAGGTTTAACCCCCCAGTGGTTGTTAATAATTAATTTATAGTTGATTATTGATTGCTACTGACCGTACCAAGGCGGGCTCCTATATTCACTTTGCTTTATGTTTGTCTTGCGTGTTGTTTTCTATTTAGTGTGTAGATGAAGGAATGGTATTGTGTGTGTGTGTGTGTGTGTGTTTGTTGTGGTATGACTGTGTGTGTGTGTTCTGTGGGTGTATTGTTTGTGTTACGTTTCCTGCTTGAGTCTTTCGTATTTATTTGTAGGGTTGAAAGGGTTAAATGATGTACATATATGTTTTTCAGGAAATGCATTTGTATATAATGTTAGTGGTGTGAGTGAGTGTGTGATATAATGTTAGTCCTTGTGGACTAATATCAGTGATAGTGTTGAACATCAAATGAACATGTATAAAATGTATAAAAATTCGTAGTTAGAATAGATCTATATTCCAAGGTACATGTTGACATTACATGTTAGTGTGGACTAATATCAGTGATAGTGTTGAAGATCAAATGAACATGTATAAAATGTATAGGAGCTCTTTGATCAGGGTCTACACATATGTACTCAGTAATCTCTACAGAGGACTGTAGGGTTGAAACGGTTAAATGATGTACATGTATGTTTTTTTCAGGAAATGCATTTGTATATAATGTTAGTGGTGTGATAGAGTGTGTGATATAATGTTTGTCATTGTGGACTAATATCAGTGATAGTGTTGAAGATCAAATGAACATGTATAAAATGTATAAAAATTCATAGTTAGAATAGCTCTATAGTCCAAGGTACATGTTGACATGACATGTTAGTGTGGACTAATATCAATGATAGTGTTGAACATCAAATGAACATGTATGAAATGTATAAAAATTCGTAGTTCGCAGGTATATATATAACATATTCCAAGTTTCATGTTGACATTATAATACATTGTATATGCCTCTTCATTAGTGTTGTTAGCTCACCTGAGCACAAAGTGCCCAAGGTGAGCTATTGTGATCGGTTGCCGTCCGTCGTACGTCCGTGTCGGTGTCCGTATCCGTGTCCGTGTCGTCTGTTCACAATTTGTTTCAAATAACTTCTTCTCTGAAACCAATGGCCCGATTTTAACCAAACTTGGTCAGATACATACTGTAGTTGTGAGCTTCAAAAGTTGTTAAAAAAAGTGGGTGGGGCAATCGGTCTTGTTGCCATGGCAACCATGCACGATATCTAAAAAATCGTCTTCTCAAAAACGACTGGTCCGATTTCAATTTGGTTTTCACCAAAATGTTTCTTAATTAATATACTTTCAAAATTTTGTCAAAGAATTTTGATCCGTCAAAAAACATGGCCGCCAGAGGGCGTGGTCATTTTCGGTATTTACGTAATATTGACAACTAAAGTCAAAACTTTAAACATCTTCTAGTCAATAACTATAAGTCCTAGGACAACAAAATTTCACATGTAGCATCATGTTGTAAGCCTTTAGCAAGATTGTTCAAATAATGACCCCCGGGTCAAAAATGGCTCCGCCCGGGGCTTATCAGTTTTTCATAGGAAAACCTTTAAAACTCATCTTCTCTAAAACTGTATGGCCTAGACCTTTTATATTTGGCATGTAGCATTGCCTTATGGACCTCTACTAAGAGTGTTCAAATCATGACCCCAGGATCATAAATGGCCCCGCCCCGGGGCTTATCAGTTTTACATAGACTTATATAGGAAAACCTTTAAAGATCTTCTCCTCTGAAACAGTAAAGCCCAGACCTTTTATATTTGGCATCTAGCTTTGCCTTATGGTCCTCTACCAAGATTGTTCAAATCATGACCCCAGGGTCAAAAATGGCCCCGCCACGGGGCTTATCAGTTTTACATAGACTTATATAGAAATAAACCTTTAAAACGCTTCTTCTCTGAAACCCTAAGACCCAGACCTTTTATATTTGGCATCTAGCTTTGCCTTATGGTCCTCTACCAAGATTGTTCACTCAAATCATTACCTCCGGGTCAAAAATGGCCATGCCCCAGGGCTTATCAGTTTTACATAGACTTTTATAGGAATAAACCTTTAAAATTCTTCTTCTCTGAAACCCTAAGACCCAGACCTTTTATATTTGGGATCTAGCTTTGCCTTATGGTCCTCTACCAAGATTGTTCAATTCATGACCCTCGGATCAAAAATGGCCCTGCCCTGGGGCTTATAAGTTTTACAAAGACTTATGTAAAAAAAAACCTTTAAAACTCTTCTTCTCTGAAATCGTAAGGCCCATACCTTTTATATTTGGCATCCAGCTTTGCCTTATGGTCCTCTACCAAGATTGTTCAAATCATGACACCAGGTTCAAAAATGGACCCGCCCCGGGGCTTATCAGTTTTACATAGACTTCTACAGGAAAACCTAATTCCGAGTTGTTTCAGTTTCATGCAACAGTCCACATACATGCAATGACAAACTTCATTATGCATCGAGTATAACACAATAGTTCCTCAGGTGAGCGATTTGGGCCGCATGCGGCTCTTGTTTAAAGCTACGATTGGGAAAATACTTGAAAATAGTGACAATCTTTGAACGCTACTAAAATGCACCGCATATTATCTTAGAAGACCAAGGAAGAATCATGGCAAACAAGACACGTATTTCTAAAATTCAATCCCGATACTATGACAGCTAAAAGGTAAATTAAATGATGGTGCTTAGGTATGGCATTTGAAGTGTTGCAAAAAGAAATAATGGTTCAATAAAAAATTTATCATTCTATCTGAAAAGTTTTTTGATTTATTGCACAAATTATTTTTTTATTGAACACATATTTGTCAGATAGAATGAATAATTTTTTGATGAACAATTATTTTCATTTATAGAATAATTTTTTTTTTTTTTGAACAATTATTTTCATTTATAGAATAAATAATTTTTTATTGAACCATTATTTCTTTTTGCAACACTTCACATGCCATACTTAGGGTATTTTGTAGTTTACAACAAGGTACAAAAGGGGTCGATTTAATTCCTACACGGCTTTTTCCTGACATGTCATGTTTATTCAAGCAGTTAAAAGCCCGAACACCGAAAACAAGGCATTTGATTCATGTAAATACGTTGAAATCAAGAAATAATGTGCTGGAGTAGGTTTAATTATTTTGTATAGAATTGTCTTTTAGGATTCTATCAACATAACATATTCAATATAGTTTTGCTAAAATGTCATATGTAAATGTTTCACAATATCTTTGTTATTTGAAATAATAATAACAGATATTGTTATCTGGCACAGCGCTTATAAAGCGTTTGAGTTGAGCCTGAGCGCGTTCTTAAGCAGTTGATTTTTCAGATTTGAGCCTATGCTCAAATCTGACCAATCAAATGTTTGAAAACGATTTCAGACTTTATAAGCATGTACCCTCCCTTGCCTATTAGTGATTGTAATCTTTAGAAAGGGATATTTGCAACTACAGCGTTCCCTCCCTTCAACGGTTCCCTCCTTACAACGACACTTGCCGCTGTTCCCCAAACGAGACATTTATGTCCAACATTTTCACTGCTGCCATATCGTCTGCTAAAAATTGTTGTCTGCTGCCTTGTTTGACATTTTGACAGGAAAAAACTTAATGACGAGTGACAAACAGCTTGGATTCAAGCTGTTTGCAAATATAAACCAATTTCTCTCCCTATAACGACTCCCTCCGAACAACGCATACATGTTTGGTCTCCCATTGGATGTCGTTGTAGAGAGGGAGCGCTGTAATAGTACTTTTTACGTGATCATTATGCCCTTCTTATATTCATTTTTGTACATACAATGATGATTTACCTTCGAATCTAATGTTTCCTTAGAGCACACGTATGATTGGAACAGGGTTTTATCTAATTGACTAAATAATAGCATTACTGTCATCAGAAATCTGAAGAATCATTACTTGATTTGTAAATCAGGTTCGATTTCGTTTTTGTCATATATTCAATGTAAATCTGTAATGGTAAATGTGTAATGAACTTGAGAGAGTCAGACTCTGGTGAACTGAACACCATATTGTATAAGACTTGTGGGAGGGTATGAGAATGTGTGGGTGTATATGTGTGTGAGAGAGTGAGTGTGTGAGAGAGTAGCACACATAGAGATACAGAGAGAGAAATAGAGGAGAGAGAGAGAAGGATAGAGAAACATGACATTCGTAAAAACTCCTAATTCAATATTTATTGCTTTTTAGCTCATCTGGGCACAAAGTGCTGAAGGTGAGCTTTTGTGGTCAGTCAATGTCCGGCCTCCGTCGTGTGCGTCAGGTGGTGTGTTTCGTGTGTCAACAAATTCTTTTAAACATATTCTTCTTCATCACCACATGCCTGATTGCAACACAACTTTACAGTTAGTCTTGTCTAAGAGCTAAGATATTTGGCACAAAGCATCGTCTACAGTTCCGATATCAAGATTGTTCAAATTATTTCCCTGGGGTCAAAAATAGCCCGCCATGTGGGTCACAATTTTACAAATAGTTATATAGTGAAATCTTCAAACAACTTCTTCTAAAAAACCCACAAGGGCCAACTTTAAGATATTTGGCACATAGTATCATCTACAGCTCCTCTATCAAGGTTGATCAAGATTTGCCCCTTGGACAAAAATGGCCTCTCACATGGGGATCCCAGTTTTACTTAAGAGTTATTTACATGTGTAGTGAAATCTTCTAGACCAGTTGTGTTGTGTTCGGACTTAAAATTTCACCGTATTTTTATACATAACCTCGAAGTCCAGTCGTGTTCTAGAGCAGTTAGTTTACTTTGACGACTCGCTTTGAAGACTTGTTACAAATGAGAAATGTTAGATGGTCGGTCATCAAGAGTGATGATTTCGTTGATAAATGAAATTAGTGGTGATGTCTTGCAAGGGTGATAGCCAGAAATGAACCCACCGATTTCGGAGAAAATTTCGACCGGAGTCGAATTCCTTTCACTTATTATTATAAAATAGAACTATGATGTTCGCGGGCTTTCTTTTTTATATTTTTACTTTTTTCAAAAAACGGTATTTTGTTATAGTTTAGATTCTTATTATATAGGATCTGAAAAAAGATGTATTTGTTGGGGATGGATAGAGACTTAGCATTCGACGAAGAGCTGTTTTTGTTTGCTCCATAATCAGAGGATATAATTCTGTTATTTACGTAATGTAATATTCAGCTTTAAAGGTTTTTTTATTCTCATTGCATATGTACAACACATTGAGTTAGATCACTAGGTTACAAAAACTCCCAGTAAGTTTCTTCGTATTTTCAGTCTAAGTGTTGTTGAATAGACAAATTTAACATTGTTCAATACTATTGTGCTCTTAAGTCTTTTTGCATTTAACCAATATCTATATAATCAGGAAGTAAATTGTTTTTCTAACCAGTGGGAAATTTACTGGGCGTCTTATCAGACTCCAAACTGTTAGCAAATGTTAGCAAATTCGAGTTAGCAGCGAAAGAGTCAATTGTGAATAGTATTTGTCAACATTCATGCTAGAAGTTTCGTTTCGAAGAAACACAATAATCTGTGAGTAGATGCTACTATTTTTGTAGATATAGAGGATCTTAAATGAGTGTTCATATTTATTTGATTTTTTAAATGAGTCTTTTTGAAACGATAAAAAAACGAGCTTTTCGAGTTACAGTGGAGAATCTGTTATTCTTTCCCGTTTAAACGCAATCGAAACGCAAACGCAAAGTACAACTTTTGTACAATTCTGATAATTCATGTTTATATTGGTGGCAAATAGTTAGGAGCCTGATCAGACGCCGGGTTACCCAGCGTCTGATCTGGCTCCAAAATTGTTTGTAATAGAAAAAATAGTTTTAGCGTAAACGCTTTTATTGCGAAAGAATAACGTTTTCTCAACTGTAGCAGCGAAAGAGTCGGTTTCGAAGAAACATAATAATCTGTGAGTAGATGCTACTATTTTCTGTAGATATACGTTTTAACATAATCATATGTGTTGAGTTAATCACAAGTTCAGTGCTTGAAATGTATTAAATGTTACAAATCTTTAATCCGAATACAATGCTTAAAACTTCAAGTAAGGTCCGTTATCAGACGTGTGGTTTTGATCCCCATTGCTACAGGGGCATATCGTATTGATAAATGAGAAGACAATTTGTTATTGCTTTAGTTCCGCGTGGTTAGTAAAATGGTTTTACTATCCTTATTCAAAACATTGAGGAATTGTTCGAATGAGCCTACTAACCACTCCAATCTTTACACAACAGTCCAAGCTATTTCAATGATTATTCATAAAGCTATGAAGAACTGGGATTTATGAAGATATGTTGTGGTACAATACAGGATGGATTTTGTCTGTTGCCAACTACTCTGAAGACCTTATACATGTACTTCTTGTCTAATGATTTAGTATCTATTCAATAAACAAGGAATATATTGTTGATTATGATATGTTAGTTATATTACGTAAATGTTATCTTGTGTACACATAATCAGAGTATAATGTATATATTTTTAGCTCACCTGGGCAAAGCTATGGGTAAGAAATTAGGATTGCCTTTTCGTCTGGCGTCCGTCCGTCCGTCCGTCTACAATACGATCGTTACCACGCTAGTGTCTACAATTTTGCATGGAGTTTGATCAAACTTGTATAAACTGTATATTGGTCAAATCGACTCAAGATTTATCTGCCCTTGGTGTGTTGAAAATGCTATATTTAATAGTGTAACTTGTCTACCAGCTACAGTATTAAATTGAGTTTGATCTAACTTGCTCACAATGTATATGACTATATCATATATGTTCTTGGCACTTCACTTCAGTTATGATTGAAATCTGACAGTTTTGTCGTGATTTATCAGCACTTGATTTGCTCAAATGCTAGAAAGGGTCTTTTTCAGTATTGTTAACACTCAAGTGTCTGCACATTTGCATGGCATTTCTTTCAGACTGGCATAAACTGCATATGGCTGTAAGATCTTAGTAAAATTTGATAATGGTTGAATCTGACCAATGGGCCAAGAGTTACATTTGTATCTGCAATTGATGGGTTGAAAGTGCCATATTTAACAGTGTTACCCATTTACTAGCTTCAGCATTGAATGGATTTTGCTCGTACTTGCACACACTGTTTATGACTATACTTTTTTGTATGAGTTATGGTTGAAAACTGACTATTGTGTCAAGAGTTATTTCCTCTTGATGTAGTCAAATTTTCCAGGAAAGGCCTTATTACAGTATTATTTACGCTATAATTTTTACAAATTTGAATACTAGCAACTCACAATTGAATACTAGCAACTTCAGTATTACTTCAGTATTTAATTGATTTTGATATTATTTGCACACACGTACTGAATAAACACGTTGTTTTGATATGATAAAATCTGGGTGACGTTAGGTAATTCTGTTAAAAAGTAGGCTAGAAGGTTAAATCATAGGAAACGCCTCCGAATACTCTTAGGTCTATATTTAAGCTCTGAATTAATGAAACTCGCTCAGAAGAATCACCTTGACAAACTCTAAGTAATGTATTAATATAGGGTGCTTTTTTCTTTTCATATAAAAAAGTAATTCAGTTGGTCAAATCATAAGCAAAGCTGCTTAACCCTTTACCCAATAGCATGTTTCTAGTGTTGAAGATATGTGACTACTTAAAGCAGGTTGAAAGAAAAGCAGAATGTGCCTTAATGCACATTCTGCTTTACTTTCAGCCTGCTTTAAGCTATTATCTGCAAGGAAACTAAATATAACTCTTATGAATTATATTCATGACTGTATAAATTGGAACTATTTTCTTCAGCGGAGGAATAAATTAAATACGCTAAAAGTCGCTTCTATTGGGAAAAGGGTTAATACACTTAGGGTCATACCTGTATCCCAAATTTCACGAATCTTACTCAGTATAATTAACTTGTCAGTATCTAGGTCCTGTGTAAATATGGAATGTATTTGGTAAGAAAGTAGGTCAGTAGGTAGAATTATAGTCAATAAATGGCTACGGAATACTCAAGAAGCCATATTTTTTTATCACAACAATGTAGAACAAGCATGTTTGCAGTTCTATGTTTTCAGGCCTCAGGTGAGCATTATATCGTCTCATGTCCCTTTTCTTAATGATTCTAATGATTCATTGTCTACTGTATGAATTATGAATATTGTAAAATATATGCTATTGATTTTATAACGATTGTTACCTGTACGTAAATATATGAGCCATGTCATGACAAAACCTGCCTTATTGCATTGCAAACAGTGTATAGCAATGCCTGCCGCCACGTCAAAGACGCGACGGCTGCCCTTGCTCTACACTGTTTGATACCCACATGTATCTAAAGCATTTTATGTAGCTGTATTGTATAAGGTATTTGGCATTGTAGACCAAACTCAGATATATACAGAGCCTGTGATGGCAACGATACTTGGTCTGTAAAATGTTGCAATGCAATAACGCAGGTTTTGTCATTGCTCGGCTCAAATATATTATTTTGTGTAAACACTAACCAGAGTATATAGTTCATTCTATTTACAGTTTGATGTTTATTTACAGTGGTAAGACTGCTTGATTCCCATTTCAAAACAACATTGATTTATATTACCAGGTTACAACATGAACACCTCCAATAAAGTCATTCGTAGTTTCAGTCTTAATGTTAACTCTTTCAACGCCATGGACCTGTTTAGAATAGGGCCTTTTAGAATATACTTTTTTATATGTGCAAACAGTGTAGACCCAGATCAGAGGGCTCATGTAGGAGCCCTGTGATCAGGGTCTGCACTGTTTGCTGATTTAGACCAGTATTTATTAAACTACCAAGAACTACAAGGGAATCTTACAATCCACAATAGTTGCTTAGGGTTGAAAGAGTTAAAAAGGCCTGTTAAATCATTTTTACATTTAACTCAATATACATTTATACGAGCGAATACCACGTTGCGTTTTGAGCGGATGCAGGTTTACTCAAGGTCTTGTCTGGTTCCAAAATGTTTATAAATGCTGATCATGTGGTCTTGTAGGCAGTGTACACGTTAGTTGTGTGACATTGGCAGAATTCATTTTAGCAGTTACGCATCGAAGAAACACAAACTTTATAATAGGTTTTAATATCATTAACATTTTAGATAAATTGACTACTCAAAAGATCCACAAGGGAATCTTACAAGCCACAAGAGTTATTTAGGGTTGAAAGGGTTAAATAGGCCTTTTAAATAATTTTTACATTTAACTCAATATATATTTATACGAGCGAAAACCACTTTGGATTTTGAACGGATGCAGTCTTGTCTGGTTCCAAAATGTTTGTAAATGCTGTTGAGTGCATGTAGGCAGTGTACACGTTAGTTGTGTGATATTGGCAGAATTCATGTTAGCAGTTACGCATCGAAGAAGCACAAGCTTTATAGTACGTCACAGTACCGTTAACAATTTAGATATTGGCTTTCAAAGAAATGTTGTTATGAGTGTCAAACAATTTGGTCTCAGATAAGACGCCGCGATACGCAGCTCCTCACCAGGGTCCAAAATATTGGCTAAACAACCTTTGCGTTCGCATTGAAATGTAGCGCCGTAGCGTCGGTGAAAATTGTGGTTAAATTGAATTGAAATAATAAATGAATGTCAGTATTTTTTCGTGCAATAGAACACGGATAGTCGTTGAGGTGCTGGTATTTAAATCACTCGGTATTCGGTCTCGTAATTTAAGCACTATGCATCTCAACTCCTATCCGTGTTCTATTGCACGATAAACAGCTGGTATGAATATGTTATTTCTTAGATAAACACTTTGATGCAATTCGTTCGTTTAACATGTAATGAGATTTTTTTAATGAGTAATCAATTTCAATAAAGTTTAGTTCTTTAGTTATCGTTTCGACTTATTTCTTATTTCCAATAAGTACACCAATCATTATTCACGATAAAAACAACTTCAACAGATTTATGAATGAAGTAAATCTGAACAACGAGTGTCAGACAATTTGTATCCTGATCAAACGAGAGACATTAGACGACTAATCTGGATTTTAACTTTTTGCCAATGTAGGTCATGACACCTTAACCCTTTACCTGATAGCCTATTTCTAGTATTGAAAATAGGTGACTACTTAAAGCAGGTTGAAAGTAAAGCAGAATGCGCCCTAAGGCGCATTCTGCTTTACTTTCAGCCTGCTTTAAGCTATTAACTGCTAGAAAAAGGAAAGTATTTAATATGACACATATTCATTACGGTATAATTTGGAACTATTTTCTTCAGCGGATGGATAAAATGAATGTGCTAAAAGTCGCTTCTATAAGGGAAAGGGTTAAGCATGCTAACTGATATGTGGGTAATATTAGTTTGTTAGGCGTTTCAGTATCATACGCGCTTATCAAAATAATGCAAGACATATGCAATATATAGAGGATCTTACACGAGTGCTCATTAATTATCATTTTTAATAAACGAGTTGACTAAAACAATATGACGCGAGCCTTGGCGAGCGTTATATTTATTTTAGTCAACGAGTTTATTAAGAATGATAAATAATGAGCACGAATGTTAGATCCTATTTATCACATAAACATTTTAAATCCTTTTAAGTCAACTGAATCCGTAGTTTTTTGTCTCTCCGCCATATATATTTTCCGCCAAAACTTGACGTTGTTTACAGTAACGCCATGGCAAATGACGTCAGTTGGCGCCCCGCGCCATGCAGCGCTCGTGGACGAACAGGTAGGGCCGGAGCCCAAATATTGATATTTCACTATAGTTTATTGAATGGCTTTATAACTCTCCCAGAGTCGGTTTTATGTGATAAGATATAATTTTGAAGCACACCATTTGCAAACTACAGCTGAATATTCGAATGCAGTCAAAGCATGTGCTTTTGATATGTGAATAGCGTGTGCTACGTTGTAAAATAATTTCAACAGGGCCACTATCACATGTGCTCGATATGATATTTGTGTACATGACATTTTTAAAATGCTGTGATTATACGACCTTCTGTTTTATAATTTGTGTTTGGGTAATGATTCAATTTAGTCAATTTCCTTGAAAGGCTCTTGCAATTTAATATCATCTCGTTCTTAACCTGTCAACACACATCTTAGACATGCTCATTTTCGAAGACAATCTATGTTTTTCAACTATACATTTTGTATTTCCACACTTTATGCCATCGAGTTGACTATCGATAGGTAGTATTTAATACGCGAATAACACTCTTCGTTGGCATATTGAAGTGTAAGGGTAAACGATAAAATATCAGGTTGTTCATACATGGGTTTTAAGTCGCTTTAACAGTATTTCAGTCATGTCGCGACACCGGGAGACAAGCTGCCAGATCAACACCTAATTTGAATTGATCTAAAATATGAGTAATTGATCTAGAATTTTTGCCCTGGCCAGAATATCAAAGTTACAAATATTCTGGATTTTAACCTTTTCAGTACTTAGACTGACGTAGAAATGAATCATTTTATGGTGAATTTATCTATTTTTACTTGACAGTTTACACCTTTTGGCAGCCTTCTACTGTATCATTATAGTCTGCCAGTTGACCAAGCAGACATGCCACAGAACCACACGAGGTAAAAACAACAACAACCAGGGCTCCAGATAAGAGGGGGTAAATTGAACAGATCCAACACTTTCTCACTCATTTTATCACCAAACCCTATGGTGTTACTACTCATTAGAATCGTCTCGGAGAGACGATTCTAATGAGTAGTGACACCATAGGGTTTAATTGAGAAATAAAGATTTTAGTTTTTGAAATACCCCCCTTATCTGGAGCCCTGAACAACGTTGTTTTGATTGTGCTCGAAACAATTTATTCCACCATCCCGGCTAATAGTCATGAATATGTATTATAAAAATAGTTTCTGTATCTTAGCAGATAGTAGCTTAAATCAGGCTGAAAGTATTTAGCAGACTACACCCTGCGCCTGAAGGCGCATTCTTTTTTTTTACTTTCACCCTGATTTAAGTGGTCACAAATCTTAAATACATTGTGCTAGAAACAGACTATGGGGTTATGGGTTTCCATCAATCCTTTTCCTGATCTAATATGTATGTGTTTATTTAAAGTTTAGCATATTGTAAACCAGTATCGACCAATATCAATCTTCTGATAAGAGTTTGCTGTAGTTTAAATCTAGTCTTGTAATTGTGTACGAATAACTAAATCCCCGACAAGTTACCGCTTTTTTAATATCTGATTCGGTTAATGATTTTCGTCGTTGCAAGCCGTCGAGAATTAGTTTGTATATTCGCATTTTATATTAAAAACTGTGCAAGTCGAAATACAGTCGTATAGTGTAATATGATGTCTGATCAGTATCAAAACTGTCTGTAAACGTCTGTGATAAGTTTATACACAGTTACCCGACCTAGACTTCTATTATCTTTGACATCGATACCTGCGTAGACATTGTTTATACCTTTGTACGGTCCATATTTATGACGATACAGTAAAATGTCTCAATTACGACCATTCAAACAAAGGCTAATTTTTATTGTATAAACGACATGATATTATGACAGTTAAAAGCACGGTGACAGTAAAACAGAAAGCTCCTGTGGGGGCTTTCTGTTTTACTGTCAACTTGCTTTAAGCAGCCACTTTTCGTGAACACCTGGTAGATAACACAATCTAGTTGTCGTAATAGAAATGTTTAACTGTATTACAAAATATTATCTACACAGATGTCGATATGTATTCTAAACTTATAAAGGTGTGTACAGTGATGTTCGCGTTAGGTAGGCAGTTAATTGATTGTTCTATATATCAATGCTGTTATTCTATCCAGCACTTACTCATTCGTCCTTCAATTGTACAAATGTTGTTTCCAATAAAGTACATGTACAGTATTAACTCGATACTTCCAATTCGCGTTAGTTCGAACATACCCATATTTCAAAGTTAAAGCGTGGCTTAGCCACGTTTTAACTTTGAAATACGGGTATGTTCAACGTTAGCGAGATCGAAATTGACGAATTATCGAAATTAGACTTGTGATATAATTATAATGTCGATGTTTAACGAGTTCGAAGTATCGAGTTTTGACTGTATATTCCATTTTGGCTATTAAGGGTATTACTTTACAATTTATTGCAAAATGACAAACAAAGAATACCCATAACAGTCTAAGGCTCCTAAATGAGTCCTCTATGGGTCTACACATTACATAGGACAAGTGTACTCTTCACGGTTACACTGTAAAGGACGAGTATACCTGTCACTAGGGAAGAATCGGTTAATCTACCATTTCATAGAGTAATCAATTATGCACCATAACAAATATGCTATAGCCTAGCAGGTGATAGCTTAAAGCAGGCTGGAAGTAAAGCAGAATGCGCCTTAAGGCGCATTCACACGTACTATCAACCTGCTTTAAGAGGCAGTCACCCGTCTTCAAAACTAGAAACAGGCTATGGGGAAAAGGTTAAGCACCTCCTATAAGTTGAAAGATATTTGAACTTTATCTTGTTTATTTTGATCGCAAACGACATATAACATCAACTCACCAGCGGTTGGTTAAAATTGTGACTTATGTGAAATTCATATTTCTATTTGTAATAACAAATAATTTCTCCATGTAATTCAGGTAGGCAGAATAAACGGTTTCATCTGACAGGTGTGGAAGGACTTCTGCAATTACAAACCAGAATGATGGAGCATACACAGATTATGTACAGCGCTCACTCTCTCCAACGGGAGACAACATTTGTATGTGTTTCTCTGAGGGAGTCGTTATGGAGAGGGACAATTTCAAACAGCTTGAATCCAGATTAGACGCCGCGTAAAGCGGCGTCTGATCTGGATTCATGCTGTTTGTCATTCGTCATTAAGGTTTTTTGTCAAAATGTCCATTAAGTAACTTTAAAAAAAACAACAAGCAGACGACAATTTTAAGTAGACGACATTGCAATCGTGCATAAGTTGGACATAATTGCCCTGTTAAGGGAGCTGCCACAAGGGTCGTTGTAAGGAGGGAGTCGTTGTTGGGAGGGCCCGTGTATGAAGGGAACACTCTAGATCGAAAAGTTATTGAGGTCTTCTCCATAAAGGGGCTTGTTTACCCTCCCATCACCGAAACCTCTAGTGATGACTAAACGTGGGGCCTCATCTGGATCAAAACTGTTTTAAAACCATAATGTTCTTATTGCTTATATTAAGAAGACCGAATTCAGAATTTTAGCAGACGACATTTCAAGCCAGCAGATTGACGTTCACATGATGTTGAAAGAGCTATTTGACCCATGTCTACCTTCAGTACTCCCTCCCTACAACGCTCATCTGAACAACGATTCCCTCCATAGTGAACGTTCTTGAGACACTGCTAACAAAGGAATTTATTAAAGGTTAAAATGGCGTATTTATGGGGGTAATAGGTTAATGTAAGAAGGACTGCAACAATAGGTACATGAAAACTTTATTTTCTCTCATATATACATAAATTTGTTCAATATCGTATAGAAAATAGAAAAGAAAATGTTGTTTGTTTCATATGGCTTATCTGAATAATGGTAGTGTTCATAAAACAAGTGAACGTTTAACTCTTTGCATGCCAGCGGCGGATATGACTGCCACAGTGATTACCTTTGCAAACAGTTTGGATTCTGATGAGACGCCGCGTAACGCGGCGTCTCAACAGGATCCAAACTGTTTGACACTCTGATCCTGTTTTGAAAAGAAGTTTTGAAAATTCTAATTTTTGAACAGTAGCAGACGACAATTGTTGCAGACGAAGTCTGGTCAATGTTTGAAAATTAAGGGTTATATGAAATTTACGATTTATCGCAAAGTGACAAACAGTGAAGACCCTGTTCAGAAGACTACTGTAGGAGCCTTCTGGTCTGGACGTTAAGTTTTTGCATAGGACAAGTGTACTGTTTCACAGGAACACTGTTTGTAAAGGGTGCGTATTTGGTGTCAGCACAGATCAATGGGTTCAGTTAGCACAAAGTATAACTCTATACACGATAAATTAGCAGTTCTCTAAATCTGATGGCAGTTTAATGCCGAGGGCCAGAATAAGCCCTATTTAGTGAGTTTACCATATGCGAGCTGTCTGCTTCAATTTTAGAACCTCCTTAACCCTTTACTCCACAGAAGCGCCTTAACACATTTAGTTCATTCCTTCACTGAAGAAAATATTTCCAACTTATACAATCATATGTATATGTATTATGAGAAATATATTTGGACTATCTATAGTTGCTCTTTATGTACAATATAATTATGTCAAAATGACAAACAGTGCAGATCCTGATCAGAGGGCTCCTTTAGGAGCCCTCTGATCATGATCTACACTGTTTGCATTGGGCAAACTATATTCTTGTTATGTAGGCCTACTGTTAGTAAATGGCGAGTATATTCGTCACTAGGGCTCAAATGGGCTAATATAGCCGCTGGCCATACATTTCAGGGTACATTTATCCACAACTTTTCAAGCACTATCAATGAAAACGAAAACACTCTGTTACTCAAACAGCATATCTGATGCATGATATGACCACAGTCTACAATGTGATGGGTTCCACTCTTTGCCAATAAACGCGTCGATGCTTAAGACTTTATTGCACTCAATTAGGAGCCTGAACTGTTTGACCTTCGTGTAGATCTAAATATGCTACAATAGAATACTGATTTAAACAAAGTGTAAATACATGTTACATTTACTCTACGCGAAGTGTGTATCCTGTGCCACTGTGTGCTGTGAATTTAAGGCATCTCAAAGTGCATAAGCAGATGATAGAAAAGAAAAATATTGACAATTAAAGACTCATTGACATACATGTATTCAGAATATTAGATAATCACCATACAAAATACTCAACTTTCATCTCTAACATACACAACATGTATAAAAAATATATATTTTGGAAAAGATAAAGATTCTATGTCAGATCTAGTTAATTCCCAGTGAAATATAAATTCAGTAAAATGGCACAATTCAAACATTTTGTTCATCATGAAAACATGAATACTAATATTATGGCACCTAGGTGCAATACTTTGAATTTAGTATCGATAGCTCCCAAAAAGGGAAAGGAGGCGAGGTGATGGGGACTTTTCATAACCTCGTGCCATGGTTATATTTACAGCTATTGATATGAGTGTGGACGTTCTCAAGCTTTTGATTGGTCAGTTTTTAGCAAAATACTCAAATCTAACCAATCAAAACGTTGGAAGCGATCTCAAGAGATTCGTTTCAGGGCCTGGGCATCTTATTTTGTCTCAACCCATGACTACTCTAAGAGAAATACTATTGAGTTGTCACAACAAAAATTTGGTAATGACACAAAGGCGAATCAAGTGTTATCTAAAACAGGGCTGCCATTTCTCCAGATATTTCCTAAATCTTAGGATTTTTTCCCCAGATACATGGTAGCTTAAAGCAGGTTGAAAGTAAAGCAGAATGCGCGTTAAGGCGCATTCTGCTTTACTTCTAGTCTGCTTTAAGAAGTCACATGTCAACAGAACTAGAAATAGGCTATGTGGTAAAGGTACGATCCGTACAATCGCACTTGAAAAATGCAAAATTGGAAATCTTAGGATTTTTCATGCCAACTTATGGCAGCCCTGCTAAAACCATTGTTTTAATTGATAATTCAACAGCAAAATGTGTTTAAATTGAATCAGGATATGAGGATAGCTGCGTAGTGGAGAATACCTGGGGACCGGCTTACAAAAAGTCGTAGGACAAATATTGTCAAGTCAGATTCCAAAGAGATGTCAAAAGACATTGTAACTTTTTAACTTTGAAATACATTAATTAATTTGAGTTAGAGATATATATATAGTCACTGGAATGTTACTTAGTACCTATTCTGTTAACCGTAACTGGACACTTTTACACTAGTTTGGTTTCAAATAATGATAAGCTTCATTCGATGATGCAGGTTTGGTTTCTATGTGTGGCGATTTTAACGAGTCGTCACAACTCAAGGGTTGATGGAAACAGCAAGGAGAAAGTTGTTGGTTGGTTGGTTTGCTAAATTCAGCCATAGGCTTATTGGTCAAGTGAGTCTGGATAAAGAAGGTTGGGTACTCTACAGTTGATTTGGATTTGTAAGAGTAGGTCCAGTTGCGTTTACCAGTACAAGGCAAAAAGCATAAAACATACTGCATTTTTTGTGTGAAACAAACAAACAAACCCAACAAAGAAATACAAAATGACGGCCATGTTAACTCTTAGAGTAAACTGCTGATCACGGTTCGACTAATACTTGTACAATGTTTGGATCTAGATCAAACGCCGCCCAAGGAGGGTTGTGCATTATACAGAAAAACAATTCTCTATTACGACCTCTAAAATTAAGGTCACTTAATAGCATGAAAGGACAGGTGGCAGCTTAAAGCAAGGTGAACGTGAAACAGAAAGCCCCCGAAGGAGCTTTCTGTTTTACTTTCATCTTGATTTAAAGCAGTAACCTATCTTAAATACAAAATAATTAGCGTAATTTAGTGGTCGTTATGGATGATTTATTTACAACCAAATTACCTCACATTCGCTCGAACACGCTTACATTATTGAAGTTTATTTACATGTCATGGACACAAGTAAAATCTCTCGAAAACATAGATATTCTCTCTCCTTGTGTAAAGTGTTTTTTGATACCCTGACGTCACAATCTTGTTCACAATGTAAAAGTTTGTATACCGCCAAACAGCCAAGGGTATCCGTTACCACTGGCGGCCATTTTGTTTCCTTTTAGATAGCCTGGTTCCCGAACCTCTGCCATGACGCTGTAGCACTGTTGGGGTCATGCATGTTGCACGTGCTGATGGTGAGGAACACGGCAACAACCACGTTCAAAGCCGCACCTAGACCTATAAATAGAAAGAACCATGCGCTACATATAAACATTCGGCTACAGAGGACTGTTGCTGACCGTCGCCGCAAGGGTTGCAATGACACGCCATTAACCCGTTCCTCCATAGAAGCACCTATTAGCGCATAATTAATGTGTTTTACAGTCATAAACATGAACCAAAAGAAATAGTTTCTATATCCTAGCAGATGGTAGCTTAAAGCAGGCTGAAATTAAAGCAGAATGTGCCATTAGGCACATTCTGCTTTACTTTCAGCCTGCTTTAAGTGATCACCTGTCTTTCAAAAGTTGAAACAAGCTATATAGGGTCATGGGTTAACAACTTAACAGTCTAGACAAACGTGAATAATTAGCTGCTGCAATAACAGTAACAAATAAGATATAAATAATCTGTAACTATTTCCAACACCACTGAGCCCGATATTCTGCGGTGATAGAAATGTTTTATCAGTTTCCATACGCGGACCCTTCAATATTTTTTTCTCTGAGAGGGGTTACTCAGTTCAGCATCCAGACGCCAGGTAACCCTGATCCGACTCCAACAAGGCTCCAGATGTGGACTAAACTGAACAAATCCTGCATTTCTCACTATTTTAGCACTAAATCCGTTGGTGTTATTTACTTACTACTCATTAGTCTCAATAGAATCGTCTCGAAGAAACGATTCTGATGAGTAGTAACACCATCAAGGATTTGAAATAGTCCCCTTATCAGGAGTTCTGCTCCCAACTGTTTGCTATTGCAGTTCAACTGGTATTTGTAGCATAAACTTGTTTTATTTCTCCATCGTATCTTCTCGGTTGAACCCTTTTAACTGATCAGGGCTAGGCCTAACAACACTTGTTCAGTAAATAGTGCAGACATTGCTCAAGCAAAGTACAGTGCTCCCTCTCTACAACGGCCCTCCCAACAACGATTCCCTCCGTACAACGACCTTGTCGCAGTTCCCTAAACAGGACAATTATGTACAACCTATTCACAGCTGCAATGTCGTCTACTTAAAATTGTCGTCTGCTGCTCTCCTCAAAGTTACATAATTGACATTTTGATGGAAAAAAACTAAATGGCGAGTGAAAAACAGCTTGAATCCAGATGAGACGCCGCGCTACGCGGCGTCTCATCTGGTGTCACTCCTGTACAAAAGCCCTTCTTCTTCCTCCATAGAACTCTATAGTAAATTGGCAATATTCTCCTGTCTCTGTCCAGTTCCAGGACCTACCGGTCAATATAACGACCCTGTTTCCATGGAAAGCAATAACATGGCACCAGAATTAACAAAAGAAAAAGATACCATTAAGGTTCAACTTTTCCACAAATTTCACATTTCTAAGGTCACCGTTAATATTTACAAAATGAAAGTTGATGACTCGCCGCACCACACTCGCATCTCTGACCACATGTTCTCACAAATTAGTTCCCAAATAGAACCCAGAAACACCTTTGATTTATCAACAACATCACTATTTCAGCTCAAAAACAAATGCATCTGCAGTTAATCAGCATTTTCAATAAAAAATATGACCATGAACACACACACATCAATTTTTCAATATATAAATTAGGAACTATTTAGGCACCCTACGACCCGGAAGCACTTCCGTACAGGTGTGACACCATCTGGGTTCAAGCTGTTTGCAAATGTCCCTACCTAAAACGACTCCCTCCGAACAACGCACGTAATTTTTGTCTCCCTTTGGGTGTCGTTGTAGAGAGGGAACGCTGTATGTGGTCTCTGTGGTGAAGTAATCTGTTTTAAACCATACCCGTCTTACTTGATATCTCAAATTTGAAATTTAGAAAATTTAACTATAAAGTACTATTGTAAACTAAAAGCGTGACACAGTTTGGATCCTGGTCAGACTTCGAATAATGCAGCGTCTGAATAGGGTCCAAACTGTTTGCAATTAAGTATTTTGCTCGGGCGACAGCAGTGAAAGGGTTGGTATGAGCGTGCCAGGGCTGCCATAAGTTGACATGAAAAATCCTAAGATTTCCAAATTTGCATTTTTCAAGTGCGGTTTTAGGAATCGAACCTTTACCCAATAGCCTATTTCTAGTTTTTTTTTGGCATGCGACTTCTTTAAGCAGGCTGGAAGTAAAGCAGAATGCGCCTTAAGGCGCATTCTGTTTTACTTTCAGCCCGCTTTAAGCTATCATGTACTAGAAAAAAATCCGAAGATTTAGGAAAAATCCGGAGAAATGGAAGCCCTGGCGTGCCGTCGATCAAAACATTAAAGTAAGTGGGTCTAGTAGTATTATTGTAGGGAGAACTCCTTGGCAAGGCAGGATACTCTACATATCATTCGTTACATGACGCATGGATTGTCTCCCTTGCCTATGATGGGTGTTGTACGGGGGTTTATTAAGCCTGTTGAGTTTCCATGGCAACGTCTTTGTGACGTTTTACTGACCAAGATTGCTTATCAGACACAGTTTCCATGTGAAGGCTACAGTAGAAAGGACGTTTTTTGAGATTGTTTAGTTGCAGTGTTCCTGTGGCGCGGTTCAGTAGCGATTTGTTTTTGGGTTCTTCATTAGAAGATTCTACCATTCTTGTTGACTTTCTTAAATGAAGTCAGCCAATCCATTCAATCGTTAACCCCATTCATTGCCTTACCCCGAATACAATGCCGGTTATTTGCAAACAATTTGGATCTTGATCAGACGCCGCGTTACGCGGCGTCTGATCAGCATCCAAACTGTTTGCACAGTCCACTGTTGTCGCCAATAGAAGTGAATGAGTTAAGTTTCGTAAAACAAAAACAAACATCATGATTCAGATTGGGACTATCTATCAAGACGAGAACAAATCACGATATGCAATCTGTCTTTGTGTCAACAGTGTTAACATCGCTTGGCAAAATGCCATGTTGTCTCCACTTTCAACTGTATTGATCTTATTATACACCCGATTCATTGAAGGAAGAGTGTGGTTATTCCAGTTCGATGCCGTTCGATTTGACGTTGACTAGATTTAACCCATTCCCTTAATAGAAGCGCCTTTTAGCGCATTTGATTTATTCCTACACTGGAGAAAATAGTTCCAATTAATACAGTCATTAATATGTTTTATAAGAAATGTTTATAATATTCCAGCAGATGATAGCTTAAATCAGGATGAAAGTAAAGCAGAATGCGCCTTAGGGCGCATTCTGCTTTACTTTCAACCTGATTCATGTGGTCACCTATCTTAAATACCAAAAGAAGGCTATAGGGTAAAGGGTTAAATGCTGTGTTTGTTATTATTATTATTGTTGTTTTTATTATTGTTATTATTTATAATTGTCGTCATCATTATCATTAATCAATATTATTACATATAATTTTATTTTATAACTTTATTATCACATTTTTATTATTACATGCATTATTAATATTATCATAAAATTTACTGCATACTTATTATTATTATAATGATGATTATTACTACAGTATCATCATCATATTCCAACAATAATAACAGGAGTACCATAGTTACATTTTACTCATGCAGACTTATAATAATTATTACTACTATTTATTATAGTATCATTTTCCATCATATTATAATTATTGTTATTAATTTTACATTTTATACATGCATACCTGGCATTTACTAGCAACGTGATAAATCAATGCTTAAAGTGGGACCTGATCTGGATCCAAACAGTGCCACAGTGATTACCTTTGCATGGATCCTGATTAGACGCGACGTCTCATCAGGATCCAAACTGTTTGTCACTCTGATCCCGTTTTGAAAAGAAATTTTAAATATTCTATTTTTAGAAAATAGCAGACGACAATTGTTGCAGACGGAAAAAGATACCCAGCGTCAGAAGTGTTAAAACGCCGAAAACCAAGGAAGACTTTCACTTTCACTTGTATACGGTTGAGAGCATTCTCTACTTGGCTCTTTCAACACTTAGTAACTCTTGTGGGTTGTTAAGTTTTTCTTGTGAATATTTTAAGTTACCAAAACATGAACCAGTCTACTTGGAATAAGGTCAAAATGCCTTATGTAGACTTGTATTAATACTAGAGTATTTTCTTTATTTGGCGTCTGATCAGGTTCCAAACTGTTTGCAAATAACCCTTGTACAGTGAAGAATCTGTTATTCTTTCCCGTTTAAACGCAAACGCAAAGCGCTAAAACGTAGAAAAGAACAACTTTTGGACAATTCTGATAATTCTTGTTTATCTTGGTGGCAAAGAGTTTGGAGCCTGATCAGACGCCGGGTTACCCGGCGTCTGATCTGGCTCCAAACTGTTTGCACTGCAAATAATAGTTTTAGCGTAAACGCGTTTATTGGGAACAAATAACAGATTCTCCACTGTACTCGGGGCAAGGCAATGAAGGGGTTAAAGGCTCGTATGGTTGTCAAAGGGTAGTTTTGAATTGCTTTCTCGTACGACACTGTTTTGTGAATTTGTAATCACTGAACACTGCAAACATTTTGTATGCAGATGAAACGCCGAGTTATTTTTTTAAACAGGAAAAATGTAATTTAACCAAATGATAACTGTTGCAGATGACAATATTTTACATACGACAAATTACAATTACGTAGCGCGCTAAAGAGTGTCTATTGATCTGACTGACTCTCACAAAACACGAGACTTATCTAATACAAACAATCTTGACCTTCAAAACACATTTTCTACCAGTTTTTGTTCAGCAGGAAATCGAGTCTATCGACCAACACTTTTTCACCGCAATAGAACAGAACAGAACCGAACAAATATTTCATTATATTTACATTCACCCTGTAAAGTATTTATGTAATCCTATTAAAAATATGCGATACATCTGCCGATGAACCTACACTTCCAAACTGGTTTTAGCCAGTTCGGATTTCCCACGTGCTATTCGAGGACTTCTTCAAATAGACTACATCGGGCACTTAACACTAAGCTCCCATTGGTCGACGGTCATTTGTCACTAGCGGAGTGATACAGACTCATAGGTCGTTGCCATCGCGTTGCTATGTGTGTAAATGGGTTAAGAAAACAACCGCGACCTGTATTTTTAGAATGTGTTTTTGCAATAGATATTCAAGTTGCACTGTTATTTGTTTGCCTTGTAAGTCTTTTCCATTCACAGAGAGAAAGTTCACTGGAAAAAATCCTGATTTTTTAATACAGTTACAGTACATGTAGTTGGGACTACTTTCTCACGATATTTAGAAACTGGAATGGCTATTACATCGACATTACATCTATCAAACCTCTTTGACCGGTATATGATAAATTCTTATACAGAAAAACAAATCTGGCCAATAAACACATTAAATTGACAAGACAGAAAATATAAATATAAATATAAGGAATAAACAACATCTCTTTGCCGCTCATGACGGTATGACTGCATTAGCTTCTGGGGTAAATTAAACGTAAACGCCCTTCGGGCGTTTACGAAATGCTAATGTAGTCATACCGTCATGAACGTCAAAAATATGTTGTTTATTCCTATAATCACTCAGGTATAAACATACAACATGGGGAAATGACATAATTACATAGATCAATATATTTACAGGTGTAGGTTCCGATCATGATTATAGACGTCAACTCCTTGCATTTTAAGTATTAAACTTGATATCTAATCTAGATCCAAACCCAGTTTTGTTTAGCAGGATATCGACAAACTTCTCTCCTCAACCTTAACTATTACATCTGCATTTGAAAAAGTTTGGATCCATATCAGACATTACAGAGTAACGCGGCACCAGATCAGGGTCTAAACTGTTTCATGCCCTATTGATGTATTGATGATACATGTACGGACTTATTATTTTGAATTTGAAGTAATGGTGCAGTCAACAATCATAGCAGACATATTTAGGTGTTAAAAGTAGACTACAGCGCTCCCTCTCTACAACAACACCGAAAGGGAGACAAAGTATGCGACTGTTGTTCGGAGGGAGTCGCTATCGGGAGGGAAATTGACAGTGTTCATAGTTCCAAGTTATAACTTTGAAATACAATTATGTTTGACTTTAACGATTTCGAGTAATCGAAATTGTACCCTTGTTAGACATTGCAATTTATATGCGAATAAAATGAATGATCACATAATAGTTATAGGCTCATCGAGTGTAATCGGTCGATTATTCAAGATTATTTCTATTGTATATGCCATGCCATAAATATTGTTATTGCATGGCCAGACAAATGAATTCGGTTTATTACGATTGTACATAACTTGAACGTCGGGGTCCGATATCCAAAAGGACTTATTGTGTTATGTGGCGATTTATTTTGATCTTTTTGGCGCGGAAAGCCACATAACAGAAATTTCTCTTTGCGCTAACTTTGGAATACATTCATCTGAAAGCTAACCCAACCTATTCTCACAAATGGCCAAGTTGATGTCATCAGAAAGGGTCAGGTTAATGTCACACAAGATAGCCAGGTTAATACAGCGCCCCCTCTCTACAACGGCCCTCCCAACAACGATTCCCTCTTCACAACGACGCTTGCCGCTGATCCCGAAACAAGAAATGATGTCCAACCTTTTTACGTCTGCAATATCTTCTGCTTAAAGTTGTCGTCTGCTGTTTTTCTCAAAATCACATATTGGGCATTTTGACATAACAAACTTTAGTGACGAGTGACAAACAGCTTGAATCCAGATCAGACGTCGCGTTTCGCGGCGTCTGATCTGGATTCAAGCTGTTTGCAAATGTAAGCCTATTTCCCTCTCTATAACGACTCCCTCCGAACAACGCACACAATTGTTGTCTCCTATTGGATGTCGTTGTAGAGAGGGAGCGCTGTAGTTTTCGTTTATGTGGCGACACAAGTATCGATTTATGAGCCGGAGGAGGTCGTTACAAGCTTATCCTCTTGGGGTCATCATAACCAGGGCTGCCATTTCTCCGATTTTTATCCTAGCAGGTGGTAGCTTAAAACAGGCTGAAAGTAAAGCAGAATGGGACTGAAGGCGCATTCTGCTTTACGTTCAACCTGTTAAGTAGTCCCGCTTGAAAAATAGATAATTTGGAAATCTTAGGTTTTTTCAAGATCATATTATGGAAGCCCTGCATAACCTTTCCCCTCAAAGAATGGTATATTCATATTTCCTGCTCTAAACCAGGGTTGCTATTCTTTGCTGTTAACTAGGGTTTGATATTTTTCTTCACAATCATTAATTTATTATTCCCCGCACGACATAGTCGGAGCATATTTTAGGCATGTCTTTTTGTCTGTCTGTTTTTCCATAACTTTGGAACTGCCTTTGATAGAGCCTTCATATTTTAGCATGTGTATTCAACTCAAGAAGCCCATGCGCTCAGTACAGAATTCCATGCCAGACATAGGTCAAAGTCATTACAAGATAACATACGCTGAATTTTATAATGGACAAAACTTCAGAACTGCATGTGATAGAGACTGCATTTAATACTTAGGCATATGTACTTTGATCGAGCCAAGTGCAAATCAGGTCATGCCAGACGAAGGTCAATGTCATTTCGAGGTCATGGTCAAACCAGCGGACACAGTGTTACACAAACACATCTCGTTTCAATCTTAATTTCAATAAGTTTTACTACATAAGAAACATCAATACGAGTGTTACAACAATACAGTTTAGATATTTATCAGACGCCCGTTTAAGGGCTGTCAATTCTCAGGATTTTTCAAAAATCTTCGGATTTTTCTTTGTTCTCCCGTACCTACGGAATGTTCCGAAATCTTCTGATATCTGCTCTTACTTGTAAAAAATTGATTTTTGTGCTTTATTTTACTTAGGCAATATTGACATGAGTTTCAAACAGATCTGATCTGGATCTAAACTGTTTGCATAATAAAGTTAGACGGTTGTAGAGCCTGGCAGCATAAGGGTTAAAGGTACGATTCTTAAAATCGGGCTTGAACATGATGTGGGAATCTTAAGATGTTTTGAATTACTTGTGTGTCTGGGGCCCGTTTCATAAAACATCTTACGACAAATGTTGTCGTAAGTCAAAACTTTAAAATACATTTAAACTCTGATGCCTCAAACGAATCTTGTCTTGTGTCATCATTTTGGAATCGTCTTTTCAAGACGATTCCAAAAAGATGTCACAAGACAGGATTAGATTGTCAAATAAATAATAATTGAAACTTTTATAATCTGACTTACGACAACTGTTGTCGTAAGATGGTTTATGAAACGGGCACCTGGTATGGAATAGAACTGTTGTGGTCAGTGCCTATGGCGGGAAACGGGTTAAACCATTATTTAAACTTCAACTTCAATGGCATAATCTTCCACGCCAGCAAGACATCAACGGAAGATGATATTTAATCGCAACATGCGAATAAATTTGATTGTGCAAACAGTTTTGATCCCGATCAGACACAGTTTTACACGGTGTCTGATCTGGATCCAAACTGCTTGGCACTTGTATCGAAGTTTCATCAGTCATACTGCCTTAAATCTGACTTTGAAACGATATTACAGAGAATGAAAATTAAGCAGGCAGAATCAGAAGATGAAGGGGGTAATATAGGGATGAAAAGGTTATATTTGGAGAATACAGGTACAGTGCTCCATCTCTACAATAACACCAAAGGGTAGACAGAGATTGAGTGTGCTGTTGGAGAGCAGAGCACCAGATAAGGGTAGTTTTTCAAAAACTAAAATCTTCATTTCTGAATTAAACCCTATGGTGTCACTACTCATTAGAATCGTCTCGAAGAGACGATTCTAATGAGTAGTAACACCATAGGATTTGGTGCTGAAATGAGTGAGAAAATGTTTGATTTGTTTAAAAAAACTACCTCTTATCTGGAGCCCTGTTGGAGAGAGTTGTTAAAAGGAGGGGAAATTAAGACTTGACTTACATTTGCAAAGAGCTTGAATCCGCGGAAGGCGGCGTCTGATCAGGATTTAGGTTGTTTGTCCCATGTCTTATATATCATTATATTTCTACTGTCAAAATGTCCGCTTATATCATTATTGTTCGACAATATTGACCTGACGTTGGTGACCTCTATTAGCATAATTTCACACTTTGTTGCATTTCTAAATATAGCTTCGGAACACTTCGTTATCATTTATACGAGAAAGCACATTGTAACCACATCGGTACAGATAAAATATACTATATAGCATTGCCCGGTTCCACAAATATCGACAGGTATTTAGCGCAAGTGGTAAGGAAGACGAATATACATTATTTTTCCTACAGTCAGTGGTTCGAATCCCATGCAATACTCATACATGTTACTTTTTTTTTTTTTTTTTTTTTTTTTTTTTACAATTTATACTGTTTCTTTAAAGTATTCATACAACGTTAGTTTCGTTTTGAACACGATTCTTTTGTTATTTTTAAAAAAATTATACCATAGCATCTGTTTGGTCTATAAAATAACATTTTATGAAATAAAAATATTTTCCCCTTTGGCTTTATCGGGATTCGATCCCGGAACCGCGATGTCCCTTGCTCTAACGACACATCTGTTGTATATGAGTTACATCAGAAGGTTGTAAATTAGGTTTATATTGGCAAGAGTCGCAGGTGAGGACATCGATGATCTTACCTGAATTAAAACCCTCTCGAAAGCACAACATGATGCGTTTAGTGAATACGATTATACTAGGAGACTCGGGAATAATAGTTTATCAACAACAACTTTTTGAACTTGCTCAATGTGGAGTGTTAATCCACTGAGGATCACAACTGTAACAAGATTCACGTAATTAGCCGAAACAAACGGACACTATACGATTCGCTATCGATTATTGATTTATACTGCGTCATCTCGCTATAATTTATTCATGTTACTGTATAAAGTTCAACGTCAGGTCAATATTGTCGAACAAATTAGTAATACCTAACTTTGAGAAAAACAGCAGAAGACAATTTTAGGTAGACGATATTGCAGCAGTTTAAGTGTTAGACATACAAATGTAATTGTTATTTATTGGGAACAGTGACAACTTGCCAACTATATATGTGACGTGTGTTTTGACGTGATTTTCTTTGAAAAAGGCCCTTAGTGGTCGAAATATTAGAAAAGAGCAGTATATATATTAATATTAATTTAATTCCCTATCTGGAATATTGAAAAAATAACTATATAATCATAAATGTAAGAAGATAATCCTGTTGTAAGGGGAAGTGATAATCATTATTGTAAGGAGGGACTTATTGTTTTTCAGAGGGCCGTTGTAGGGAGGGAACACTGTATACACGTGTAGAGTTTGACTTACCAGACATGAGAATGGCCCAGGGGAAGTGGGTCTTCATCTTCAAGGCGTTGTTCAGTTCTGGCAAGGTCTCTAAGATGTCAATACCATGCTCCATGTTAGTATTCTGCTGGGCCTGAAGGCCAACAGCCGCGAAGATCAGGATAGCTATAATATAAATAAATACACTACAGTAAACCATCTCTATTATGGCTCGAACGTCCATTCGAAAAAAGATAGCGTTACAATTCTGAGGACATTGGGATGACGATCTGAAAATGCTTACGTAGAACGCCAAACCTTAACAGAAACCGCTAAAACAGGCAATAAATGGCCACTTTAAAGAAAGGTAATCGATTGTATAAATGACAGGTGACAGCTTAAAGCAAGGTGGAAGCAAAACAAAGCTCCTAATTTAAATAAATGAAAATGATTACAGTGCACGCTTGATAGACTTTGAACTGTTTCTAAGTCCAAATTAGGTCAAGATGAAATCAAGGTTGGGTTATATGGATGGATAGGTAATGGTCCAAGGCAATAGCGATGTTTACAAGCATTAAACTGTACTTGTAAGCGGTATTGATGGTAGACGAAATTGGTAAACCCTGTTAGCCTCTACTGACGAACGGTCAGGTTAATCACTGCATGTTCCTGCATCACTATAGAAGTAACACAGGGCTCCATATAAGAGGAGTACAATGTATTTCAAAAACTAAAATAATTAGTTCTGCATTAAACCCTATGGTGTCACTACTTATGAGAATCGTCTCGAAGAGACGATTCTCATGAGTAGTAACACCATAAGATTTGGTGATTAAATAAGTGAGAAAATGTTGGATTTGTTCAGTTTACTACTTTTCTGGAGGCCTGGATATACATGTATATGCAGTGGGAATAAAAGACTCATTGACAGGCTTACCTCCTAGTCCCCAAGATGCTGCAGCAATGACTCCAACTGTCTTTGTACTCCCTGATTTCCCGTGTATGCACGTGCAAACGAAACCAATAACGCTGAGAAGGCCCCCAAACGTTGCCATGACCTTGACCTTTGTGAAGTCATCCAGGAAGTTCATTCCAGCAACTGAAAGAATATAAGACACAATAGGCCTATAAGGACATTCTCCTATGATCATTCATGACCATGCTTTTATGCTAAAAAATTATTTCAAATGAAAACAGTTTTGAGCCAGATCAGACGCTGGTTAATCAGGTTCCATGCTAGTTCCCGCTTAGGTTGAAAAGAAAATTATCAGCATGATCATGAAATTGCAATTTTCAACAATTCAATATTTTATTTGCGTTTCGTGTAACACATTGAATCTTAGCGATGAGTATATTCGCAATGAACAAATCGTATACCTATCAAGGGTACACTTGACAGCCTATGTCAACAATTCAGACTCCTTATGGAGCCATCTGATCAGGGTCTACACTGTTTATCACTTTTTAAAATATTGTTAAAATCCTCCCTAATTATTCAATATTGAACTAGTTTTAATTGTAAACTGGAATTATCCATTTAAAGTTTCAGGGGCGAATGGGGTTGTCTTCTCCATCGTACAACAGTACACAAGTCCAGAGATTTCTGAGTCTCCTTTCCCTTATTTCGGATTTCTAGAGTTTTTTGGGGGGACCCGTTCCCAATTGAAAACAAGGTTGTTTTTTCTCCAAAAATGAGCTTTTCACGGCACGATTTTTCCCCAAAATCAAGTATTTTACGCCGTTTTAGGGCATATTTTTCCCAATTGAAGGGGTACCAACTCATTCCCAAAGGGGTGGAAAAAAAACACTGGTCCTGAACACCCCCAGTCCCCTCTGGATCAGCGCATGCATTTTAAACAAACCACGTGCCAATAGCTTCAAATTTGATTTGATTAAATTTACATGTACAGTATAACAGCTCTTTTACGACCACTCATGTTAAAAAGACAGCCTCAGGTGACAGCTTAAAACAAGATGGCAGTGAAACCTTGCTTTAAGCAGTCACCTGTTTTAAAATTCTTATAATAAACAAGTTTATATGGTGGTCGTTATAGGGGTTAAATACTGTTTTATGAGTGTAAAAATTGTTCGGTTCGGAGTATTTGCACGAGGTTTGGGTTTATACCCTACAAGAGCGGGAACTAATCAATATGCTGTGTCATCAGCGTTACGCTCCAGTGCGCAACTAGTCCATAAATAATAAACATTCCCTGTGTATCGTCCGTTTTAAGAGGTCGTCTGCCAACAAAATAAGACACGTTTACTGAAGTTTTAAGCAAACGATTTGTTACATGGTAAGAATAAACGGGAAACAAAATTGTTGATGAAGGGCATCGGTTTTATTCATGGAAATACAACAGACGCATATAATAGTAACAATATACTCGACTGGTCAGTACTGTAATTGGGATCCAGACGAGATTTCATCCGAATACAAACGGTGACTTATTGATAATACTTTCTATATAAAATGCAGAAGTTTTAACAGGAAATTGATGCCTACGCCAAACTACGCAGATGACAAATTCCAATTTACCACTATCATGTTAAATTGTCGTCTGCTTGAAACATATCGTCTGCGAAAACAAATCAAAACAATATTCTAGCTTTTCAAACTGACGAATGATTGAAGATGAGTGGCAAACAGTTTGGATCCAGATCAGACGCCGCGTAACGCGGCGTCTGATCTAAAATCAAACTGTTTGCAAATGTAAGCCAAGAATGTCGTGCTTAGGTTATGGGTTACATAACGTGTTTCAAGGTTGTGCAATCTCCACAGGTTGCGCCATCGGAAAACGAATAGTGCCGCTCCTAATATTTTATTATTGCCTGGCGCGTGTACAACATTTTAACACCGCACGATTAATATATTATCATGGAGACAGGAGGTATTATTCCTCCATGATATTATCTGCTGCGATTCAATGCTTTCCTTGCGTTCATCAGATCGCAACGCTGTTTAAACCGACCTATTTCCCCGACCCCTTTGTGAATTCTGGAATTCGCGCTTTTTGTCAATTTTAGATCTACATGATCTTGCTATTTTCGTTTAACAAAATTACCTTTCGCAGTGCCACCGGTCTGCCCGCCTCCCATCGCATGCTTTAATTCTTCGTTTGTGAATGATTTACACTGTTCTCCGCCGAGTTCTGGCGTAGTGACACACCCTGTCGTGGCCCACAGGCCCATATCTATCTCAATTTTGATGTTCTGACCGTCGCTGTTTAGAATGATATCATACGACATCCAAGCAGGGGCGAAATAGCCTACAGCCTGAATTAGCAAGGCCAAAACTCCGATTGAAATCAACACAATACTATACATCCTTCCTTTCTCCATTTTAGTGTGTTCCACCTGTGACCCTTCTCGCACCAGAATTGATAGTCTGAACCTGGGCAATATGGCGTGTATTTATAGTGCACGCAGTTCAAGGCCAAGCATACTAAATTGTTCGGTGTTAACCCTTGTATTGACCATAAAAAAGAAGCTTTCGACCGTTTCTAAATACAATAAAGCCTCTATGTTACGAACACTAAGTTGTGTAAATTATTAGTTGTTGAACGTAAGCGACTACTTAAAGCAAGATGAACGTAAAACAGAAAGCTCCTATATATAGGTGCTTTCTGTTTTACGTTCACCTTGCTTTTAGCTGCCACCTGTTTTTATGCAGTCTATTAGCCTTCTCTTCAGTGGTCGTAATATAGAGGTTATACTGTAATGATTTATGTCAACTACGCGGAAACGGTCGAAAAGTTCCGAATGTAATTGTAGAGAGACTAACAGGCTTTGGGGGAAAAGGACTTATTTAAAGCGAGAAGAAAGTAAAAAAGGAAACTCTTTAAGGAGCTTACTGTTTCACTTTCATCCTTAGTATTGAAGATGGGTGACCACTTTTAGCAGATTGAAAGTAAAGCAGAATGCGCCTGAAGTCGCATTTTGTTTTTACTATTTTACTATCAGCCAGCGACTCGCAACCAGATGGTGCATTAAAAATAGTAATTTGTAAATATGTGCCAAACGCTTATATAAATGGTAAAGAATTAGTTTAGGATAAGAAATTCTGTTTAAAAAAATGTATTTCAATAAAAAAAAATATTGGTCTCTGGTGGGATTCGAACCCGGGGCCCGGCATTGGCGGACAAATGCAAAATAGGGGGACCGCTTAGACCAATGGACCACAGAACTATCCGTTTATCTCGGATCGATTTAACGTATTTTAATGTGTAGCGATCGAACGTGCATACAACTTCGTAATTCGGCTCGGGTTTATGTCTGAGCCCGTGTAGAGAAGCAACAACAACAACTATACCGTCTACTAGTCGGTATAGAAAAACGATGGAAAATATCTAAAAATCTAAGATTCGGTGACGATTCTTGAGACTTTTTTTGGACTGATCATATTTTTTTAATGTCAGAAGCCAAATAATTTCACAAATTTGCTTTTATTTGAGTATTTTATTTTATTTTGACAAGTACACCATCCGGTTGCGAGTCCCTTTACTATAATCTGCTAGATTATATAAAATATTTTCTATGTAACATACTCCTGACTGTTTAAAGTAGGACTATTTTCTTCAGTGCAGGAATAAATGAAATATGTAAAAAGGCGTATTTATGGGGAATGGGTTAAGCCATTATCTGTATTAGATATCATCAGTGAAAAAAGGAGTCCACACTGTACTATATTGTCGGAGAATACGTAAGACGTTTCTATGGGAGGAATTAATAATACGAAATGATGGAATTACAGTGGAGAAGACACGTCCTTACAACAATGGGCCGATGTTACAGGGCTGCCATTTCTCCGGATTTTTCCCAGTTCATGGTAGCTTAAAGCAGGCTGAAAGTAAAGCAGAATGCGCCCTAAGGCGCATTCTGCTGTACTTACAGCCTGCTTTAAGTGGTCGCATGTCAACAAAACAAGAAAAAGGCTATGGGGTAAAGGTACGATTCGTTAAATCGCACTTGAAAAATACAAATTTTGAAATCTTAGGATTTTTCATGGCAATTTATGGCAGCCCTGACGTTACAAGAGTTGCAATGAGTACGATGTTGCATCATTACATGGCTTTGAGCGGACGTAAGGCGACAGTGAAACAAAACGCTCTTTCTGGAGCTGTCTGTTTCACTGTCACCTTTGTTTGAGCAGTCACCTGCCTTAAACACCCACTAATAAACAAAATTAAGTGGTCGTAATAGAGGTGTTTCTTTTACTGTACTACAATAGTTTTGGACGTCTTACGAAACGCCGTACAACACATAGATCTATTGTCGTAAGTCATATTAAAAAATTCTCAATTAGTATTCATTTCTCCATCTAATCCTCAGTTTAAGAGATACATGTCACAATACAGGTCCTGTCTTATGATATCCCTTTGGAATCGCTTTGAAAAGACGATTCCAAAGAGATGTCACAAGACAGGATAAGATGGAGAACTCAGAGATTAGATTTTATTAAAATTTTGACCATTTTTATTGTACGAGGTTTCGTAAGATGCCCCCCCCCCCCACCTCTTCCCCCCTGGACCACACTAAAGCGTATTTTACACTAGCGTGCCCTTGAAATGGTCCAGCCTTTGTGTTCATCGAGGTTGTTGGTTAAACGTGCTCAGGCGAATTTCTAAAACCTCTTCCCCCCCTGGACCATACTAAAGCGTATTTTACACTAGCGTGCCCTTGAAATGGTCCAGCCTTTGTGTTCATCGAGGTTGTTGGTTAAACGTGCTCAGGCGAATTTCTAAAACCTCTTCCCCCCTGGACCACACTAAAGCGTATTTTACACTAGCGTGCCCTTGAAATGGTCCAGCCTTTGTGTTCATCGAGGTTGTTGGTTAAACGTGCTCAGGCGAATTTCTATACGAGAAACGTCATATCTAAAATTAGAAACATTACGTCGTCTGCACTTGTCCAATAAGAGCGAGTGCATTTTCGCTCACAAGGCAATGTCGTCTGATTAGTTTTGAACTTTTGATTGGAATAATCCCTTTAATTTCAACTAAAAAATGCACACTGCTTTTCTTTTTAGCACTGTCATCTATATCTATAAAGAGAGTGTGTGTGTAAAGAGATGCTTGTACACATTGCTTTAGAATGTAGCTTAATTCTATTTATAGCACACTATTTTGACGCTGATGTTACATTGCGCATGTGCGGATCCATAATTGTTTATCGTTAACGCCAGTCCACAGGTGACTATATAGTCGACGTTGCAAACAATACGGATCAAGATCAGAAGTCGCTTAAACACGGCGCTGATCAGGATCCGAAAGGTTTGGCACTCTAATAGATCTATATATTTATACAATGTAAACTTCAAAAAATTGAATTTTTGCTTACAATTGCAGACGACAAATTTTAGCTAACTTATACGATTCATCAAATGTGGTAGATCTATATTGACCCGCCTATGACGAGACAGTGAAGTATAGGCCTATGTTTATTTCACAATAGTGCGGTTTTGTACGTTTTCTAGGAAGTAATTTAGACTTATTTGCATATTTGAAAAATAGAGTTCTACTCTATACTCATTTATAGAGCGTTACTCATTTGTTTTGCAGATTAAACATATTTTAAAACACAACCGTGAACGTGGCGTGCGCATATGCCAAAGATATGACACCCTTGACAATTTTGAATCTTGATCCAAAGTAGGTCAAGATGAAATTTAGGTTGCTACATGTATGTTATTGATGGACTGCATGGGGATGACCCAAAGCGAAATCTACAAGTATCAGAGCATTGTAGGAAGCGATGTTGATGCTGGACAAACCAGTAAATTGTGGTAAAAAAACTTTAAAGTCAAAATGACCATTCACCATACTTTAGACAGTTGGTATTAAACCTATAACTTATTTATGCCAATTAAGGAGGCTTAGACAAGTCGATCGTCGCTGTTTTATACACACGTGGTACATTTATAAGGGATAGGTTTAACGCTAAAACGGACGTTAACGTAAATGGACCGACACCGGATATGTACAATAATGTAGTAACCGTAAAACCGCACTATATTACGAACACTATTAAACACGAAGGCTAATTGGTTTTGTTAAAAAATAAAACACGTGACAGCTTAAAGCAATGTGACCGTAAAACAGAAAGCTCCTAAAGGAGCTTCCTGTTTTACTGTTACATTGCTTTAAGCAGTCACCTGTCGTTAACGTCTACTAATTATCAAAAATTAGTGGTCGTAATAGAAAGGTTTTACTATATTTCTATTTATTTACGTAAATCGTGTAAACAGGGCATATCAGTGGTAAGAACCAACTTTGATAATTTGGCTTAAATCAGACGGTAATTTCTACAATTTTCAAAATGACGAATACATTGTGTTCACGTGGGCTACATACTTTTGTGGACCATATTGAAAATTGTTTCTTGATACCAAGTATGTAATCCATATGAAATAAAGTCGTTATTATTATTTTTATTCAGCGAAGCTGAATGGTTTCTATTTCAACACATTTTCCAACTGTTATTATTTTCAACCAATCATATTTGATCAGATGTTTAGAACTAAGAGCACCTGCTGAAAACTCAATTGTCTGTGATTGGATAGTAGCCAGGGCTCCAGATAAGGGGAATATTTCAAAACTTAAAATCTTTATTTCTGAATTAAACCCTATGATGTCCTACTCATTTGAATTGTCTCTTCGAGACGATCAAAATGAGTGGTAACACCATAGGGTTTGGTGCTGAAATGAGTGAGAAAATGTTAGATTCGTTCAATTTACTCCCTCTTATCTGGAGCCCTGATAAACTGTAGCCAGGCTGGTCTAATTGTGAGACACAGTGCAGATTGTTTACTATACTGAGCTGATGACATCATGCTTCTATTTCAAGATTATGACGATTTGTCTTTTTCAGCGGAGCTGTCTATTATCTATTTAGACACACATTTCTATTTAGACAAACATTTGAACAAATCATATTTGATCAGAAATTTAGAATTAAGAGCACCTGTTGAAACTGAATTGTCTGATTGGATAGTAGCCAGGGCTCCAGATAAGAGAATTATTTTAAAACTTAAAAACTTTATTTGTGCATTAAACCCTATGGTGTCCAACTCATTTGAATTGTCTCTTTGAGACGATAAAAATGAGTGGTAACACCATAGGGTTTGGTGCTGAAATGAGTGAGAAAATGTTAGATTTGTTCAATTTACTCCCCTCTTATCTGGAGCCCTGATAAAACTGTAGCCAGTGCTACTGGTCTAATTGTGAGACACAGTGCAGTGTTTACATACTGAGCTGATGACATCATGCTTCTATTTTAAGATTATGACAATTTGTCTTTCTATATGTTATGGTTTACTACCAATTTATTTAATTGTTAACTATTTGTACAAATTTACCATACATTGATAGCAATATAATAAATGGCCTCAAGTGAGTTAAACACAATTGTGTTGTTTCATCATTTATTTACAAAAGCGAGATGGTAGAACTTTTACAGCAGCCTACAAAATTGCGAGGGTTAAATTATTGAGGTTCTTTAACTCAGAGCACAAAAGTTTTTCCTTTACCTTTTAAATTATTGTTTTGCATTTCTGTACATTATAGTTTTTTAGTCAGAGTTATTCTATATCCTTGAATGTGTCCTTTTTGTTTGTAAATCCAAGATATTACAATTATTTGAAAACCCCCAATTTCATACAATTTTGCACATCCATCTACAGCATGACTTAATTCCACCACCCATTCCGCTGAATATCTTTTTTAAAGATATTTCTTGTTATAGATAGACAGTGGTAGCTCTAAGGTGTTTTGTTATGGTTTACTACCAATTTATTTTAATTGTTAACTATTTGTACAAATTAACCATACATTGATAGCAATATAATAAATGGCCTCATGTGAGTTAAACACAATTGTGTTGTTTCATCATTTATTTACAATGTGAGATGGTAGAACTTGTACAGCAGACTGCTATTACAAAATTACTACAGTATCTGTATGAGGGTTAACTTATTGTTTTGCATTTCTGTACATTATTGTTTTTTAATCAGAGTTATGCTATATCCTTGAATGTGTATTTTTGCTTGTAAATCCAAATATTACAATTATTTGAAAACCCCCAATTTCATACAATTTTGCACATTCGTCTACAGCATGACTTAATTCCACCACCCATTCCGCTGAATATCTTTTTTAAAGATAGTTCTTGTTATCATCATTATTACTATTTTTATGTATACATGTGCACGTATGATTAGATGACTCCCGATCGCCATGTACACTCGATGCTGATTTTTTTTAAATGTTAAAAAGAGGCTCGCAACCGGATTTAGCATTAAAAATAGAAATTTGTAAATATATGTCAAATGCTTATATAAATGGGTAAGATTTAGTTTAGGATAATAAATTCTGTTAAAAAATGCATTTCAAAAAAAAAAAGAAAAAAGAAGAAGCTCTGGTGGGATTCGAACACGTGACCCTCCATGCGGAGACAAACATGAAAAATGAGGAAACGCCTTTACCTTCTCGGCTACCAGCGCTCTCTCTATATATGGTAGCGAATTAACGTACTTCACTGGTAGCGATTGATAGTACTTTATTCTGCTCGGGTTTATGTCTGAGCCCGTGTAGAGAAGCAACAACAACAACTATACCGTCAGCTGACGCTATAGAAAAACGATGGAAAAATCTAAAAAAAACTAAGATTCGGTGTCGATTCTTGAGACTTTTTTTGGACTGATCATATTTTTTTAATGTCAGAAGCCAAATGGTGCCACACATTTGCTTTTATTTGAGTATTTTATTTTATTTTGACAAGTATACCATCCGGTTGCGAGTCCCTAGAAATATGACATTTCAAGAAACAGTAAAATGTTTTATAACAAAAGAATTGAATTGTCGCACAACAAGAATACCTGAATCTATAATTTTTGATAGAATTTTCCACAATGATGGCCATGGCTATTTTTTACTAGACCGAGCGTCTCTCTCGACGCTACAGAACCGTTAACGATCTACTATGTCATGAGTTTTGCTTGTGGGTACATTGTTTAGTCGTGGGTGTAGTACTAAACATACTAGTTTATCTTCTGTTGAAACAGTCTAATTTGCCTGTTGTAAGAAGTTTTCAAGCCTGTCCTGTCTATATTATTAGTGACAACTAATAAACGGTATTAAATTCTGAATTAGCATGGGCAGATCCTTGAAAACCATCGAAAAGGACGCAACCATGGGATTGCATAATCGGTTAGCACATTGAACCCTAGCGATGAGTTCTATCACTCTCCATTTAGGAATGGAGTTTCTTGAAACAAAGATGTAATATCTAAAAAAGTAAAAATAGAAATATGCTGTCAGCAGTTGCAGACTGTGTCTATAATATTTCACTTACAATTCACACTCAATTACAGTAACTTTCATGTAATATATAGCTACTAAAAATCTATCCTCTACATAATTACCAAACAATAATTTAAACCGTATCTTGCAACTCACTGATTCTTGCATAACGAAATCTACTGTTCTATCACTCTTCATTCATGAAGGTGTCGGCCTGGTCTAATTTCGCCCTTTATAATCTATAGTAAAATGCCTATCTTTCAGAGCCAACAGCCGCCCCCCCCCCCCCCCCCCCCCCACAAAAACCGCCCAAACAAACACAAGATCTAGGCTATAAAAGACCCTTCAATTCTATAGATATTTCCCTGTTGGTTGAGGCCGGTAAACACATAGCATCAACGATTACATTTTTTGCTATCAATGATTCCCTAACGTCACTGTCAAAATAAAGGTAAACGACTTTCACATTCATCCCATTCACTGTGTTTCCATATGCATCCGCCTGGGGAAAAAGTCCTGAAATGAGACCCCTAAAACAATGCCATTATGGTGGAAATGACCACAAATAACCAGTTTTCATCAAGAAAACCATTCAAAGTCACCCACAGGCAACACTAAACAGTGCAAATCTTTGCAATTGTATTTTTCAAGGTATAACTCCTAAGACTACAACGGCCCGGAAGTGAATCCTGACTAGGCCGACATCTGAATGGAGTTTCTTAGAAAAAAGATGTTATATATCTAAGAATAGAAACATGCTGGAATGTTCAGTCTGTGTCTCTTAATTTTACACTCACAATTCATATCTGGTAAGACTGTAATTATGCATAGACCAGCTTAGCAACAGTAGCCTACTATCCAATCAGACATTCAGTTTTCAACAGGAGCTCTTAATTCTAAATTTCTGATCAAATATGATTGGTTGAAAATGTTGGTCTAAATAGATACCATGCAGCTCCGCTGAAAAAGTAGCATAACGCACCCACTAACACCGGCTAAACGGAATTCATTTTGCAACGACAGTAAAAACCTTTCTATTGCGACCATTAAATTGAGTTAATCATAAGGTGTTTACGACAAGTGACTGCTGAAAGCAATGTGCCAGTAAAACAGAAAGCCCCTGTCACCTTGCTTTGAGCAGCCACCTGCCTTTATAAATGCATACATGTACAATCAATTAGCCTTCATTTAAGTAGTCGTAATAGAGAGGTTTTACTGTATACATGTAATGAAATCAATGATCAGTGTTTCATGCGACTTACTTTGCCTTTTTCATGTATTCAGGTAATGTTAACCAAGACAAATAAAGAGAATTGGCTTTAATGGAATGTTAATTATAAAGACAAATGTAGGCGCCGCTGATTTACAGGGATGTCACGTGCTTTTGACGGTATAATACTAAATGAAAGATCGGCCGAGCATGACTGATGGCATAACCACGTGTTATTTGTGAAACAGCAGATCCAAACATTATTCAAGCTAGCCTGAATGCATGTATTTTGCAATGACCACCTCAAGTGTGCACGCTTGAATTAAAAATATCAATTAAAGATAGATAGATATGATTTTATTCTTCCTTCAGACTAACAAGTCCATGAGGCATGTTATACATGTACAAACAAACATAGGCATGTAATACATATACAAACAAACAGTTATGACAATATAGATGCATTTAGCGGAGAAGATGTAAGTAAAGAAAAAATAAAATTATGATTTCAGTGATATTGACTTTTATAAAAATTGATGTCATTATCACCATTATCATAACTTAATATTCTTAAATCAAATATCTATTATATTTGTGTTAGAAAATACTGATGTTATAAGAATAAAATATATCTTTTACTAATAACATTTAAACAATTATTGGAACTCGAATTTAAACTAAAACGTTCATTTGCACTGAAAACTTATACTAGTAACATTTAAACAACTATTGGAACTCGAAGTTAAACAGAAACTAACATTTGCATAGAACATCTTTACACCCCAGCAAACAGACTAGACCTAGACTGAACTACTCCAAACAAACAGTTCAACCTGGTACACTCCTTTTGCATGTAAGTACATGTACATGTAATTATGAAGAATTGGAATCATCTTCATCATAACTACAGTAATAGTCATCAGATCAAAGAGGTTTAGCTTGAAATGCATAGTGAACAAACATTGATAAATTTCTAACAGTCTTAACATCAAACCTAGTCATTAATTTTGTAAATTTCAACATGCTTGGCCTTTTCCAATAATATTCTGGAATATATTTTATTCTTAGATCTTGGAATTGAATACATTCTAATACAAAATGAAATTCATCTTCCAAGGTGGAACATGCATTACAGTTTCTATCATTGAATGCTATTGGCAATGGTTTTTTCCATCTCCCTGTTTCAACTGCTAACCTATGAGAAGATATTCTAAGTCTACTAATTGATGTACAAAACTTCCCTACATTAACAATATTTAGGTATGGCTGTATTCCAAAATTGGATATGTTTCTGTAACACAGAGCTCTACTTGACTGATTAAGCCTATTATTCCAATTCTGTACAAACTGATCATTTAACCTTTGTTTTACAAGTAATATAAACATTTTTGCATCACCGACAGTTTGTGATAACCACGCGTGGTAGAACCCTAAGCGACAAATAAGATCTTTCAATAGAGAACACCAGTTCACATAATTATTTATTTCATGCTCATCTTTCAGCAAACGATATATTTTTGTTATACATGTATATTTATCTTCTTTTGTATGTAAAATCTTAACCCAGTATTTAATAATATTTAAGCATCTTTTAGTTTGGTATGTAAATCTTCCTAGCTCTCCATAAATGAAATCATTTTGAGTCGTTTGTTTTACACCTAAAAGTCTTTTGCAAAATTGTAGGTGGGTCCTTTCGATAGAAGGTGCATTCGAGAAGCCCCATACCTCACTACTATAATTCAGTATTGGACTTATTAGTTTATCAATCAGTTCTAATTTGTGAGATGGGCTTATATATGTAAACTTATGTAAGTATTTATTCAGCTTAAATATAGCATTGTGTGCTTGACCTGCTAACGCATTTTGGGTATGCTGAAACGATCCACCAGATGTAAAAGTAACCCCTAAATATGTGAATTTGTTAAGGATTTCTATTTCTGTACCGTCATAATAAAACTTTTGATGAGAAGGTAGTTTCCCGCCTTTTCTGAATACCATTATTTTTGTTTTATTTGTGTTTACCTTTAGTTTCCACGTATTGCAATATTCTTGAAGAATATTTAATCCTTTTTGTACCTGCGATGCATTTTCAGCAAACAGTACAATGTCATCTGCGTATAGCATTAAAAATAATTTAAATAAATCTATATTTAAACCATCTATGCCACCTTTGATGTATTCATCTTCTAGATCATTTGAAAACATTGAAAACAGAAATGGCGACAGACTCTCACCTTGTCTTACACCTAAAGTGCATGACATAGTATCACCAAGCTTATTATGGTATTTTACTCTTGATTTAACACTTTTGTACATCGATTTTATTATGTATAGATATACAAGGGCGATTTAAAGAAACTACAGTGCTTGTCTATACAGCAGAACAATTAATTTTAATGAGCAAACTAGGTAGACTCTGATGAGACGCCGCATAACGCGGCGTCTCATCAGAGTATACACTGTTTGCTGATGTCTTTACTTAGCAGACACTAGGGTGTATAATTGGTTAATGAGTCTGGTCATACGAAACATAAAAATAACTTCGAGAAATGCATATAAAAAGGTGACGCACCAATGTACATGTACAATGTAGTTGTTAATCTACGACAAGCAGAATCTTGACATATAACAAATGACAAGAAGTAATATGAGTATACTGTTCATGCCCCCCCCCCCCCCTCCCCTAAAAGATAACAAACAACAAAAAAACAACAAACAACAACAAAAAAAACCCCTGCTTATCAGATAAAAACCTGTGAATTTTTTAGACATTTGGGTGAGATATTTCAATAAGAGAATTTAAGACACATTTTGCTGAGTCATTCCGTAAATATTAGGACTATAAAAATCCACTATTTAATAAGAAGTATATTTGATAAGAACTTTCTGCTGCTTTACTTTCATTTTGCTTTAAGAAGCCACATACCTTAAACACCGACTGAAAACTTAAATAATGCAATTGATCGTAATAAAGGGTTTCGATCGTACTATAGTAATCTAAATGATATCTTAATAACAGGGCTGACGTTTTCTCCGGACTTTTCCTAAATCTCCGGATTTTTTCCCAGTTCGTGGTAGCTTAAAGCAGGCTGAAAGTGAAGCAGAATGCGCCCTAAGGCGCATTCTGCTTTACTACAGCCTGCTTTAATTAGTCGCATGTCAACAAAACAAGAAAAAGGCTATGGGGTAAAGGTACGATTCGTAAAATCGCACTTGAAAAATGCACATTTGGAAATCTTAGGATTTTTCATGTCAACTTAAGGCAGCCCTGTAATAATTACAATGGCGGTTTAAATATTAACGACCCCAACGTCTCGTGAAAATCAATACATGTATTTCCATTTCATACCATGAGGTAATTACTGTTATTTAGTGACTTAAAATGAATAATTTTAGTATACATATAGTTTAAACATAATTTAGCCATGCCATGACAAAACCTACGATATTGCATTGGAATATTGTAACAGACCAAGTATCGTTGTCATCCGAGGCAATGTATCTGAGTTTGTCTACACTGCCAAATACCCTACATACTACTGCTAAATACAATGATTAAATAGATGAGTGTGGGTGTCAAACAGAGTAGATCAGGCATCTAGCCTTGATCTACAATGTTTGCAATGCAATAAGGCAGGATTTGTTATGGCACGACTCACATTTATTTGCATAGTAACATGTGCAAAGGGATAGGTCTACAAGTTACAACACTTAATACAACGTTGTAATTGACCCTTTCCCTAGAGCATAATAAAGTAGAATGTCGTCAAAAATACAGAGACCCGACTCGATAGATTCTCAAAATATTTCTGACAGAAGACAGTATACATAGAGACAAGGGGTACAACTGGTTTTCTGTTTACTCTCGTTCTACCCCACCAAAACTTGTCATACCGTGAATAATAATTGATGAAACAAAACGTTTGTTGCCTTTTCGTCCAGCTAACACAATACCCATATTCCATAAAAAAAAACCATAACATAAAACCAACTGTACTCATGCAATTTGAACAGTAACTACATCTTCCCTCTGAAAGGTAATATTTTCTGGCGTAAGGACAGGGGTGCGTCCTCCTATGCCGATATAGCTTTGACATCAATGTGTCCTACATGTAAGTGAAAATCGCATAAAATTACAAATTTTAAAATTAAAAGAAACTGCGTATTTTCGCTGGTATTAAAGGGAGTATAATGGCAAATCAGACAGGCTAATATTTAAATCAGTATCATAATTTATCAAAATATCGAACTGCGTAGACACGTATAATTAAAGAGGTCATGCACTTGCTCTCTCAACTAAGTCTCCACTGTTTTTCAATTTAAATTATAATAGATTACTTGACTTAAACTGTTTCCCCTGAAACTACAAATGGACAATTCTAGTTTCCAATTTAGCCTATAGTTCACTTAATGCTATTTAGGTGGGTTTTTTGTCAATATATTCTTATATGGCGGACAGTGCAGATCCTTGTCAGAGGACTCCTTTTAGTTCTTTTGGAGCCCTGTGATTTGAGGCTTCACTGTTTGCACCTGACTAAGTGAGTTACCCTCGTACAATAAAGTCGTTCATGAATTCATTCAAAAACAGACGAAAAATATAAGCAGGCGATTATATTGCAACGGATATGTTAATTAATCCATTATCCCATTAATACGCATTTTTACGCATTTATAGTTTATTCCTCCTATGAAGAAAATAGTTCCAATTTATACAGTCATACATATTTACGATAAAAAATGTGTTATATTTTAGAAGATGTTAGCTTAAAGCAGGCTGAAAGTAGAGCAGAATGTGCCTCAAGGCACATTCTGCTTTACTTTCAACCTGCTTTAAGTGGTCACGTATTTTCAAAACTAGAAAGAGGCTATGGGGTAAGGGGTTAGACGTGTATTTTCTTCATAATGGCAGTGAAAGGGTTTACTATAACATAAATACAGCTGAACGGTCCTAGAGTTCTGCTTTACCTTTATAAAACAAAAGGCAGATACAGTCGAATCTTGATACTTCGAACTCGCCTTAGTTCGAACATGCCCATACATGTATTTCAAAGTTAAAACGTAGCTAACATACGAGTATGTTCGACTTAAAGCGAGATCGACTTATCGAAATTCACCTTATGAAATACTGTTCCGATCGATTTAAGCGAGTTCGAAGTATCGAGTTTCGACTGTACTTGCTTTTAGAAGGGTTCTGGTTCCTTAATTAATTAACACTTCCCTCCCTTAACTTTTAAACGGACGATTGTTGTTTTCGATCATCTCTAGTTCATGTTTGACTATAATAGATCACTATTTAGGGTTGGGGTGAATTCGAAGCAGCATAGACTATGATCGGAGGCCGAGTTACCTATATGACCGGATCACGATCTAAACTGTCAGGCGATATATATGACTACCGGTATATATATGAAACGAATTTTGGTTAACATCTGTTTATTCATAAGAAATACCTTTTATTTAGGCTTTATTATAAATAATAAAAAATTCCCAACTAATGACCTCCCTATTGATATGTATGTTTTTCTATTTGTATAAATATTAATGCTGTCCACGGTAGTGGACCGTATACAGATATATTTCAATAAAGTTTCAAAGTTTCAAAGTTTCAAAAGGTTTCTGTCAATAGTTATTGCACAGTACAACAAGCATACTGTGCTCCTTTAGGTCCTTGTGATCTAGGTCTTCAATGTTCGCATATAAGCAAGCGTACTATTGACAGGTACAGTGTTTTAACTGGACGTGTATTTGCTTTATCAATGTTCAAAGAGTTTCACCCATTTATCCATACATATCCCTTTTAACATCTCTAATTTATTTCTCCAGTGAAGAAAATAGTTCCACTTTATATTGTCATCAATATGTATCATAAGTAATATTTTCTAAATCCTAACTGATGGTATCTTAAAGAAGGCTGAGAGTAAAGCAGAATGCGCCTTAAGGCGCATTCTGCTTAACTTTCAACCTGCAACCTGCTTTAAGCGGTCACCTGTCTGCAAAACTCGATACGGGATATTGGGTTAAAGGGTTAAGAATGATCGTTTCATACTAGATAGTCTGCATTTATATGCGACCAAGCAGAACATGTCTACTTTTCAAAATATAAAAAAATCAATTTTGTTGTGTATGCGAAAGACGATCCCACAAAATATTCAACATTCCAGGCGGGGTCATAGTGACTTTTATAACCAGCTTGTCGTGTGTTAACCCTCGTAGTAAGTACAGAAAAACCTCTATATAACGACCACGAAAACGAAGGCTGTAATTGATGGTGTTTAGGACATGCGACAGCTTAAAGCAAGGTGACAGTAAAACAGAATGCTCCTACAGGAGCTTTATGTTTTACTGTCACCTTCCTTTAAGCAGTCACCTGTTCTTAACATCCAATAATTAACACACTTTAGTGGTCGTAATAGAGAGGTTTTACTGAACATGTGTATACTCCAAAGCTAACCCTTTTAGCGCTCTAAAGAGTAAACAGTCGATTTGGCAAAATGTTTTGATCCTGATCGGACGCCGAGTGACTCGTCTTCTGATCAGGGTCCAAACTTTTTGACACACTAATGAACTACACAATGGAGTAGACGTTAATCTTTTCCCGGTAAACGCGTTATCTTAAAAACCTCATACTTTTTCAAACAGTTTGAGCCGTAACCTGGCGTCTAATCAGACTCCAAAATGTGTGTCCCTTATATTGATATCATTTGCAACCAAGGACTGCCTTATCCCAAGTACAATATTTATTTCTTTAAGGAGCTTTCTGCTTTACGTTCACATTATTAAGAAGCCAATTGCCTTAAATACCTGATCATCAGCACAATTGAATGGTCGTTATATAGAGGTTTACTCTACTTTCATTTGTGCGTCGGAAAACCCTACTTAGCAAACTCTTCAAAAATTACATAGCGAGCATTTATACACGGATGACTGCCTGACGCACTGGCTCCTTAACTCATTACCCAATATTTACATTCGCCCCGCATTGTCCTTATATAACACTATTCTAAAAAGAGACTTGCATATTTCAATGAATGCTCACTTAAAATCCAGTTCTAGCCGACTGGTTTAGGGGCGGAGCTATACTGATCACTTTCAAATCGATACAGAGAAGTCCGTATGGTAGGCGCGGTGCCGTAAAACCCAACTCAATCAATCAAATCCGTATGGTAGGCACGGTTAACGCGGAGTAATCAAGTATGCCGAGTAAATCGGTTTTAAAAAAAAGATGCTTATCATACAAGTATTTCGTAAATTCGTGTGCTTTTAGATATCTCAAAAGGGATTTTAAACATAACGAGAAAGTTTACAGGTTAAAAGTCTAAATTTATCCAGTAAATATAATATGTGATTGGGACTAGTTTCAGTCCATATATAGAGAGATCGTTACTACGATAACAACGCATAGCAACGGGCAAAGTGTCTATTAGAACGGTTATGTACATTTCTGGTTCATTTCTCAGCTCACGATGGAATATAAATATAAGAAATGAATTGCGTACTTCCGTTATTCATGAGCTGATGGCACTTCCATGCTTTTACTAGCAAAGTTAAGCGAGAAGCCCTTCGGGCTTCACGCACTTTGCTAGTAAAAGCATGGAAGTGCCATCAGCTCATGAATGCCGGAAGTACGCAATTCATTTCTTAAATAAATACCACTTTTTACGCTTTTCATTTATTCATCCACTGTAGAAAATAGTTCCGAATTATACCTTCATAAATATATTATATAATACCATAACAAATAATTTCTATTACTTAGCAGATACTAGTTTAAAGCAGACTGAAAGTAAAGCAGACTGTGCATTAAGGCACATTCTGCTTTATTCTGCACCTGTTTTTAGTAACCACCTAGGTTTTAAATACAGTGGAGAAAACGTTATTCTTTCCCAATAAACGCGTTTACGCTAAAACTATTATTTCTATTGCAAACAGTTTGGAGCCAGATCAGACGCCGGGTAACCCGGCGTCTGATCAGGCTCCAAACTGTTTGACACCAAGATAAACATGAATTATCAGAATTGTCCAAAAGTTGTACTATTTTACGTACTAGTGCTTTGCGTTTGCGTTTCTTTTGCGTTTAAACGGGAAAGAATAACGTATTCCCCACTGTACCAATGCACTCAAAACATGATGAATAAGCAATTTTAACTCTTTGACCGTTGTTTAACTGATTCGTCTCCGAAAATTGTCATCCATTACTGTAATAAAATAAGAATTATCTAAAAAAAAAATCATTTTAAAAATGAGCTCATTGTGTTTAACAGTTTGGATCCAGATGAGGCGCCGAGTTACCCGGCATCTCATCTGGATTCAAATTGTTTGCACGGGCAGTCACAATTTCGACATAACGATGCAAAAGATTGAATATGTATACATATACGTGACGGCCTATTTTTTTTTACCACCAACCTATCGCTTTCAAATCAAAATGAACAATTTCAGTTTTAATCATTAACTTTGTTTTTCAATATGTTGCAAAATGACAAATAGCACATAGTGCAGACCTGATTCGTGTAACCATGCCGGATCTCTCTGATCTGAGTCTACACTGTGTGACTAGGCCAAGTGTATTGTTATCGTTTGCACTGTTTGTAAATGACGAGTATATACGTCGCTAGGGTTCAATGTGTTTAGACTAATCGTACAGTGGAGAAAACGGTATTCTTTCCCAATAAACGCGTTTACGCTAAAACTATTATTTCTATTACAAACAGTTTGGAACCAGATCAGACACCGGGTAACCCGGCGTCTGATCAGGCTCCAAACTGTTTGCCACCAAAATAAACATCAATTATCAGAATTGTCCAAAAGTTGTACTTTTCTATGTATAAGTGCTCTGCGTTTGCGTTTCGTTTGCGTTTAAACGGGAAAGAATAACGTATTCTCCACTGTATTTGGACTTTGATATCGAGGGTTCGGCGCAAGAGGGGCGTAACTACATTTTTCAAAAGTGTTCAGGAAGTGAAAAAAAATAATTTATTTCTATAGATTGAAAGTTAAATACATATTTACCATGTGTTTTGTTTTAAGATAATTTATTCTTTATAAAACATTAAAAAAAAATATTAAAATTTTACAAAATAGTGTTATATTTAAAAAAATCTGACTTACGCCCTTATTGCATGCTTTTTCAAGGAAATCTGAAGAAATTTTATATGCAAGAAGGGCGTAAGTCAACTTAACCTTGGCCATAACTTTGGAACTACATGTGATAGAGACTTCATATTTGGCATGTGTATTCAACCCAAGGAGCTCTTGAGGTCAACCCAACTTGGATCATGTCAGACCAAGGTCAAGGTCATTAAGGGATAATAGGCTTAATTTAATAAAAAATAGTCATAACTTTGGGACAACATGTGATAGAGACTCCATATTTGATATGTGTACTTGACTTCAGAAGCTCTTGAGCTCAGTACAAGTTAGATCATGTCATACAAAGGTCAAGGTCACATGCAGGGGGCATAGTATTTCAGAAATACATCTTATTGATAATGTTTGACTTATGCTCTCATTGCACATTTTTCCCAAGTACATCTGGCAGGACTGTTCTATTATATATTTTTCAGTTAAACTGAAGTTAAAAAAAAAAGTGAATTTTTATTACCTTTTATGCAAATAATAAAATGTACAACAGAATATGTACATGTATTGCTTGGGTTATTTTGATGTACATTTCCGTTTTGATTTACAATGTATTTAATTAAGGACATTCACAGTTCTCCGGTTGAAAACATAATCAGACTATATTTTCTCACCTGTGCCTCAATCAATTTAAAACTTCATTAAAGTGTTCAGTATCATTTGACATAGTGTACAACATGTCCTATAACTCTGAATATTTCACATATTTTGCCATTTATTTTGAAACATCACTCAAGTGAGCAGTATAATCTGGATTACATACAGCAACAAGTCTTATCATCCTTTTTAAATTTGACAAGAGTTATGCCTCTTTTTACCTTCTACCACATATATATCTTACTATCAATGTTGCTTATGTTATTTCTTCATGGATTTGATTAAATAGTAAAGGAAGACTAATTTACAATCACCCACATTACTAAAATGGCACAAGGCCTATAACTCTTTCACAAATATGAATTTCTTAGAAATTTGCCCTTAGTTCATTTTTTGTCCTCATTAGGTTTGAAACTACTCAAGCATTCAGTTATCATCTGACTTCAGTATTTGTTTGTCAATCTTGACTTTGGGAGTGGGTTGGTACCCATTTAATTGGTAAAAATATGCTCTAAAACAACGTAAAATACTTGATTTGGACAAAAAATGAGTCGTAAAACTTTCATTTCGGGGGAAAATCCTGCCGTAAACAGCTCCCCCCAAAAAAGACTGGTTTACATACAACAACAAGTCCTATACCTTTTTTTTTTTAACCTTTTCTACAGTTTTGTTTTGCTCATTTCTACTACCTACATTGGATTTGAATAAAAGTTAAAAATTACTGTTCCTCAGCACTATCCATGTGAAATTTCAAGGCCTATAACTCTTATCACAAACTATGTCCCTAAGTACTCAGAATTTCTTTACAATTTGTAAACAGAAAAATAAGAACAGGCCTTATGTCCAATTTTATTATCAAGCATGCATACTGTTTACGGACAGCTTTCACCTTTACAAGTTACACTGGTCTGATTTAAGTGAGTCAAAAAAAAATTAGTGGTTAACTTTTGTGACCAAAAATTTTCAACAAAAATGTGTGACAGTTGACTATATATTACAGTCGAATCAAAAAGATGTACATGTCATGTGGACATATATCAACATGTGGAGCCAAATTAATTTGTTGCTTGTTATCTAAAAATGCCTATCTACTATGAATGCACAGGCCTCAACCAAATAAGGAAAACATGATTCTGGTGAAAATTGTGAAGGAGCTGACATCAAATGCTCTTAAACAGGCTGAACCAAGGTAAAACATCTGAAAAATATTTTGTAGCCATCATCCATGCAGTAGAATAAAGCAGATCCTGAAGAAATATGGCAAACTTCAGAATGCATTCTCTGTGAGAATGTTTTCTCATATAGTGATAATCAGGCAAAGAGACTTGAGTTACCCAAATTGTTCAGTCAGAGCATGGCATTAGCTACAGTCAAAGGGTCTTAGAGATGAGGAATTTTGTCGAATTTAGTAAGGAAGTTGAAAAGTTGACCAAAACTCCTTATGTAGGTGACCCTGCATTGCTAAGGCAACAAAGGCCACCATAACAACACTTTACAGGGGCTCCTTCACATAAACTTGTACCCAAACCATGTACTTAATTATAATGGAGCATGATTACTAAATTAAAATCAAATGGTATCGAAAACAGCTCAGGTACAGAATGTACATGTATACATATGAACTTGCCAAGAGATGTTCAAGAGCCATATATGATGCAGTCAGTTTCAACAAGTCACAGACTTATATGGGTCTGATTTCCCCACAGCTCTGAACTTAATTTGAAATAGGATATGGTAAGAGCTCTTGAGCAAAGCAAGCTGTGATAACTCAGTTCATAAAATGATGCCCTTTTCATAGCGGTGTCTAAGCTTCTCAACCTGATACTGGTTTACCTGCTACAAGTGAGTGCTTAAAACTATTGGTATACAGAAGCAAGTCAAAACTGCACTTAAAGACATCTCCTGGCGACCTTTTGGTCATAACACCCTGCCAGACAATTTCCTTGCAAAGAGCATGGGTCTTGTGGACATACCGTTAGCAAAGAACCATTGAAGCTTCTCGTCTGAGACTCTACCTTTATATTTGATAGTTGGGTTAAAAATAACCATTGAAAATCACTAGAGCATGAGTATAATCTGGACCTCACCAGGTAAACTGAGATTGTGCTGCACATGATATGCGCATGATTTGACAGTTACACTGACACCTCCAGAACAATGGGCTGGTGGTCCCTCAATGGACTGAGGAAAAGTCTTTAAAGATCAACACTGTGTCAGAAGAGACCTAATTTAGCAAAGCTGCATACTGATATTATACACCTGCACAAAAATAGAACAGGTGCTTTGAGTATAAACAAAGTTTCAATTTTGTTGAAGTGAATTTGTTGAGACCAGTGACCACAGATCTTCATTTGGTTGGGAAATTTCCAGTAGATCTAGGTATGTTTTATATCTGAAGAACCAAAACAACTGACTGGCAAAGTCTTAACTCAGTCACCTATGAAACTTTAACAGAACACATTCAATTAAGTTTAAGTAAATGTTTGACCAATAAAGGTTTTTTAAATAACAACATATTGCAAAATAACAAACATTGGAGACACTGATCAGAGAGCTCCTGCAGGTCTTAGCTATCTACATGTTCAGGGCCTGCACTGTTTGCATAGGGCAAGTGTACTTTTTGCAGATACACTGTTTGTTTGTGACAAGTATACTCATTTCTTCTATAGGTTTGAATGTGTTTAAAGGGAAATTTCAGTTTTGAAAATATTAAAAACTGATAACTCTAACACTAAATCTGCCTAAAAAGTAGATCTTATATCAATAACATTCTAATACCTCACGCAGGAAAAGGAAATAGTGAGAGGTTTTGTAGACTGTTATAACCAAATTCTGAACCCTAAAATATCTAAAAATGACATATATATTTACACATCCTGCCTCCAACACAAATTTAATGTACATAAAATGCAAACTGCCCTTATTCAAGACTCAGGCGCCCCCATAAGCCACATTATGGCTGCCTTCTTTTCTCAAGTATAAGATTTAAACCTTTTTTTCACCTTAAAATTGAAAATATTGTGTCATGTCAGTGCTTAAGTAGACTGTTATGATGCAATAATATACTGTTGTGATGTCATAAAGAACATAATGCCATCATAAGATAACAACACAACAGTTATTTGTTTACTTAAGTCTGTATTGCAGGATAGATTGTAAGTCAACCAGATGTTTTTTAGCATGCAAGAAGGGCGTAAGTGGACTTACGCCCTTCTTGCGCTAAGATAATTTGGCAATCTGAGATACGCCCTTATTGCAATATCAAATTATTGATATAAATATCTGAAACTTTTTGTTTAAATTTATACAGCATATGAGTTTGACTAATATAAGCTGAAAAATCAAAAAAAGTCATTTTTGGACAAATATGTAGTTACGCCCCTCTTGCGCCGAGCCCTCGATATATGAAATAATCAAACATCCGGGAACCTGACTATACCCTAATAGCCTATATCTGGTTTTTTCAATTCTGATAATTGATGTTTATTTTGGTGGCAAACAGTTTGGAGCCTGATCAGACGCCGGGTTACCCGGCGTCTGATCTGGTTCCAAACTGTTTGTAATAGAAATAATAGTTTTAGCGTAAACGCGTTTATTGGGAAAGAATACCGTTTTCTCCACTGTACGATTAGTCTAAACACATTGAACCCTAGCGACGTATATACTCGTCATTTACAAACAGTGCAAACGATAACAATACACTTGGCCTAGTCACACAGTGTAGACTCAGATCAGAGAGATCCGGCATGGTTACACGAATCAGGTCTGCACTATGTGCTATTTGTCATTTTGCAACATATTGAAAAACAAAGTTAATGATTAAAACTGAAATTGTTCATTTTGATTTGAAAGCGATAGGTTGGTGGTAAAAAAAAATAGGCCGTCACGTATATGTATACATATTCAATCTTTTGCATCGTTATGTCGAAATTGTGACTGCCCGTGCAAACAATTTGAATCCAGATGAGATGCCGGGTAACTCTTCGCCTCATCTGGATCCAAACTGTTAATCACAATGAGCTCATTTTTAAAATGATTTTTTTTAGATAATTCTTATTTTATTACAGTAATGGATGACAATTTTCGGAGACGAATCAGTTAAACAACGGTCAAAGAGTTAAAATTGCTTATTCATCATGTTTTGAGTGCATTGGTACAGTGGGGAATACGTTATTCTTTCCCGTTTAAACGCAAAAGAAACGCAAAGCACTAGTACGTAAAATAGTACAACTTTTGGACAATTCTGATAATTCATGTTTATCTTGGTGGCAAACAGTTTGGAGCCTGATCAGACGCCGGGTTACCCGGCGTCTGATCTGGCTCCAAACTGTTTGCAATAGAAATAATAGTTTTAGCGTAAACGCGTTTATTGGGAAAGAATAACGTTTTCTCCACTGTACTTAAAACCCTTTACTGTCGGGATAAAGCTTGTTAAAAAGTTTGTCGTCTGCTATAATTTCACAAATTTAGGTTTTAAACCCTTTATCCCATAGCAGGCATGCAGACTCCAAACTGTTGGTCACTCAGATTAAAACGAATCGTTGGAAATTTCTAAAAAGTGGACATTTTCTATATTTTATTGAAATGTGTTTGTGTTTCGCTTGCGTTTAAGCGGTAAAGGATAATGTCTTTTCCACTGTAATACTCTATAGATTAATTATATAAATAAACCAATCACGGTTAAGGTAGAGCTGATATTTTAACTTCCTTTTTGTTGAATACGGATTTTCAAAACCTGAAGGTCAAACTTGAATTTAAAATGCGAACCGCATTGCACAACCACAGGTAATGGTACCGACCGAATTTTTTTTTTTGGAATTTTTCTTTTTTTGCATAAAATTAGATCTGGATATATATATAGATCTAGATCTATAGCTAAAGAGCGGAGAAGAAAAAAAATTGATTTTTTTTTTTTTTTTTTTTTTTTTGGTGTAGGCTATACTAATATATACACCAAAAAAATAAAAAAAAATATTACAGTAATTTTTTTTCTTCTCCGCTCTTTAGCTATAGATCTAGATCTATATATATATCCAGATCTAATTTTATGCAAAAAAATCAAAAATCAAAAAAAAAATAAAATCGGTCGGTACCATTACCTGTGTGCACAACCACATTATAATGTTGGTATATGGAAGCCATTAATGTTGATTATGTATCGTCTGTTCAAAATGGTCGTCTGCAACATTTGTCAAATTAAGAAAAATGCGTTTTTAATCGAAAATATCTAAAGACGAATGAATGTCAAGCAGTTTGGATCCAGATCAGACGCCGCGTTACGCGGCGTCTGATCTTGATCCAAACTGTTTGCAAAAATAACCCCGCAAACCCAAATCAATTCGCAATTAGCAGGCAAAGGTTTATACCTGTCCAATACTGTAAGATATGTCTGTCCAGAAACTGTCGTCTGCATGCATCGCTCAAAATAAGGTTGAAGACATTTCGTCTGGCGAACTACTGAAATTAGTTCTTAAACAGTTTTAGTTATTATCATGCAGACACCGACACCCTTGACGTCTGACCTGGATCCAAACTATTTGCAAGTGCTAAATGTAGCCAGATAGTCAGATACTTCAGGGTTGTAATTAAGTTGAGGTGTTCTCATTCGTCCATAGTTTGGCATACGTTCTGGTATATATGTATACATGGGGACAACGTTATTCTTTCTGATCAAGATCCAAACTGTTTGCCACTTATTTCAATATATCTGAAGCCAAAATATCTTTAATTAAATTTGAGAACAGCAGACGACAGTTGGTGCAAATCTATGACGTCATGGCAGTGAATTGGTTAAACGAGAAATAATAACGTCTTCTACATTGAATGATCTCTAAATGGTTTGATATACATGAATATCGGAGATCAGCTATTTATTAACAAAAGGTTTTAATCAATTATCTAAAGGCATTGGCGTTAGCAAGATATTGGATATTTAACATTTTTATGCTGCATTGTTCATATGTACAATTCCGATTTGGACAAACAACCAATTTAATTTTGATTTGAAGAGGTGTTTTTAAAATTTAAGAAAAAAAAATGCGTAAAAGAAACAATGTGGACCCTGATCAGAGGGTTCCCTACGTAACCTATCTGATCAGGGTCTACACTGTTTTCGAATATATAAACACACGTTTTCAGCCTAGAAAGGGTTAATAATGTTTTAGGCAACTTGATTACAGTGGAGAAAACGTTATTCTTTCCCAATAAACGCGTTTACGCTAAAACTATTATTTGCAGTGCAAACAGTTTGGAGCCAGATCAGACGCCGGGTAACCCGGCGTCTGATCAGGCTCCAAACTGTTTGCCACCAAGATAAACATGAATTATCAGAATTGTCCAAAAGTTGTTCTTTTCTACGTTTTTTAGTGTTTTGCGTTTGCGTACGTTTGCGTTTAAACGGGAAAGAATAACAGATTCTCCACTGTACTGGTTCCTATTAACCCCTTCATTGCCTTACCTCGAGTACGATGGTTATTTACAAACAGTTTGGATCCTGATCAGATGCCGCATCACGCGACGTCTGATCAAGACCTAAACTGTTTGACACTCATTTCATTAATTCTTTAATCAAAATTTCTTAAATTTAGTTTTGAAAAATAGATCTACAAGCAGACGACACTTGATTAAAGTAAATTACGTCATGGCAGTGAAGGGATTACAAGAAGTAAACTAAAGCACGCTTTGTAATTATCTCAAGTAAAACAGATCAGAACAGAACAGAACCTTTATTATCGTCACACGTTACATATAAAAGCAACAATATGTGAGCTTATAAAGTATAAAGCGTTAAAGAATGATACAATGTCAGAAGCTTGCTTCAGATGGATCTAACAACAAAATAGTTTTAGATTTTTGGAGCAGCAAAATAAACCGAGTCAAATAATAACATGAATTAAACCACTAAATGTCACAACATAGTTCTCTAACTAGATCTATTCGATTAAGTTTTGAACCTAGATCTACATGTAGTTATTGTACCAACTGATCTGGACAAAGAGCAGGGCTCCAGATAAGGTTTATTTTCTTCAAAAAATAAAATCTATATTTCTGAATTAAACCCTATGGTGTCACTACTCATTAGAATCGTCTCGTCGAGACGATTCTAATGAGTAGTAACACCATAGGATTTGATGATAAACTGAATGAGGAAAAGTTGAATTTGTTCTATTTACTCCCTCTTATCTGGAACCCTGTGATCTGGACAAAGAGTGAAGGTAAATGCTAGGAGGGCTCCGAAGAGAGAGAAATAGTTCGTCTGCGCACGCGACGTCTTCAAAATTTTACTGTCGTCTGCTAGAATTATCAGAGTTAATTAATTTGCATGTTCTTTCAGAAAATACCATCAGAATATCAATCAGTCTGGTGTTTTGTCTCGATCAAAATACTCATTATATGAATTAACCCTTTACTCCATAGCCTATTTCTTCGTTTTGAAGACAGGTGAACACTTAAAGCAAGCTGGAAGTAAAGCAGAATGCGCATTAAGGCGTATTCAGCTTTACTTTCGGTCTGCTTTAAACTGTTAGGAAATTTGCGGCGTCTCAGTAGGGTCTACACTATTTGCTTTTGTCTACTTGTGTAGACAGTAGGCGTTAATGAGTTAAATATTTAGAGCTTCTATAAATAAAAGCCGCTAAGTATAGCGCTCCCCCCTACAACGGCCCATTCAACAACGACTCCCTCCTTACAACGTCCCTTGTCGCAGTTCCCTTACTAGGACAATAATATTTAACGCTTTTACTGCTGGAATATCGACTGCTTAAAAATGTAGCCTGTTGTTTTTCTCAACGTTGCATAATGGCCATGTCGACAGAGACAGCTTCCTGACGAGTGACAAACAGCTTGAATCCAGATCAGACACCGCGTTACGCGGCGTCTGATCTGGATTCAAGCTGTTTGCAAATGTTAGCCGATTTCCCTCCCTATAACGACTCTCTCCGTACAACGCACACAATTTTTGTCTCCCATTGGATGTCGTTGTAGAGAGGGAGCGCTGTATGAGTCTTAATGTAGTATGAGTCTTAACCCTTTCCCTTATAGAAGCGACTTTTAGCACATTCATTTTATTCATCCGCCAAAGAAAATAGTACCATTATATACTGTCATGAATATGTACTATAAGAAATATTTTCTATATACTAGCAGATATTAACTTAAAGTAGGCTGAAAGTAAAGCAGAATGTGCCCTAGGGCACATTCTGCTTTACTTTCAGCCTGCTTTAATAGGTCACATATCTTAACTACTAGAAACAGGCTATTGGTTAAAGGGTTAATGTACACGTATATTGAATATTTATGAGGGCATAAGCCTGACTGCTTATATGGAATATTTATGAGTGTATTGTCAACATTCAGTGAAAATGCATTTACATGTTCCTGCATTTCACGAAAAACTTCTACTTCTCTTTGTGCAACTGATCAGGGATAAACAAAGGGTAATAATTGACCAAAATATACAAGGGATATTATGAAAACGTCCCCTCCCTGTCTGTCTTTCTGTCGGTCCGGTCGCAGAATCTATACTTGTGTGGATTAAATATACCAGACAAAAAAAGAAACGTCTACTATAATATAGTACTTTACTTTATAGCAACAGATCTAAATAAATACTTCATATTTTTCGCTTAAGTTTTCTTTTAATGATGCAGACATCCCTTTTCTGTATCAAACCAACAATTTTAATTGTTTTATTGATACATATGGCTCCCAATTCTCGCCAAGATTTTGAAAAAAGTGAATGAAAGGCACACACTTTTTAAATGTAGACGTTTCTTTTTTTGTCTGGTATAATAAGAGTAGGGCATCGCACCCGGGTTTTCTGTATCCGTTTAACTCTCTCTGGGTGTACAATTAGCCCAATAGATGACAGAAACACAACTCTCTTAAGAAGGGAAATAACTGCCTGGTCATTATTCTCTAGTCGACACTTGAGTTATCTCCCCAAAAGTCATTATACCCCATTTGTGCCCACGGTCCCATGTATGAGACATAGGCAAACAGTGGAGTCTGATCAGACGCCGTATAATAATCAGAATGTACACTGTTTGCTGGTAGAAAATTTATTTAAAACAAAAAGAAAATGAAAAAGAGGCACCCCTTTGGTAAATATGGACTGATCCAATATAATATGCTTGGAAAAACTCAGTGGGCTCACCGGCTGCGTGGCTTAGTGGTAGAGCGTCCGCTTGCAGTGCGGGGGGGGGGGGGGGGGTTGTGGGTTCAATCCCCGGCCGGGTCAAACCAAAGACTTAAAAATTGGTAGTAATGGCTTCCCTCCTTGGTGCTCGGGATTTCGGGTTAGCATTACAACTGGTTCGTCGGTGTCAGGATAAAGTGACCGGCCGGGTACAGTCCCATTGGTGCACCTAAAAAGTGCCCCTGCTCATAATACCCGAAAGGGGCGTGTAGCAGTATATAAAGAAAAGAAAAATCAGTGGGCTCAAACGGGTTAATTAATGGTACATGTAAATGTCAGATCAGATAGTTGCCGGAAACTATTAAACCACAAACGGTTAGTGATTTAGTTTTCTAGCGGTGTCCCCTGTCATAATAAAAACATAATTATTAAGGAATAAAGAGGAGTAATATGTAGATGAGACGATGCCGTTTAAATAGCAAACAGGGCGGACCATGAACGGGCGTTACTGTTAAGAGGCGTCTTATCTTGGGCTGTACCGTTTGAAGCTATTGTTATACTTGTGTTGATATCAGTGTGGTTTATATAGGTTTCAAGTAATTACTTGACACATCTTTATATAGTCGCCATATATTTTGTTTGTTTATAACATATTCTGTATGTATATTTACTATGCCACGCTCCATGTTCTCCTCATGGGCTTTCAAGCCCACTGGATTTATGAAATAAACTGTAAAAGCAGGGCTGCCATAAGTTGGAATGAAAAATCCTAAGATTTCAAAATTCGCGTTTTTCAATTGCGATTTTACGAATCATACCTTTACCACATAGCCTGTTTCAAGTTTTGTTGACATGTGACTATTTAAAGCAGGCTGGAAGTAAAGCAGAATGCGCCTTAAGGCGCATTCTGCTTTACTTTCAGCCTGCTTTAAGCTACCAGGTACCAAGAAAAAAATCCGACGATTTAGCAAAAATCCGGAGAAATGGCAGCCCTGTAAAAACTGTACATGACGTCGTCTGCTTTGAACAATTGCCGTCTGCTTTTATTTCTAAATATTAGGTGAAGAGACCTAACCAATTTGTGCCTAGCTTCCCATAAAAGGGACACAGGCAAACAGTAAATCATTTCTAACCTTTTTACTCTGAAGAAAAGTTGAATAGGATTGGCATCCATGATCGTACGCATAATTGATTATTCATGAAATGTTCTTCATGAGGAACCTTTTACTGATCTATGATCGATTAAATTAACCCTTTTTCTATATTGCATTATACAATGTACAGTGCTCCCTCCCTAAACCGGTGCTCCTAACAACGACTACCTCCTTACAACGACCCTTGCTGAAGTTCCCTAAACAGGACAATTATTTCTTACGCTTTAACTGCTGCAATATCGTCTGCTTAAGATTGTCGTCTGCTGTTTTTCTCAAGGTGGACATTTTTAAAGAAGTAATATAACGATGAGTGACAAAAAGCTTGAATCCAGATCAGACGGCGTCTGATCTGGATTCAAGCTGTTTGCAAATGTAAGCCAAGTCTTCAAATTTTCCTTCCTATAAGCTTCCGAACAACACACACAATCTGTGTCTCCCGTTGGGTGTCATTGTAGAGAGGGAGCGCTGTAATTACGTTTGCGTTCCGTTAAACGGGATTAAATAAGGCATTATTCACTGTAACTAGTCTAATGTACATTGCATATTCACATTTGCACAACGTTATGAAGCTATACAGTGGAGAATACGTTCTTCTTTCCCAATAATCGCGTTAATACAGAACACCTGTATAATGTCCAGTTTAAACCGTTTTGAGCCAGATCAGACGCCGGGTAAACCGGCGTCTGATCAGGCCCCCGAACGGATTGCCACCCCGAATGAAAGGAATATTTAGGAAAAAATATTGCAGACGACACTACCAGAACAGAACAGAACAGAACATATCCTTTATTCACCCAGGTATTTGTAGTACAACATGGGGTTTTTAACAATAACATGTATACAAATTAACGTGGTTCCGGTATGGTACGAAAAACAACAACAGCAATAACAAAAAGCAACGAAGAACTGAACGGATATTAAGCCTTGAGATGGTGTGATTTTGGGAAAAAAGGGGGGATTAATGTTTTCTGAAACGTTTGGAACCAGACAAGATGTTAAGAAGCTCAACATCTCATCGGATACCAAACACATCGCTGCGTTGCAGAGATTGTTATTACAATGCATAATTATACAAGTACATATTATTGTGTTGATGTAAATCATGTACGGCATTTGTAAATAAGCAACTAGTATAGATTATCCCATTGCTCCCTAGTGACGCATGTATGCGTCCTTTACCAAAAGTGTATCTGTGAAGAGTACACTTGTCCTATGCAAACAGTGAAGCCCCCGATCAGCGGGCTCCTGCAGGAGCCATTTGATCGGGGTCCTCACTGGTTGACATTTGTAATATATTATAACAGTCATTAAGAGTCGAAAATGGACTAGCCTTTATTGCGATATGCGTCATTTGCAAACAGCATACTTGTAAGTCATATGCAAACAGTGTATACCCTGATCAGAGGGCTCCTTAAGGAGTCCTCTGATCAGAGCCTGCACTGTTTGTTATTTTGAAAAATATTGTATAGGTCAACCCTAAAAGTTGATTCAACTTTTAGAGACAGGTGTTAGGGTTACACTGCGGATAGATAGCTTATTAGTAGATATGTAAGTTAGGTTGATCATTTATACAATGAATAGTACTTTACAAGCATTGTATTTTTGTAAAATACTCAGTAGTAGTCTGCAAACTCTACATAGATGCTATGTCAGCCATAACAATTATATAGTAGATTCAATCAGACCTGTTGCTGTACATAGCAGATACGTATAGTAAATATTTTACTATTAGATAAAATTGGTAGTTGAAAATTATAAACTGTAAGTATAGATACTATAGACGATACAGTAGTACTTCTTTATGTAGCACTATTTCTCTAAGCCATCTGCTAGCTCGTGTGACAGCTTGGTGTAAGAAGAAGACAGTACAGACAGCTCCTTCAGGATCTGTCTGCATTTCCTTCGCCCCGCAACAAGCAGTCATCTGCATTGAATATCTAATTCAATATTAGCAAAGCAATGCTAGGTTTGACAAGTTTAGATTTACACGTTGGTTAAAATTTTGCCATAAGTATTCTTACAAATGAACTAAGGTTTCTTTGGCTCTCTGTTGTGGTTGTGTTCATAGTGCGTTTGAAGTTGTGTTCTGTGTTTTGATTAGCGTTTAATTGAAAGAATTCTTCTCTTTTTTGCTGAAAGTACGGACATTCTAATAAAAAATGTTTTTCAGACCCTATAGACATTGTGTTACAGAGTGGGCATATTCTATTTTCGATAAAAGTTCCATCGTATCTTCCAGTTTCAATTGGTAATCGATTATTAGCAGTTCTAAATTTGAAAAGTTGTAAATATTCTGGTTTCTTTAAGTTTTTAAAGTAGCTTTCTATTTCCAGTTTGTTTTTAAAAGTTTTGTATATATGTCCCTTGTTTGAGTTTTCCATTTGTGCGTTCCAATGTTGAAGATTCTGATCGATTAGTGTTTGTTTTATTTGTTTATGGAGAGTAAGGTTATTAAGAAAGGGTTGGTGAGTCCATATATCTGATCGACCTGTTAAATTAAGTATCTCTTTTATTTTCTTTATCCATTTACTTTCTATATTCTGGTTGAGCATGTATTTATATATAGTGTGTGATATTTTTTCTTCTTTGCTGTTTACCAAACGGTTCCAAAATGAGATCATTCGAGTCTGAATTGTAATATTTATTGGGTGCCGACCAAGTTCGCCATATAACATGTATAGTGGGGTGCTTTTTCGTGCGTTGGTTAATTTTCGCATGAACACATTATGTACTTTTTCTAGCATATCTATGTTTTCAAAACCGAATATTTCGGAGCCATACGTGAGTATTGGAAGAACGGTGTGGTCAAACAATTTGATGACTAAGTCAGGAGCAAGACCTGCTTCATTTGCTTTAGCTAAGAGAATATATAAAGCCTTCTTTGCCTGTGCAGCGACATGTTTCCGTGCATGAATGAAAGACCCGTTGCTTGAAAATGAGAGGCCAAGATAATGATATGTGTTTGTGATCTCTAAGTCAATGTCTCCCAGTTTGAAATTAAAATTTGTGTTATTTCTAGATCCAAATATAATTATTTTTGTTTTAGCTGTGTTAACTTTTAGTTTCCATGTATCGCAATATGATTTAAATGAATTCAACGCTCTTTGGAAGTCATCTTTACTATCCGATAATATTATTGTATCATCCGTATAAAGCAGTAACAAAAGTTTAAGCCATACAGTATCATCGGTTGGATATTTCAAACTTACGCCATTTATTTTATTAGATTCCATGTACCCTTGTAAATCGTCTAGAAAAATTGCGAATAAAAGGGGGGATAAATTGTCACCTTGTCTTACTCCTATTTCAGAGTTAAAGAAGTTTGAATAGTGCCCAGAATGATATACACAGGATTTTATATTTTGATACATGTTGAATATAATTTTGAATAGCTTACCATCGATAAGATTAGAGAGCTTTTGCCATAGGCCGAACCGCCACACTTTATCAAACGCTTGGCTAAAATCAATGAACGCACAAAATAATTTCTTTTTTCTTTTCTTCATGATTTCAATGAGCGAATGGAGCGAGAACAGATGGTCAGAGCAACTATAGTTTTTCCTGAACCCAGCTTGATTTTCATTTGGTATATTTTGTTTATCTAAGAATTCCGAAAGTCTATTATTTATAATTGAAGTAAACAATTTTCCTAGGCAGCTTATTAAAGTGATTGGACGAAAATTTATTGGGTTAGTTGGATCTCCTTTGTTTTTATAGATCGGTATTATATAGCCTTCTAACCATGTTTTCGGAATATAGCCTGTATCTAGGACTGCATTAAAGAGTTTAATATATATTTTTATTAGTTTTGATTTTGTGCTTTTGATATATTCGTTAAGTATGTTGTCCGATGGGCTTGATGCTTTTCCATTGTTTAGTTTATTTATACATTTATTTATTTCTTGTTCGGTGAAATGTGAGTTAAACTCAGCATTTTCATCATTAGTGATGCTGTTTATGTCAAATGCCTGTATGTTTTCGTCATTATTTACATTACGGAAATGCTCGTACAGGTCTTCTAGCTGTGGTACTTTGTTTTCATCTTTTTTCTTATTTATCGAGTTCAAAAATTTCCAATATTGCTTTGGGCTTGTAGTACTCAAAACTCGAAGCCTATTAGATTGCTTGTGTTTGTAGTCATTTATATAATAATTTATAGTGCGTTTGTACTCTTTACTAGCATTTTGTAGGTTTAATTTATTATCAATTGTCTTATTGTCTTTATATGTTTGCTTTGATCTGTGATAATTTTTCCGCGCAAGATTACATTTAGGGCCGAACCATGGTTTGTTTTTTGAAGAGTGTTTACTAAAATTACTTGTGTGTGAGTGTGTTTTATTTCTGAAAGACATTGTTGCAGATGATTGGAAAGTTTCTTGTATCATTTTCGTTGCTTGCTCAATTGTGGTGGGAGTGGGAGGGGTAGTAGTAAGTATGTTTTCTATTGCAATTGTGATATTTTCATCGATGTTTTGGCAGAACGTTAGGGAGTTGTCACCATTCCATGGCGGTTTATTTTGTTTCATTTTAGGTATTTGAGTATCATCTGTTAGGTCTGTTTTAGTGGGGATTTTGATTTTCCATTCCAGGGCATTGTGGCCATCACTATATAAAGGGTCAGTTTCAATAATGTTGAAATCGGCTAGATATTCGAAACTTTCAGCAGTAAAAATTACATAGTCTATAACTGATGTGTCTCTGAAAGTAAAATTTCCAATGCCATGGTCTTTGCCGGCTCTACCATTTAGGATGAACATATTATTGTTCCTGCAGGTTTCAATTAAATTGATACCTTGTGCGTTTGTTTTCTTATCTTTTGAGACTCTTGAGAGGGGATATAAGAATGCTGTTAGTATATTGTGTTTATTAAGTTGGTTTTCTAGCCCCTGTGTAATTTCGAAAGTTTCACCTAAAAAAGGATCACTTGGGATAAAATCATTAAGTTGTGATGTGCGTGCATTGAAGTCCCCTGCCAGCCAAACAAATCTATGTGCATTTGTTAGATTAAATATTTCGTTTTCTAAGGCAGTTATATCATCTTCATTTATAAATCGTGAATTTTCTGGAGGTTGGTACACTACTCCGAGTATTGCATTTTCAGAAAGTTTTGTTAATGCTTTGTCTATGGACAACCACATGACGTATTCGGAATTACCGTTTAGAACTTTAACATATTTGGCAAATTTATCCTTAACATAAATACCGATGCCTCCAGATTTTCTTTCATATTTTTTAGATCTATGCTTTGGGTAAAAGACAAAATTATCTATGTCAACATTGTCAAAAGTATCTGTTTTTGTTTCAGTGACACACATGAAGTCGTAGCTTTGTAGAAAGTCATAAAATTCTGGATAGTCCAATCTCTTCTTTAGGCCACAAACGTTCAAAACACAAAAAGATAGGTTTTCAAATGTAACAGTACTACTTGTACTTTCAGTGCTTTGATTTAAGGCGCTATTTACACTGGCGTCCCCCCGCCTGTACTAATGTTGTTTGGATAATTGCGGTGATGAGGACAGTTCATTTCCGTATTCTCTATACAATGGCCTATGTATTGATCCATCCGTGTTGCCATGCCTGGATAGTGTACGGTTGCGAAATGCTTTACTGTAGGCGCGACGTGTAGGCGAGCGTGACTGGCGCTGCTGTAATGACGGGGTTTTACTGCTTGCAGGCTCTGTAGTACGTGGGTAGTTCGCACGAGTAGTGTCACCTGTAGGTATGTTTTCATTCCGTGTACGAGGTTGGTCTGATTCTTGACCGTTAGCAGTATCACTATTTGACATTTGGGGCTTTGTGTATTGAATACGAGTTCCCGAGAGGATTTTATCCCACATCGGGAACACGTCTTCAATAACACGACCATCTTTTATCAATTTTGCGGGATAAACAATTGAAACCTTGCTGCGCTGTTGGGTATTGCTCCTGGTTGCAGCATCTGAATCCTGTCGGGCAGCCTCGGCTTTCATGTCTTTGTAAAGCGGCCATAAAGACTTTCGCGCGTTTACTATTTCTTTGGGATAGTCCCGGTTAATGCTGATGCGACTGCCTTTAAGTTTGTATGCGTTAGACAAAATGCTTTCTACCGCTGTGTAGTCATTGAACGCGACAATAATTGGTCTGTCGGAGCCTCGTTTGAAACGCCCCAGTCGATGGGCGCGGTCAATTCTGCAGGATTCTACATTCAGTTTAGTTTTGAGGAAGGTGTAGATTTTGTCGGGGCAGGATTCTAACCTTTCCTCCTCGAAGCCATGAAAAATAAGGTTTTTGCGGCGGCTTCTAGCCTCAATATCGATCGATTTGTATTCAAGTAGCAAAAGCCTTCTGTCGACATCACATAGGTCCACCTCTACCGTGTTGACACGGTTACGTAATGATAAACACGAGTCAAGTTTCCTTTCAATATTCGCCGACTGCTCATTTTGTTTATGTATATCGGCGTGTAGAAAGTTCAATTTATCATGTATGTCAAGATCTTTGAAGGTGTCTAGGCTAGATCCACTGGTCAAACTAGAGTCTGGCTTGTGCCTTTTATTTGATCTTGAGCGGTTAACAGTTTCCCAATCATTTTCTTTTGAAAACACATTTTGGTCGCCCTTGGCGCCATTGACCACGTTGGTACCACCGTTCATAAATAAATCGCCATCCATTTTATCACTTTCTGTGTTCATCTCTATTTGTTGTTTAAGCTAAATTTTCTAAATTTTTACAAGGCACTGTCCTTTGCGACTATGAATTGCAATATGACGTAGGTGTGACGTCACTTAAAACTTTTGTAAATGTGTGGGTGGGGTATATCGCCTGACTTTTGTCAAATCGTTTTAGCCTTTATAAACGTTCAACTTGCTGCTTTATTTACATTTCAGTTTCAGCAATTGTTAAATAATCGTACTAAATGTCACTTTTGTTATATTGTGTCTTTAACTTCCAATGAAAAATAAAAACTGACCCCGAATGTTCCCGCTTTATGAAAACACGTCCTTCCTGTTCGCAGGGGATAGTACCAACCAATGCATGCGATAATTTGGCTGTGCGATGATTAAAGCAGAGGATGAAATTTGGCAAATTTAACTTTGAAATATGGGTATGTTCAAATGAACTGAGCATGAAATAATGCAGATCATGTGTAGAACTATCGGATAGTTCGAGTTAAGCGAGTTCATATCGAAGTTCGCCTGTACCTGAAATAATCACCTAATTGATGAGTCAATGCTCGTAGATCCACGCACTATTGATTATTTATGAAATGTTCTTCATAACGAAATATCAATTATATTGGCCTTTATCGTGCAAAGCGCGACCTGGCAAGCTTAGGCAAACAGTTTCGATCCAGATTAGACGTATAGGACTCCGAGACGATTCTAGTGAGTGGGAACGACATAGGATTTGGTAGAGCCGTAAAAGAAACAATATTGGACATTTTTACTGCCAAGTTTTATCGTCTGCTTTAATCATCTCATCGCTTAAATATTTGTCTGCAATACTTTTTCAAGTCATATAAGTTGTTTTTTTGATAGAGTAAATATCGATCCCGGTTACGTGGCGTCTGATGAGGTCTACAACTGTTTATAAAGTCGTATTTTGGCGTCATTGGTAATGAAGGGTTAATCTAATATGCAGCTATATACCAGTATACATATAACCCAATATTACATCATATAAAGGTACCAGTATACATATAACCCAATATTAAACATCATATATTTACATTCGCCCTATCTATTTCCATTGTAAAATTCGGTGTTCATTTCATATAGACACGCAAACCTTAGAAGGCGGAGCTTAGGGTTAAGTCGATGCGCATTAATCTTCACTACCATAAAATGAGAAATCCACGTTGTATTTGACCTAAATTGAATCTAGTTTATTTTCCAATCTTTTTTTTAAACACTAAATTCCAATACATATAGATTTTATATTCATATTGATATAAATTATGTACACTCATTGTGAAAAAAAAATTGCAGTAGGAAGCGCTCCGAAACTTTGTCCGAAACTGCTGCGAATTTTTATACCCCCCGCAAACAATTTTTGGCGCCCAATGTAACCGGGTGTTCTTAATAAAGAAACACCCGCGCCGACCCGGGTTTGAACCCGGGTGCCAGGTTCGCAGTCATGCACTCTACCACGTCGCCATAAAAGCGCACTTGTACAGTAAGGCCGTTCAAGTCATGATAAACCTACACACTGTGACATACTCCCCCCGACATCTTGAAACTTGATCACAGTGCGTCGATGCGCCAGAGGGGCCCTGCACTTAATGGGAAGAAGAAGAAGAAGAGAAACTTTACAGAATAATCACTGAAATTGCTGGTAAATAGCGCCAATGATAGAAAAAAATCACAAAACGCTAGTAATCCTCAGCTCCTGTCCAATTCCAATTTAGGCTCCGAGTATTGGCTATAAAACCATAAATACCCCGTATGGTGCCTCTCAACTGCGGACTTCTCTCTGGTCCGTGTCTGTTTCCGCTAAGGGTATATGTATGATAAGGGGAAACTCTAATCCGTAGGCCTAACCTGGTTACATTAAGAATACGGCAGGGGCGTAGCTAGACCAATTAGGAAGTGTACGCACTTTGACTAGGGGGTCCGGGGGCATGCTCCCCCGGGAAAAAAATATTCCTAGATGGTCTCTGGTGCGTTCTGAGGACGTTTCCCGCCCTCGAAACTCGTGATAAAATAACATAAATCTATACAAAAAATGATTAAGAAAATCCATCAACGACAAAGTCAGGGATGTTAATTTCAAACCGACAGTCATTGACATAAATATATATTTAAACAGGGCCGGATCCAGTACTACACTGTTAACATATATATATTTAAACTTCGGACCGTCTTTCTCCCCTGAAACATAAAATGGAAAAGTCCAGCTTCCAAATAACACAAACTTTTCCATTTTTAACTTTATAAAATTGTATACAGTTTATTACAAAATGAAAAACAGGGCTGGTCCTGATCAGAGGACTCATTTAGGAGACTTCTGATGTGGGTCTGCATTGTTTGCACAGGGCAATAGTTCTGGTCACATACACTGTAAGTATATTCAAACTGAACCCATTATTCCTAAAAGCATCAAATGAACAATTTCAGTTTCCACTGTAAGATATTGTTTTTTTTTTTACAGTACTGTAGATCTACATGATACAATTAAAAACAGTGCAGACCCTGATCCAATGGGTCCTCAGAGCCACAGATAAGTTTTTTACGTAATTGAGCAATTACCCCCTGATGTTGTAAAGAATTTTGTCTAGATTACTAATAGGTGTTAGTCAAAAAGTTACAGGTCCGTAGGAAGCAAACTCCGATGGGGTGGGGTTTGCACACATGAGGGGCAAAGGTAGACCACTTGATGTACGCACTCTTACTAGGGGGTGGGGGTCTGGCGGCAAGCTCCCCCCGGGAAATTTTTATTCCTAGATGGTCTCTGGTGCGTTTTTGGGGGCGTTTCGCGCATTCAAAACAGGTCAAATACTAACATAAATCTATGTAAAAAATTGACTCAAAATAATTTTTTATTCAATCTATTAATTATGATTTTATGGTGAAATGTTGTCTTTTAGTCATATCCACCCCCCCCCCCCCACATTCATGTGTATACACTGTTACTTGGGGTCTTGGTGAGGGGGGGGGGGGGGGTGCTAATAGGTGTTAGTCAAGAAGTTACTGGCGCGTAGGAATCAAACTCCGATGGGTTGGGGTTTGTACACATGGGGGGGGGGGGGGGGGGGGGGGGGGCGAAGGTAGACCACTTGGTGTACGCACTCTTAATAGAGGTGTGTGGGGACATGCTCCCCCGGGAAATGTTAATTCCTAGATGGTCTCTGGTGCGTTCTTGGGGACGTTTCACGCATTCAAAACAGGTAAAATACTAACATAATTCTAGTTAAAAATTCGATCTACATCAGAACCATTTGCATTTACGATCCTTTTGAGAACATGATAAAGCAGGCCCGTAGGAAGCAAAATGCAATTAAGGGGCACACGTCAGGCGCAAAGGTAGACGTCGGGGGCAAAGCTAGACCATTTGGTGAACGCACTCCTTACTAGAGTGGGTGGTGACCCGGTGACATGCTCCTCCGGAATTTTTTTGTTCATAGATGGTCTCTGGTGCGTGCTGAGGGCATTTCGCACAACCATTTTGCGCAATTAAAGCAGGTAAAATACCGCATAAATACATGTGAAATTCGAATAAAAAATAAAATAAATTGTTTTTATCTAAGATAAAATAAAATGCGGGGTGGAGTCGGGGGTCCGGGACCATGATTCCCCGGGAAATCTTAATTTCTAGATGGTCTCTGGTGAATACTAAGGGCGCTTCCGGCATTTAAAACAGGTAAAATACTATGATAAATCTATGTAATTTTTCACTCAACAACATATTAGTTCTATGATAATGATTTTTCCTTTCTAATATTATAGCTTGTCTTCCAGCCTTTAATATCTAATGGCTACCCATCATCGGTCCTTCCGATCAGTGTACGCACTTTTACTAGGGGGCCCGGGGGCATGCTGCCCCGGGAAAAATTTATTTCTAGGTTGTCTCTGGTGCGTCTGAAGGCGTTTCCCGCATTCAAAACAGGTAAAATAACAACATGAATAAATGTAAAAAATTTACTCAATATAACATGAATTGTTTAATCTAGGATAAATGTTTTTTGACAGGTTGTCTTTTCCTGCCATTAATCTCTAACCCCCTATCCCCTCCGACTTTTATTGCATTTTTGGACTTTTTAATTTTTCGATTTTTGAGGACAATGTGTACGCAGTTGTGTTTTTTGCGTACAGGTAGCTACGCGCCTGTACGGTATTAGCGTTCACACTTGACGATTGCTTGCACCGTTGCATGAATTAAAAACCCGACTGAGGATAAGAAAACGTACTTGGATGTACTGAAAGTATTTTTCCCTAGTAAAAACCTGAAGTGAGTTTTAGAATTATATTATCCGCGCAGTATAGATCTAGCTATGTTATTTGGTTACAGGGGGCGGAGTTAACTTCGATAAAGCTGTTCATTTAAGTTTATTTTTTCGACGTTCTTTTCTCCTATGCAACACCATTTCTCCTTTAATAACCGAAAGTCTGGATTTTTTTCATAACAAATATAAAGATAAAATAATGTAAATATAAGAAATGAACAGATTTTTTTCGGTGTACATGTATTACGACGCCACGTGTTTCCTAAACTGCCCTTTATCATTCACTTGACTATAATTATAAAACGTGCATACAATTATAACAAAACCTAAAAAACTTGACCAAATACCCCATAAATTACCCCTTAAAGTCCCATTGTGTTTTCAGACCTTTTCTTAATGCCTGAAATACAATAACGGTTAATAATAAAGTTTGACCATTCTTATGGGCCAAACTGATCTATGAAATGATGAAGACGGACCTAAATCACCAAAAAGGGCGATTTAAAATCATAACAAACCGAAAATAGAACGTCTGACATAAACATTACCACACGGCTTAGTATCACGTGATACAGCCGAATTCAACTTCACTGGGGGCAACCGTATCTACATCCGCCCGTCCATCCATCAGTCAGTTAGACTATCACACTTTTTTGTCCGCTCTCTAACTCAACTATTTTTTATCCGATCTTCCACAAACTTGCTGAAAATGTCCATTGATATAAAATCAAGGTTTAGTTTGATTACTACTAAAATCGCATGAGGTATTTTTGAGCTTTTTGCCTGTTAATTAATAAAAAAAATGACTGTTTCAGTCATATTTGCACTCTAAAACAAACAGCTTTTATCGGATATTCACCAAACATGCTGAACATATTTATTCATATAAAATTTAGGTCTAGGTTGATTATTACTAAAATCGCATGTGGCATATCTGAGTTTTTGCCCTTTATGTATTAAAAAATGACTGTTTTCAGCAAGTTTTGCTCTCTAACACAAATACGTTTTATTTGATCTTCACCAAACTTGCTGAAAATGTTTATTGGTATAATATCAAGGTTTAGTTTGATTACAACTAAAATCACATAAGGTTTATCTGAGTTATTGCCTGTTTATTAAAATAAAATGACTGGTTCAGACATTTTTGCACTCTAACACATACAGTTTTTATCGGATATTCACTAAACTTGCTGAAAATGTTTAATTATATAAAATTTAGGTCTAGTTTGATTATTACAAAATCGCATGTGGCATATCTGAGTTTTTGCCCTTTATGTATTAAAAAATTACTGTTTCAGCATTTTTTGCTTATTGATTTTGCTAGTTATTGAACCTGACCTAGATTCTATACTAATAAACATTTGTAGCAAGTTTGGTGAAGATCCAAAAAGAAGTGTTTGAATTAGAGAGCGGATAATGCTGAAACAGTCGTTTTCAGCAAGCTCAAGGTATAGATTTTCCGTAGTTTGTTTTAGTCGTTTATCCCCAGTGAATAATTATGTACAGGTTGTTATTGGATCGCATAGTGTTTAACCCTGTGCCTAACTTTACGGAGTTTACAAACTATTTGAATCTAAAAAGACGCCGCGTAACGCGGCGTCTCATCTGGATCCAAACTGTTTGACACTCGTCTTAAGGTTTGTTTAATTAAAACAATGCATAAATCTAAACCGAACACATTTTGAAGACGACAATGTCAAAGCAGACGTCTGTGCAGCAGAATAAGGGTTAACAGGGTCATTTTCAGTGCTCCAGCTATAGATGTAAGCGAGAGTAATCTGAATTAATCTAACACTTTCTCACTCATTTCAGCACCGAATGCTATGGTGTTACTACTGATTAAACTGTCTCTTCGAGACAATTTTAATGAGTATGACAACATTGGGTTTAAAAGCAGAAATAAAGATTTTAGATTTCGAAATACTTCCGTTATCTGGAGCCCTGTATTTACAGAGTTGTCCTTCTTTCCATTCACAAGGGAGGCTTTTTAATTTGTGCAGCACCAAAATATTATAAATAAAATTTAAAAAGCGAATTGCTTAGATAAAACCGGTTTTTGTGAAAGAATCACGTCCCACGTAGTTCAAATGGGACCCCAAACAACCGTTTTATGCAGGTTTCTCAAAAACACAATGCGGCTTTAAGCCTAAAGAGTTTTGGTGTAAACAAAACGATCAATAAAATGGAAATGTTACGGCGTTGTTTTTAAAAACACGCCGTTTACGAATAATCATGTCTTTATAAAACTTCTTCTTTTCACAAAATTGCAGTCTATTTTCATGCGACCTGTTACTGTTAAAACTCTCTAAAGCATTATAGTATTCTAATTTTGCTGCATAACAATCATATAGCGATACATGTATTTCTTTGGTCAATTTACCTAAGTTTTAATTTGAAAAAAAGCATACGCCAGTTGTTTAACCCTTCACACCAATAGGGTCTCCTTTTAGCACATTTAATTTATTCTTACACAAAATAGTTCCAATTTATACAGTCAATACAATTTACTGTAAGTAATATTTTCTATACCCTAGCAGATGATAGCTTCAAGCAGGTTTAAAGTAAAGCAGAATGCGCCTCAGACGCATTCTGCTTTACTTTCAACCTGCTTTAAGTTGCCAACCGTCTTCAAAACTCGAAATAGGCTATGGGTTAAAGGGTTAAAGCTAATGACGTCATGTCGGTGAATGCATTTGCCATTTAGCAAATCAGCTATCACCCCATAACTATTAAGAGATTATTTATCAGTGTTGAGTACAATACTGAAAATCTATTGGACGAGTACACAGCAGCCATAATTCATATTGGACGAGGCGATAGCCGAGTCCAATATGGATTATGACAGCTGTGTACGAGTCCAATAGAATTCAGTATTGTACTCAACACTGTTAAATTACCTCTTTATTTCACACCATAAAATTATAAAATGACAAAAGAAACCACATGCATTTTTTCCTATTCCTTCTAGCCTAGCCTTTGACTTCGCAATTTCCAAAAACAAAATACAGTGTTCCCTCCCTACACCGGCTCTTGTCGTAGTCCCCTAACAGGACAATACTATATATGTCTAACTCTTTTCATGGCTGCAATACCATCTGCTTAAATTTGTCGACTGCCGCTATTCGGAAAGTTACCTTTGATTTGAAGCATTTAAGTTTAATCCTTAGGCCTACTTTATATAACCTATATGAATTACCCCCACTTTCCGCTCCAAAGGCATTCGCCATTTTTCTATTTTGCAATGAAAAATAAACAATAGTGTAGATGACTTAACAGTACATTATAACTACAATCTTACCGAGGCGACTACTTTTAAAATCAAACATTTACACGCATGACTTTGAGTGGACGTAACTCTCTTAGTAACAGCTCCAAAATGCTATACTCACACCAATAGATGTATTTCAAATCTATAATCGTCTACACGTATCATTTTGCATAATTTTCTGTTCTAGATCTAATTTTTAATCATTTATCCCATCAATATAATATTGATGGGATAAATGATTAAATATTATATTCTTTTTAAACATGTTAAAGTTGTAAGAAGTCTAACAATTATGATATAACGAACTTTATGAATTACCTCCCTTTAATAGTGAAGAAACACCTATTTTTATTCCTCAAAAGCATTTTTATATTTTTTCTTTTGTTTGTTATCATTATAAAACTTACTAATGTTTAGAATTTCATTCCGATAAGGCATAAATTATCTTATGCATTTTTAAAATGTATATTCGGATAAACAAAAATTATATACATAATATAGAAAAAAAACTTTTTACAATGCAACACGTTATTTACTGTATTTGACGTTTGAACGTTAACGCGCCAAAACGTCTACAGCATATTGTTTATCGTTGCGTCATTAAATTAAATAAATATTGCAAATGTAAGCCAAGTCTTATTTTTCCCTCCCTATAAAGACTCGCTCCGAGCAACACACACAATATGTGTCTCCAAGTGGGTGTCATTGCAGACAAAAGATGAAATGCCAAGGGAAGTTACTCTTAACAGAGTGTCGGAAGAGTTGTCCAGTCCAATATGAAAAAAATATAGATTTTTTGGATCCGAGTCCAATATGAGAAAAATATGGCCTTCTGGGATAGCTTTTTTAAATTCCGGTACAATATAGGGTTCTCTTGTACCGTCACGTGGTAGAAAGAGGGGCTTTCGATTGGTTTAATCGATGTAGGTGTGAAATAAATACATATATAATATAATACTGTCTACCAACATTTTGACCGTTTTTGACCCCTCATGGCATGTCGTGTAGACGGGTTACATCCACCTGCTTTGTTTTCAGTGAATATATCTGAGAAATTCTAGGGGGGATGTAAAGTCGAAAAGTTCAAATTAAGGTCAGAAATGATGTCAAAGGTCAACGAGTGCAGATTTTTGCATACCATACTATATACCTAACTTTATTTACTTTTCAAATATATCAAATGAACTATTATTGTATACAATTAGTTCACAAATGTCTGCAATTGCTAAATATTATCAAAAAAGTAAAATATTACAGACAATGTCCTTTTCCAGGGGCAATAACTCTGATTTTCCTCTTTCATTTTTATATTTTTATGGTTATTTTTTCGTTATTTTTGTCTGTGTTCGTATGACATTAAATTATTTTTCTTTTTCTTTACACCTTTGACATAAAGCAACAATTCCATATGCAAATTAAAGTAAATTCTTAAGTCAATGCCCTTTTCCAGGGGCAATAACTCTGATTTTTCTCTTTCTGTTTTATTTTTTATGGGAATTTATTTTCGTTATTGTTTTACTGCTATCTTACAACATCAAACTTTTTTATGTTTCTTTACACCTTTGACATAAAGCACCGATTCAATATGCAACTAAAAGTAAATATTACAGTCAATGCTCTATTCCAGGGGCAATAACTCTGGTTTTTCTGTTCCAAATTTATTTTTTAATGGGAACTGTTTTCGTTATTTTCTGACTGTTTTCTTATAATGTTTTATGTTTGTTTTCACTTTTGACATAAAGGAGCAGTTCAATATGTAAATAAAAGTTAATATCACTGTCAGTGCTCTTTTCCAGGGGCAGTAACTATGGTTTTTCTATTCCTATTATTATTTCAATGCGAATTGTTTGCGTTAATTTTGACTGTTTTCTTATTATATCGAACTGTTTTTGGTTTACTCAGTACACTTTTAATAAAAGCAGCAGTTTAATAACAAAATAAAATGTAATCTTACAGTCAATGTTCTTTCTAGGGGCAATAACTCTGGTTTTTCTCTTTCTTTTTTATGTTTTGTTTGTTTCTTTGTTATTTATTGTCTGTTTTCTTATAAAAATCAAACTACTTTCATGTACATGTATATCTACACCATTGACATGAAGCAGCAATTCACTATAGAAATTCGTCACTGAAATGCGTTTTAGGGTATAAGTACAGACAATCCCGTTATATAAAATCAGCCAAGAGATTGGATTGTGTGCGATGCCAAATGAGTTTCTCTTAAAAGTCACTTTGGGGAAATTATTATAATATTAAGTATTACTTTCTTAGGAATACTGGATTGACATAAACATACAGAATGGATGACCATGTTAGGTTCGAATTGCTATAATCGTTGGTTTTGTGACAAATCCAAGGGTTTTCACTATGTATCTTTCTAAAATATGGAGTATTTACAACTTTGTGACGGAAAATTGTGTTTTATAGTCTGTATACATGTAATTTCAACACATACCAAATGAATTAGATGTAAATATTTAGTATAATTATTCACATACTTTAACGTACAGTTTTACAAATGAACGTTTACAATATCAATATCCTTTTAGAGATATTTGAACGAAGAAGAACAATAACAAACCATTCACTCGTGGTATCATTTGACCAAGCTTGCGAAGAACTTTACAGAACTTTCATTTGCCAATTCGATGTACTTAGACATGCATAATGCTTCGTTATGAAACAATCCGATCACTGTCCTACATACATTCAGTTTACAAATACGCGTCTAGCAAAAGTGAGTATGCGGGGATTCACAACCACATTCATACATGCATTCTTGTTGGCTTTTATAGCAAGCACATCTTGCCGAGCTGCATTTGGTCTTGCAATAGCAAGACGCGAGTTGCATGCATGCCATTGGGATAGAGGGACTCTTAACCAATTAGGGGTGATACATAGTTAGTGGGGGTCCAAGGCTGTCTTGACTTTCATGAATTGCCTATACCGGCATGTGTCTATATACCAGTAATGGTATGGAAACCTATGATGTTTTGTCGACCTTGAGTGCATCATATATTTTGTTAACAAGAAATCATCCCCTTTGCTTTGCTGCACCGGATAACATCCATGTTACCACGTCATTTCCTACAAAGTATCAACAGTACTACGTCTGTGTCCCTGCATATTACAATCAGACGATCAAATCTGATTGCAACAGCATCCTTAGCAGGGAATATCATTATAGTGTCAGCTTCTTTATGATCGGACGACAACTTATCAGCTTGAAGCTATTTGCCTTTGCATTTATAACGCCTACGAACGTTCCCCCTGCTACAACAAGCAACCCTTCTGGAAATAATGTGTCACTCAGAAGATAGAAACTCGACAATATCTTTCTACTTTTCGTCGAGCACAACGTATGGCTCTCTGACATGCGGTAGTGGGTCTTCTGGACTTGTGATTTTTTCCAGTGGCAGCTTTGATAGACATGCGCCCAAGGTATCAAATGTGACATCAATGCTAGTAGGTGTGCCTGTGAAATGGGAATATACCGAGTGAACAAAGTCTTGAGCATACTCTCCGAATGTCTGACATCCTTGAGGCCTGTATCGAGCTTTAATAAAAGCATGACCATATACATGTATTATAACACATGTAGATTTCTGAGAGTCAGGTATCTGTTGTGCGGTTTCAATTCAGTTGTCTATTGTCAGAATAGCCAGAATTCGGGACTGAACTGTCTGGTTCATTACTCCATTTGATTTTGTCGATGCTAGTGGATCTGAGGACAGCTCATGCTTCAGTACATCGCAATTCTGCATGGTTAGGCCTGAACTAGCTTCATTAAACTGACATTGTAGGAGTATGCGGTCAGGTTTTATCAGTTTCGAAACCTGTTGCTTGTCTGATCTCGTGTCTTTATAAATACTTGCTAATGGCGTTGACTTTGTTTTTTGGGTGGAGCAAAACGTCGTGGTTGAACTCCTTTAGTCAATAATTTGTAAACTGCTAAACCAATGAACAGCTTCTGCAATCACATCGCGTCCAACAAATCATTGCTAATGTTTTCTGTTGCAGCATCCTTTAACGCTGTCTTCACAAGTTGGTCTACAGCATAGGATGCGTCTTTCGATTTTTCACTTGTCGAAATGCAAAATACATCTAAAAACCGACCAATGCAGCAAGGGCTTAGAACTACCTTTGCTAAAAGATCTTGGTATACAGAAAGAGTTGGTTTCATTTGGACAACAATCAAACATGAGCTGGTTTCCCGTAATGAATTTAATATTTTTGTCAATTGACCCTGTGAGACCTCAACATACACAATCAATGCATTATATTATTTCGTGTTCTGTTAATTAGTATATGGTTTTCATATGGAAAGCAAAAAGGCTGCATGGACCACATCGAATGCTTTTCATGGAAAATATTATACATTTACAAATTCCATTGTATATTTACTATTAGTTAAAATGTAGAACAAGTAAAGTCTTGAAAACAATGCGATTGCTATGTATGACAAGCCATGAGATAAGTTGTATTTAGTGCAATTATGGTGTTGGACTGGACGTGTTTGCCTGATAGTGGCAAAAACTTTACTACGCAATTCCTAAAAGCCAAGCAGCTTTGTTTATTGCATACCAAATAGCTTGTGTTTTGTGGCATTACACACAATAATGGAAGTGTCCAGTAGAGTGTGAATGAAGGAAACATATTGCTGATACATTAGACTAGGCTGCTACCTATTGGAGATACATATACATATAGTTGCGGAGGATAAGCATATGCGCTAAAGAAAACTGATTGCAGTGACAGATGCATGTATTGTCGATATTGCCATTTTTGTTCAGATTAATGAATTTGTGAATATGACAATTACCATATATACACACACATCATTAGCAATAATACAACAACAAACAACACATACACTATTTGCTATACACTAGGATTTACTACTTTACTATTCATAAACCATATATATATTTGCCAAAAATAAGTCAATACCCAATTAAACAAGTTTTTTGGACAAATATACAATCATAAAATTAGTGGTTTAACACTACCTTTGACTCCGAAAGCTTGACTAATGGTCATGTATGAGAAAATATAAGAAACGAAATTAATCATTAGTGCAGAAGGTAACAGTCATCTTAAAGCAAATAACACAGTAACATTTTGTCGGTGTTGGTGATTATTCAATAAATAAATTTTCAAATCGGCCTGAAGTTGACTGACTTAGCACGAAAGATGATCATATAAGTCAAATTTAAGAAATGAATTAGCTAAATCTTATATAAAAAGCGGCCATTTTGAAAACAAACACGCTTCTTTGTCAAACATTGGTCATTATGTATTAAACTAAGCTTAAAATCAACTAAAAGTTTCTGGATTAGCTTCCTAATGCTTAAAAACATATATTTCAACACCAAAAGTATAAAATTTGGCCATACATGTCAAATGTGAGAAGAGAAACGTCATATAAGAACCGAAAATGGCGGCCATCTTGAAAAACTGGCAGCCATTTTGAATTTTTACGGTGCAAAAATGCTTTTTGTTGAAAGAAGGGCCATACCAGTATATTATGTAAACCTACTTTGATGATTGTATCATCAAGTTTATGATTTTTTCACTAATGTGCCCAGCTATTATAGCAAAAATGAACAGAAAACGCGATTTACTGGCTTATTTTCAGAGTTATCGCCCTTGTTTATGACTATTAATTGCTTTTTCTGTCACTAAAAATCTTTTTCTAGTTTTTTCGACCAATTAAACATTCAATAAATTAAAGTATTTTAGGTTACCTATGAGTGATTGCAAATAACATAAAATTTAAATTACCATATCTCTAAAATATGCACCCAATGACCTTTGACCTATTTCTGACCTTAATACGCGCCTAAGAACTTTACACCCCCCCTAGAAATGTTCGTATGCATATGCTGAATATGAATCAAGTGGACGTTGCCCGTCTACACGACATGCCATGAGACCCATTTTCCAGAGCCTTATTTTCGATCCGTAGGCAGACTGTACTGACAAACAAGCCTCTATATATTAACCAATTCACTGCAATGACACCATCATCTTTAAACGTCTGGTTCTATTTCTCAAATTTAAATTGTAGGTATTTAGTCTTTAGAGATATGTATAAAATTGAGTGTCAAACAGTTTGGGTCCTGATCAGACGCCGCGTTACGCGGCGTCTGTTCAGCACCCAAACTATTTGCAAAGAACCATTGTACTCGGGGTAAGGCAGTGAAAGGGTTACGTGACTATTCAATAAAATGATTATCTTACACAGGTGGTTGATAAATGCAGACAATTTTGCAGGAGGTTTCTGCATTACTGCATTTAGCAGTCAGTAAGTTTGATGACCTACAGTAAAACCTGTCTTACGCGTCCTCTCAATAATACGACAAGGAGATCTTCAAAGGCACGTTATTACAAAATGTAGTGTAACTTTAACAATAATGTAGAATGCACCTTTAAGAGCTTTCAGCATTAGGTTTTACCCTCCATTATAGAGCTAATGTATTTTATATAATTATGTCATGTTATCATGTTTTAACCTCTTCACTGCCTTACCCTGAGTATACAATGGTTATTTGCAAACAGTTTGGGTCCTGATCAGGGTCCAAAATGTTTGACACTCATTTCAACATTTCTTCAGTCTAAAAAGAGCTATCTAAACCTTAAATTTAAGAAATAAAGGCAGACGACATTTGTTTAAAATTGATGACGTCATGGAAGTGAAGGGGTTTAGTGGCCGTATATTTATTGTGTTCGCTTCTGTCTATAGTTAATGGCATTTTCATGTTCAAATCTTTCTTAATTTCATCTCGGTCATTTTAAGGGAGTACGTATGTGATGTTTTCCAGTGCCACCAAACTATGCCTTCAGCCCATGCACTATTTTCGCCGTTTAAGTAGAGACCATTCAGGTTGGAATGGAAACAGCCTCTGTACCACCAAGGACCTTTACCTTTTTACTGCACAATTGACTCCGAACAAGTCATTATCCCTATCCTTAGTCGAAAATGCCATACCAGAGGAATATTTAAGAGAATCCCCCACGTTCCCGGAATAGTTACCTACGACCAGAGTATAGTTTGTAGCTTTCGACATCACCTTGAAGTTTCCATACTTGGCGTATGCTGTATTTTCCTCAAAATCTTCCAGATCAATGCGTAGTTCGTAACAGCAGCCTGTGGTCATTTCACTGATATGCTCGTTGCCCAGCCAGAACTCGCCATCTAACTGTCCAAACCCTTGCTCATAGTCAGTCCATCCTCTATAGAAATCCTCTGATCCGTCTTTCCTCCTTTGGAACACCGTCCATCCACCAGAGTCCGTCTCCATGTCACAAAACACACTGACAGGGGCGCCTTGTTCCCGTGGGTAAACATTGTAGACACCGCTCTCTTTTATATTATGATCAAACAGCTCTTGGCAAGATTTGGGGGATAACCTGCTAATAATGTGCTGCACTTCACTGTCGACGTTTTTGCATGTTTTTAATGCAATTTCTGCCCTCTCATCAACATTGTCCATTTTCTGTGTCAGATCAATAATTGTTGAATTGAAACTTTCGATACCACTCTCCACTTCAGACCGATCCCCATGATTGCAATACTCATACATTTCCTCAGAAGTCACCGAAGTATTTCGAATGGTTTGTAGATCATCAACAGCCTGTGCCACGTCTGTCACAACACCACTTACTATAACTTTCATTTTAGATATTTCTTTTCTAAGGCCTTCATTGAGCACCTTTTCTTGTTGAAATTCCTCCAGGAGTATCTCTTGCCTTGCTTCAAAGAGTTTCTCAGCGGTCACCGAAGTATTTCGAAAGGCTTGTAGATCATCTATAGTTTGTGTCATGTCTTTATCCACATCACGTACGGTTGCTTTCAGTTAAGACATTTCCTCTCTGAGGCGTCCATTGAGCTTTTTTTCTTGTTGAAATGCATCTAGAATTACCTCTTGTACTGCTTCAAAGACTTTTAGACAGGTCTCATAGCTTTCTAGTTGTTTCCGAATGTCAGATCCAACACAAGATGGAGAGTTCACACTCGTAACATCGCTGGAAAGTTCTTGTTTACTATCTCCATGTTTCATTTCGTTAACAGAATATATCGTAGTTTCGTTAAGAATCGACTCTATCATCAAAAGTCTTTCAGCAATATCCGATAGCTTGTCGTTACCAATTTCTTGTCTCGCTTCAACAATTTTTAGGCGAGATCCATAGTGTTTCATTTGTTTTTGAACCCGCGGTGGCTTTTTACTCAGCGAGAAATACACCAACGTTTAAGAAAACTAAAAGTATGTACCAACCATCCATCATCCTGAACAAGTACAGCGGAAATAGGCGTTTAGCTGTCCCGTTTCAACAAAACTAAACGCAATGAAATAATAATTTATGTAAAAATTGACTTTGAAAAAATCTGCCAATTTATTCTATCTAAGAGGGAAACAGTTTGGAACCTGATCAGATACCGTGTTACATGGGCTCCAAATTGTTTGTAGTAGAAACAATCGTTCTTAGAGCACAACGCGTTTATTGGAAAGACTATAACGTGTTCTCACCACTGCAGCCACATACGTTGTAACAAAGACATGTCTGGTTTAAAGATATTGAAGAGAGTGCTTAACTCTTTCGCTGAAAAAAATAATCGTGAGATCTTTACCCCTTCACCGTTTCATTGTCGTCATCTTCAAATTTGTTGTTTGTAAGATCGTTTCAAAGTAAGATTCAATCAAGTATTACTTAAACAAATCGATACGCGTGTCAAACAATTTGGATCCTGATCAGACGCCGCGTTACGTCTGATCAGGATCCAAACTGTTTGCCAAGTCCCGTTTTGGCGCCAATGAAAGTGAAAGAGTTAAGCCTAAGAGTCTGCAATAGAAGTACAGCGAAACTTGTACAAACCAATTATACCAAAGAATAAGCTATGAGTATGATACATTTTAATTACACTAAGTCTTGGTCGCTTAAAACATCACCAACACAATCCAGAAAGCTCATTTCTCTCTTGCATTAAGCAGTCACCTATCTTTAAGATCGTTTCGATCTTACAATGGATAATCTTTTAATACAGCGTTCCCTCTCTACAACGACACCCAGCGGGAGACAGAAGTTGTGTGCGTTGTTCGGAGGGAGTCGTTCTAGGGAGGGACAATTGCAAACAGCTTAAATCCATATCAGACGCCGCGTAACGCGGCGTCTGATCTTGATTCAAGCTGTTTGTCCCTCGTCATTAAGTTTTTTTCTTTCTGTCAGAATGTCCATTATGAAACTTAGAGAAAAACAGCAGACGACATTGCAGTCGTGAATAGATTGGACATAATTGTCCTGATTAGGTCACTGCGACAAGGGTCGCTGTAAGGAGGAAGTCGTTGTTAGGAGGGCCGTTGTAGAGAGGGATCACTGTAAATGTATGCCTGTATTATGTGCCAAGCTCTTATTTTCGGTGAAGTATTAACACTTATGACATGCCCTAATTAGTCCGTAAGTGCCAAGTGTTCAATACATTGCTCCCTCTCTACAACAACATCCAATGGGAGACGAAGATTGTGTGCGTTGTTCAGAGGGAGTTATTGTAGGGAGGGAAAATTAAGACTTGACTTACATTTGCAAACAGCTTGAATCCAGACCAGACCAGATACTCTGTGTATCTAGATTCAAGCTGTTTGTCACTCAGCATTAAATTTCTTCTGTCAAAATGACCACATATATGTAAATTTGAGAGAAAAAAGCAGACATTCTTAAGCAGACGTTTTAACAGCAGTGAAATGGTTAGAAATAATTGTCTTGTTTGGGAACAGCGGCAAGCGTTGTTGTAAGGAGGGAATCGTTGTAGAGAATGCCGTTTTAGGGAGGGACCACTGTATATACATGAGACACAATAAAGGTGCATCTGAGACCGGAATTCCGGATCTGAACGAAGGCATATCTGATATTGGTGTGTGCTGTTGGTTTTTGCTGTAAAGGCTAGGTTCGATTTTTTAAGAGCTAAACAGTTTAAAATATATCCGCAAACAGATCAAAATTCCTAAGATTTAAAATTGAGAATTAAAAGCAAACGGCAATTGTTTTAAATGGATGACGTCGTGATCAGAGGTCGCAAAACACCAGTTTAATTGTATACGCTTCATCAAAGTAAAATATATGTTTGATTGAGGCGCATTCTGCTTTACTTTCAGCCTGCGTTAAGCTACCGTCTACTAATATATAGGAAATATAATATATGTATATTATTGTATGGTATATATTCATGACAGTATAAAGTGAAACTATTTTCAATAGAGGAGGAATCAATTCAAGACGTGTAAATGTTAAAGCCGCATTGTGTTTTTGAGAAACCTGCATAAAACGGTTGTTTGGGGTCCCATTTGAACTACGTGGGACGTGATTCTTTCACAAAAACCGGTTTTATCTAAGCAATTCGCTTTTTAAATTTTATTTATAATATTTTGGTGCTGCACAAATTAAAAAGCCTCCCTTGTGAATGGAAAGAAGGACAACTCTGTAAATACAGGGCTCCAGATAACGGAAGTATTTCGAAATCTAAAATCTTTATTTCTGCTTTTAAACCCAATGTTGTCATACTCATTAAAATTGTCTCGAAGAGACGGTTTAATCAGTAGTAACACCATAGCATTCGGTGCTGAAATGAGTGAGAAAATGTTAGATTAGTTCAGATTACTCTCGCTTACATCTATAGCTGGAGCACTGAAAATGACCCTGTTAACCCTTATTCTGCTGCACAGACGTCTGCGTTGACATTGTCGTCTTCAAAATGTGTTCAGTTTAGATTTATGCATTGTTTTAATTAAACAAACCTTAAGACGAGTGTCAAACAGTTTGGATCCAGATGAGACGCCGCGTTACGCGGCGTCTTTTTAGATTCAAATAGTTTGTAAACTCCGTAAAGTTAGGCACAGGGTTAAACACTATGCGATCCAATAACAACCTGTACATAATTATTCACTGGGGGTAAACGACTAAAACAAACTACGGAGAATCTATACCTTGAGCTTGCTGAAAATGACTGTTTCAGCATTGTCCGCTCTCTAATTCAAACACTTCTTTTTGGATCTTCACCAAACTTGCTACAAATGTTTATTAGTATAGAATCTAGGCCAGGTTCAATAACTAGCAAAATCAATAAGCAAAAAATTCTGAAACAGTAATTTTTTAATACATAAAGGGCAAAAACTCAGATATGACACATGCGATTTTTGTAATAATGAAACTAGACCTAAATTTTATATAATTAAACATTTTCAGCAAGTTCAGTGAATATCCGATAAAAACTGTATGTGTTAGAGTGCAAAAATGACTGAACCAGTCATTTTATTTTCATAATCAGGCAATAACTCAGATAAAACTGATGTGATTTTAGTTGTAATCAAACTAAACCTTGATATTATACCAATAAATATTTTCAGCAAGTTTGGTGAAGATCAAATAAAACGTATTTGTGTTAGAGAGCAAAACTTGCTGAAAACAGTCATTTTTTATTACATAAAGGGCAAAAACTCAGATATGCCACATGCGATTTTAGTAATAATCAACCTAGACCTAAATTTTATATGAATAAATATTTTCAGCATGTTTGGTGAATATCCGATAAAAGCTGTTTGTTTTAGAATGCAAAAATTACTGAAACAGTCATTTTCGATTAATTAACAGGCAAAAAGCTCAAAAATACCTTATGCGATTTTAGTAGTAATCAAACTAAACCTTGATTTTATATCAATGGACATTTTCAGCAAGTTTGTGGAAGATCGGATAAAAAAATAGTTGAGTTAGAGAGCGGACAAAAAAGTGTGATAGTCTAACTGACTGATGGATGGACGGGCGGAGGTAGATACGGTTGCCCCCAGTGAAGTTGAATTCGGCTGTATCACGTGATACTAAGCCGTGTGGTAATGTTTATGTCAGACGTTCTATTTTCGGTTTGTTATGATTTTAAATCGCCCTTTTTGGTGATTTAGGTCCGTCTTCATCATTTCATAGATCAGTTTGGCCCATAAGAATGTTCAAACATTATTATTAACTGTTATTGTATTTCAGGCATTAAGAAAAGGTCTGAAAACACAATGGGACTTTAAAGAGTTTTGGTCTATTTTCCGTAAGAAGCCACCGGCTGATAATGCTAGCATTGGAGAATATTCTAATTATTTCAAAGACTTATTCGTAATGAGAAATTCACCTCATCCGATAAATTCAAGAACGATAACCTTCTTTTAAGGGCTACAGTCGAATAACCTGCCCTGTTTACTTTTTACAGTATCGGGATTTAATCTATGGCCCCCTGGTCAGGTCATTACGCAATGCTTTTCGCTTAGCGATAGACTAAAGACTTTTATGACTCAAACTGTTAACTTCTGCTACTACAACTGTTACAGCTACTGATACTACTACTACTGCTACAACTACAACTAGTACTACTACTTCTTCTACTACTACTACTTCTACTACAACTACTACTACTACTACTACTACTACTACTACTACTATTACTGCTACTACTACTACTTCTACTTCTACTACTACTACTACTACTACTCCTACTACTCCTACTACTACTACTACTACCACTACTACTACTACCACTACAAATGTTACTACTACTACTACTACAACTACTACTACTACTACTACTACTACTACTGTTACTACTTTTACTACTGCTACTACTACTACTACTACTACTAAAACTACTTCTACTACTACCACTTCAACTACAAATGTTACTAATACTACTACTACTAGTACTACTACTACTGCTACTACTACTACTACTACTTCTACTTCTACTACTACTACTACTGCTACTACTACTTCTACTACTACTACTTCTACTACTACTACAACTGCTACTACTACAACTGCTTTTACTACAACTACTCATGTTACTACTACTACTGTTACTACTACTACTACTACAACTACTACTAAAACTACTACTAAAACTAATACTACTACTACCACTACAACTACAAATGTATCTTCTACTACTACTACTACTGCTACTACTACTTCTATTACTACTTCTTCTACTACTACTACAACTGCTACTACTACAACTGATTTTACTACAACTACTCATGTTACTACTACTACTGTTACTACTACTACTACAACGACCACCATAAACACTTAGGGATGACACTCAGTAAAAATGGCCAGTGGGCTAACCACATAGATAATATCATAGAGTCAGCGTCTAAAGTGATCAATATAATGCGTAAGGTACAATTTGTTTTATCAAGATCTGCTCTAAATCAAATATACTTGTCATATGTACGACCGATTTTTGAATATTCTTCAATTGTATGGGATGGCTGCCCTGAAATACATACTAACACTTTAGAAAAATTGCAGAATGAAGCTGCACGTATCGTCACAGGACTGACAAGATCAGTTTCCCTTGAAAATCTCTACGCTGAATGTGGCTGGGAGTCTTTGTTCAAGAGGCGAGAAAACCAAAAACTATTTTTTATGTACAAAGTCTCACATGACACTGTCCCACAGTATATAAGTGATATAATTCCTCCACTTGTGGGTGAAATGTCAAATTATCCCTTAAGAAACCGTGAAAATTATGAAATGTTACCAGTTAGAACTTCCATTTTTCAGAAATCTTGTATTCCTTCTTCCGTAGTGCTCTGGAACTCTCTTGGCTCTGATCTCAGGCAGGTCCCTACATTTTCTTCATTTAAAAGCAATATAGTGTCTAGATCAAAGCCAGGGAGAGTTCCGGGGTACTATCTGGTCGGTAATAGACATTTATCAGTATTGCATGCACGATTAAGAAACAGGTGTAGTAATTTGAATGATCACCTTTTTCTAAATCACTTAAAACAAGACAGGTTCTGCTCTTGTGAAAATGAAATTGAAAATGTTGACCATTACTTTTTTAAATGCCCCAATTATATCAACGTACGACATACCCTACCCCAGAGCACAAGCCCGTTTAATCCGATTAATAGCAATATACTTCTCAATGGAAGTGATAACCTAACTTTTGAGCAAAACTGCTTGATATTTGGAGCTGTACAAGCGTTTATAAAAGAAACCAAACGTTTTAACACTTGATCAGTTCTTTCCCCTCTACCTTGGTTCGTTTCTGTAACTGAGCTTTGATACATATATAATTAATATGTCCTAGTTTGACTAGTTATATTGTCCAATTCATATATGCAGCGGGGATCCAGATGGGGAGAGTATTTTGAAAAACTACATTTTTATTTCTGCACTAGACGCGATGGTACCACTACTCATTAGAATCGTCTCGAAGAAACGATTCTAGTGGGTGGTGGCAGCATATTAATCCGTGCTGAAATGAGCGAAAAAAGAAGGCTAGATTTGTTCAATTTACTCCCTCTTATCTGGAGCACTAATGCAGTGTGAAACCTTATGAAGCGATGCCAATGTCTAAGTGGGGCGTATCTCAAAAGTTGTTATCCCAAAATGTACAAAGTTGCCCCCTTAGACCTTTTACTAGTTGCTCATCTATATATGTGTATGTTAAATAAAGTTTAGCCTAAATGCAGAAGCACAGAACCTTACTTATTTGGAAAATGACGTGGGATAGAAGTAATGCATAAAGCCCCTCTAGAAGCTATCTGCATTACTTTTACCCTACATTGATATGATTGTAATCATTAACTAATAGACCATTTCTGGGATTCTTTTGAGAGACTGTTTAATATGTACTGATAGATAATTTAGCTTTGTGTCTTTTATCTATCTAAGTTGATTATTCTTATCAAGATAATGTGGTGACACCTGTAAACAAGCAAACTCTCTCTTTCTCTATCTCTTTCTATCTTTCTCTTTCCCTCTCCTCTCTCTCTCTATCCCCCTCTCCAATAGTGATTGTATTATTTGTAAAACTGTAGGGGAAGGGCCGATTCTAAGTTGGTAGAACTTGTGGCCCAACCCCTTTTCCTGTACAACAATTTGGAAATAAAATATGTTTAAACTAAAACTACTACTACAACTACTACTACTACTACTACTACTACTACTGTTACTACTACTACTACTACTACTACTACTACTACTACTACTACTGCTGCTACTACTACTCTACTTCTTCTACTACTACTGTTAGTGTTTCTACTAGAGTTAATTCTCTTATCAGACGACTAGCCATAAAATCAGCAGGGGGCTCAGTCAGTGATTAGGGCAATGTCAATGAAAAAATAACAACTCTAAAAACAGTGAAATATAACTTAAAAAAAGGACCAACAATTCCTTACAGTATTCTGTTTTAAAGGCGACCAGTAGAAAGAATGCGTTTTCTTCTTTCAATTGCAGGTTGTGGCTAAGATATTAAAACGAAGAAAGACGTTGAAGTAGACAAGTTAAGGCAATTTGACACGTTTTTATATAGCGTATATAGGAGACGATAGGAGTATACTTTAACTTCAAAAAGGACCAAAATTTAATTTGAATAAAAATCTAAAAAATATCAGTACAAAGATAAAACTATAAGCTTTGTAATGTTGGTTGCGGCTAAGCTCTGTGATTAGTACGAGTATGTAATTATTAAATGAAACGTCAATTGCTCCTTCTTTATTCTATATAGCGCATCTGCGGAGCTCATGAGGTATATTGCTCAAACTGGGGAAGTAACGTAGACAACGAAACTGTTCAAGCTGATGCGTTTTGTTCGGAACAATACTATCTTTGTATTTAACTCTTTAAAATAACAGCTAGTATAGTTAAAATCCAATTCCGTTTCGCTGCGTCTGATCTGGATTCAAGTTTTTTTCATTTGTAAGCCAATTTCCCTCCCTATAACAACTTCCTCCGAACAATACACACTATGTGTCTGCCATTGGGTGTTGTTATAGAGAGGGAGTACTGTATTTCCAGAATCCTCCCCCCCCCCTCCTCCCTCGAGTCAGAAAGTTCACGCAGGGACTCGACAAGCCTCGTCCCTGCATGAATTGTCTGACCCTCGGTGCATGGTTGGGGCGGGGGCTCTTATATTCTTTCCCAATAAACGCGTTTATGCTTAAACTATTATTTCCAGTGCGGGATTACCCGGCGTCTGATCTGGCTACAAACTGTTTGTAACTCAGATTAAATTAGATAGTTAGAAATTTCAAAAATATTTACATTTTCTACATTTTAGTGCATTGCGTTTGCGTTTCGCTTGCGTTTTAACGGTAACAAATAACGTCTTCTCCACTGTATATAGCCAGGCAGCGAAAGATGGTTAGAAAAATATTCAATATATCATTGAAGTAGGACACCTGGTGGTGTTGATTTAACCCTTTCACTGCTTTACTCTTAACCCTTTACCTGATAGCCTATTTCTAGTATTGAAAATAGGTGACTACTTAAAGCAGGTTGAAAGTAAAGTAGAATGCGCCCTAAGGCGCATTCTGCTTTACTTTCAGCCTGCTTTAAGCTTCCATGTGCTAGAATATTGAAATTTTTCCCTATACTATATAATCATGACTGATTAAATTGGAACTATATTCTTCAGCGGAGGAATAAATTAAATACGCTAAAAGTCGCTTCTATGGGGGAACGGGTTAAGAAATGAATTGATTTTTTTCGGCGTTCAAGCGAAATGATCGACAGAAAATTATCGGCAAATACCATGAATCGCGGTAAATTTGCCGATATTGTTCTGTCGTTCATTTCGCTTGAACGCCGAAAAAATCTGTTCATTTTTTATATTTACAATGTATTTGCTGTAATTTCTAATATTAGATTAACATTTTGTAAGTATCCATGTATGTTTAATCTATATTAGAGGTTGATAACACGAATAATGTGTACCCTATCAGAAACAGCCATGACCGAATAACTTTAGCTGCGTACATTCGAAAGCAAAAAAATAAGTTCCATTGTTTACATTCCAAGAATAACAACTTTGACAGTTTGGCGCGAAAATGACGATTTGACGTCATTGGAAGTGACGTCATTTTAAAGTAGTATGAATATATCAGATTTTAGGGCATAAAGGAATGCAGACAGTTGTTGTTTTTAAGGTATGTCAATTTTCTTGCAATTTATCTCATTAATAAAGAAGAATATTAGTCGGGAATCATGAGTTCCACTAATAGGAAGGCATAGATCGGTTAAGAACAAATTTTGAAAAAAATCCGCCAAATGTTTGCTGTCCCAAGTTCCAAAGATTAATTCGCGAACGACAACTGCATATGCCCCGCCTCCTCTTCGAAACTTTTCCACAAGTCCCGCCCTCTCGAGAAATGGTGTTTATACGAAATGAACACCCTTTTTGTCAATGGAATTGAATGGGGCGAATGTAAATATTTGGTAATGGTTATTAGCAAACACTTTGAGACGCATTATGATATAGCTTCAGTCAATTTGGAATCTGAGTTTGAGACATAAATGCAGACTGCAGGGGATCGTCTTACGAAACGTCGCACGACAAAAATGGTCTTAAGTCAGAACTTTAAAATACATGTAATTTCTGATTTCTAAATCTAATCCTGTCCTGTGACATCTCTTTGGAATCGTCTTGAAAAGACAATTCCAAAGAGATGTCACAAGACAGGATTACATGGAGAAATGAATAGCAATTGAAACTTTTAGAATCTGACTTACGACTTAATATTTGTCGTACGACATTTCGTAAGACGGGCCCCAGTGATCTAAATTTGAGAAATAAATTCAAATTTAAAACTCAAATTCTTTATTTCACTCAGTACATGTTTTCACAATGTGACATGAAATGCAGACTGACGTTTTTGAAGGCAAATGACATCAAGGCAGGGCAGGGTGACGTCATATCAGTGAAAGGATTGATACAGGACAGCCCTTGACCTTTGCTAATAAAGCGTTTGAGAAAACAGCAGACGAGCCTGAGGTAGTTCTCAGGCTTTCTATTGATCATATTTGAGTAGAATGCTCAACTCTGACCAATCAAAACCTTGATAAAGATTTAAAACTTATTCCAAACGTTTTATAAGCAAATGTCAAGCTTTTGGTATAGGTCTGAAAGCTGAGACTCATCTAAACCCATTACCCCATAGCCTGTTTCTAGTTTTGAAAACAGGTGACCTCTTAAAGCAGGTTGAAAGTAAGGCAGAATGCGCCTTAGGACGCAAATTCTGCTTTACTTCCAGCCTGCTTCAAGCTATCATCTGTTAGAATATAGAAAATATTTCTTATGCTGCATATTCCTGACTCTACAAATTGAAACTATTTTCTTCAGTGGAGGATTAAGTAAAAGTCGTTAAAAGGCGTATTTATGGGGTAGTGGGTTAAATGCTTTATACAAGCATGGGGTCATTTAACAATGATTTGACTGTTTCTCGTTGTTTAACATGTATGATGACGAGCATGTGAATTGGAGCCGTGAAACTAGAAGGTTCAAATAAACAGTGAAGTAAAACTATTGTAGTTGTGTTGTGTTTAAAATCTTTATCTAGTTACAGTACATCTACAGCGTATATCTCTCTGTGTCTCTCTATTTGGCTAGCTCTGTCTCCCTGTCTCTCTGTCTGTCTATCTGTGTCTGTGTCTCTCTAGATCCATGTCTTTATGTCCGTTTGTGTCTTTCTGTGTCTCTCTGTATTCCTGTCTCTCAATCATTCTCTCTCTGTCTGGCTCTCTTTGTCTCTCTTTATCCCTGTCTCTCACTGTCTATATCTCTCTCTCTCTGTTTCTCTCTCTATCTCTGTAGCCCTATCTCTCATTGTCTCTTACTCTCTCTCTCTCTATCTATCTATCTATCTCTATAACTTTCTCTGTCTCCCTCCCTCCCTCTATCTCTTTTCCCCCTCTACCACTCTCTCTCTCTATTCCTCTCTCTCTCACCCCTCCCTCCCTCCCGTTCTCTCTCTCTTTCCCCTCTCGTTCTCTCTCTCTCCATCTCTCTCTCTCACTGTCTCTTCCTCTCTCTCCCTATCTAGCTATCTCTCTCACACACACACACTCTCTCTCCCTACCTCCTCCTCGTGCTCTCTTCCCCCTTTCTCTCTTCCTCTCTCTCTCTCTCATAAATAACGTAGATGTCAATAAAAGTTCAGGGGTATTCGGTTACGGTAGAGAATGTGTTTTTCTTTCCAAATAATCACATGTATACTAAACTATTATAGTCATTGCATATAGTTTAACTCAGAATCTGATTAGGCTCCAAACCTTTGCCACTTAGATTAAGATAAATCAATAGAAATTTCAAAATATATTTTTTCTACAATTTATTGCATTGCATCTGCTTTTAAGTGGTAAAGAATAAAGTATTATTCACGGTGTGCATACCACAACAGCTTTGTGTTCGCCAACATTTGCAAACATTCGCTTACAAAACAAACCTAACGGTCTGACCTTTGTGAACGTTTGAAACCGTTCGCGAACAAGCTTTGGCGGTAGTGCGCAGCGAACAACTACAACAACAACAACATCCAAACATAGCGACCAGGGTTGAGTTCAGTAAAGAAATCGATGGCCGTCGATGGCCATCGATTGCGAGTTTGCTACCGGTCTGAAATACAGTAGATAAAACGTAATTCTTTCGTTAAAACGCAAACGCATTGCAATGAAATATAGAAAATGACAACCTTTTGACAATTCCGACAACCAGTTTTAATTTGAGTGACAACAGTTTGGAGCCTGATCAGACGCCGGGTTATCCGGCGTCTGATCTGGCTCCAAACTGTTTGCAATGAAAATATAGCCTAACCGGGGTTATATGGATAGAAAATGTTTTCTCCACTGCGGTATTTCAGACCATTAGTCACCTCGCAATCGATGGCCATCGATTTCTTTACTGAACTCGTCACAAATGTGTACAACTGTTCACTGTCCAAGCAATCGGACAATACTAGGGACTTGTGCCTATATTTTCGAACCATTGGTAGGTTAATATAATGGCCAAGTACAGTGCTCCCTCCCTACAACGGCCCTCGGAATAACGACTCCCTCCTTACAATGAGCATTGCCTCTGTTCCTCAAACAAGAACATTATGTGTAACGTTTGCACTGCTGTGATATAGTCTGCATAAAATTGTCGTATGCTGTTTTTTCCTCAAAGTAACATATTAGTGTACATGTTCATAGAACAGATATAATGACGAGTGGCAAACAGCTTGAATTCAGATCAGACGCCGCGGTGTCTGATTTGGATTCAAACTGTTTGCAAATGTAAGCATGTAAGGTCTTTATTTTCCCTCCCTATAACAACTCTCTCCGAACAACACACATACTCTTTGTCACTTGAGTGTTGTTGTAGAGAGGGAGCACAGAAATTATATGTTCCCTCTTTATAACAATACTCAATTGGAGACAAAGAATGTATGTGTTGTTCGGAAGGGAGTAGTAATAGGGAGGGAAAATATCATTAGGGTGCTGATCATGACTTGGCTCACATTTGCAAACAGTAACGTGACGTCTGATCTGGGTACAAACTGTTCTTCACTCGTCCTAATGTTTCTTCTGCCAAAATGTCTAGTACATGTATGTAACTTTGAGGGGAAAAACAGCAAACGACAGTTTTGATTGGACGATTTTGCAGCAGTTAAGCGTTAGACATTATTTTGTTTGAGGGACAACGACAAACGTTGTTGTAAGAAGGGGTCGTTTTTCGGAGGGCCGTTGTAGAAAGGGAGCACCGTGAAGAAGAACAGGGACCCGTTTTTACTAAACAACTTACGCAAATTATTTGCGTAAATCAACATTTTAAATTTTAATTTATATATTTTTTATTATCACTTGCTACAAACAGCAAATAGCCAGATCAGAGGATGCGCTTTCAGCGCGTCCTCTGATCTGTCTATGTGCTGTTTGCAAACGTTTATGATCGAAAAATAAGAGTTAAACGATTTTGACTTACGCATGTTTAGTAAAACGGGCCCCTGCAGGGACCGTGACGAATTAAACATTAGGAAGAAAAATGAAATACTTAGAAAGGAAAAAACACTTACATCCAACAAGTACGACCACTCATAAGAAGGCGTGTTGAACAGTTTTCTTCCGCTAACAGGTCAAGAGTCTTGGGACTGCATAAGTTTTACAGCGAATACAGTGACACCCCTCTAAACCAGACATTTGTGGGGACCATATAAATGTCCGGTTTAGAAGGGTTTCCGGTTTTGAGGGATTTTAACCCAATAGCTTGTTTATAGTATGGAATATAGCTGCTCACTTAAATCAGGTTAAAAGTAAAGCAGAATGCGCCTTAAGGCGCATTCTGCTTTACTTTCAACCTGCTTTAATCATCTGCTAGAATATAGAAAATATTTCTAATGATACATATTCATGAATGTATTTTCTTCAGTGTAGGAATAAATCAAAGGTGATGTAAAAATGCATATTTATGGTGTAATGGGTTACATTAAAGAAGGGTTGGAAACGGGACTTAAGTTATTGTCCGGTTAAGAGAGAATTCCGGTATTAAGAGGTTCCGGTTTAGAGGGGTTTCACTGTATTTCCTTATAAATGTATATGGAAAGAAATACAATATGTTTAAACTATTTGCATCCATATCAGACGCCTGGTAGAGATCCAGTCTGGGGCCTGTCTTACGAAACGTCGTACGACAAATATTGTCGTAAGTCAGATTCTTTATAAAACTCTTAATTAACAACTTTTTCATGAAAAGACGATTCCAAAAAGATGTCACAAGACAGGATTAGATGGAAAATCAGAAACTCTATATAAATTACGTCCTTTCGTAAGACGGGACCAAAAATGTTAAGGGTTATTGTTTAATCTTAGAAAATAAGTACATGCAATAGATACTTATTTGAAGCGGGTGATATTATTCAGATCTAAAGAGTAAAACCCTTTATCACATAACCTGCGGTCTGGGAGTTGCATAAAGCCATTTAGTCCAGTCAAATTAGCCCCAAAAAGGGTCGAACCTAGAACTAATTGCAACAGAAACTTTTTCTGCTGTATTTATATCACACAGGTGTACTCTTTATCATACTAAAAGTCCCAGCCAGTAGCTAGATGGGAAATTCATTTTTTGGGGGTCTGAAATTGGTACCTGATTATATTTAGGCGGACACAATAGTCAATCAGAGTTATAGGAAAATAGACAGTAAGCAATAATTGACTCACGTTTCGTTCATTTATTACAATAATATGCATAACACTTTATCATATATAAGAACTCTTTACAGTAAAATTTATTTTATATTGATATTTCAGGGTCGGAATGATACAATATGGGGTACAATTACCCCACCCACTTTATAGCATTAAATATTTTCCTTTTTTTTAATTTTCAGTTCAAACCCCTCCCACGCCACACACAAATAATCCTTAAAAAGACATTCTACAAGCAAGCAAGCCAAAATTTTACACATCTACAGTATTAGATGACAGCATTCATAGAATTTTGGTACCTGATTATATGTAGGCGGACACAATATTCAATCAGAGTGATAGGAAAATAGACAGTAAGCAATAATTGACTTACTTTTCGTTCATTTATAACAAGAACATGCATAACGCTTCATCAAATACAAGAACTCTTTACACTGAAATTTATATTATATTGATTTTTCAGGGTCTGAATGATAAACAATGGGGTACAATTACGCCACCCACTTTAAAACATTAAATTTTTTCTCTTTTTTTAAAATTTTTCTTTTCAGTCAAAACCCCTCCCATGCCATTTTGTAACATTTTAACAAACAAATAATCATTAAAAAGACATTCTACGAGCAAGTAAGCCAACATTTTACACATCTACAATATTAGATGACAGCATTCATAGAATTTGTAACCTGATTATATGTAGGCGGACACAATATTCAATCAGAGTAATAGGAAAATAGACAGTAAGCAATAATTGACTCGTTTTTCGTTCATTTATAACAAGAATATGCATAACAATTCGTCATATATAAGAACTCTTTACACTGAAAATTATATTATATTGATATTTCAGGGTCTGAATGATAAACTATGGGGTACAATTACGCCACCCACTTTATAAAATTAAATATTTTCTATTTGTTTTTAAATTTTCAGTCCAAATCCCTTCTATGCCATTTTGTTTCATTTTAAAAAAACAAATTATCATTGAAAATGACATTCTACGAGCAAGAAAGCCGGTTGTTGTTGTTTTTTTACACATGTACAATATTAGATGACATCATTCATAGTTAGTACAATGAATTAATCCTAAATAGATATGAAAATGTGCTCGAATTTGGGCCAATACTTAACCTTGTTACTTGAACGCAGACTTGAACAAATGATGCTGTCGAATTAATTCCGTAATCAATTTCAATTTTCAATTTCCTTTATTACACTCAGTTCATGATATACATGAATACATGAGGAAAACGTTATACATTGTATATACATAGACAAAACATACATATTGACAAACAATTAATTTAGTGTATTATCAGTTAGTTAAATTTTAGAAGATTATTTACTATTAGATTCCGGGAGAGATACGGGTATAACTTGTAATCGGTTAAAGGGAACCGGGCGAACACGCCTCTTCACACCTTATAAAATACATTATTTATTATTTACTGATCTTTTTCAGACAGTTCTGTCAAACGGTTTTGTAGATAATTGGATTTTTTCTTTGTTATATCGAGTTAAGGCTTACTGTAATACATGATATCGTTCAGTGAAAACATATGAAGTTTTGGAACAATCCAACAGACTTTCCTACATGTGCAGTTTGTCTTACCCAAGCCTTTTTGTTACAATAAAGCCTAATGAAGGAATGGGTTGATAAGCGTTTTGTAATAGAAAGAAACAAAAAATGTAAAAAATACGAACATTCTACGGCTATCGTTGCGACCGTTTGGGTGCCAGCGTGGTGGCCACTAATCAACACGGCAGGCCTCATAGAGACTGAGCAATCACTTCCTTCATGACCCACCCTCCGTGTCGTAGCAGGCCGACCTTTAGACTATTAATATACATGTAATTTGAATAACTTTGACATATGCCATTATGTGACGTCATCTGCGAAAAGGTTGCTTATCAGGGCCTACGATATGTTTCGCTCATAATGTCTAGTAAATTTGGATATTCATTTAAAAAAAAAAGTTACTTTCCGGGAGGATTTGCTGCGGGTAAATCTATGCTACAATGGAACCTAGCACTAACCTCACCTGCCCATCCATCATGTCTTGTACTACACATCTTTGAAAATCTAACGTGCAAACGGCTGGTTCAACGGTATATATTTCGCTGGTTTTTAACAAAAAAAACTAGTTACTTTTAAAGTCAAACATACGGCTACACCAGATCTCAATTGTTTTCTTCAGTCACAACATTTTCTGAGTTTTCAATCTGAATTCTTGGCCGTGTATAGTCTTTCCTACATTGTACATGAACATTAATACCGGGCGCCACTGCATTAATGCGGTTTTGGGCTTTACTTGTGGTGATAATAAATATGTTTCCTTTTTCCCGGAGACTCAACGTCGGCTCATCATCAGTTAAAGGTTGGTGACAAATGAGACATTCACTTTCAATTTTGATCTGAAATGAAAGAAAAATGATACTGTATTCCCTGTCAAGTTTTCAACCAATAATATTTTTACCATAACTCAGGTATTTGTGATACATGTATTCGGAATTTCCATTTAGAAACATACGACATTGTCGGACTTCTTAGAATAAACCATTGTCAGTCTTCCAGACAAACACGCTTTACGATACGCGGAATCACAATCAAGGCCTAGATAACATTAAAACTGTTCCTCACTGATGTTGTCAAGGTAAATCATGTGTCTTTTCGATAAAAGTTAGCTACTTTTAAATAAGTAGGATCACTGCTGTTTTATCGGCATCTATAATGCTGTTTCAAAATGATTGGGATCGGAAATAAACAACAGAAAACTGTTGATTACTAACTTTTAAACTAAATTCCTATTAGTTTTCTTAACATACACAGTAAACTATTTTCGAACTTTGTCGACGACTGCTGATAATAAGGCCGAGTGATTTAAATTGAAACACTTTGCACATTGTCAGTAGTATTGAAACAAAATGCATTAAACGATACACATTAAAGATAAAGATTGGTAATTTATAATTTTATCAAAAAGGCACTTAAAAAAAGAAAACAATACGTGTTTCGGGCATAGGTCTGAAACAAAATAGGTAGGGTCAGGTTTTTTTTTTTTTTACAATTGTTTAGATGTCAAATTTGGTCCAAAAGTATGTTTTAAACAGTTTTTCCTCTGTTTTTGATATATTACTTTTTCCAAAATCTTCAAAAAGCTTTAGGATCGAAAGTGTTTTGCTTGGTAGGTCGGGTTCTCCGAAACATAGAATCTGTTTTGCCTAAGTAGGCATACTGCAAACTGCTACGTACTTTGGGTACAAGTCCAGTCTTCAATGAGCCATGGGTATACTTGTCTGCTTTGCAGGCATTGTGCAGTCTGAAATATAATACAAAATAATCTTTAGGTGCTTTGTCAATGTACAGTCTCAATTATTCTATCTAGAGATTATTACTAGTAAGCTCAATTTTAGGAAAAGAAGATCATATAGGAGATTCAAACACTACAGGAGATTCAAACACAAGTTTGCAAACACCGTGTTACTTTCACCGGTTTTATATAAACCATTTTATTTAAATACTGATATATAACGTAGTAACATTAATTAGGTTTCATCCCGATTTAATTGCTATTATGGCTTGCAATAAGACTGATGCGTAATTATTTTTTTAGAATTGACCAGTGGGAGGAGATCGAATTAGCTACCACTATCTTATACCTAAGATTAAGAAATGTTAAATATACATACAGAAACACGATTCAAAACCAGTTTCTTCCACCCGACCTTGGTGCATTAATTGTTTAGTAAACACTCCCGTCAGAAAAAACCCAATTTTTTTTTTGTAATGTGTCAATGAGTATCATTGTCACAGTGTTTAATGCTTATAGTGTCAAATATATCCCGTCCTTCGTAAGATTAAGATTCCGTGTTTAGCATGACATTGAACTGATTGATTTGCTTCAAGCAAAACATTTGGATCAAATATGTTTGTTTTAAAACTGAGATCTACTGGTACATACTATTTCAAAAAGTGCATGGTTACAACCTCATTTGTCGAAGTTTAACTGAGATTTAATTGGTGAAAGGAGATTTTTATCATAATGTTCAGCAGAATATATAATATTACCCAAGTAAACAAAATTCAAGACTCATAGCGGCGTAGGAATTTCGTCTTTTTCCGAATCTGAATCCTTAAAAGGAACAATAAAAGTGTTTTTACAATGTTAAAGAATATTCTACAATTAAAAAATACCGTTTGTATATGAACTTTTTATTTTTCTTAATTATGATTGCTCCTAGTAGCTATGCTGGAAAACTGGTGTACCGGTATTACTCATTTTACGTGTAAGTTCCGTTTAAGTCACGATAAAAAACTATATTGACTACTGCAAACGAAACTCAACACATAAAATACTTCATATGAACGTCACACTAATCCTAAGAAGAGATTATTGATTTACACGAATTTTAATTTTGTGGCCCGAATTGGCTTCCGTAGAAAAAATAAATGCCACTGGATTAACTAGTTTTAAGTAAACTACCTTCACATTTCACTGTTTTCACATCATTTACAATAAATAACACATGAGTTTTTTTTTATTTCAACTTTCTACTTGAAGTTTTCCGTGCTTTAAAACAATTTTTCAATAGGAAACGGAAACTTCCTTCTATCTGCCTAATGCATTGGGGCTCGTACAATAATTTTGACCGATTTTAGTATAACAAATATTTTTTGTCAAATTTGTTGAAGATATTGATACTTAATATATCTGATTAAAATATTCGAGTCTGACCATGGAAGTTTTAATATGTCTTACCTTACTATTCTGCTGAAAAGCTGAAATTGAGTCCGTATCAAGGTAAACAAAGCAAAGTGCGCATCGCCATCTTTTTGGCGACAACGTCATGAAATAGATGTTATGACGTCATGTTGTATCATATTTTTTTGATATGGTGACTGAATCGGAAAAACCGAATTTTACAAACTTTGACACAAAATAACTTTTTTGTTGAAAGGGGGATTTTGTGGGACTTTTAGTATGTTATACACTTTGATCTATACTTTCGCATAGTCGCAAAAAAGTTTCTGTTGCAATTAGTTCTACCTCAAGATCTAATTTGACTGGACTAATTACGTAAATATCGTAATCCACTAGTGGAATATCGTTTTTGGACTCCGGCCCAGCCTGTTCGTCCACAAGCGCTGCATGTAGCAGGACACCAAATGACGTCATTTGCAATGACGTTAACGTAAACAACGGGGCGTTTTGGCGGAAAATTTATATAGCAGAAGGTCTACAAACTACGGCTTTAATTAGTTTTATAGGTCCTTAAAATTGTTATGTGATAAATAGAATCTCATATTCGTGCTCATTTTTTATCATTCTTAATAAACTCGTTGACTAAAATGAATATGACGCTCGCCAAGGCTCGCGTCATATTATTTTAGTCAACTCGTTTATTAAAAATGATAAATAATGAGCACTCATTCAAGATCCTCTATTTATCGTAAAGATAGATCTAATGTCTAGTCAAACCTTATCACACCGTCCGAATTATGCTGTTTACTCTTCCGGTGTAACGCAGTAGAATGACCCACCCCAGCTAAAATGACCCATGGGTCATGTCAATACAGTGACCCGGGTCATTTTGCTACGTAGAAAAATGACCCCAGACCGTAAAAAAAGGACCCCATCGACTCGTAGTAGAATTACCCCCTCACGTCTGGGGTAATTTCTCTATACGTAGTATAAAGACCCGGGTCCTTTTGCACGGGTGGGTCATTCTACTGCGTTACACCGAAATTAATAATGAATATGTTCCCCTTCACCGCTTGATTGTAGTCTGATTCACTATTCTTGTTTGCAAGATCGTTTCAAATTAAGATCCAATGTAGCATGACTTACGAAATGGCGATACGAATGTCAAACAATTTGGATCCTAATCAGACGCCGCGTTGTTCGGCGTCTGATCAGGATCCAAACCGTTTGCACAGTCGACTTTCTGCGAATTGGCGCCGAAAGTGTTAACTCTTACCATTAGCGTGTTCAGTTACCACTGTTGGCTGTTTAGGTTAGCCGTTTGTGCCCCGTGCGCAGCGTGCAGAGTACAGTAGAGAAAACAATTTCTTTCCAAATAACCCCGGTTACGCTTAAACTATTTTTTACATTGCAAACAATTTGGAGCCGATCAGACGCCGGGTAACCCGGCGTCTGATCAGGCTCCAAACTGTTTGCCACTCATATTAAACCTGGTACTCTGAATTGTTAAAAAGTTGTCATTTTCTATATTTCATTGCAATGCGTTTGCGTTTGAACGAAAGAATTACGTTTTTCTCCACTGTATTTCAGACCGGTAGCCAACTCGCAATCGATGGCCATTTCTTTAATATTTACATTCACCCTGTAAAGTCTCTATGTAATCGTATTAAAAATATGCAGGTCAATTCTCGATGAACCTACAAATCGAAACTGGTTCCAGCCAGTTAGAAAGAGGGCGGAGTTTCCGCCGCGGAGAGATATCGACCTAGCGACCAGCTAATGGTTGCTATGGAGTGTAATTAGGCTGAAATAAACATGCGCGACCGATTTTTTAAAATATGCTTTAATAATAGATATTTAAGTTGCATTGTTTATTTTTAATGTCTTATAAGTGTTCGTTAAGCACACAGCGATAGTTTACTGGGTCAAGTCTTGACTTTGTATTCAACTCCGAAACATGTATTTTGGACTACTTTCCATACCACATATTATTAGAGAGATCGAATGGCTGTTACATCCAGGATTACATCTATCAAACCTATTTGGCCGGTATATGATATATTTATATACATGAAAACAAATCTGGTCAAATTACACATTAAATGGACAAGACAGAAAATAAAAATATAAATATAAGGAATAAACAACATCTTTTTGCCGTTCACGCGGTATGAATACATCAGCTTCGCAGGGTAAGTTTATCGTAAACGGGCGTTTACGAAACTTACCCCCTGCGAAGCAAATGTATTCATACCGTCGTTAACCGCAAAAAGATGTTGTTTATTCCTATACTGAACTCATCACAGGCTAGCGGCGGACATAATTATGTGACTTATGTCCCACAGTGATTACATTTGAAAACAGTTTGGATCCAGGTGAGACGTCACGTAACGCGACGTCTCATCGTGATCCATACTGTTTGACACTCCATGGTCCTGTTTTGAAAAGAAATTTAAAAAATTATATTTTTAGAATAGAGTATTACCGATATTTTCCAAAACAAAGGTTGTATGCGCGTGCAAAAAAGCATATCTTAGAACAAGCAAGAACATGTCTTTTTAGCTTATATAGAAAATATTGAAATCTTGATTTACCCATAAATTGTCAAATCTTTTTGATGGTACTGTTTTACCAGTTTTTTGCCTTTGCGATTTATCGCTCTTGTCAAAGTGATCAATAACATTCTCACCCCTCAAGGCACACAACAATTTTGCTGCCAAAATACAAAACTACTTCCTTTCCGAAAAGATTGTGGTCGGGGTTTTGCATCATTCATTAAAGCACTACACATCAGTATGTAATGCTTTTATTTTATGAAGAAATCGATGGCTGTGTGAAATTTAGATGAATCAATAAAGCTGACAGGGTTTTTGACAGAAGATTAACCGCTAAGAGAAATAGAAGGTTTCAAGTGAAAAGAAACCCTAAAGGTGTTAGATTCTGATTGAGCTTAAAACATAGTCCAATGTAAATGGCGCAGTGATTTCCACGTTAACATCCGAATGGTTTTCCGTTTCACGGAAGCAGGCGAAAAGTACCGGTCAGCAAATATTCTCAAGTCGTAACTGAACCCATGTTATTCAGATTATATGATCAAGTGTCAAAAAGTTCAACATTGAAAGTAAGGTTTTATCCAAGAAAAATACTTGAGGCATACAAATTGTTTAGTTTTTTGGTCTCTAATGAATAAAATAAGTGAAGATGCCCTTATTTATATAAGCACATTTATTGCAATAATTTTTAAATATTTTTCAGAACCCATCCGGCATAATAACGGCATTCACTGATCGTCGGAAAAGAAGATAAAGTAGAAAACGTAACTTAAGTATACATCCCTTAACTATTTTGAACGTGTGTTTGTTAGTTTGTTTGTTTGTTCGCTGTTGGTTGGTTTTTTGTTTTTTTTTGTTTGTTTTTTATTGCGAGGGAGGATTCTTGTTGAACCTGCAAATCTGCTTTTATTGTGATAGCTGGTAGTTTTTAAAACAAATAGCCCACCACTGAACAGGGGAGATAACTTTACGGATTACTGAAACTATATATATTAGTAGATCTAGCTATGCAAAACCCTAGCCAGCGAGATCTACCATGATATTTACAAGAAACTTTCACAATCACAAAACAAAATCAGTACAATGACAATGACAATGGCAATTGTCATTGTCAGTACAACTGTGTGACACTCATCAACATCGTCTCTATGAGACAATTTCAATAAAAGTAACACAATCGATACCAAGTATAAAAATAAGTAAGTGGCTTTCAAAAAAATACTTCACTGGACTAGAAAACGCTTGTCTGCTCGACTTATTTTCGTTGTAATTTTCTGAAACACAATGTAATCATCAGTAGTTTGCAACACAATTTAATCATTTTGACATTTTCCACTTAAGCAAACCAAAAACACTCTTAAAATATCACACATTTACAAATAAAGTTTAGGCCATGTTTGGAGATCCTTTACCATCATTAATATGTCCACGAAAACGTGTTTAAGGTTCATATAAAGACCATGTACGAGAAAAAAATACTCAAATTTGAAAAGTTGCAATACTCAATAACTATACCACATTGGCTAAAAATATTTTCACACAGTATACATAATTAGTCAATGAAAAGGAGCATGCCTAAATTTTCATTAATTTAGGTGTACTTGTGTTGTCAGAAGATCAAAAAGTAACGAACATGGAATGAAAATAACCTCTTCAGTAGAATATATCAAATCACTTAATGGCACGTATTTTCGGAAATCTGGTAGAATACATACAAAGAACCCCTTACATACTGGGTACTCCTACACAGAATGTCTTACAAAAGTCAGAAAACCCCATTGTAATATGCCCTTAGAATACCCCATGCTTGATTAAAGGGCAGCCATTTGCATTTTACAAGTTTGTAGAAGTTTTCCAACATTTAAAGCCCAGTTACTTCAAATCTACAAAACCGATTGACAATTGTTATATACGTGTAGACAGAAAATAACAAGCAATATGATTGATGGAATGTCACTCACCCGAATCACTGCAGTTAGACAATATATCCGTTCAATTATATCAAGGTCACCGAAAGTTGTTATTTATCCAACATATTGACTTTTCCGATTAATCCGCATTTTCTCATTTTTTTTATATCCATATTTTCAACTTTTATTTCAGTACACTATTGTTGTTTGATACATAAACAATAAAATAAGTGCATTGCGCATTACTTTCGATCATAAATTCCTCCGAATGTCACGATCCTTAAGCGGATTACTTGCCGCGAAAGTAATTCCGTCCCTGTACAGCTGACCTTTGTTTCAGGAAAATCAAGAGTTTGTCCCTTTAAATCAACTTTTTACATCCATTCAAGTATTCCACATCTTTCCGGCTATTATAATGTTGATTAATATTTCAATTTGCATTGGGATCTCTATTATATAAAGCTCCGATTGCTGTGAAACTATTCGAGCTTTTGCCGGGTACAGGGGCAGAAACTCACGTATATACTATTGCACGGATTTGACGAGGCTTTCTATGGTGTCCTAGTAGAGACACAACCGACGATTTCGTTGGGCAGAGACACACAATTATTTTTTGTCCTTACTTTTTTTTTTTCACGTATATTCTGCTTCTGCATTTCACACATACACACACATTAAAATATTGTAATAGTTAATGAGTATAATTATGCAACTACCACCCTGATAGCCTTACTTCAGTAGTTGTAAGTATTTAAAAACAATCATAAGGGCACAGATATTTGAAAATTTAGTCAGAAACAATCATAAATCAGTTTATCTGATGCTCAATTTGGTTTTCGTTCTATGGGATCCTGCGTTTTTACAGTTAATTGAATACATAGATGATTAGTCACACTACATTGAGGGTGATAGAATTTTGGAAAATATATTGTATAATTAGATTTTGTGAAAGCTTTTGAGAGCATAGTACATTAACGTTGTCTTCGCAAAGTATCAGTATTTGGTATCAGAGGGCCAGTTTTGTCGTGGAAACGTGACTTTTTACTGGACGTAGGCAATATGTATCTGTGAAAGGACCCTGGTCTTCTTCGTGGAAATACATTTTAAGTGGGGTACCCCAGGGAAGAGTCCTGGGACCCATACTATTCATATCTTTATAATAGATGACCCCTCCCCCTAAAGGTATACGTAGTATTGTGAAATTCTTCGCTTATGGTACCAAACTATACAACAAAGACATTAAAATTGATATTATCGAGCACGACTTAGATGCCTTACATATAGTCAAAGTGGCTGTTGCGTTTTAATGTTAAAAATTACAGAACCATACACTTTGGAAGAGACAACCAATATTACCAGTATACTTTGAACTTTGCGGACATTGAGTCTGCTAGTGAAAAGGGGGATTAAGCGGTAATATTTTAACAGGACTAAAAAGTAAGTAGTCATATAGCTGAAAAAGATAACAAATCCAACAGTGTATTATCCTTAATAATCAGAATGTATGATTACATTACGAAAAGCTATTTCATAATTTTGTACAAAGCACTCGTCAGGTCAATATGGAAACACCATTATCATGTGTTATGGTATCCATTCCTTAGACATTGAATGTGTTGAAAACTTATATAAGCCTGTCACTAAGCGTACTCCTGGATTGTCAGACCTTACATGTACCGAAAGATTGATTTTTAAAATTGCTTGGTCTGACTCATCAACGAAGGCGTGGTGACATGATTCAGGGTTTTTGAATTATTTAAGAGAAGGAGGATATACATGTACATACAGAACTATTTTTACCTTAACAATCTTATTCAAAATGGAAAACATAATTGAGCTTATGTACAACGTTTTTCACAGAGAATGATAAACAACCGCATCTCACTTCAATTTACATAGAATTCAATAAAATATAATTTATTTTGTTGATAAATTTATATGCCGGGTTAATTGTTTTTATAATAGAAGCTTCAATTCATATTATTGTGTCTGTGTAATATAGTGGATGAGAATCAGGTATTGCATATTTTTAATGAATGATTAAATAAAATTAGAATGACCACACAGCATTTGGAGACAAATACTTACTGGCTGCGCACTTAAAGTAATGTTATAAAAATCATCAGTAACTACTGTGACCTCCATTTTTCGAATGCATTGCAGAATATATCCCCTCATTGATTAAATACGTAACGCTTCAACTACGTTGCCATTCTAACAAACGTGCACTTTGGAGGCCATTATGGTATAAATTTGATGATTTAACCTGGCCCTGTTACCCAATTACTCCGATATGTGTTCTATGGGGCTGATATCCGACGATAAAGCAGATCAAGGCAAGACGTTAACGTAACTTTAGGCAAGGAATTGGTGATACGCACCGTGTGAGGCTTAATATTGTCACGCTGGAAAATACCATGTCCGTTATTTTGCATGAACTGTATCACTGTGCTATTTAAAACATTGAAGTAACGCTGAGCATTGGCATTTCCTGGAATAATAACCAAGTCAAGTTCCCATTATCCCAACCCGGACCATAGCGATGCCCCCACCCAATGCGTCACGTCTCTCTCCCGAAGTCGTTAATTTCTACAGCGATAAACGCGTTTTCTGCATGGCTTACGGTGAACCGATACTCATCGCTGAAAAGTGCCGATTGTCGCTGATCCAGCGTAGTTAATCCGTGTAAACCCTGTTTACAGGGACACACCTGTTCCTGTTCACGAGCAAAGTGAAGAACACGTTTTTCTAGCTTAGACGGATAACGAGAAATGTAGCGTGTTCAAATACATGTACCACTGTTCTCTGTGTAGGTTCGCAGTTTGTGTCCCGTGTGCAGCGTGCAGAGTACAGTAGAGAAAACATTTCTTTCCAAATAACCAGAATTACTCTTAAACTACATGTATTATTTTCATTGCAAACAGTTTGGAGTCAGATCAGACGCCGGGTAACCCGGTGTCTAATCAGGTTCCAAACTGTTTGCCACTCGATTGAAACTGGTTGTTGGAATTGTATCAAGGTTGTCATTTTTTATATTTCATTGTAATACGTTTGCGTTTGAACGAAATAATTACGTTTTTCCACTGTATCCCAGACCAGTAGCCAACTCGCAAACGATGGCCATCGATTTCTTTACTGAGCTCATCACTGGGATAATCTTTATTCGCAATGAAATAATTATAATCATTTAAAAATCTTGCAACGTGTAATTAGACACAGTTATAGGCAAACTCTGGAAAGAGGATGGCTTATACAGGAGCAACTCCTTCACCCAGAGTCCAACAATGATTCTCAAGTTATTCGCGAGGTATAATTCAGTTAATCAAATTGATAAAAAGGGATGGAAAACAATTCAGTCTGCATATGTATACATGTAAACAATGTTTGACAGAGGCTCGTTTTGCCCACCATACTTTGGAGAAAGAAAAAAAAAAGTAGTCCAGCATGGAAAAATAGTGTTGTCCTTGAAAATTGTCAAATATTCCATGACTTCTTCTGTCGTTATTTCAGTGGATTTCGTCAGGGATTTCGTCCTACTACCTCATGTAAAGCATATTCTTTAATATAGCGGAAGGGTTTGTTGAATTTCAATACAGAAAATTTGCTTCACAATTTGGTGCAAATCCAAACATATTGTTCAAAATACACAGTTTTCCCTTCCAATTGTAAGCTATCTCATAAGTTTGTTCATTTCAATATGAACATTTTGATATGAAATTATGCAACATTGCTCCAGAAATGACCAAAATATCACCTTTCAAAAATGCACCAAAAAACTCTTTACATGAACCTTAAACCCCATATAATGTTATTATACTGACAGCTGATTCAATTTAATCGCGCCGTTTGATCAAAATTTTCACCGATTATATTATTTCTGCAAGGTAAGTGAATAAACTAAAGCAAGCCTATCAAATCAGTTTGGACCATTAAATTCGAAAAGAACAGTATAGTACGAGAACCTCAAGCGGTTGCCAACGCTCGTCTGTTTTGTTATCCTAATCTATAAGAAGGAACCGTGAGCTTTTCTTATTGTCTTTGTCTGTCTTGACTTTTTGTACACTGTGGTGTTATAATAACATTGACCTTTGTCTCACACTACCAAACTTGTACTGAGCTCAAGAACTACTTGCGTTGAGTACACATGCCAAATGTTTAGTCTCTACAACAAGTCATGCTGTTCCAAAGGTATGGTCAATGTTAAATTCAACCTATTTGACCTCTGAATGACCTCTGAAAGACTTTGACCTTCGTCTGCCATAACCAAACTTGTACTGAGCTCCAAAGCTTCTTGCGTTGAGTAGACATGCCAAATATGTTGGTTTAGAGTTATGGAAAATGTCAAATTTGACCAGTAAATGACACTGACCTTAGTCTAACATGACCAAACTTGTACAGAGCTCAAACGCTTCGTGGGTTAAGTCCACATGCCAAATGTCAGGTCTGTATCACATGCAGTTCCAAAGTTATGGCCATTGTTAAATTCAACCTGTTTGACCTCTGAATGACCTCTAAATTACCTTGACCTTTGTCCGCCATGACCAAACTTGAACTCAAGAGCTTCTTGTGTTGAGCAGACATGCTAAATATGAAGTCTACATCACATGTTGTTTCAGAGTGATGTGAATTTTTAAAATAATCCTATTTGGCATCTAAATGACATTGACCTTTGTCTGACATAACCCTAGTTAAGTTGAACTTGAGAGCTTTCTCAGTTGAATACACCTGTCAAACATAAAGTCTCTATCTTATGCAGTTCCAAAGCTATGGCCAATATTAAACCAACTCTCTTTTTTTTTTTACCTCTGAATGACCTTTAAATGACCTTGACCTTTGTTTGACATAACCTTAATTTTACTGAGCCCAAGATCTGTTTGAGGTAAGTTCACATACCAAATATAAAGTCTTTATCACATGTAGCTCTAAAAATATGGCCAACGTTAAGATTTCGGACGACGACGACGACAATGGCAACGCAGACTCCGGAGTGATGACAGTAACTCGTAGTTTTTTCGAAACAGACGAGTTAAAAATGCAAATAAACTGTCTCTTCTTTAACCCATTACCCCCATTAATACGCCTTTTTATGCCTTTAACTTATTCCTCCACTTCCATAGGAAATTTATACAGTCATAAATATGTATGATAAAAAATATTTTCTATATTTTACCAAATGTTAGCTTAAAGGCACAATCCCGCTCAAATTGGTGTTTAAAACGCGCAATTTCTTTTATGTGTGCATTTTCTATGTATTAAAACTAAGTGAAATCGAGTGTAAGAAGCCTGACATATGCACCCACTTCGTAAAGAATCCTACCTAAATGTGTCGAATTCTTATCGTGGTGGTTTACATTATAAGCGGGTTTGTTTACAAATAAGATTACGGGCTGGTTCCGAGAATTTTCGATCGATCGCATAAAGGTCACGTGATTGACTCGGCCGCGACAATGTGTATACATGTACATTATTATTACATTACATCAGTTTAACGGCCAAACTTAAAGGAGTTGTCTCTCTTTAGTTGTAAAGCACTCGACTTGTTGTATAGAATTATGCAAATGAGCTTTACCGAGTATGTCCGTAAATTTTCGTCGCTATTCAAAAATAAACAAACTTGATTACTTGTTTCCACAAATTTCACTGTTCGTTAGCAATATTGCTTCAAATATCACCACGTATTACTTCTTTTTATATGGAACGCTTACGATAGTGACATAAATTTCATGTAAGAAAAATGTTTGATTCTGATTATGTGGGAGTAATATAGTGGCTTTAAAGCAGGCTGAAAGTAAGGCAAAATGCGCCTTATGGCGCATTCTGCTTTACTTTCAACCTGCTTTAAGTGGTCATCTATTTTCATTACTAGAATCAGGCTATGGGGTAATAGGTTAACACAACCTTCGGAAATCCACAATGTAACCTAAACAAAGACCGCGTGATCACCCTCCCTTTATATATCATAAAAATCTTCAAAGAAAATTGCATGTACCAAGAAAAATGTGCTAATTAAGGGTAAAAAATATCAAAGTTTGTGCAATATTTATGAAACTTGTAAATGAGTGTTCCCACATTAGACTGATAATGGAACTAACAAGATGATATTATAAATTGAATTTCAAGAAAATGGCAGATATCCACGAAAACGCGACGGACGGACGTCGGACGGACGGACAAGGGGATTAATATATATGTCCCAACCAAAGGTGGTGGGGGTATAATAACGGAGCTTTGAACTAAATTGCATGGTTTAAGTAAATCGTGTGTCAAAGGTACCGTTTTACTAATAGTTTGTAAGTTTTTTCCCAAGGGCTCCAGATAAGAGGGAGTAAACTGAACAAATCAAACTTGTTCTCGCCCATTTCAGCTCCGAATCATATGGTGTTACTACTCATTGAAATTGTCTCGAACAGACACCATAGGATTTAATGCAGAAATAAAGATTTTAGTTTTTGAAATACTCCCTTATCAGGAGCACTATTATCCCCCAATGCACACCATTTTATTGCTGGGTAACCCAATATGGGGTACTATTCTCCCACACACCACCCCCTTGTGTGGGAAACATTCATTAAAGTCTGACTACGCCCATAGCGATCGTTCAATATACTATTTGGGCGCGACGAACTGTGATTGGCTAATGTTTTTAGTTGACTGAACGTACAGTAGTATTGGCCTTATTCCTCATAGCATGTGTTCAGTGGGTTACTAGCTTATCAAAGACAGTATTTCACTGGAGCACACACACCACACCCGACCTAAGCCGAGAACAGGCGACTATTTGGGACGTCACTGCATGTTGCCCACAGGATGCTGGATGTGAATAGGTAAGTACAAAACCCTGTGTCATGTCGGCAAGCCATCCACATCGACATAAATGAAGCCCCATTGCCCTGGCTTGTAGAAGCAACGCCCGGGAAGCTATGGTAGAATTTTGTGACTCGCACTTTTGCATAGCCTCCGCGAAAGTTAGGCTGTTTACGTATGGTCCGTCGTATACTGCAACTAGAAAAAAAATTAAATTGTTGAAACTATAATTAATTCAAACTCGAAAAGAAAAATCCATAACGATCATTTAGAAGAATGTTTTTCATATTAAAGAGACTGAAAGACAGATGCTTAATTGATATTTTTTAAGAGTTTTGATAATATTGGGCCACGGTCATTAAAGAGACTGGCAACCAGATTTAGCATAAAAATAGTTATTTGTGGTAAATATTAGTTTAGGCTAAGACATTCTGTTAAAAGTGTATTGCAATGAATTTTGTTTAGCCCTTGTGGGATTCGAACCCGAGACGCAATATGCGGGGACGGAAAAGTAAAATTAAGATACACGCTTTACCGATTTAGCTAAAGGGGCGATTCAATTTACATCGATCGATTTAACCTACTTCAGTTTATAGCAATGGAGAATACGGTATTCGTTTCGGTTTATGCTTGCGCATATTCGAACGGTTTCAATTGAGCTAAATTAAATTTATTTCGTCTCACGACGGCGAAGAAAAAGCGATAGAAAATATCTTTAAGACTAAGATTTGATGACATTTCTTGCGGATGTGTTCAGACTGGCAATATTTTTTAATGCATAATGCACGATAATGCTACACATTTGCTTTATTTGAGAATTTTATTTTTTAATTTTGCAAATACAAACAACATGTACACCATTTGGTTGCAGTCATGTTAAGACTTGACAGCTGATAAAAAAAACTTATAACATAAAACATTGTTGGGATGCTTTTCAGCTCACTATAGGGGCTTGTTTCATAAAACTTCGTACTACAAATGTTGTCGTAAGTCAGATTATAAAATTCTCAATAATTATTTATTTCTCCATCTAATCCTCATTGTGACATCTCTTTGGAATCGTCTTTTCAAGACAATTCCAAAACGATGTCACAAGACAGGATTAGATGGAGAAATCAGAAATTAAATGTATTTTAAAGTTTTGACTTACGACCATTTTTGTCGTACGAAGTTTTATGAAACGAGCCCCTGAGCACAAAGTGCTACAGTGGAGAATACGTTATTCTTTCCCGTTTAAACGAAACGAAACGCAAACGCAAAACACTAAAACATAGAAAAGTGCAACTTTTTGACAATTGTGATAATTCATGTTTATCTTTGTCGCAAACAGTTTGGAGTCAGATCGTCTGATCTGGCTCCAAACTGTTTGCAATATAAATAATAGTTTTAGCGTAAACGCGTTCATTGGGAAATAATAGCGTTTTCTCCACTGTAAATGTGAACTACCAGGCCGGTATTCCATAGTTCCGTGTACGTCAGTGCCAGCGATTTTTTGTTCACCAATAAGTATTTGGTCTATTCATCAAATAAACTCGTTTCAAAAAGATTATCAGAAAAAGTCACTGAAACTGTTAGGGAAAATGAAGTACCCGGTAATATATAACCTTGTATATACGTATTTATCACATAATTTGCGGTCTAGGAGTTGCATAAAGCGATTGTATAAATATCGTAATCCACTAGTGGAATATCGTTTTTTGGGCTCCGGCCTAATTTGTTCGTCCATAAGCGCTGCATGTAGCGGGGCGCCAAATGACGTCATTTACTATGACGTTAACGTAAACAACGTAACGTTTGGCGGAAAATCTATATAATAGGTGCTTGAACTTGTTATGTGATAAATAGAATATCACATTCGTGCTCATTATTTATCATTTTTAATAAACTCGTTGACTAAAATGAATATGACGCTCGCCAAGGCTCGCGTCATATTATTTTAGTCAACTCGTTTATTAAAAATGATAAATAATGAGCACTCATACAATATCCTCTATATATAACACTGTGGTGCAACCTGTTCGTTCGTAAAATGTTTAGACACTCAAAGATGACGGACGCAACGGAGTCTGAAAGGTAGGTGGTGTGTTTTGATACTGATCTAACTGTGTAAGAAGCATATAGAGCGCTGTCATCTGTTTGAAGCAAACATATAATAATATCCCTTATCGGTGCATCATTTGGTAGCGGACAATGTTTCCGTTTTATGATAGGAATGGTCTGTAAACTAAGCTCAAAAATTGAACCGAGAAAAGGGGACATATTTTAATTTCCTGTGAGGTTACTAACAATGCGTACTAGTGATGGCCGATAACTATTTCGTTTCTGTTTAACCCTTTCACTACCAAATTTTCTTGAGATGTTTACCCCTTCACCGTTTCATTGTCGTCTGCTTCAATTTTGTTGTCGGCAATGTCGTTTCAAAGTTAAACAAGAATGATGTCACAGAAAGTGACAATTTTGTTGTCGGCAATGTCGTTTCAAAGTTAAACAAGAATGATGTCACAGAAAGTGACAAATTCCCCCGAGGAGTTTTGCCTCTGCAATGTATTCATTTAGCTTTCAAGTAAAATCATACAGCAGGTAACTTATAAGTGTACTCCTTACTGTTGTTGTGATGAAAGAGCGTGTTCACCTGGGACTCGCGAGTCTAGTAGAGTTAATAAAATGACGTAAAATGGCGCTAAATTCTGAATGCGCACGCATCTTTCAGCAGAACGACAAACCCTTCAGACGAGTAAGCAATGGGTCAAATTACGACCTAAAACAAAATGGGAACCACGCCAACCCGGACCAATAATGGCAATTTTATGATTATTATGTCTAACAATGAAACCCTAGGCTAACTTTTTGTTACATTATAGCACGGTTACAGGACTGTTCATTAAAACACTCTTATACATGCGTAAATTATACGGTATTTAGCTTTTTACTATTGGGGATTTTGTGTTGTCATCTTCGGACGCCATTTTGAAACTCGACTAACCCTGCGCAGGGACTGGGTTAGCCTAGAGTTTGGTTCAGAGGTCATATGACGTCATTCGAGTACGAACGCAGTTTGTTCACCTGTAACCTGAGGAACTCGGGTCGATTCGAGGGTCTCAGGTGAACACGCTCTTTATGTACAAAGAAACAACCTTTTTCTAGCTTATTCAAATGCATCATCACCATAGCATCATGACGTCATATTGATTTCATGATGACGTCATGATGACGTCGTCTTCATAACAAGGTTTGTCAAGAGTAATATTGAGGACTAATTTCTAAATTTAGAAACGATCACATGATCAAAGAGCGATGGCCAGTTAGGATGAGTTATCTCCCTTCCTATTCACCTGAAATAATATAGGATGAGTTCTCTCCCTTTCGACCAGATCTACCGCTAAATGACCTCTAAATGACCTTGACCTTTGTCAGACATGACCCAAATTGTACTGAGCTCAAGAGCTTCTTGAGGTGAGTACACATACCAAATATAAAGTTCCTATCTTATGTAGTTCAAAAGTTATGGCCAAGGTTAAAGTTGTATACAGACAAACAGACAGACAGACCAAAAACAATATGCCCCGACTAAGTCGTGCGAGGGCATAAAAATAAGGCAGTATGACTGATGAAAAATCGAAACGAGTGTCAAACAGCTTGGATCCTGATCAGACGCCGCGTTACGCGGCGTCTGATCAGGATTCAAAGTATTTGCCAACGCGCTTTTAAGCGTCATTAAGAGCAAACGGGTTAACACAGATGATAGCGTTCTATATGAATTAATCTTACACAGTAAGATCAGTATCAACACACCACCTACCCTGTCAGACTCCGTTTCGTTCACCATCTTGGAGTGTCTGAATATTTTACGACCGTACAAGTTATCATATGGTGGCATATTTCTGACACCAGTTAACCACTTAATTATCATGATAGATTCCTGTTAATATCTCACATACATATTTAACTAGTTACTGATCTAGAAAACTTTCGCGTTAGTTTTCAGATAAGTATCGGGTAAGTGGAATGTGGAAACTTTTCACGATAACCAGATAAATATCTGAACACGAACTTTATCATGATACTGCTTAAAACCGCCATCACTTAACGAATTTATCTAGTTACTGAACTAGATAAATAAGAAAAGTTTCGTGTTACCAGTTATCTAAAAATAGAAACATTGTATTCGTACTTTGACTATTTCGGATTCCTTTGAAAAATACACGTGTATGCCTATTTACAAAATGACAAACAGCGTAGACCTCGGTCCAATAGGGTACACTGTTTGTGAAGGACGAGTCTACTCGTCGCAAGGGTCGAATGAGTTAACACAGGTGACAGCTTAACACAAGATGAAAGTAAATCAGAAAGCTCATAGGCTACTGCTATACATTCACCCGCCCCAAGCAGCCACCTGATTAACAAATCAAACTAAGAGCCTTTCGGTCTGGATCTACGATGTTTGCATAGGTCAGATACATCTGTGAAAACATTATTCTTTCCCGTATAAAAGCAAATGAAATGTAGAAAATGACTACTTCTTGCCAATTCTGAATGTTAATTTAATCTGGGAAGGCAAACAGTTTGTACCCGGCGTCTGATCTGGCTCCAAATTGTTTGCAAATGAAATAATAGATTTAGCGTAAAAGCCTTAATTGGGAAATAATAACATTTTCTCCACTGTATATACTTAATGAATATCATTAGTGCATTTTAGTGGTGTAGAACCTTTATTAGGACTCATATGACTCTTCAGAGAAGGAGGGTGATTATTGCAGTGAATATCGCCGAACATCACCAAATCCGGGATATATTAAATTGTGGTGACAGTATATGGCACTAACAGGTCATTTTGTTGAGTTACGATAATTATCAGGTTTTCACGAAAAAAAATCCACTTTCCACTTACTAGATAATTATGTCAGATATTAACTGGATTTTTTTTCAGAAAAGCTAAGTAGTAACTGGTGTCAGAACCGTGCCACCATATTATCACAAACCGTTTTTGAGGGTTTCCCAATTCACATATTTTAATGATTTTAATTACAATGGGACTGTTTTTAACTTTAAAGGATTTTTTGCACGTAATCAGGAACACTTGATTGGTAAGGCGCTTATTTGTGCTTTACACGTGTTGATGATGAAATGTAAAACGTTTAATATGAAACCAAAATTAATCTGTAAATTACTTAATTCTTCAGATTTTCCTATTTTAGTTTTTGTAAAACTCTTGACTTCCAGGGGCGGGGTTAATTCTGACCCCGGGGCAACATGTATGACTTTAACAAACTTAGTTAAGTTCTATTATGTGATGTTATATCCTAGTACCAAATACATGAGCTGTAGGCCATATAGTTTTGACAGGAAGATTTTAAAAGTTTTTCATCGGAGCTGACTGGTTTCTATTTGGCCACACATTTCAACCAATTATATTTGATCAGAAATTTAGAATTAAGAGCACCTGTTCAAACTGAATAGTCTGATTGCACAGTAGCAAGGGCTCCAGATAAGGGAATTATTTCAAAACTTAAAATCTTTATTTGTGCATTAAACCCTGTGGCGTCACTACTCATTTGAATTGTCTCTTCAAGACAATCAAAATGAGTGGTAACATCATAGGGTTTGGTGCTGAAAGGAGTGAAAAAATGTGATTTGGTTAGTTTACTCCCTCTTACCTGGAGCCCTGTAGGCTGGTCTATGTCCAATTACAGTTTTTACCAGATATGGACTTTGAGTGTAAAATTTAGAGACACAGACTGACTGTTTACTTCACTGGGCTGATGCAATTATGCTTCTATTTTAAGATATGACATCTGAAATCTTTTTATAGATATACAGAGGAAGCTAGGTGTTTTGTAATTGTTTACTACCAATTTGTTTTAATTGTTAACTATTAGTACACATTTACAATACATTAAAAGCAATATTATACATAAATTGCCTCAAGTGAGTTAAACACAATTGTGTTGTTTCATCATTATTTACAAGAGTGAAGTACAGCAGACTGTTGTATCTGTACATTTTTGTATGTTATAGTTTGTTTCAAGAAACTCTATGAATGAAGTTTGATATATAGAACAATAGATTAATGTGAGGATCTCCTACCAGTAGCTAGGATATGAGTTAAAATATTGTTTTGTTTTGCATTTCTGTACATGATAGTTTTGCATTTTAAATAAAAGATACTGTTTCAATTGTATACTTGTATTTTTTGCTTTTCAATCCAAGATATTACAATTCTTTGAAAACCTCAATTTCATTCAATTATGCACACCCATCTATATACTCTGGGGGCCATTGGGGTCTACCGGGGGGGGGGTGTTGCATGGTAGACCTTAGTTGAACCACTCATTCCACTGAATATCTTTTTTAAAGATATTTCCTGTTTCTTTCTCGTATATGTATACGTTTATGTAAAACACGTGACCCCCATCCCCCGGGAGAGGCCATTTTTGACCCACGGGCTATAGTTTTAACACTCGTGGTAGAGGTCAAATATGTATTGCTACATACCAAGTACATGTATCAACGATCTATGCCTCACGGGTTGACACGATGAGGTGTTTTTTTTCCCTTTTAGTTGCCTTGGTTTCCGGAGTTCTAAATCATTTGAACAAATTTTGAAGAGTTCGCCCCAAAAACATCTTGTAAAATTTGATTGAAATCGGTGTAGCAGTATAAAGAGGAGATGCCATTTGAAGCTATAGTGTTAACGACAACGCGCGACGGACGACAGTGGACAAAGAACGATTACAATAGCTTGAGCCTTTGGCTCATGTAAGCTACAATATATCATTATCTACATTGTATGCATTATGTTTACGTTCAGATTCCATGTACATGTATATATGCACAGTGGGAAAGACACTGTTGTTTCCTAATAAACGCGTTCGCGGTAAAAGAATTACAGTGCCCCCTCCCTATACAGCGGCCCTCCGAACAACAATACCCTCCATACAACAACGATTGTCGTTGTTCCACAAACAAGACAATTATGTCCAACCTTTTCACTGCTGTTTAAATATCGTGTGCTTCAAAGTGTCGTCTGTTGATTTTCTCAAAGTCACATATTTTGACAGAAAAAAACGTAATGACGAGTGGTAAACAGCTTGAATCCAGATCAGACGCCGCGTCTAATCTCGATTCAAGCTGTTTGCAAATGTAAGCCAACTCCCTCCGAACAACACACACAATCTGCGTCTCTCACTGGGTGTTGTTGTAGAGAGGGAGCACTGTTTCTCAATTGTAAACAGATAAGAGAAAGATAAGAAGCGACGTCCGATCGGAATTCAAACGTTTGCATCTGGGAAATTAATGAAGAGTCTAAATTTCCAAAAATCTGTTAGTTTTCTACATTTCATTTTATTGCGTTTACATGGGAAATAATGCTCTTAATTGAATGCCTTAATATGCCCTTATTATTAGAATTATTATCATCATCTTGATTTATTTATTATTATTACGTTGCTCCCTCCTTATACAACGGCCCTCCGAACTACGACTCCCTCCTTACAACAACGCTTGTCTCTGTTCCAAAAACCATTATGTATAACGCTTTCACAGCTACAATATCGTCTGCTTTTAAAACAGTGTTGTCAGCTGTGTTTCTTACATAGAACGAATAAAAATAATGACGAGTAGCAAACAGTTTGAACTCAGTTCAGACGCCGCCTTATACGCCCCCCCATAACAACTCCCTCAAACAACACGCACAGTATTTGTTACCCAGTGGATGTCGTTATAGAGACGGGGCACTGTATTGTTAGTAGTAGTAGTAGTCGTAGTAATAGTATTTATCATTAATTATCCTCAGAGACCTTCCTGCCTTTAATTGCCATAGAGAATAGTTTCTGTTTATTAGACCGAGATTATATCCTCTGTCAAGAGCTTAAAAGGAAGGCAGGTTGGTAGTTTTGATCCCATGCGCTGCTGGCAACGGATGAGATAAGCCAAAATCATCTTCCTGGACTTTCCCATGCGTTTATAATGGTGATGCGTGTTAATGTTTGTCGTGCTTTTTCTAAAAAAAATGTTTTTATTTTAGTTTTTGCGTATATATATGCAGTCGTTTCTCGGCGCCATATGACCATTTTATGTGCCGCGGTGCCGTAAAACCCAGCTCGATCGATTGAACTTCCTGTAGATATATTCATCATCTCATCTCATCATCCCACATCAATCATCAGCGCTATATGACCATTTCTATTTATTAAACCGAGATTATCCCCTCTGCCAGGAACTAAAAGGATGGCAGGTCGGTGGTTTTGGTCCCATGCACTGCTTCGCAATGAATGAGATTAGCCGAAATAATGTTCTTGAAATCATCATCATCTCGTCTCATCATCTCTCATCGTTCGTCCGTGCTATATGACCTGTTTTGTGTCGCGGTACCGTAAAACCTATCTCATTCATCCATTAATTATCATTGTCATTATTACTATTATTATAATCATTATTGGTTTTATTGTTTATTATTATCATTGCTCTCGTGTACAAGTTAAATCTGTCTATTACTATCACTAAAACGAGGGCCAATTGAGTGTGACAGCTTATAGTAAAAACAGAAAGCTCCCGAAGGAGCTTTCTATTTTACTATCACTTTGCTTAAAGCAGTCACCTGTCGTAAATGCCTAATAATTTACACAATTTAGTGGTCGCAATAGCGAGGTTTACCTGTATATGTGAACATTTACCTGGGTACACCATTTTTGCGAAAGTAGTCCACTCTGGTGCCGACTCTAACCTTCCGTTTTGTAATCCGAAATGTGTTGTGTCTTGATCGGATAGCCGACACTGTTTGTTTTGTGAACTCCAAGATATACTTAGACAAGAAGACTGTGTAGAGCACTCAGTAACACACGAAATTTTACTGCTCAAAGTCAACTCCTCCAGAACGTATTGCGATTTAATTCGTCTTGCAGGACGATGGACATAACGACTAGAGTTCCCATTCAGTCCTAAAGAATTAACTAGAATCAAGCAAACAAATTCACTCAAAATCAAAACACCTATGAATCTGCCAACCAGCAGCATCTTGAGTCGCGAGTAAATGTTGAACGCAAAGGAAATCAAGATATCTGTTTTCAAATGTTGAAAGCAGGGCTGCCATTTCTCCGGATTTTTCCTAAATCTTCGGATTATTTTTCCAGTACATGGTAGCTTAATGCAGGCTGAAAGTGAAGCAGCGCATTCTGCTTTACTTCCAGCCTGCTTTAAGCAGCCACATATTAACAAAACTAGAAACAGGCGATGTAGTAAAGGTACGATTTGTAAAATCGCACTTGAAAAATGCTAATTTGGAAAACTATGGAAGGCCGGTGCGCCATGCTAATTGCTAGTTGTAAAATGCCAAATGCTTAATGCGAAATGCTATCTGTGAAATATTAAATGTTAGAAATGCTATCTGTGAAATATTAAATGTTATTTGCTATATGCGAATTGCTATTTGCGAAATGCTATTTGCCAGTGCCAAATGCTTAATGCTATTTGCGCCGAATGCCAAATGCTTTGGCGGACTCCTCAAATGGCGGTGTTTCTCAATCATTTGACATTCAGCAAATCGCTTTTAGCATTTAGCAAATCGCATTCAGGCCAAATAAAAAATTACCCGTGTGTCCTATTACATGCAATTTTTTTTTAGGGACGGACAGTCGGAAAATCTTCTTTTTTTAACACAATCATATAATGATATAGTCTATTTAACTTTTCTGATGGAGTATTTAATATAATCATATGTAATATATGAAAACATATGAATGTATTTTATTTGGCAGAGCCCTGGGCTATACATAAAAAACCTTAAAAATATCAATTCAAATTATTAATTAATAGGTCCCACCAGTACCAAAATTACCTTAAAATTGAACTGGTATGATTGTTAACCAGTATTGGTATACCAAACTGGCAAAGTAGTGACTTATATATGGTGGGATAAATAATATTTTAAATGTGTTGTGAGCTTGTCAAATATGTCAATAAAATGCATTGTCTGCATGTTGAATATGTCAATGGTTAATTAACTAGCAGATCATAACTACAAGGAAGGTACTTTATGGCAAATTTAGATCAAATTTCTTTTAGATATTTGTTTATCTGAAAATCAATTTTAAAACACTCAAAAGACTATCGGAGGCAAATACTAGGGTCGGTCGGGATACCGGAAACAGAGGTATTTTTGTTTGGCCTTAGTACAGCAATTCGCATTTGGCATTAAGGAATCTGTGAATAGCATTTTTGCAATTCGCATTTAGCATTTTTGTAATTCGCAAATGGCATTTCACAAAACGCATTTCGCAATCAGCATTTAGCATTTGTCATTTTACAAATAGCATTAAGCATTAAACCACGAATGAAGAACGATCTTCATCCGTGATTAAACACACCCTAATAGAGTTTTGTACTTAATTAGCATTTCGCGATTCGCATTTAGCATTTCGCATTTAGCAAGTCGCATTTAGCATTTAGCATGGCGCACCGGCCTTCCATAGAAATCTTAGGATTTTTCATGTCAACTTATGGCAGCCCTGTAAAAGCTTCATTTAAATGTCTTCAACTTATGCGTGTGTGACGATTGGCTTGACAAACGCTAAAGAAAACAGGTATTTAACTATACTTTAAATAGCGAAAATATCGCCTTCATTTATATTGTTGTCTGTAAATCATGTTTAGGGTTTTGTACTGAAGAAATATCGATACGAATGTCAAACAGTTTGGATTCTGATCAGGATCCAAACTGCTTGAAAGGTCGGCTTTATCATGGAGGAATTATACGTCCTCCATGGCTTTATGCACCATTGGAAGTGAACGAGTTTAGCGTGGAATGATTTATAAGCTCGTACAGGCATAACGTTTATCATCTGGGGCCCGTTTCATAAACTTCGTACAACGCAAACGGTCGTAAGTCAAAACTATAAATACATTTAATTTATGATTTATCTATCTTATCCTGTCTTGTGACATCTCTTTGGAACCGATTTTTCAAGACAATTCCAAAAAAGATGTCACAAGACAGGATTAGATGGAGAAATAAATAATAATGTAGGCTTTTATAATCTGACTTGCAACAACATTAAAAAAAAATTGTCGTACGAAGTTATTTGAAACGGGCCCCTGTTTCTTAATTTCCCTTTGGAATCGATTAGTGTAACCTGTAAAACTATAAACAATTACGACAAACTTGACACAAGTGTCTATTTAAAGCCGTTTGACTGTTTTACAAATTCATGCGAAAACAAATTATTACTTGTATTAATGCAGGGTTGCCATTTCTCAGGATATTTCCTAAATCTCCGGACTTTTTCCCAGTACATGGTAGCTTAAAGCTGGCTGAAAGTAAAGCAGAATGCGCCCTAATGCGCATTCTGCTTTACTTACAACCTGCTTTAAGTAGTAGCATTAGTAGCATGTCAACAAAACAAGAAAAAGGCTATGAGGTAAATGTACGATTCATAATATCGCACTTGAAAAATGCAAATTAGGAAATCTTAGGATTTTTCATGTCAACTTATGGCAGCCCTGGTAATGTTGAATAATATATTTTGTAATAACACGCATTATATATCAAGCGTGTCTGATTAGTTGCTCTCAGAAATAGTGATTAAAAATTCCATTAACTCTTGAGCTGCCATTGCGCCAAACGGCGACTTGACAATCGGTTTGGATCCAGATCAGACGCCGCGTGACGCGGCGTCTGATCAAGATCCAAACTGTTTGATACTCGTACCGACATTTCTTAAATCGAAACAGTCCTAAATCTGACTTTAATGCATTGCAGACGACACTACCGATGCAGACGATATTTTGGCGGTAAGAGGGTTAAAGCAGACGATAAAACTTGGCAGGGAAAGAGTTAAGGCCTTTCGCATACGGAAGTCGGTCTTGCGGGCGAGCGGATATGTGTCTTGACGACATAGACTTTTTCCGTACGTGCTTATACTAGAAAATTTATATAAAGGAAATGTTGAAACGATTTAGTATAATCCTTCATAGTGCAGTCAGTAGAGTGATTGACTAGCAATTCAAAGGTCATAGGTTCGAGACCCATCCTATCCAACTATTTTGTTTAAGTGTCCGATTTATTGACTTGTCAATCCATAACGCAGTCACGGGTAAGGGAGATGTTATGTTTAGTCTTCATTGCTTAGAATTAGTGATGGTATATACGGTCCAATTATATGTACACGTACATGTACGTTTTAGTTTAATGACTTACAAGTCAATAAAATCGGTATACATGTATACGATTTGATCAAACTATAAAGCCACACATTGAAGCTTATCAATACGTCAACCTTTTCAAGATCGATATTGCCCATTATTATTATGTTTAAACAATATAATAAACCTTGTATGCAAGTCCATGAATAAATAATAATGCATGAGTTTTAATTTTAAGGTAGGTAACTGTATCTCAACATCAAATATCCCACATTTTAATAAGAAAATCTGTTATTACAACAAATCCTGACTGTAATATTTTCTAATTTTTTCAGACTGACTACTTCATCAACCATTCATTTGAATGAAATGAAAACAAATATACATTGAATGAGTCAGTTTTTTGGAATTCAATTTTTTAGCATTTTGCAAAATTTAAATAGCTGATAACATCTTTCAGAACACCTTTTTTCAAAATGTTTTTCGCTTTTCTTGTAATGAATGTTGTGGACTACTTATTGGGCGAGATTTATAGTCATTAGACTTCTTTATTTTTGAGAAAAATAAAATCATCAAAATGCTAGGTTTTTGTCAGAAAAAGAGACCTTAAAGACAAACCACACGATAATTTTTGCCTATATTTTCACACATTGTTTCTTAGGCTATTATCATTATTCATGAAAAGTTTCATAACACCTTGTATGGAAACTAAGCGCACCTGCGAAGTACCTTAAACCTTCTCAAATTAATAGCCCGTATTGCTGACTTTTGCCCACGGATTGAAGCCAGATTGAATGCGGAGCAAATGATATTGCACTTCAATGGCAAATGCGAAAAAAAGTCCATTGCAGAAATGAAAAAAAATCGACAACGTGTTTCTTGTCCCGTCGTAGCCTTTTATAGTTTTGTAAACATTTGACAACTTAAAACATGCTGAAAGTAAAGCAGAATGCGAAGAAGTGGTTGGGCATGATAAACCAGTTCTTTAAAGTACATGTACATATAGAAGTGTAAACTTGTTAATCAGCTCTATGCTGGTGACTACTTTACCGATATGTTTAGTTTACAAACAATTAATATCCTTATTAGAGGAAATCACACAATTAGAAGCAACGAGAAAAGCATATTGGTTACCGAATTATTGCTAAAAAGCGGGTTATATGTAATTTTATAGAGAAGCAGATCGGAGAAAGGAAAGGAAACTAATTTCGTTTTATACAAGAACACCGCAGTGTGTTATACACCTTTGATGGCAACATTAATAGAAATTATCATCAGACATTTTCTGAACATACATGAATATCTAATTTGACTTATACATAAAGTAACCAGGTCCATTATATAAGTTGGACGGCTGTTACATGTGGTTTAAAGAACAGAGAATAACTGAACATATTTTTATTTGACTTATACATAAAGTATCTCGTCAAAAATACAAGTTAGACGGCTGTTACGGGTGGTTTAAAGAACAGAAAAGAACAGAACATATATTTTATTTGTCTTATACATAACGTATCTCGTCAAAAATACAAGTTAGACGGCTGTTACGGGTGGTTTAAACAACAGAAAAGAAAAGAACATATATTTCATTTGACTTATACATAAAGTATCTCGTCAAAAATACAAGTAAAATGGCTGTTACGGGTGGTTTAAAGAACAGAGAATAACAGAACATATTTTTTATTTGACTTATACATAAAGTATCTCGTCAAAATAAACAAGTTAGACGGCTGTTACGGGTGGTTAAAGGAACAGAAAAGAACAGAACATATTCATGTATTTTATTTGACTTATACATAAATTATCTCGTCAAAAAAACAAGTTAGACGGCTGTTACTGGTGGTTTAAGGAACAGAAAAGAAAAGAACAGAACATATACATGTATTTCATTTGACTTATACATAAAGTATCTCGTCAAAATTACAAGTAAAATGGCTGTTACGGGTGGTTTAAAGAACAGAAAATAACAGAACATATATTTTATTTGACTTTTACATAAAGTATCTCGTCAAAGTTACAAGTAAAATGTCTGTTACGGATGGTTTAAAGAACAGAGAATAACAGAACATATATTTTATTTGACTTATACATATAGTATCTCGTCAAAATTACAAGTAAAATGGCTGTTTCTGGTGGTTTAAAGAACAGAAAATTAAAAAACATATACATGTATTTCTTTTGACTTATACTTAAATTAGCAGGTCAATAATACAAGTTAGATGGCTGTTACGGGTGGTTTAAAGAACAGAAAATTACATTGACTTATACATAACTTTGTTAATCTCTGTAACACTACTCATCACAAGTTTCAGCTTTCTGTCACCTTGCTTTAAGCTGTCTTCTGTCTTCTGTTCAATAAATTAGCCTTCATTTTAGTGGTCGTAATAATGAGGTTTTACTGTCATCAGATACAGTGGAATACGTTATTCTTTTCGGTTTAAACAAAGGGAAACGCAATGCAATAAACGTGAGAAGCTGTCAGGGTTTTTTTTAATATAAAACAAACAAAAAGCAAAACCCCACAAATACAAAAAAATGAATAACAACAAACATCTAGCTATATATATAAATCCGAATGACAACCAGCTGGGAGCCTGATCCCACACCGGGTTACTCGGCGTCCGCTCTGGATCCAAGCTGTTTTCAATATAAATAAAAGTCTTAGCATAAACACGTTTGTATGGAAATAATACCATTGGTTCCAATGAACATGCAGGCATAAACAAAGTACAAATACATGTATATACCAAGTATAATTACATGTAAATACAAAGAACAATTACATGTATATACAAAAAACAATTACATGTACATGTATATACAAAAAAAAAAACTTTGCAATATAACATACATGTAATATTTTTTTAACTCTTTGCAATATATCATACATGTACAAATATAACAACCCTTTGCAATATATCATACATGTACAAATATAACAACCCTTTGCATAAATCATACATGTACAAATATAACAACCCTTTGCATAAATCATACATGTACAAATATAACAACCCTTTGCAATATATCATACATGTACTAATATAACAACCCTTTGCAATATATCATACATGTACTTATATAACAACCCTTGCAATATATCATACATGTACAAAAATAACAACCCTTTGCAATATATCATACATGTACAAATATAACAACTCTTTGCAATATATCATACATGTACAAATATAACAACCCTTTGCAATATATCATACATGTACAAATATAACAACCCTTGCAATATATCATACATGTACAAATATAACAACCCTTTGCAATATATCATACATGTACAAATATAACAACCCTTGCAATATATCATACATTTACAAAATTAACAACCCTTTGCAATATATCATACGTGTACAAATATAACAACCCTTGCAATATATCATACATTTACAAAATTAACAACCCTTTGCAATAAATCATACATGTACAAATATAACAACCCTTTGCAATATATCATACATGTACAAATATAACAACCCTTTGCATAAATCATACATGTACAAATATAACAACCCTTTGCAATATATCATACATGTACTAATATAACAACCCTTGCAATATAGCATACATGTACAAAAATAACAACCCTTTGCAATATATCATACATGTACAAATATAACAACCCTTTGCAATATATCATACATGTACAAATATAACAACCCTTGCAATATATCATACATTTACAAAATTAACAACCCTTTGCAATATATCATGCATGTACAAATATAACAACCCTTGCAATATATCATACATGTACAAAAATAACAACTCTTTGCAATATATCATACATGTACAAATATAACAACCCTTGCAATATATCATACATGTACAAATATAACAACCCTTTGCAATATATCATACATGTACAAATATAACAACCCTTGCAATTTATCATACATGAACAAATATAACAACCCTTTGCAATATATCATACATGTACAAAAATAACAACTCTTTGCAATATATCATACATGTACAAATATAACAACCCTTGCAATATATCATACATGTACAAATATAACAACCCTTTGCAATATATCATACATGTACAAATATAACAACCCTTGCAATTTATCATACATGTACAAATATAACAACCCTTTGCAATATATCATACATGTACAAATATAACAACCCTTGCAATTTATCATACATGTACAAATATAACAACCCTTTGCAATATATCATACATGTACAAATATAACAACCCTTTGCATAAATCATACATGTACAAATATAACAACCCTTTGCAATATATCATACATGTACTAATATAACAACCCTTGCAATATATCATACATTTACAAAATTAACAACCCTTTGCAATATATCATACATGTACAAATATAACAACCCTTGCAATATATCATACATGTACAAAAATAACAACTCTTTGCAATATATCATACATGTACAAATATAACAACCCTTGCAATATATCATACATGTACAAATATAACAACCCTTTGCAATATATCATACATGTACAAATATAACAACCCTTGCAATTTATCATACATGTACAAATATAACAACCCTTTGCAATATATCATACATGTACAAATATAACAACCCTTTGCAATATATCATACATGTACAAATATAACAACCCTTTGCAATATATCATACATGTACAAATATAGCAACCCTTGCAATATATCATACATGTACAAAAATAACAACCCTTTGCAATATATCATACATGTACAAATATAACAACCCTTTGCAATATATCATACATGTACAAATAAAATAACCCTTTTTATAAAAATGTTACACTTCTATTCATAAACTGGTATGTTTGATTTACAAAAAGGAAAATGCGATGTTATGTTTAAACCATTCCCCCATAGCCTGTTACTAGTTTTGAAAACACATGATGACTTAAAGCAGGATGAAAGTAAAGCAGAATGCGCCTTTATGCGCATTCTGCTTTACTTTCAGCCTGCTTTAAGTTACCATAGATCTGCAAGAATAAAGGAAATATTTCTTATCATTACTATTTTTTATGTGGAGGAATAAATTAGAGGCGTCAACAGGCGTATTTATGACGTAATGGGTTTAACGGAACGGAGCTGCATGCAACACGTTCACTGGGAAATAATAACATTCCTCAACATAATACAGAAATGAGACTGCATAGTGGATTGGTTTTCAAAAGCAATGTACAATGTAGATTATCATGAACGGTTATATTATGAGTGTAATATGTTATAGATATATTACATAGCTTTCACGAGTTATCTTAATTATACAATGTAGATCATCATGAAATATTATATTATGAGTGCAATATGATATAGATATATTGCATAGCTTTCACGAGTTATCTTAATTATACAACGTAGATCATCATGAGAATTAATATTACATCATGAGTGCAATATGATATAGATAATTATATTGCGTAGCTGTTACGAGTTATCTTAATTATACAATGTAGATCATCATGAACTATAATAGTATGAGTGTAATATGTTTTAGCTATATTGCATAGCTTTCACGAGTTATCTTAATTATACAGTGTAGATCATAATGAACTGTTATATTATGAGTGTAATATGTTATAGATATATTACATAGCTTTCACGAGTTATCTTAATTATATCGCACACTTCAAGAGTGCTCAGAGACTGTTTGTGGACGTTTTTAATTAATGTAACGAATGAAATTATCGCCATATATGGCTTTTATTGTCCATTTTTCTGACTTGTCCGAGTTATTTTTTATAACAGAATAGTTATTAATGGTAAATAGGTAAGTAAGGTAACATCGAATATATAATCGTACACTTTCCTACTTGAGATAAGTATGATCCTAGTGCAGCACGAGACCGCTGCGCTAACCTTACTGATATTTTATTATTTCCCAATAAACGCATTTATATACTAAAACAATAACTTCCATTGCAAACAGGTTGGAGCTAGATCAGAAACCGGGTAACCGGCTTCTGATCAGGCTCTAACCTGTTTGCTACTCAGATTAGAAATGTAGTTAAATTTCTAAAAGTAAATTTCCACAGTTTAGTGCCTTGCGTTTGCGTTTAAACGGGAAAGAATAATGTAGATCTATCCTCTACTGTACATTACGCACAAGAATTACAGCTATCCGTATCTCTAAAACGCTGTAGAGAAAACTCATTCTTTTATAGTTTTAGAATGTTCCAATCTAAAAATATCTTGGACACGTCAGAAGAAAACATTAATAACATGGCCAAAATAAAGGCCAAGAGATAGGACTATTGTAAGTCTGCGCAATTAGGTCCAAATATTGAGCGCTTTGGTCGTCCATGAGAATCCCCGTTAAAATTAGCAATCAATGACAGGAACATTGCCACTTTACGTCCAACGGGCGGGACAATTGTACGATATATCGAGCGCTTTGGTCATCATGGTAGAGTTAGACTTAAAAATACTGACGACCAGATTTGGCCAAATTTGTAAATCTGTATCAGTCGTGTATTTTAAGACATTAGTTTCAGTTACGCCATTCACTAGCTTACTCGAGTACATTAGTTTTATGCAAACACTTTGGTTCCAAACTGTTTGACATTTATTTTAAAAAAATCTTAAGTCAAAATGCTTAAAATTTAAAATTGTGTTTAAAATGTATGACGTCATGGCAATGATGGGGTTAAATATAATTCCACTCAAAATGTTCATATATTGAGGAAGCCTCTCTGCCGTTTGCTTACATTATCAACAGATTTATCATATACCTATTCTAAAAACAAGCGAATGCAGGCCATACAATCTTTTTCCGTATCAGATGGTCCGTATCAGATGGCATATATGCTACACAATGTTGACGTCACTGCTTTTATGCAACACAAGTAGTACACGATCTATTAATATAAAGAAGCGTTGCGCGTGACGTTTCGGAATTCCAGGTCCGATGCTATTTTGAAAAAAAGTTGAAACTAAGAATTGGTCAACTTTGAGTAGGTTAATTTCCATTTTAAGCGTGTATAATACACAGCACCCACTTTCCTCCAAAGGATAAAGCTTAAAACAGTTCAACTAATGCTCTGAAACGCTTATTGAAAAAATAATGACGTAATTTATTGGTGGTCACATGACTTCCATGTATAGGAAGTTGGTTGCCAGGTCATCTGTAGTGCCCCACCGGTCGTCCAGACTACGGGATAGGTGAAGGTGGTGAATAGAACTCAGGATTTTTTACATATAGGGGCCTACATGTGTGCGTACATTTGATTATTCGGTTGAACAACATATATAGATCTAGTCCCAAACAGTTTAGGTATATAATAAAAGGAACATCACCACAGTGTGTGATCTGGGGTCTTGTATCAGTTCTCGTTGGTTGTTTTATTCAAGATCACACTCGAGGCTGCGCCTCTCGTGAGATCTGGATTACACAACCAACTCGAACTGATACAAGACCCCGGATCACACACTGTGGTGATATTCCGATTTTATCCTTAGAAATCATGTCTTTACATCAAAACCTTCCACTGCCATGACGTCATTTGCTTTAAAGTTTTAACAATTGTCGTCTGATTTATTTCTCAAATCAATTTTTTATGTATTCTGCGTACAAAATACTGAAAATAGTGCTAAACAGTCTGGATCCTGATCAAATGCCGCATTACGCGGCGTCTGATCAAAATCCAGACTGTTTGCAAACATCCATTGTATTCAGGGAAAGGCAGTTAAGGGGGTAATCAAATTTTAATTAACGGTGCATATTATATTTTCTTCTATCCTGAACTTCAGGGTTCCATTTCTCCGGACTCGATTTTCCTAAATCTTCGGATTTTTATCCTAGAAGATAGTAACTTAACGCAGGTTGACAGTAAAGCAGAATGCACCCAATGGTGCATTCTGCTTTACTTACAACCTGCTTTAGGAAAATGCGCTTGAAAAATAGAGAATATGAAAATCTTAGGATTTTTCATGATCAAGTTATGGTAGCCCTGGAACTTAATAATTTTTCTGTCGATTTGCAATTTTGGTTTTCTAGTCTATTTAACCCTTTACTTCATAGATATGCATATTTACGCATTTAATTATTCCTAAACTGGCAAAAATAGTATCAATTTATACGTTCAGGAATATAAAGCATGAGCAATATTTCTATATTCTAGCAGAAAGTGGCTTTAAACATGCTGAAAGTAAAGCAGAATTCAATGTCCCTTAAGGCATATTCTGCTTTACGTTCAACTAGCCTGAATTAGTCACCTATCTTCAATACTAAAGAGTTTTGCGTGGTCAATTTCTCTATGATTGACAGGTAATTTCGACTGACCACGAGTTCAAGTTATCGAAGGGTATCCGCATTCTGCGTTAATTATATCTCTGGACGGACACAATCAGGGCCATTCACGTCTCCATATATTTATAACAAATAACAATACTTGTGGAATTCTTCCAATCACGTTTTATACAAATTCTGCATCCCAATCGTAGCCTCGTGTTCACGCGCCTTCATCCTAAGTGACGCAATACTTCCGTTTCGATGTGCTTCCGGTGGTCTGTAACTGTAGCAGCTGAGTGGAAACGCAGGGAATCCTGGGTAATTGTATAATGAAAACGGAAGTAGAGATGGGTATGGTGGAATTGAGAGCTTTAGTTGCGGCGGGATTCCTGGCCGATCTTCAAAACGCTCGCTTATATCAGAATGTCGACGTTTCAAGCCCTGTAATCAATGGAATAAAACAAAGGTTTCACCCCTTCACTGTCATGACGTCATCAGCTTTAAACAAGAATTGAATACCTTTATTTTACAAAATTAAAATCTCATATATTTTGATATAAGATAAGATAAAATGAAGGTCAAACAAGTTGGATCCTGATCAGACGCCACTTTAAGCGGTGTCTGATCAGGATTCAAACTGTTTGCAAATAACCATTATACTCGAGGTAATGCAGGTTATGTGTTAGTTATTTGTACAATGTTCGATGATCTTCTAGGAGAAGAATTTAATAAGCAATTGCTTTCGTTCTCACCCTATTTATTTATATATGTAGGATTAAAGACATGTATATATGTTGCAGGGATTAAATGTAATCATGGAATACGTGAAATCCCTGAAAAATCAGGGATTTCACGAAAACCCTAAATCTCCCAGGGAAAAGGGCGTTATTTTGAAGCTTTTCATTGAATTTTTATAAATATTTGACAGTTACTTTTGGTTAAAATAATGAATCTTACCTCGTTTAGTTCATTAAGTTCAAAGACAAGTACCACGCCATAAAAGATGTTGTTAACCTTATTAAAAAGACAAGTTTTTAATTATCCTGACTTAAATGCACACTGTTCACTTATTTTTATTCACTTGTGCGAGAAACTTTGTATGAACGTCCATTAAACCATGATAATTCAAGAAAGCATGATGTTTTAAACCAATAGAAATGTCATTATAGTATAAATCTATTAACTTGACGAAAAATGGGACATTTCATCAATTCCCTAAAACGCTTGAAGTGATTACGCGTAATCCCTAAAAAGTTCAGGGATTACACGTACTCCCTGATTACACTAAATCCCTGTAACATATATAATGAATAAAATACGTTTAACCCTTTGAGCTCTAGTCCCGCTTATAGGCGTCCTTTTCAAACAGTGAACATGTGAACAGTACACTTGTCCTGTGCAAACAGTGAAGACCCAGATCAGAGGGCTCCGAAAGGAGCCCTCTGATCAGGGTCTTCACTGTTTGTCATAATGCCAAACATTGACAAAAACAACCCTTAAAAGTCAGAAATGGACCAGACTAAAATGGAAACTGGAATTGTCCATTTAAAGTTTCAGGGAGGAAAGAGTTAAACTAATAACAATGTACATGTGTTTGAATACCAATCATCGCCGTTCGATGACAGTGTCATTAATTAAAGTCTTAACTAGATTTGTATCGACACTGTTTTTAATATAAACGATATGGAAGAAATCTATTCTCTGGCATCCATGTATTACAAGAAAAGCACAAAACAGTGAATTTCTATTTTAAGGCAAAAGAGTTGGCACTTTATCTCGGAGAAACTACTTTAGACTGGACCATGCAGCACTTCAGTTCTATTTGGACCATGCAGCACTTCAAGTCTATTTGGACCATGCAGCACTTCAGTTCTATTTGGACCATGCAGCACTTCAGTTCTATTTGGACCATGCAGCACTTCAGTTCTATTTGGACCATGCAGTATTTCAAGTCTATTTGGACCATACAGCACTTCAGTTCTATTTGGACTATGCAGCACTTCAGGTCTATTTGGACCATGCAGCACTTCAGTTCTATTTGGACCATGCAGCACTTCAAGTCTATTTGGACCATGCAGCACTTCAGTTCTATTTGGACCATGCAGCACTTCAAGTCTATTTGGACCATGCAGCACTTCAAGTCTATTTGGACTATGCAGCACTTCAGGTCTATTTGGTTTTCCTATAGGTTTACAGCAGATTATACAAAATGGCGGTTAACCATGAGTTTCTAAAAAAAAAATGAGTACCTGCTCAGGGTCAACTCGTATGGATGACGTCGGGGCCGGAACAAATGTGACGTCTTTTAATTCCTGAAGTCCACCAAAGTTGCCAAGTTTCTCATATTTACGCCACTTTGCTCGTCTATTCTGAAACCAAATCTGAAGAGAGAGTAAAATAATAATAATAATAATAATAATAGTGATAATAATAATAATAATAATAAAGACTTTATTTAACGAGAGCGCTCATTTGGTAAAGACCAATTTTCCATGAGGCCAACAACATATATACAAGTACATAAAACAAAAGGCATTCCATAGCTACATGTTACTAATGAAATCCATTTGTGTATAGTGTCCTATAAATTGGATGAATGCAAACAGCGCAGACTCAGATTAGACGCCGCATGATGCGGCGTCTGATCTGAGTATGCACTGTTCGTTAACATGAATTTCTATCAATATAAAATGAAAAAAATAATAATTAGACCAAGCACTCTTCAAATGAAAAATGGACTCATCCAGTATATCAGTATGGAAAAATACACTTGATATAAATAGGTTATTTAATAAACAATATAATAGCACTTGTTTGAATCTAAAATATATTTCATATTGTAAAATGATGGGTTTTTTATTTTTTAGAAAATTCATGAAATATCTTAATTAAGTCTACTTTACCTATTGTTTGTCATTGCATCGAAGTACAGTGAAACCCCTCTAAATCGGACTCGTGTGGGGACAACATAAATGTTCGGTTAAATGGGATTTCCGGTTTAGAGGAGGTTTAACCCATAGCTTGTTTCCAGTATGTAATGCTGATAACTTAAAGCAGGTTGAAAGTAAACCAGAATGCGCCTTAACCCTTTCCCCCATAGAAGCGCCTTTTAGCGAATAGAATTTATTCTTCCGCTGAAGAAAATAGTTCCAATTCAATCAGTCACGAATATTATATTATAGGGAATATTTTCTACATTCAAGCACATTATAGCTTAAAGCAGGCTGAAAGTAAAGCAGAATGCGCCTGAGGACGCTTTCTGCTTTACTTTCAACCTGCTTTAAGTATTCACCTATTTTCAATACTAGAAATAGGCTATCAGGTAAAGGGTTAAGGCACATTCTGCTTTACTTCTGTACTTTCAACCTGCTTTAAGCTAGCATCTGCTAAAATGTAGGAAATATCTCTGATGGCACATACATATTCATGCATGTCTTTTCTTCAGTGAAGAAAAATTCAAAGGCGTAAAAGGGCATATTTATGGTGTAATTGGTTAAAAAAGGTTAAAATACGGAAGCAACTCTTTGGCCGGTTTAGAGAGAATTCCGGTAATTAGAGGTTCCGGTTTAGAGGGGGTTTACTGTATTTTGATTAGTGATTTCTTCGTTGTCGCTATTTCATAATTGAACCCTTTGCCTGCTGGTCGCGACTTTATTGATTTTTGCAAACAGTTTAGATCCAGATCAAACTCCGCGTAACGCGGTGTCTGATCTGGATCCAAACTGTTTGACACTCGTCTTTAGGTTTCTTTACTTAAAAAATGTATAAATCTAAATTTTGCAAACTTTGCAGACGACAATTTCGAAGCAGACGACATCACCGCAGGGTAAGGGTTAACAGAATCCAGTACAATAGAGTCACATTAATCATTCTAGTCATGCATATTTGACATATATAAACCCTTTCACTGCCATCACGTTATCAATTTTAAACAAGTGTCGTCTGCTTTTACTTCTCAATTTTTTTTATTTTTTTTTTTAGATATTTTTGACTTAAGAAATATTGAAGTGAGTGTCAAATAGTTTGGATCATATTTAGATGCCACGTTACATGTACGTGGTGTCTGATCACGATACACCTTTTTCCCAAATAACTTATTCACCTCGGGGGTAAGGCAGCAAATGGGGTTGATAGGGCACTGATGCTATGTGTTCTTAACCTTGCAAAATCATTAACCTGATTGTATTTGAGTATTTATAGATCTTAACTCTTTGTATGCTGGGTATTTTTTTCAGCGGAGCTGCCTATTATCTATTTAGACCTACATTTTTATTTAGACAAACATTTCAACCAATCATATTTGATCAGAAATTTAGAATTAAGAGCACCTGTTGAAACTGAATTGTCTGATTGGATAGTAGCCAGGGCTCCAGATAAGAGAATTATTTCAAAACTTAAAAACTTTATTTGTGGAGTAAACCCTATGGTGTCCTACTCATTTGAATTGTCTCTTCGAGACGATTAAAATGAGTGGTAACACCATAGGTTTTGGTGCTGAATTGAGTGAGAAAATGTTAGATTTGTTCTGTTTACTCCCCTCTTATCTGGAGCCCTGTTAAACTAGCCTGGCTGGTTTATGCTCTGAGGCAGTATGTAGTACTGAGCTTCTATTTTAAGATATGATAGAAGATGTCTATTTATAGATACACAGTGGCAGCTAGGGTTATATTATTGTTTTGCATTTTCTGTCCATTTATAGTTTTTTAGTCAGAGTTATAGTTATCCTTGAATGTGTATTTTTTGCTTATTACAATTCTTTGAAAAACCCCAATTTCATACAATTTTGCACACCCATCTACAGCATGAATTCCACCACCCATTCCGCTGAATATCTTTTTTAAAGATATTTCTTGTTTCGTCTGCAACAATTGTCGTCTGCTACTATTCTAAAATTATAATTGTCAAAACTTCTTTTTAAGTCATGATCAGAATGGCAAACAGTTTTAATCCTGATGAGACGCCGCGTTATGCGGCATCTCATCTGGATTAAATCTGTTTGCCACTGTAATCACTGTGGCACATAATCCACCGGTAGCATGCATAGAGTTAAATTTGATGAGATACTTGAATACACCTTAATTACTAAGTTTTGGGATACAAAGTTCGCAGCAAATAGTACACATTCTGATCAGACCGCTCCCTCAGGATCAGTCTGATCAGGGTCTACACTGTTTGCCATTCAGTTTGCATCTTTTGGACAAGTTACTGTGTGAAAAATGCAATTGGATCTAGTTTGAACTTTCGGAAATTCACAGCAGTTGTACATAGTGTCCGATTTTTAGCTCACCTGGCACAAAGTGCCAAGGTGAGCTATTGTGATCGCCCTGTGTCCGTCGTCGTCCGTCCGTCAGTCCGCGATAACATTTTGGGTATATGGGACTAGGTGACGTAACATAGAACAAAAGAAAACAATAGAGCTGTTCATTCCGTTAGTCCATGTTGGATTTATGTGGCTTTTTTGGTTTATGTGGCTTCTTTATGTGGCGGCTTTTCACACCTTTTTAACAATGAGAAGATCACATACACCTAAAATGTTAGAACATCCATCCGTCAGGTCGTTGTCCAACCTTTTCTTTAAAGAGAAACCATTGGGTCAATTTCTTCAAAACTTCATAGGATTCTTCCTTGTAGGGTACTCTCTCAAAAACCTTCAAATATTGGTAATCTATTTGAAATTGTGGTTGCCATGTCAACCAATTGAAACAACTTTAAAAATCTTATTGTCAAAAACTACTGGTCCGAATTGTTACCCAAATGTTCCATTGGTGACCTTCTATCAGATTTCTTAGAAAAAACAGTTTCCTATCGTGAAAAACATGGCCACTAGTGGATGGGGCAGATTTTTCTTATAATGGCTATATAGTGAAAACTTTAAAAATCTTCTTGTCTGAAACCGCTGGTCCGATTTGAAAGTATTTTTGATGATCCATGGGTGACCCTCTACCAGATTTTTAAAAAATAATTTTAATATCTAAAAGAACACGGCCGCCAGTGGGTTGGGCACATTTTCCTTATGTTACTGTATAGCAAAAACTTTAAAAATCGTCTTCTGTGAAACTACTGGTCCAGATTGAAAATAATTTTATACAAATTATCCATTTATGACTCTCGACCAGATTGCTTAACATCATTTTGTAATCTTTAAAAACATGGCCGTCAGTGGATGGGGCAAGTTTTCCTTATATTTCTGTATAGAAATCTTTAAAAATCTTTTTCTCTGAAACTATTGGTCTCATTTAAGAACATTTTAACACAAATAATGGTGTTGGTGGGTGGAGGTGAATTTACCGATGATGGCTCATAGTGAAAACTTAACCATTACTGGTCAATTACCATTGTGACCATAGGTACCAGGTGGGCGATGTTGGACCGCATGTGGCTCTTGTTAGAATTGTTACAGTAATAAAAGTCAGTAGACCATATCTCTATCACAATATTTCATATCTTACATTTTGTGACTGTATTTCAGGGCTACGGTAACCTTTATTTGTCATCAAGGAACTAGGTAAATCTTTCATGCAGCAAATTTTATACATTTACAGTCAATTCGCGATAGCTCGCAAACCAACGGGACCATCACCAGGTGACCGTTTTACTAAACAACTAACGCAAAATTTTTGCGTAAGTCAAAATCGTTTAACTCTTATTTTTCGATCATAAACGTTTGCAAACAGCAAAAAGCCAGATCAGAGGACGCGCTAAAAGCGCGTCTTCTGATCTGGCTATTTGTTGTTTGTAGCAAGTGATAATAAAAAATATAAATTCAAATTTAAAATTTTGACTTACGCAAAAATTTTGCGTAAGTAGTTTAGTAAAACGGGCCCCAGAAAATTTTGAGTTAGCGCATAATCCGAGTTATTGCTTTTTCTCGAAGTCGGACAATTTTTACAAAGTGATTAAAACCAATTACAAGCACGTGATTATCGCACAACACTACGATTTTTTTATTGTAAAACTATGCTTTTGATTATCATAGTTTGATAGGAAATAAATGTTGCCTTTGGATTCGCAACTGATAAATAACTTCAATATAATAAGAGCAAAATGCATGTGTGATAATATCATTTTAAAGAGCAATTCTTTGCGGACACGATGGTATAACGAACGATAAGATCACAGAAGTCGATAAGTCACAACATGAACCTAAATGACCCCCTTCTCTAAGACATTAGAACTTTTTTGTTTTTTGTTGAGGTAATTATCTGAACAAAATTTGATACTATAGTTATTATTGCGGCTTTATTATTTTGAATACGTTTATGAAACTTTCTGTCAAGTAAAATCAGACAATTAGGCACACACTTAATAATTTTAAATGACATTATTTTTTAAATACAAATTATATAATAAAATAAAATAAACAATCAATAAATAAGATAAATAATGATAAAAAAAATTTTTAAAAAAAACTTTAAAAATACAATATACTCCTTTTTTATACTAAACCAGGCTATATTTGAAGTCAGTGAAGTTGGTTTTTATGTTTTAAAATCAAAATGTACATGTAGATATACAGATCTAGAAAAAGGTTATAACGTTCGAAACCACATGTCGAGTTTTTCATAAGCAAAATAGGAAACGTTGTTTTTGAAAGAAATATATTTAAGACAGATAACGTTTCAATGGGAATTGATATACATGTATGTTACTTTAAAGTACAAAATGCAAGTGATGATTGTTTTGAAGTTCTTGACATGTGACAATGTTTATATTATTATGATTATATTGATGTAATAAGAAACACTATGTGTTTACATTACTGAATAAAGAAATATTGAAATCTTGGTAATGACGTTTTATTTACATTTAAAAAGAGACATAGACTGATATATTTCAACAAACAAATTATAATATATATTTTTCAAAGAAGTTATTAAGGCAAAACATAATGTATGACAAGTGCTATGTTCTAGTGTCCTGAAGTAGGGGTCATTAAGGTTCATGTTTTGACGTATCGACTTATGTGACAGTATCGTTACACCATCGCATATGCTAATAATTGCTCTTTAACCCCTTCGCTGCCATAACGTCATCAATTTTTATTTCTAAAATTAAATATTTAGTTATTTTGAATTATGAAATATTAAAATGGGTGTAAAACAGTTTGTATCCTGATCAGACGCCGCGTTACGCGGCGTCTGGCCAGGATCCAAACGATTTTCAAGATAATAGTGCACTCGGGGTAAGACCATAGGTGGTTTTCTCGAAAAAAAAAATTAAAAAAAAAAAAATAAAAAAAATTGTACCCTTACTCTGTATATAAATATAGTAAGGGTACAATTTATTTTTTTTTCCGAATTTTTTTTTTTTCCGAATTTTTTTTTCTTATTTCGAGAGTATATAAATATAGATCTAGTAAGGGTACAATTTTTTTTTTTTTTAATTTTTTTTTCGAGAGAACCACCTATGGGTAAGACAGTGAAGGGGTTAAAATTATTTATCACATAATTTGCGGTCTGGGAGTTGCATAAAGCGATTGTATAAATATCGTAATCCACTAGTGGAATATCGTTTTTTGGGCTCCGGCCTAACTTGCTCGTCCATAAGCGCTGCATGTAGCGGGGTGCCAAATGACGTCATTTACTATGACGTTAACGTAAACAACGTAACGTTTGGCGGAAAATCTATATAGCGGAGGGTCTACAAACTACGGCTTCAAATCAATTTAATAGGTGCTTGAACTTGTAATGTGATAAATAGAATATCACATTCGTGTTCATTATTTATCATTTTTAATAAACTCGTTGACTAAAATGAATATGACGCTCGCCAAGGCTCGCGTCATATTATTTTAGTCAACTCGTTTATTAAAAATGATAAATAATGAACACTCATACAATATCCTCTATATATCACACGTACATATTGCACTTAGTATATTGAAGTTATTGATCAGTTACCACTACTTAACAAATGCCCCTCGTACGGAATAACTACGTGTATTATGCGAGTTGATCTACACTTAACTTTGAAACTTTATTGAAACTTTATTGAAATATATCTGTATAAGGTCCACTACCGTGGACAGCATTAACATTTATACAAATAGAAAACATACATATCAATAGAGAGGTCATTAGTTGGGAATACGCAAATTCATTTGAAATTTTTATAATTTATAATAAAGCCTGAATAAAAAGTATTTCTTATGAATAAACAGATGTTAACCAAAATGTGTTCCATATATAGTCATACATATCACCTGACAGTTTAGATCGTGATCAGTTCCTAGGTAACTCGGCCTCTGATCGTAGTCTATGCTGGCTCGAGTTCACTCTTTCAATTTGTATATTGATGTGTCATAATAGTTATCAAGAAGTATCGAGGTTACATGTACATGGAAGAAGAAAGCATACAGGTATTTACCAAGCTCTACCTAATAGGATGAATAAAAAACAAATTGGTTAATTTTTGCCAACAGTAATGCTGGGGTACCCATATGATATGCTTCTCCAGTTAGACGAAATTTGGAGAAGAAATACAGAATCACACAACAGTCTACTAGCTAAGAGTAGTATATGCGAAAATATAATTATGTTTACCAATTTCTCCAACGAAACAAAATTTGGAGGTAGATATTAGATACGAGTATATACATAACTAAACCACTGGCACAAACATAAATACAAACTAAGAAACTTACTACATGTACAAATAAATACCCACATGTAAGACTGTACACTTTAGACACTTTAAAGGGATAGAAAAGAGTAATAGAGAAAGAGAGAGAGAGAGAAAGAAAAAGAGAGGGAGAGAAGGAAAGATGAAGGAAAGAAAGAGAGAAGACAGACGGTCAGACTGACGGACAGACATATATAGATAGATAGAGAAAGTGCATCTAAGGCCACATAGTTGAAATGCAGACGTGAATTGTACATTTTATTTTACTCCTATCTTGCTAGCTTGATGTTTACTTCAAACGTATCGTCTGTGTAAGATTTCAAAATAAGTTGTGTGCTTATTAAACTGAAATGATTAAAATTATGTGCCAAACAGTTTGGGCTCAGACCAGACCCCACGTTATTTGGCGTCTGATCTGGATCCAAACATTTTGCAAAAGTTGTCGAATTCGGGCGTTGTCTACCAATTTTACAGTAGAGAAAACTTTCTATTTTCCCCAACAAACGAGTTTACGAAAACAAAAATACCAACATAAAAACAACACTATGTCCATTGCAAACAACAAGAAGCCAGTTCAGACGCCGGTAACCCGGTGACTGATTACGAAGAAAACAAAACGTCATATTTTTCCAAACAATAGTATTTTCTACATTTCATTGCATTTCGTTTGCATTCAATTGTGTTTAACCCTTTCCCCAAAAGAAGCGCCTTTTAGCGGATATGATTTATTCATCCGCTGAAGAAAATAGTTCCAATTTAATCAGTAATGAATATGTATTATAGGTAATATTTTCTTTATTATAGCACATGATAGCTTAAAGCAGGCTGAAAGTAAAGCAGAATGCGCCCTAAGGCGCATTCTGCTTTACTTTCAACCTGCTTTAAGTAGTCACCTATCTGAAGTACTAGAAATAGGCTATCAGGTAAAGGGTTATAAAGGGAAAAAAGTGTCCTCCACAATATGACGTTTTAGTTGCAAACAAAGTCAACGTTCCACATGTAGTTAAAGACATCTCCTGACGACCTTTAGATCATAACGCCTTGTCAGACAATTCCCTTGCAAAAAACATGGGTCTTATGGACATGTCGGTAGCAAAGAACCATTGACGCTTCTCATGTGAGACCCGATCTTTATATTTGATAGTTTTAGAGCATGAGTATAATCAGGGCCTCACCAGGTAAACTGAGATTGGTATTGCTTGTGATGCATACTTTGACAGTTAAATTAACACCTATCGATACAATGGGGGTAGTCCATCAATGGACTGAGGAAAAGTCTGACATCGCTACGTCATGGCGTGTCCTAACATACTGCCTGGCAACATCGACGACTTACGGATTGTATAACTACAGTGAATTCGCTGAAAATTGGACAGAGTTATGTGTAGACCCCGATCAGACGCTCCTAAATTAGTCCTCTGGTCAGAGTCTGCACTGTTTGCCGTTTTGAAATATAAAACACAACAACAACTAAATAGCAATAAAACTGACTAAAATTTATTCCAAAAGGAATTCAACGGTCCATTTGAAGTCTCAAGGGTTGATGAGTGGGGGACTCCTAATTAATGACAGGGCTGCCATTTCTCTAGTTTTTCCCCAAAATCTTCGGAATTTTCTCCTAGTAGATTGTAGCTTAAGGCACATTCTGCTTTACTTTCAACCTGATTTAAGTAATCAGACTTAAATCAAAGTACTGTAGTACTGCAGGCTCGGACTTTCAGTTTAATGTAGAATAAAGTAATGCAGAAAGTTAATAATGGAGTTTCTGCATTACCATTGCCATGCATTAAGCAATATTTACATTCACTCTGTAAAGTCTTTATGTAATCCTATTAAAAATTTGCAGGTCATCCCTCGATGAACCTACACTTCGAATCTGGTTTTAGCCAGTTCGGATTTCGCCCGTGATATTCGTGGACTTCTTCAAATACACTACATCGGGCACTTAACACTAAGCTCCCATTGGTCGACGGTCATATGACACTAGCGGAGTGATACAGACCCATAGGTCGTTGCCATCGCGTTGCTATGTGTGTAAATGGGTTAAGAAAACAACCGCGACCTGTATTTTTAGAATGTGCTTTGGCAATAGATATTCAAGTTGCACTGTTATTTGTTTGCCTTGTAAGTCTTTTCCATTCACAGCGAGAAAGTTTACTGGAAAAATCCTGAACTTTTAATACAGTTACAGTACATGTAGTTGGGACTACTTTCTCACCACATTTAGAAACTGGAATGGCTATTACATAGACATTACATCTATCAAACCTCTTTGACCGGTATATGATAAATTCTTATACAGAAAAACAAATCTGGCAAATAAACACATTACATTGACAAGACAGAAACTATAAATATAAATATAAGGAATAAAGAACATCTCTTTGCCGCTCATGACGGTATGACTACATTAGCTTCGGGGGGTAAATTTAACGAAAACGCCCTTCGGGCGTTTACGTAATTTACCCCCTGCGAAGCTAATGTAGTCATACCGTCATGAACGTCAAAAATATGTTGTTTATTCCTATAGAAACCTGCAGCGCTTAAAGACAATAAAGAATTTTGTAATGTGCATGTCTTATAATGCATCGTCTGCTATGACTACTAGGTGAATGTTTATTACAAGGGAGTAAATACGGTGTTTAAATCACCACAGGTACAGACTCGGGATCCTGTGCTGCTACTACACGGTTTATCTGATAGTGACGTATCCAGCAACTGAAGCTCCGTTAGCATATGTAAACCCCGTATGACAGAATTTGTTTGTAGGGGGGGCTAGACTCGCACCAACATTTTTCGTAAGGATTCGATATAGGCTCTCCGAGCCAAAAATAGAAAATTTGGAAATCTTAGGATTTTTCCTGACCAACTTAGGGAAGCCCTGTAATGAGATCGGACCAATGTTGATCTGTCCGAATATCGAAACTCTAAGAAGAAAAATCGGCTGTAGAAAACCGATTTGGTTCGATTTCATTAGGGGTCCTCAACCTTAAAACAGACTATTACCTGTACTCGAGCTTCCGGTAAGTTTGTTTTCTCTGATAGCTCTTCCCGCGCATTCACATCCGGGTAATGCGTTACTCTGAACACTTCCTCCAGACATTTCAGCTGCTCCGCAGTAAATGTTGTCCGAAAACGACGCTTCTTCAAAAATGTTTCTTCTGAACCTGTCAAGCAAAACAATACACAATGAAAACAAAAGAAAAATAATGTTTTCTTTCAACACCAAAAAATCAAGTTAATATATATAACAATTTAGTAACAGTTGAGCAAACATTTTTCTTTCCAGTTTTAGAAACACAAACGAAACGCAAATGCAAAACACTAAAATGTACCAAATTACATTTTTTTTTTACATTTCTCACATTTATTGTAACCCGGAGTCTGATTTGGCTCTGCAAGAGAAGTAATAGTTGCAACGTTGACAAGCGCTTTAAAGAGGCTCGCAACCGGATCAAGCATTAAAAATAGTAATTTGTAAATATATGTCAAATGCTTATATAAATGGGTAAAATTTAGTTTAGGATAATAAATTCTGTTAAAAAATGCATTTCCAAAAAAAAAAGAAAGAAGAGGCTCTGGTGGGATTCGAACCCGTGACCATCCATGCGGAGACAGAAATGAAAAATGAGGCATCGCCTTTACGCCCTCGGCTACGGACGCTCTCTATATATATGGTAGCGAATTAACGTACTTCAATGATAGCTATTAATAGAACATTATTCGGCTCGGGTTTATGTCTGACCATGTGTAGAGAAGCAACAACAACAACTATACCGTTAGCTAACGCTATGGAAAAACGATGGAAAATATCTAAAAAACTAAGATTCGGTGACGATTCTTGAGGCGTTTTTTGGACTAATCATATTTTTTTAATGTCAAAAGCCTTGAATAATGCCACAAATTTGCTTTTATTTGAGTATTTTATTTTATTTTGACAAGAACACCATCCGGTTGCGAGTCCCTTTAATGGGTAAGAATAACGTCTTCTCCATTGTAAAAGTTGAGTACAGCGCCCCCTATCTACAACGGTACCCAACGGGAGACAACAATTGTGTGCGTTATTCTGAGGGAGTCGTAATAGGGAGGGAAATTTGAAAACGGCTGGACTGCAGATCAGACCCCGCATCACGCGGCGTCTGATCTGCATTCAAGCTGTTTGTCACTCGTAATCAAGTTTCTGTCGAAATGTCCAATATGTAATTTTGAAGAAAACGGCAAAGGAAGGTCGTTATAAGGAGGGAGTCGTTGTTGGGAGGGCCTTTGTAGGGAGGGGCACCGAAATATTTACTTGCAATATGTTTATGATTTTAGGAACTTCAGTTTTAAATGTAAGTCAATAGCAAAATTATAACTCATGAAGCAGAAATTCAAGCCCAACCATGGTATGGTGTTCTTGCGTAAATTCACGACATTTATTCAGATATGTTATATGTTTCATAACGTAAAATACGAAATAACTTTCATACGTTAACTAATTTGGTTGCAGTGAATTTAAAGCAATAACATTGAAAAGGCAAATACAGTCGAGACCCGATTAATCGAACTCGCGTTAGCTCGAACATACCCACATACGGGTGTGTAGGACTTAAGCGAGATCGAGTTATCGACTGTAGTTTGGATAATGTTGGCGTTTAAATACACGACGAGCTTACTCTTATTTAGTGTGATAATATTTCGACAGCAAACAATGGGTTAATGCTAGATAAAAGTGATGCAGAAAGCGTTATGTACCATAACTTCAGGGCTGCCATAAGTTGACATGAAAAATCCTAAGATTTCGAAATTTGCATTTTTCAATTGCGAATTTACGTTTCGTACCTTTACCCCATATCCTATTTCTAGTTTTGTTGACACGTGACTACGGCGCATTCTGCTTTACCTTCAACCTGCTTTAAGCTACCATGGTATAGAAAATAAATTCCGAAGATTTAGGAAAAATCCGGAGAAATGGCAACTCTGTAACTTCCTGTAAAATTTACTTACATATGCTAGAGTCGAAGGAAGGACTGTCTTCAGAGTCTGAGCTCTTTAAACGTGCCGATGATGCAAGTTCAGAGACAGGGCTGACTGGAAACGAGTCTTGTTCCCGAGATATAGATTGGGTTAAGTCACTCTTCCCTACTTCCGGTTTCGAATCTTCTGAAAATAGAGAAAGAATGCTGTACAATACTGTTTAGGTGGATCTCCAATTCCGGAAATGCTGATGACTTTCACATGATCCTTTTCGGTGCGTGCTTATAGTAGAAATTTAGATAAAGAAAAGTTTGATGGGCTTTAGTGTCTTCCTTGTTAGCGCAGTCGGTAGAGTGATTGACTAGCAATCTAAAGGTTCTAGGTTCGAGTCCCATTCTATTCAAAACTCTTTTTTTAAAAAGTAAATTGTCAAATTTTAATGACCAGTCCGTTCATAACGCAGTGATCAAAGGACAGACTATATTTAGTCACAACTGTAATAATGAATAATATCAAATGCAAGTATAGTTAAGTGACAACTAAACATTGTGAGGATTTATAGTCTATATGACAGAATCTGATGGCAGCACATGACAAAATAATGCTAAAATATAGATCCTAAAGGAACTTTTATGCATTACTTTTGTCATGCATTAAGCAGGCATCTGTCTTTAAAGATCTACAGACTACCATATTCAATGGTCCATTATAAGAGGTTTGGCTTATTGTATTATTTAGAGCTGACGGCATTTTAAAGTTGAACTCAAGGGAGGTAACCGGGATTGTGTTAACATTTTGTCAGAATTTCTGGAAATCATGTATAAAGTGTAAAGTCTACTGTAGATTTTCATTATTTTTTTGTAACTAGTAGAATTAAGTCATATCTATCTTATAAGTCTAAAAATTAGTGTATGTTAAACAGCTAGATTTTTTTGTAATTTGAAATTTAGTGACTTTTTGAGAATTTGACTTTTTTTAAACATTGATACATGTATTTCCAAAAAATATTTCATGAAATAATTTTGTTTGCACAATATCTTATAGTTTCTGTACAGTTTACTTGAATGTATAGAAATTATTGAGTTCTATTATTTTATAAAGAAAACATTCCTGTTTATTAAAAATGGAACTTTTCTCGACAAAAGTCCTGTCAGAAAAAAACGATGCTGTATTTTTTTTTTAATGATTTTTCACTCCCAATATGGTATATTTCAATTTAATCAAGGTTTCAATGAAATCTGACAGGAATAAGCAGACCCGCGAACCACCTTAATGTAAACATTATTTACTCAAAACACGGAATATAAATGCAATGTATATAATTCCCGGCTCAAAACAAGCTATTTTAAAGCGGAGGTGTTGTTTTCTACTCGTTTTTATATGTACTATATAATGCTTATAGACATGTATGTCTTTTGTCGAAATAAAAAATAACAATGAGTTATTTTTTACCAATTAACGCGTTTATATTTAAACAATAATTTCGAGTGCAAACACAATTTGGAGCAAGATCAGACGCAGGAAAACCCGGCGTCTGATCAGTTTCCAAACGATTTGCCAATCAGATTAAAAGAACCCGTCTGATTTGATAACCCATTACCCCATAATCGTTTCTAGTTTTGAAGACACTTAACTACTTAAAGCAGGTTGAAAGTAAAGCACAATGCGCCTTAAAGACATCTCCTGACGACCTATTGGTCATAACGCCTTGCCAGATTATTTACTGTCAATTTCCTTGCAAAAAGCACGGGTCTTGTGCATATTGAACCATTGAATCGTCTTATGTCAGACCGGACCTTTATATTTGATAGTTTGGTTAGAAATAAACCATTGAAAATCACTAGAGCATGAGTATAATCTGGACCTCACCAGGTAAACTGAGATTGTATTGCACGTGCTTTACAGTTACATTGACACCTCCAGAACAATATGCTGGTGGCCCCTCAATGGACTGAGGAAAAGTCTTTAAAGAGGCTCGCAACCGGATTTAGCATTAAAAATAGTAATTTGTAAATATATGTCAAATGCTTATATAAATGGGTAAAATTTAGTTTAGGATAATACATTCTGTTAAAAAATCCATTTCAAAAAAAAGAAAAGAAGAAGCCCTGGTGGGATTCGAACCCGTGACCCTCCATGCGGAGAGAAACATGAAAAAATGAGGAAGCTCCTATACTACCTCGGATACCAGCGCTCTCTATATCTATACTAGCGAATTAACGTACTTCACTAGCAGCGATCGATAGTACTTTTACTACTTTATTCGTCTCGGGTTTATGTCTGAGCCCGTGTAAAGAAGCAACAACAACAACTATACCGTTAGCTAACGCTATAGAAAAACGATGGAAAATATCTTAAAAAACTAAGATTCGGTGCCGATTCTTGAGACTTTTTTTGGACTGATCATATTTTTTTAATGTCAGAAGCCAAATAATGCCACAAATTTGCTTTTATTTGAGTATTTTATTTTATTTTGACAAGTACACCATCCGGTTGCGAGTCCCTTTAAGGCGCATTCTGCTTTTCTTTCAGCCTGTTTTAAGTTACCATCTACAGTTAAATTCAAGCAAATTCTGTACTAGGATACACAAAATATTTCTTGTGGTGCATATTCATAACTGTGTAAAGTGGAACTCATTTTTAATCAGTGGAGGAATAAATTAAAGGCGTAAAAAGGGGCATATATGAAGTAAAACCCCTGTCATTTTCTCCAGTTTATTGCAATGTGTTTGTGTTTCGTTTCGGCGTCTTCTCATCTGTTACAGAAAAGGTATAGGAAGATACGTGAATTCCCTAGAACGAGACACGTTGATGCCACGGTTGTTATGGCAGTGTGACAGAATAAAGGAACTACAAACCAAGCCTGTTCTCAAATATTGTTACTTTTTAAAAACAAATTTCTGGTGAAAATCAAGAAAACGTAAATAGTAATGTCCAAGGCTGCCATAAGCCTTGATCATAATAAATCCTAAGATTTCCAACGTTTCTATTTTTCAAGCGCATTTTTTAAGAGTTTGACCCTAGCCTGTTTCTAGTTTTGAAGACAAGTGATCACTTAATCACTTAAGGGTGTATCAAACCCATAAGCGAATTTTTTAAAGTATTAAACTTGTTTCTATCATTGTTTTTGGAAGAGATGTTTATGATGAATGAATAATGAAAAAAAAAATAAGGCGGTGTCTTTTTTTTTTTAGCTACAGCGATTTGAAAAAGGTATGTCAAATTTTGACTTTTTTTCAATGTTTACCCATTCAGAGTACAAGCTTCAGTAAAATCTATTTCAAAACAAAACAAACATGGTAATTTGGGTTTTCATTATTTATTTCATGTCTATGGTGGTATTTTCACATATAGAAACCAAATTTAAGCAAAGCAGGTACCAGGTTTGAACAATATGGATCCTTGAATATCAAACATAAGCTTTTTATAGGGCATGATTTTATTAGATTTTTTTTATGAAAAAAAAAAAGTAAAAAAGTTTGAAAATGAAATAGTTCTAGTATTAAACTTTTTCTTATATTCTACCAAATGAAAGTCCAAAATATGAAAGAAATTTAAAGGTCAGTGTTGAAAATTTTGAGTTATTAAAGTAAAAAGAGTTACATGTATCTCCTTTTACAGAATTTACCAAAAAGAGTACCATATCGATGATATTTAGAGCTTTATAAATTTCACATTTGGTACCTGTTTTCTCTTAAATTAGTTTTTGTATGAAGAAATACTACCATAGACAGGAAATAAATAACACAAAACCAAATTATCATATTTGTTTTCATTTGAAATGGATTTTATTGAAGCGGGTTGTTTGAAAAGGACAAAATAAGAAAAAGTGGGTGGGGTAGATTTTACATGGCCGTAGAGCCTAATGTTGTTCACCAAAATGTACACTTTTTCTATTTTGGCATTCATCTTAAATAGCTCTTCAATACAAAACCATCATAGAGTGTTTTCATATACATGTACTTTGAAAATTTCCCAAATTCATGAGTTTGATCACGAATTAAGAATTCGTGGTTTGATACACCCTTAAAGCAGGTTGAAAGTAAAGAAGAATGCGCCAGCGCATTCTGCTTTACTTTCAGCCTTCTTTAAGCTGACAACTGCTGGATAAACAAGTATATCTTATTATGGAGTTATGGTGTATATTCATGAAAGCGGGTTAAAACCGTAGCGTTATTTGTGTGCGTTTGTATTCAACGCAATCTTTTCAAAACAATATATCACACGTACATCCACAACCTTTATAAAAAATAGATCTACACAAAATAACAGAATGAACTTTATTTCAATAAAATCCGAATATTTCGGGAAAATATCCGCAGGCGCTGAGAAATTAAAACAAATCCGGAGAAATGGCACCCCTGAGTTTCCGTTTAAATTATTTCAAAACACAGTGGAGAAGACTTTATCCTTGCCTGTTTAACTTTTTCCTCCCTGAAACTTTAAATGGACAATTCCAGTTTCCATTTAAGTCTAGTCTATTTCTGACTTTTAAGGGTTGTTTTTGTCAATGTTTGGCATTATGACAAACAGTGAAAACCCTGATCAGAGGGCTCCTTTCGGAGCCCTCTGATCTGGGTTTTCACTGTTTGCACAGGACGAGTGTACTATTCACATGTACACTGTTTAAAACGGACGCCTATATGCGGGACTAGGGTTCAAAGGGTTAAACGAAACTAAAGGCGAACTCAGTACAATTATTTTTAAAGAGGAACAGCATGTTTGAAAATGTTTAACCTTTTCATGATCAAATTTATCGTAAGGTGTTTACCCCTTCTCCGCCATATTCTCGTCTGCTTCAATATTGTTGTCTGTAATATCGTTTCAAAGATAGATTTAACACATTATATAACTGACGTGATTTCAAAACAAGTGTGAAACAGTATTTATCCTGATTAGACGCCGCGTTACGCGGCGTCTGATCAGGATCAAAACTGTTTTCAAATGCGCTTCATGGCGTCATTGAGAGTGAAGGGGTTACAGGTGTACGCTAAAACAATAATTGCCATTGAAAATACATGTAGTTTGTAACCAATTCAAACGCCGGGTTACCAGAAACCGACAAATATTTATGTCACTTTTGAATGATATAAATAGAAGGAGAAAGAGAGAAGAGAAAGGTGTCGTATTTATCACGTAATTACTCAATTACTGATAAAGATGAAGTCACGTACCCATGGCGCTTACGTCATTTAACAAAGACACTCCTTCTTACAAACACTTTCAGTTTGCCCGCAACTCCGCAACAAAGAGTTAGTCAAATCATTATGAGGCTTGACCACTCTTTAATATCTTCTAACTGCAATTTTGTGTGATTAAAATTTAGAAACTAATCGACGATGAACGGGCGGCTCTTAACCAATGTGAAACCCTATTGAGAATCCCATAGCTACCGAGGCATAGCTCGTTTAATTGAAATTTTCCTTCAAATAAGTCAGGTCGCAAATTTATTAGTATACATTTTTGTCAAATCTTACAGATGGCAAAGAAAAAATTCAAGTGGGTATTAGATTTATCTTGTCAAAAATTGGGGTTTCAATTACCTCACACAAATATAATCCGTTTGATATTCGGCTCGGAATTTATCTTGGTCTCAGTTAGAATTGGTTATGATACAGATTTACGGCTAGGCTTAAACAGTAAATGTCTTTGTCCCTATCCCGATTGGAGCGATTTACGACATCGGATCTCTGTTATCTCGAATAAATTAGCTGTCCGCTTTGTTTTTGTGCTTAATTAAAATTGTGAATAGTTAAAGTAATAGTTGACACACTGTTTGAATAATACAGGAAATGTAACACTGTATAAAACTGAGCAATCAATATGTAATTTAGAGCCAGTCCAAATTTGAACGACCATGCAGATTGAGATATATGAACTGTCTTTAAGACAGGTGACGTTTAACTGTACAAAGAAAGTACAGTCGAACTTCGATATCTCGAACTCGCTTAATTCGAACTATCCGATTTGTCGATACATGAAATGCATTATCCCATGCTTGGTTAAGTCGAACATATCCGTATTTCAAGGTTAAAACGGGGCTAAGCCACGTTTTAACTTTGAAATACGGGTATGTTCGACCTAACTGAGGTCGAGATATCGAAGTTCAAATGTAATACTAGAACGACTTAATACATTACCTTCGTTCCGAATAACGAATTAATCTAGTCCATTTAGTACGGGAGGGCGGGGTTACTTGGTAATTTTCCGTTCAAAGTTTGGAGTCCGATCAGACGCCGATCAGTTTGGACAGAAGTTAGGGAAAGTATAATGATATATCTGCCGTAGTTACATGTCGCTGTAGTTATATGTTTCTGTAACTATATGTGGATGTGTCGTTATAGTTATAGTTTGCTGTAATTATAATATGTATTTGATGTTATATATGTTGGTGTAATTATATGTGACTCTGGTTATATGCAGTTGTAATTATATATGGTTGTGTTATATGTTGCTGTAATTATATGTTGTTGTGGTAATATGTTGCTGCAATTGTATGTAGTTATTGTTATACTCCTATGTTGATGTAATTATATGTGGATATGTGGATGTGGTTATAATGATGTTGTCGTAGTCAAATACGGTTGTGGATATATGTTGCTGTAATTGTATGTCGTTATTGTTATACCCGTATGTTGATGTAGTTATATGTGGATGTGGTTATAATGATGTTGTCGTAGTCAAATATGGTTGTGGATATATGTTGCTGTAATTGTATGTCGTTATTGTTATACCCGTATGTTGATGTAGTTATATGTGGATGAGGTTATAATTATGTTGCTGTAGAGTCAAATATGGTTTTGATTATATGTTGCCGTAATATGCCATTGCAGTCATAAGTTTCTGTAATTATATTTCGTTATAATTATATGTTGATGTAACTACATGTGCCTGTAAATATAATGTTGATGTATAATTGTTTGCTGTTGTATTTATATGTTGCTGTAATTATATGTCGCTGTTGATATGTTGCTGTAGTTATATGTCGCTGTAGGTATGAGTTGATGTGGGATATAGGAACAATCAAATCAGAAACTTCACTCGCGGTTTGTGATTTTGCAATATATTATTGCAGTTTTACTAGACTTCAAATAAAACTGGAATTGTTTATTAATAGTTTCTGGGGTGAATTGGTACATGGAAGCTATCCATTTGAAACAGTGTCGTTTGCTTTCATTATCAAGTTTAGAGTTAGTGCTCCCTCTCTACAACGAAACAATGGGAGGCAAATAGTGTGTGTATTGTTCGGAGGGAGTTGTTATAGGGAAGGAAAATGAATACCCTTAAAGTTCTGACATTTGCAAACAATTTGAACCCAGATCAGACGCCGCGTAACGCGGCGTCTGATCTGAGTTCAAATTTATAGTCACTCGTCTTTATGCTTCTGTTAAATGTCCAATACGAAACTTTGAGAAAAACCAACAAACGACAATTTTAAGCAGACGATATTGCAGCAGAGTCAGCGTTATACATAATTGTTTCGGAAACAGCGGACAGCATTGTTGTAAGGAGGGAATCGTTGTTTGAAGGGCCGTTGTAGGGAGGGCGCACTGTAGTTTTGCTGAAGAAAAATCGATACGAGTGTCAAACAGGATCCTAATCAGATGTCGTGTTTACTGGCGACTAAATTGACTCAAAACTGTTTTTAAGGGACGTCATTTATTAGAATACATACTCATGGATACCCTCTTGAAATAAAGTCTTTATTATTATTATTATCATTATTATTATTAAAGCTGATGACATAATGACAGTGAAGGGGTTAATATTCATATCAGCAGCCACAGGTACTTGAAACATATATCAAGATCTAGATCTAATATAAAAAAAAATATATATTGTTTTTACTAGACTTCTATTATAAATACTATTTTTCTGATACAGGAATTTATAAATACTAGGCTTTTTTGGGTTTTTTTTTGTTTGGTAATAGATCTTAGATGTATGTGTCAAGAACTTGTGTCAGCAACAATTGTCGTTTGCTATTTTTCTAAGATATTTTTTTACTTAAATTCTTTTTCAAATTATGGTTAGAAAATCCAAAGTTTGGATCCCGGTGGAACGCGAAGTCACTCGGCGTCTCACCAGGGTCTAAACTGTTTGCAAAGGTTATCCAAGTTTCATCAGTGGCGTTCAAACAGATTTTAATCCAGTGCAATAGTAATTTACTTCTATCGTCGAAGTCGTGAAATCAAGATGAAACGGTGTAATTTAATACCTACAATCGGATAATTCTAATAAATCTGCAAGTAAATAACACGTTCTTTGCTATATTAACACCTGTTTCTAAACCTGTCCTGTAATTTAGTGCAAAATTCGAACACAGAATGGGTGCTAGCTTTACATAAAATACAAATGGAGGTCCTTTCGTGTCAAAATGTACCCATTTGGGTGTTTTATCAGCATGAGCAACCTTTAACTTTATTGAATGCTTTTATGTAAGTATTTCGTAATTGTTGTCTGCTTCTTTTTTAAACAATAATTCCCTAAAAATCTTTAAAAAATAGTCTGGTTGTCAAACAGTTGGGATCCTGATGAGACGCCGAGTTACTCGGCGTCTCATCTGGATCCAAACTGTTTGCAAATGTATACTGGTTTCATAAAGAGTTTAGCTGGCTTAATTTACGACACGTGCATCGTCAAGTGCGCGTTGAATTATCCACTCATAGGTGTCGCTGGTGTTTTACTGAATTATTGGCAGGATTAACGTCACAGGAAATTGCCCTGTCCGTCAATAAAGATGAGCTCTTGAAGTTCGTAAGAATTTAAAACGTGGATAATTAAATCGGAATTTTATTATAGGGTCATGTTAAGGGTCTGAGACGTATTTTTTCCCCACTTTTACAATTCTCGATTCAAGACTACCAGTGGGTTACTACTTAAATAAATACCCATTAGCGAAAATCTAGGGTGTATACTAATAAATAAATTACTTTTAAAAAATTAAATCTTGTGCAAAATGAGTTGAATCATGTTGTGGATTATTTTAAAAATTGTTACCGTGCACATACTGAGCGACTTCACCTTGAACTACATGTACATGTATAGCCCGATCTATATACGTCTTTAGTGCCCATGGATTCAACCGAAGACCGGTTGGATCGACCCGCAGACGTGCCATACTCAATTTTCATTGGGTTAAAAAAAATCGTAAATTTAAAAGTAAGAGCAGAAATCCGAAGATTTCGGTAAAAATCCTTTGTTCCGGTAAAATGATTAAAAATCCGAAGATTTCGGAAAAATCCGAAGAAACGGTAGCCCTGTATAATTGGTCAAGTTGCATTACTTTTCAAACGGCTCTCACGTATGTTAGCAGTTGGCAGATAGCAGCAAACAGTTAGGTTGGCTGTCGTATATGGAATTATATTAGTCTTATGCGTGCAATGTGGACCCAGACCAGGGGGTTCCTAAAGGAACACTATGATCGGGATCTACAAAGTTTGTCACCTTGCAATGTATGGATGAAAACAACCATAAAAAGTAAAATATGTTCTGAATTTAATTGAAAACTGGACTTTACCATTAATAGTTCCAGGGTGGATGAATTAAATATTGAGCGAATCTGGCTTTCTATGTACATTTTGCCAATTGAAGTATTTTGTTAATTTTACTCGTAACTCTACCGAAATCAAATACAAATCCGGAATAAAGTTATATTTCAGAGCATGGTAACATGTTTTCAATGATATAAGCATGCGTGAGGTAATGGTATAATGAGGAGATCCGCTACTGCATGATTACAGTAAAACCTGGTTATAGGGAAAACTCAATAAAGATATATTGAAATCCGTTTAAAGACAGATTTATGCAGAAAAATGATGCAGAAAGTTTAAATATATAGGAGCTCGTTGCATTACTTTTATCATGTTTTACGTTTCTATCTTTATTAATTTAGCATAAGACAAACTTATTTTTCTTAACCCACCCAAGCCGATTGTCAAGCCTACTATACTAACAGTGAATATCATATACAGTGCAGATCCTGATGAGACCCGTGATGAGGTACATAATTACAGTTAAACCTCGCTATTACGACCACTAAAATGAAGGCTAATTGATTACATAATAGAGAAGTGGCAGCTTAAAGCAAGGTGAAAGTGAAACAGAAAGCTCCTATAGGAGCTTTCTGTTTCACTATCACCTTGCTTTAAGCGGTCACCTATCGTAAACACCCTAATAATCAAATAAAATTAGTGGTCGTAATAGAGAGGTTTTACTGTAATTTGAAATGGTTTGCTGTATGTACAAACGCTGTACAGTTCAACACCTCTATTACGACCACTAAGTTGTGTTATTTATCATGTGTTTCAGGCAGGTGACGGTTTAACCCATTATCCCATAGACTGTTTCTAGATTTAAATGCAAATGATCACTTGAAGCAGGTTAAAAGTAAAGCAGTATGCGCCTTAAGGCATAATCTGTTTTACTTTCAACCTGCTTTAAGCCTAACATCTTTTTAGAATAAAGAAACTATAGAAATATAAACTTATGGTTCATATAAATGGCTGTTCAAAGTAGATCTATTTTCTTCACTGGAGCAACAAGTTAAAGGCGTAAAAGGGGGTACTTAATGGGTAATGGGTTAACGCAAGATGTACGTAACACAGAAAGCTCTTTTATAAGCTTTCTAGTTTATGTTCACCTTGCTTTAGGCTGTCATCTTTAGATCTACTTTAAGTGATCGTAATAAAGAGCTTTTACTGTACGTTGTTTTCGATCACTAGTGTAGATCTATATCTGTAGTGAACTCTTCCAGCATGCACACCGGGAGAGTTCATTGCAATTATCCAGGCGTAAATGGGTCAATAATCGCTGTGTACTGTTTTAACTCATTGCATGCAAGTGGCGGATTAATCTGCCAAAGTGATTATCCTTGCAAACAGTTTGTATCCAGATGAGACGCCGCGTACGGCGGCGTCTAATCAGGATCCAAACTGTTTGACACTATGACCCTGTTTTGTAAAGAAAATAGAAAATTCTATTTCTAGAACATCAGCAGAAGATATTTGCTGCAGACGAAAAAAAAATTACTCAGCATGCAAAGAGTTACTTGTGATATGAACACTATGCCTAGAGCGATAGCTGTCAGCGTCGCTTTAATAACAATCGAAAAATGCCACCTGCTTTAAAATCCCGTTTACTAACGTACTTTATCACTGAGTTACTTTTGAAAACAAACGTAATGAATCCAACAAACTCAATAATTAACTAAGTTATTATGTGACTGGTTTGGATCCACACAAACCTGTATATACAAAAGCATATTAACTAAACCATATACACTAGTATACAGGCTAAAGATTGCGCAATATTTCTATTTATAATAAATACTGTCACAAAGCGCTTAACGATCGTGACTGGCTCGTTGGTCTAGGGGTATGATTCTCGCTTCGGGTGCGAGAGGTCCCGGGTTCAATTCCCGGACGAGCCCTACTTTTTAATACAAAAAATTATAACATTTTAATGAAAACATCGTCTCTTGGCCTTAAAGTGAGGTTAAACACTTAAGCAAGTACATAATCTAACATAAATCTAATACGAGCAGCGAAGTAGATTAAACGTGTAAAGTTACTACACGCCAATCCCTATAGCTCATACTGTTGTATTATCGACCATTTTATAAATTGTCGTCTGCTAGAGCTAGTTGCTTTAATTGTATAAGCGAGTTAAGTCGATTTTTATAAAGAAATTGGGTCTGATCTGGATCCAAACTGTTTGAAACTAGTATCATTTTTTCTTCGGTCTTACTGTCTTAAATCCAATTTAAACGACATTGCAGACAACAATAGTGAAGCAGACGATAATGTTGGTATGAAGGAGTAAACTAGCGGTGAACGGGTAGAAATATACTAAGACACCGCATCTTTGTGAGACACTTGTTAGTTAGCTTCTCACTATTTGATTGTACATGTACATATGTCATACACATATAGATCTATATCTGATACATGTATGCATATATAGTAAAACCTCTCTATTTCCGACCACTAAATTGTGTTAACTATTAGGTTTAAAGGACACGTGTCAGCTTAAAACAAGGTGGCAGAAAACAGGAAGCTCCTGTAAGAGCTTCCTGTTTTACCATCACCTTGCTTTATATACGATACGATACGATAGTTTTATTGCATAAAACATTACATACCATGCTTATAGCAAAAACATAATAAATACAGTCGAGACAATGGTCATGATGTTTTCCCAACATCTCCAAAATTCAAGGTAAAGTAATTTAGCATGGGTCAAAGAGCTAAATTAATGTTTAACTTGTTAAACTTGTTAAACTTGTTAAAGTCCCATTGTGTTTTCAGACCTTTTTTTAATGTCCGAAATACAATAACGGTTAATAATAATGTTTCAACCTTCTTATGGGTCAAACTGATCTATGAAATGTTAAAGACAGACCTAATTCATCAAAAGTGGCAGTTTAAAACCATAACAAAGCGAAAGTATAGTCAAACAACTAGGTCTGACGTGTCACGGGGTCGCCGAGTCCATTTTTAAGGGAGATCAGCATTTCGGATATCCTCGTCTCATTCTGTTAAAAAACAAGGTTGAGTTATAGGTATAAACAATGAGCGGATTAGTTATCAGAAATATAGCGTAATGGATAGGTCGTAGGCCCATAATCGAGTATATGATCGGGGAAATTTTATTTGGCGTGGGTTCGAAACTCGCATCAACCTAAAACTTTTTTTTTGCTAAAATATATTAAGGATTCTATAATTACTTTATTTCCAATTTCATTTCAACCATCATATACTTTCATTGTAATGTAGATCTATGTAGATGATTATACGGTGAAACATCTCTATACATAAGTCATTGTTGGCCTTTAAGGCAGGTGACAGCATAATGGGGGAATAATGCATAAGGCAGGTGACAGCATAATGGGGGAATAATGCATAAGGCAGTCTCCATTACTTTTGTTCTACATTCAGCAGCAGCCTGTCTAAAAAGACCACTTTAATAGTCCTTAATGAGTGGTCGATTCCTATGTGTTTCACCGTAATTAAGGCTCCAGACAAGGAGAGTATTTCAAAAAGTAAAATCTTCATGTCTCCTTCAAACCCCATAGTGTGACTACTAATCAAAAGCTTCTCGCAGAGACCATTCTAATTAGTACATGCAATCAAACCATAAGGTTTAGTGCAGACATGAGGAAAATGTTGGAAAACTTGTGTCTATTCCCCCTTATCTGGAGCCCAGTAAACAGATCATGCTTGTAACTGATTACATTTCAATATTATAGAAGCCTATATGTATATATATGTACATGTATGTATTTTATCATCGATTAATTGTTTAAAATATGACTAATATCGGACTCGAACTGAAACAAAGCAACCCTTCACCAACACTGGCGAACGTGTTCATAAATGGTCAGCTTCTATTATACAATATGGAATAGAATATAATGCTTTACTATTAATGCAAGATTTAAATAAAAAAAGTGTAAGGTCGACGTGGGATTCGAACCCACGCTTACTAAAAATACTGCTATTTGCCTTTGCATACCTAACCTTTGCCTACTGCGCTAAACTGCTCACAATAATTCCGCCTTCATTATTTCACCTCATATACGAAACTCGGCTGTTTAAAATATGGTCCGAGAACATGCGGAATGCTGTGTTACCTAAAAATTGGACTCGGCTCACCTTTGACACGTCAGACCTAGTTGTTTGACTGTTTGAATCTCGAACAGACGCCGCGTAACTCGGCGTCTTATCTGGATCCAAACTGTTTGACAATCGTCTTAAGGTTCTTTTAATCAAAACTATGAATAAATCTAAACTAAACAAATTTTGCACATGACAATTTCAAAGCAGACGTCTGTGCAGCAGAATAAGGGTTAACCACTTCATTCCTATGCTCCAGATAATCCGAAGTAAACTGAACAAATCCAACAGTTTATCACTCATTTCAGCACCGAATGATATGATGTTACTACTCATTAGAATTGTCTCTTGGAGACGATACTAATGAGTAGTGACACCATTGGTTTTAAAGCAGAAATAAAGGTTTTAGTTTTCGAAATACTCCCCTGATCTGGAGCCCTGTATTTACAGAGTTGTCCTTCTTTCCGTTGACAAGGTCAAATTAAATGGTGTTAGCACAAATAAATTAAAAACATAAATAAAAAGCGAATTTCTTAGGTAAAGTCGCTTTTTGTGAAAGAATCACGTCCCATGTAGTTCTAATGGGATCCCAAGCAACCGTTTTATGCAGGTTTCCCAAAAGCACAATGCGGCTTTAAACCAATCAAGTAAATACAGTAAATCTTTTTGAAACTTTATTGAAACTTATTGAATCCCTTCTACCTGTTTTATATACAGTCACCTGTCTTTCAGTATGCAAACAATTGACCTTCTTTTCAGTGGTTGGAATGGAGAGGTTTTTCTGTATTCTGTATGTATAATTGAATAGTCAATCGTGTGTTCAGTGTTGTTATTTAGTGAAGTAGATCTAGATCTAGTATTTTTAAGTAGCATGAAAATGTCTCCAAATGAGTTTAAATTGCATCAAGATCTAGTTAATTGTTCGTGTATCTTACACTTGTCCTTTTTATAATGAAAAATACCGATTTTCTACGATATGGTTGTTAACCATTTCATTGTTAATGACGCCAAAAGGCGCCTTTGCGAACAGTTTTAATCAAATCAGACGACGCGTAAAGCAGCGTCTCGGATCGGGATCAAAACTGTTTGACACTCGTTTTAAAATTTCGCAGTCAAACTGCATTAAATCTTACTTTGAAACGATCTTGCAGACAACAATATTAAAGCAGACAACAATCTGGCGAGGAAGGGGTAAAAAGCTCATGATAACTTTGTTACTACCACAACATATGTATTTGCATGGAAAGGACGTGGAACTATAGCCCTTCCCATTCTATATATAACAGCATCAAAGAAGATACATTTTTAGAAGAATTACTCTTTCGTTTTAACCCCTTCACTGCCATGACGTCATCAATTTTAAACAATTATCGTCTGCTTTTATTAGCCAACTTTAAATTACAGGTAGTTTGGCTTAAAAATATTGAAACAAGTGTCAAACAGTTTGCAAATAACTATTGTACTCGGGGTAAGGCAGTGAACAGGTTTAGCAAACATTTTGGCGCAAGCATGTAAGGGAGAGTTCATTACAATATCCAGGAATAAATGGGTTAAAAGTTAGAACAGATTGCAGAAACAAGCTGGAGAAGGTTTGAAGAAAAGTACAGTATTCCCTCCCTACAACGACCCTCACAACAACGAATCCCTCCTTACAACAACCCTTGTCGCTGTTCAATAAACAAGACAATTAGATCTAAAGCGTTCACGGCTGCAATATCGTCTGCTTAAAATTGTCGTCTGCTGTTTTCTCAAATTTAATATTGGACATTTTGATAGAAAAAAACATTCTCACGAGTGACAAACTGCTTGAATCCAGTTCAGACGCCGCGTTGCACGGCGTCTGATCTGGATTCAAGCTGTTTGCAATTGTAAATCAATTTCCCTCTTCCCATAACGACGCCCTCCGAACAACGCACACATTTTTGTGTCCCATTGGGTGTCGTTGTAGAGATGGAGAGCTCTAGAACGCTCCTATAATTTAAGAAGAATGTGACAAAGCCTATTCATTGGTCGAATATACGTGACATACCGTAATTGTTCTTCGGTTAAGTAGGAGAGCTACTCTAATTATTACCTGCGTCGTTAATGTTTCAGAAAGATGATCTTATTCCATCTACCCTTTTTACAGTTTAAAAGACTGGTGACCACTTAAAGCAGGTTGAAAGTAATGTTGTACTTGGGATGTTTATAAATTGCTTTTAGTGATAGTCGACCATATTTTAATCGAAAAAACGAAAACTAAAGTCCACCCGTTCACTGAATCAAATGTGCTTGAAATCATAATAATATTAAACATTATTATCAATAATAATAGTCAAGTGAGTCAAAGCGTCGGCTTAAATTTGAGAGCATATCTTGTTTTGCCTTCTTCACGCGGGTTCGAATCCTGACCAAACTCATTTTATTTTTCTTGAAATGTACAATGTACATGTAATTTAAACATAAATCATTTTCTTAAACTACAGCGTTCCCTCCCTACAACGGCCCTCCCAACAACGATTCCCTCCTTACAACGACGTTTGCCACAGTTCCCTAAACAAGACAATTATGTCTAACGCTATCGTATGCTTAAAAGTGTCGTCTGCTGTTACATAATGGACATTTTGACAGAAAAAAACTTAATAACGAGAGACAAACAGCTTGAATCCAGACCAGACGCCGCGTTACGCGGCGTCTGATCTGGATTCAAGCTGTTTGCAAATGTAAGCCAATTTCCCTCCCTATAACGACTCCCTCCGAACAACGCACACATTTTTAGTCTCCCATATATGATGTCGTTGAAGAGAGGGAACGCTGTAATACTTATATGCTCATATATCGCCTGCATGGCAGTAACTCATGGCATCCTTTTATAAAAAAAAAAAAAAAGAATTGTAGGCCATATTAGGTTTACAGTCTCTATTTAAGCCAGACTTGCACGTATCTCAATATTAAAGTAAATCTTTACAGTGCTCCCTCTCTACAACAACAGCCAAGGGGAGATAAAGACGAAGTGTGTTCGGAGGGAGTTATAGGGCGGGGCATTGGCTAACATTTTCAAACAGCTTGAATCCAGATCAGACGCCACGTCACGCGGCGTCTGACCTGGCTTCAAGATGTTTGTCACTCGCCATTACTTTATTTTTCTGTGAAAATGTCCAATATAGGACTTTGAGAAAAAACAGCAGACGACAATTTTAAGCAGACGATAATTGCAGCCGTGAAAAAGTTGGAAATAATTTGTCTTGGGGAACAGCAACACTCGTTGTTGTAAGGAGATAATTGTTGTTCAGAAGGCCGTTGTAGGGAATGAGCACTGTACTAACTTTTACTCTGAAATATAAAGTGCATGTTTACACCATATATACTTTTCAAGCGAGTTCGAGAAATTGGTACCGATTGTTATACATGTATCACAATCTAAACTGAACCTGCTTTATTTGATTCAACGCCTATTTTTACATAGTACATGTATATTCAATGGCGCTGAACAGTGAATAAGTATGTATAAAAACTGAACAATCTATACAACCGAAGTGCACATAATATCTAATTGTACAAAGAATACTGAAAATAATTTCTTAACCACACAATTACATGTACTCAAAACCATGAGTAAAATTCTGAATAAAGGTGTCTTTTGAGATTTTTCTTAAACACAACCACTGATACAGATTTTCTATCATTATTTCTTTTTCAAACAGCCACTGATTCAGAATTTATTTTTAGATCAATAATTGTGAATAACGGTTATACATGTATTATGTATGTTCGAATTTATCATATTGTACAGTTACTAAACACATTTTACCGACATTTTATATAGAGACTGAAAACAAAATAACAATTGGTTTCTTTTGAGGTTTTTGTTGATATTAGTTTGTTTGTTTGCTATTGGTTTTTGGGGGGGGGGGGGGGGGTTATTTTATTTTTTTTATTATATCAGGATAAAAGGAAAATATAATATAAAAATTGTTCAAAGTGCATGTCCGAATAAAAAAATGCCTAAGAAAACCAACAAGGTGGCATTTATTTTTGTTTTTTGGTTGTATTAGTATACTTGTATTTATGATCTTTCCAATTTCAATACATTATTCACTCACCTTCACTAAAATCGCCATGTTTACAACTATATATAATATTAGTAGGAACTGAATGCAATTGCCTCGGATGCCGTTTCTTGCATATTTGGTTTTGCGCACCGGTCCGAATCAATGTCGGCCAATAAAATGAAAGTGATTTCATCGAATTGACTTTTTTTTTAACATACATCAGTTTTACGTGTATAAATATTTAAAAGCTATTTATAGCTATGTTTGGACCAAATCGGGTTTTCAGAGTTATCGATACTTTCATGTTTTATCAATTTAACTTATCATATAAGTTAAGTAATACACACAATTCGCAGACTAACTAGTTAGGTTGATCTAACAACAACGACTAAACTTTATTTTTTCAGTATATATTGAATTCTTCCAGCAAGCACATAGGCATGAAATGGTTTGCTTTATGGACATACAGTGCCATTGTCTTTAGTCTTTAGATCAATATAGCTTGTTTATCTGCGTGAATTGAAATCTTCAGTTTTTAATTATAATGGAACCTTTGTTTTAAGCAGTTAACTCTGACAGCAAAAGGCACAAAATCCTTCAAAGTCCTTATCAATAATCTAAAAGAATATCATATTAATACTAGTGTTAAATGCCAGTCATTTTACGCCTTTTTCGGTGCCACTTTGAATTTTGGTTGTGAAATTTTGAGTTCTGGTGAGGCTAAAGATATTGAACGAGTACATGTAAAGTTTTGTAAAACCGTGTAAAAAACTTCAATCAGCAACATGGGAGTCTATTGTAAATCGAGAAAATACATATTGTATATTAATAGATACATGTATAAACGCATTTTTAATTTTGGTGTAAAACGTTTTTATCAAATGATATATACTTATTACTACATTGTGTAAAAGTATCTTAGCTATACCTGCTACAGGTTAAAAGAAATGGGCATATCGTGTTAAGTCTTTACTTGATTAATATGGAGTCTCATCTGTGTGGAATAATCCTTATCATACAAACCCATGAAAGTTTCTTCCGCATTCAAATCAAGAATAATAGATGTTTTTTAAACAAAACTGGTACAATAGTATTTCGAATTGTAATACTTTATCTACGTTCCTCTTTTTCAGAGATACAATTTAGCCATGCCATGAGAAACCCTGCCTTATTGCATTGGCGTTTTCAAACAGTGACTGGTTTTGATCTACACTGTTTGACATCACAATAATCTAAATCATTTTATGCAACTGTATTATTTACGGTATTTGAAGTAAAGATCAAACTCAGATACAGAGTCTAGGGTGACAATGGTGCTTGATCTGTACAATATTGCAATGCAATAAGGACGGTTTAGTATGGCACGACTCATTTTGTTTTGAAAAGAATTAGGATATATTACAATGTAAGTTACTTACATCACTAGCATGAATGCACCTATCATTACACACTTTACAAATTCAAACAGGCAGATATAGCTAAACTAGAACAGAAAGAGAGCTTCGATATTGCACATTGTGTGATAGTAGGGACGTAGCAGATGGATATCATTTTATCATAATATGCCCAGTTTACAAGGATTCGAGAGAAACCTAATTAAAACCGCCTAAGCATATTCAAATTCGTGCATTTTAGTCTTTGAAAAATGTGACAGCCCTGTCCATAAGCTCAGTAACTATATTTATGAAGCTATGTCTGTTAGAAATTCGCTCCTATAATTGATTATCTATATATGTTATGTAGAGAAGACGAATTTACAAACGCAATGCAAATGCAACTCTCGTGGCCATGTGTACTATATATTATATAAATACGAAAGACTCAAGCAGGAAACGCAACACAAACAAAACACCCACCTCTCAAGCAGAACACACACACAGTCATACCATAACAAACACACACACACGCAATCCCATTCCTTCATCTACAAACTAAATAGAAAACAACACGCAAGACAAACATAAAGCAAAGTGAACATAGGAGCCCGTCTTGGTACGCTACACTGTAGCTAAGAATATTACATATAAGTCCATCATTCTATATAACACTTATCATATGCATATGCTGTTTTTTAAAATTTGCTGTCGATATCTAGTAGTGATACATGTATAACTTCTTTGGAAATATGTTGTTTCATTTTGTACACGTTATGGTGACCATGTGCCACATTATATGTATCCCTTTACAACCGTTATTCGAACACAACCAAAAATCGAACACCTGAATCATTTCGCGTGACATCTATGGTTACAAACAAATTTGCATAACCGTGCGTGACATTTTGACAGTAACACCGGTAGAGACGCTAATAACACAAAATCGGCAAAAAAGATCAGTAAACAGGTAAAAGGGCATTTGTTGAACTTCTCTGAGTATAAATAATGCAGTTACAACTAACCCCAAAATTCCATATGCATAATCATGCCACAAACTATATTTTCTGTCAGCAAAAATGACCAGTGGTATATCGGCTGCAAAATTTTACATTTACCTCATTCCTAAAGGTCCGGATAGATGATATTGAGGGTTCAGACCACTAAATTTGATCAAATCTCAAACTAGGGGTCCTTATCACTTTTTTCACTTTTTTCAATTCCTAATTGTGTTTCATATAAGAAGTAACAGGGAGTGAACAAACTACAGTTTATCTTACAGGTTCCAGTACACTAGTATTTTTTTAGAAAAATATTTTCAACAACTTTAAGAAATTTCTTCTATGTTTTAGATGCATTTCAAAGCAAAAAGGAGACCCCTTCGAATGCCCTGTCTGTAGCCATTAGAAATTGATACTTTATGTCTAAACTACTGTAAATTAAATGTAAAAACAAGTTGACTTTACTTTTTATGAGGTTACAGACTCCTGTTTTATGTTTTGTCTGACATTTCATGAACAAACACTTACCCTGGACTACACATAGTAAACATTTCGTGGTGTCAAACCTGCTTTTCGAATTTAGGTTGACATCTCACCGAGAATGAGGTAAGCGGGTCACTATGCTTTGTTTACATTGTTAGAGAACCGATTTGAGTTGCAATAACTTACCCATCGTATTATAAGTTGAAAATGACCAGTTTATCCAGGATCTTTGTAAAAAATTATTTTTATTCACATAGAAATTTGTAATTGACTCGAAGATGCTTAGGTGTTCGAATAATGGTGGTACCTGGATATTGTTAGATGAGTATGGATTAACGAGAAAATGTAAAGATTAAGTCAATAAAGAAAGTTTTGACTCAGAATTCTGAATCTATCATCGTCAAATATTTTCTTCTTTTTTTACCCTTTTTCTAATGATAGTGTCTGTTGTCTCCTATAGTATTTCTATATAAATATAAGTTAGATTTAAGACAATTTGGATGATAAAATGTTGATACGGGTGTCATAAAGTTTGCATAGTCGATTGACGACTAGACCGAGTTAGTATAATACCGGTATATTATAAACGGTGTGTACATTTTATTTTTATTATTATTATTATAATTATTAATATTATTATAACCATCAATATTATTACTACCACAGAACAGCGACGGGTTTAACTATTTACAAACAGTTTGGATCCAGATGAGACGCCGCTTAAAGCGGCGTCTCATCTGGATCGAAACTGTTTGACACGATGGTCCTGTTTTGATAAGAAATGGAGAACATTCTATTTTTGGAACACTAGCCGACGACAATTTGTTGCAGACGAAACAATTACCCAGCATGCAATGAGTTAATTAAACTTCACTTATAAGAACCACTCCAAATGTGTGCTGTTACCAAAAAGTTTTAACGTCGACTCGAAGGATATATTGATACATCCTATCATGCCTTATAGCCCTGGGGCCGTTTCATAAAACTTCGTACGACAAAAACGTCGTAAGTCAAAACTTTAAATTACATTTAATTTCTGATTTCTCTATCTAATCCTGTCTTGTGATATCTCTTTGGAATCGTCATATGAAGACGATTCCAAAAAGATGTCACAAGACAGAATTAGATGGAGAAACAAATAATAATTAAGACTTTATATTCTGAGTTACGACAACAATTGCCGTACGAAGTTTTATGAAACGGGTCCCTGATCCCTTTGGAGTCATGCACTCAAAAACAAATACTCATCTATGATTTTAAAAAAGGTGTAGCTTACATCATTTAATTAGCTTAATCCATTACTCCATATATGCACACATTTAGGCATTTAATTTATTCATCCACAGAAGAAAACAGTTCAAATTTATACAGTCATGAATCTGTATCATAATAAATATTTCCCAAAAGTTTTCCTGCAAGCATACAGGGAGAGTTCATTTCTGTATCCAGTCAATGCAGGCATAAATTGGTTAAAAGTAGTTACCGCGGCGAAGAGTCGAAGACTATTATTGTTTTGAATGAACGGTATTCGCATTAGAATGATAATTTAAGTGTATTGCGTACTATATGAGACCAACCACTTTATATGTTTACATTCGTATCTGTATGCATACAAAATCAGACTGAGCAAAATGTTCAACTTGTTTTTGTACGCTAACTGTAATGTTTTGATCATGTAAATCATTGTGATGTAAAATCGTTCATTTGTATAAAGCAATATGGACCTTCTTGGGGAAAATATAGAAACACAGCGCTTAATGCCCGTAATATGTTTGACGATACATATATTCCAGATATAAAAATTCATTTAATCGTTCCTTTATCATTTAATTCTACGATATGTCAAGTGATATGAATTAAATGTGGTGACTGACATCTTCCTTGAATTCAAAGATAAAACATTTTCATGGCGAATAAGCGCAATTAGCGCGTCATTCTCTTGTTAATAAAATGTAAGTTTTACTACACTTTAAGTAACAATAATAGTATGCATCCTTCACAAAAATGTCGTTTTCCAGACATGATACGGGGACTATGCACTGTGGTTCACGTGGCTTGATGTTTATAGCATATGTTTTGTCGCTGACGTTGCCTGCAAATAGCAGGACTTATGCACATTTTGAATAAACTGAAACTGAAACTGGAATTGTTTTGTTCGTGTAGGTGTCGGTGGTCCAGTGGTAGGACGCTCGACTAGGAAGCGAGAGGTTCCTGGATCGAGCCCTGCCAGGATCACTGAATTTTTTCTGAGCAAAAAAATTAACCCTACATTGCTCCACTTCACCCATGTGATTTAAATGGGTACCTGAGAGGGAAATAAGTCAATGTGTCATGGCTGCTAGTAGCGCCGTATGTAAATGGCCAACTTGTGTCTCCATGAACAGGGAGGTAATTGTAAAAGTCGGAAGAATATGACATATAAATTTCAGACTTGATAAACCTAAACCTTTACCGTTTTTACCTTTTCATGACAGTTCTTTAGTAAAGTTACATTTACAGGGCTGCAACTAATTAAAAGAAGTCAAGGGTTTCTTATTTTCTTCTCATAATAGAGTAATATACGCAAATTTCCTAACGTTGGTCGTTAAAACAAAGTAACATAAGTTACGAGGACGAAGAAATAGTGTTTTCCTTCAATATGATTGCAGTCAAAGACAATATTGTGTAACCATTTGTGCACTTTCATTTTAAAAGATAAAGGATGGCAAAAAATACAATAAAAACTTTAGTTTCTTGCTCAATAATATTCGTATATATTCAGAGATTATTTTAATAAAAATTATTTACGAAATGGTCATGAGCCTTTACCCTTTACTCCATGGATATGCATTTTTACTCATTTAATTTTTTCATCCGCTGAAGAAAATAGATCTTATTTAAACAGACAAGAATATGCATCACAAGATATATTTTCTATATCATTCTATGATAAAGTATCTTAAAGCAGGCTGCACGTAAAGCAGAATGCGACTTAAGGCGCATTCTGCTTTTTTATAACCTGCTTTAAGTGGCGTCCTGTCTTCAAAACTAGAAACAGGCTAAGGATATATTTATTTATTAAGACAACAGGCTTACTTTTAAATGTACCCTGTAATTTTCATCCTATAAGTTTGAGATAAAACCCAGATTGTTTACATCAACTAGAAATCATTTAACCCGAAGAAGGCAATAAACATTTTCAAAACACAAACGTTTCATTATTAAAGTCCTTTAACCCCTTCACTGCCGTGACGTCATCAATTTCAAACAATGGTCGTCTGCTTTTATTTCTCAAATCTAATTTTTAAGTATTTTGATTAAAGAAATTTTGAAATGAGTGTCAAACAGTTTGGATCCTGATCAGACGCCGCGTAACGCGGCGTCTGATCAGGATTCAAACTGTTTGCAATAAACTGTTGTACTCGGGGTAAGGCAGTGAAGGAGTTAAAGCGAACGTCAGCCATGCTTTGCAATATTATTCTAAAACAAAAACACAAAATACTCACCGTCTATTGTGTACTCGAAACAAGCGTCCCCTATTTCCGTTTCCGTTTTGTTTGTTTCTACTGACTTCAGTGATACGGCTTCACTATGTCTATGATTCTGGCCGTCTTCCTCGTCAGTCTTGTCGGGAATCTCAATGACGGACTCCGTCGGTGAAGATGTTCCCGTCAGCTTCCCTAGAATCATGTCTATGGAGTATTTACCCCCTTTCGTTGAAGCTCGTCGCAATTTAGACTGATCGGCCTCAGCTTTCATACACAGTGTCTCTGACATTTTAACAATCAATGTACAAATAAATATTAAACGTTCAATGTACACGGAAAATAGATTCACATCGTTATTTCCAGAATTGCTACACCTGTTTACACATTGATTTTAAAAATATGGTGGACACTCCCTTCTCCTAGTTACAATTTATTCAAAGTATGCTGTGAAAAGAATTAAGTTACAGTCTAACTTCGATATCTCGAATTCGGTTCGATCGAACTATTCCATATTTCTGCAATTTATTTGCGATATCCTGAGCTCACGTATGTCGCACATATGCGTATTTCAAAGTTAAAACGTGGCTTATAGCCACGTTTTAACTTTGAAATACGAATATGTTCGAATTAAGCGAGTTCGAGATATCGAAGTTCGACTTATGTATAAACACTAGTTCTACACACGTTCCGTCAAAAGAGAATTATAGCTTGACAACAACCTGCGAGGTACAAGTGAAATTGTTGAATCAAAGAAGGTTGAAGCCCGTCCGAAAATTGACACTGAATTGAAACATTTCTTAATACAGGCATTTAACGCGTTTTTGTTTGATTTAGTTAGTTGAAGAGTAGATTATAATGTCAGTAATACCCGGCTGCTGATAAGGCCCGCCTTATTTATTGGCTGTTACCGCGCATGGGCCGGTCAAGCGCTTGATTGAGGCGGAACTGAGAAGTACAAGCGCCTATTGAAGTTGGGCAATTCTTTAACTTTCATTCAAATGTTAAAATTTCAGTTTAGTCGTGAAACTTGTTAACATTTCTGACTTCAGATTAGAATCTGCGTTTGATCAGAACCCTAATTGTTTGACTCTCATTTACAGGACCCTACGGCAGCAAGATCTCAGAACATTGTTTGAAAATAAACTGCTGACGCCAATATCTAAGTAGATAATATTCGATATTATGGAAGGTTATGGTCAATTTGGAAGAAATATCTGATTATATATCTCTTTTCTACGGAGCCCTTAACTTGATATGGTAATTTATTTCACCAAAACGAAATAATTATTTTGTTTAAAAACGAAATAATATTTAATTTAAAAAAAAAATTCGAAATAACTTATTTAGTTTAAACAAAAATTAGTAGATAATGTTTTTGCCATTTTAAATATAAGTGTCGTATATCACTTGAGGGTCTCCGAATTTTGCTTGATCCATTCTGCTTTATAATGGACATATGGATGACTATTATAGTATAATATATATGATCTTTCCAAATTAATTTCTGTCATACTTATATTCGCTGGACAATTGAACCATAACGTCTATAAACATTTATATCATTTTATACATGTACATTCGAACATCGATTATTCCTATTAACCCTTTAATCGCTAAATTTATCCTTAGGTTTTTACCTCTTCACCGTTATATTGTTGTCTGCAATGTCGTGATATTTAAAAGACATTGCTTCATCTAAAATACAATGTTAGTATTAATATAATATATTGTTCTATATACTAAATCATGCAATCTCACATGTTTCATATACTTTACTCCTGCTTATGTAGTTGTATTACCTGGTTAGTACTATAGAGTATTTATTGTTAGTCATGTTTATATGTTATACGACTATGACATTGTATATGTTTAATGCCAATAAAATTTGAATTGAATTGAATCGAATTGTTCAATCCTTTCCCCCAAAGAAGCGCCTTTTAATATATATATTAAAAGGCGCTTCTTTGGGGGAAAGGATTGAACAATAGTATAGTTATATACTACTCAAAGCGTGCTAGGCACCAAGGGTAAACCCTCAATAGGTTCCAATGCATTGAACCTATCACTTGCTCACCACACAACTTCCAACATTTCTGCTCGATTCCTTTGACATTTGGGGATATTATTGCCAAGGGTTTACTACGGATTCCGATAACTTTTACACTTGTCTGTGTCCTGTTGGCGAACACGATCAAATTCGAGGAAACTATCAAAATGTGAAATTTCTGAGAATTCGCCAATTTTTTCAAATCCATTGAATTCTACATTGTAATGTTCTTAGAGATGTTATATGGGTATACTTGAATAGTGAAACGTAAAACATTGTTTTTGTCATCTTTAAGAACACAACAATGTAGAATTCAATGGATTTGAATAAAAATGGCAATTCTCAGAATCCATAAAGTGAACCCTTGGCAATAATATCTCAAAATTTGAAAAGTTTACTCGAACAAAAATGTTATATGCGGTGAGAAAATGATAGGTTCAATGTATTGGAAGCTATGGTGCTTAACAAACCTTGAGTATATATATATATATACATTACATATTTAATCTATCAATCTTCTGAATAGAATAGGACCACTTTATACTTATAATAAGAAAAAATTCCTATTTTCTAGTAAATGGTAGCTTTATCTTTTTTGTTGCCTTAAGGTGCATTCTGGTTTTCTTTCAACCTGCTTGAAGTGGTCAACTAACTTGAACTGAACCAGAAACGGAGTTTGGAAATGGGCTTTGGATAATTAAACGCAAAAGCATGACAATCGAATGAAGACAATTAACGGTTATTGAATAATGCTGACCACACTTTATAACCTGCCTTGAGATAACTCTTTCAACACTATAAATAACTCTTATAAGGCTCCATTGCGGATCATTTTAGTTAGATGAACCAGTCTACTTGGAATTCTGAGTTGTTGAGTAACTACTGCTCTAAATCAGCATCAGTGATTCAGTGTAGACCCTGGTTAGATGGACCCTATAGAAACCCTCTGATATGGGTCTACACAGTTTTCAAATGTAATGAGTATAATTTAAACAAGTCCATGGTGTTAGAAGTGTTAATCACAAACTCGAAATATCTCTCCCCTTTTTTCCAAATCCTTTCTCACCGACTCTCGAAGATCGTAACCGTTTCAGTTTCTGTTGCGTTCAAACAATAAACATCACACATTCAATCCCTTGACTGCCGTGCCCTGAGTAGATCTATGACAATGGTTATTTGCAAACAGTTTGGGTCCTGATCAGACGCCGCGTTAAGCGGCGTCTACTCAGGATCCAGACTGTTTGACATTTGTACCGATGTTTCTGCAGTCTAAATTCCTGAAATTTGAATTTAATAGATAAAAGCAGACGACAATTGTTTAAATCAGATGACGTCACGGCAGCAAAGGGGTTAACTTTACTGCAACAGTAAAATCCCTCTATTGCCACCACTGTAACGAAGGTGTGATGTCCGTGTAGTGGTTGCTTAAAGATGAAAATATTATAAAGCATATATAGAAGTTTTTTTGCTTTACTTTCACCCTGCTTTAAACGGTCATCTATTTTTTAAAACCATTAACGTATCGTCGTTTGTATGGTCGTTATGTTGGGGTATGTGTACTATGTATTTAGAATTATGTTCGTTTTGACAAACAAGTAATATGGGTCCTGAACCTTTTCTATGATTGAAACTAGTTTATTTTGCAAACAATTAAGACCTTTGGAGCCCTCTGATCAGGATCTAAACTGTTTATATATTTTTTTCTATTTTATTTTCCAAAATCATCCCAAAAATAAAAAATAACTGGCAATTTAGTCCTAACCTAAACCAAAACAGCATAAAAAGGGGTGAATTGCATACTCTCACATGCTAGGAGCCCCAGGTGCCCAGGGCCCTGACAAGACCCGTCTTGACAGCGGAGCCCCTGTATTTTATTGCCCACACCTGTGGGCTATTGTTTTAAGGTCTGTCTTGTTTAAATGATCACTTCTTTAATCTGTGTTGCGTTCAAATATTGTTGGGATTGAGACCCCCATAAACCACAGAATTATTGGGTATCTGTTAAAGTTAGTACCAGGTAAAATTGGCTCTCACTTGAATAGCAGTGAAAGCTGTGACGTGAGAAAAACAAACTGAACAAATTCAAATTCCTTCATTACGCCTAGTTCATGATATTATATAAATACAAGCGGGAAAATAATACATGTGTATACTGTACATAAACAAACAGTATAGACCCAGATCAAAGGGCACATAAAAGGAGGTCTGGATCCACGCTGTCTTTCATGCAAATATAATACAGTTTACAGTTTAACTCATTGAACCCTAGATATTAGCTAACTCGTACTATAACAGAATTTTCATTCGAACAGATCACTTGTCGCGTTAGATGAGTGGGTTATTCTGATCATCGGTCTACACTGTTTGCTTAAAGTAAGTGTTCTATTAACAAGGACGAGTATACTCCTCACTACAGGTCGCTGGGTGGAGCAATAAGCAGCCACTTTGTCTTTAGAGAATATCAGTGAGGGCAACTTTTGTGGATTATTTGGTTCCCTTGTGGATCATTTTAGTTACCAAACTACTTCGAATTCTTGGAATTATTGGTAGTTTAATAAATACTGGTCTAAATTAGCAAACAGTGTATACCCTGATCAGAGGCATCCTATAGAAGCCCTCTGGTCAGAGTCAACACTGTTTGCAAATGTAGTGAGTATATTTTAACAGGTCCATGGCGTGGACCGAGTTAATGAACCGCAGTTCGGCAAAGTTGTACGGTAGCTTATTTTATGAATGACTACAAATATCATGCCTCTTCTCATAACGGACGATCTTTATAACCCATTATTCAAAATGGATCTTAATAGAAAATTAAAATAATTTATTAGAGGTAAAGCAAGACAAATAAGTAATAAAGACTGAAAATAGAAGAGCAAGCGCCACTTGATTGGGTAGTCAAATTTTACACGGTGTTCGAAATCTAGGAGTGGATGATTCGCGCAGAACGGTTAGTCGACAAGGGATAAATTCTTCGTCTGCTAATCACGACTCGACTGGAATTTTACAAACCGTTTGGATCCAGATCAGACGCCGAGTAACTCGGCGTCTGATCAGAATCCAAACCGTTTGACACTCTTCAGTTTGATTTTTTATGAGATAGAATACATTAAACTAAATTTGAATATATTTGCAGACGACAAATGTGAACCATTCGATATTGTTGCAGACGAAGGGTGGCCTTACAGATGCTGGGGAAAAAAATACCTGTATCTATAAAAAGTTTGGACCCAGATCAGATGTTAAATTGATTCGTTAACTTCTATTACCCATTCCTGTTTGATGCAGAGTTGGTAATTAATGCGGATGAATCTAAAATCATTCCGATTTAATTCATTCAGCAGACGGCAGTTTTAGCAGACGAAATATTTGATAACGTGTTTAAGGTAACATTCGAAATTTGAAGAGTACGTAGATCCTTAGGAACTATTTATTTAACATATTAACACTTAATCTAGAAAACGAGGCTTTGTTGAAATTTGAAAATAGTTTTGATCCAGATCAGACGCCGAGTAACTCGGCGTCTGATCAGGATCAAAACTGTTTTACACTTAAATTTAAGGCACTGCTATACAAAATGCACCAAGATTTAGAATTTAAGGTTTTAGCAGACGACAATTTTAAAGCGAGCGATATGGGGTTAGAATGAGGGCGATACGTGACTATATTGTCTCGTTCAAGATAAGGCAGGGGTATAATAGGTAGGAATATAAGAATTAACTGATACTCCCATATATATTAGACTTACTGTTTGACATATTAGGTCGCGTTAAGAAGCGAAATGAAAATAAATAAGTGGCACAATTGAAGCGGCAATGTAACAAATTGGTTTGGGTAGAGATACAGATTTTCATAAGTAAATACTCGACCATTGTCTCCGATTATGGCTATGATATATGGTGAATAAATTATTGGCTTCAAGATCGCATTGATTGGCTTCTTAAGGCAATTTCACATCTTCAAACCCGTGGCTGGGGGGTAATAGAGAGTTTTAGGACTTAACCCTTTAACCTTGTTAGTGCAGTTTTCTTAAGATTACAGTTTGCAAACAGTTTTGACCCAGATCACCTGACAAATTTATTACGCATATTGTATTCGGTATAAAAAAAGAGATTTTATTCATGTTCAGACATATCCACAGAATGCGCTGTTAAAAGATCAACAGCATAATAACATTTTTCATGCCGCCATGCTGAATTGTCGTCTGCTTCAAATATATCGTATAAAATAAATAATAATATTTTAAGCGATTTAAACTTAAAAAAGCGTTCAATATGAGTGGCATACAGTATTAATTCAGATCAGATTACGCGGTGTCTGCTCTGAATCAAAACTGTTTGTAAGTGTAAGCCAAGTCGCGTTCAGTCTGATAAGGGACAATGCAATTTTACCGTTTCTTCCCTTATTTATTTGCATCGTCTCCATCATCATCATCATCATCATCATCATCATCATCATCCTCGTTATCGTCGTCGACGTTAATATCGATTTCGTCTTTATGATAATAACAATAACAATAATAATAATAATGATAATAATGTCGATATCATATTTTGTTATAATTATTTTATTTTACTGCGTTTAGTTTAACAGGGCTGCCATAAGTTGACATGGAAAATCCTAAGATTTCCAAATTAAATTAATTTGCATTTTTCAAGTGCGATTTTAAGAATCTTACCTTTACCCCATATAGCCTATTTCTAATTTTGTTGGCATGTGACTACTCAAAGCAGTTTGGAAGTAAAGCAGAATGCGCCTTAAGGCGCATTCTGCTTTACTTTCAGTCTGCTTTATAAATTAAGCTATCATGTACTAGAAAAAAATCCGAAGAATTAGGAAAAATCCGGAGAAATGGCAGCCCTGGTTTAATATAAACGGGAATAGTAGCAATGGGGCCCTACCGATATACAGAGTTACCCCGCATGGAAAGTGTGATAAGAGTAGCGCCCCCTGAATGAGCGGTTGTTTCCGGTTCAATAGTGAAGTACACATAGTATCGAAAATCCTTTATCCTCAAACACGAATTTGAGGAGATCGTCTGCTTGTTAGTTTAGAGCTTATATTATATACAGTAGAACCTGGCTATACATTATTGAAAGCGCAATCTCTCATATTGTTCAAAAATAGAATTAAGACATGCATTTACTTTACCTACAATAAAACTTACAAAAACTTCCATAGATATACCGTTCTATGCATATCATTTATTCATATGTTTATTAAAATAAGTCATCAATCTGCACCTCAATAAATATGTTATACCTCCCAGCAGATGATAGCTTAAAGCAGAATGTACCTTAACCTGCCTTAAGGGGTCACCTATCTTCAAAACTAATACCATCTCTTGGGTAAAGGGTTAAACCCCGTTACATGGATGTGTCATAGCACATTCTGGTTGCTGTTAATCAACCATAAACCCTACCAGGGCTGCCATAAGTTGACATGAAAAATCCTAAGATTTCCAAATTTGCATTTTTCAAGTTTGAGTTTACGAATCGTACCTTTACCCCATCGTCTGTTTCTAGTTGTGTTGACACGTGACTACTTAAAGCAGGCAGGAAGTAAAGCAGAATGCGCCTGAAGGCGCATGCTGCTTTACTTTCAGTCTGCTTTAAGCTACCATATACTAGAAAAAATCCGAAGATTTAGGAAAAATCCGGAGAAATGGCAGCCCTGCCCTACCCGCTATGAAAACCTATCATTTAATTTATTACTTTAGCTGATTAAATAAGGAAAAATACCGTAGGAATGATCAATTATGCTAATAGCATGATAAGGGTTAATATTTTAAAAAAAATACTGCCTACTTTCTTGATAAAAGTTTAGAGCATGATTTCAATTTTGAATTAAAACATATATGAGTGTGAAACAGTTCTACCCCTGATCAGCCTGTTAGTATATATGCTGCATCTTATCTGGTTCCAAACTTTTTATAAATGATAGTGTTTTAAGCCTATTATAATTAGTGAACTGGTAAAAGATCAACAGAAATAAAGTTTTATTCTACTAAAACGATGGAATACATGCTTTACTTTCAACATTGAGTTTTCAATAGAGTACACATTTAATGATAGGAGAGGGGTTCTAAAGTATTTATGTTGTTAAAACGGTATGTATTTCCTATTAACCCTTTAAATACGCCTTTGGTTTATGCCTCCATTGAAGGAAAGAGTTCTAATTCAAAGTTTTTATTAGCATGAATGTGCAACATTAAAAACATTGAATATCCTAGCAGATGGTAGCTTAAAGCAACCTGAAAGTAAAGTAGCATGTACTTTTCAATCTACCTTTAATGGACACCTGTCTTTCCAGGTAGGAACAGGCGATCGGGTAATGGGTTTACCCATTACCTAAACCAATTACCCCACAACCCGTGTTAAGTATTGAATATAGGTCAACTCTTAAAGCAGATTGAAAGTAAAACATAATGCGCCTTAAGGTGCACCCTGCTTTACGTTAATCCTGCTTTAAGGCACCACCCACTACGACATAAAATATCACCTATGTTTCATAATTATGACTGCTTAGTGCATGAAGAGGATTTAGTTGCTTATGAAGGTGGAATTCATTAAAGGAGTAAAAGGCATAATGATGGGGGTAATGGGTTAAGCTTTTGCACATGAAGGAGTGCATGGTATAGGAGATTAAATTTATTCCCCACATGAATAACAATGTGGATCCTATATATAACAAAAAATAGTTTGGTGTGTTTTGATTCCAGCCTGTGTACCCAAGACTTAAGCTTCCGTTTTATGGCTTGTCATAGCACTTATGGGACAGCAGCTGCACCCCAGTGGGGGGTCAGTATACAATTCGATTTCTAGCTAATTGGTTACTTCCTGTTGTTAGTTGTGATGATGCTTTGCGCTTTATGGCCCCTGGGTAGAAGCCTTGAGAGGTGAAATCCATGTGCGCTATGAGCATGACAGGCTGAACTATTTCTATGAAATTTCTGTCAACTAAAATCTGCTGGTATATAATGAACAAACAAAATATACATTTTTGAAGAAACTGTTTACCATTCAACATATTTTAAAAGATCAGTTTAACCCTTTGCCTAATGAATATTCATGTCATTATTAATAACTGAATAATACAAAGTTTATGTTTAATACCGGTAATGTCTTAATAAATATCCCCTTTTTCACCTGTAATAGGCAGCATTTATAGACCTATAATGTCATTTAGAACCAGAGAGGACAGTCATTGATTATAGAGACTGTTCCTATATAGTAACCATCTGATCAGGATCTACTTTTAATCCATGTTAACGTTCTTTTACCGAGGTGAAAACCCGTGTCTGTTAAGTATGTTAAAAGTCAGCTTCTTTGTTATATAGAAAAAGTATGATCAGTGCTACTTTCGGTTTGCTAAAAACGATGAAATAAATAACCGTCGCATTTGACATTAAACAAAATTAATACATGTACATTAAAATACATAGGGATAAACGGGAGCTTGACTGCATATAGATATAGGTATCAAACTAATAAACCGCATCGTCTATGACCGTTATCGACACCGTCTCAATGATGCGTTAACTAAACCGGAAACAACCTTTTCCTTATCAGGGGAGTTAACTCGTGATGAAAATTGGGATAACTCTGTAATGCGGTAGGGCCCCATTGTCCACGAGTGGAATAGAGTATTAAAGAAGAATAAGGCAAATGTATTGAAATTAGAAACAGAAAAACAAAAATACACTTTGGGAAGAAAAAAGTACATTTGTATATGTATTGGTAATTATAAACAGAAAAAATGCACCAAGGGAAAAAATAAGTATATGCATTGAAATTATGGAGAGAAAAACAAAACAATAAAGTATATGTATTGAAAACGGAAAAAAATTATAAACAAAAATACGCTTCAGGAAGAATAAAGTATATGTATTGAAACTATAAACAGAAAAACAAAAAGTAAAGATTAAGTATTGAATGTATAGACAGAAACTCTCAAAGTTGATTTAAACAATTACTCCATAAATATACCTTTTTACGCCAGTAATTTATTTCCCCAGTGATGAAAAATAGGTCAAGATAAAACAGCCATTAAAAGGCACCATTATAAATAGTTTCTTAATGCTATTAGTTTTGAGTTTAGATTCAAGATTTCTTTATTCATGCAGTAATGTAAACACATAGTGTTTCTTATTACATGAACATAATCATGGTAATAATAATCATAGTCACATGCCAAGAACTTCTTAACAATCTTTATTTGCATTAACATATGTACAACTGATACTGAAATCGGAAAAAGAGTTTGAACTCTAAACTGTTAATTCCATTTCAACCTCTGTATGTTTAACACAGGGACAATGAAACTATTACAAACTATTGAATAGTATTTGTAATCGCCAATCGTCTTTTAAATGATTCAGATAAAAACTTACCCAAATTGAATAGTTCTTTAGTATTTTCAGATTGCATCAGTGAAAGACCTAGACCTAGATCCAGAGAACTTGGCATCTTATTTAGACCCAAAATCTTTGTTACTTGGATAGTTTATCGGGATATAAATATAGGATATTACATGAGTGTTCATAATTTATTTAATTTATTAAACGAGTCGTTTTCTAAAACGATAAAAACGAGGCTTTGCCGAGTTTTTTTTATCGTTTTCTAAAACGACGAGTTTGATAAATCCAATCAATTATTAACACGAATGTTATATTCTTTTTATAACATAACATAGAAAAGTTATTTATCGCAGCCTTTGAGGTCAAGAGAATGCTAAGCGCGATATACGTAGATCTATACAGGAAAAAAGTTGTTCAAAATTATCCCCGTTCACTAGCATAATGTTTATGCTATTATATGTATTATAAGCACTTTCATGTAGATCTAGTATTGATTAATTACACCAATAATCTATACATTGAATCTACATGATGGAAATAAGACGTTGGAAATTGAACGCATAGAACGTTTTAAATAACGACGTCGTGGCGTGCCTCATTTGCATAGTTATTTAACTAGTTATATATGACATTTAAACAACGGGTGTTATTCAACGCTCACGCTGTCTGTTATGTCAACGCGTTTATGTTTGACATACTGCAATCGTCAATTTTAAAGCATATAAAATTATTAATAGATTCTAGAGCAATAACGGGTCATCTGATCTGGATCAAAATATACGGTTTGCAAAAACTGATGTACACGGCATTGGTATTTTAAATATGTTAACATAGTCTCCAAAATGGACATTATTATTCCTTTGTTACGATGTTAGAAGTTGTCGATCATATGCTACTTATACCTGTTGCATATTTATAAGCCGATGGCGTCAAAACACGTGATAAAGAAACTACGACGTATGAGTTTGAAATGTGATGTTTGGGCGCATTCTGCTTTACTTTCAGCCTGAAGTCTGAAAACTGAAGTCAGAAGTCACCACCGGCAGGCTGCCATTTCTCCGAAATTTTAGAAATCTTAGGATTTTCATTTTCAACTTTTGGAAGCCCTGCACAGGTCTTTCGTAACATACATATTTTGTATACTAGTGCTAGTGCGAATGCAATATGCTTGTGCTGCTCAGATTTCTTGAGGTCATTTGAACGCACATTTTCATAAGAAATATAAATATTAACTTTATTCATGTTAATTCATTTATGAAACAAGTTCTAATTACTTCAATCAGCAATTACTAGAATGGTGGCATATGTGGTCATTCTTGTAAAAAGACAGCGGAGCGTCCGGCGAAAATCCACTTGTCCGGATATGCGATCCGTTCACAAACAGTCCCAACCCGGGATCGAATCCGGAACCGTCTTGGTTAGAAGCAGCTACGCTATATCAAGCTGCTATAATAAGAGACATTGGTTTAACTCATTCATCCCTGACGCTTTCAATGGTCAATTCCAATTTCATATTAAGTCTAGCCCATATTTGACTATTTAGGGTTGATTTTTACAATATGTTTCAAAATGGTAAACAGTGTAGACCCTGATCAGAGTCTACACTGTTTACATCGGACAAGTGTAATTTTCACATGTATACAGTTTGTCTCGTCGCTCGGGTTGAATGTGTTAAATGCCAATAAGCGTCCTTAGATACCATTTCTCTGACAGGTTCACTAGGTTGTTAAAATCTCAGCTCTTTCCAAAGTTATCATTTTGTTCATATTTTGCTCAATGGTTTTGACATTTCGACAATTTTATGACCAATGTCCGAGATACTTTTATCTTTCACTGCAAACATAATTGAATCAATGTTTATTGCAACATTTACACCCTTTTCACAATTGCTCATGTAGTCAAGTGCCCTCTTAGGGGTTTTAAGGGGCTTACAGGGATCTGCAGTACCGGTCTCCCAGCTGTGCACAGCTACCTTTACCCCTTCTCTTCCTTAACCCAAGTGCATATTTTAGTATTTGCAAACAGTTTGGATCCTGACCAGTCGTCGGGTAAATCGGCGTCTCGGATAAGGATCCAAACTGTGACATGCATTACAATAAACCCTAAACGATTCCAAAGACAAGATGTCTAACATTTTAAGATTTGAGAAAAATGAAGCAAATGGCAATTTTTAAGCACTCGATATCCTAGCAGAGTAGGGGCTATTTTAAAAGGGGCCAGACAATTATAAAGATAACAGAATTGGGTCCCCTCGCGTCACACTTACCGGGGTGGAGTATGTAGATAGTGAAAGGGGCGATAACTCATCTATGTTACAAGATGACATTAAGTGGTTGTTGTATTATAAACAGTTTCGATCATGTCTAAAACTTCGTTAGTCTTGCCCAATTGAACGCAACTGCGCTAAAACACTATTTCTAGATTACAAACAGATTGAAGCCAGATAAGACGCCGTGTAACCAATCTGTTTGCAACATAATTTAGAATAAATAGTCAAGAACTTAGGGGTTTGTTTATTTTTTCTATTCTATTACATTGTGTTTTTCTTTAAGTTTCGTTTAAACGGGAAAAATTGCGCAGTCTCGGCTTCAGCATTACACTAGACAACTCCTAAAAGTTAACCATCCTTTCTCAAACTTTTAATTTGTCTAGTTTTGTCAAAATAAATTTTACATAAATTTTGATTAAAGACAACCGCTGACGAGTCAAACAGTTTGGTTCACATACACACGCCTTAAGATTAGTTGTGTGATCGGGATCTCCATTGTTTGCACAAACAGCTGACTTGCGATTGGCATGATACTTCAGAACTTAACGTTTTTATTTAATTTCAGACTTTAAACACACCCTACACGCTAAATTATTATAACTTGCAAATAGTTTGGATCCAGGGCCCCGTTTCATAAAACTTCTTACGACAAAATTGTCGTAAGTCAAAACTTGAAAGAACATTTAATCTATGATTTCTCTATCTAATCATGTCTTGTGACATCTCTTTGGAATCGTCTTTTCAAGACGATTCCAAAAAAGATGTCACAAGACAGGATAAGATGGAGAAAAAATGATAGTTTTATAATCTGACTTACGACATTTGTCGTACGAAGTTTTATGAAACGGCCCCAGACGAGTAAACTCAGCAAAAAATAGAAAAAGTGTACATATTGATGAACAACTTTTGGCTCTACGGCCATTTAGTGGTTGAAATTATTTTTAGACCAATGAGAGTTGAGTATTTTTGAAAAAAAATCGAGGAATAATTTGTGTAAGTCAGTACTATCAAACACTAACCAACGACTAAAAAAATTAATCCTGCGCATGCGTATTTGGGTTGATTCGCAGGTGTTTCTTTGGGTGCGGCCGTGCCAATTTCCTTTGACATCTTTTTGGCGGTACTATTTAATCAAAGTACTGTAGTACTGCATGCTCGGACTTTCAGTTTAATGTAGAATAAAGTCATGCAGAAAGATAATAATGGAGTTTCTGCATTACCATTGCCATGCATTAAGCAGAAACCTGCACCAATATTTTTCGTGAGGATTCGATATAGGCTCTCCGAGCCAAAAATGGTGTTTCGGGAAGAACAAACGTTTTGTTACTTCCCATTGACGGTATAGCTCTTTGTCGGTACCAAAAAAATAATTTCAACCACTAAATTGGTTAGTGTCTATTAGTCTATTTTAACAAAAGATTAAAAGTCGCTCGGGTGCCCCTCACTCGACTTTTAAATTTTGTTAAAATCGACTAATAGACACTAACATATACGTAAAATTTACCCACCCACTTTTTCTTATTTTGTCCTTTTCAATCAGCCCGCTTCAATAAAAACCATTTCAAATGAAAACAAACATGATAATTTGGTTTTGTGTTTTTTATTTCATGTCTATGGTAGTATTTCTTCATACAAAAACTATTTCAGACAAAACAGGCACCAACATTTAATGTGAAATTTATAAAACTCTAAATAACATCGATATGGTACTTTTTGTACATTTTGTAAAGGGAGATAACTCCTTTTTCTTCATTAACTCAAAATTTTCAACACTAACCTGTCAATTTCTTTTCTTATTTTGAGTTTCCTTGGTATGGATTTATCATCTGGTGGAAAATAAGAAAAAGTTAGATACCTGATTTTTTTTTCACTATTTCTCATAATTTTTTGTTTTAAAAAAATATCATTACTCATAAAAACCATGTTGTTGATTCAGAGATTCATATTTTCCAAATCTGGTACCTGTTTGGTCTTGATTTAGTTGCTTTATGTCAAAATACTTCCACAGACATTTATTACATAATAAAAAACAAAATTACCATGTTTGTTTTTATCTAAAATAGATTTTACGGAAGCTTATACTTTAAACGTGACAAAATTTGAGAAAAAAGTCTGAATTTGACACATCTTTTCCAAATTGTCGTAGTACAAAATAATGCACACCAACATATGATTTTTCCTTTTTTTTTTCATTTATCATAATCAGCTCTTCTAAAATAAACATGAAAGAAAAAAAGTTAGATACTTTGAAAAAATTCGCTTATGGGTTTGATACACCCTTAAACGCTAGGTATCTTAGTGCGAACGCTAAAGTCTTTACAAGTTTCTTTCAGTTGTACTTCACCTTCACCGTCTTGCCCAATGTATACGTACTAGATCTAACATTTGCAAACAGCTTGGATCCTGATCAGACGCCGAGTAACTCGGCGTCTGATCTGGATTCAAACTGTTAAACACTCATATCAATGTTTCTTTCAGTCAAAATGCCTCAAAATTAAATTTGGATGAATAAAAGCAGACGAGAAAAATTAAGCAGACGATATTACAACAGCCACGAGGTTAATATCTGCGCGTCATTGACGGGTAATTTATATACCGGGGAATATTTGTTTTTTGTTAAAATAATTAGTTTGTTGTCACACAAGGAACACCGTAGACCATAAACTACGCATTATATAACCTTTAGTGCGCTTTTTAATTGTCTTCTGCAAAAATTGTTGTCTGCAGCAGTTCTATACCGATTCATGTCAATAGATTTATCAGCATTTTCTTTCAGCCTACCTTATTCTGGTGTTAAACACTTTATATCCAGATGAGACGCCGAGTTACTCGGCGTCTCATCTGGATCCAAACTGTTTACAACGTTTATCACACCTTTGCATGTCGCTTGGAGAAGGAAAACTTGCTACAATTGCAAAGACAAACAAATTCACATGCTGGCGCAACTCTTAAATTGAAATTTACAAATTTATTGCGCCCTCTCAAAGTGATTTAATTTGAACGATACCGTGTTTTAGTCACTGATTTAAGTGTTTATCGAATTATAAATATCACTGCACTGATCTTAGAAGATTAAGAGCTTGTATTTCATCTACTACTTGGTGATATGCATTGCCCACTTCGCGCGTGAAACGCAGACGAAACTTGGTACACGAGGCAAAAACTGAAGACAAAAACACCCTTTAGTCAAACCAGATCTTCCTCGATCTGTCTGTATCGGTCTATCTCTCTATCTTTCTGTCTTGGCCAACTTTCTCTGTGTGTATGTCTACCTGACTCTGTCTTTAAAGGGACTCGCAACCGGATGGTGTACTTGTCAAAATAAAATAAAATACTCAAATAAAAGCAAATTTGTGGCATTATTTGGCTTCTGACATTAAAAAAATATGATCAGTCCAAAAAAAGTTTCAAGAATCGTCACCGAATCTTAGATTTTTAGATATTTTCCATCGTTTTTCTATACCGACTAGTAGACGGTATAGTTGTTGTTACTTCTCTACACGGGCTCAGACATAAACTCGAGCCGAAATTACGAAGTTGTATGCACTTTCGATCACTACACATTGAAATACGTTAAATCGATCCGAGATAAACGGATAGTTCCGTGGATTATTGGTCTAAGCGGTTTCCCCTATTTTGCCTTCTGTCCGCCAATGCCGGGCCCCGGGTTCGAATCCCACGAGAGACCAGTATTTTTTTTTTATTGAAGTACATTTTTTTAAACAGAATTTATTATCCTAAACTAATTCTTTACCATTTATATAAGCGTTTGACACATATTTACAAATTACTATTTTTAATGCACCATCTGGTTGCGAGTCGCTTTAAGGCCCTCTATTTTCTGTATGACCATCTATGACTGTCTGAATCCCCCTCTCTGGCTGCCTGTGTCTCTCTCGTAGTACTTAACTCATTATCCCCTGAAACTTCCAATGGACAAGTCCAGTTCGCAATAAAGGCTGGTCCATTTAGACTAGTTAAGGTTGTTTTTTTACAAAATGAGAAATAGTGAAGACCCTGATCAGAGGGCTTGCAGGAGCCCTCTGATTAGGGACTTCACTGTGTGCACAGGACAAGTGTACTCTTCACATGTACACTTTTGGTAAATACGCATATATGCGTCACTAGGGGTCAATGCGTTAGTACAAAGACAACGTGTATATCTAATCAACAGGAACGCATAGGCTTTACTTTACATTGTCTTTCAAGAAGCAAAACAGTTTACTGTTCTCCACTGACAAAACCATCAACTATAAGTGGCATCACAACACTCTCCCTCCGCACGTACTGCCATGTACAAATACAGTAGAACCTCTCTATTACGACCACTAAATTGTGTCAAATATTAGTCGTTTAAGACAGGTGACTGCTTAAAGCAATGTGAAAGTGAAACAGAAAGCTCCTACAGGAGCTTTCTGTTTCACTTTCACATTGCTTTAAGCTGTCACCTGTCTTTTATACAGGCAATTAGCCTTCTTTTGAGTGGTCGTAATAGAGAGGTTCTACTGTATATTCTATTTTATCTAAGTAACATAACATCATCCGAAAACATGTTAAAGGAGTACAAGAGCTCAAGGACTCTAAGACGCTCACCAGAGTTCCCAGATTTTGTTTGTTTGTTAACATCCGTTTCTGCCATCTATGGGCTTAATTGGACGCCCCGGAGAGGGGAGTGGATACAGAGAACCCGGGCGTGATGCCCTACTCTTATCATCGAAAGAATTCTCTGGTTATTTTATGCCCAATGTTAAGCACTGATACATCGGACCTCGGTTTATAGTCTCATCCGAAGGACTTTGTCCGGCGGGGTATCAAACTCACGACCCCTGAAGTCGTAAGTGGGTGCTTTACCACTCTACAACGCCCGCCGGTGAGTTCCCAGATTAAATATAGCCCTTGGAGTGTCTGAAAGCTTTTCTGTAAGTTGACTAACTGACCTCATTTATGACCCAATCTGACCTATATCATGTATGAGGGCACTGAACAAGTATTCTAAGTTTCTAATGGATAACTATGATAGTTATTGAAAAATGTTCTCTTATAAAAACCTTAACATAAAAATGTAACCAACGCAGACGACAGGGTGACAACTAAAGCTCAACTTTTCGAAAAAGTCAAACTAACAAGAGGGCCAGAATGGCCCTTGATCGCTCACCTGTCCATGGTGACACTAGGATGGGTCACTTGATTTCAGAAAAGAAGATTTGTAAAAGGTGACCCCAAGGGCGGGGCAAAATTTGAACAACTTTGATAGAGGACCTGTAGATGATGTTATGTGCAAAATATCTAAACTCAGTGTACTATGGTTTCAGACAGGAAGATTTTTAAAGTTTTCATTGAAAAAATCTATTTTTAGCTCCGGTGACCCAGATATGCAACAGACCAGAACCAATTCATCAATATATGTGAAGGACCTCTAGAAGTTACACCATGCCAAGTATCAAAGCTCTGGCCATATTAGTTTCTTAGTAAAAGATGTTTGAACATTTCACTATGTAACTCTATGTAAAACGGTGACCCCCGGGGTGGGGCCAATTTTGACCCCAGGGGTAAAATTTTAACAATTTTAATAGAGGACCTGTAGACGATGCTATGTGCAAAATATCTAAACTCAGTGTGCTATGGTTTTAGACAAGAAGATTTTTTAAGTTTTCTTTGAAAAAAATCTATTTTTAGCTCCGGTGACCCAGATATGCAACAGACCAAAACCAATTCAACAATATATGTGAAGGACTTCTAGAAGTTATACCATGCCAAATATCAAAGCTCTGGTCATATTGGTTTCAGAGAAAAAGATGTTTGAACATTTCACTATATAACTCTATGTAAAACTGTGACCCCCGGGGCGGGCCAATTTTGACCCCAGGGACAATATTTTAACAACTTTGATAGAGGACCTGTAGACGATGCTATGTTCAAAATATCTAAGCTTAGTGTACTATGGTTTCAGACAAGAAGATTTTTTAAGTTCTCATTGAAAAAATCTATTTTTAGCTCTTGTGACCTAGATATACAACAGACCGGTGGAACCAATTCAACAATATATGTCAAATACCTCTAGAAGTTATACCATGCCAAATATCAAAGCTCTGGTCATATTGGTTTCAGAGAAAAAGATGTTTGAACTTTTCACTATATAACTCTATGTAAAACGGTGACCCCCGGGGCGGGGTCAATTTTGACCCCAGGGACAAAATTTGAACAATATTGATAGAGGACCTGTAGATGATGCTATGTGCCAAATATCTAAGCTCTGGCCCTTTTGGTTTTTGACAAGAAGATTTTTTAAGATTTCCTCATTTTTTCACTTTGGTTGCCATGGCAACCAGAGTTCTGCATTGTTTCAAATTCTTTGAACAACTTTGAAAGAGCTTGACCCAAGGAACATTCCTGTGAAGTTTGATTGCAATCCAGCCAGTGGTTTTGGAGAAGAAGATGTTTGAAGAAATTGTTGACGCACAACGCACGACGACGGACAAAGACCGACCACAAAAGCTCACCTTGAGCACTTTGTGCTCAGGTGAGCTAAAAACGACGACAGACAACGATTATGAAAGAGCATTTACAATAGCTCTCCTTAGACAATGGGATGACGCATCTGATAAAGCTTATGCGGGACTATAAACCTCAGCAGAGCAGAGCCAGGTGAGCTAAAATGATAACCAACTCTTCAGTGCAAGAAGGTTAAGTGGAAAGCAGTCACTGAAAAGGCTTTGAAATTGAATGTGGTTAAATGCAATACAGTAGGAAAGCAAGAAAGCTTCTATAACCCTTTCCCCCATAGAAGCGACTTTTAGCGTATTTAATTTATTCCTCCGCTGAAGAAAATAGTTCCAGTTGATACACTCATGAACAATTACTATAACAAATAAATATTCATCCTAGCTGATGGAAGTTTAAAGCAGGCTTAAAGTAAGGCAGAATGTGCCTTAAGGCACATTCTGCTTTCCTTTCAACCTGCTTTAAGTCATGACCTGTATTTAATGTTATAAACGGGTTATTGGGTAAAGGGAGAAAGGCTCCCTGCTTTACTTTCGTTTTGTATTAAGCAGTAACTTGGCTTCACAAAATGTTAATTTTAAGGTAATTGTGTTTGCCTTTTCCTGGCCTTAGTTTAATGCACATTGTATCTTGCAAATACAGTACAACCTCTCTATAACAACCACAAAAAGAAGGCTCTGTGATTGTATAATAACAGACAGATGACAGCTTAAAGCAAAGTGACAGTAAAACAGAAAGCACCTGTCCTAATCACTTAATACTTAACACAATTTAGTGGTCGTAAAAGAGTGGTTTTAAAATATATTCTGCTTCGAAAGTGTTGTTAAAGTTAGCAACAGAAATTCCAATTATTTTATATGTCCTTTGAATAAACATCTATACAAGTTTAAGTCAACTTGGTTATCATATAAAGAGTTTCAAGACCATAGACATAGCTACTCAAAATATGTTTCAATACTATGTGTATGTCACTCAAAAAGTGTATGATAGCTGATAGGATACATTTTATTAACATATTATACATGTATACTTGTAACAAAAGAAACTTTATTGGGACAAATACAAATTTAATTGATTCAAAGTCAGTTATTTAACAATGTCTTTGCCCTTACCACATAATATTTCCATCCAGTTTCATCATTACCCATTACGCCCTAGTGACGCATATATGCGTCCTTTACCTGATGTGTGTACCTGTGAAGAGTATACTTGTTTTATGAAAACAGTAAAGTTCCTGATCAGAGGGGTCCTGCAGGAGCCCTCTGATCTGGGACTTCACTGTTTGGCATTTTTGCAATTTCTTACAAAAACAACCCTAAAAAGTCTAAAATGGACCAGTCTTTATTGGAAACCGGAATTGTGCATTGGAAGTTTCAGGGTATAATGAGTTAACCCATTACGCCATAGCCTGATTCTAGTTTTGAAAATAGGTGACCACTTAAAGCAGGCTGAAAGAAAAGCAGAATGTGCCTTATGGCACATTCTGCTTTACTTTCAACCTGCTTTAAGCAACCATCTGCTAGAGTATAGAAAATAGTTCTAATGATACACATTCATAAATGTGTAAATTGGAACTATTTTCCTCATTGACAAATAAATTAAAGGCGCAAAAAGGTGTATTCTTGGAGTAATGGGTTAAGGAAGAATATCAGGCTCTACACATAATAGAGGAGGTGTGTTATCTCATGCACTCTTGAAACGTTAAATGGACAGTTCAAGTTTCAGATCTGGTCTAGTCCATTTTTGACTGTACAGTAAAACCTCTCTATTACGACCACTAAATTATTTTATTATTCGGTTGTCTACGATAGGTGACCGCTTAAAGCAGTCACCTGTCTATTATACAAACAATTAGCCTTCGTTTTAGTGGTCGTAATAGCGAGGTTTTACTGTATATGGTTGTTTTCTGTAATATACACCTATTGTAAAATGAGGAACAGTGTAGACCCTGTCTAGAGGGCTATTTTAGGAGCCCTCTAATGTAGGTCTACACTGTTTGCACAGGACAAACATACTCTTCATGGGTAGATGGCTGTAAAGGCCGAGTTTACTCATTGCTAAGAATGAACGTGTTAACCATTTAAGTGCAGGCCCCATAATTATCATTCTTAAGCATTTGATTGGTCAAGATTTGAGCTTTTGCTAGCAAAAGCTCAAAGCGGACCAATCAAAAGCTTGAGAACAATCTCAGACTCAGCTCAAACTCTTTATAACCCCCTGTTCTGCAACAAAGAATATTTCCAGCTATCACTTATTAAAGAAGAATGGATAACTCAATAGATGGTGATAGACTAGTAATTGTTTAATACACCAGTTCCTGCAGGATTTATTTGATTTGATTTTTATGACTTTACATGGCTTTTAACAGTATTTCAGTCATATCGCGATGTCCAGCTAATAACAGGTGGAGGAAGACCCCAGAATCCCTTTATGCACTGTTTCAGGCACAAATTGGCAACTTGGTAGAACCACCGACCTTCTGCAAGCCAGCTGGAAGGCTTCCCCACATGAAAAATACACATGTCAAGACTGGGAATCAAACCTGCAGCGGTGAGGAGCTTAGTGATAGTAAGTCACAGTGACTATACCACTAGGCCAAGGAGGCCCCCAGTTCTTGCATGACTTTTTCACCTGCATTTACCTGCCACATATATGTATGTTACACTCCTTCATTGAAGAAGTATGGACAGGTTTTTGCTTAATGTAACTTAAAAGTAAGACAGATGGCTCCAATAGGAGCTTTGAGCATTACTTCTGTCCTGCAATTAGCTACCAATTTTTTGCATTTAGCTGCCACATCATCCCTACTTATGTACGACTCATTCAATGAAGAAGCATGTACAGATGATTACTAAATGCAGTAACCCTTTCCCCTATAGAAGTGCCTTTTAGCACATTTAATATATTCCTCTACTCAAGAAAATAGTTCCAATTTATACAGTCATGAACATACACCAAAAGTATATGCACAAAAAAATAAAATTCTATATCTTAGCAGATAGTAACTTAAAGCAAGCTGAATGTAAAGCAGAATGCGCCTTAAGGCGCATTCTGCTTTACTTTCAACCTGCTTTAAGTGGTCACTACGATTCAAAACTCGAAACAGACTATGGGTAAATGGTGAAGAAAGCTCAAATACACTTTCTGCTATACTTTTGTCCTGCATTTAGCTGTCAATCTCCTGTAGACTGCATATTCAATATAATTTTACTGTGTGCTTAACACAGGTTTTACAGTTCTTTAAATTGATCAACCAATTGATAATTGACATTGATAGGTTGCTTAGTGTTTTTCTTAGGTAACAAGCACTAATTTGTCATGACATTTTCAGGTGTTTATTTGTAATGTTATTCATTGGGAGACCACGTTTTCTTTCCGAGCTGTCTGCTTTCTCTGTGTTCTTCTTAGATTCAGGAAGTGGAATCAACTGCAAAACAAACAGTATTCTCTGCAAAATCAATTGACATCTCTGCTAAAACAAGTGGCATTCTCTGCTAAAACAAACATTCTCCTTTAACCCTTTTCCTGATGGAAGCGCCTTTTAGCGCATTTGATTTATTCCTTCACGAAAGAAATTAGTTCCAATTTATTTAATTATAAGCATATTCCAACAGAAATATTTTCTATATCCTGAGAGATGGTAGCTTAAAGCAGGCTGAAAGTAAAGCAGAATGCACCCTCAGGTGCATTCTGCTTTACTTTCAACCTGCTTTCAGTGGTCACTTTTGATCAAAACTAGAGCAGAAACAGGATATGTTGTAAAGGGTAACAGAAGGCTGAAAGTAAAGCAATACAGAATGAAAGGGTATCTCTACGAGGCTGGTGAAGTTCTGGGGCCTGTCTTACAAAACTTCATACAACAAATACTGTCTTAACCCATTACCCATAAGTCCACATTTTTACACCTTTTATTTCATTCATCTACTGAAGAAAATAGTTCCAATTAATACAGTTATGAATATGTATAAAAATAAATATTTTCTATATTCTAGCAAATGGTAGCTTAAGATCAAAGTTTTTTTACTGTTTAAAGTCAACATCTATTATGCAACGCCTTGCTGTGAACAGTTTGAGCAACATATCAAAATTCTGAGACACGGTTCCCTCAAGAAGATAATATCCTTTCATCTGCTTTAAACCGCAATAAAAACGGCACCCAACTGCGAAAGCTATTGCTGTTCAAAAGTACCTAATATTTGTAAATAAGGCGTGTGGAAAGCTTTTATTAGCTGATAAACGTGTCATTTGGACTGTCTGGCACAGTGCAAATACCCCTGGTGTTCAACTTTTGTCCTTTTTATATCAACCAATAAGAAGAAACATATTTCGTTAGCGATTTTCCTTAGCTCCACCCCTAATAAAAATATCAATCACATTATCAATAATGATTTTAACATTGGGAAACCGATCAATCACGCAAAAGCAGTTGGAGAACGCCTCTATCGGGTCATGTGGCTGGACCCATGGGGAGCTAAATGAGGTGTTATTTATTGATCAAATAGCTGTGTAATGTTTCGTTTGGTGTGAAGATTTTGTTAACCCTTTCCCCCCATAGAAGCACCTTTTAGGGGATATGATTTATTCCTCCGCTGAAAAAAATAGTTCCAAATTAATCAGTCAAGAATATTATAGTATGGGGAATATTTTCTATATTCTAGCACATGGAAGCTTAAAGCAGATTGAAAGTAAAGCAGCGCCTTAAGGCGCATTCTGATTTACTTTCAACCTGCTTTAACTCTTTCCTCCCTGAAACTTTAAATGGACAATTCCAGTTTCCATTTTAGTCTAGTCCATTTCTGACTTTTAAGGGTTGTTTTTGTCAATGTTTGGCATTATGACAAACAGTGAAGACCCTGATCAGAGGGCTCCTTTCGGAGCCCTCTGATCTGGGTCTTCACTGTTTGCACAGGGCAAGTATACTATTCACATGTACACTGTTTGAAAAGGACGCCTATATGCGGGACTAGGGCCCAAAGGGTTAAGTGGTCACCGATCTTCAATACTGGAAATAGGCTATCAGGTATTATTATTATTACGCACCAACTCAACCATGAGTATGGCAGTTCCTGGTTCCAGAGGTAGAGGGAGACCAAGAAAGTCTTGGTCAGCCTATGTCAAGGCTGATATGAACATCTGTAGCCTTGCAGGCATAGATCCACAAAAGAGAGAAGCGTGGAGACTGGGTGTTAGACACTCTAGCCCCCTGCTGCCTACCCCAGTCCCTGGGACACCCCCAGCAGTTGAAAAATAAACTCAGGATCAAGCAAGTATTATTTCTCTATCTAGTCCTGTCTTGTGACGTCTCTTTGAAGTCCTCTTGAAGACATTTCCAAGGAGATGTCACAAGACAGAATTAGACTATAACCGAAATTATGTGTATTACAATGCGTATGTATGGGGTAATGGGTTAATAAATGGTGTCTCAATGGCAAGAGATAAGGTAAATAACATACCTGTGTTTTTGCATGCTTGTCTGTCCATTTCTTGGCTGTCTCCAGAAAAAGTGTTCTGTTGTGCTTGAATTCATCTGACTGAAGAAATACACATGGTAACCTTCAGACAAATATGTATAACAAAAATTCTGCAGGATAATGTGTTTCAATAGTCTCTGCTTTGCCCATTAGTCAACACAGACATTAGACTTTCAATGCTAAGTAACTCTTTTGGGTTATTAGGTTCCCATGTGAATTTTTTAGTTTATTACCGAAACATGAATCCATCTATTTAGGTATTCTGGGTAGTTTAATGAATATGTGTCTAAATTATCAAACAGTGTAAACTCAGATCAGAGGGCTCCTATAGGAGCCCTCTGATCTGGGTCTACACTGTTTGAAACTGTAATGAGTATATTTTAAACAGGTCCATAGTGTAAAGACTTGATACGTAACCTCTATACTCCTTATTTCAAGTAAGTATCTTTGAATCATTACATATCATCCAAATTCTAAGTCCAAACAAGGGGAGTAATTCTGGAACGATAAATCACAGGGTTACATGCCTTGTTGTGAAAGCCCTTTTGAAAGTAAGCATGTTTTTCATGTTTCAAATAGATACCTGTGATAGTTTGATGAGAAATCTTATCTTACAAAAGTCTTAACACTAAAACATACTACAGGGTGACAACAATAGTGACTTTTCTTCTTTGAAAAGTCAAGCTTAATTAAATTCATTTAAAATATAATGGTAATTCCATAATGTATAAATACCCGATATTTTCCTGCATTGATCCACTAATACTCCTATTATTCCACTGAAGGAAATAGTTCCACTTTATACAGCCATCAATATACATTTATACCATAAGAAATATTTTCTATTTTGATATAGATAGGAAAATAATGCAGGCAAAAAGTAGAGCAGAATGCACATTAATGTGCATTCTGATTTACTTTAACCTGCTTTAAGTGGCTATCTTGTCTTCAAAACTAGAAACAGGCTAGGCTATGAGGTAATGGGTTAAGCTGCCACATTTTTGTAACACTACCAATTCATTTATTTTTGAGTTACTGCTTACCAAAGGTTTTGTAATTCAGTGTTCCCTCCCTACAACGACCCTCCCTACAATGACTCCCTCCTTGCAATAATCTTGCCTCTGTTCCCCAAACAAGACATTCACATTCAATCTTTTTATGGCTTGCAATGTCGTCTACTTAAATTTGTTGTCTGCTGTTTTTCTCAAATGTACTTGTAAGTGGACATTTGGATTGAATAAATATAATGACGAATGGCATATAGCTTGAATTCAGATCAGACGCCCCGTTACACCGTGTCTGATCTGGATTCAAGCTGTTGCAAAAAAAACCAATTTCCATCCCTATAACGAGTCCCTCCGAACAACCCACACGATCTTTGTCTCCCATTGTTGTTGAGAGGGAGCACTGTACATGTACATGTACTTACTATATCAGTCATCAGCGGATCTTCAGGGTTTGGTTCTGCCATTAGAAGCTGTATGGATGTCAGGACTGTACTAATGTTCAAACATGGTTTCCAGGCACCCTTAAAAATAAATATCGAACTTAAAAACATAAATACTAAACCTAAATACTTTAACCCATTACCACACAAATATGCTTTTTATATCTTTAATTTATCCCACACTGTAGAAAATAATTCCCCTTTAAACAGTCACAAATATATAAACCATAAGAAATATTTTCTATATTCTAGCAGATAGTAGCTTAAAGAAGGCTGAAAGTAAAGCAGAATGTGACTTAAGGCACATTCTGCTTTACTTTAAACCTGATTTTAGTGCTCACATGTATATAAAACTAGAAACAGTTTATGGGGTAACCAAATAGAGATGTTCCATTCTAGAATTTATAAATATGAAGTAAAATCTCTCTATTACGACCAGTTAATGTAATAAACTATTAGGTGTTTACTACAAGAGACTGCTTAATGCAAGGTGACAGTAAAACAGAAAGCTCAGCAAAACTTCTTTATTATGACCCACGACCACTAAAAATAAAATGTGTAAAATTTCAGGTGTTTCAGACTGGTCACTGCTTAAAGCAAGGTGACATTAAAACAGAAAGCTCCTTTAGGAGCTTTCTGTTTTACTGTCACCTTGCTTAAAGCTGTCACCTACCTTTTGTACAATCAATTATTCTTCTTTTTCGTGGCGGCAATAGAGACGCTTGACTGTATTTTACCTTTGGGGGCATCTTGAGCGTATCTAAGCAGATTCTCCCACCAGTATCAATGTTGGGATGGTATATAGGGGTAACAAACCGTACCTTTGGAGGCTCAAATGGATACCTGAAATGTTAAATGCTAATGCTGAGTGTCTACTGCTTTCTTATCAAAGCATAGCTACATTTATCATTACAAGTGACCATATGTCATAGCTATATTTATCATTATACATGATCAAAAGTGATAGCTACATAAATTTAGCATTACAAATGATCCAAAGGTGATAGCTACATTTATGATTTATCATTAAAATTATTATATATTATATATATTATATATCTAACTAGTTAAAGCAGGCTGGAAGTAAAGCAGAATGTGCCTTAAGGAGCATTCTGCTTTATTTTTTAACATACTTTAAGTGTTCATCTGTCTTAAAAACTAGAACTGGCTATGGGGGTAATGGGTTAATGTGTCTAATGCAGGGTTATAGATAAGGTTTTGCATTAATTGGGTATTTACTCCCTCTATTTTCTAAGAATTGGGTTTTCTGAATTTCAATTGAGTATCCAAAAAACCGTTACTCCATCAATTTGATATGAATTGCTTCTTTACTCTATTTTTTTTCATTTAATACAAAACACAAGCTGAATGTTTGATGTACTGTACCCTTGTTTGCCCACACTCGATAATTTCAGTTTCGATCTCATTTCAACACAAATGCAACAGCTCATGTTTGTGAAGGATTCATTAATTTTCAGCCACGGAAACTTTAAAAGCCATTCCAGGATTCCTTTACCGTAACTTTGCTAACTTTAGCACTGTCGTAACAACCTCTTTTTTGGTTGTTACACGCATCATTCAAAATTTCATTCACAACACCGTTACAAATTATTTCTGGTTCGCTCGCGGGAGGCTGAACGTAATTGAATAATGTGTTTTTTTTGTTGCTCGGTTCACTTTTTCCGTCCGCGCGATGCCATTGTCTTGTCTTGTGTTTCTTCCTATCCCTCCTGCGTAGGAGAACCGCACTCACTTTTACAAACACAATACTATAGTTTATGTACATCAGTCACTGCATTATTATAATACGAGCGCGTGGCCTCATTTATTTCATCTTTATACGGGTAATGGGTTTAACAAGGGGGAAGGTTATATACAGGTTTGTTATAGTCAAGATGTAGTTACTGTCTAGTATGGGCTCCGAGTAGACCGGGCTGTAGACGCTGCTTTCCTCTTCGTCTTTGTGGAACTTGCTGTAGCATGTTAATGCGTGCTCTGTCTAAGCTGTATATAAGTCTACTACATTGTCTTTCGTATTCCCGGATATCATCTGGGGCGATCCTGTATCTTTGTAGTTGTTGCCAACTGTTGATGATGTATTGAGTTTTGTCTGTCAAGACGAGTGCTTCAAAATCGATATTAGCTATTTTGTGTAGTTTGATGTCTGCTAGTATAGGTGTTCGAACACCGTCCAATACCGGGCACATTAATACAAAATGGTCTGCACTTTCACTGGATGTGTCGCATAGTTGACAGGTGTCTGCAACTGTATGTTGATTAAAGCTTTTTCTGTTACTTTGTAAGATATATGTTCCAGTGGCCAGTTTAAGTTTGGGTTTAAGTCTCTCTGCTTCATGGGAGGAGTAATCAAGTCCGAACAATGGATGCACATTTCCTGGGAAGTATTTGTCTTCGTGGAGGAAGCGAAGAGATTTGTATATGGTACAGGAAGTATTGATTCTCTGGGACCAGTAGCTGTATATGGTTTGGTGGACTAGAGTTTTCCATTTTGGTTTTGGCAGGACATCGCTGAGAATTTCTCCTAAGCAGGGAAGGTCGTATTTCCACAGCATTCTCTGCACTTCAACTACCCAGCTTCTACTGTCCATTGGTTTCATATGATATTGACGTTCAAGGATCTGTCTTTCTATACTATTTGGTTTCTGGCTAACTAAGTTATGCAAGAAGGGTTTTGAGCTGTATTTGCGCCTCTACGGGCAGCAAGCCTGTGATAAGGTAAATTGCTGGGTTGGCTGTATTATTTGGTAACTGGAGCATTTCTTTCAGTAGTTTTTTCTGGAAGGTTTCAATTTTTTCTGTATTAGAGTTGTTTGGTAGGATCAGTTCCATACCATACAGCAGCACTGGGGTAATGTAGGTTTTGTATAGGTGAACTAGGGTTTGGATATTAAGGCCTTCATGTCCTCTTAGTCCACTGCCAAACAGGCTGTAGGCAGCACGTCTTGCTTTCTTTATGTTCTCTTCTACGTTGAGGAACTGGTTGTTGACTAAAGAGTCGGTGCGTATTATGCCAAGATGTGGTGCACTGGCCACTGAGGGTATTTCACGGTCGTTGATACTGAACGATTGTTTATTATATTTTCTACGTGAGTTATTAACACCAATATGTACACTCTTGGTTGGTTGTAGGATATACCTTTCCATGTTTGCAAAGTCAGTTGACATACTGAGTAATAACTGGGTTTCTTCATTTCCCTCCGCCGCCAGGCAGATGTCGTCTGCACAGGCGCTTGCTGCACAAGTTATATTTCCAATTCTTTGCCCGTAGGTTGAGTCCTGCAGCCTGGCTAATAGTGGATTAACATAGGTTTTGTATAGATCTGTGCTAAGTATTCCCCCCTGCTCTATGATATAGTGATCTGATGTCTGGTTGTTCCATTTCACTGCCGCTGTCCCGTCTTTATGAAAGCTCTGGATGAGGTTCCAGTGTACATCATTGACGCCCATATGGTAAAGTCTTCGGAGAAGATGTTGGTGATCAACGACATCAAATGCTGACTTGGCATCTAAGAGTATCAGGTTCAGAGGTGAATTACTGTCTTTACTGTCTCTGTAGAACTCTTCTATTATAAAGGCTGAATTAAGTGGTGATGCGTTCCTAGTGAAGCCTCTCTGGACATGGCACTGGTGCTCCTCGATCATTGGAGAGATACGTCGTCGCAAAATTGCTTCCACTATCTTCCCAAGCACCGGCAGCACTGTAACAGAAGAAATTCTGGCAGACGATGTGACTGGTTTACTAATTAAACGAGGCTATCGAAAAGCGGCGCTGCATAAATCCTATAGGCTATTACTTGAAAATAAATAACCAGTCTAACCGGTGTATGGGTAAAATATTCACCCGGTGTCGTAGTAAACATCCCGTCATTACACTTGAGAAATGCGACTAATTGCGTACGATACGCGCCTGCTTGAATTCTTTTGCGTAAACCCTTTCAATAATTGATTTTCAGTACGCATGGATTTGAAAGTAATTGCTTTTCTACTGTATTTAATTGCGTATTTACGCAAATACGCGCCTTATCTATAACCCTGCTAATGTGCCACCTGCATCTTTGAATGCTGGTGAATTCGCCTAGAGACAAACTCGCCTACAATCAGATATATAGTAACCGAAATGGTGAATTCGCCTATAAAGCAATTATGATAGTTATTGTTTTTCACACCTTGTAGTACAGGTGTATCTACCGTTTACAAGTAGATAAAATAAACAAAATTGTAGAGGATCCACTTATCTTGTTGTTTTCTTATCCAGATATTTTTTTAACAAAATGAAAGATCAGTGTAGCACCTAATCACTACATCCAGATTTGACAACCTGTTTGAAAGGGGGTGATGCCAACGTAGAATACATCATTTTACATATTGAAAGCAAAAATGCCGCTTGCACAGGTCTACATAAAAAATTATTAACACCTGCATAATGATCAGGGGCTACACTTATCACCCCATCTTAGTAAACACAACCTGAAAACAAGTTTTGTTATGTTATCAATACCTTAAGATAGGTGCGAAATTCAATCACTATATAATTGCTTTCTAGGCGAATTCACTATTTAGTTTACTATATATCTAATTGTAGGCGAGTTCGTCTCTAGGCGAATTCACCATAAACCGCATCTTTAACTCCTTTCCCCATAGAAGTGTCTTTTTAGCACTTTTATATTCAATCTATTCCTGAAAAAAATAGTTCCAATTTATACTGTCATCAACATGCACCTTAAAAATATTTTCTATATTCTAACAAGTGGCAGTTTAAAAGCAGGCTGAAAGTAAAGCAGGAATACACCTTATGGCTGCTTTACTTTCAATCCTCTTTATAAGCCGTCACTGCCTTTAAAATTAGAAACAAACTGTAGTGTAATGGGTTAACCCTTTCCCTCATAGAAGCGACTTTTAGCGTATTTAATTTATTCCTCCGCTGAAGAAAATAGTTCCAGTTTATATCCTCATGAACAATTGCCATAACAAATTTTTATATATAGCAAAGCAGATGGTAGTTTAAAGCAGGCTGAAAGTAAAGCAGAATGTGCCTTAAGGCACATTCTGCTTTACCCTCAACCTGCTTTAATTTATCACCTGCCATTAATGTTATAAACAGGTTATTGGGTAAAGGGTTAACACTGATAGCAAGCTTTGAGAGAAAAGGCAATGTAGCCTGGCGCGGGGTAGGTTCAGACACCTAAACCGTGTATCCGCGCATGCGCACTTGCACCTTGAATGAATGAAACATGTTTTATTCAAAAACTCAAACACAACAAAAAGTCTTCAAAATAATGACAGAGAATCCAACAAATGATTTTTAAAAAATGCTTACATTATACATATAACTGTAAACAAACATGCCCCATGATCAATTTTTATCACTGAAACTTTCTGGTACCTTCGGATGATCTGATTTATGACGTCATAGTAAGGCTTTTGACATCATGTTTGAGACTTCAGTCCATTTTTAGGATAATACTAGATATTTATTATTTACACACGAAGGTCAGAGGAATAACATTTGTGGAAGTAATTTTCTTAAGATAAACGTGACTGTAGGTATGTTTCGGTAATTTTGTATTGCAATATGAATACCATAATTACAATAATGGCTGATCAATCAGTCAAATTCTATGAAACACTCAAGAAATTTAGTGTTTTCTTCATCAAAAGTCAAATGCCTTTCTTTCCAAAGTTTTGACAGAGTTCTGGCATGCTGAAGCGAGTGGATGTGTTCCATTTTGTGTCATTTGTAATGTGTCCGAACCTACCGGGCTGTCCGAAGCTACCAGAATTGACGATATATACCTCTCTGGAATCTGTATTTCCAACTTGAATACTCCATCTGAATATGGTGTATCTTCCCCGCCAAGGATCTCTGAAATGGGAAAACAACAAGTCAATTCCATTGAATAAGATGATCATAAAAAAAAAATCATATTATGTGACAAAGAGGTGTTTAGCCCTTTACGCCCTGAAACTCTAATTTTCAATTTAGTCAATTTTCAATTTAGTCTAGTCCATTCCATTTTTGACTTTTTAGGATTTGATTTTTACAATAAATATCAAATTACAAAATGACAAACAGTGTAGACTCCTGACCTATTACCGGAAGAAGAAGAAGAATGAGAAGAAGAAGAAGATGATGATCAAAGGGCTCCTTTCCAGGGGAACATATAATATAATTACAAAATATTTTAAGAATAGCAGCATTAACTGTTATTGTGGATTTTATTTTTATTTCATGAACATTTTTCTTCAGTTTCACTATATTTCCCAGTTTTTTCGGCTTTGTTGCTGCCCACATCTAACACCAAACTGGAAACGCTTTTTGACATAAACAGATCACACACCCTACATCGAGGATTTTTGTGAGGCTTCTGGAGTCATGGGAGGGTTCAGGGTTGTGATATATGAGAATCAAGGATAATTTCCTTTTTTTTCCGGCTAGTAGACATTGCTACCCTCATCTAATACCGCGGTTACTAGAATAACCGGAATACACCTAAATATACCTATTATGGTTCATAACACAGTTTTAGATGATGTATTAACACATTTTATGTACTAATTTATTAAATTTGCAAAGAAAATATGCAATTTGTGGGTTATAAACGGTTTTTCTGTTGTTTAAGGTGTTATGTGAGAATTACACATACGTGAGAATGTACACCGTCTTCCTCACTAGCGGTTTGCCTGTATACTGTTTCTGATCGGTTTGCCTGTATACTGTTTCTGATAACATTTTCATTGTTTTTTGTTTCAGAGCGTGTGTGAATAAGATCTGGATCCTTTTCATTTACTGAAACATGGAGAATTTACCGAAAACAATTGCATTTCCATCAAACATGTCAATCACACTATTTGTCTAAATTAATTATACGTTATTTACATATTGCCAAATTAGCACCAGATGATCTGTTTTAATATTAATCCTAATTTTATAGTTTCAGTTTCAGTTTCTTTCATAAATCCAGTGGGCCTGAAAGCCCATGAAGACAACATTAAGCGTTACATAGTTATGTTATAAACATACATGTACATACAAAATGTATTATAAACAAACAAATATAATATGGCGACTATATAAAGGTGTGTCAAGTAATTACTTGAAGCTTATATAAACCACACTGATATCACCACAAGTAACGGTAACTTTAAACAGTGCAGCCCAAGATAAGACGTCCTTTAACAGAGAAGTCCAATCGTGGCCCGCCCTGTTTGCTATTTGAAGTTTTTATTTCACCTTATTACTCCACCTTTTTCCTGAATAATTATGCTTTTATCGTAACAGGGCAAATCCCTAGAAAACTAAATCACTAACAGTTTGTTTTTGTTGGAGAAGGCATTTAAACCGTTTCTTCAAGTTAATAAACAAAATTAAACAATTCTATACAATTAATTCTCTATTGCCACGCCCCCCATTCCAAACTTGGGATATACCCTAATTTCTGAAACAAATCAAGACCATCATATTTTGCAAATAAAAGGCTTTCGTTAGTAAATTTATATATACAAGAAATTTCAAGATAAATTGAGGGTTCGTGGCAATAGTATGAAAACTACTAGTTACTACAACCAACAAGAAACAACTACTTACAGACCGACTGACAACGTGACTACGTAAGTGACTGAAAACATGACAGTCTAAAGCAACTACAGATTTTCTGACTCTAAAAAGCATTGACAAAAATGAATTATAAGACGTTAATATATTTCTGACTAATTATTGAAAGCAGGGGACTGTATGATTGGGCCAATTTAGATGAAGAACAATACAAAACTGTAATGCTATTAATTCAATTCGCCCAATCATAAGATTCAAGATTGTTCATGCACATGTATATTTCTCTTATAGCTAGTTACCCTTAGCCTGCTGATCATACCTTTACTGTTTATACAACTCTTTAGATCCAGACAAGACGCCGCGGTTTGCGGTTTCTGGTCTACATCAAACTGTTTTGACTAACTATTTTAAGCAAGTAACTGTATGATTGGGCCAATTTCGATGAATAACAATACAGAACTGTAATGCTATTTAATCCAATTCGCCCAATCATAGGATTCAAGATTGTTCATGCTCGTGTATAATCTCTAACAGCTAGTTACCCATAGCCTGCTGATCACGCCTTTACTGTTTATACAACTCTTTAGATCCAGACAAGACGCCGCGTTCGTGGTTTCTGGTCTACATCAAAACTGTTTGACTAATTATTTAAACAGGTAACTGTATGTTTGGGCCAATTTAGATGAAGAACAATACAAAATTGTAAGGCTATTAATCTAATTTGCTCAGACATAAGATTCATGGATTGTTCATGCTCGTGTAGTTACCCTTTGCCCGCTGGTCGTTCCTAAACTGTTTATTCAAACTGTTTAGATCCAGACAAGACGCTGCGTTACGCGGTTTCTGCTCTGCATCAAAACTGTTTGATACCCATCTTTCAGTACCATTATTTTTAAAGTTAATAAATTTTTAATTGACAAACTTGACAAACTTTGCTGACGAAGCCCTCTGATCGGAATGTACACTACACTATACCCATAGAACAGGTGTACCTCTTACCTTTTCTTTTTTACATGAATGTGTTTATCCGTGTTCCTATGTAAATATGTAATTGTGTATGTGAAAATAGTGTAGATCCCGATCAGAAGACTATTGTGGAAGTCCTCTGATCGGAATGTACACTATACCCATAGTACAGGTGTACCTCTTACCTTTTCCTTTTTACATGTTCTTATGTAAATATGTCATTGTGTGTGTGCAAATAGTGTAGATCCAGATCAGAAGACTTATGAAAACCCTCTTCTCGAAGTCTTACCCTCAAAATGTGCTAAAATACATGTATGTTCTTATGTAAAGTGTGTTTTATGATCTTTATTACCAATCAAATAGATGATGGCTTTCATTAACCTGAAGTGATAAATATAAATATAAACTCAGTATTTTACTATTCTATATTTAACTTTCCTCGTCCTGCTTTTAATCAGGTAACATCAGGTAACATTTTCTCCATTCATTTTCATATCTCTTAGTCTTCTCAATGTATCTTGACATGTCCGTGTGTGTGTACAAATAAGGCAGATCTCGATCAGGAGAATCTTGTGGAAACCCTCTGACCGGGATCTACACTATTTCCATTTATAGGACAAGTGAACCAATTTCATTCGTTTCTTTGAAAAAATATGTTAAGTTGACTGTGTTTTTATATTATTATATATATGGTAATTAAAGTGCTCATTGTTTACCATATTTTGTATGTGATAATCATAGATGATGGTTTAAATGAATGATACATATGAATATAAATAAAATATATTTAATACGAAAGTTTTAGTTTTCTTTTACTGTTTTAACCCACTACCCCTTAGCCTTTTACAAGAGTTGGAGACATGTGACCACCTAAAGCATGTTGAAAGTAAAGCAGAATGTACATTAAGGCGCATTCTGCTTTTTTCAGCCTGTTTAACTTTAAACTGTCATCTACTATAGATTCTAACAAAGCATATTCATGACTGTATAATATTGAACTATTTTCTTCTGTGGAGATACATTAAAGGCATAAAAAGGTATTTAAGGGGTATTGTGTAAAGCAGTTAACAATCACTTTTCTCTTTTCGGTCTTCTCATAATAATTCAAGTGGTTTCACAGAAGAAACTCTACAAACCGCTACTAAGGAAGACGGTGTAATTCTCACGTATGTGTAATTCTCACATGACACCTTACAAAGTATATTTCGGTTAATAACCGTTAAGATTTCAACAGAAAAACCATTTATAACCCACAAATTGCATATTTCCTTTGCAAATTTAATAAATTATTACACAAAATGGCTAAATACATCATCTGAAACTGTTTTATGAACCATATTAGGTATATTTCGGTGTATTCCGGTTATTTCTATTTCTATTTATTACTTCTACGCCATCAATTCTGATGATTATGAGAAGGGGCACTTTTTAGGTGCACCAATGGGACTGTACCTGGCCGGTCACTTTATCCTGACACCGACGAACCAGTTGTAATGCTAACCCGAAATCCTGAGCGCCAAGGAGGGAAGCCATTACTACCAATTTTCAAGTCTTTGGTTTGACCGGCCGGGGATTAATGAACCCGCAACCTCCCGCACTGCAAGCGGACGCTCTACCACTAAGCCACGCAGCCGGTCTTCTAAGTTCTAGTAACCCCTAATACCGAACCGGATCCGCTGTTTGAGATGCCGTATATGAAGCGTTTGGGGGGGGGGGGGGGGGGCGTTTTGACTTGGGGGCGTTTTGACCTGCAACCCTTCTGGAGTCATGGGAGGGTTCTGATTTATGAGAATTAAGGAGACTAAGGGTCCCGTAGATAGGCAGAGGATGATCATTCCATAGGTTTTTCCTAAATTTTTATTAATGAAACGCACTTGTGCGACGACGTAAGTATGTCGCACGCGCCATATCAAGCGCCTTTGACTTTAGATATGCTTATGAAGTAATAGTCAGTTCCGGAAATGTAAGAATCGAGGATCTATTCAACTTACGTGCTTCCAGTCGATCTACTTTGTCATTGACTGGCCAACAAGAAATTCCGTGCGGTGGGGACTCTGTAAGCATCTGTACTTCCTTTTTCATTCGTGCTGTCCTTTGCATTTTCTTTTAAAATGTTGTTTTCAAGTCGAAAAATCGTTTATTTATGTTTTTGGAGTTTCCCGCACATATCGCTAAAACGCTTGGTTTGGTACCCGTCATAAATGACGTTCCTAACGCAAAAAAATTGAGAAAGAGAACCAGCTTGTAAAGCGTTTCTTGCGTTCAGTAGGATTGGCTAAAACAATAACTTGGTTTTGAAAATTGATAAAGACCTCGGGGCTTACTCACGGGCGCTTTAAATCAATTATATTTTGTGTTGGAAAAGGCCTCAGACTTTACCTGTTACCTAAATTCTTTCTTACTGGAAAAACTCTAGATTTTTGTTCTGAAATTATTCTATTTTTGCACAAAAAGGCTATAGCCAATCAGGAACCAGAAAGGGTAATGAAAGATTACGAAGCTCACCTCCTGCAAAGTACAGACTTCAACGCATAACCTTAACATTGACCCTTGAGTTCAAGGTCAACTTCCAAGGTAAAAAACCCGAGGTGCATCATGGTCTACTCATTGAGGCGTATCAGCATATTCAGTTTCGTGACCATAGGTGCAGTCGTTTGCTTAGAACAGACTTTAAAGTAAAACCTTAACGTTGACCCTAAAGGTCAAGGTTAAAGTCAGCATCATGGTCTACTCATCAAGGCACATCAGCATTTGAAGTTTCATGATTGTATGTGCAGTCTTTTGCTCTGTAAAGACTTTAACACAAAGCCTTAATGTTGAATCTAGAGGACAAGGTTAAAGGTCAAAGTCACCAAACTGTAGTGCATTGTGGTCTACTCATTAAGGCGCATCAGCTTATTAAGTTCTCATTCGCTACCGTAGGTGCAGATGTTTGCTCAGAACAGACTTTAATGGAAAAAGTTAAGATTGACCCTAGAGGTCAAAGTTAAAGGTCAAAGTCATCAAACTGTGGTGCATCCTGGTATACTCATTAAGGCACATCAGCATTTGAAGTTTCATGATTGTAGGTGCAGTCTTTTGCTCTGTAAAGACTCTAACGCAAAGCCTTAATGTTGACCCTAGAGGACAAGGTTAAAGGTCAAAGTCACCAAAAACTGTAGTGCATTGTGGTCTACTCATTAAGGCGCATCAGCTTATTAAGTTCCTTGACCATAGGTCAGTCCTTGGCTCAGTACAGACTTAACTGCAAAACCTACACAGCGACCCTAGAGGTCAAGGTCACCAAACTGTAATGCATTGTTGTTAACTTATTGAGGCGCATCACCATTTGAAGTTTCATGACCATAGGTGCAGTCGTTAAATTGATCAGGACAGACTTTAATGTACATGTACAACCTTAAAAATTGACCCAAGAGGTCAAGGTCAAAGGTCAGTGCCACTTAACTGTAGTGCATTGTGGCTCATTAGGCACATCAGCATATGAAGTTTCATGACTGTAGGTGCTGTGGTGTGCTCAGAACAGACTTTAACACAAAACCTTAATGTTTACCCTTAAGGTCAAGGTCACAAAACTGTGGTGCATCTTTGTGTGCTCAATGAGGCACATCAGCATATGAAGTTTCATAACTGCATGAATATGTAGGTGCAGTCGTTTGCTCAAAACAGACTTTATTGCAAATCCTTAACATTGACCCTAGAGGTCAAGGTCAAAAGTCAAGGTCACCAAACTGAGGAGCATCATGGTCTACTCATTGAGGTGCATCAACATATGATTTTTTCGTAACTGTAGGTGCAGTAGTTTGCTCTGTATGATATTGTTTGATAACCAGCTAAATAGACTGGAGTTATGGCCCTTGTTGAAGATATACAGGTAAGAAATTTGCTGTTTTCCACACTTATTTCCCACACATGCATTCACATATTGAGCTGAAATGTTTATAAATAAGGGTTTTTTTTATGATTAAAAACATATCAGTTCAAACTTATTTAGTCAAATTTTAGTTAGTTTTCCACGAGTTATGCCCCTTTTTTAACTTAAACTGTTACAAATTTGTTGTAAATTCCACACATATATACTTCCACATATTGAGTTGAACATTTGTAAAAGATGTTGTCATAATGCTGTAGTCTTCATTGTTTGTAAATATTCGTTTTTTTGTTGGCTGTCAAGAATCCAGTATTTTGCCGCTGGTTGTATTTTGTGAATACAGTAAAACCTCTCTATTACGGCCACGAAAAAGAATGCTGATTGGATGTATAAAAGACAGGTGACAGCTTAAAGCTGAAAGCAAGGTGACAATAAAACAGAAAGCTCCTTATTGCTACACTGCTTTAAGCAGTCACCTGTCGTAAACATCTATTAATTCACAAACAAAAGTGGTTTTTCTGTATTACTCTAGTTTCACCTAGTTGCATAATTATTGGATATTTTTTGCATGCACAGTTTCAAGTTTAGTTTCATTCTTGATTTGAGAAGCTGATTATTGAGCTGTATGTAAGTATAAGAGTGAGCTAACACCAAGGACGAGTAGGAATTTCTGCTCCGAGATATCAATGTTAAACATCATTGCATCTAGTGTTTCCCCCAGGATTTGAAAGGGGCATGGTAATTTTTCCTGAAAAGGGCACATTATAACGCGCGGCAATCACCTCTTAGTTAACAAGAGTTGTCAGAGAGACAACAAAGCTCGCCACCGGCACCTTTAGAAACTTAAAAGCACACTCAAGGTCACAGAGGTCAACCTTTTTGCTGCATGGAAAGGTCTTGTCCATATACACTGGCAAATCAAATATGAAAATAACACCTCAAGGGACATAGGAATTATAAGCATTTTTGAAACCTAAACGCAGATTTCGATACCTCAAAGGATATAGAAGTTAAAGGCATTTTTCTAAACCTAAACACAGATTTCGAAACCTAAACACAGGCCCTAAGTTCAAGGTCAAGGTCACAGGGGTCTAAATTTTTCTTTGCATCGAAAGGTCTTGTCCATATACACATACATACCAACTATGAAAGCAATACCTCAAGGGAAATAGAAGTTAAAGGCATTTTTCTAAACTTAAACACAGATTTCGAAACCTAGTCGCAGGCCCTAAGTTCAAGGTCAAGGTCACAGGGGTCAACATTTTTCTGTGCATGGAAAGGTCTTGTCCATATACACACACATACCAACTATGGAAGCAATACCTCAAGGGACATAGAAGTTACAGGCATTTTTTGAAACCTAAACGCAGATTTCGAAACCTAAACACAGGCCCTAAGTTCAAGGTCAAGGTCACAGGTGTCTAAATTTTTCTGAGCATGGAAAGGTCTTGTCTATATACACACACAATTACCGACTATGGAAGCAATACCTTAAGGGATATAGAAGTTAAAGGCATTTTTCAAAACCTAAAGGCAGATTTCGAAACCTAAACACAGGCCCTAAGTTCAAGGTCAAGGTCACAGGGGTCTAAATTTTTCTGTGCATGGAAAGGTCTTGTCCATATACACACACATACCAACTATGAAAGCAATACCTCAAGGGACATAGAAGTTACAGACATTTTCTTAAAATTGTTTAAGCCGTTCACGACAACGCCAACAACAACGCCAACGACAACGACGAATACGACGACGACTACACCGGGGGTATTGCAATAGCTCGTCATGTACTACGTACAGGCGAGCTAAAAAGGTGCAAAGTAATGTGGAACACAAGATATGTTAGTGAAACACTATGCCCCATTATGTGACCATAATTCTGAATGACCTTGATCTTTGTCTGACATGACCAACTTGTACTCAGGAGCTTTTCTTAAATAGAGTACACATACCAAATATGAAGTTTCTATCACATGTAGTTCCAAAGTTATTGCCAAGCTTAATTTTACAGTAGCATAGTTGACCTCTAAATAGCCTTGGCCACACTAATTGTACTGAGCTAAAGCACATCTTGACTCGAGTACAAATACCAAACATAAATAAAGTCTATGTCATGTGGCATGGTTGAATTAGTGGAATGGAGTCTTGGAGTGGAATGGTGGAATGGAGTCTTGGAATGGAATATTAACCGTCTAGTTAGCATTGATCGCTCTGTCCCCTACAGGCTCACCTCACCTTTACCTCACCTATCCAGTAGCCTGGTGGACCAAAGGGGCACTGAAGACATCCTGGCATAGGGGCTAATGGGTAATAAATAACCTACTGTGGCATTGCAATGTTATGATAATAAATACCCAGATCTTCTGAATGCTATTTTGGGACTCTCTGGGCATTTTAAGAGACTTTTAATGTTATGTTATGGCATTGGCAATGTGATGCCATGTACTAAATGTGTGTGACTAAGAATATAGCGGTATAGGCAGGAAACATCCATCCATTTTTGTGCTGCCATCATTTCATGTAGAAATAAAGTCCCTAAGAATGCCAGGGCTGATCAGCCTACATTTTCAAAACTCGATTTTCTGCACCAAATTGACATGGTTGGCTCGGGATGCGATACAAACCTACACACAAATTCGAAAAGTGTAATAACTGGACCAACTTGAAAAGAAAAGGTTTTAGACTATTTGGAAACAAACAACTGTTTATAGACTCCACAATTACACTCTAAAATTACTCTCCACTCCAAGACTCCAAAATTTCACTCCATATATTCAACTATGGCAAGGTATGGTTGAATTTATGGAGTGTAGTTTTGGAGTCTTGGTGTGGAATGTTGGAATGGAGTCATGGAGTGTGGTTTTGGAGTGGTTTTCGCTCTAGAATTCCATTCCAAGACTCCATTCCACCACTCCACTCCAAGACTCCATTCCACTAATTCAACCATGCCATGTCATGTAGCTTTAAAGTTTCTGAGCATAAAATGAGCATTAATAATTTGAAGAGCCCTCTAATCTTGGTCTGTACTGTTTTCCTATGTCCAGATATGTAGCCCTTTTTAGCTCACCTGAGCTCAAGGTGAGTTATTGTGATCGGTCGCCGTCCGTCGTAGTTGGTGTCCGTGTCGTCTGTTCACAATTTGTTTTAAATAACTTCTTCTCTGAAACCAATGGCCCAATTTCAACCAAACTTGTTCAGATACATACTGTAGTTGTGAGCTTCAAAAATTGTTGGAAAAAAGTGGTTGGGGCTATCGGTCTTGTTACCATGGCAACCATGCACAATATCTAAAAAAATCTTCTTCTCAAAAACCACTGGTCCGATTTCGATTTGGTTTTCACCAAAATGTTTCTCAATTGATATACTTTCAGAGTTGTTCAAAGAATTTTGATCCGTCAAAAAACATGGCCGCCAGAGGGCGTGGTCATTTTCGGTATTTACATAATATTGACAACCAAAGTCAAAACTTTAAAAATCTTCTTGTCAATAACCATAAGTCCTAGGACAACCAAATTTCATATGCCATCATTATACAGTCAAACCTCAATAATTCGAACTCGCGTTTGTTCGATTCTGATTTAATTTGTACCAATATTTTAAAGTTAAAACGTGACTAAACCACATTTTGACTTTGAAATATGGGTCTGTTCGACTTACACGGGATTGAGTTATCAAAATTGCATACTAATGAAATACTGGTAAAGTTGATGTAAGTGAGTTCGAAGTACCAAGTTTCGACTGTATATTTAATGTTATTGTTTTTCCTAAAACGAACATGTCACTGAACCTGTGTTGGTGCTCAGCATCAACACAGCGACCCGAGGTTAGCCTAATATCTTTTATTTAAGCCTTTTCTATTTTTCTATTTGCCATACCAGGGTCAAGGTTATAAAGCTTTTGAGTTAGTAGTCTTCAGTGAATTGAAGCTAGAATAACAGTAAAATCTGCATGTTAACTACATGTATGTACAGATAGGGCTCCAGATAAGAGGGAGTTAACTGAACAAATTTAACATTTTCTCACTCATTTCAGCACCAATTCCTATGGTGTCACCACTCATTAGAATCTTTTACTTATGAGTAGTGACACCTTAGGGTTTAATGCATAAACAAAGATTTTAGTTTTTGCAATACTCCCCTTAAGGCTTAACTGGAGCTTTACCATATATGCACAGACCGATGGACAAACAGATAGGACAATAATTACTGGTACATGTATATGCCTCCAGCATCTATAGATGCTTTTAGAGGTGTGTGTGTGGGGGGGGGGGGGGGGGGTATAAATTAAAAATATTTAAAGGATAATATAAAGCAAGACTAAAACAAATTATTAGGATACTAATTTTCAAACATTTAATAAAGCAAATGCCCATTACAAACATTCACAACTGTGCTTTTTCCATTTGATGGAACCTACATCTATCACACAAAAACAACAACACTATATAGTCAAAACTGTGTTTACCATTTACTCCATAGCCTGTTTCTAATTTAGCCCATAACCCCATAGCCCTAGTCTAAATATGAAGACAGGTGACGACTTAAAGCAGACTGAAAGTAAAGCAGAATGCGCTTACTTTCAGCCTGCCTTCAGCTAACGTCTTTTAGGATATAGAAAATATTTCTTATGGTGCATACTTATAATAGTATTAAACAGAAGTATTGTTTCATTGGAGGAATAAATTAAAGGTGTAAAAAGGCATATTTATGGGGTTATGGGTTAAAAGACTGATGACCACTTAAAGCAGACTGAAAGTAAAGCAGAATGCGCCTTAAAAATGTTTGTTTTAAAATGCAATAAAGTATAATGAAAGACTTAAATGTTTAAATTAAAGTACTATTCAAGGCTGATTTGTCATTTTTCATGAGCTTTTCAAGGAAAAACTTGTTTTCAAGGACTCTTCAAGACAAACCTTCAATTTCAATTACATTTGTAATACTTTTCAACCCTGTACGAGCCCTGTTCATACAAGGCCAAATTGAAACAGATATCTCCTTTAATACTTTAATCATTCATTATGCTGCCATCTGTCTTAAAGACTATATATACAGTAAAACCTCTCTATTACAACCACTAAATTACATAAATTATTTCATGGTTGAGGCAGGTTAAAAACTGCTTAAAACAAAGTGAAAGTAAAACAGAAAGCTCCTTTAGGAGCTTTCTGTTTTACTTTCACCTTGCTTTAAGCTGCCACCTGTCTTTCATATAATCAACTAGAACTAATTTTAGAGGCCGCAATAAAGAGGTTTCTTCTTTTTAGTGGTCACATGAAGTAAGTTTGACTTTATGCAATAATTTCATTTATTTATACTAATAAATACATTCAGCATTAGGATATAAATAAGACATAAAATATTTACAGGTAAATATATAGCGTTATGTACAAACAATGATGAGCATAAATGCAGAAGACATACATTAATCACAGACTTTAGTCAAATAAATATACCTCTAACACACCTCTCTCCTACCCTTATATAATCAAAGAAGGAATGTATCTATGTTTAACATCACAACAAAACACACACGGGCTGTAATTGCTTAATGTGACATAATATGGCTTCGAAAATTTGAGCGCCAAGAAATGTAGCACCGTTGCATTGGTGCAAATTGTAGTTAAATTGAATTGTTAGAATTGAAATAAAAAAATTATTTCAGTGTATTATCATGCAATAGAACAGGAGTAGTCGTTGGGTTACTAGTAATCAAATCACTCTGCCTACGGCCTTGTGATTCAGTTACTACGCATCACAACTCCTATCTGTGATCTATTGCATGATAATACACTGGAATGATTTTATCATTTCTTAAGTAAAACCCTTCTATTACGTCTACTAAAACAAATGCTACTTGACTGTATAAATGACAGGTGACAGCTTAAAGCAAGGTGACAGTAAAACAGAAAGCTCCAAAAGGAGCTTTTCTGTTTTACTGACACCTTGCTATAAGAAGTCATTTATCCTAAACACCTAATAATTTAACACAATTTCATAGTCATTATAGAGAGGCTTTACTGAATGTTGAGACAAACTAAGTCCTACAATGTTAAAGGGATAAAACATGATACTTTTATTATGCAACCATTATACACACAATATTCTAACCTAGAAAACACATGTTACTCCTGATAAGACAATGTATAATGACACTACATAATCAGGACCCAAAGTGTTTGATACTCATTTCAATATTTTTTAAGTCAAGTCATGTAAAACTTGAATTTAGAAATAAAGGCAGCCAACATTTTAATCCATAACCCAATAGCCTATTTCCAGTTTTGAAAATAGGTAACTACTTAAAGCAGGTCGAAACAAAAAGTTAAGCAGAATGTGCTTTAAGGCGCATTCTGCTTTACTTTCAGCCTGCCTTAAGCAAGCTACCATCTGCTAGAATATAGAAAATATTTCCTATGATGCATATTTATGCCTGTATAAATTGGAACTATTTTCTTGAGTGAATGAATGAATGAATTTAACCCTTAGCCTGCCACGCACGACTATAGCTCCATATGCAAACAGCTTGGATCCAGATGAGACGCCGAGTAACTCGGCGTCTCATCCGGATCCAAGCTGTTTGACACTCGGACAACATTTTCAGCAATTTTGAGCAATTTTGAAGCACTTTGAAACTCGAAGCAGATGAGAAATATAGCAGACGACAATTTATTTGGCGGGCTAAGGGTTAAGGTGTAAAAACGCATATTTAGGGGTAATGGGTCACGTCATGGCAGTGAAGGGATAAAAAAGACTGTCAGCGTAGACTAGCCCTCACTGGGCAGGAAACCATAACGTATCTGTGGCAAACAGTGAGCATGCCTAACTCTTTCAACACTAAGTAACAATCATAGGTAACTACGTTACCTTGAGGATTATTTTAGTTACCCAAACATGAGCCATGACTTGGAATGCTGGGTAGTTTAATAAATACTGCTCTAAATTAGCAAAGAGTGTAGACCCAGATAATAGGGGTGTCCTATAGGAGCCCTCTGATCTAGGTCTACACTGTTTGCAAATGTCATGAGTATATTTTAAACAGGTCCATGGTTTTGAAAGAATTAAGCTTTCTTCCATTTTAAAATGCATTAATCTTATTTTACAGGGCTCCAGTGTAAACAGTGCAGACCAAGATCAGAGGGCTCCTATAGGAGCCCTCTGATGTCGGTCTACACTGTTTCCAAATGTAATGAGTATATTTTAAACAGGTCCATGGTGTTGAAATATTTAAAACTTGTTGGTCCTTTTCCTTCCGCTGCCCCACCCAATTTCTGGGTTTTTGTTCTTGGGATTTCTGAACGACATTCTCTCCTTTACATGTTGTGTGGGGGCCGAGGTTGTTTGTGGAATTGGAGGCAGTTTGCTTGATGGTCCACCTATAGAGATGAAACAGTTAACACAATATCCCCTGAAACTTCCAATGGACAATTCCAGTTTGCAATAAAGGCTGGTCCATTTTGGACCATTTAAGGTTCTTTTTTGTAATAAATTGCAAGATGACAAACAGTGAAGCCCCTGATCAGAGGGCTCCTGCAGGAGCCCTCTGATCAGGGACTTCACTGTTTGGATAAGACAGGAATATTCTTCACAGGTACACATTTGGTAAATGATGCATATATGCGTCACTAGGGCTCAATGATTGAAGATAATTGAGACATGATATGAGAAAGACTTATTGAATTGCAAAACAGTGTTGAGTCTACTTGAAATTCTAGGTAATCCAATAAAAACAGGTCTATAGGAGCCCTCTGATCAGGGTCTACACTGTTTGCCAATGTCATGAGTAAATTTTTAAACAGGTCTATGATGTTGAAAGAGTTAAGATAAAACCTGTGTATAAAGCCACTCAACTAAAAAAACTGGAAACCTCTTCAAGAGATGTCACTGCAAAGTGCAGGACACAAGTAATGCAGAAAGCTCCTTTCTCTTTCTACATTACTTTTGCTGCATTAAGTTGCAAACTTTTTGTTACATTGCAAAGTCAATCTTATATCGAGAAAGCCCAGTATAGGTTTTACTATAATCTTTAACCCATTACCATATAGCCTTGTACTAGTTTTGAATGCAAGTTACCATTGAAAGCAGGTTGAAAGTAAAGCAGAATGCACATTCTGCTTTACTTTCAGCCTGCTTTAAGGTAATATCTGCTAGGATGTAGAAACTATTTCTTATGGTACATATTCATGACTGTATAAAGTGGATATAGTTGCTTTAGTGGGGGACTATATAAACGGCTTAAAAAGGCGTAATTATGGGGTAGTGGATAAAATAGTATGAAGAGCACACTTACCTGATCCAGCTGAGAATCTCCTGAGCTTGAGCCCAGCTGAACTGACACTGTCCACTGACTGGAGTTCCAGGGAACCAGGGCTACTCTGTAATAAATATACATGGGTAAGCAGGGCACCAAATAAGGGGGAGTAAACTGAACAAATACAACATTTTCTCTCTCCTTACTCCAGCACCAAATCCTATAGTGCTACTGCTCATTTGAATTGTCTCTTTGAGACAATTTTAATGAGTAGTGACACCATAGGATTTAATGCAGAAATAAAGATTTAGGTTTTTGAAATACTCCCAAATCTTGAGCCACGGGTAAGGTTTGCAAATTTTTCTACTCATGAACAACTCTATTCTGCAGGGTTTCTGCCAAACAAAAACTTTAAGGGTGCCTGATTTCTCATAATAGCTAAAGATGATTTGACATTGAACCTCTCTACTTAAAAAGGATAATGACTTTTTGCTATTGGCCCCATTGTCTTCATTTCTTTCCTATACTGTCAGTGTGAAGCAACTGCCCAGTGAAACACATAACTAAAGTAAGAACTTCATCCGAGGGCCTAAAGGTTTCTATTCAAAGCATTTACGGTAAAACTTCTCTTAGTCTATTACGAACACTAAAAGAGTTGTTCGGATAGAGCAGTGGTAGCACGTACACCTGCTTCTCACCAATGTTCAATCCCAGGTCAGGGCAGTATGTGAGAGGTTACATTGGTCACCTGTCCTAACATGTGGGTTTTGCTCAGAGCATTACGGTTTTTTCCCACAGAAATGACCAAATATGCCACCATTCTAGCCATTGAGAGTGATAATTGATGTAAAAGAAATAAAGTTTAAACTTTTTGGTTTTTTTAACGGCAACTAAAACAAGGGCTAAATGATGTATATAGGAGCTTTCTGTTTCCCTGTCACCTTGCTTTAAGCAGTCACCTGTCGTAAACACCTAATAATTAACACAACTTAGTGACCGTAATAGAGAGGTGGCTGTACTAGGGGGGGTTACTGTATTTCATGGTAATGGTACTCACCACTAGTTGAACTCTGCGTCCGCCCTGAAGCTCTGGCAGATTCCGGTCAGTTACATATCGTGGCACACTGACAAATAAGAAGCAGTTGTAATGTACATGTATGCAGCTTTATATACCACTATTAAAACCTGTTTTAACCATGCAATCCAAAAATAGATGTCCTCTTAAGCTTACACTATATCAAGTTTCAATTAAATCTGTCATCCTTTACTCAAGTTATTGTATAGAAGCTTCATGTAGAATACAGTCTGAAAAAGATTCTCAAATGGAGAACCAAAACTGTCACGGTAATAAGATTTATTGGATATGCAAATAAAATTTTCAAATAATGAAGGATCCAATAGGTTGATAGACCAGTACATGTATACATACTTTTGGTTGATGACAGAATCTGTGACAGGATGATCCCCAACCTGAGTGTGCAGCCACTCAAATGTTCTAGACACTCGAGTGTGAAATTCTTCACGCTTCTCCACCTCTTGACGATTGATCTCTTCTTGACGTGCTGAGGTTATGGAAAATAAAAACCAAGAATGAAAATTTAAACATTGATACCGTATTTTGGGAATAATTGGTCGTGGTTAATAATTGGCCTAATTGGCCACCTGACACGAATGGCGAAAATTCAACACCCCAAAATATCCTTATTATAGACCAACAAAGAAGTCAATTATCGCCGGCGACATATAACTCGACCCAAACATAGGCCTGAAGATTCACACCTCCGTCCGTTAACCTGTAATTTGTATTAGGTAAACCGTGAACGATATGCAAACTAGGGCTATTGTTTACCTTTATTTTCTTTTATCCAAGTCGTTTGTGTAAGCAGATATCCCAAACTATAATTTACACGAGCGTTAATTCCTTAAAAACAAACATTCTCGAACACAAAATGAAACAGGAAACGTTCACTATTTACCTTAGACGGTGTTCTTATTTTTAGCACGTTAAAATCGATACAATCAATGCGATATACTGTAAACCAGTCTGACTGACGTTATTATTCGCCTTACGCATCGGAACAATTTACGAACTAAGTTGGAGTTGTATTAAATTTTAATTTTTGTACTCGAGGATTTTTACCAGATGTAAAATAGCCTTAAAAATCATTCTATTGTGTATATTTTTTCTGAGAACCGAATGCAATAACATACTGACATTTTCGGACATAGAGTATTTTAGTCATTCCGTTTGAGCATCCGTTCTTCTTTCGAAGCCATTTTATCAACAAGGTTTTTTTTGTGTGACGAGTTTGGGGCCCGTTTCATCAAAATATACGATATATTTACAATCGTAATTATATTATATCGTTACGTATATATACGATACGGTACTATAGGTGGATTACGATCTTATATACCATATATCGAAATACGTTTCATCAAGGCTATCGTTAATAAGACAATGGTGCGTAATTATACGATAGGTTTACGATGTTTCATGAAACGGAACATTGATACATATAGGCGTTTAATTTTCGCCCCTTGGATCTCAGAATGGCCAAAATTAAACAAACCAAAATAAAAAATGATCTTTTAGCACAAAATGGCCAAATTATGACGACGCCAATTATTCCCAAAGTACGGTAATCATAATTGCCAACGATCTTTGTTTTGATGGTTGTTTAATCATTCTCTTCATAGCTATAGTTTTCAATGTTAAGCCCATTTAAAACTATCCTCAATAGCCTGATTTTAGTTTTGAAGAAAGGTGACCACTTAAAGCAGGTTGAAAGTAAAGCAGAATGCGCCCTAAGGTGCATTCTGCTTTACTTTCAATCTGCTTTAAGCTACCATCTCCAGTATATAGGTATATTTCTTTAAAGCACATGTTAATGACTGTATAAATAAAAACTGTTTTCTTCAGTGGAGAAATAAATTATTAATACACTAAAAGGGGCTTCTATAGGGGAAAGGGTTAACCTTAAAGACGAGCGTATGTATTTTATACTAACAGTAAACCAGTGAAGGGTATGCCTGTCAAATGCAAATAGTGTAAACCTTGGAGGGAAATCTGATGGAATGGCGAGAGCTCTCATGTTTTTATCCAGTGAGATATAAAATTGAGGACCCCTAATGAGATTGGCCAAAAATTGGTTCTCCATGTGTAGGGATCAGTTACTGACCATGGCCTGTTTCATAAAACTTCTTACGACAAATGTTGACGTAGGTCAGAGTATAAAAGTATCAATCATTATCTATTTCTCCATCTAATCCTGTCTTGTGACATCACTTTGGAATCGTCTTGAAAAGACGATTCCACAGAGATGTCACAAGACAGGATTAGATAGAGAAATCAGAAATTAAATGTTTTTTAAATTTTTGACTTACGACCCTTTTTGTCATACAAAGTTTTATGAAACCGGCCCCTGTGTTCCAAACCATGCTTTAGCATGGTTGGGAACAAGTCAACAGCTGACGAGAATGGATGATTCCTCTCCATATTGACCAAAATTAGCCCCATCTCATTAGAGGTCCTCAACCTTAAACATTACTTGTCCAGCACAAGAAGATACATAAATCAAAATTGTAAGTTCTAAACAAAGTCTAACTTTGTTAACGTGATACTAAATTTCTTACCTTGAAAATATTCTTTTCTTGGCAGAGTTTTACGTTGGGGAACAGGAACTGTTGGTTGATGGGTAACTTCCTCCAGCTTACGAAAGAGAGCCAATCGCTGTTTGGGATCTGTGGAAAAACACCAGATTATATTTACTAGGTGCAGCATGATTTTTCTACCAATTTTACAAATTTGCGAAACAAAGCACATGCTAGTAAGCTTATTACAGTAAAATCTCTTTATTATGACCTCAAAATTGTGTTAGTTATAAGGTGTTTATAACAGGTGACTGCTTAAAGCAAGGTGACAGTAAAGTAGAAATCCCTAGGAGCCCTCTGATCTGGGTCTACATTGTTTGCTTATAAAAGTACCCATAATTCCAAGAAGACTGATTCATGTTTTGGTTACTCAAATAATCCACAAGGGAACCTAATAACCCAAAAGAGTTTACTTAGTGTTGAAAGCTTTAACAGACCTACCTAATTTACTCAGCTTCTTTCTTTTCTCTGAGTTATACTTCATTTTCTTAGCTCTCTGCATCATCAGGTGGGCAGTTGAGGAATCTTTGAATCCCCTGAAACAAATATCACTTGTATCTATGACATTCAGTCAAACATATAATAAATGCAACCCATGCTATGTGTTGAATCATTATTTATAAGTAATTAAGAAAAAAAGAAAAAATGACCGCTCAGTTGGCTGTACATTCACTCCCCTGATCATTGAGCCATCTTAACCAATACATGTACATGTATATATAAAAAAACACAAACTGATCTTTAGTATGCAAAGGGTCTATTTTGGCTGCTATTGCAAACAGTTGTGATCCTCATCAAATGCCAAATAACTCTGGATCTAATTGGAATCAAAATGTTTGACAATGAGAATATTTTCTTAAAAATATTAGCAGACTGCGACATATCTACTCTGTAAATTGATAAGAGAAAATCTTTGCCACCAAAACTAGGAGCACAAGTGTAATTTTAATTAAATAATTTAAACATAACTCTCTTTGACGACTGCCTATGAAGACTTAACCCTTTAATTACTAAATACCGTTGAACTTTGATAAATCAAACTTCTTGCGCCCTGTTCTGATTCTGATTTGACTCTTGGTTCTGTACATTTGCAGATATCCTTGGAGGTCTATCAATAACTTCATTTAGCATATTGACATATTTTCTAAGTGACAAACAGCTTGGATCCTTATCAGACCCCAAGTTACTTGGTGTCTGTCTAATCTGGTTCCAAACTGTTTGCAGAGGTATGGAAAACTCATTCCATAAATACAAAGCATTAAGCAGGGCTCCAGACAAGGGAAGTATTTTCAAAAACTAAAATCTTTTGTTTCTGCTTTAAACCCTATGGTGTCACTACTCATTAGAATCGTCTCGAAGAGACGATTCTAACGAGTAGTAACACCATAGGATTTGGTGCTGAAATGAGTGAGAAAATGTAGAATTTGTTCAGTTTACTCTCCCTTATCTGGAGCCTTGATCTACTGGAATGTCCACATCAGATCTTACCACTCTTCTGACAATTTCACTTCCTTTCTTGACATGCCAGTTCTGGCTGTGATATTGGTTGATGCAAAACTGGATGGTGGGCGTGGCACTTTGTCATAATCTGACATTGGTGATTCTGCATTCTTCCATGCTCTACGTGGATTGCTGGGTGGGTGGAGGTCGTCAGTGTTTATAGGGGGAATTCTAGCCTTTCCTGAGGGTGGTTTCCTTAAAACTGGATGGCTGTGAGTAATAAAGGAAAAGGAAAAAAACACAAAATTACATTGTAGTCATGTGAAAATAGCCCTGAGTGACTTTGAATCATTCATTAGTTTTAGGTCAAGCTCTATGCAGTGACCTCTCACTTAACCCATTTCCCCATAAATATGCCTTTTAACCCCTTCAAATTATTCCTTCACTGAAGAAAGTAGATCCTTTTAAAACAGTCATGAATAGATACCATGAGAAATATTTTCTATATCCTATCAGATAGTAGCTTAAAGCAGGCTGAAAGTAAAGCAGAACCTCCTTTAAGTTGTGCATTCTGCTTTATTTTCAGTCTGCTTTAAATATGGTACTGTCTTCTAGAATATGGAAACCTTGTTTTTAAAAGTAGTTTGGGAAGGTTTGGGGTCTTTAGACTGACCATCGTTTTCTATTGAAAACAGGGATAGTTAAAAGAGAAAAGGAAATTCTCAAGAGAGAAAGATTTGAATAAAACTTCAATGATATGATGAGTGACTGATACTTGTACATGTATATACAGAATAGGGTAAGAGATAGGTATGTCAATAAAATGTCTCTAACCTGACAGGAATGTCTGGGGTCTCCGGTGGTTTCCATTCCGAGTCTAGCTGGTCCTGGAAAAATGTCAGAAAATTGAATACAGTGATCCCTCTGTACAACATTACACCCAATGATAGACACAAATTGTGACCGATCAACTTTCTTCATGACCATTCAAATGATCTATCTTTGTCTGTCCCTATTATGACACATCAAAGGTTTATTTCCAGATGCAAGTAATATTAACTCATTCACCCTTGAAACTTTTAATGGACAATTCCAATTTTAAAATAAGTCGAGTCCATTTTTGACTACATGTATTTAGGGTTGATTTTAACAATATATTTCAAAATGACAAACAGTGTAGACCCTGATCAGAGGGCTCCTTAAGAAGCCCTCTTAACATGGTCTGCACTGTTTGCATATGACAAGTGTAATCCTCACAGGTACACTGTTTGTAAATGACAAGTATACTCGTCACTAGGGTTGAATATGTCAATACCTACAGATAGACTCTTTGATGCATTCCACACTGAAGCTGTGACCCCTACAGATAGACTGGACTCTGCAATTACTATGTCTTCTACAGAGTCTTCTATAATTACTTAATTAAAGAATTCTAGCCACATGTCTCTCGTGTAAAATATACCAGCTTTGGCCTAAATATATTTTCCTTATTCTTAACCCATTACCCCATAGCCTGTTTCTAGTTTTGAAAACGGGTGACTACTTAAAGCAGGTTGAAAGTAAAGCAGAATGTGCCTTTAGGCACATTCTGCTTTACTTTCAGCCTGCTTTAAGCTACCATCTGCTAGGATATAGAAAATACTTCTAATTATAAATATTCATGACTGTATAAATTGATAATTCTTTCTTTGGTATAGGAATGAATTAAAGGCGTAAAAAGGCGTATTTATGGGGTAATGGGTTAATAAACTTTTGAAATATAATTTTCATTATTATAACTCTGTCAGGCTAAGAATTTCCTGTAATTATAAAGACAGAACAAGATGCTGCATTCAATACATGTGGTATCCTTGATGATAGATTAGGAATGATTTTTTGTAAAGTTTAAGGTCAAGGTGAAATCAAGGTTGGGTAATATGGGTGGATCAGGAATGGCCAAAGGCAACAACTAAAATAATTAGGTATCCAAATAATCTTAACTCTTTCAACACTAAGAGTTATTAGGTTCCTTTGTGGATCGTTTAAATTACCAAAATACTAACCAGTCAATAACTGCATGTTTTCACATCAATAGATGCCAGGGGCATGAAAAAACCAGGGTGTCATGAATTGTAACAAGATTCGTTCATACAAATGATGGATCTTTACCTCATCAAAATCGAGAAACTTATCCACATCAAACTCATCATTTAAATGCATTGCATCCTGGTCTTCCTCGTCACTCCAGTCATACTGGGCGTACTCTAGAGCTGCCAGTAACTTCTTCCTTAGTATGTATCCCCGCCATGTCGCCTGAATCTTTGTAGCTGCAGTATGCAGTCCCTCTGAAACCTCACTGTTGGACGTAGTGGTCTGTCTGCGGCGAGCAATTTCTGGCAGAGTTATCTGCCTGACTCTGTAGCCCCGCCATGCAGCTTGGATGGTTGTTGCGGCAAGCCAGATACAAGTCTGTTCCCGGATCTCATGACGTACAAGCCAACCGCGCCAATAGGCCTGTATTGTAGTGGCAGCTTTGACAGTCTTTGAGTTGTGGCTGAAACCACATGGAGTATTGCTTACAGGGCTCCAGATACATGTAAGAGGGAGTAAACTGAACAAATCCAACATTTTCTCACTCAATTCAGCACCAAATCCTATGATGTAACTATTCATTAGAATCGTCTCAAAGTGACAATCCTAATAATCAGTAACACCATAGGGTTGAATGGAAAAATAAAGACTTTTTATAGTTTTTGAAAATTAATACTCCCCTCATCTGAAGCCCTGTCTTACACTACTGATTGTCTTAATGGACTCTTCCAGTATTTCAATTAACCCTTTAATACCTAGTCCCGCATATAGGCGTCCTTTTCAAACAGTGTACATGTAAATAGTACACCTGTCCTGTGCAAACAGTGAAGACCCAGATCAGAGGGCTCTGAAAGGAGCCCTCTGATCAGGGTCTTAAATGTTTGTCAATATGCCAAACATTGACATAAACAACCTTTAAAAGTCAGAAGTGAACCAGACAAAAATGGAAACTGGAATTGTCCATTTAAAGTTTCAGGGAGGAAAGAGTTAAATGAGTATCTGTTTATGCTGATTCTTGAGGGATTTGTTTCTAATATAATTAAAAGGAACGCAAACAGTGTAGACCCTGATCAGAAGGCTCCTTAAGGTGTACACTTAAAGCAGGTTGAAAGTAAAGCAGAATGTGTCTTTAGATGCATTCTGCTTTACGTTCAGCCTGCTTTAAGCTACCATCATGACTAAAAACTGAAACTATCTTTTTCAGTTGAGGAACAAAATGAAGGTATAAAAATCTGTATCTATGGAATAAATGGTTAAATACATACCTAGATTCAAGCTCCACTTTTCCATGACCGTAGCCATTCGTGATGGGATTAGGCTGACTGCTGCTTTCACTAGAAACCTTTTTATTACCTGCTGATTTCAAAGCTTCTTCAAATAGATCTCTAGGGTTTGAACTACTTTGAGGCAGAGCATTTGTAGGTTCAATCACAATTGAATTATTCCTAGCACTGACATGCTCTGCTCTTCCTGCACTTGCTTGTGGTGGGGCTTTCAGGGCATTTTCAAACATGTCTTTAGGACTCATAAACTTGTCCTTTTGTCTTGATGATTGTGGGCGTCCTGCAGATTTAGGCATCTTCGGAGCTGATGGTACAGTTACAGTGACTTCCCCGTACTCGTGGGCATATCTGAACTCTACAAGGGTGTTAAACATTTTGTCACAGAATTTGAAGTGAACGTCACTCAGCTGGGCAAGATCTGCTGGCTGGCCTTTAGTTAGTACTGACCTGAAATGAAATACACATCAGTTTACCCATAAAGCCGTACTGACTCATATTGACTCATTGCACAATAGCCTCATACTGACTCATTTTGACACACTTTAATCCACTAACATGTATTTAGATAAGCATTGATAATTGTTAATCGTTTATGAGTTGATGGGTGAATCAAACATTCGTAGTAAGTTGTTTTTAAACCCATTACCCCATAGCCTGTTTCTAGTTTGGAAACAAGTGACCACTTAAAGCAGGTTGAAAGTAAAGCAACCTGGCTTAAGCTAGCATCAGCTAAAATATACAAAATATTTCTTCTGATACATTTTCTTAACTGTATAAAGATGAACTTTTCTCTTCAAGGCAAGAATATATTAAAGGCATATAAAGGCATATTTATGGGGTAAAGGGTTAATAGTAGATGTGTAAAACACTGCATGTAAATTTATCAGACTTCAGACTTTAAGATCCAAAGTAATAATAACAAGAAGCCCATGCAGCCCAATAGCACACACCTGAAAATCATCCTGGGCAGGGTCATGTTTTACCCATGGGAAATAATTTGTTTTAACTTGATAGAGGAGCTGTGGATTATGCTTTGTAATTTTAGACAAGAATATTTCATTGAAAAATCTATTGTTAGTTTCTGTAAACTAGATGTAAAACAGACTGAAACCATGTCAACAATACTGCTAAAGGACCTCTTGAAGTGTGGACATGCCAAATATCTAAGCTATGGCCATTCTTTGTTTTAAAGATTTCACTGTATAACTCTATTTCTAAACTGTGACACCCCCTTTCTATGAAGAAATAGGCTATTTGGTAATGGGTTAAGAAATTGTTGAAGTTGAAGGAATGAACGGATGAACACAGCACAGTCAAACTAGCTCACCTTGGCACTATGTGCCAGGGAAGCTAACAAGTAGCTTGGCCATTATCTCATGGCCATGTTAGCATACAATCAGTGATAATTTTACCTGTGCATCCTGAGACCTATACTCATTAAATTTGCCAGGAACTCATTATTTGAAAAGTTGTCAGTCCTATGGATGCATAGTTTTTCTGGCCATTATTAACCCATTATGCTGCGTTTACACTCAGCCACGATAGCTACGATGGCCGCGATTTAGAAAAAGCGCAGAGCTTCACGATTTATTATCATTTTCTACGCTATACCACGCTTTCTTACGCTCTATGAATGTCTTGTTACCTCCTGCAGCGTTTTGTTGCGAACCGAACAAGATTCTGATGAGGATCTGCCACGATTTCATGACGTTCTCTCAAGCTCTCTTACGGTAACCACGATACACTATCACGTTTTATCATGTTCTGTTAAGATCTAACACGATATAACACTCTGTTAAGCTCTCCTGCGATTTATGGCAACGATTTCACCAAGAGTGTTGCGTTTTGCGCACGATTGGGGTATAAAAAGGAGGCATGGGCCATCCACTCATTCTCTGGATGCTGGTGTCAAACTCTGATTACATTGGGATGACGCATCTGAAAATATTTTGTGGGAAGCTTAACCTGTCACTCGTATTTATATTCATTCTATCAAAATGTCAACTTTTATGTAATTTTGAGGAAAAGAAGTAGACGACAATTTTTAGCAAACCAAATTGCAGCAGTGAAAGCGCTTGAAATACGGTTATTTTCTTGTTTAAAGGAAACTTCGGTAAGTGCCGTTGTAAAGAGGGAGTCGCTGTTGGGAGGGCCGTTGTAGGGAGGGATCGAGCACTATATTAACTTAATAATACATGTACAAACTTAAAGAATCGCCTTTCCAAGTTAACAAAGATCCCCTACGTTTGGGCTTCATGCTGTGATGCGTTCCAATCGGCATAATCGTGTCAAAATTTTTGACCGTCAAAAAATCTGCCACGATCCTTGCGATTCTCCCGATTCTTCCACGCTCTCTCAAGATCACCACGATTCGTCCCACTGTCCGCCACGCTCACCGCGATTCCCTCGAATCGTGGGCATCGCAGCTATCATGGCTGAGTGTAAACGCAGCATTACTCCATATTACACAATTTTATGTCTTTAATGTATTCTTCCACTGATGTAAATAGTTCAACTTTTATAATATGCAACATCAAAAAACATTCTATATCCTAGGAGATAGTAGCTTAAAGCAGGTTGAAAGTAAAGCAAAATGTGCCTTAAGGCACATTCTGCTTTACTTTCAACCTGCTTTAAGTGGTTATCTGTTTTCAAAACTAGAAATAAGTTGTTGGATATTGGGTTAAAATTTCAACTCAAGGACTCAATGATAGTCTCAAGGACTCAGAATGCACATCCCGAGGACTCATTTATCTTATTTCTAAAATGACCACTGTACAATACCATGAAAGTTCTTACTTAAAACTGTTGTCAAAGTGGCTTGTGATGTCTCTGACAGTTTGACATTGGGTGAGGCACATCGTCTCAAAACTTGTCCTTGGTTTGATGGGGCTAGGACTAGAAGATGACATCTGATCTGTCTGTAACCTTGGACACACATGACGTAATTTCTGATAGAAACTGAAATAAATAAAATCATTTTTAACTCTTTCAACACCTAGTAACTCTTGTGTAATCAGCTTCCTTTGTGGATCATTTTAGTTACCAAAACAATGAACCAGTCTACTTGGAATTCTGAATAATTTAATAAATACGGGTCTAAATTAGCAAACAGTGTAGACCTAGATCAAAGGGTTCCTATAGGAGTCCTCTGATCATGGTCTACACTGTTTGAAAATGTAATGAGTATACTTTAAACAGGTCCATGGTTAGTACAATCCATGGTGATCCACTTGGAACTCTGGGTAGATTAATAAATACTGCTCTAAATTAGCCAACAGTGTAGACCCTGATCAGAGGGCTCCTATAGGAAATACCTATACTCCTATAGGAGCCCTCTGATCTTGGTCTACACTGTTTGCAAATGTAATGAGTATATTTTAAATAGGTCCATGGTGTTGGAAGGGTAAACATGGGCTTCATCATTTCCTACCTTTCGTTCAGGTCTCCAGTAACAGGGTTTTCCTGGACATTTAGGATTTCCAGGTACACACATTTTTCAACGCATTTGTGAACCATGTCTGGATCTGAAATATACAACATAACTACATGTATTAGCAAACTTAGACATATTGAATAAATCTTAATAACTTGAACTTACCAAAGTCAAACTTATCTGTATCTATACTGTTGAACCCATTACACCATAAATATGCCCTTTTTACGTCTTGTTTATTCCTCCGCTGGTGAAAATAGTTTCAATATATACAGACATAAATATTCACCATAAGAAAATACTTATTCTAACATGACATGCGTTTTGGTCACTATAAAAATAGAACAAGCTCATCGTGGTATACCTGAGACGTTTTACAACGCTCTTCTCTACCCCGCTCCTCCCGCGGTTATATGACATGACGTGACCTCATGCATTCATACGTTATGTTTTGTTTGTTTTTTTGTTTTGTTTTGATTTTACGTCGCTTTCAACAGTATTTCAGTCATATCGCGACGTCCAGCTAATTATAGGTGGAGGAAGACCCCAGAAGTCCTTTATGCACTGTTTCAGGCACAAATCGGCAACTGGGTAGAACCACCGACCTTCCGCAAGCCAGAAGTTATGTTTTTGAAATTTCTTACTTTATTCATATAGCCCGTAAAGACCATATACTTTTAACAAGTCATGTTACTGTAATTTTCCCATTCTTCTGTCTTGTTTCATGTAATGTTTGCTCTATGCCAGATTATGGATCAGTAAATGTAAATTTGCTGTTGGGTGTTAGATTCTTGTAATGGCGCGGAAGAAGTTATTCGGTCGAAAAACTGCATCCGCTGAGGAAATAATTATGGAACATTTGATTTCCTTTCTAATGAATTTCTTTAAATCCGGTCATGTTAGAATCTAAATAATCTCTGTTCTACCGTTGTGAAACGGTATTTTACAACGGTCGGTTGTTGTGGTGCGCAGGTATTGACCACTTAGGCCTTCGTGGTCAATTCCTGTGCACCACAACTCCCAGCCGTTGTAAAATACCGTTTCACAACGGTACAACAAAGATTATTTCTAAATTATATCTTAGCAGATGGTAGCTTAAAAGTAAAGTAGAAGGTGCCTTAGGCACATTCTGCTTTACTTTCAAACTGCTTTAAGTGGCCACTTATCTTGAAAATTTAGAAACAGGCTATTGGGTATAAAGGTTAATTTTGATAACTAGAGCAAGCTGAACTCATTCAGCCCTGAATCTTTCAATGGACAATACCACTGTTTCCAATTAAATGTCACAGTCAGTTCCAGAGAACCATACAACTATGGCAGCAGTAAATAGCTATCCATGCAAGAGACATATCCACTGCTAGCATGGTAAGAATTAAACTAGATGTCAAATGTAGCATTTTCAACACATAAAGGGCAAACTCCTGACCATTTGCTTCGATTTCAGTTATAATCAAACTCCTCAGAGAACTTGTGGCCATATACAGTTTGTCCAATAGTAATGTAAATCAATTCAAATTTGTATACACTATACTAGAGTGTAAACAATATTGTAATATGACTTATAATTCAAGAACAAAGTCAAGAATCAATAGTGCAATAACAGGTGCACAACTGCAGATGGTGTTTATCAATACAGTCTAACCTGAGTCAGGGCTTCCATTTCTCCCGATTTTTCCTAAATCTTCGGATTTTTTCTAGGACATGGTAGCTTAACTCTTTCCTCCCTAAAACTTTAAATGGACAATTCCAGTTTCCATTTAAGTCTAATCCATTTCTGACTTTTATGGGTTGTTTTTGTCAATGTTTGGCATTATGACAAACAGTGAAGACCCTGATCAGAGGGCTCCTTTCGGAGCCCTCTGATCAGGGTCTTCACTGTTTGCATAGAACAAGTGTACTATTCACATGTACACTGTTTGAAAAGAACGCCTATATGCGGGACTAGGGTTCAAAGGGTTAAAGCAGGCTGACTGTAAACAGAATGTGCCTTAAGGCACATTCTGTTTACTTTCAGCCTGCTTTAAGTAGTCACATGCCAACAAAACTAGAAATAGGCTATGGAGTAAATGTATGATTCGTAAAATCGCAATTGAAAAATGCAAATTTGGAAATCTTAGGATTTTTTATGTCAACTTATGGCAGCCCTGCTGTGTTAAACAACCACTGAATGAATATTCATGGAGATCTTTAAAGAAAGGTGACTGCATAATGCGGCCTCTGATCAGGGTTCAAATTGTTTGCCACTCGTTTTTATGTTTCTTTTGTTAAAATGTCCAATATGTAACTTGAGAAAAACTGCAAAAGACATTTCCAAGTAGATGATATTGCAGCAGTGAAAGCGTTAGACATAAATGTCTTGTTTGGGGACCAGCGACATTAGTGTAGTTGAGGGGATCCTTGTTGGTAGGGCCATTGTACCGTGGGAGCACTGTACACAGAATTCATGTTTGTATTAAACATTAACCCATTACCGCATAAATACGCCTTTTTACGCCTTTAATTTATTTATCCACTGAAGAAAATAGTTCCAATTTATACAGTTACAATAAGAATCATAAGAAATATTTTCTATATTCTGGCAGATAATAGCTTAAAGCAGGCTGAAAGTAAAGCAGAATGTGCCTTAAGGTGCATTCTGCTTTACTTTCAACCTGCTTTAAGTAGTCACCTATTTTCAAAACTAGAAACAGGCTGTGGGGTAATGGGTTAAACGACCACTGAATGAATATGCATGGAGATCTTTAAAGACAGGTGACCGTGTAATGCGGCCTCTGTGATCAGAGTTCAAATTGTTTGTCACTCGTTTTTATGTTTCTTTTGTTAAAATGTCCAACATGTTACTTAAGAAAAACTGCAAAAGACATTTCCAAGTAGATGATATTGCAGCAGTGAAAGCGTTAGACATAAATGTCTTGTTTGGGGACCAGGGACATTAGTGTAGTTGAGGGGATCCTTGTTGGGAGGGCCGTTGTACGGTGGGAGCACTGTACATAGAACTCACTTTGTTTCTATTAAACCTTAAACATAAACATTTGCTTGTCTGAGTTTTTAAACCATTTTTATTGAATAAAATAAAATTGATTAACATTAGTAACGCTTGGGGATATCGTTAATTGTAAGACAGGTAGTGGAGTAATTTTTGTTTTGTAATGAAATGAAATCAATGACAGCTACCTGGTAAAGTAGCCACTATAGTAGCCAGTCAAACTTGTGTTAACCTCTCCCTCCATAAAGCACAGATCCCCAGCTAGATACGGGGAATATTTCCAAAACTAAACTTTTTATTTCTACATTAAACTCTATGGTGTCAATGAGTAGTCACACCATAGGATTTGGTGCTAAAACAAGTGAAAAATTGTTGGATCTTAAGATCAACCCATTACCCCTTAGATACACCTTTTAAGACCTTTAATATTTTCCTCCACTGAAGGAAATAGTTCCAATTTGTATATTCTAGCAGATGATAGCTTAAAGCAGGCTGACAGTAAAGAAGAATGTGCCTTAAGGCACATTCTGCTTTATTTTTAACCTGCTGAAATGGTCAGCTATCTCCAGTACTAGAAACAGGCTATGGGTTAAAGGGTTATAAAGCAATTAAACAGAAAACTCTTATCTTAAAGTAAGGAGCTTTCGACTAAACTATCATCAGTTGTCTCATTAAGCCTTTTACCCAATAACCTGTTTCTAGTATTGGAAACAGGCGAGTACTTAAAACTACTTTTATTCTGCACCAATCACAGGTCACCTATAGCTATTCTCATTAACTTTCTTGCTTCTTCAAAAAGTTACAGGCTAACAGAATTTGGATTGATTGTATTTCTTAACAAATGAACAATTATAATTTTTAATAAAGGTACAAATATACTATGTCACTGCTTTACCCTTAGTAAAATGATTATTTACAAACAGTTTGGATCCTGATTAGATGGCAGGGTAACTTAGCATCTGATCAGGATTCAAACTGTATGACTCTCATTTCGATAATAGTTTTAAGTCAATTTACCTGAAATATAAATTTGAGAACTAAAAGCAGACTACCATGCTTGTTGTTTAAAACATATTTAGTCAGTGAAAGGGTTAGGAGTAAATATTTGCAAACAGTCACAAGTAAACAGAAACAGCTTAGTGAAACACAATGTCCAATATTTCATTAACTCTATACCCTTTAGCCTGTTTCAAGTTTTAAAGACAGGTGCATGACCACATAAAGCAGGCTGAAAGTAAAGAAAAATGTGCCTTTAGGCACATTCTGCTTTACTTTCAGCCCGCTTTAAACGATTATCTGCTAGATATAGAATTATTTTTTTTGGCACATCTGTATGACTGTATAAATTGGATCTACTTTTTTAAGTGGATGAATAAATTAGTGTGTTAAAAGGCGCCTCTTTGGGGAAAAGGGTTAAGGCAACAGTTGGATCTTCGGAGGCAAGAAGGAAACATTGTCACTAGTTGAGAAATCATTATTTCCTAACAAACAATTTTGTGAAACACTAACAGTAATTTCTTCCATTTAATTTGGATTGTGTTTAGTTTCTTTTGAAGGGGGAAATACTCTATTACGACCAAAAAAATGCAGGCTAATTGATTGTATAAAAGACAGGTGACAGCTTTAAGCAAGGTGATGACAGTAAAACATAAAACTTTTTTAACACCATATACCTGCTTAAAGTATTCTCATTACATTTGCAAACAGTGTAGACCCAGATCAGTAGGCTAATATAGGAGCCCTCTGATCTTGGTCTATACTGTTTGCTAATTTAAAGTAATATTTATTAAACTGCTTAGAATTCCAAGTAGACTGGGTCATGTTTTGGTAACTAAAATTATCCACAACATGACAAGGGAACATAATAATCAACAATAGGTACTTAGTATTGAAAGAGTTAAGGAGCTTTCTGCTTTACTGTCATCTTGCTTAACCCTTTCCCTTATAGAAGCGACTTTTAGCACATTAATTTTATTCATCTGCTGAAGAAAATAGTTCCAAATTATACCGTAATGAATATGTGTCATATTTAATACTTTCCTTATTCTAGCAGTTAATAGCTTAAAGCAGGCTGAAAGTAAAGCAGAATGCGCCTTAGGGCGCATTCTGCTTTACTTTCAACCTGCTTTTGGTAGTCACATATCTTCAATACTAGAAACAATGCTATCAGGTAAAGGGTTAAGGCAGTCACACGTCGTAAACATATAATAATTAATACTATTTAGTGGTCGTAATTGAGAAGTTTTACTGTAATGTCTTCTTCACTTATAATGTGTTGTGTTGTACACGTGTATCTAAATGATAAGAGGAACACATCTTGCTGGAATCATTCAAACTAACAGGATTTGTTGGAGGTGTAACAACAAGTAAACATTGTAGTTGTTTCTGCTAAGGTTTAACGTCCCGCCTAAGTGCTGAAGGTGCGTCATTTCATTGGCAGCAGAAGTTATCAACGGTCAGCATCTAGACTTTTCAAGTAATGGAAGATGTGTGTTCTGCCTGCACGCTGTTTAGAAATTTTGTTGTCGAAAGGAGGAGTTTTGCAGTCTTATTCGTAAAGTGTTGAATTTTGTTGCCTAAATAGGTTATCCAGTAGAGGAGTTTCAGGTGAAAGAGGACTGGCTGTTCCTTTTGTGAGCAGTTACTCAATTTGGGTGCTTTCTTCCTTAGTCACTTCTTTGACATGACAACAATTAATTGTGACGAAACACTTATATACAACAGTTTCAACAAGTTCCAACACATTTTGCAACAATGTCATGTGGGTGACATAATTCTGAGATCACCCAAGAAAAGAGATTTGCTTGTCAATCACGTTCAAGACTACCATGTATGTAACCTTCCAAGAAACCTCATGAAAAAAGGTCACATATGACAGGGAGTCTCTTAAACAGACCCAAGCTTATCTCAACACAATGAAGTGGTTACTCAGTCAACACCAGTGGATAAATGATCATATAGAGACACCAATTAGGACATACAAAAATGGTATTCTTCTAGTATTTATAGCAATATTTGGACTATACAATAACCAGCTGAACTCTTATTACTTCTGGTTGTATATAGTTATCCTTCACCGTTGTTGCTATCTGATAGATCAACTGACTTCTAAGCTGAAAACATGCTCTATTTCAGCTTTAATGGTTTTGCACCTGCTTTCTGTAATTCAATTAACTTTAGAAAAAGATACTGCGTTTAATACGGAACTTCTGGTTGAGGAAGTCTGTTTGATTATTGGATGTTGTATACTGTTAGTTATGCTAGCTGTAGTAGCTCATGAAATGAATACAAAGGGTATCAAGACCTTGATACCAGTTAACATTGTTCTAGCATATTCATTTCTTACGCTAACTTCTGCAGCGATTAACATACTCATAACCAATGACAGTATGTTCACTGTCAAATTCTACTCTTGTTTGTTGTTTTATTGTGTAGTTTGTTACAGAATGGAGGTGACAGTTCATGGTAATGTAGACCTATGGTTTAACACATTTTCACTGATCTATATGTCTGTAGCTATTTACATACTACAGGAAGTGAACCTCCATACTTCTCAAAAATGCAATTATTTTTTCAATTTAGAACTTTATCGTTCATGTATGAACACACTTTTAGTTATTTGTAGTAACGGAAGAGGATAAATGTGCAGTTTTATATAAAGATGGCAGTTAAATGCAAGACAAATAAAAGTAATTCAGAAAGATCCTATTATTAAGTTTCATAATGTTTATGCACAACTACATGTAGACCAGATTTGTGTTAGGTGTCATTAACCCATAGCCTGCCACTCACGACTATAGCTCCATATGCAAACAGCTTGGATCCGGATGAGACGCCGAGTAACTCGGCGTCTCATCCGGATCCAAGCTGTTTGACACTCGGACAACATTTTCAGCAATTTTGAGCAACTTTGAAGCACTTTGAAACTTGAAGCAGGCGAGAAATATAGCAGACGACAATTTATTTGGCGGGCTAAGGGTTAAAAAAAGTAACCTTTCTTCCACTGAATATTTATATATAAAGACTCTGCCCAATATGAACATCTTTCATCAGTACTATTGTAATAGCTGATATAACTAGAACGGCTATCACTAAAGGTGATAAATACCCCCACTGTACAGCACTCTGCAGATGTTTTCAATAAGGTTTAAAATAAGGTCAAAGGTGTAAGCCAAGGTCAAAATGACTTAAAAATGGTATATTACACTCTGCAACTCCTGAGTAACAATTATGCCAAGTATCAAGTAAATCAGGTTGAAAGTGAAGGAGAGGTTCAAAGTACAAGATTTTGCCTGCCAATTTTAAGACCATTTTCAAGGACAAAGGTCAAGGTCACAGAGATTTGAAATTTGTGTATTGCATATCTTCTACTCCTGAGTAGCACTTATGCCAATAAGTATAATAAAGAGACTTTTCAACAGAAAAGAGTGAAAACTCATGCCAGACAGATCCTTTCAGAAAACAACTTGCTCCTTCAAGAGTTGCCAGATCTGGGTCTAAACAGTTTTCAAAGAGTGTCAATATACATAAATAGCAGGAAGATGGAGTGTTATTCATGTCTGGTTTTCATATACATGTATATATTTAACTCTTTCAACACTAAGTAACTCTTCCGGGTTATTAATTTCCAATGTTGATCTTTTTAGTTACCAAAACATGAACCAGTCTTTTTGGAATTCTGGGTAGTTTTAATACAAACTGCTTTAAAAATTAGCAAACAGGGTAGACCCTGGTGAGAGGGCTCCTATATAGACCCTCTGATCTGGGTCTACACTATTTGCAAATGTAATGAGTATATTTTAAACACGTTCATGGTGTTGAAAGAGTTAATAGCAGAAAGATGGAGCTTTATTAATGACTGATTTTCATGTTAAAATTTAAAATACATTTTCCACACAATTTAAGAGCAGCTTTGTACAAATATTAAATAACCATATTTCAGTTTTTCTGAAAAATAAGACAAAACATCAGTATAAAGATTATCTTGTTTGTTATTTTAATTAAAATGCTTCAGTTTGTTTGTATATATATGACTATATAAATGGATTGAGGGTTGGTTTTGGTGTTAATCCCTTTATATGTTTATGTAGTCTGAGTGGTTATTGGAATATATACGTACAGTCAATCTTGTATTAGCCCTTGTACCCCATAGCCTGTTTCTAATAGTTTTATACTGAAGATAGGTCATCACTTAAAGCAGGTTGAAAGTAAAGCAGAATGCACCTTAAGGTGCATTCTGCTTTACTTTCAGCCTGATTTAACCTACCATCTGCAATGAGAAAGGAAATATTATTTTGTTCTAGTAAATATTCTTAACTATATTAAGTGGAATCTTTTGCTTTAACAGTAGAGGAATAAATTAAATGCGTACAAAAGCGAATTTATGGGGTATTGGGTTAAGCAAACATCAAATAATAGATCCTTGAGTAGTTTTATTGGCTTAACACATTCAATCCTAGCAACGAGTATACTCGTCATTTAGAAATAGTGTACTTGTGAGGATTACACTTGTCTCATGCAAACAGTGTAGACTCTGATCAGGGTCTAAACTGTTTGTCATTTTTTAAATAAATAAAATTAATTGTACAAATCAACCCTAAATAGTCAAAATGGACTAGACTTATTTTGAAATTGGAATCGCGCATTAAAAGTTTCAGGGGTGAATGAGTAAAACTATCCACATGAGGATCTTGCCAATAAAATTTCAATCAAGCCAATAAGCCTTCTGATCTGGTTCTTCTCTGTTTTCATATGACAAGTGTACACTTCATAAGTACACTGTTTGCACAGGTTAATGGGTTAAGAGATGTGTACACTACTTTGATCAATTATTGAGTGCTTAAATCTATTTACTGTAGGTTAAGTTACTCTACGTTCTTCCGAGTACAGTGCTCCCTACAGTGGTCCTCCGAACAACGATTCCTTACTAACAATGCTTGCCACTGATCCCCAAACAAGAAATTTATGTCTAACACTATCACTGCTGCAATATCGTCTGCTTAAAATTGTCATCTGCTGGTTTTTTTTATCAAAGTTACGCTATTGAACATTTTGACAGAAGAAACATGAAGACGAGTAACAATCAGTTTGAACCCAGATCAGACGCCGCATTATGTGGCGTCTGATCTGGGTTCAAACTGTTTGCAAATGTAGGCCAAGTCCAATTCAGCACTCTAGGGGTATTCATCTCCCTCCCTATAACAACTCCCTCTGAACAACACATACTCTGTGTCTCCCACAGGGTGTTGTTGTAGAGAGGGAAAACTTACAGTATTTCCATGTAAGGAAATATTTTGGAATTTTCTGGTATTCTCAAATAGAAACTATGTACTGTATGTAGATCAAAGCTGCTTGCAAATATATGTTTCTCACCTATTCCACATTCAAACAGGGTAATTGTAAGACTTTACTTGACAGAGAGCTACAAGACTAGAACACCACACTACACTACAAGGCTATGGTGCCACATTGTTACAATGAACAACAAACTTCACCAATTGAAAACAGACAGAGGATATGGTGTCAATGGATCTTGTATCTAATGGTCACTAAAATCAGAAGTTTGCTTGTCTGTACTACAAATTTAACCCATTACCCCTTAAATACGCCTTTTTACACCTTTAAATTATTTCACAACTGAAGAAGATAGTTTAACTTTAAATAGTCATTAATATTTATTATAACATAATTATATTTTCTATATCCTAACAGATGGTAGCTTAAAGCAGGCTGAAAGTAAAGCAGAATTTGCCTTAAGGCACATTCTGCTTTACTTTCAACCTGCTTTAAGTGATCACTTATCTGAAATTCTAGAAACAGGCTATGGGGTAATGGGTTAATGACACAGCAAAAGCTAATATAAAATTCAGAGAGTTCTGGATGAACTGATGGAGTGATGAGCAAACAGGTTGTGTTGAGCAACTAATACTCTTTCAACACTTAATAAATCCTGTGAATTATTAGGTTCCCTTGTGGATCTTTTTAGTTACCAAAATGTGAACCAATCTACTTTGAAGTATTGGTAGTTTAATACAAACTGCTCTAAATTAGCAAATAGTGTAGACCCTGATCAGAGGGCTCAAATAGGTCTGGGTATACACTGTCTGCAAATAGTATGAGTATATTTTTAACAGGTCCATGGTGTTGAAAGAATTAAGGTTTGGGCCAGTAAAAACAATTATAAAGGTTACTTAGTAGCTGGTTGTTATTCAAGTCCAATTTCTTCAACAATATACAGGTTTCTAACACCGGCAGCTCCTCAATGCTGAAATAAAACAAAAATATTACATTAATTCATGTTATTAAGGATACAGTGCTCCCTCTCTACAACAACACCCACGGGAGACAAAGATTGAGTGTGCTGTTCAAAGGGAGTTAAAGCGAGGGAACACCCTTTCAGAGCTGAGCACGACTTCACTTTGATTTGAAAACAGCTTGAATCAAGATCAGACGCCAGGTTACACAGAGTCTGATCTGGATTTAAGCTGTTTGCAAATGTAAGCTAATTTCCCTCCATGTAACAACTCCCTCCAAACAACACACACATTCTTTGTCTCCCATTGGGTGTTGTTGCAGAGAGGAAGCACTGTGATCTATTCATCTGCATTATTACTTTAGAATGTCTCTACACTGAAAATGCATTTAAAAAAAAAAAATCACTGATACTGTAAATGCAGGTGGGTTTCTCCTTTACTTTCATTTTATAAGCAGAAAAAAGCAATTCTCTTGAAACAGTTAGTTTGATTTAACCTCAAACCCCATAGCTTAATTCTAGTTTTGAAAATAAGTGACCACTTAAAGCAGGATGAAAGTAAAGCAGAATGTGCCTTAAGGCACATTCTGCTTTACTTTCAGCCTGCTTTAAGCTACCCTCTGATAGAATAAAGAAAATTGTTCTTATCATACCTATTCATATCTGTATCAATTGGAATTATTTTCCTCAGTGGAGAAATATACTGAATGCGCTAATAGGAACTTTTAAGGGGTAAAGGGTTAAGTAAATACATGACACACTCTTCGCTTACCTGTTTTGACATAAGACTAGTTTATTCAGAAGTGGCAGCCATGTTGAAGCAAGTTCTTGTAAACAGGAAATACTGTTGTCACCCAACAACAACTCCTGTAGTAGCACCTGGTTGGTCAGTATTGGTACCTAAAATGAGAAAGCAGTGTACAGTTAAACCTTACTCTTACAACCACTAGATTGTATTATTACCTAATGCTCTATATAACTTGTAATTCGTTATTTTTGACTGTTTTGCTGTATTGTTCTGACATTGCCTAATCCGGGGGAAATAGTTTTAACTATTGCCCTCTAGGACAAACTGTTTCCATGCGCGAAAAAGATGCGCAGAAGTTCTCAAAGCAGTGTCATTGAGAAGTTTCCCCGTACCCGGAATTGCCGTACTGTAATGAAACAGTATTGAATAATTATCATTGATTGGTGTCTGGTGGAGGTTTAATACTTTATTTCATGCTTTATTATTATTTATAGCAATACTATAATCAATAATACGACTTCATAATACACATCAAGTTTCGCCGCTATCCTTTATACAGAAAATATCACGGACCCGAACATTACAATAATGTGCGGATGTAAACATGCAAGCGCTTACAAGAAGACGCTGATCAGTCATCAGACGTCTGTCAAAAATTCAAAATGTATATTATTAGTTACACGGTATTTCGACACCCTGCCGGAATGCCTAGTGACGAATTTATGCCCAGTCTAGATCCAATATAAGAAAGGCAACATACATAATCTGACAAAGTTTTACTCAATTGACCCTAAAAGTTGACACTTGAAATTGACATCATGTCACTGAAAACTCTCGCGCTACAAATCTATACAGTTAAACCTCGGTTTCTGGAACTCGCATAAATAGAATTTACCTGCATTTCTACAGATAGGCCTAAATGCCATAAACCCGCTTCTTTTTAAAACGCCTCTGTCGAAAATATCCGTATTTCAAGCTTAAAAGGTGGCATAACGTGTACAGTTTCAGTCTATCAGAGTCCAAGAATTTATGATGACTGGAAATAATAAATCTTATTTCATTTGTATTTTGGCTCAGATTAATTCCTTTTGAAAATCTAGTTAGCCCTATATAAAGTATTAGGTAATAAAACAGTTATTTCATGTGTGTTAGGGGAACAGTCAAAACTATTGTCCCTCGTTATCAGGGAAGACATTTCGAACTGTTGCCCTCGGCCTTGGGCAACAGTTCGAAAGTCTTCCCTGATACCTCGGGCCAATAGTTTTGACTGTTCCCCAAACACACATGAAATAACTGTATATTAATTATTATTATTATTATTATTATTGCCAGATTCATATAGCGCTCTTTTCACACAGGGGTTGTGCGTTCAAAAGCGATTCACTTAAGAAATGAACTGATTTTTTTCGGTGTTCAAGCGAAATGAACGACAGAAAATTATCGGCAAATTCCATGAATCGCGCTAGCGATTCATGGTAAATTTGCTGATAATTTTATGTCGTTCATTTCGCTTGAACGCCGAAAAAAATCAGTTCATTTCTTATATTTACAATATATTTGCTGTAATTTCTAACATTAAATAAACATTTTGTCAGTACGCATGTATGTTTAATCCATATTAGAGGTCGATAACACGAATAATGTGTACCCTATAAGGAACAGCCATGACCGATTTACTGAATCTGTGTACATTCGAAAGCAGAAAAAATAAGTTCCATTGTCAACAACTTGACAGTTTGGCGCGAAAAATGCTGATTTATGACGTCATTAGAAGTGACGTAATTTTAAAGTAGGATAAATATATCGGGGTTTTATTGTCATAAAAAAACGCAGATATAGGCCGCTGTTTATAAGGTAGATTCTTATGTCAATTGTCTTGCAATTTATCTCATTTATAAAGAAGAATATTAGTCGGGAATCATGGTTTCCACTAGTAGGAAGGCATAGATCGGTTAAGAGCAAATTTTGAAAAAATCCGCCAAATGTTTGCTGCCCCAAGTTCTAAAGATTAATTCGCGAATGAAAACTGCATATGCCCCGCCTCCCCTTCGAAACTTTTCCACAAGTCCCGCCCTCTGGAAAATTGGTGTTTATTTGAAATGAACACACTTTTTGTCAATGGAATTGAATGGGGCGATTGTAAATATATGAAATTATATAATTGTACCTACAAAGCGAGAAAAGACAAATAACTACAATTAGATCTAAAATTATGAAGTGTTTATGACAGGTGACTGCTTAAAGCAATGGGATAGTAAAACAAAAAGCACCTTGCTTTAAGCTGCCATCTGTCTTTTATAATATCAATTAGCCTTCTTTTTAGTGGTTGTATTAGAGGGGCTTTATTGTTTATAAATGTAAACAGAACTTTACATGTTATTTAAACACAGGGTAATGAAAGATGAGATAGCTCACTTTTTGCAAACATAAACCAAATATGCACAAATAAATAGGCCTTAATTTCAGAGCACAAATGCAGCACAAATGCTTTGTGTAAAACTGACCTTTAAGAGATTATTTGACGACATATCAAGCGACTCAAGAAGGCAAAGTTTGTCTACATCTTCCAACAATTGTAAATGGTTATAGGATATGTCAATCATCTGTAAAGTGGGCGTGTCTCCAAGACCCTGAGTGGTAATCAGCTGATTGTGTGACATCTTCAAGGTACATAGTCTTCTTAGGGTCTCCATTCCACCTACAAAGAAGTTGGAAAACATTTTTATCAGGATAGACAAATCTTAATCAGAGCACCAGATAAAGGTAGTTTTTCAAAAACTAAAATCTTTATTTCTGAATTAAACCCTATGGTGTCACTACCCATTAGAATCGTCTCGAAGAGACGATTCTAATGAGTAGTAACACCATAGGATTTGGTGCTGAAATGAGTGAGAAAATGTTTGATTTGTTGAAATAACTACCTCTTATCTGGAGCCCTGTTAATGGAAGAAAAACATTCATCAATATATCTAGGATATGAATATCTCACCCTCCGGATCAGAAATCCAAGCAGGAACAAGGCTTGCCCCATTTCTGCATGAATTTCTGATCCTGGGATTAGATATTCTTATCCTAGATGAAGACTCATGATGGATTCTTATAATCATGGATGGCCTAAAACACCATATTGGATGTCAAGGGGTTGGATATATAGGATCTGTCATGAGTAGATATTTGAGACAATCTGATCTCAACCGAGTCTAGAATTGAAATGTTATTAAGGGAGCCTTGGCGAGCTTAAAAACCTTTTCTTTTCAAGACAAGGTTAAGATCAGCTTGTCTCAAAGATTGACAAGCAAAAGATTCTTTTTCTCAAATAACCAATGATTTTAAGCTATTTTTTTTTTAAAGCAATAGGCCTTTTTTTAATCCCAGTGATGTGATCACGCGTTTATAAATAGCGACATTATAGTAAATTCATCAAATTGATCTCACACATGTTAGAGACAAGGATATTCATGATCGTTGTTCGCTATTGAAAACAGAGGTAGTTATGTGAGAAAATAATTTCTTTTCCACTGTAGCTTACCTAGCCGTGTAATATTGTTATGACTCATATCCAGCCAGCGTAGATTGGTGCAGTTGTCTAGGCCATGGATAGAGGACATTCTGTTATTTGAAACATTCAAATACTGTAACTGGCCAATATCCTTCACATCTAGAAACTCTATCTTGTTGTTCTGCAAACAAATGTTGAACCAACAGTCAATTACAGTAAAACCTCTCTATTAGAACCACTGAATTGTGTTAATCAACAGGTGTTTAAGGCAGGTGACTGCTGAAAGCAAGGTGAACGGAAAACAGACAGCTCCTTCAGGAGCTTTCTGTTTCACATTCACCTTGCTTTAACCCTTTCCTCCCTGAAACCTCAAATGGACAATTCTAATTTTCAATTTAGTCTTGTCCATTTTTTACTTTTTAGGGCTGATTTTTACGATATATGTCAAAATGACAAACAGTAAAGACCCTGATCAGAGGGCTCCGTATGGATCCCTCTGATCAGGGTCTACACTGTTTGCATAGGACAAATGTACCCCTCACATGTACGCCGTTTGCAAATGAGGCATATATGCGTGACTAGGGTTCAAAGAGTTAAGCTGTCACCTGTCTTTTATGCAGTCAATTAACCTTCTTTTTAGCAGTACATTAGCAGACAAAAGGTTTATGCAAATTAAAGATATTGGAATACATCTTATTCCACATACTGGAATCATCAAAAAGAGATAGTTCTATGAGTAGTCACAACATATAGGTTTTGTGATGAATATGTTAAATTTCTTATGTTGAGTTGGAATAAAGTGTAGCTTTGATCTTGCTTTACACAGTCACCTGCCTTAAAAACAAGTGGGGGGGGGGGGGGAATAAATTAAATGCGTCAAAAGGCATATTTATTGGGTAATAGGATAAATGAAATTTCAGCACTATTTTGCTTACCCTGATATCTAGATACTGAAGCTGTTTGCACTGACCAAGTCCGTCCACAGCCACCAGGTTACAGTTGTTCAGAGCCAGGTACTTCAGACCCCAACACTTACCAAGGCTGGATACATTGTTGCCTGGAAGGTCACTTAACTGGACTGTCGTCACCTGTTCAGAATTGAAAGTTATTGATTCATGAGCTCAGAAGCATGTATTATGGCCATGGGCTTTTTGATTTGCAGTCTTTGTTCTCTAAATTTTACATTTTATACTTCCCTGCAAAATCTGGATACCATACGTGAATTCACGCAAAAAAATCAGCACGCTAATACAATTTTTTCTCCCACTCTCTGTATTAAAATTACAATAAATCATAAATTCGATCTCCAAAAGTGTTTCTGGCCTCATTTTCGATAGTTCATTCCAGTCAAAACATGACCCAGGGCTCGAGTAATATGATTGTTTGACGGTGTATACCTAAGGCAATCAATGCAGAATTAATTAGTCAGATTTGAAGAAAGGGCTTCTTATTGGTTGAAACATAAAACTGTAACTATTGTTGTTAAAAGATGACTTCTTGGAAAACATCACATGATTCTTTTCAAAGAAAATCTTTATTTCTTTCAAAGAAAATCATTGTCTGATTTTGATAGTCTGAATTGATGGTTAACTCACATCAACACAGGGTAGTCAACAGCTCATACACAGAAGGAGACAGATACATGCTTACTGAAGCAGGTGCAACAACAAATGGTTGCAAATTGAAACTGGATAAAAGAAAGCATTAAACCTCCTTCTTTACCTTAATATGACATGCTGAAATACAGGACATCTGATCTGGATCTAAACTGATTGCAGAGTGCAGTCTGCCTTGGCAGTAAAGGAACTAAACAAAAATATATTTAAAAGTGTGACTCTTTCAACACTAAGTAACTCATCTGGGTTATTAAGTTCCCTTGTGGATCATTTTAATTACCAAAATGATAACCAATTTTCTTAGAATTCTGGGTAGTTTAAAAAATACTGGTTTAAATTAGCAAACAGTGTAGACCCAGATCAGAGGGCTCCTGTAGGAATCCTCTGATCTGGATCTACCCTGTTTTCAAATGCAATGAGTATTTTTTTTAAACAAGTCCATGGTGTTGAAAGAGATCAGTTTAAGAAACCATACCTGTTTTAGGGAAGCAACTCTTGCGGCCTGTGTGATGATATTCTCAGACAAGAGAGGCAGCTTCTTTGCGGAGGAAGGCCTTCTCAGTGGCCTTTTGGAAATACCAGCCTTAAGCTTCCAGGGCTCATTTGATACTTTACTAAAACACAAACAAAAACAACAATGTTTAGCTGATTACTCCATAGCCTGTTTCTATTGTTGAAAGACAGGTGACCATCTGACCGACCACTTAAAGGTTTGGTTTGAATGGTTTATTATTAACCTCTGTTTCTGCCAACTTTAGGCTAATTGGATATCCCAATTTGACATTGGTAAAAAGCTACACATATAGCTTATATTTCAAAGTGTTATTGTAATGACATACCGACTCTAAATAAAATCTGTTACTTGTATCTGGTATCAAAGAGAGAAGCAGATATAGAGGAACCAAGGCGATGCCCTACTCTTTTTCAATAGAGCCCTCTGATTCTTTCGCTTGCCCAGAGTATAGCACTGATACATGGGACAGTGGTTTAACCCTTTACCCCATAAATACGCCTTTTGACACCTCTAATTTATTCCTCTTCTGATAAAATAGTTCCAATTTATACAGTCATTAAAAAGTATCATAAGAAATATTTTATATATGTTCAATCAGATGGAAGCTTAAAGCAGGGTGAAAGAAAAGCAGAATGCGCCCTAAGGCGCATTCTGCTTTACTTTCAACCTGTTTTAAGTAGTTATCTATCTTCAAAACTAATAACAGACTATGGGGTAATGGGTAAAAAGTCTCATCTGAAGGACTTGTTCAAGTGGAAGATCAAATTCAGGACCTCTGTATTGACACTTTTAACGCAGTGATTAGGCTTACTTTTGCCTCATTGAAAACACTTTTTCATACTTATACAAATTCCAAATAGAACTACCTTTTCATGGTAAACATTTTCCTATATCCTGCCAGTTACTTTCTTTAGCCATTACCCCTCAGATATGCTATTTTACACCTCTAATTTATTCCTCCACAAATGAAAATAGTTCCACTTTATACAGTCATAAAATTAAATAGGCAAATATGGTACATGTAGCTTAAAACAGGCTGAAAGTAAACCAAAATGTGACTTATGGCACATTCTGCTTTACTTTCAACCTGGTTTAAGTGGACACCTATCTTGAATACAAGAAACACTCTAAAAGGTAATGATTAGACACCTTTGATTAATTCTCACTTCAGACATATTCCCACAGTAAAACCTCACTATAATGACCACTAAATTGTGTAAATTATTAGGTATTTAAGGACAGGTCACTGCTTAAAGCAAGGTGTACCTAAAACAGAAAGCTCCTTAGGAGCTTTCTGTTTTACGTTCATCTTGCTTTAAGCTGTCACCTGTCTTTTATGCAGTCAATTTGCCTTCCTTGTGGTCATAATTTAACCCATTACCCCATAAATACACCTTTTTGCTCTTTTAATACATTCCACCACAGAAGAAAATAGTTCAAATTTATACAGTCATGAATTTGCACCATAAGAAACATGATCTTTATCCTAGCAGACAGTATCTTAAAGCTGAAAGAAAGTAAAGCAGAATGCGCATTAAGGCGCATTCTGCTTTACTTTCAGCCTGCTTTAAGCTACCATCTGCTAGAATATTGAAAATAATAATTGTTATACAATTTCATAACTGTATAATTTGGAACTATTTTCCTCAGTGGAGAAATAAATTAAAGGAGTAAAAATGTGTATTTATGGGGTAATGGGTCAAGTAGATTTATATCTTCAATACTAGAAACAGGCTATGGGGTAATGGTTTAATAGAGAGGTTTTACTCTATTTTTCAATAAACAGTAAATACTCACCTCCATGGTAAACAGTCTTTGATAAACTGTAACCTCAGTTTCTCCAGTGGTTCAGGCAGACAGTCTATATTCTCTACCTTGGAGGGTTCCTTTGCATCTGTAGAGGCAGTGCTGAATGAAGACAAAAAGAAAATTTAAATCAAACGAACAACAAGTAGTCCTAAGGTCTAGGCTTTGTTACTTGGCAGCCATTTATTGGTACTTCAATATGTATTGAGTGGGATATGGAGATGATTACCCATCAGAGCTAAAGTTATTGTTTGGGTATTTAATTCTGACAGACAGACAGACAGATAAACAGACAGATGGACAGACATACGACTGGACAGATTGTATAAAAAAGACTGCCTTCAATAAACGCTTATGCCTCATGTAACACAATCTCTTAGACTATCTTAACCCTTTCCCCCATAGAAGCACCTTTAAAGGCATTCAATTTATTCCTCCCTTAAAGAAACAAGTTCCAATTTATACAGTCATTATCACATTTAGGAAGATCCTAGCAGATGGTAGCTTAAAGCAGGCTGAAAGTAAAGCAGAATGTGCATTTTAAAAGGCACATTCTGCTTTACTGTCAACCTGCTTTAAGTTGTCACCTACCTTCAATACTAGAAACAGGCTATGGGGTAATGGGTTAAGAGTGGTTACAATAGCATTGTTCTACTGTACACACAAACCTTGTTCCACCTTCATCTTTCCTTGCACTTCTTGGAGTTTTGACTCTTGGAGTTTTGGTTCTTGGAGTTTTAGCTCTTGGAGTCTTGGGCCTTGGAGTTCTTGGACTTGAATTTTCAAACTGATCTCTTTGTTTCACTATGTTAGCACTTCCATCACATACTGTTTTAGTGGCATGATTATCTTTTGCTGTATCTGTTTCACCATTGATAACCTTGTCCTCGTTTTGAACATGACCACTTGCATTGGCTTCTTTTGAGATTTTAGCATTTGTATCAGCTGAACTTGAAGCCGCTGCTATTTCTTTTTCTTGTTCATTTCTATCATTTTCCAACAGTTTATTGTCACCAAAGTTCTTTTTATCTCCATCATGATTTTCAGGTTCTGTTTCAATAACACTATTTTGTTCCTTTTCCTTCTGTTTTGCATCTATTGCTAGTTTTCCCTCTTTCCCTTTTCTCTCTTCAACTTCTTCACTTTTTCTTTTATCTTCTTCCTTTTTCTGTTTTGTTTCCTCCTCTTTTCTCCTTTTCTCCTCTTCTTTTTGACGTTTTAATTCCTCTTTCTTTCTTTTTTCTTCCTCTTCCTTCATTTTCTTTTCTTCCTTTTTTCTCTGTTCTTCCTCCAACTTTCTTTTCTTCTCTTCTTCTTTCCTCAATTTCTCCTCTTCCTTTTTCCTTTGTTTTTCCTCCTCTTTTCTCTTTTTTTCTTCTTGCTGCAAAATTTTATAAAAAACATAATCATGATTTTGCATCTTAACTCTTACAACAATAATTAACTGTTATGATTTATTATGTTCCTTTGCGGATTATGTTTGTTACCCAAACATGAACCAGTCAACTTGGAATTCTGAGTAGAATAATAATTACTGGTCTAAATTAGCCAACAGAGCAGACCCAGATCAGAGGGCTCAAAAAGGTTCCCTCTGATCAGGATCTACACTGTTTACAAATGTAATGAGTATATGTATATCAGATAGGTCCATGGTGTTGAAAAAATTACCAACACCATAATAATTACAAACATGATTGTTGCATCTTTATAGCCTAAGCATCGTAACAATCAAGTCCTATATAACTTATAACACTGTACACATCCAGAATGGCAAACAACAAGAGTCCTGCATAAAATATGTATTAACTTTTTCAACAACATGGATTTGTTTAAAATAAATTATAGTCTTTACATTTGCAAACAGTGTAGACCCAGATCAGAGGGCTCCTATAGGAACCCTCTGATCAGGGTCTACACTGTTTGCTAATTAAGAGCAGTATTTATGTAACTACCAAAAATTCAAAATAGACTGGTTCTTGTTTTGGTAACTAAAAATATGCACAAGGGAACCTAATAACCCACAAGAGTTACTTAGTGTTGAAAGAGTCAACGTAACTATTGCTATGATAACAAGGCATTGCAAACAAGTACCCTCGCTGAGTTCTATGCAGTGATAATTTTAAAAATCATATGAATGAGTCCGCGGGATGCAAATTCCGTAAACAATGAGTCCTTGAGACAAACATTGAGTCCTTGAGGTGAAAAAATAACCCAATATCCCTTAACTTATTTCTAGTTTTGAAGACAGGTGACCACTTAAAGCAGGTAGAAAGTAAAGCAGAATGTGCCTTAAGGCACATTCTGCTATACTTTCAACCTGCTTTAAGCTACAATTTGCTTATGAGTAATAGGTTAATAAAGGCTAGAAAAGCTATGGGTCCATGGGACTCGCAACTTTTTAAATAATGAGTCCCTGGCAAATTTAATGAGTATAGGACTCGGGATGCGCAGGTAAAATTATCACTGTCTATGTACAGTAACAATTACATGTATCTAGTTTTCAACATGGTTGTTGAGGGTATAAAGAGGTTTGTCTGTATGATTGTACCTATGTCATGAAAGTTGTCCTTGCACAACCTGTCAAACTCTATTAATAGGAAAGATAACCTACTTTTTGGCCAAAAAAATTCAAAACATGGTCTGGTAATAAAAAGGGTATAGTAGTTGTGAGCACTTTTCAAAACTTAAAAATATATTCAAAATTTAATCGCAGAGACTGTGTTCAATGTCAAGGTCACAGGGGTAAAATGACAAATGGCATGGTGAATAATATATTTTTAAAGTGATTTAGAGATACAGTACTCCCACCATAGAATGGTTCTCCAAGCTAAAACGATTCCCTCCATACAACAACGCTTGTCGCTCTTCCCCCAAACAAGACAATTACGTCCAACCTATTCATGGCTGCAATGTTGTCTGCTGTTTTTCTCAAAGTTACATATTGGACATTTTGATCTAAAAAATGTAATGACAAGTGACAAACAGTTTGAATACAAATGAGGCGCTGCGTTATGCAGTGTCTGATCTATATTCAAGCTGTTTGCAAATGTAAGCCAATTTCCCTCCCTATAAAGACTCCCTCCAAACAATTTACACACTTTTTGTCTCCCATTGGGTGTCGTTGCATATAACTGTACTTTTTCTGCTAACATAATAATACTCTGACAAAATAATTCAGTTACTTTTTTCCTTTCTTCTTCTTCCTTCAGTCTACGTTTTTCTTCTTCTTTTTGTTTCTTTTCTAATTCTTTCTGCTGTTTTTCTTCTTCTTTCAATCTTTTCTTTTCTTCTTCTTTCTTTTTTTCCTCTTCTTCTTTAGTTCTGAGAAAGAGAATGGAATTGAAAATAGATATTTAAATACCAGTATATAGTTTGCGCATCAGCGTTCAAGTTAAGCAGTCACCTCAGCAGCCAGTGACATCATTATTGCATGCAGTTGAGTATCTAAAACATAGCAGCCCTCTGATCTGGGTGTACACTGTTTGCAAAAGATGAATATTACTTTTTCTAGTACTGTATGAGTCGAAAGTAAAAGCTTTCTGATTTTTTAAACTTTATTCAATTTACTTCGATCATGATTCAAGCAACATTAACTTATACAAATTACTCTCAATGGTTCGAATCGTGCGTATTGGTCACATCCCTGGGAGGAAACCGGAGTGCCAAGAGAAAACCAGCCCATGTGTCTGAAGCTTTCTACTTCACATTGATTTCACATTCACTGCACAAAGAGGAGGGACTGGAACACATATTTTTTCAAAATTGTCGAGTTTTTATCCTAGCAGGTTTTATCTTAAAGCAGGCTGAAATTAAAGCAGAATGTGCCTTAAGGCACATTCTGCTTTACTTTCAACCTACTTTAAGTAATCGCGATTGAAAAATAGAAATTTTGAAATCGTAGGAGTTTTCATGATCAACTTATGGCAGGCCTGGTTTACCTACATCGCACCAAACTACCTCACACGTGCTGAAGAAGGAGGTGTGATACCTCCGAAAATTATACATGTAAAAATATTGCTAAGATATATGAACAAGAGGGTCTGAAGGCCCTGATATCGCTCACCTATTGTACTGAAGCCCGATAGCTTTGCCTTTCTGTTTCATCAGTTTTAATATAAATCCATTTAGTTTGTGGTAAAGCATGTAAACAATTTTGAAATACAACCTCATAATTCTAGTACAGTAGAGTACATCAAGGGCAGATAACTAGAGCCTAAACAATACTGAAAGGAAGCCTTTTCTAGCATTTCAAAGTATATCAAGGGCAGATAACTATTGCCACAATGATTAGATTTCAACAATAATTGCACTCTTTCGAGAACTTATAGCTATATACTTTGTTTGCAAGTGTAATTAAAATCTATTGAAAACTGTAGTTGCAAAGTGTAAACGCTGTAAGATATGGCATTTTCAGCAATTTAAGGGCAGATAACTCTTGACCTATGGGTTGCGTTTCAACCATAATTGCACTTATTCGAACTCTTATGATCATATACAATCTGTGAAAGTTTGAAAAAGACTGGGATAAAAAGTGTGGCCTCTAAAGTGTAAACACTGTTAAATATGGCATTTTCAGCAATTCAAAGGTTAATAACTCTTGACCTATTCTGATTTCAACAATAATTGCGCTCATTCAAACTCTTATGGTAATATACAATCTGGGCAAGCTTTAGAAAGATTGGATAAATATTGTGGCCTCTAGAGTGTAAAACTGTTAAATATGGCATTTTCAGCAATTCAAAGTTAGATTACTCTTGACCTATTTGTCCGATTTCAACCATAATCAAACTCATCAGAACTCTTATGGAAATAAACAATTTGAGCAAGTTTGAGAAAGACTGGATAAATATTGTGGCCTCTAGAGTGTAAACACTGTTAAATATGGCATTTTAAGCAATTCAAAGGTTGATAACTCTTGGCCTATAGGTTTGATTACAACCATAATCGAACTCATTCGAACTCTTATGGTAATATACAATCTGAGCAAGTTTGAGAAGATTGGATATATATTGTGGCCTCTAGAGTGTAAACACTAAAATTGTTGAAGCCGCACGACGGACATTCAAGGATTGCAAAAGCTCACCCTGAGCTAGCTCAGGTGAGCTAATAACAAATCAATATGGGTCTAAAAAAACAGTCTTTTTAAGTACATCAATATATGCTATTAGCAGAAGCAAAACTCCAAGAATCAAAAGTTGAAATCAGAAAATTTGTAAAAGGACATAACAAACAGACCTCTGTTGTTCTGCCAACTCTTTTTGTTCTTCTTTCCGTGTCTCTATCTCAATTTCTACCTCCTTGATTCTTTCGTCCTCTCTTTGCTTTCTTCTTGTCTCTTTCTTTTCATTTAGTGATGGCCCCACCTCTTTTCTTACTCTGCAATCAACAAATAAAACATGATAGACCTATAATATACATGTAATATACAAATTAATTTAGTGCCTCATATGATATTTGCCTTTAATACTGGTTTACAGAAATGTGTATGTAAGACATCCATTAAGCTATTTATCCTTTATCCCATAGCCTGTTTCTAGTTTGAAGACAAGTGAGCATGTAAAGCAAGTTGAAAGTAAAGCAGAAGGTGCATTCTGCTTTACTTTCAACCTGCTTTAAGCTACCAACTGTTAGGACATAGAAAATGTTTCTAATAGTACATATTTAGGATTTTATCAAATGGAAAAAATGTCTTCGTTGGAGGAATAAATCAAAAGCGCTAAAAGATACTTCTATTGGAGAATGGGTAAACCATTCCCAGTCATAAAATCCATGGTTTCAAAATGATTATCATCAGCATTTGAGTGAAAGGGTAAAGAGAATATGCTTGTGACACAAATACTGTTATTTATGTATATACAGTGCTTCCTCTCTACAACAGCCCTCACAACAACAATTACGCTGTTCCCCACTAAGCAAGACCATTATGTCTAACACTTTCACTGCTGCAATTTCTTCTGCTTAGAATTGTTGTTTGCCGTTTTTTCTCAAAGTTACGTATGGACATTTTGACAGAAGAAACATAAACAGTTTGAACCCAGATCAGACGCCGTGTTACGCGTCGCCTGATCTGGGTTTAAACTGTTTACAAATATACTCCAAGGGTATTAATTTTACCTCCTTATCACAACTCTGTCACTAACAGAACACACTATCTTTGTCTTCAATTGGGTGTTGTTGAAGAGAGGGAGCTCTGTTCATCATTAAGTCTACTTTTATATCTTCTAATCTTTGAAACATTGACAGTGATAATTTTAGAAATCAGATAAATGAGTCCTCGGGATGCACATCCTGTAAAACAATGAGTTCTTGAGACAAACATTGTGTCCTTAAGGTGAAAAATTAACCCACTATCCCATAACTTATTTCTAGTTTTGAAAACAGGCGACCACTTAAAGCAGGTTGAAAGTAAAGCAGAATGTGCCTTAAGGCACATTCTGCTTTACTTTCATCCTGTTTTAAGCTACTATTTGCTTATGAGTACTGGTAATAGGTTAATAAAGGCCAGAAAAGCTATGGGTCCATGGCACTCGCAACTTTTTAAATTATGAGTCCCTGGCAAATTGAATGAGTATAGGACTCGGGATGCACAGGTAAAATTATCACTGAATCATTGTGGTAAAACTCACCTATAACCTCTAAACCTACTCTGTATGCGGACTGCAGCTTTCTCTTGTCGTTCATTCTGTCTCTTCCTTTCCTGTTCCAGCAATAGTTCATGTTCCTTCCTCTGTCGCTCAGTCTCTGCCTGTAATACTGCCATATCCTCCTGAAACAACATAGCACAACTGTAAGAATTGTAGCTCTTTCAATAAGGAAGAAATGAATCTTTTTCTTCATAGCTTGTGTTCTGTAACCCTATCAAATATGCCTTTTAGCCTTTAATTTATTCCTTGAATGCAGAAAAATAGTCCCTCAATCTGTACTGTTAGAAATGTTTTCTATCTAAGAAGATGGTAGCTTGAAGGAGATTGAAAGTAAAGCAGAAAGTGCCTTAAGACACATTCTGCTTTACTTTCAACTTGCTTCTAGTGGTCAACTCTTTATACAGTCATGAATATGTACTGAAAGAAATGTTTTCTATATCCAAGAAGATGGTAGCTTAAAGGAGGTTTTAGTGGTCATCTGTTTCAAGACTAGAAACAGGCTATGGGGTAAAGGGTTAAAGGCAAGTGGCAGTTTAAACCAGCTGAAACACATATAACACAGAACTCTTCTAAAGGACAATTGTGCTTTACTTTTAACCTGCTTTAATTTGCAAAATATCAAGATGTAGGGAAAGTTTTCTACATACCTAAATCATGATAGTGTAGATGTGTAAAGAAGCATTTCAAACAGGAAGATAATTGTACATAGTAAACCTCTCTATTACTACCACACAATTGTGTTAATTATTAGGTGTTTATGACAGGTGAGTGCTTTAAGCAAGATGGGAGTAAAGCAGTAAAGCAGTTTTACTGTCACCTAAAGGAGCTTTCTGCTTTACTGTCACATTCAAGCTGTCACCTGTCTTTATACAATCAATTAACCACCCTTTAAGTGGTCGCAATGGATGTTGCTATGAAGAGAAACAATGTTAATTTCTGGTTCTCTTACCTCAAACTTCTTTCTACTCATCTGCATTTCTTCAAATACTTTCTCTTCCTGTCTTTCAATTTCTTTCTGGGCTGCCTGAAAATACAAAAATCCAATTTCAATATACATGTATGTACTGTACAACGGCCCTCCTAACAACGATTCCCTTCTTACAACAATGCTTGTGGCTGTTTCCCAAACAAGACAGTTATGTCTTACACTTTCACTGCTGCAATATCGTCTGCTTAACATTGTCATCTGCTTTTTATTCTCAAAGTTACATATTAGTGGACATTTTGACAGAAGAAATATGATGAGTGACAAACAGCTTGAATCCACATCAGACGCAGTGTTAAACAGCATCTGATCTGAATTCAAGCTGTTTGCATATGTAAGCCAAGTCTTAATTTTCCTTCCCTATAACAACTCCTTCTGAACAACTTGGTGTTGTTGTAGAGAGGTACCACTGTATTACAACCACTCAAATAAATGTTTGGCTTTCAAAGCGGCTAAAGTTAAAAGTAAAATAGAAACCCAATAAAATGTCAAAAACAGATCCAACAGATCAGAGTTTCTAGGCATCTGGTTTGGATCTAAACTGTTTGGAAACATTGCAAAGTTGATATTTATAGTGAAAAAATTAAATTGCAGCTAGTTGATTTCATAAACTTTCATTGTCAATCATGAACATGCTATTTTCCCTTCAGAGTTCTAGTTAACCCAGTACACCATAAATACGCCTTTAATTAATTCCTTTACTGAAGAATATAGTTCCAATTTATACTTTCAAACTGCTTTAAGTGGTCACATATTTTCAAAACTAGAAACAGGCCTTGGTTAAATGGGTTAAATCTTTTCTCCAAATGGGTGTTGTTGAATAGAGGGAGCACTGTTCCAGCAAACAACACTGCTTGCTATGGCTCAGTTAAGATCTTCACATTTTACATGCAGCAAAAGTTGCTAAGCATCAGGGTTACCTCTCTCTCTAAGGCTAGAGTCTGCTCCTGTCTTTCAATCTCCTGTCGTTTCCATAGTCTTTCCTCCTCAACCCGTCGCTCCCTCACCTCCTCCACATCCCGTCTGTATGCCTCATCCTGTAGAATCAGTTAACACTATGTAACTCTTGTGGGTTATTACATTCCCTTGTGGGTAATTTTAGTTACTAAAACAAGAACCAGTCTACATTTGTATATGGAATTCTGGGCAGTTTAAAAAATACTGTTCTTTATATGCAAACAGTGCAGATCTGGATCAGAGGGCTCCTAAAGGAGTCCTCTGATCTGGGTCTACACTGTTTGCAAATGCAATGAGTATGTTTTAAACAGGTCATTGGTGTTGATAGAGTTAAATTGTAATATATGAGTAGCACATAACTAAAATATATCAGCCATCAAATAGGTCACTCTTCACTTGTATCTTAAAATTCCACAACCTCCTTCTTCTAAGACAACTATTTTCTTATGGTAAGCAACACAGAACACCAGATAAGGGTAGTTTATCAAAAACTAAAATCTTTATTTCTGAATTAAACCCTATGGTGTCACTACTCATTAGAATCGTCTCTTCGAGACGATTCTAATGAGTAGTAACACCATAGGATTTGGTGCTAAAAAGAGTGAGAATTTTTGGATTTGTTGAAATAACTACCTCTTATCTGGAGCCTTGCAACACACATGCAAAGTACACACATCATGATACATACATGAAACTAAATCTCCTGCTGAGATAGCCCTTTGAAGAAATGCTATAAAACCTGTGTCTTGCAGAGATTAACTGTTTCTTTCAACCACCTTTAAGTTTACCTCTTGCAACACTAAGTAGCTCTTGTGCGTTATTACATTCCCTTGTGGGTCATTTTAGTTACTAAAACAAGAACCAATCTACTTGGAATTCTGGGTAGTTTAATAAATAGTGGTCTACATTAGACAAACAGTGCAGACCCTGATCAGAGGGCTCCTATAGGAGCCTTCTGATCTGGGTCTACACTGTTTGCAAATGTAATTGGTATATTTTAAACAGGCCCATGGTGTTTAAAGGGTTAATTGGAACTCTGATCCAGGAATTTCTGTAATCCATTAAAGTTCAACTAAATAATTCAGACCTTCTTGATTTTATCAATCCTCTCTTGGTATCTCAGCTCCAGTTTTTCCAGCTGATTACGCAACATTTTCTGTATTTCAGCGGACTGGGGCGTCTGTCCATTCACGAGGCCGTTGACTGGAACCAGGTCCTGGCTTACTGGTACTTCATCTTGGCCTGGAAACACAAAATTGTAAAAAGTGTTTAACCCAATACCCTATAAATACGCCTTTTTACATCTTTAATTATTCCTCAACTGAAAAAAAATAGTTCCAATTTTTTCAATCATGAATAGGTTTCATAAGAAGTATTTTTTATATTCTAGCATATGGTAGCTTAAAGCAGGCTGAAAGTAAAGCTGAATGCATCTTAAAGCACATTCTGTTTTAATTTCAACCTGCTTTAAGTACCAAGTTGTTTATAAAACCAGAAACAGGCTATGGGGTTATAGGTTAATCCATTACCCCATAGCCTGTTTCTGGTTTTGAAGACAAGTGACCACTGAACTTTTTGCATGCTGAGCGAGTTTTACGTCTGCAACAATTGTCTTTTTCTATTGTTCTAAAAATAGATTTTTCTAAGTTTCTTTTCAAAAAGGGTCAGAGTTTCAAACAGTTTGAATCCTGATGAGACGCCGTATTATGCTGCATCTCATCTGGATCCAAACTGTTTGCAAAGGTTATCCCCGTGGCAAATTAGCCACTAGCATGGTAAGAGTTAAACAAAGAAACAACATTCTGCTTTACTTTCAGCCTGCTTTAAGCTACCATCTGCTAGAAAATAGAAAACATTTCTTATGATACATGACTGTATAAATTGGAATGATATTCTTCAGTAGAGGTATAAATTAAAGGTGTAAAATGGCATGTTTGTTGGGTAATCACTTTAATGCCATAGAAATTCTCATCATTTCCAGCACTCTAACAATATTAATTTTCCCTCCCCATAACAACTCCCTCCAAACAACATACACATCTTTGTTTCCCATTGGGTGTTGTTGTAGAGAGGAAGCACTGTATTGTAAGTAGTCATAGGTAGGGTTTTAACCCATTACCACATAGCCTGTTTCTAGTTTTGAAGACAGGGGAGCACTTAAAGCAGATTGAAAGTAAGGCAGAATGAGCCTTAAGGCCCATTCTGCCTTACTTTCAGCCTGCTTTAAGTTTCTATCTGCTAGAATATTGAAAATAATTCTTATGGAACATATCATGACTGTATAAATTGGAGCTTTTGTCTATAGTGTGGGAATGAATTAGAGGAGGGAAGTGGGTTAAAATATTTCATTCACTTACTCATTCCTTCCTCAACAGCTTTCATTATATCCGCCTCCATCTTTCCTTTTGCATTATCAATGACCTGGCCTGTTGTTTCACCATTTTCAGTGATAGCTTTAAGCTCACTATTAGCAGTAGTTTCAGAACTTCCAACCACAGGGATATCCGAAATAAGATCTGCTAGCTCGTCTTCAATCACAACTTCATCATTTTCAATTTCTTCAAGAATCTGTTAAATGGAAATAATATACAAACAGACATATTGAAAAATCAATAAAACAAGCAGACTTTGAAGACTGATATCACTCACCTGTTATAATTGAACCTGATAGTTTTACCTTTTACAATTATAATCAATCTAAATCCATTCAAATGTGTAGATACTTAGAGTGTAAACAATATTGGAATATATATAGCTGAGTACATCAAGGGCTATTAACCCTGAACACAATGATCTTATTACACAAAATGTTTATTCTTTCTCAGAACTTATACTCCTATACAACTGTGTGCAAGTAAAATCAAACTAAGTTCAAAACTGTAGTTGATAGAGTGTAAACACTGTTAACCCATAAAAAAAAAAAAAAAGTAATATACCAAGTTAAAGTCTACTTTCAGTCCGAATGACCGCTCAGCCGACTGTACATATACTCCCCTGCATGTTTTTAGTATTGAAAATATGTGACCACTTAAGCAGGTTGAAATTAAAGTAGAATGCGCCCTAAGGCACATTCTGCTTTACTTTCAACTTGCTCTAAGTTACTGTCAATATGTGACCACTTAAGCAGGTTGAAAGTAAAGCAGAATGCGCCCTAAGGCGCATTCTGCTTCACTTTCAACTTGCTCTAAGTTACTGTCTGCTAGTAAATACAGGTAGAAACTGTTTCTTACCATACAAATTCATGACTTTATAAATTGGAACCATTTTCTCCAGTGGCGTTAAAAGGCATTTATGGGTTAATGGGTTAACAAGAACTGTCATTAAAGGTGAATTCATGCAGGCCTTTTTCTGGTGTATCCACGGGTCTGGTAAACGGACCCATTCCCAATGGGAAATGGTAAAAAATATTCCCAATTTCAAAAAAAATTCCTAATATCATAAAAAAAATAAAAAAAATTTTTTTTAAATACATACACATTACCAGTTGATAGTGCGATACAGAGTGATGTATTTAGCTCGAGACGTTTTTGGCGGAAATAGCCGATCTGACGAGCGCCTTGGCGCGAGTCTGATCGGTTGTTTCCGCCAAAAACGTCGAGAGCTAAATGCAACACTCTGTTGCGCACTGCCAACTGGTGATGTGTTTATTATATGCCTTGAATACAAACAAGAAAAAACTAAATAGTCGTTTAAATCATTTTATATCCAAAATTTGTTAGTTATTTGAAGCAGAACAAGATTTTTTGTATGCGACAAAGAATAACGCGGCACTCGTACATGTACGTAAATGACGTCACGTCAAATCGAAAGCGAGGTCAGAGTAAAATACAAAGTGGCTGATACAAGGTGGCTGATACAGACTCTTGTATTTTACTCTGCAAATACACTCGGAAACGTTCGATATCACTCGAAGGCATATAATAAAGATTGTTATTGATAACTCAAATTCAAATAAAAACTAATAAAACAAGTGGAAAGAACTACTACATGCCATTTTGCTGGCCATTTAGCTTCAATATATGTAAAATCAATTCTAAAAATTCTTTCCAAAACATGATTTTTGGCGCCCAAAATTTCCCAAATCAGACATTGCAGTTTTCCCCAAAATGGCCAGAAAAAGGCCTGTCATGTGTCAACTATGGCTATCTATTAAGACATTCAGATTACTGCTTAATGCAGAGACAAAAGTAATTCAGAAAGCTCCTACAAGACTTCAAATTCATCTTCTTTAGAGTGGCGACTGTTCACAGGTTTAACTGCATACACAGGGCTCCAGGTAAAGAGCGAGTAAACTGAACAAATACAACATTTTCTCACTCATTTAAAACCAAATCCTATGGTGTTACTACTCATTAGAATTGTCTCTTCGAGACAATTCTAATGAGTAGTGACACCATAGGCTTTAATAAAGATTTTATTTTATGAAATACACCCTGTATCTAGAGCATATAGACAAGAACAAGAGCCGTATATGGCCCTAAATCGCTCACCTGGGACCGTTGATGTAAATGTAACATATCTTGGAAAGCTGAGAAATTATGACAATATGATTGTGCCAATTGCTGATTGGATGATGCTGAGTGCAGACTAGCTAAGATTAGGGTACTGTAGTTTAAGAGAAGATTTTTTTAAGCTTTTTATCAAAAAAAGTATATTTTTAGCTCCTGTGACCTAGATATGCAACTGACCGGAACCATTTGAACAATATTGGTAAAGTATACATCAAAAAGTTACACTATGCCAAATATCAAAGCTCTAGCTATATTAGTTTCAGACAAGAAGAGGTTTGAAGATTTCACTATATAACTCTATGTAAATTTGTGACCCCCGGGGCGGAGTCATTTTTGACCCCAGGGACATAATTTGAAATTTTAAGTTTTTATTGAAAAAAAAAATCTATTTTTAGCTCCTGTGACCTAGATATGCAACGGACCTGAACCATTTGAACAATATCGGTAAAGTACCTCTAGAAGTTAAACCATGCCAAATATCAAAGCTCTAGCTATATTAATTTCAGAGAAGAAGAGGTTTGAAGATTTCACTATATAACTCTATGTAAATTTATGACCCCCGGGGCGGGGTCATTTTTTTCCCAGGGACTAAATTTGAACATTTGAACATTCTTAATAGAGGACCTTTGGATGATGCTTTGTGCAAAATATCTAAGCTCAGGGTACTGTGATTTCAGACAGGAAGATTTTTTAAGTTTTAATCAAACCTCTAGAAGTTACACCATGCCAAATATCAAAGCTCTAGCTATATTAGTTTCAGAGAAGAAGGGGTTTGAAGAATTCACTAAATAACTCTATGTAAATTTGTGACCCCCGGGGCGGGCCTTTTTTAACCCTAGGGACTTAATTTGAACAATCTTGATAGAGGACCTATAGATGATGCTTTGTGCCAAATATCTAAGCTCAGGGTACTGTGGTTTCAGAGAAGATTTTTTAAGTTTTTATTGATACAATCTATTTTTAGCTCCTGTGACCTAGATATGCAACTGACCGGAAACATTTGAACAATATTGGTAAAGTACCTCTAGAAGTTACACCATGCCAAATATCAAAGCTCTAGCTATATTAGTTTCAGAGAAGGAAGAGGTATGAAGATTTCACTATATAACTCAGTGTAAATTTGTGACCCCCGGGCGGGGACATTTTTGACCCCAGGGACATAATTTGAACAATCTTGATAGAGGACCTATAGATGATGCTTTGTGCCAAATATCTAAGCTCAAGGTACTGTGGTTTCAGAGAAGAAGATTTTTAAAAAATTTATTGAAACGATCTATTTTTAGCTCCTGTGACCTAGATATGCAACGGACCAGAAACATTTGAACAAATTTCAAAGAGGACCATATAAGGATCATTTCTGCCAAGTTTGGTTAAAATCCATCCAGTAGTTTAGGAGGAGATGTCATTTAAAGAAATTGTTGACGACAGACGACTGAAGACGGACGACGACGGACATAGCACGATCAGAATAGCTCACCTTGGCACTTTGTGCCAGGTGAGCTAAAAATGGAAGCATCTCAGATTGCCAATATTAAGGCATTAATTATGTTAGTCTGACCTGTATCTTGTATTCCTCCACTGTACAGCCTCTCTCCTTGGCAAGCTGCACCAGGAGGGTCTGATCATCATATGGAATCAATGCCTGGTTCCCAACTTCTGTGAGAGAAAAGTAATATAGTCAAAGAGAGGTTTTACTGTGCAAGTTATTAACAGGTACAGTGGAGAAGATGTTACTCTTAATGTCTCTTCTAGGGTATTACTTCAGCAAAGTAAAGCTATTAGAGTAACTCAAACTAGAACGGCTATCACTAAAGGTGATAAATACCCCCACTATACAACACTCTGTCACACTCTGCAAACATTTTGCAATAAGGTCAAAGGTGTAAGCCAGGGTCAAAATGACTTTAAAATGGTATATGACACTCTGCAACTCCTGAATAACATTTATGCCAAGTATCAAGTAAATAAGGTTGAAAGTGAAGGAGGAGTTCGCCGTACAAGATTTTGCCTGCCAATTTCAAGGCCAAAGGTCAAGGTCACAGAGACCTAAAATTTGTGGCGTGCACATCTACTACACCTGAGTAACATTTATGCCAAGTATCAATTTAATAAATCATGTTGCAACTGAAGGAGGAGTTGAAAGTACAAGATTTTGCAGACCGACCGCCCTCTGGGCGGCCGACCGGCCAACTGGCAGGCTGATTCCAGTATACCCCCCCCCCCCCCTCCTCTGTTTGTGGGGGTATAATCAAGTAAAAGAAACTACACTCTAATAACATATGGACAGGACTCCAGTAGCTAGTTATATTTGATCCCATTATTGAGCATGATCAAGGATTTAAGCCAAATAAGAGACTTAAACTATTTTATGAAACAGGCTACAAGTTTCTGCCTTCTGTATCGGACCAGAAAAACATTCAAATTTATAACAAGATTTTCAGCACTAAAACCTGTACTAATTTAAGGAACTTTGGATCCAAATCAGGTCCCTCTCATTTGCCACTAAGATCCTGCTGTTTCATACATTTAAGTGTAAAGAAGTCTTCACCATTTTCAGAATTTTCAGATAGCATTTTTAGAAGGCAGCGAGTTACTAAACTATTGAAAGGGTAAACCTTTTTCCCAAATAGAAACGCTTTTTAGGGCATTTAATTCATTCCATCACTGGAGAAAATAGTTCTACTTAATCTATACACTCATGAATATGTACCATAAGAAATGTTACCAATTCACCAGCAGAGGCGGTAGCTTAACCCTTAGCCCGCCAAATAAATTGTCGTCTGCTATATTTCTCGTCTGCTTCAAGTTTCAAAGTGCTTCAAAGTTGCTCAAAATTGCTGAAAATGTTGTCCGAGTGTCAAACAGCTTGGATCCGGATGAGACGCCGAGTTATTCGGCGTCTCATCCGGATCCAAACTGTTTGCATATGGAGCTATAGTCGTGAGTGGCAGGCTAAGGGTTAACCCTTTGAACCCTAGTCCCGCATAGAGGCGACCTTTTCATACAGTATACATGCGAAAAAGTGCACTTGTCCTATGCAAACAGTGAATACCAAGATCAGAGGGCTCCTTATGGAGCCCTCTGATCAGGGTCTTCACTGTTTGCCTTAATGCCAAACATTGACAAAAACAACCCTTAAAAGTCAGAAATGGACTAGACTAAAATGGAAACAGGAATTTTCCATTTAAAGTTTCAGGGAGGAAAGAGTTAAAGCAGGCTGAAAATAAAGAAGACACAAATAAACTTACCAGTGGTACTAGAATGATTCAAGACTGTATCACACTCCAAGAGTTCCTTCTCAAATCTATTGGTCTGGTCTTGTATAGTCCTAATGTAGTTATCAAGCTCATTGGGAACATCCTGAAATTTTTTTTTTTAGGGAATGTGTTCATGATCTTTGTACAAAGATCATAGACCTGTCAGAAACAGTCAAGTCTTATCTCCTACAATGCTAAGTACATGTAATTGTAGTCTGGTACACCAAACTTCTGAAATCAGTTCATATACTTCTAAACATTTACAGAAACAGGCCCAGAGTAATAAAAAAAAATTATCTGATCAAGCCCAACATTTAGTGGGGTCTGATATTGATTGGGACTATGCTAATAAAGCATTTGGGTTAAGTCTGAAATCTGTCTCAAACCTTTGATTGCATTGGTCAGATTTGAGATATTAGATTTGTTATGATTTTATACCACTTTTAACCCATCATAGCCAGTCTACTTTCCAGTATTGAAGATAGTTGATGACTTAAAGCAGGATGAAAGTAAAGTAGAATGTGCCTTATAGCACATTCTCCTTTACTTTCAGTCTGATTTAAGCTACCATCTGCTAGGATACAGAAAATAATTTTTCTCAATTAAGGTATATATTCATGACTGTATAAAGTGGAGCTATTTTCTTCAGTGGAGGAATAAATTAAAGGTGTAAAAGACATATTTAGCTGCAAAAGTTAAGTGGAACAAATCCCTAACAGCAGTGTAGGAGGTGTTAGCTATACACAAGAATTTCAACAGACAGACAGATGGATGGATGGACAGAAACAACAGCATCAGTATTTCTAACACCCCTCCCCCCCCCCCCCATTATAGGGGAGACATAATGAGTTAAAAAGTCACAACAGTTTGGTACAGACATGGAATGTTTAAGTTTGCCCCATCATACCTAGAGCCCTGTTATCAAATGTTTTTATATATACAGTCAAAACTCGATACTTCTAACTCATTTGAATCAACCTTACCAGTACTTCATAATTTAATTTTGATAACGCGATCTCGCTTAAGTAAAAAATAACAGTATTTGAATTTTCACAGTTTGAACGTGGCTAAGCCACGTCGTTTTAACTTTGAAATGTAGGTATGTTGAACAAAAGCGAGTTTGAATTATCGAGTTTCGACTGTATTTGCACTTACAATGTTGTCGACATCATGAAGGTCAAAGTTTGCATTTTCATCAATATTGTCATCAAAATCTTCTTCCAGTAGTATATCGTCATCAAGATTGATATTTTCCAGCTCAAGCTGTATCTGAGCTTCTATCACTGCCTCATCGTCCATCAGTCCGTCAACACCAGATGGGGGCATACTCATTGCATCTGGAAAAGTACATGTAACATTTCTTTACTAATCAGGTTGTATGTGGTTTAACTTTTTCCTCCATAGACCAGCAACAGCTGTGTTTAACCTTAAGTTAATGTATGCTGAATGTTTGGTTAACCCATTACCCCATTAGCAATTTCTAGTATTGAAAACAGGTGACACTACAACATCTAAGCAAAATATTGCAATATAAACGGAATATTACTATACTTTGCATATCTTATGCACCGGATCACTCGAGTTGTGTGTGTAAAGGCTATATCCAACGAGACCAGAGGTCGAGTTGGATATAGCCTTTACACACACAACGAGAGTGATCCGGTACATAAGATATGCAAAGTATAGTAATGTTCCTTTTATTATATACCTCTTATAATAAAAATAAAATGAAAAACGATAGAAATGTTTTGAGCGTTACTATAAATAAATTTCCCATACGTCACACTTCGGGGAATGGCGCGTGAATGTAAATACTCGCTATTACGACCACTAAAACGAATGCTAATTGATTAAATAATAGAGAGGTGACAGCTTAAAGCAAGGTGACAGTGAAACAGAAAGCTCCTTAAGGAGCTTTCTGTTTCACTGTCATCTTGCTTTAAGCGGTCACCTACCGTAAACACCCTAATACTTAACATAATTTAGTGGTCGTAATAGAGAGGTTTTACTGTAGTTCCGAACTTCCGACTACACAGTAAACATTCTTTTCCCATTACACAAGGTACATGGGTAATACGGAATTTTCAATCCGTCAAGGTGTATTTGTTCGATAAAATACAGAAATATTTCGGGCAGAACATTGGTAGGTATATAATAAATCACATTATCATTTATGCTGGCAGTTATACCCATCCCTAACTATAACATAAAGGTTAATTTGTATTCCTAAATATTTTCTTCCTTCTTTTATATACTGCCACACCCCCTCTTGAGGATTATGTGCATTAAGCGTCAGTGTAGATTAGTAAAAAATTAAAAGTAAAGCAGCTCCAGATAATCAAAACAAGTGAAAAAGTTACTATATTTGTAATTTAAACAAAGGGAAATAAATCTTATTGTGTAACATGCAAACCCAGCAACAACAAACCCCGTCGGTGCAAAGCTCACGAAGGGGTATAACAACCACTACCCGGACCGAACCCAACCGAACCTAGCTGAAATTTGCCGGACCGAAAAATATTCGGAGTTCCACTATAAACATAAAAATAATTTAAATCGGAAATTTTTGGTACATATACGGTAAATGACCTATTATTTACACACTGTAAAAGTTTTATTACCATCAGAAATCTAAATATTGAAAAAATGCGATTTTGTAATTTTAGGGGGTATAAAAGCCATTACCTTTCAAATTTCAGTTAATCCTGTTTTTCTTCTTAAAAACAGCTTTGTGTAATGTCATTTGATGATTAACTTATATCAAACCATGTTTATTTTATGGCATGTACCAAAAATATTTGGGGAAACATAACTCTTAAATTCACATTTGAAGTGATTTTCGTCCCGGAATATAACGGTCCAGCGTAATATATTCATTTCCGTAAGAATCACACAACCTGTATATCCAGCGAGAGAGATAGATATTTATAGAGAGATATTAGTTCCCTAAGCATTTTTATGATTAATAATATCGAATGTTAAAGTGACTTCGTGTACAGTCAATCTTAAGACGTAAGATGCAGGCTGCAAAGTCGACCCAACGAGCATCAAGCAATGATGGTTTGGTCCGGCACGTAATTGAGCATTATGTATTGAATTTGCATTTTAATATAGCTATAGCAAATAGAACATACAGACGTAAAACAATGTGTAGCACATAAGGCACAGAACTATGTAACCATTGAAATATACCACTGAATATCTCCATAATATATATATTACATGTGACAGCTTATTGCAGGACATAAATAATGCAGAAAAGTCCTGTACCAGTGTAGGTTTCTGCATAACTTGTGTCTTGCATTAAGTTGCCACTTGTGAAGATATTCCGTTTTACATGTTTTACTATATACAAAGTAAATCTCTTTTTCTAATTTTCGAGTCAACATCTCTTTGCTGGCCAGCAGATATCAAACGATAATGTACTCAAACTGTAGTTAATATAACTGTTTGGAACTATTAAAGAAGTGTCAATAATTTGGATAATTGAGTGAGCTACAATTCAGCGGCATACTCTTTAATCAGGCTACTATAACTGCTAATTATATAGATTGTTTATATCATAACTGCTAATTACTTAGATACTCTAAATGAATTTGAACATATAAAACTTTTTTTTTTTTGGCAGTGTTTTTCTTCCTTATATAAGTGGTACCTATAAACGGAGGCATTCCCAATTACCAAAACTGACCATTTTTCCCAATCTGTGGTAATAAAATTCCCAATTTGGAGAGTTTGATCAAGTAGCGTTTGTTTTAAGCATCTTTAAACTTAATCCTGCTAATACCAGCTGAAGACCCATACCCTTACAGAGGTTATAATGGGACAATAAAATTATTGCTAGCAGTCAAATTGAGTTTGAATTTTATATAGTTAACTGTTTAATTTGGCCCATGCAAAATTCCCAATTTGACTAAAAACGACGATAATTTTTCCCAATTTGACTTAAAATGACACAATTTTTTCCCAATTGGCTCGGTACCAGAGTCATTCCCAATTGGTTGAAGAAAAACCCTGTTTAGCTTTATTTAAAAGATTAATATCCAATATCTGATAATAAATAAGCATTCTGCATTATCACATCTATAAGACCGCTGAAAAATACAGTTTGCGTGATTCTTACGGAAATAAATATATTACGCTGGACTGTTATATTCCGGTACGAAAATCACTTCAAATGTGAATTTAAGAGTTATGTTCCCCCAAATATGGTTTTTTTGGTACATGCCATAAAATAAACAAGGTTTGATATAAGTTAATCATCAAATGACATTACACAAAGCTGTTTTTAAGAAGAAAAACAGGATTAACTGAAATTTGAAAGGTAGTGGCTTTTATACCCCCTAAAATTACAAAATCGCATTTTTTTTCAATATTTAGATTTCTGATGGTAATAAAACTTTTACAGTGTGTCAATAATAGGTCATTTACCGTATACGTACCAAAATTTTCCGATTTAAATTATTTTTATGCTTATAGTGGAACTCCGAATATTTTTCGGTCCGGCAAATTTCAGCTAGGTTCGGTTCGGTTCGGTCCGGGTAGTGGTTTTTATACCCCTTCAAAGCTCACACCAAGAGATGTTTGTTGCGCAAATAAAAACCTTTCATTTGGTATTATTCTGTAATATACTTGTAATTCTTTAACCAATCTGGTAGAAACCTGGTCTGGACCAGTGCAGCTTTATGTGGTTGTGGATCTTGTAAAGGCTAATTAAGAACATCTTTTTCAACTTATTGATCTAGCTGACAGAACTCTGCAGTAAGGGTTGCCTTTTCAGACCAAGCTCTGCTAGCTGGAAGAGATGAGTCAGCTGTGGTATTTTATTTACAGAAAATGGATACAAATATTGTTCATTTAGGATTTCTGCCTATTCAGACTTGTTTTTGATCACTGCCCCGTGGGGCATTTGCCAGGATATTGCCGCTATCACTCTATTCATAAGAGAATGAGTCAAGTCCTTCTTCTTCTTCTTCCATTAATGTGCCGATCCCACTCTGGGGCAATTTCGCACATGAGTGTATTTACAAACGGTGTGAGCGACGCGCAAATATGTACAGTGCAGGTTCTAAAAGATAAAAACAGTAATCTCATGGCTTAGTGGGTAGAGACCAGGCACCTCATGAAGGCCTCAACGCCATCAGTCATCATGGTGTGTTCTGGAAGTTGGTTCCACAGTCTAATGGCGGAGGGGAAGAAGGAATGGAGGTACACCTCTGTACGGTAGAAAGGTAGCATGTATCTTACTGTGTGTCCTCGAGTACTGAGGGTTGCTGGGTGGAAAAAGCTCTCAGATGGGATGTCAATGAGACAGTGGGTGATCCGGTAGACCATTACGAGCTTTGCGTTGGAGCGACGTTCGGCAAGGGGCTTCCATTCGAGGACAGCTATCATCTGGCTGGTACTACTCGTGGTGTGGTAGTTTCCCTTTACGAAACGTGCTGCTCGTCATTGGACAGCCTCAAGTTGACTGATGTTGGTCTTTGTATGTGGATCCCAGACACAGCTTGCATACTCCAGGATAGGTCTAACAAGGGTCTGGTAACACTGGTCCTTGATGCCTTGTGGACAGCTTGACAGGTTTCTCCTGAGGAAAGCAAGACTGTTATTTGCTTTCTTCGCTGTTGATGCGACATGAGTATTCATCGAGAGCTTCTCGTCCAGGTGAACTCCAAGATACTTGCCCCCTTTTACAACTTGGAGCTCTTTGCCGTGGATGAAGTATGGTGTCTTCATTGGGTTTCTCTTCCTTGTTATACGCACAACCTCACACTTTGTTGGGTTGAACGACATCAACCAATCACGCTCCCATTGCTGGAGTCTCTCCAAATCATCTTGTAGTGCCTGGGCATCCTCTATGGAGCGAATCTTTCTGTACAAGAGACTGTCGTCAGCAAACAGGCGTGTGGTCGATGTGGCTTGGAGTGGGAGTCTATCTTCTATCCACAGACTGTTGTCACTAATGACTCGATGTAGGTTTTCACAATGGTATAGTTTGCTTCTTGGTAAGTTGCTCACTGGTAAACTTATGTGAATATGGTGTGGATGTCTAACAGACTTATTTGCTCTTGTTTTAGCCAGTTGACATCACCCATGCCAGCTGAAGTTGTGAATGTCAGTACTATAAAATTAAACTTAAATAACAGTCGTGATTACTTTCATTCGTATACTTACTTTTACGTATCTGCTGGGTGATACAATCTAAACTGCTAACAGCGTTATCTTGAAGCCGTTTTACAGTATACTTTCACATCATGGATGAGATTGTTTACAATGGAAACCAAAAATGTGACCGGATTATGGTAGACATATACAATGTCGTAAAATGCACCGCCGCATAGCCATACTTGTTTATATGGCAAACACATTTCAGATTGGTACAAATATTCAAAATTGATTAAAAATTTTGACATTATGACATTATTAAATTGAAACAACTAGTAATCATTTTTGTTTACAAGTTCTTAATTACGACTTCAGAGTGGAGGGATTATCGAAAAACGGCAGTCCCAAAATCAGCGGGAAGTGTCATTTTTCATCAAATATCTTCTTTCTATTGAAATATTTTTATAAAAACATGCCTGAAGCAGATGTAAACGATGTTCCGGAAGATCTTTTCAAGGGTGTTACGTTCTATATTGTTGGAGAAATAGATGAAAACGTATGTGTTTCTACTTGTTGTTCGGTAATTTTAGTGGGTGGGGTATACTTTACTATTCTGCATCTATTCATCTGGAGTATTTTCGTAGACTTGTGTGCTCGTGTCGTGCCATTTAAACCGTACAATTAAATACCATTATTTACATTTACAACGTCCCTGAGCACTTAGTAGTCTGGTCAACTAATAATCCTAGTTGAAAGACCCGGGTAGCGTTTTACTAACATTGCGTTAGCAGCGTAAGTTTGAACGTAGGAATTTGCGTAACTTTACGCTTCCGACAAAAGTAACGCAAATCCTTAAACCCGTTTTACTAAACTTTCGTAAGTCGCAGATTTTGCTTACGCAATCTTTTTACGTAACTCTTCAATCGGAGGTAGGTCTAGTAACCAGTGTTGTGCCTAGGTCCAAAATTTTGGGGGACACGGTGGCGCGCTGTCAAAATTTTTGGGGGACATTTGAAATTTTTGGGGGACACACTAAAGAAACCTTTAAAACACGATATACCTACCTTTTAATTAGAATACAGCTTACGGTATTTAACTGTATCTCGTATCGTAGAGTCGCTGTTTACACGACGGGCAATTTGATTTTTGTCTTTTTTAAATATGTTGAAGCGGTTGTCTTAGTTCAGATGATGTTGAAGGAGTATTCTGAACACTTTGTTTAAACGAAGCATCGTTTGTTAGTTGTCTATTTTAATAGGAAAGAAAATCCGTCAAGCGCATCGTTCCGACGCCATTATCACAAAGCGGAACCAGACTGGTTTACATACTGATTCTATATGCCGATATTCTTCACGTATATTATACGCGCACAGTCTATTTTCAATACTAAGATTAATCTCCCTTTGTGATCTCTCTATTCTCCGGAATTGAGTCGGAATGGAGCAGAAACTAGTAGAAATTGCAAAAAATGCGATTTTTTACGGCGCGCCCATATGCCCGCGCAAGGCGAATTTTTAAGGGACAATCGTGAAAAAAATGCGGGATTGCCGCAATGCCGCGGCCTAAGCACAACACTGAGTAACTTTACTTAACTAATTGGGGCTGATTGATAGGTCCCTTTAATGCAAGAAGGCCTGATTTGGGTCGTTTGAAGGTAAAAAAAATTCTGCGATTTACCTCCCTTTATATGCATAAATTGTATTTTTCCATTGTTTAATTTATATGGATAATTGTACTTTTAAAAGTGTCAAAAATAGCTTTTATTATGGCAAATATATTAAAAAAGGGATAAATTTATTTATAACTATTTCAAACAAATATTACGTATTATGTTTCTAAAAATATAGATAGATGTTGTTGGTGATAAACTAGCTCAATTAGCACCAAATCAAATATATTCTAATTGGACTAGAATCTGATTTAGCCCCTAGAATGAGACTAACCCATTATCCCATAATTATGCCCTTTTATGCCTTTAAAGACTTTTCCTCAGTCCATTCAGGGACTCACCCCCATTGTCTCGATAGTGTGAGAATTTAACTGTAAAAGCATGCATCACAACCAGTTTACTTGGTGAAGCCCAGATTATACTCATGCTCTAGTGATTTTCAATGGTTATTTCTAACCAAACTATCAAATATAAAGGTAGAGTCAAACGCGAGAAGCTTCAATGGTTCTTCGGCCATAAGATCCATGATTTTTGCAAGGAAATTGTCTGGCAAGGTGTTCTGATCGAAAGGTCATCTAGGGATGTCTTTAAAGACATCACATGGCCAAGCTTGGGTGGTAACACCTACCCCTGTAGATAGTTTGAGTCAAAGCATGCAGAGCATGCACTAACGGTGGTAGCGTCTAGGCAAAGAACCATTCAGGCGTCTCATGTGAGGCCCGCACCTAATATTTGATAGCTTGATTAGTAAAACCCATTGAACAACCTATTGAGATCTATTAGGGCCTCTTTTCAAAGCTGAGCCATCGCCTGAAATTTTTTTCTCATGCTGTATACCAGTATGTACCTGTATTTTGACACCTAATGAACAATATGGAGGGAGAATCAATGAATGGACTGGCTTAATGTCTTTAATCTATTCGTCGACTGAAGTAAATAGTTTCAGTTTATAGAGTCATGAATATATTTCATAAGAAATATTTGCTTTACCTAGAAGATGGTAGCTAAAGGCAGGCTGAAAATGAAATTGAATGCGCATTCAGGCGTATTCTGCTTTGCTTTCAGCCTGCTTTAAGTTGTAACCTATTTTTAAAACTGGAGAGAGGCTATGGGGTAATGGGTTAACCGAGTTCCCATGCAGATCTACCGGGGAGGCATATGTCAAAGAACAGGTGGTTTCTGCAGAAATTTGATTCCAAATGTAGACCCTTACTAGTAAATGCACCACCCCGGGCCACCCGAACTAAACTAACATCTGCTGGGGACCGCTCCCCACCATGATAAGTCTATGATGATCGAGGGGCGTTAAATTTCAATCATATTACATGTAGGCTAGTAGCCTAATAGAATAATAGTATAGATTAATGTAACCAGGGTTTCATATAGCTATAAAGTGGAGTGCTATCAGTTATGTGGAACCAATGTTCCATATTGTCATATGCTTTACATTGCTTTATCTTCATGTATCACGCTAACCCGAAATCCTGAGCGCCAAGGAGGGAATACTTTACCACCAATTTTAAAGTATTTGGTTTGACCCGGCCGGGATTGAACCCACAACCGTTCCCGCACTGCAAGCGTACGCTCTACCACTAAGCCACACAGCCGGTTTCTTTTAGATCTAGATCTAATTTATTTATATTTAGTTGGGTTTTACAGCACCGCCACTCATTACATGTTCATATAGATCTAGATCTAAACAGCGCAAATTTAAGAGGCTTTAAGTTATCTAGAATTAGATTATAGTCTAGGCTATAAATAGAAAAGTTGTGATGATCTATGCCGTTTCTCTTTTATTACCCCCCTTTATGATTTTTTTAGCATCTCGAAATAGCTATCCAAATGTTCAGTTAATATTTCACATTTTCCTTATTATTTGAACTAAAATAATGTCAAATTAATTTTTAAAACTATTACATTATCATATATACTGCTCTTTTCTAATATTTCGACCTCTAAGGGCCTTTTTCAAAGAAAAGGGGCAATTTTATGTAAAGTTTTGTAGTTAACACATAGTTTACGACAGCTTTTCGTTTGCGTAAAGTTACGCTTGAAGTTACGCAAGTTCGTAGCTGCGCAAATGTTAGTAAAACACCCCATCGTAAAGTTACGTAAAAACTTACGCAACTTAAGAGTTACGCTAGCGTAAGTATGTTAGTAAAACGGTACCCCGGAGTATAAAATTTATCATTTCACGTTTTATAGTAGTGATTTTAACATATTTCATTTCCAGCAATAACCAGGGTCTTTCACTTTTATGCTATTTTGGGATAGCTTTGCACCAAAATCAATGCGTAACTTCAATCTCGTTTTTCTCTTAATAATTTGAACATGTTGGAGCTAAATGTTTTATACACAGGGCTCGAACTTCGCTCTTGCGAACTCACAAAATGCGAGTGGAATTTTGAAAAAGCGAGCTGAAAAATTGCGAGTGTATATTTTGATGTTCAGACGTTCCAAAATGTAAGGTTAAATTGGTAAAGACGAACACAGTGTCTAACCCTTTGAATCTTGCAGTAATTCAAATAATTATCGCTTGTCGTCCATCTGTTCATTTCATATCTCTGCTATTTATAACTTGGGAAACCCAGCACTTAACGCATGCGCATGATTGATAGTCCGGCTTCATACGTACCAATGCCAAATCAGCACCAGAAAAAGGGGAACCAGTCTATTCGCGCGTGACCGCAAACTGCAAATAGCGGATGTAAAATAAACTCATAAATCAATGTTTTCCAGTCGACTCGTCCTTCTAGCATTTATAAACGGAAGGCTGACGAGACATTTAAGGAAGAACAGCCGAAAACAGGCTGAAAGCTTGCCCAAACCAAGTTACGAAACTCAGAAGTAATTAGGTTTTATTTCTTTGTGCGAAAATGTGACGAACCACGGCATCGCTAAAATCTGTCCTAAAAATGGTAGAAAGAAATGCACATCTTTTTCGAACATAATATTATGGACGAAAGTGAAAGCGTTTTCGAAATATAGTGTACTGTCTGCCGACTGTCTTCACCAAAGATAAAAAAAATCATCCATAAACATCGAACTCTGAAAATATAACACGGCCATTTGGCCCCCTTGACAAAAGGCCCTGTTTCAAAGTTTCAGCTATAGTCCGCAGTGTTGCACCTAGAGCGCGGGATTGCCACAATATTTTTGACTTTGACCCTTAAAATTCGTAACGGCGCGGGCGTACGGGCGCAATTTTCATCTTCCGTACCTTTGCTCATTTTACTATCCTTTCCGCCGATTTACTATCCTTCATTAATAAAGGTAGACTGTGCGCGCGTGTATATACCAATGCAGTTAAATGGCTACGTAAAACCCGATAACCAGTCTTACAATTACAACTATCCTTTCCGCCGATTTACTATCCTTTATAAATAAAAGTAGACTGTGTGCGCGGGTATATGTCAATGCAGTTAAATGGCTACGGTAAAACCCGATAACCAGTCAAATTACGCATGACTTGACTTCACTTCTCGTCGGATTGGAGCGGAAAGAGCAGACGAAACGCGAAGCGTCACACAGCCTGATGAATGAAACACCCATCTAAACAACGTGCTGATCAAACTCTTCCAACTTTGTATGTACCAAAACAATAATTACAAGTTATTTAGAAATAGAAGAACATCAGTTTTCCCGTCGTGTAAAAGCCTTACCGGATTACCGAAAATCTACTAGACGCAGTAACCATGTTCAATATCGTAAACACTAATTCTATTTTAAAGGAAAGCCTATCATGTTTTAAAGGCTTTTTAGCTCACCTGAGCAAGCTCAGGGTGAGCTTTTGCAATCCTTGAATGTCCGTCGTCCGTCGTGCGGTGTCCGTCGTGCTTCGTCCGGCGTCAACAATTTTAGTATTTACACTCTACACTCCACAATATTTATCAAATCTTTCTCAAACTTGCTCACATTGTATATTACCATAAGAGTTCGGATGAGTTTGATTATGGTTGAAATCGGACAAATAGGTCAAGAGTTATATACCTTTGAATTGCTGAAAATGTCATATTTAACAGTGTTTACACTCTAGAGGCCACAATATTTTTCCAATCCTTTTCAAACCAGCCCAAATTTTATATTACCATAAGAGTTTGGATGAGTTCGATTATGGTTGAAATCGGACGAATAGGTCATGAGTTATTTACCTTTGAATTGCTGAAAATGCCATATTTAACAGTGTTTACACTCTAGAGGCCACATTTTTTATTGAATCTATCTCAAACTTGCTCAGATTGTTAAAAACTATAAGAATTCAGATATGTACAATTATGGTTGAAATTGAACATATAGATCAAGAGTTATCTACCTTTGAATTGCTGAAAATGCCATATTTAACAGTGTTTACACTCTAGAGGTAACACTTTTTATCCAATCTATCTCAAACTTGCTCAGATTGTATATGGCCATAAGAGTTCAGATGAGTTCGATTATGGTTGAAATCGGACCCATAGATCAAGAGTTATCTACCTTTGAATTGCTGAAAATGCCATATTTAACAGTGTTTACATTCTAGAGGCCACAATTTTTATTTAATCTTTCTCAAACTTGCTCAGATTGTATATGACTATAAGAGTTCAGATGAGTTCGATTATGGTTGAAATGGGACGAATAGGTCAAGAGTTATCTGCCCTTGAATTGCTGAAAATGCCATATTTAACAGTGTTTACACTCTAGAGGCCACAATTTTTATCCAGTCTTTTTGAAACTTGCTCAGATTGTAAATGACTATAAGAGTCGAATAAGTGCAATTATGGTTGAAATCAAATCATTGTGGCAACAGTTATCTGCCCTTGATATACTTTGAAATGCTAGAAAAGGCTTCATTTTAGTATTGTTTAGGCTCTAGTTATCTTCCCTTTATGTACTATACTAGAATTATGAGGTTGTATTCCAAAATTGTTTACATGCTATACTACACATTTTAATGGATTTAGATTAAAACGTGTGAAACAGAAAGGTAAAGCTATCAGGCTTCAGTACAACAGGTGAGCGATATCAGGGCCTTCAGGCCCTCTTGTTTAGTGTGTCCCCCAAAAATTTCAAATGTCCCCCAAAAATTTTGACAGCGCGCCACTGTGTCCCCCAAAATTTTGGACCTAGGCACAACACTGGTCTGTTTTTAATTAATAAGCGAACCTTGTTGTTTTGAATGGAAATTGACTTAATGGGATGGACTGAAAATAAAGACTTATTTAGAGTTAAGAATAGTAACTGTACAGTTTATACACAAAAAGACACACTAATTATTATTTTTGAAACTTTATTTACATGAATAAAATTATTGAATATAATCTAGCACAGATTGAGATACAGAATGAAAAGTTCAACAAAGTAATGTTTATGAACTTTATCTTATAATTTTGATAGATGTGAAACGTCAATTTGTAGATAATCGTATTGAAATAGCAAGTTGGAACCTGGTTTTGCAAGTAGAAAATATTGGCACTTGCAAAAAAATGCAAGTGGGAAAAAATCTAAAGTTCAAGCCCTGTATACATATCAATATGAATTAAATTTTACTTTAAAACATTGTACTTTGTAGATAATAGAAACACTTACTAAATATGGAGGTAAGCGTGACACATACCTCAGTGAGATGGTCAGTCATGTTATTGCTGATGATGTGGAAAATGATGAATACCAGGAGGCTAGAGAGCTGTTTGAGTTACCTTGTGTTATGGTGAGTATATTAACCCTTTTCTTCATAACCAGAAGAGCAAATCAACTATGTTTAACTGTTCAGTATTCCTAAATTTAAAGTGGGATACTGCTTAAATCAAACTAAAAGTAATACAGAAAGCTCCTTTTGGAATTTCCTGCCTTTTATCTTGCTTTAGTCTGCCACCTGTTTACAACCTAGTAAATGCAGGGCTAAAAATTCTGCTTGTCTGCTCGTCCTGCATGCTTTTTGGCCTTCTTTGTTTAATGTACAGGGCAAGTGCATTTTTTGGATTGCCTTCATTGTCTCTTATGCAGGTCGAGTGAAAATTTTAGAATTTTACCCCTGAAATGAAGTTGAATATTCATTTTTGGCACATATGTGGGGAATAAGAAAACGTCGTGTAAAAGCAAGTAATGGGATTCTACGAAATATTGATACAGATACAGCCTACAGGTGCTTTAACTCTTTCCTCCCTGAAACTTTAAATGGACAAATCCAGTTTCGATTTTAGTTTAGTCCATTTCTGACTTTTAAGGGTTGTTTTTGTCATTTTTTGGAATTATGACAAACAGTGAAGACCCTGATCAGAGGGCTCCTTTCGGAGCCCTCTGATCTGGGTCTTCACTGTTTGCATAGGACATGTGTACTATTCACATGTACACTGTTTGAAAAGCACGCCTATATGCGGGACTAGGGTTCAAAGAGTTAAGTCACTTATGTGGGGAATAGATAGAGGTGCTTCTAGTCAGAAATGTTGGGAGTAGGTAGAGATGTATAAGTCGCTTATGTTTGTTTTGATCTTTTATCTAGGCTTCAGTAAGAGGGAAACCATTTGTACTTGTAGTAAAATTTTGTAAAATATTACAATATTTTCACCTTCAACTCTTTCAACACTTAAGTAACTCTTGTGGATTATAAGGTTCCTTTGTGGATCTTTTTATCTAATTACCAAGACATGAACCAGTCTTCTTGGAATTCTGAGTAATTTAAAAATTACTGATCTTATTTAGCAAACTGTAGACTCAAATCAGAGGCTCCTATTGGAGCCCTCTGCTCTGAGTCTACATTGTCTGCAAATGAAATAAATACGTTTTGAACAAGTCCATGGTGTTGAAAGAGGTAATTGGCATCTATACCTCTTATATCTGCAATGATTTTATGATAACAATGTTACTGTTACACAGACTACATGTTTTGTTGAGACAACAGCTCTCCAAACTGCATTCCCTTTCCTACAACAGCCCTCCGAATACCTGATGATTCCCGCCTTACAACAATGCTTGCCACTGTTCCCCAAATAAAGCATTGATGTCTAATTAATGCTTTCACTGACTGTTACAATGTTGTCTTGAAGACAATAATTCTAATGTGTAATGATAAATCTTCTGATAGGATTTAGTTGAGACATAGGCAATCCTCCACATAAGGGGAACATTTCAAAACTAAAATCTTAAATTCTTCGAGACATTTCTAATGAGCAGTGACAAAATAGGTAAAATTGGTGTTGACATGTAGGAGAAATTGTTGGATTTGTTCAATTTACTCCCTCTTATCTGGACCCTTGATAGGGATATTAGTATTTAACCCATTACCCCATAGCCGATAGCCTATTTCTAGTTTTGAAGACATGTGACCACTTAAAGCAGGCTGAAAGTAAGGCACATTCTGCTTTACTTTCAGTCTGCTTTAAGCTTCCATCTGCCAGGATATAGAAACTATTTCTTACAGAACATATTCGTGACTGTTTAAAATTGAACTATTTTCTTCGGTGGATGAATAAATTAGAGGCGTATTTATCAGGGGTGTAAAATTTTCAGAATTGGTAGTATGGTACTCGCCCTGCTGGGTGATAATGTCATTTTGCTCATTAGTTTCTGTTATAAATTATCAGAAAATCTGCTCGCCTTGACAAAATGTTTCTCGCCATGGCGAGTGGGCGAGTAGAGTTTTACACCCCTGTTTATAGGGTAATGGGTTAAGATACTCATCTGACTGGATCTGTGTTACAGTGATGATTTAAGAAATCAGATGAATGAGTCCATGGGATGCACATTCTGTAAAACAATGAGTTCTTGAGACAAACATTGAGTCTTTGAGGTGAAAAATTAACCCAATATCCCATAACTTATTTCTAGATTTGAAGACAGGTGACCACTTAAAGCAGGTTGACAGTAAAGCAGAATGTGCCTTAAGGTACATTCTGTTTTACTTTCTACCTGCTTTAAGCTACTATTTGCTTATCAGTAATAGATTAATAAAGGCTAGAAAAACTATGGGTCCATGGGACTTGCAAATTTATAAATAATGAGTGACATAGTCCCTTGCAAGTTTGATGAGTATAGGACTTGGGGATGCACAGGTAAAATTATCACTGGTGTTATAATGTCATGCTTTGTCTATTACAGAGTGAATGGGTGCTTTTCTCTGTGAAATGCAAGAAAGTGTTGGAGTATCCTTTGATGACTAGATCTGTTGTCTAGTTAACCAATTAACATCTAGTGACATATAATTAACATCTAGTGACATACATGTCCATACATATATACATACCCATACAAATTGGGTACATGTGAAGAGTACACTTGTTGTATGCAAACAGTGAAGACCCAGATCAGAGTATTCCAAAAGGAGCATTCTGATCAGGGTCTGCTCTGTTTGTCATTTTATTTTTCAGAACACAGGGTATCATCTAAATCTGAAGTGCTTGTAAAGGTTATCAGTTGAGATTTTCAGCACTATCAATATCAGTACAAAATTATCATATAGGGTCTTTATCAAAGGTTAAGTAGCTTGGCACATACAAACTAGCTTCATAAATTTCAGTCGCAAGACACGAAATATTTATTATTCCGTATCAAATTCGACCAAATTACTCCCCTTTCATATAAGAACAAGAAGGGTGTATGTTTGGCTTTTCGTAAATATGAAATCGAATTTTTACCAAGAAACAGCCCATTTTCTAATGAAGTTTATGTAATATCATTGCTTTTGATATGCGGTTGCTATGGTAAACATATGAATTTTAATGGTAAACAAGCAATTTTTTTAAACCGAAAGTAAACAATATACACTTCGTTCATCTGATAAAGCGAGTTCATCCGTTTGCCAACATGAAACGATACACACTAATCACGATATCAGATTTGTTATCACTTAAAACGATTTTAACAGTAAAGAAAAAAGATATATGCAGTCTAGTATAGGAAAGTTTTTGAAGTGATTTAAGCGGCTACACATTCAAATGTATGATAGTGTGGCAAAGCGCATGCGCTCACTCTGACTACGGCTGTGTTGAAATATCACATACGCGTTTAGGGAAAGTCTGTAAGTGCTTGGTGTTCTAATGGATCATGTCAGAAATGCTTGCAAATACAGTAAATCTTCTCTATTACGACCACTAAATTGTGTTAATTCAGCGGTTTTTTTCCTTCTTTGAACGGAACCGGGGAACGGACCCGTTCCCAATTGGAGACGGACCCTTCCCAATTTGACGACCGGACCCTTCCCAATCAAAAGAAATCAATTATCGGACCTGTTCCCAATCAAAATAAACATATTTGCCAATTATCAATTACATTTTCCCTTTAAATCATAGCAAACCATCCATATTCCAACTTATCTTTTGCTACAATGAATGTAAACAAAGTTACGCAACTCCATTGACATTTTTTGGAGTATGTATAAAACAATACCAGTGATTACGGCCGAATTTCGGAAACGGTCCGGGCCAAGATTTATACATGCCCCTTCATCGAGACTGGTTAATGTTGCGTGATCGCAAAATCCGCTGAAATTGATAAGAGTTTACAAACCCAGTCTGACTCTGTTTACCATCATTTATAAAAAAGAAAACCTACAATTAAAGAGTACAGTACTGCAATTAAAACAATCATGAGCCATAATTCAAAGTATTACAGAATTGTTTTGAACAAGACGATAATGAAAAACTTGAATCTAGAGCACTGCCTTTAACACTCGCGAGCGTGATTGGCAGTATCCAGAGAAAGATAAGATAAGATTTTGGATTTTACCAAGTCATCAACTCTGTCTCGGCCGCAACAGCGTCTACTGTGAGTAACACACACAGCGTATTTTAGTTTCTACACCATGTTTACCATCATAAACAGTTCTAACGGTTTAGTAACTTAAATTCCCAATTTCTGCGTTGTCATCATTTCAAAACTCGTTTTTCCCAATTTGACTTGAAAAATTCCCAATTGGGTGAAAAAAAACGCTGTAATTATTAGGTGTTTAAGACAGGTGACTGCTTAAAGCAAGGAAACAATAATTATGTGCTTTTCTTCCTTAACTGGTTTTCAGCAAAGAAATATTTGCTCCTGAAGGCAGACTGTTCTCTGGAGTTGTAGCATGCCCATCCAAAGTAAGTATGAATTTATTTTAGCTAGCCCGAGGAATGTCCACGAGAACTTATTCTTTCATTTCTTTATTGATGTATGGATTTTAAAATAACATGGCACAAATGTTCAACAGATAAAGATGATGTGTAACTTTTAACCCCCTTGTCCATAGGCCAAATGTCAAGGTCACAGGTTCGATTTCCGTTATCATGAATGTCATGTCTGGTCTGTCATTTCCTTATCTATCAATGGATTTCAAAATAATCTGGCACAAATCAGAGCTCCAGATAAGGGGAGTTTTTCAAAAACTAAAACCTTTATTTCTGCTTTAAACCCTATGGTGTCACTACTCATTAGAATCGTCTCTTCGGAGACGATTCTAATGAGTATCAACACCATAGGATTTAGTGCTTTATGAGTAAGACAGTGTTGGTGATTTAAAGATATTGAAAACTGTGTTTGTCCATACAGTAGAACATTTCCTATGAAATAGCAAACAGTGCAGATCCTGATAAGTACTCATCTGAACGTGGTGTCTCACCAAAATCTGCACCTTTTGCTAATATCCTCTTTAGAACACATTAGGTTTAGATAGCTGACTGTAAGTGTATTGTGTATTTCAGTTGGAAGAGAAAGACTGGCTGTCCCTGTGGGGTATGATAGTGTTCAATGGTGGACGCTGTCAGACTAACCTGTCCAGCAAATGCACCCATCTTATCACACCCGTAACAGAAGGGGTAAGTTCAGGAAACATGGCTCTGTAACAATGTATTAGTTACATGTATTTCATTTTCATTTTTCAAATGATCAATTTATTTCCTTAACCCATTACCCCATAGCTTGTTTCTTGTATTGAAGATAGATCACCAATTAAAGCAGGTTGAAAGTAAAGCAGAATGCGCCGTAAGGCACATTCTGTTTTACTTTCAGCCTTCTTTAAACTACCATCTGCTAGAATGTAGAAAATATTCCTTATGATTCATATTTGTGACAGTATAAATTAGAACTATATTCTTCAGTTGAGGAATAAATCAAAGGCGTAAAAAGGTGTATTAATGGGGAAAAGGGTTAAGGATGTACCATCTCAATTTAACAAGCATTTTTTATTACTCCGAGACCACTGGCACCAGAGTCGTGGACTTATAATATATATCGGTAGAGGTATAGATAAAGTAAACACATACACATAAAAAGTCCATGACTCTGGTGCCAGTGATCTATATCTAAAAGATTTTTCCCCACCGATTAGCAATGTCTATGTTATTGCATTGAAATTTAAAAAAAATAAAATAAAAAAAATAAAAAATCCAAAAAAAATCTATATGGGTTGACTATTGGCATCTACCTGTCTGCTATCTATAATTATAAGACCATGGTATGTAACCAATTCTACACCGTGTCACTTCAACCACAAAAATAACTATCTAAAACGCATTCAATCCAAACCAAATCTTTTGCAATCCACAGATAAGATATTTTTCTATCCAAAATACACTTCTTCGACGGTTGATTTGAATACGTAACTACAAGAATCAAGATTGAAGCCGGTATTTTACCAAACAGGGTTTTCCTCCACCCCCTAGCTTCCGGTTGACCTCGGGTCAAGTTAAAGCGTTTGTAAGCGCAAATTTCATTGGCTGAATAATTCACGCGAGAGTATTCCCGTACAGTAGACAATACGTTATTCTTTCCCGCTTAAACGCAAACAAAACGCAAACGCATGTCACTAAAATGTATTGAATTACAGCTTTTTACTATTTTTTAGTATTAATTTTAATCTCAATGGCAAACAATTTGGAGCCTAGTCAGACGCCTGGTTACCTGGTGTCTGATCAGCCTCCAAATGGTTTGCAAATGAAATAATAGTATTAGTATAAACGCGTTTATTTGGAAAGAATAACGTTTTCTGTACTTGACGTCATTCGCGCGAGCGTCTTCCCGCGCTTCTGTCAAACTGAATAAACTACTGATTACAGCGTCACATTGTGCACAGTTGTGCTGAACTTATATTAATGCAAGACTTTAATAACTGCATGATTAACAATTTCAACCAAAAAGCATGGGAACGATATATATTTACACATCTTTCCGGTATATACATTCTTTTTTCAATCAGCCAATCAAATCGCTCGTCGCAAACTTTACTTTCATTTCGTCTAAACCGGAAGCTAGGGGGTGGAGGAAATCCCTGTTTGGTAAAATACCGGCTTCAATCTTGATTCTTGTAGTTACGTATTCAAATCAACCGTCGAAGAAGTGTATTTTGGATAGAAAAATATCTTATCTATTGATTGCAAAAGATTTGGTTTGGATTGAATGCGTTTTAGATAGTTATTCTTGTGGTTGAAGTGACACGGTGTAGAATTGGTTACATACCATGGTCTTATAATAGTAGATAAGCAGACCGGTAGAAGCTCATCGTGATAGATCTATAAAAAAAAAAAATATTTTTTATTTTTTTGTTTGTTATTCCAATCCCATACGATAGACATTGCTAACGTTTGGGGGAACATCTTATAGATCAAGAATCTATATCTAATAGATCTTATAGTAAAACATAGCAGACCGGTAGGTAGAGGCATATCTAGAGTCAACTCACATTTTTATTTTTATTTCCATTCCCATACAAAAGACGTTGCTAACAGAACGGAAAAAAGGTTCTACATCCAGAATCTAGTACCGTATTTTCTCGCGTATAAGTCGATCCGCGTATAAGACGGGCCCCCCTACTTTGAGGAGACAATCCTTGGATTTTGCTTTGACCCTCTTATAAGACGGGTGGAAAAATCGTGGCCGGTCCGAGAATTTTTTTTTCGTGACGATCTTCGAAGTTTTATTTTTCCATTGAATTACCCATGTCTATTTAACAGCGTAGCTTAAATAATGCTTCCATAAACGGGTCTGTAAAATTAATTCTAGGCAGACTACTTTATGCTTCTCCTAGCTGTGTTCAATAGATTTACTTACTTGCAAATGTTCAGCAATTAAAACATTTTTTTACTCGCTAACGGCGCTCTTCAACACCCACCATTGTTTTGTTCTGGGTGTACTTTATTTACATTTAAAGCTTCGCATATTCAGAGTAAGAACAAGTTCGTAGATATTTTTAATTAAAATACTAAAATACCCTCGTAGATTTTAATTTAAATATTAGTAACACTTATTAAGATTTACAATCAATAATATACGGGCATGATTCCGAATATTTCAAACACACAAAAAAAAGTAACTACAACCGAGTGCCATTCTCGGCAAACGTCTGGATCAGTGTTAAGATGTCAATCAAAATAAGCTCCGCCTTCATTTCATGAAAAGCATTGTACAAGTGTTACAGAATAATGACATAATTACGGGAGTGTTTATACAGTAAGACTTAGCTTCCATGTCACTAGTTTTCTTGACTGCTTGATTACACTCATTAATTATGAAATTTACTGATTTAAAATACCTTTCTGACCTTAATGAAAGAATAGCGTGCGTGTACAAAAGATTATGAAATTTAAGTGTAGATCCTGACTTTGAAAAAAAACCTTCTAACGGTGGATAGAGTTAATCACGGATGGAAGCCCAATTTCAACTGATAAGCAGTCGCAGCTAGATAAACTAGCAATCAAAGGCATTCCTGTGTACTGGCAAAGTGTGTTGAGTATAATCCGTTAACAGCCCAGCGTGTCATATAAAGAGTCAACACAAGGTTTGGGCCAGTGATCAGTGTTGCGTAATACGTTGATTGCCAGACTGAGAGGCATATTGTTCTGCCGCTAAAATCTTGATGAAGAAAGCACATGGACAATTTAAATAGCTCTCTTTAACACCAAGGCCTGTATGGTAATTTATATTTCCTTTTATTAATGAAAACAAATAATACGTAAATCTAGTAGGAGAAAGACTTCAATCACTATATACTGAGGTCAGCCATATGAATACGCCGGATGTTGATTAAATATGGCGGGCACTTTACACATTGTTTTGAAGTTTATAGACAGTCTTACCTGGATTTTCGGCAATTTTAAGGGGGAATTGTGGTGAGTTGTTAATCAAAAAGCAAACTAAACGTACTTTATCAATGTTTATTCTCTGTCTTTATTTTAAATACAGAATAACATATGATTATGTACTCTGGTAAAAAATTGGTCACGATCTTTTCAGATTCTTCTTTTGACCTGAAATGATAGGGAAAAAAGTTAGGAAATTCTTTGACTCTCTTATAAGACGAGCCCCCCACTTCAGATCGAGAATTTGAAGGAAAAAAACCCGTCTTATACGCGAGGAAATACGGTAGATAGAGACTATAGAGCGTACACATCAAGATTTCCGCCTTCATATAAAGTATACATTACTTACCGGTAGATACAGTTCTAACCACTGACACCACATTCATAGACTTATTATGTCTCTGTGTGTATATATATTCTTCTCTGTATGTATAAGAAATAAAAATGCATCTAAATGTAAATACACACATATTATAAGTCCATGACTCTGATGCCAGTGTCCGAGACACCATCAACCATTAGATATATAATATGTAAAACTGATGGAATATTGTGTGATAAAGGGAGGTAATTAAGCTAACTCAAAATCCTGAAATCTGTCGCTCGTCCTGCATAAAATACAATGAAGTCAATCCAAAAAAAGCACTTTCCCTGCACATTAGACAAAGAAGAAGAGAAGCATGCAGGACGAGTAATTTTTTATACGCCCACCTCTAGAGGTGGTCGTATATTGGCGTGGCCCTGTCCGAGCGCACGAAAGGTCCTTTGTTGGGTAGGGAGAACAATAGATTCAATTCATTCCGTGATTGCCCTATTGTTATTGTTGGGTATTTTAGTGTACTGTTGGGTACTTTTAAACAAAAAATATACCCAACAAATGTCCAACTGTGAGAACGTCCGTTCGTTCGTCCGTCCGTCAATATTTTGTTTGTCCGGAGTTTTTATGGAAAACTATTTCAGGGATATTAATGAAACCTCACACAAATGTTATATGCATTAAGATCTAAAGCTGAGTCGAGATTGAGGTTCATTCGAATTTTCGTTGCAGAGTTATCTGCCCTTGATGAACTCAAATATGCTATAAAAAGCTTGTCCGGAGTTTTCTGGGAAAACTATTAGAGGGATATTAATGAAACTTCACACAAATGTTATATGCATCAAGATCTAAAGCTGAGACGAGTTTGAGGTTCATTCGAATTTTCGTTACAGAGTTATCTGCCCTTGATGTACTCAAATATGCTATAAAAAACTTGTCCAGAGTTTTCTTGGAAAACTTGGCTATATGCATCAAGATCTGAAGCTGAGTCAAGTTTGAGATTTATTTGATATTTCGATACAGAGTTATCTGCCCTTGGTGTACTCAAATATGCTATAAAAGGCTTATTTGGCAGTGTTAACACACTTAGCAACTACAGTTTTGAATGGATTTTGATTATGTTTGTCCACAGTATAATTATAGAAGTATAAGTTCATGAAAGGGTTGATTATTATTGAAATTGGATCATTGTGTTGAATGAGTTATCTGCATTTGGTGTACTCAGATATGCTAGAAAAGGCTTTACATGTATTTCAGTATTGTTAGCTCACCTGAGCCAAAGGCTCAATGTGAGCTATTGGGATGGCCCTGTGTCCGTCGTCGTGCGTCGTCCGGCGTCGTTAACATTGCTTCAAATGACATCCTATCCTATACCGCTTGACAGAATTCAACCAAACTTTACAGAAATGATCCTTGGGTCAAGCTCTTTCAAATTTGTTCCAAGAATTAAAAACAATTCAGAACTCTGGTTGCCATGGCAACCAAAGTGAAAAAATTTGGAAATCTTAAAGAATCTTCTTGTCTGAAACTACAAAGGCCAGAGCTTAGATATTTGGCACATAGCATCATCTACAGGTCCTCTATCAAGTTTGTTCAAATTATGCCCCTGGGGTCAAAATTGGCCCCGCCCCGGTGGTCACAGTTTTACATAGAGTTATATAGTGAAATTTTCAAGGCTTCTTCTCTGAAACTAATATGGCCAGAGCTTTGATATTTGGCATGGTGTCACTTCTAGATGTCCTATACCAAAAGTGTTCAAATGGTTCTGGTCGGTTGCATAACTAGGTCACAGGAGCTAAAAATAGATATTTTTCAATGAAAACTTAAAAAGTCTTCTTGTCTGAAACTACAAAGGCTAGAGCTTAGATATTTGGCACATAGCATCACCTACAGGTCCTCTATCAAGTTTGTTCAAATTATGCCCCTGGGGACAAAATTGGCCCGGCCCCGGGGTCACAGTTTTACATAGAGTTATATAGAGAAAATTTCTAATATGGCCAGAGCTTTTATATTTGGCATGGTGACACTTTTAAATATCCTTTACATATTTTGTTCAAATGGTTCCGGTCTGTTGCATATCTAGGTCAGCCCTGGACATAAATTATTATCTCCTTTTTTTCAGCTCTTCTCAGGTGAACAAAATATGCCCCATGGGGCTCTTGTTTATGCTCTCAGAGATCTAAGTGTCTAGAAGTTAGGATTAATTTTGATTAAACTATATATTTCTTTGCCAGTGGGCGTATAATGTACCGCTTGCGGTGCTCTCGTTTTTTTTTTACCCCTGCACACTATTGATACAAGGGGGTTTGGTATATTGCAAACAATGAAGATCCAGATCAAACAATGCATCTGATGGTCTATTATGTACAAACATCTGCATCCATTGGTAAATTTGAAATAAGTATTGTTTCTTGGCATTGCATCTGAATCCGTTTTGTTAGCTCTTTCAGATGACTACTTAAAGTAGTTTGAAAGTAAAGCAGAATGTGCCTTTCTGCTTTACTTTAAATGTGCTTTAAGCCATCATCAGCTAGAATATAGAAAATATTGCTTACAGTGAATATTCATTACTGTATAGAATTGAAACTATTTCTTCTCTGAAGAAACAAGTTAAAAGTGTAAAAAAGCGAACTAATGGGGTAATGGGTTAATCAGAGAGATTTGTTTTGTTTTACACAACCTAAACCAATAAGATTTGTTTTGTACTACACAGCCTAAATATGAGGAGGCATTGAAGCATGAAGACAGTATAAAAGTTATCTGCCCAGACTGGGTGACAGACTGTGTAGAGAAGGAGGAGAGACAGGACGAGCTGGAGTACCATCCCAAGTTCATCGTCATCCCTAAACCACCATCACCACCTAAACCAGAGTCACCACCAAAACAAGAACACATGGAGGTAAGCACAAACACCTGCTACATACCTTACAAAATGTACAGGGCTCCAGATAAGGGGGAGTTATCGGAACAAATTGAACATTTTCTCACAGCACTAAATCCTATGGTGTTACTACTCATTAGAATCGTCTCTTTGAGACGATTCTAATGAGTAGAGACACCATAGGGTTTATAGCAGAAATAAAGATTTTATTTTTTGAAATACTCCCCTTATCTGGAGCCCTGAATGTAGCCAATAGCTTTGCAATACATAACTGTATTATAACAGGACTCCAGATAACAGGGAGTAAAGTAAACATTTCCATCATTTTCTCCTGTTTGTCTGCACAAAACCCTATGGTGTGACTACTCATTTGAATCGTCTCTTCGAGACAACTCAAGTGAGTAGTCACACAATAGGGTTCAATGCAAGTGTGCAACAATCAGCAACATTGTTTAAACTCCATCACCTTTGAAACCAATGTCCTACATTCAACCAAACTTTATCAGAAGCATCAGTCAGGTGAGGCAAGGAAAAGTTGTTAAAAGTTTGTCCGTGGGGTAAAAAATATGTTGCCATGGCAACTGTGCACAAAATCTAGAAAAATCTTCTCAGAATCTACTGGTTTGATTTCAATTTGGTTTTCACCAAAATGTTTTCTTAATTGATAGAGTTTCAAAGATGTTCTTAGGCTATATCTTTATGAGATTTTGTCAGCGTCTTTTATGAGTAGTGACACCATAAGATTAATGCAGAATTAAAGCTTTTAGTTTTTGAAATACTCCCCTTATCTTGATGATGAATATAGTATAAACTTAGCTGTTGTGATATTTTAGGTGACTACAATACCACAAGTGATTGGCAAGCAGCAGTTACCACCTATGGGAGAGAGACACCCCTCCACTGAAGATGGTCACTCTGGGTCTAGACCAAATACCCCAGGTAGTTCCAGCACAAAGGAAGCTCTGGCTAAGCTAGTCAATAACAGAATGCAGGTATGATGACATCAGAGCAAACATGTTATTGGTTTGTATGGCTGTCAAAAATTTAAACTTTGGGACATAATGATAGAAGTATATTTGATACAGACTTCATGTTTATCATGTTACTCCACTCAACCATGATTCAAAGGTATGTTGAAAAGGTTAATCTGTAATTTTCACTTTCTTTATCCTTCCCAGGAAATTCCTCACCAAAGATCCCCATTTCCTCCACACATGGGGCCTCAGGGTTTCTATCCTCCACCTCAAGGTCACCCACATGGGCCTCGTCCCGGACTTCATCCAAGTCAGCCACCCAGACCACATGGCTACCCTCCTGGCTCCCATCCAGGGCCTCACATGCCACACCAAGCCCCGCCAGGGCAGCCTAGCTACCCAGGACACTCTCAACCATCAGGTCACCCCGGGCAACCAGGGTTTCCTGGGAAACCAGCACAGTCTCATTATCCTGGACATCCTGGGCAACTGGGACATCCGGGTCAACTAGGACATCCGGGCCAGCCAGGACAACCGGGACAACTGGTTCACCCAGGACAACTAGGACATCCAGGTCAACCTGGTCACCCAGGGCAACAAGGACATCCAGGTCATCCAGGTCACCCCGGGCAACAAGGACACCCAGGGCAACCAGGACAAATGCATCATCCAAGACAACCTGGATTCCCTGGACAACCTGGATTCCCAGGGCAACCTCATCTTCGTGGCAAACCCCAACATCCTGGGCAACAGGTTAGTGAAGATCTGATTAATGTTCATAACTAACTAACTAAACTGTTCATAATCCAAAAGTAATTAATGGATCAGTTGGTCAAACCATAGGAAAAGGCTTCAGAGAACTCTAGGCTCACATTTTTGGCCCTAATTTCATGAAAGATACCAAGACAAAATCTAGGTAAAATATCGGTATATGTTATGTCAGGTCAAAATGTAGGTCAGTAGGATCATAAAAGTTTTGAAAATATGTGAAGCCATATTTTAACCCGAACTTTATGAATCTTACAATATTTAGGTCATTTATGAATATAGCATATGTTGTGTGAAAAAGTAGGTCAGTAGGGAAACTTATAGAAAGGGCTTCTGAACACCCTAAATGGTACATGTCTAGCCCACTTGTCAGGAATTTTACTCAGGCCAGTTGGAGTCAGTCATGTGTACAGTCCTGTTTTCTCATTTCTTCAGGGCCTCAAGGCAGTTTTGAAGACAGATGGCCAATTAACCCATTACCTCTTAGCCTATTTCTAGCTTTGAAAACAGGTGACCACTTAAAGCAGGTTGAAAGTAAAGCAGAATGTGCCTTAAGGCACATTCTGCTTTACTTTCAGCCTGCTTTAAGCTACCATCTGCAAGGATATAGAAAATATTTCTTCTGATACATATTCTTGGCTGTACAAATTGGAACTATTTTCTTCAGTGGAGGAATAAATAGAGGCGTAAAAAGGCGTTTTTAAGGGGTAATGGGTTAAAGCAGGTTGAAAGAAAACCAGAAGGCGCCATATGTCAAATTCTGCTTTACTTTCAATCGGCTTTAAGTTACCATGTGCTAGGATGAAAATACTTCAATGGAGGAATGAATTAAAGGTGTAAAAAGGTGTATCTATGGAGTAATGGATTAACAATATTCAAATAACTTTAATGTTTATTCAGTGGAGAAGATGTTATTCTTTCCTGTTTAAACACAAACTGAAAACAAAGGCAATGCACTTAAATGTGAAAAAATGACACGTTTTTGACAGTTCTGATCAAATATTTCTGTATGGGTGGCAAACAGTTAGGATCCTAATCAGACACCGGGTTTTCATCAGATGCCGGGTTTCCCGGCGTCTGATCTGGCTTTAAACTGTTTGCCCTCCACATAATAGTTTTAGGGTAGACACGCTTATTGGGAAAGAATAAAATCTTCTCCCCTGTTCATCAACAGCTACTGTATAGGTTATTCATAGATTATCAGTTAATATGTGTTTGGAATATTGAATGTAACAACCTGCTTTGATTCCCATCTCTACAACAGGTACATCCGGGGCAGATAAGGCAACCTCACCACCCAGGACAGATGGGGCAACCAAGACAGCCCGGGCAACCCCATCTCCCTGGACCGCCAGGACCACAGCAACAAAAGCTTAGAAACATCACCAACAACATGGAACTTCATAAACAACAACAACAACAACAGCAGCAGCAGCAACAACATCATCCCCAACAACAGCAGATACATCCTCAGCAACCCCAGGGCAAGCAGGCACAACAGAAACTTGGATATCATGGACCCCAGGGCCCGCGAGGTCCACCCCCACACTACTTCCCGTCACCCCTGGGCTTCCCAGGACAGTCTCCATGGCCTCAGTACTGGGGTCATGATCCCACTGACAATGGTGAGGAAACTCATATCTATATACAGTAAACCCTCTCTATTACAACCACTCTTTATTACGACCACCTCTCTATAACAACCACAAACTTGTGTCAATTATCAGGTGTTTACAACAAGTTATGGCTTGAAGCAAGTTGACAGTAAAACAGAAAGCTCCTTAAGGAGCTTTCTGTTTTACTGTCACCTTGCTTTAATCTGTCACCTGTCATATATACAATCAATTAGCCTTTCTTTTAGTAGTCGTAATAGAGAGGTTTGTTTAACACTCACTTAACTTAACAGAATTGATAAATTGGAACATGTATGTCATCTTTTTCTCCTAAATGACTGACTGAACCAGGTTTTAACCATACAAATCAGGGCTCTAGATAAGGGGAGTATTTAAAAACTAAACTCTTTATTACTAAATTAAATCCTATCATGTTACTACTCATTAGAATCCTCTCTTTGAGACGATTCTAATGAGTAGTAACACCATGGAGTTTGGTTCTGACATAGCGAGAAAATGTTGGATTTAGTCAATTTACTCCCACTTATCTGGAGCCCTGCGAATGAACCTCTCGGTGTCTCCTTTGAGTTTTCTAAGATGTAAATATTTACTCAGGTGAATGACTATGATGGCCATCTTTTCTTTTCCAGTACCACCAGACATGTGTTTGCTTGGATGCATATTTTATATCAACGACTATCCAAAACTTGTAGGCAGTGAACAGATTGCTATTTGGAAAAAGGTATTAGCATGCTTTTTATGTCCTCGCGATGATCAGTCGGGGGCATACTGTTTTACCCCTGTCCGTTCGTCTCTCCATCCCACAAACAGAAGATACTTTGTCCGGCTAACTCCTCCTACAGTTTTCAAGCTACAACCTTATAACTTGGCAGAGTATTTGCACATATACCATAGATGTGCATATGAACAGGATTTTGATCTGCTATGATTTTCATCAAATAACAGTCAGTTGAACTTAGTCAATTTTTTACCGACTGCGGCATCATATTTGTGTTACAGACAAAGCCATCCCTCTAGTTTTTTTTAACAAATATAGTTTTCATCAATTTTTGCTTACTTTTATATGTAACAAAAGATTAAACCTTTAGTCTTAAATGTATTGTTAAATCTATTGAAGGCTTTCTGCATACCAGCCTCAATTTTAAAAGGACATGCCTTGGCTTTTCATAGTACAAATGTATACAGTGCTCAACAACACTCAAAGGGAGACAAAGATAGTGTGTGTTGTTCCTAGGGAGTTGTTATAGGGAGGGATATTGACTTGCATTTGCAAACAGCTTGAATCCAGATCAGACGACATGAAGCTAAGAGCAATACAATAACATGTTAAAAAAAAAAAAGAGGTCTTTGAAAGTGTTATTTATTAAAGTTTTAGGGCAAACAGTTTTGAGCCTGATTAGAGACGTGAGTTACTTGGCATCTGACCAGGCTCCAAGTTAATAGAGTTGAGTCTGAGTTTGTTCCTAAGCGTTTGATTGGTGGGATTTGAGCCTAGGCTTAAATCTGACCAATCAAGTGCTTGAGAAGGACTTCAGATTCAAATCAAAATCTTTCTACATGGGAGAAGACATTATTCTATCCGAATAAATGTGTTTACTCTAAAACTATTATTTATATTGCAAACAGTTTAGGGCCTGATCAGAGGTGGGCTAACCCGGCGTCTGAACAGGAACCAAACTGTTTGCCACTAAGATTAAAATGAGTAATCACAACTGTCAAAAAGTTGTAATTTTCTGTATTTTATTGCAATATGTTGTGTTTAACTGGGAAATGATAACGTCTTGTCCACTGTAACCTTGGACCCAGGATCCAAAGCATTTGTCACCTCGTACTGATCCCACTTCAGGACTCCAGATAAGAGGGAGTAAACTGAACAAATCCCATAGTTTCTCACTCATTTCAGCACCAAATCCTATCTTGTTACTAATCATTAGAATCGTCTCAAAGAAACGATTCTAATGAGTAGTGACATCATAGGGTTTACACAGAAATAAAGATTTTTGGTTTTTGAAATACTCCCCTAATCTGGAGCCCTGCACTTGTAATTTGTTTGTTATGTTTTAGGTTATAGAGCAGCATGGTGGACAAGTAGACCCATCCTATTCCAATCGAGTTACCCATGTTATGTGTGCTAATCAAAAAACAGATGTCTTCCTCTTGGTAAGTCTTCTCTCACAGATGTTTCATGGTCTTGTTTGCAATATCAATGTATATGGCTGCATATTTACCCAACCTTTACTTAACCTATTATCCCATAGACTGTTATTAGTTTTGAAGACAGGTGACTACTTAAAGCAGGTTGAAAGGTTACTTTCAGTTTGCTTTTGAGCTCGCCTGTACGAAGTACATGACGAGCTATTGCAATACCCCCGGTGTAGTCGGCGGCGTCGTGAACGGCGTAAACAATTTTAAGAAAATGTCTATAACTTCTATGTCCCTTGAGGTATTGCTTTCATAGTTGTATGTGTGTGTATATGGACAAGACCTTTCCATGCACAGAAAAATTTGGACCCTTGTGACCTTGACCTTGAACTTAGGGTCCGCGTTTAGGTTTCGAAATCTGTGTTTAGGTTTTGAAAAATGCCTATAACTTCTATGTCCCTTGAGGTATTGCTTTCATAGTTGGTATGTGTGTGTATATGGACAAGACCTTTCCATGCACAGAAAAATTTGGACCCCTGTGACCTTGACCTTGAACTTAGGGCCCGCGTTTAGGTTTCGAAATCTGGGTTTAGGTTTCGAAAAATGCCTATAACTTCTATGTCTCTTGAGGTATTGCATTCATAGTTGGTATGTGTGTGTGTTTGGACAAGACCTTTCCATGCACATAAAAATTTGGACCACTGTGACCTTGACCTTGAACTTAGGGCCCACGTTAAGGTTTCGAAATCTGTGTTTAGGTTGAAAAATTCCTATAACTTCTATATCCCTTGTGGTATTGCTTTCATAGTTGGTATGTGTGTGTATATGGACCAGACCTTTCCATGCACAGAAAAATTTGGACCCCTGTGACCTTGACCTTGAACTTAAGCCCCGCGTTTAGGTTTCGAAATCTGTGTTTAGGTTTCGAAAAATGCCTATAACTTCAGTGTCTCTTGAGGTATTACATTCATAGTTGGTATGTGTGTGTGTATGGACAAGGCCTTTCCATGCACAGAAAAATTTGGACCCCTGTGACCTTGATCTTAGGGTCCGCGTTTAGGTTTCGAAATCTGTGTTTAGGTTTTGAAAAATGCCTATAACTTCTATGTCTCTTGAGGTATTACTTTCATATTTGGTATGTGTGTGTATATGGACAAGACCTTTCCATGCACAGAAACATTTGGACCCCTGTGACCTTGACCTTGAACTTAGGGCTCGCGTTTAGGTTTCGAAATCTGTGTTTAGGTATTGAAAAATGTCTATAACTTCTATGTCCCTTGAGGTATTGCTTTCATAGTTGGTATGTGTGTGTATATGGACCAGACCTTTCCATGCACAGAAAAATTTGGACCCCTGTGACCTTGACCTTGAACTTAGATCCAGAGTTTAAGGATTAGAAATCTGTGTTTAGGTTTCGAAAAACGCTTATATTTCCTATGTCCCTTGAGGTGTAACTTCATATTTAATTTTCATATGTATATTGACAAGACCTTTCTATGCAGGCAAAAAGCTCGACCTCGGTGACCTTGAGTGTGCTTTTAAGTTTCTTAATGTGCCAATGGCGAGCTTTGTTGTCTCTCTGACAACTCTTGTTTTTTTTAAGCTACAATCTGCTAGAATATAAAAAATATTTCTTATGATACATATCCATGACGATATAAAGTGGAACTATTTTCTTCAGTTGAAGAATAAATAAAAGGCATATTTATGGGGTAATGGGTTAAAGCTTAATGCAGTTATTTACCTTAAACTGTTTTATAAATATCAGTTTGACTAAATTTTACAGGTAAGCTCTGTTTTGGAAATACAGTAAAACCTCTCTATTACGATCAATAAATTGTGTTAATTATTTAATAGGTGTTCAAGACAGGTGACTGCTTAATAAAGCAAGGTGACAGTAAATCAGAAAGCTCCTTTAGGAGCTTCTGTTTAAATGTCACCTTGCTTTAAGCTGTCACCTGTCTTTTATACAACCAATTAGGTTTTAATAGTTTTAGTGGTAGTAATAGAGAAGTTTTACTGCATTCATTGTCTTATTGATTATATTTGTGTATTATATTTGTGTATTACTGTAATCATTGTCTAACTGATTATATTTGTGTGTTAAGGCGTTGCGGGACCAGCGCCGGATAGTGACAGCGTATTGGTTGAATGATGTACTGGTGAAGAAGAAGATGCTTCCTCCGTGGCAAGCTCTACACTTGCCTCTGCTATACAGTGATGATACACGGCCCTGTAGTAACCAGGTAAATACAGCCAGACTAGTCAACACTGATCATACATTCAACCCTATTGATGAGTATACTTGTCATAAACAATCAGTGTACATGTGAACAGTACACTTGTCCTATGTTAACAACATAGACTCTGATAAGAGGGCTCTTACAGGAGTCCTCTGATCAAGGACTGCACTTTTTGTCTTTTTATACGCCCGTCTTCAGACGGGACGTATTATGTCGTGGCGCTGTCCGTCCGTCTGTCCGTCCGTTAACTTTTTCATGTCCGCTCTCTTACTCAAACAAATTTAGTCTAATCCTTTTGAAACTTGGTCAGAACGTGTATGACCATAATATCTCGGTCAAGTTCGATAACCAGCAAGATTGCCCAAGACATTCAAGAGTTATGCCCTTTTATGTCAAAAACGGGCATATTAGTTTGTCCGCTCTCTAACTCAAACAAATGTTTTTTAATCCTTTTCAAACTTTGTCAGCATGTGTATGACCATAATATCTCGGTCAAGTTCGATAACCAGCAGGATTGCACCAGGCATTCAAGAGTTATGCCCCTTTTTTCGTAAAAAACGGGCATATTTTAGTTTGTCCGCTCTCTAACTCAAACAAATTTATTTTAATCCTTTTGAAACTTTGTCAGCATGTGTATGACCATAATATCTCGGTCAGCTTCGATAACCAGCAGGATTGCCCCAGACATTCAAGAGTTATGCCCCTTTTTTTGTAAAAAACGGGCATATTTTAGTTTGTCCGCTCTATAACTCAAACACATTTATTTTAATCCTTTTGAAACTTTGTCAGCATGTGTATGACCATAATGTCTCTGTCAAGTTTGATAACAAGCAGGATTGCACCAGGCATTCAAGAGTTATGCCCCTTTTTTCGTAAAAAACGGGCATATTTTAGTTTGTCCGCTCTATAACTCAAACAAATTTATTTCAGGCCTTTTGAAGCTTGGTCAGCATGTGTATGACAATAATGTCTCGGTTATATTTTATAACCAGCAAGATTGCCACAGACAGTCAAGAGTTATGTCCCTTTTTTCTTCTAAAACGGGCATTTTTTAGTTTGTCCGCTCTCTAACTCAAACAAATTTATTCCAATCCTTTTGAAACTTGGTCAGCATGTGTATTACCATAATGTCTCAGTTATGTTCTATAACCAGCAGGATTGCCCCAGACATTCAAGAGTTATGCCCCTTATTTTGTCAAAAACGGGCATTTTTAGCTCACCTGAGCCAAAGGCTCAAGGTGAGCTATTGTGACCGCTCACCGTCCGTAGTACGTCTGTCCGTCTGTCCGTCTGTCCGTTCACTTTTACTTCAAACGACATCTCCTCTGAAACCCGCCGATTGTAGGGAGAGTTCAAACTGCTCATGATGTTCCTTGGATGCTTCTCTACAGAAGTTGTTCAAAAAAAAGGAAAAAAAGCACAAACTCTGCTTGAAAAAGCAAAAAAGCAAAAATCTTTAAAAAATCTTCTTGCCCAAAACTACTAGGCCCTAAGCTTTGATATTTGTACAGTAGAATCTCATGGTGGATCCCTCTATAGTTTGTTAAAATGAAATCCCTAGGGTCACATTTGACACCACCCTGCACAGTTTAAGTGCTGCTCTAGGCAGGTTTTACAGTATTTTTGATTTAGGCAGAACTGTATTTACCTGAGTTACCCTTAATATACTATGGGCAAATAGCCAATATTTGCAAACATTTTGGATCCAGATCAGATGCAACATAATCATAATGCTACATCTAATCTGGATCCAACCTATTTGCCACTCATTTACCAACTTAACATTTTCTAAATTGTTTTTTTGTACACTTTTCACATACAGTAGGTTTTAAGCAGACATCATTTCAGTCTGGTAAGGGTAAGCCCAAGAGTTCTAGCCACTGAGGTCAAATATTATGCAACTCTGAACTGGTAGTGAGTATCACAGAACTGGTCATGATCAGCTGAACATGTTGTCTGCTAAAGTTTAGATATGGTTCAGTCTGATTCATACTTAGAGAAACAGGATCTGGAAGTGATCCACTGACAGTTATGTAATTATGTCTTATGCCATATTTATACATATGTTTAATATTGGTTTTGTCAGAGTTATCTGTATGTCTTTTCAATAATTCCACTTTAAACAGTCATGAAAATGTAAGATGCAAAAGTAAAGCAAAGTGTGCATTAACCCTTAGCCCGCCAAATAAATTGTCGTCTGCTATATTTCTCGTCTGCTTCAAGTTTCAAAGTGCTTCAAAGTTGCTCAAAATTGCTGAAAATGTTGTCCGAGTGTCAAACAGCTTGGATCCGGATGAGACGCCGAGTTACTCGGCGTCTAATCCGGATCCAAGCTGTTTGCATATAAAGCTATAGTCGTGAGTGGCAGGCTAAGGGTTAAGACACATTCTGCTTTACTTTCAACCTGCTTTAGGTGGCCACCTATTTTCAAAATTAGAAACATGCTATGGGGTAATGGGTAAAATGAAATTGCCTATTTGGAAAGAGCCTGATGAGAGGAAGTGCCATTTGCAAAGGCCATAACTCTGACATCATTGTTTTTTTAGTTATTTCCCTTTGTGATATTTTCTTGTCAAGAAGACAACTTCAGTTCTACTGATGCTATTGTAATGAAATTTTATGTATGGAAAGAAACTGATGAGAGAAAATGCCATGCACAAGGGCAGCAATATTTAGTTTTTCCCCTTTGTCATATTTTATTGTCAGGAAAATAATTCCAGTTCTGCTGACGCTAGTGAAATAATTATCATTTATTGGAAATGGAAATAGCTTGATAAGAGGATGTGTCATGGATAAGGGTCATAAGCTTGGCAACAAAATTCACTTTTGTCATGTTTTCTTGTCTGGAAGATAACTACATTTATAGTTATATTAAAATGTTGTCTTGCCCAGTCAACTTAGGTACAAACTTCAATGTCCTCAGGTGAGCGAATTTAGGGCCATGGCCCTCTTGTTTAATTTGTCCGGTCTCTAACTCAAATAAATTTATTCCAATCCTTTTGAAACTTTGTCAGCATGTGTATGACCATAATGTCTCGGTCAAGCTTCATAACCAGCAAGATTGCCCCAGACATTCAAGAGTTATGCCCCTTTTATCGTCAAAAACGGGCATTTTTTTGTTTGTAGCTCTCTTTCTCAAACAAATTTATTCCCATCCTTTTGAAACTTGGTCAGCATATGACCCCTAGCTTTCAGGGTTCTTCCCCTTTTGTTTTTACCTTGATAGGGTTTTGGTATGACTACATTCTAAGATCGTTTTGAAGGGCGTATAATGTGCCCGGCTTGCGGTGCTCTTGTTGTCTTTTTGAAATTTTATGCTGAAAAACACCCTTGATAGTCGAAAATTAACTTGAATTCAATAGAAACTGCAATTGTCTATTTGAAGTTTCGGGTGAACGAGTTAAACCTTTACTCCATTGCTTGTTTCTAGTTTTGAAAATAGGTGACTACTTAAAGCAGGTTGAAAGTAAAGCAGAATGCACCTTCAGGTGCATTCTGCTTTCCCTTCAGCCTGCTTTAAGCTACAACCTGCTAGAATAAAGAAAATATTCCTTATGATACACATTCATGACTTTGTTAATTGGAACCATTTTCTTCAACGGAGAAATAAACTGAATGCGCTCAAAGGCGCTTCTATGGAGGAAAGGGTTAAGTCTTAAAATGAGAAGGCTGGTACAGTCCTTGGTTTAAGAGGACATTATTTACAGAAGCATGGTGCTCTACAATGACTGATGACTGCTTTATAGGGACCACTGCCATAGCCTCGCATGATACAGTAGAAGGCTGCCAAAAGGTGTAATCTTTTCAGTGATTGGATAAATGGATAAATCCATCATAAAATGATGTATTTGTATGGCAGTCCTAGTACTGAAAAGCTTAAAATCCAGAATATTTGTAGATGTGATATTCTGGTCAAGGTCAAATTTCTAGATCAATACCTCATGTTTTTAGTTTGTTGTAAATTAGGTGTTGATTTGACAACTTGTCTAATGGAGTCGCAATAAGACTGAAATACAGTTAAAGTGACTTAAAACCACATTTCAACAATATTTCCCGTTTCTTAATTTTTACAAATCATCGCTTCATTCTTTGATTATGTTCATTCTTTGATTTTGTTAAAAATAAAGTTCAAAGCAATAGATATTTGCATACTAATAACCCCAATCACTGTGTCAAATATGGTGGTTGGGGATATGAAATAACACTTTGATGAAATCCATTGGCTAGTGTTTTAGCCAGACCCTCAAAAAGGGCAGGGGGGCACCAAAAAGGGGCAGGGGGCACCAAAAAAGGGGCAGGGTGCAAACAAAGTGTGGACCCGCAACTTCGGCGAAGGGATTGTTAACATTTCCAGGTGTCTTTTCATCATTCTTGAAGTCTTTTAGGTCAATAAGCACTTCTAATGTATTTAGCATATAGGTCTGTAAAGAAAAAGGTTTTCTTATACATGTGGCAATGGAACATAGGGGAGGGGCGTCCCCTCCTGCGCTGTGGCGGAAATTTTTTTGACCTTTAAATGATGAAATAGTGCAATTTTGCTATACAGAGATATGTAATAAACATGTATGCACATGTAGTGCATTTTAGCTATACATGTACTTTATACAGATGCATACAAGTATTATGGAAAATGGATGAAATCAGCCAATGTTTGCAAATAGAATATTAACAGATCAAGCTTTTTTTTCTTTAAATCACTCATTATTAATATTTAAAGTTACACAACTAAATTTTACTCCAGCACCTGATGATTTCCCAATACAGCTGTTGATTGAGGTTGGCATTAACTAGTATTCCATTCTTTTGCAACAATGTATTTTGTAAAACTGGGGTGTAAAAGCCCCAAAACGATCAATACTAGAAAATATCAATTCTCTTGCTAAATTCTTTAAAAAAACAGCAACCAAAAACTAGGTTATGGAGTGCCTTTACCTATCGATGCAAATAGTATAGACCCAGATCAGAGTGCTCCTGGGTAAGTCCTTTGTATAGGGTATATTCCCTGTTTGTGTTATTTAAAATTATTTTGAAATTTTTTAAATATCATTTTATTCTGTCACACACAGTCAAACATGCACACAAACAAATACTATAAAGAACAATAATTATTGGCATTGGATTGTTGCTGTATCCAGGCAGGTGGGTGTCCAAAGGATTTTCCTATTAAAATTCAGCCTACCCTAAGCAACCACCTGTCATAAAACAGAATACAAAATTGGGGAAGGGTTAATTAGACTGCATCACGGGAAAAATTAAACAGGATCTACTTAGATATGTGTTGTCACGCTGATGTTCTGTTTCAAATAGATCATTCAATATGAACTTACCAAAAAAATCAAAAAAACAACACAGAACCGATACTTTTAGAAATAGAAATATCCCATTCTTCGTGTCTCGCGCGTATTTGATGGCAGAAACAGACGTTAACAAACCAACCAAACCTCTGTCAGTCGTAACTTATTTCCAGAAACTCCCGCAAAATATACACCTGTAAGATGTAATTTGTTAATTTCACATCAATCATCAACTAAATGGGTGTATATAACGTCTACATTCATTGGATGTTAAAAAAAATGCGGGGAATTACCTTTCTTATAGCCAATAAAACAAGTAAAGACAACTTGTGTTCGAAGCACGGTGCGCGTTTGAATTTTCCATTTCCGAAATTTGGAATACTGTTCGTTTCTGGTACGTGAATATTAATAAAGATTTGTATGGAACGTATTTCCTTCTAAGAAAATTAATTTCAGTTTTAGATCTATATCCAACTACTAAAATGTTCGTTTGTCGAGCATTCTCTAATTGGCCCTGTATCGAGCATATTTTTCCAAGATCCGACTCGCGTTTGCGTTTTAATCTGTAAAGCAACGTCTCGATTTGTGGCGATTTTTTTTCGGTTTTCAAAATGGTTAATAATCATATGAATGTTTAAATTTAGGGAAAGAGTGTCGTAAATTCTGGTTTTCAACGAGGCCAACATATTATTTTCACACGTGTTTCGATTTAATCCGGCTTCAGTCATACACTCCCGCTATGCGGGGTACCACACCAGGTACATATGTGTATTGGTCGATTACACACTATAATTGTTGATTGTCGGTGACACGCGTGTGTCACATTGCACTGATTGGCAATAATGGGATTAGAGACAGTAAGTGGTATCGCTCCGGGCAGTGGGGCGGTATATATGAAATGGATAGGGGCACTAGGGCGGATCCTTACACCACAATAAGGGCGGATAAAAAGGGCAGAAGGGCGGGCCGCTCCGCTATTCCGCATTAGCTAAAACACTACATTGGCACTAGTTTCTTAGTTTATTCTTTAACCCATTACCCCATAGCCTGTTTCTAGTTTTGGATATAGCTGATCACTATAAGCAAGTTGAAAGTAAAGCAGAATGTGCCTAAGGCACATTCTGTTGTATTTTCAGCCTGCTTCAAGCTAACATTGTGCTAAAATATAGAAAACAATTTTTATAGTACATATTTATGACTGTACAAATTTCAACTAAATTTTCTTCAGTGGAGGAATAGATTAAAGGCATAAAAGGGTGTATTTATGGGGTAATTGGTTAATCATTCACACAATTTATGGAAGCTAGCCTACACTTTTCTGTTTTAATCTGTCTCACTTTGTTTTGTTGCAGATAATTTCCATTACAAATTTTGACGGTGACGATCGGTTACGAGTGAAGCAGCTTATCAATGCATTAGGTGCCAAATACACAGGGTATATGAGCAGAGCTAACTCTGCACTGGTCTGTAGAAGGTAGGTCTTTATTAGCTATACTTTTAGCATAATTATGTTAGTGTTATAGAGCTTGGCAGCGAAAGGGTAGGATTCTTAAATCTGGAAATTTTAAGATTTTTATTAGCAACTAATGTTTGCCCTGTATTGTTACCCTGCTGTTGAAGCCAGAGGGTATCATAGTGTTTGTCTTTGTCTGTCTGTCGGCATTTTGGTCTCCGGATGATAACTAAGTAGGAAAGAATGTGAATTAACCATTTCCCCATTAGAAATTCCTTTTAGTGCATTTATTTCTCTACTGTCAGAAGAAAATAGCTTCAAATTATACAGTCTTAAATATGTATCAAAAGAAATATTTTCTACATCATAACAGATGATTAAAGAAGGGTGAAAGTAAAGCAGAATGTGCCTTCCTGCGCATTCTGCTTTACTTACAACCTGTTTTAAGTAGGTACCTGTCTTTCAAACTAGAAACAAGGGTAATAGGTTAAACAAATCATATCATGAGAAATAAGCATGTTCTAAACCCTAAGATCAGTTGCTAGTCCCCAGAATGTACCTGTTTAATTTCAGCCTTTGAAAGGCTGTAGCTGTTGAAGTTGGAATTGGATTTGTTTGGTTTCCATGGTCTTGAAAGCATGAGTCACATTAAAGCATGTATGGCTTCTTCTAACAAACAAAATCAAATTACACAAACATTATGTTTATACAAAGATTTGATTGTTTGACAGACCTGATGGAGAGAAGTATCAGAAAGCTAAGGAGTGGCAGATTCCGGTTGTGAACGTCCAGTGGCTGTCCGATCTTGTGCTGGGCCACATGGACGCCCTACGTCTTCCAATTGACAGCTGTTATCTACAGGTGGGCCAGGGAGATGAGTTTCAGATGGACATGAACAAGGTCGTCAATCTCATGGGTGGGTAATACTTGAGCCAAGGTTATAAAGGGTTTTAGTTGAAACTGAGTTTGTTCTCAAGCAATTGATTGGTCAGGGTCCAAGATTATAAAGCATTTGAGCTGAGTCAGAGATGGTTCTAAAGGTTTTGATTGTTTAGATTTGAGCTTTTGCTCAAAACTGACCAATCTAAAGTTCGAGAACAATCTCAGACTTGACTGAAAAGCTTTATAACCCTTGAGGCAGATTTGAGCTTTCAATCTTGGGGTCCAACTACAGTGCTTTACGCTATGGCTGACATAGATGGCAAATTTGTTTTGAAATGCACGTCAATGACTGTAGAGGTGAGAAAAGTAAGCAGAAATATTACACATGAGCCATGCCGTTACAAAACCCTACCTTATTGCATTGCAACATTATACAGATCAAGCACTGGTTTTATCCTATAACCTGTATCTGGGTTTTGTTAAGATATACTCTATAATAGAGCTACATACATTGCCTTACATGCATGTGACGTCACTTCAGTGAAAGGTTAAATTTTCTCTTTTATGCCTACACCAAACTCTACATTGAGGCTTTTAACCCTTTCCCCCATAGAAGCGCCTTTCAGTCATGAAAATATATTATAGGGAATATATTCTAGTACATGGAAGCTTAAAGCAGGCTGAAAGTAAAGCAGAATGCGCCGTAAGGCACATTCTGCTTTACTTTCAACCTGCTTTAAAAAATGGTCACATATATTCAATACTAGAAACAAGCTATCAGGTAAAGGGTTAATTAGATATCGATGTTGTATTGAAGGAATGTAGGGAAAGAGTTCACAAAGCCTCATCATCATCCAGTTTTGATTAACCAGGCCATTGATTAATCCTTCTTATAAGGGTGAGGCCTGGCTGTCCAGTCTGGAACGAAGTCTCCCTCTCCAAGCTTGGCGGTTTTGTGGGTTGGTGTATATTGCATATTTTCTGTTGCAGTTGCTTGGAGAACACCTCTGAAAGTTTCTAAAGACATATGGAAGGTAAGATGTATGTTGAGTACAGTGCTCCCTCTCTACAACAACACCAAAATGAAAGACACAGATTGTGTGTGTTGTTAGGAGGTAGTTAGGGCCCCACCGAGAGGTGGGTGCCCTATAGTAATCGCCTTGTCCGTCAGTCAGTCAGTCAGTCTGTCTGTCTGTCTGTCTGTCTGTCTGTCTGTCTGTCTGTCTGTCTGTCAGTCTGTCACACTTTTCCTTGTCCGCTCTCTAAGTCGAGTAATTTTTATCCAATCTTCACCAAACTTGCTGAAAATGTGTATTAGTATAATATCTAGGCCAAGTTCAATAATTACCCAAATCCAATAAAGCATGTTGGAGTTATTGCCCTTGAATTATTAAAAAATGGCTGTTTCAGCCTTGTCCGCTCTCTAACTCAAGTAGTTTTTATCCAATCTTCACCAAACTTGCTGAAAATGTGTATTGGTATAAAATCTAGGCCAAGTTCGATAATTACCCAAATCGCATAAGGCATGTTTGAGTTATTGCCCTTGAATTTTAAAAAATGGCTGTTTCAGCCTTGTCCGCTCTCTAACTTGATTAGTTTTTATCCAATCTTCACCAAACTTAATGAAATTGTGTATTGGTATAAAATCTAGGCCAAGTTTGATAATTACTCAAATCGCATAAAGCATGATGGAGTAATTGTCCTTGAATTATTAAAAAATGGCTGTTTCAGCCTTGTCCGCTCTCTAACTCGAGTAGTTTTTATCCAATCTTCACCAAACTTAATGAAAATGTGTATTGGTATAAAATCTAGGCCAAGTTTGATAATTACCCAAATTGCATAAGGCATGTTGGACTTATTGCCCTTGAATTATTAAAAAATGGCTGTTTCAGCCTTGTCCGCTCTCTAACTTGAGTAGTTTTTATCCAATCTTCACCAAACTTTATGAAAATGTGTATTGGTATAAAATCTAGGCCAAGTTCGATAATCACCGAAATTGCATAAGGACTTATACCCCTTGAATTATTAAAAAATGGCTGTTTCAGCCTTGTCCACTTTCTAACAAAAATATTTTGTATTGATATTCATCAAACTTACTGAAAATGTTTATTGGTATATAATCTAGGTCAAGTATGATAATTACCCAAATCGCCTAAGGCACATCAGAGTTATTGCCCTTCAATTATTAAAAGATAGCTGTTTAAGCCTTGTCCTCTCCCTTACTGAAACAACTGTTTCTATCTGATCTTCACTAAACTTGCTGAAAATGTTCATTGGTATGAAATCTAAGCCAAGTTAGATAACTACTCAAATCGCATAAGGCAATTCAGAGTTATTGTCCTTGATTTATAAAAAAATGACTGTTTCATATATTTTAAAATAAATGACTGTTTCATATATTGGAATTTTACAAAACTTGCTGAAAATGTTTATTAGTATAAAATCTGCAGTTTTATCTTGTGCCTTTCTCCTCCTGACTCCTTTTGTGGGGCCCTTTCTGACTGGTCAGTATTCTAGTTTGTAATTGTTGTTAGGAGGTAGTTTGTAATAGGGAGGGGAAATACATCACCCAATGAGAGACGAAGATTGTGTGTGTCGTTTGGAGGGAGTTGTTATAGGAAGGGAAAATTACAACACCCAATGGGAGACGAAGATTGTGTGTGTCATACAGAGGAAGTTGTTATAGGGAGGGAAAATTACAAGACTGTGTGTGTTGTTTGGAGGGAATTGTTACATCAATTACATTAATAGAAATGCCGTGTGAACACTTTAGCCCTTAAAATCCTACAGCCTTCTGTAGAGATTACTGAATACACATGCAAACAGTTTTTAGATCCTGATAAGAGAGCTCCTATAAGAGCCCTCTGATCAGGGTCTGCACTGTTTGATATTCTCATTGACTTTTGTTGTCATACCAAAATGTGACAGTAGACTTGTTCAAAATACCTGTAATAGAAGAGTCCAAAAGGATTATAAATACCCACAAGAGAAATTTAGGGTTGAAAGGTTTAGAGGTCACAGTTTGTGGTCAATCTCCACCAAATTTACTCAAAATGCTGCTCTTGACAAAATCTAGGTGAAGTGCGAATAATAGAAAAACCTTGTGAACACTAGAGGCCACAGTTTGGTAATTTGTTATGGAACTTGATCCACATCTTGTTTTTGACAAAATCTAACTCAAGTGCAAAAATGGGTTATTTTGGTTAAAAAAAATAAGTCACTATGTCAAATTATAGAAAACCTTGTGAACACTCAAGAGACCACAGTCAATCTTGTTGAATTACATATACAGTATAAACTGCATTATCCGACAACTGTATTATCCGGAATCGTGTCATATCCGACGCCGTTCTCCAGTCCCGAACATTTCCCTTCTTATTTCTATATGCATTAAGACTCTATTATCCGGAATCTTGCGTTTCCTGGTATCCGACACAGTTTGCTGGTCCCTGCATTAACATATAGCGTGTTTCGCACCCCATTATCCGACCGCCTTTGATCTCCGCCGCCGGCTGTCACCTTGATCGCTTGTCAGTCGGGCATGGGGAAAACCCAAATTATAGATCATTATCGCCGCCTGTTGTGCCCTAGACCTACTATATGTACAAATGTGTAACTAGTTTAATAAAGCGAAAAACCGTCTGCTTATTTTGTTGTCTTTTCAACATGAAAAAATATGCGCACTGGTTAGTAAAGCATTTGGATATTTGACCCAGATCAGATGTCGAGTAACCCGCAGCAGATCTTATAATAATCGGATCCCTTGCTTGTTCAAAAGTTTGTAAATTCCAGTTTGCCAAGCGGACAATTGTCTAATTTAGAAATGACTATAGAATGTTTTAATAAGTAACTAGATCTACCGTTATGTATGTAATATCGCACTGTAATGTTTAAGTCCATGCTTTAACAAAAGGGTCTATTTGGTGAGCACTTTTAACGAGAACTTGTCTTACTATTTTATCATTGGTTCTTAAACGTTTGAAATGGAAAGACCAAGAAAACGACATGCAAACGAACCTGCGTTGGTAAATTCGCCAAAAAGACAAATAATTGTGCTTACACTTGAAAAAAGTGGATTTGATTAATGAATTTGAAAGCGGATTATACTCGCAACGTGATCTGGCGTTGAAATTTGGTGTTTGCAGATCATCTGTATTAGATTTACACCTGTGTTTACGGCATTAGCTTGAATTGTGTAACAAGCCGTTTCGCACCAAACTTGCGTTATGATGTACATGATACATGTATACTGACTCTTTATTTGAGACAGTATTCGTAAGGCCCTATATGATTTTTGCCATCCGATGCTTTTGTGTAAATTAAAAGTTTTACATGTATGTGAATTTATGGTTGTTGTGTTTGGTCCGATATACGTTGCTGTTTTATCCAGTTTATACCAGTAAACTTCCGGCCCGATATTCGCAGCTGTTTTATCCCATTCAGAAACGTATATTTCCTGTTGCACCCGTCACTTGCTGTTTAAAGCTGTGGCTGTCATAAATTCCGAAAATATGCTGAAAAAGTGGGAGAACTCAAATATCCGACATCTTGTGTTATCCGACATAACGCTTCAGTACGGACCGATGTCGGATAATGCAGTTTATACTGTACATCAAATAATGCAGCAGTCTTCCTCCTAACCCACTTGCCAGAAGCCCAGGGCAAGTGATATTTGCATCAGAGTTTGGAATATTACAGGGCAAGTGGTCTGATAAAATTAAGGCAAAGACTGATGTAATAGACTCACCTTGATATTGTACCACCTACAAGAAAAACTTCAAGGTCATATTAGCGAAATCAAGGCCACCATGACCTTCTTGTCAACTCATACCCCATAGCCTGTTTCTAGTTTTGAAAATGTGTGACCACTTAAAGCAAGTTGAAAGTAAAGCAGAATGGGCCTTAAGGTGCATTCTGCTTTACTTTCAACCTGCTTTCAGCTACCATCTGCTAGGATATAGACAATATTTCTTTTGGTGCAAGTTTTTGACTCTTTAAAGTGGAACTATTTTCTTTAATAGTCTTAGAGGAATGAAACAAAGGTGTAAAAATGCTTATTTATAGGGTAATGGCTTAAACTATCAAAGTTTCTGAGAAAAACATTTTTCTGTGTATATCTGTATTTGAATATGTTATTTTAGAAATTATTATGCATGTTTATGTATGTATTTATTTTTTCAGAGATACTCAGCTAGTATTAAAAAGAACCTCCAAAACGCAGGCCAGGAAAATACTCCAGCTAATTCTGCATCTCCAGCTAAAAAGCCAAAGTAAATTTTCTTCTCTTTCTGTATTATACTTTCGCTCTTTCACTGCCAAGTTTTATTGTCTGCAAAATATCACTTGCATTGGTAGTGTGGTCTGTAATATTTTAAAGTCAGCTTTAGAGTTGTTATGACTTAAGAAAAGTCAACACAAGTGTCAAACAGTTTGGATCCTGATAAGACGCCATGTAACATGGCGTCTGATCAGGATCCATGCTGTTTGCAAAGTAGCTTTTTGGCACTATTGGCAGTGAAAGATTTAAGAGACTGACTACCAAATTTAGCTTAAAAAAGATATTTGTAAATGTATACAGTAAAACCTCTCTATAACGGCCACTAAAGTGAGGGCTAATTGATTGTATAAATGACAGGCGACAGCTTAAAGTAAGGTGGCAGTAAAACAGAAAGCTCATAAAGGAGCTTTCTATTTTACTGTCACCATGCTTTAAGCAGTCACCTGTCGAAAACACTTAACCCATAGCCTGCCACTCACGACTATAGCTCCATATGCAAACAGCTTGGATCCGGATGAGACGCCGAGTAACTCGGCGTCTCATCCGGATCCAAGCTGTTTGACACTCGGACAACATTTTCAGCAATTTTGAGCAACTTTGAAGCACTTTGAAACTTGAAGCAGACGAGAAATATAGCAGACGACAATTTATTTGGCGGGCTATGGGTTAATAAATTATCACACTTTAGTGGTTGTTATAGAGAGGTTTTACTGTATAAACACATACAGGACATACACACAAGTGTAAGATTATCAGAATTCATAAAGTGAACCATTGGAAGAAAGAAATCCAACAAAAGTATTTGAAGTTATACGGTGAGAAAGTGATAGGTTCAATGCATTGGAACCTATGGGAGATTTTACCCATGGTGCATAGCAAACTTTGAGTAGTATATTTCACTGCCTGTGATGGAAGGATTTAGCAAGATTAGGCTAAATATATTGGAAAACTGTATTTTCTGTTTCTATTCAGACTTGAACCAGACTCTCCTTCAGTCAATCTAAGTGCTCCAGGACCAAGAATCTGTTTCACTGGCTACCCACGAGGAGTGGCCAGGCGCCTACAAGCTGTAAGTATACTCATGGTTTTATTTTGAAAAACAAGTTCAGGTATTATTAACCCATTACCCAATAAATACCCCTTCTTACGACTTTTAATTTAGTCCTCCACAAAAACAAATAGTTCTGCATTGTACAGTTATGAATTTGCATCATAAGAAATAGTTACTCTATCCTAGCAGATGGTAGCTTAAAGCAGGCTGAAGTAAAGCAGAATGTGCCTTCAGGCTTATTCTGCTTTACTTTTAGCTTGCTTTAAGTGGTCACCTGTCTTTAAAACTAGAAATATGCTATGGGGTAATGAGTTAAGGTTTTATAGTAGTTGACAGTATTTTATTTATGAAATTTAACATTTCTTGATACAAAAAACATTTAGATTAACTTCAATGATACATGTATATCATACTTCAGTGTTCCCTTTCTACAACAACGCCCAATGGGAGACAAAGGTTTATTGTGTGTTGTTCCTAGGGAAGTGTTTTTTGGGAGGGAAAATTAAACCCTAGGAATGCTGAATATGTCTTGGCTTACATTTGCAAACAGTTAAACCCCAGATCAGACACAGCCTAAAGCGGTGGCTGATCTGATTTCCAACTGTTTGTCACTTGTTTTTATGTTTTTTCTGTTAAAATGTCCAATTCATAAATTTTAGAAAAACAGCAGATGGCACTTTTAAGCTGAAAATATCAAAACAGAAAAGTGTTAGACATAATTATCTTGTTTTGGGAATAGCATCAAACATTGTTGTAAGAAGGGAATTGTTGATAAGAGGACCGTTGTAGGGAGGGACCACTGTAGTTAAATTAAAGCAAGGTGACAGTAAAGCAGAAAGCTCCTTCACACCTAGTAAATTAACACAGTTTAGTGGCCGTAATAGAGAGGTTTTACTGTATCGCGCTAAGGTATCTCTGTTTTTCAGATGACGTCACAGCTAGGGGGAAATGTTGTAGATAATCCACTGCATTGTACTCATCTAGTGGCCCAGTCCTTCTCCAGGACTATGAAGTTCTTCTTAGCTATAAATGTATGCAAGTTCATCGTCAACAAGAGCTGGATTGAAGATAGTATACAACAAAATAAATTTCTAGGTAAGAACTGTTTGCTTGTAGAACTAGGGCTCCAATATGATATGTTTGCCTCTAACTGGGCTCCAGATAACAGGAGTATTTTAAAAACTGAAATTTCTATTTCTTAATTAAACCCTATGGTGTCACTACTCATTAGAATCGTCTCTTTGAGACGATTCTAATGAATAGTAACACCATAGGATTTGGTGCTAAAATAAGTGAGAAAATTGTTGGATTTGTTCAGTTTACATTGCAAATGTAACAGAAGCTGAGAACCAAGGTTTTCACTTAATTTCAACAGCTTTATACCCATATCATGCTAAGAAGTACTTAGCTTGCATTTGAAAACAGTTTGGAAGCAGATCAGGGGCCCGTTTCATAAAACTTTGTAAGACACATGTTGTCGTAAGTCAGATTATAAAAGTCTCAATTATTATTTATTTTTCCATCTAATCCTGTCTTGTGACATCTTTTTGGAATCGTCTTGAAAAGACGATTCCAAAAAGATGTCACAAGACAGGAATAGATAGAGAAATCGGAGAATAAATGTATTTTAAAGTTTTGACTTACGACAATATTTGTCGTAAGATGATTTATGAAACGACCCCCAGATGCTTAGTAAATCAATATTTGATTCAAATTGTCATGACACTAGTTTAATGTTTTTATCAATGCATGCAGAACATAAAGTTGAGGACTACAGCAAAATAGTTTCAACCCAAGAACTGTTGAGAACTCAGAATATGCTTTGAACATCTTATAAGGAATTGTCCATTTATAAATTAATTTTTGTATTTTAACCCTTTCCCCCCATAGAAGTGCCTTTGAGCACATTTAATTTATTCATTTACTGAAGAAAAAAGTTTCAATTTATACAGTCATGAATAGGTATTATAAGAAATATTTTCTATATTCTATCAGATACTAGCTTAACCCATTTTATGCGTGATACACTTTTAGGTGTACCTCTAGGCAAACAGTTTTGATCTCAGATCAGGCCCCACAAAATGAGATCAAAACTGTTTGCAGCTAAATCAATATTCTATCAGAAACTGTTAAAATCTTTTGCAAATATTTGAGTTATAACCCCTGCAGAGGACATATTAAAATGGCCGCCAAATATTACCCAGCATACAATGGGCCAAAGCAGGCTGAAAGTAAAGCAGAATGTGCTTAAAGGCGCATTCTGCTTTACTTTCCACCTGCTTTAAGTGGTCACCTATCTTCAATACCAGAAATCCGCTATGGGGTAAAGGATTGATATTGTTTTACAGATGAGAATGCATACCACCTACAAGACCAAGCCGGTGAGATAGAGTTAAAGTGTTCTCTGCTGGAGTCATTACGGAAAGCACAGAATCAACGCCTATTTGCTGTAAGTAACCGATGAACGTTGGAAAAGAACTATTGAGATGAATGAGAAATTTATGTTAACTGTTCATGAGCCTTTTAAATCCCATAGGAAACTTTGCAAACAGTTTGATGTAGCAACTGATCAGGATCCAAACTAAAGTCGATTTTCCTTAACTACGGTATTTCCTTAAGGCCCATTCAGGGTTACTTTCAACCTGCTTTAAGTCGTCACCTATCTTCAATATTGTGTTTCAGGGTCTAACTTTTCACATCACCCCAAGTGTTCAGCCTTCTAAAACTATTAGTACTGTGTTACAGGGTCTAACTTTTCACATCACCCAAAGTGTTCAGCCTTCTAAAACTATTGGTTCTGTGTTACAGGGTCTAACTTTTTAGCTCACCTGAGCACAAAGTGCTCAAGGTGAGCTATTGTGATCGGTTGCCGTCCGTCGTACGTCGGTGTCCGTGTGGTGTCGTCTGTTCACAATTTGTTTCAAATAACTTCTTCTCTGAAACCAATGGCCCAATTGTAACCAAACTTGGTCAGATACATACTGTAGTTGTGAGCTTAAAAAATTGTTCAAAAAAAGTGGGTGGGGCAATCGGTCTTGCACGATATCTAAAAAAATCTTCTTCTCAAAAACTACTGGTCCGATTTTAATTTGGTTTTCACCAAAATGTTTCTCAATTAATATACTTTCAAATTTGTTCAAAGAATTTTGATCCGTCTAAAAACATGGCCGCCAGAGGTCGTGGTCATTTTCCGTATTTACGTAATATTGACAACTAAAGTCAAAACTTTAAACATCTTCTTGTCAATAACTATAAGTTCTAGGACAACCAAATTTCACAAGTAGCATCATGTTGTGAACCTTTAGCAAGATTGTTCAAAAAATTACCCCACCCGGGGCTTATCAGTTTTTCATAGGAAAACCTTTAAAACTCTTCTTCTCTAAAACTGTATGGTCTAGACCTTTTATATTTGGCATGTAGCTGTGCCCTTATGGACCTCTACTAAGAGTGTTCAAATCATGACCCCAGGGTCAAAAATGGCCCGTCCCGGGGCTTATCAGTTTTACATAGTCTTATATAGGAAAACCTTTAAAAATCTTCTTCTCTGAAACCGTAAGGCCCAGACCTTTTATATTTGGCATCTAGCTTTGCCTTATGGTCCTCTACCAAGATTGTTCAAATCATGACCCCAGGGTCAAAAATGGCCCAGCCCCGGGGCTTATCAGTTTTACATAGACTTGTATAGGAATAAACCTTTAAAACTCTTGTTCTCTGAAACCCTAAGACCCAGACCTTTTATATTTGGCACCTAGCTTTGCCTTATGGTCCTCTACCAAGATTGTTCAATTCATGACCCCCGGATCAAAAATGGCCCTGCCCCGGGGCTTATAAGTTTTACAAAGACTTATAAAACCTTTAAAACTCTTCTTCTCTGAAACCGTAAGGCCTGTACCTTTTATATTTGGCATCTAGCTTTGCCTTACGGTCCTCTACCAAGATTGTTCAAAAATGGACCCGCCCCGGGGCTTATCAGTTTTACATAGACTTCTACAGGAAAACCTAATTCCGAGTTGTTTCAGTTTCATGCAACAGTCCACCTACATGCAATGACAAACTTCATTATGCATCGAGTATAACACAATAGTTCCTCAGATGAGCGATTTAGGGCCGCATGCGACTCTTGTCACATCACCCCAATTGTTCAGCCTTCAAAAACTATTGGTACTGTGTTACAGGGTCTTACTTTTCACATCACCCCAAGTGTTTAGCCTTCTAAAACTATTGGTATTGTGTTACAGGGTCTTACTTTTCACATCACCCCAAGTGTTCAGCCTTCTAAAACTATTGGTACTGTTTTACAGGTTCTTACTTTTCACATCACCCCAAGTGTTCAGCCTTCTAAAACTATTGGTACTGTTTTACAGGTTCTTACTTTTCACATCACCCCAAGTGTTCAGCCTTCTAAAACTATTGGTACTGTTTTACAGGTTCTTACTTTTCACATCAGCCAAAGTGTTTAACTTTCTAAAACTATTGGTACTGTGTTACAGGGTCTAAATTTTCACATCACCCCAAGTATTCAGCTTTCTAAAACTATTGGTACTGTGTTACAGGGTCTAACGTTTCACATCACCCCAAGTGTTCAGCCTTCTGTCAGTGATCTGAGAAAAGTGATTGAAAGTGCAGGAGGAACAGTGCCAAAGAAAGCCCGGTTAGCAGCTAGAACTATAGAAAACCTCAAAGATGAACAGGTGAGATGTCCATTAACCCACTGCCCCATAAATAATCCTTTTTTACATAATTGACTCTAGTCAAAGTTATATTAACACATTAAAATTTAACAACAAGTATCTGCATCAACTTATACTAGATTAATACTGATCAAATGTTATTTTTCTCTCGCTAAAGGGAGATAAAAGGTTGATTTTTTTCTTTGACTACAGTTTTGGATTTAGTTTCAATGTTTTTATTTTGGATCATTTAAGTTATCCAAACTGACCACCAATAAGTTTTCTATTACCAGCAATTTAATTTGTTCATCCACAGAAGATAATAGCTCCAACTTAGTTATGAATATCCAGCATAAGAAATATGTTCTATTTTCTGATAGATTGTAGCTTAAAGCAGGCTGAAAGTAATAGTGCGCTCACATTTGCTCTACGGCAGCCGTAGAAACGGGAAATCGAGAGAATCTTACGGCGGCCGTAGAGATTCTACGGCGGCCGCACAGCGTATCCCAATATGAGCACATGGCTTGGAGCTCTCGGCCAATCAGATGCCTAAGAAACCTGTGAATATATCGTTTATTTCAACAAACCATGGAATAACTAACAACCTGTTCACTTATTCCTCGCTTCCGTCATCTCAAGGCAATTTGACGTCACAATTCTAAAAACAGCTGAGGTCAGAGGTGAACTGCACACGCTTCATGACGCTTTATTATGTACAGTGAGACCTAGACTTTAAAGACAATTACTAATGAATTGTGCTCACATATAGAGCTTCAATACGCGTTATTTATGTTGGTGTTAAAGCATGCTTAATGTCTCAAACTTATCATTTGAAATAACCTTTCAATTTTAGTAAAATATTACAAACAAAATGACTTTTTCGTCTAAAACAGAAATCAGAAACGAATGGTTTTCTTGTTTTCCTCGAGCCCAAGCCAGTGCTAAATAGGTTAGACCATGGTTGCGCGCGAATAAACGACATAGTTCTCGGGGGCTACGCCCCCTCGAACTATATCGTTTATTCGCTTGCAACCATGGTCTAACCTATACTTGTACAGGCCGTAGAGCTCGCCGTAGAATTATATCGGGGAGTTATAACATTTTTTCATTTCTACGGCGGCCACAGAAACACACGCCGCAGAGTGGTTCTACGGCCACCATGCGGCCGCCGTAACTCAATAGTCAATTTTCCTATTGTGCATTTGCACTTTTGTTCATATATGTAAAACATGTATATTATTTAAAATGGATTTAGATGTTCTTAAATGCTGTCCAACTGTGTCCTTTGAGTTCATGGTGTTGTTGGACTGATATTAGTTGTGTGAACATGTAGCAAAACCAAGTTATGTAGCAGGAGCAGCATTTTGGTTGCAGGGCATCTGGTGGGACTTCCACGGCGGCCGTGCGGTCACCGTACGGTGGCCGTACGGTTGCCGCAGGTTTTTTAACCCCACAAAAATAAAATCTCGCCGCCCGGCAGCCGCAGCAAATGTGAGCGCAACACACGGCGGCCGTAGGAATTCTGCGGCGGCCGGGGAATTGCTACTCGCCGTAAAAATGATTAGCCGTGCGGCCGCCGTACGGCAGCCGCAGCAAATGTGAGCGAGGCATAAAGCAGAATGTGCCTTAAGACACATTCTGCTTTACTTTCAACCTGCTTTAAGTAGTCACCTGTTTTTAAAACTAGAAACAGACTATGGGTTACGAGGAAACAGACTGTGAATGTATCGAAATAATTCCATATCTTGGAATTGAGATTGAACAAGAATATCCTCAGGTGTGTAAAATTCTACTCGCCCGCTTGCCATGGCGAGTAACATTTTATCAGGGCGAGCAGATTTTTTGATAATTTACAACAGAAACTGATGAGCAAAATGTCATTATCACTCAGCAGGGCAAGTAACAATTCTGAAAAATTTACACCCCTGATCCTCTAAACACTATGGATGAGCTTGCTGAGAAACTTGCTGTGACAGGCACCTTTGTGGGCATATAAATCACCTTCAGTTATAGTTCTAATGTTTGCTCACGTTATACATTGTCGTTTTCAGGGTAACCCTACCTATATTGTTATAACATGTGCTGATGATATCCACCTATGCCATGATCTCATCTTAAAGAATATCAGTAAGTAGCCTGTTTACCTGTGTTTTCGCCACCCTTAGCTATATTTTTCGCGCATGCGCTTTCTGATGTAACATTTCTTACTTTTTCACGGATCTAATTCTGGACTGAACTTTCAATAACACGAATATATACAAATAAAACTTGTGAAATAAATACAAATGTAAATTACTGTACCATTTTTGAACGAGGTCATTGCTCTGGATCACCGGGATGCTTTCTTGTCAATTCGCCACCTCTGATTGGTCGTTCGATAATTAGGTCAATGTAGGCTCTGGCAGTATGTTATAGTTTGTTTCATGAAATTTGAACATTGTTTAATGATTTTGAAATATTTAATTTTTTAAAAGTAAATAATATCTTTTACAACTTTACAATAAAAAGTAACAACGGGCATATAGAGTTAAAATTACCAACATGTCCTTTGATTTGAAACTTTTTATGAATTATTGTTATTTTACCTGATTCTTTCGCATTTTCTGCGCTTGAAATCTTCTGTTGTTAAACTGGCCCAGTATTCGGATATCCTCTGTAGTTTTCGGACATCCTCGGTAGCCTGCTCGTGACGGAATTCCAAGTTTTGCTTAGGTGGCGAATTGACAAGAAGTGGCGAAATGACAAGAAGCAAGGATATATATCTCTTTGGCTACCGTATATGTCAGATCTTCAGATAATTCTTTCAACACTTAGTAACTCTTGTGGGTTATTAGGTTTCCTTGTGGATTTTTTTTATTACCAAAACTTGGAATTCTGGGTAGTTTAATAAATGTTACTTTAAATTAACAAAAAGCGCAGTAATAAATGTTACTTTAAATTAACAAAAAGCGCAGACCCAGATCAGTGGGCTCCTATAGGAGCCCTGTGATCTTGGTCCTCACTGTTTACAAATGTTATGAGTCTGTTATAAAAGGGTATATTCTGGATAGTTTAATAAGTATTGCTTTAAATTAGCAAACAGTGCAGACCCTGATCAGAGGGCTCCTATAGGAGCTCTCTGATCTGGGTCTACTCTGTTTGATAATTTAAAGCAATATTTCTTAAAAAGTTCCATGGTGTTGAAAGAGATAACAGGGAGTACACTGAAGTTTGAATGTTTTGTGCTTTATATATCTACCAAACCCTATGTTGTAACTACTCAGTACAATTGTCTCTTCGATAAGTCACAACATAAGGTTTAGTGGTACAAATTCAAAGTAAGACATACAGATAATATTCATTTAGTGATTAAAACTCATTCACCCCTATAACTTTTTTGGACTATTCCAATTTCAAAATAAGTCTAGTCCATTTGTGACTACTTAGGGTTGATTTTGATAATATATTCCAAAATAGCAAACAGTGTAGACCCTGATCAGAGGGCTCCCTAAGGAGCCATCTTATCAGGGTCTACACTGTTTGCATGGGACAAGTGTAATCTTCATAGGTACACTGTTTGTAAATGACAAGTATACTCCTCGCTAAGGTTGAATATACTCCACCTATTAGACACTAAGGATGTCTCTCTATGTGTTTCAAATAAGAGGATGTTGTTATGTCTTGGAGAATGTTAAAATCATCAAAGATTACATGTTCTTTAAATAAACATTTTTTTTTTTTTACTTTTCAAAGGAAAATTTTAAACTTTGAACTACATATGATAGAGACTTCATATTTGGCATGTTTACTCAACTTGAGCAGCTCTTAAGCTCAGTATAAATTTGGTCATGTCTGACAAAGGTCAAGGTCATTTATAAGTCAAATAGGCTGAATTTAACATTGGCCATTAACTTGGAACTACATGTGATAGAGACTTCATATTTGGCATGTGTACTTAGCTAAAGCAGCTCTTTAGCTCAGTACAAATTTGGACATGTCACACCAGGGTGCACAGCGGTTAACTAACACATCTTTTTATTTTCTTGTATTTCAGAGGTTCACAGTGCAGAATTTGTTCTTACTGGAGTTCTTCGACAGGACAAAAACTTTCAACAGTTTCAAATAGATGTGCAAAGATGAAACTTATTTACTGGATCATCTAGATTTGGAATCATGTAATATCTGTTGACCAGTTTAACGCATTACCCCAATAAATAAGCCTTTTTATGCTTTTTATTTAATCCTCCACTGAAGAAAATAGTTCCAAATTATACCTCCATAAATATATACCATGAGAAATAATTTTATATCCTAATAGATGTTAGCTTAAAGCAGGCTGAAAGTAAAGCAGAATGTGCCTTACAGCACATTCTGCTTTACTTTCAATCTTCTTTAAGTCGTTATCTATTTTCAAACTAGTAACAGGCTATGGGGTATTGGTTAATGAAATACCTGCTGAAATTTGCGATACATACATGTAGATGTAATGTCCATAGAGTTCAAATTGGCCATTGAGCATTATCGTTTATTTCTGAAGAGGAGCAGATATCTGATCATTTTGTGGTAAATCTGTGATTTTACTGCTAATTAAATTGTTTTTGCTAAGTCAAAAAAGAATTGAGAGTGGCTCTTTTTTAAAGATCAGCTGTTCAGCATTTGGATGGAAAGTCAGTTAAATTTGCGACAAGTGAGCAGTCAAATTTACGCCAAGTGAGCGTTTGAAAGAAACTTCTGGATTCTCCCTTTGACAGTTTGGGGCTTAATGCAGGTCTCATTCAAGAAATTGAAAAGTGAAGCCTCTGCACATCTCTACCTATTCCTCATAGATGTGCCTTATCATGTTCATACCCATGACCTATTCATTACATTTCTGCTGAACCTTTAGCATATGTAAAGAGCAGCCATCTGTCATAAAGTCGAAAAAAAATCATAATTAAGTTTCATAACACATGTAATGGCTTCTTTTTATTAAAAAAATTAAATAAAAACAATTGGGGAGGGTGTGTGTAATGTGTATAGAAGGCACTTCTTCAAAGAATAGGTATAGTTGTTTCCAGGAGGGACATGATGAGATACATCTCTGTATTAAAGTCAACCAGATCAGTACTTTGTTTTGCTTAAGAGTTAGTGCATTCTGACAAATCTCAGCACTATAAAATTAAACAGTATTATAAACATCTCTATTACCACCACAAAATTGACTATTTATTAGGTGTTGACGACGGGTGACAGCTTAAAGCAAGGATAAAGTTAAACAGAAAGCTCCTTTCTGTTTTACTGTCACATTGCTTTAAACTCTCACCTGTCTAATTTTAGTAAAGCAAGGTGACAGTTAAACAGAAAGCTCTTTCTGTTTTACTGTCACCTTGCTTTAAGCTTTCTCCTGTCTTTTATACAATCAATTTGCCTTCGTTTTAGTGATAGCAACAGAGAGGTTTTACTGTATATAGTTGCACTGTATTCTGCATTACAATGAAATTTCTCTATCAAAAAAAGTCTATCGCCATATGACCATTTCATGTGTCGCGGTGCCGTAAAACCCAACTCAATCAATCAAGGGGACTACATTTTGTAAGCACAGAAATAGTTAAAAGAAAAAGCCCTCTTTGTGAAAAAAACTGCAGAAGAATGTGATTGTTGTAATTAACCCGTTGCCTCATAGCCTATTTCTCGTATTTAAAATAGGTAGCTTAAAGCAGGTTGAAAGTAAAGCAGAATGTGCCTTGAGGCGCATTTTGCTTTACTTTCAGCCTGCTTTAAGCTACCATTTGTTAGGATATATAAAATATTTCTTATGGTACATTGTGCATGACTGATTTAATTGGAACTACTTTCTTAAGCAGAGGAAAAAATTGAATGTGCTAAAAGGTGCTTCTATGGGGGAAAGGGTTAATTATGTTGATATGTGCTGTAAAATCTAGTTGGCATGGAAACATGCTCACTACATGTATGAAATCCATGAACGAAATTAACTAAAATCATGTTTACATAATTGACCCTAGTCAAAGTTATATTAACACATTAAAATTTAATAACAAGTATCTGCATCAACTCATACTAGATTAATACTGATCAAATGTTATTTTTCTCTCGCTAAAGGGAGATAATAGGTTGATTTTTAGCTCAAGGTGAGCTATTGGGATGGCCCTGTGTCCGTCGTCGTGCGTATGTGCGTCGTCGTTAACAATTGCTTCAAATGACATCTCCTCCTATACCCCTTGACAGAATTCAACCAAACTTTACAGAAATGTTTCTTGGGTCAAGCTCCTTCAAATTTGTTCAAAGAATTAAAAACAATGCAGAACTCTGGTTGCCATGGCAACCAAATTGAAAAAATAAGGAAATCTTAAAAAATCTTCTTGTCAAAAACTGCAAGGGCAAGAGCTTAGATATTTGGCACATAGCATCATCTACAGGTCCTCTATCAAGTTTGTTCAAATTATGCCCCAGGGGTCAAAATTGGCCCCGCCCCGGGGGTCACAGTTTTACATAGAGTTATATAGTGAAATTTTCAAACGTCTTCTTCTCTGAAACCAATGTGGCCAGAGCTTTGATATTTGGCATGGAGACACTTCTAGATGTCCTTTACCAAAATTGTTCAAATGGTTATGGTCGGTTGCATAACTAGGTCACAAGAGCTAAAAATAGATTTTTTCAATGAAAACTTAAAAAATCTTCTTGTCTGAAACTACAAGGGCCAAAGCTTAGATATTTGGCACATAGAATCGCCTACAGGTTCTCTATCAAGTTTGCTCAAATTATGCCCCTGGGGTCAAAATTGGCCCGGCCCCGGGGGTCACGGTTTTACATAGAGTTATATAGTGAAATTTTCATACGTCTTCTTCTCTGAAACTGATATGGCCAGAGCTTTGATATTTGGCATAGTGACACTTCTAGATGTCCTATACCGAAATTGTACAAATGGTTCTGGTCTGTTGCATAACTAGGTCACAGGAGCTAAAAATAGATTTTTTCAGTGAAAACTTAAAAAATATTCTTGTCTAAAACTACAAGGGCCAGAGCTTAGATATATGGCTAATATCATCGCCTACAGGTCCTCTATTAAGTTTGTTCAAATTATGCCCCTGGGGTCAAAATTGGCCCGCCCCGGGGGTCACTGTTTTACATAGAGTTATATAGTGAAATTTTCAAACATCTTCTTCTCTGAAACTAATATGGCCAGAGCTTTTATATTCTGTATGGTGACACTTTTAAATATACTTTACATATTTTGTTCAAATTGTTCCGGTCTGTTGCATATCTAGGTCAGTCCTGGACATAAATCAATATCTCCATTTTTCCAATTATTCTCAGGTGAGCGAATATGCCCTATGGGGCTCTTGTTTTCTTTGACTACAGTTTTGGATTTAGTTTCAATGTTTTTATTTTGGATCATTTAAGTTATCCAAACTGACCACCAATAAGTTTTCTATTTCCAGCATACAAGACTAGCTGTATGCTATATTTCAAGTTTATTGAATTGTAATACAGTAAAACCTCTCTATTATGACCACTAAACGAAGACTAATTAATTGTAGATTAGGCAGGTGACAGCTTAAAGCAAGGTGACTGTAAAACAGAAAGCTCCTAAAGGAGCTTTCTGTTTTACTGTCACCTTGCTTAAAGCAGTCACCTGTTGTAAACGCCTGATAACATAACACAATTTAGTGATTGTAATAGAGAGGTTTTACTGTACATCGTTGTAAGGGATTTCTAGTGTCATATACTTTTACTGATTGCTGGGGTGATATGTATACAGGTATATACCAGTCTCAGCATTGTGTACAAGTTGTGCATGTTAGGATAAAGTCAGTTTTGCAGGCACATTCTGACTTAATTAAAGTTTTGGGTTTGTTTTTTTTTGTTTATTTTGTTCTCCAATACTCATTTATCCCTGTAATAGGTGTGTAGTGGTTGGGGAATTCGCCATCTCCATCACACTGTACAATCAAACATACAAATCAAAGTTTATACTTCTACGTCCTGGTGGCTTAGAGTATTGTCAGATTTGTGTTGGTTGACCAGTTATTAGAGAAAAAAGATTTATTGGGAAAAGTGACTTATCAGGTTAAACGTAAGCCATAAGACATGTAACTGCTGAATGCAGGGCAAAAGTAAGGAAAGAAATCATCAGAGATTCCTGCATTAGTTTTGTCCTGCATTACCCCCATATCCTATTTCTAATTTTGAAGACAGGTGACTGCTTAAAGCAGGTTGAAAGTAAAAAGTGAAAGGTTGTAAGTCTGATTTTAAAAGTATTAATTATTTTCTATTTCCCCATCTAATTCTGTCTTGTGACATCTCTTTGGAATCGTCTTGAAAAGACGATTCCAAAGAGATGTCACAAGACAGGATTAGATAGAGAAATCAGAAATTAAGTTAATTTTAATTTTTGACTTGAAGTTTTATGAAACATAGTCAATAGAGGATTAACTTTGAATTCCTGAAGATGATCAGTAAGATTTAAAACAAGGTCCCAAGGTTACAAATAAGGGTGAAACAATAAATCACGAATTGCATTGAATTGCAATTTTATGGCCACTATTCGATCTGATTGAATTTGATTCAGCAGTTACCATTTTTTATACAATTCAAATGTTGAAAACCTTGCGTCTAAATGATAAGTAGAGAAATAAAATGAACCTCTATAAATCCACCATTATTTTCTTAAGCTGACAGATAATATTTCTGGCAATTTCTGTGATTTTTAAGCTGTATATGTTCATGCATATTGTTTTGAATATCAACTGTTACTGCAGGACATCATCTACTTAGTGCATTAATTTTTTGCAATGTTTATAGAATCGAAAATAATCAAACGGTATTATAAAAAAATCCAAATTGAATTGAATCGGAAAAAAATTGACACACCTAATTATTAAGCGTTTTGCGTTGAGTCTGTGATCCTTCTTAAGCATTTGATTGGTCAGATTATATGCTCAAATCTGACTAATCAAAAATACTTGAGAACAATATCAGACTCCATTCATACTCTTTATAACCTTTGGACCAGTTTATTTACTTTAAAAAAAAAACAACCATGAAGATATTCATCTGCACTGCCTCATGGGGCATTTGTGATTGTGTTTTGACTGTTGGTAGGGATTGGGGTTTCTAATGTTCAGTTCAGTAAAAGATTAAGTTAGTGTACTGTGCAAATCACTCATTGCATCTTACTGGGGCAGTATATGCGCCATCATTTACATTCATTTTTTTGCAATAAATAATTAAAATGTATAATGTCATTGCCGTTTGTTCTTACTTTGTTTCAACCATAACAGTTCCAACTTTACGCACCATGAACATTGTTAAACTATACTCATGTGCACACAACGTATACCCAACTCAGAGGGCTCCTATAGTCACCCTCTGATCTGGGTCTACATTGTTTGCTTATTTAGAGCAGTATTTATTAAACTACCAAGAATTCCAAGTATACTGGTTCATGTTTTGTTAACTAAAGACTAAATTTTCCCTGTTAACACTTTCAACACCATGGACCTGTTTGAAATAAACGCAATACATTTGAGCCACGTCATGACAAAACCTGCCTTATTGCATTACAAACAGTGTAGTCCTGTACCTGGCCTGAAGACCCGTTTGCAAAATGGTGTTGAGACAGTTTCTCACTTGATGTGAGTTAACGAGACCCTAGACATCACAAACCACCGAGGTGCTTGTCTGCCACATGGTCACGAGCCCCACAATATCCAAATCCAATATGGCCGCCGTCAGCCATTTTGGAAAAACTAAACTTTGTTTTTTGGAGAATAAACAAGTGTAATACCTCTAAATTGATTGTTTTTTGGTGTGGAACTCATTTCTGGTGCTCTTTGTGCAATCTGGGGTGTCTTTGATTTGGAAAGATACAAGATACAAGATATTTTATTGTAAATAAAGGCCACCGGCCCACAATACATCAATACAATAAATTGCAAACACATTAGTACAGAGTTGCAAATCAAACATGTCCGTTATAAATTCATGTCAAAATTATACGCGAAGCTGTTATGAATCTATACAAATTGTTACATAGCTCGAGTTACGCTATATTTGTCTGAAGCTTAGAGTTGGCTGAAAGTAAAGCAGAGTGCACCTTAAGGCGCATTCTGATTTTACTTTCACCCACTTCAAGTTTTGACCTGATTTCGAAACCGGGAACCGGCTAGGATATAGAAACCATATCATAATATATAAATCAAGTTTATAACAGTGATGAAGCTTAAAGCTGGCTGAAAGTAAAGCAGAATGCACTTTAAGGAGCATTCTGCCTCTACTTTCAACCCACTTCAAGTGGTAACCTGTCTTCAAACCTATAAACATACTACTATGTATTTACCATTCTATGTATATAAATCAGAATTAATAAAGTGAATTTTTGCTTAAAGCTGGCTGAAAGTAAAGCAGAAAGCGCCTTAAGTCGCGATCAACACATCAAAATAGAATGACTTTTCCATAGAATATAAGTCAGTTTGTACAGTTATTGGAGCTTAAAGCTGGCCGAAAGTAAAGCAGAATGCGCATTAAAGCGCATTCTGCCTTTATTTTCAACCAACTTCAAGTGGTAACCCGTTTTCACAATTTAAAACGGGCTACGATACAGTAAATTGTTCGATAGTATATAAATCAAAACAAAAGCCTATCTCCTATCAGTATCATTGTCAATAATTTCTAATATTGCTGTGATATACACTGCCATTTTCTTGATTGTAATAAAATGCTCACTCTTTAACAGATTTTGTAAATTTTCTTGATTTCTGCCGCTTTTATACCAGCTGTATAATAAATCTTTTCTTACACCCAAAATTTATCAATTGAGAGGTATTACATTCGTTTATTTTCCAAAAAAGGAAAAAGTTAGCTTTTTAAACATGGCTTACGGCGGCCATATTTGATTTTTCTATTGTGGAACTTGATCTTTCCAAATCAAAGACATCCCAGATTGCACAAAGGGCATCAGAAATGAGCTCAACACCCAAAAATTATCGATTGAGGGGTATTACTTTTGTTTAATCTCCAAAAAAAGAAAAAAGTTAGCTATTTTAACATGGCTTACGGCGGCCATATTGGGTTTGGCTATTGTTAAACTTGACCTTTCCGAATCAAATACATCCCAAATTGCACAAAAGGCCTCAGAAATGAGTTCAACACCCAAAAATTATCAATTGAGAGGTATATCATTGGTTTATTCTCCAAAAAAAGGTAAAAGTTAGCTTTTTTTTCATGGCTTGCGCCGGCCATATTGGATTTTACTATCGTGGAACTTGATTTTTCCAAATCAAAGACATCCCAGATTACACAAAGGGCATCAGAAGTGAGTTATACTATAAAAATCATCAATTTAGAAGTATTATATTTGATTTTTCTTAGAAAAACACAACGAAAATAGCTTTTCCAACATGGTTTGCGGCGGCCATATTGGATTTGGCTATTGTGAAAGTTGACCTTTCCAATTCAAAGACACACCAGATTGCACAAAGGGCATCAGAAATGAGTTCCACACAATAAAACAATCAATTTAGAGATATTACACTTGTTTATCCACAAAACAAAATTGTTTTCCAAAATGGCTGACGGCGGCCATATTGGATTTGGATATTGTGGGGCTCGTGACCTTGTGACAGACAAGCACCTCCGTGATTTGTGATGTCTATGGTATCGTTAACTCACATCAAGTGAGAAACTCTCTCAACACCATTTTGCAAACGGGTATACAGGCCTAGTCTTGCACTAGTGTAGCTCAAGGCCAACCACAGCATCTTAGACTCGGCGCTGGCCTTGAACTACTCTGTTTGACACCAACAAACATCTAAAGCATTGTATTTAGTAGTACAGTAAAACCCCTCTATTACAACCACTAAAACGAAGGCTAATTGATTGTACGAAAGACAGGTGCCAGCTTAAAGCAAAGTGACAGTAAAACAGAAAGCTCCTGATAAAGCTTTCTGTTTTACTGTCACCTTGCTTTAAGCAGTCACCTGTCGTAAACACTTAATAATTATCCCCTGCCGAAAGGCAGAGGGATACTGTTTTAGGTCTGTCCGTCCGGCTGTCCGTGCGTGCGTGCGTGCGTTTTCCATCCGCAACTGTATCTCCGAAACCTATGAACAGATTTGGATTAAACTTGGTATACTTATTTGTCATCATAGGAGCACCGTGGAAAATCAAATTTTTTTCAGAAAATTTTAGGAATTTATGAGTTATCTGCCCTTTTTGTGTTAAAAATGCCGTCCGTGCGTCCGTCACGTTTTCCGTCCGCAACTGTATCTCCGAAACCTATAAACAGATTTGGATTAAACTTGGTATACTTATTTGTCATCATAGGAGCACCGTGGGAAATCAAAAAATTTTCAGAAAATTTTAGGAATTTATGAGTTATCTGCCCTTTTTGTGTTAAAAATGCCATATTTAACAGTTTTTACACTCTAGCAACTACAGTATTCAACATATTTTGTTTATACTTGCACACATTGTCTATAAGTACAAGTTCTTGCATATGTGCAGTTATTGTAAAAAAAGAATACTTCTGACAAGAGTTATCTGCCCTTGATGTACTTAGAAATGCTAGAAAATGCTTTATTTTGGTATTGTTTACATACTAGAGCCTATAAATATGCATGGATTTTTGAAAAAACTTTCTTGAATTATGTATGGCTATTAGTTTTCAAATGAATTTGATTATTGTTGAAAACGGAGAAATTAGTCATGAGTTATCTGCCCTTGATAAGTAAAAAAAGCCATATTTAACTGTTTTTACTCTCTGGCAACTACAATTATGAATGGATTTAAAAGATACTTGCACACGATGTCTATCAGTAAAAGTTCTTGAAGGTGTGCAATTATTGTCAAAAAAGGATACTTGTGGCAATAGTTATCTGCCCTTGATGTACTTTGAAATGATAGAAAATGCTTTATTTTAGAATTGTTTACATCCTAGTATCTATAAATATGCATGAATTTTGATAAAACAAATTATTAAACTATGTATGGCTATTAGTTTTCAAATAATTGTTATCATTTTTGAAAAAAGGAGAAACTAGTCAACAGTTAACTGCCCTTGATGAGTAAAAAAACCCATATTTAACAGTTTTTACCATCTAGAAACTACAGTCTTTAATGGATTTTGATTTAACTTACACATGATGTATATAAATATAAGGGTAGCAATTATTGTAAAATAGGATACTTTGTGGCAAGAGTTATCTGCCCTTTATGTACTTAGTAATGCTCAACATGGCTTTATTGTTTACATGCTATTGTGTACAAATGTGAATGGATTTTGAAAAAAAATAAAAATCATATATGGCTATTATTTATAGAATGAGTTCAATTATTATCGAAAATGTGCAAATTAGTCAAGAATACTCTGCCCTTGATGAGTTGAAAATGTGTTTACACTCTAGTAAATTCTACAGTTCTGATTTTTTTTAATAATACTTGCACACAATTATAAGTTCTTGAAAGTGTTTAATTACTGTTGAATTTGAATCAAGAGTTACCTGCCCCTGTCATACTTAGATTTATAATGCTACAAACGGCTTTATTTTTTGTATTGTTTAGGCTTTAAAATGTACAAAATTGATTGGATTTTATAAAACTTTGTAAAAAGCTTTTGAATGTTGATCTTTAAAGACAGGTGATCACCATTTGCTCCTTCCTCCCACAATAAAGTTTGCCACTTTCTTCTGGACAATCGCTGCGGCAGGGGATATCAGCTCTAAGGTGCTTGTTAACACAATTAAGTGGTCGTAATAGAGGGGTTTTATTGTATCATCTACGGTATTTGGTAGTGTTTACCAAACTGGGATATAAGGCCTGAGGTGACAACTGTGCTGGGTCTTTGTAATGGTGCAATGCAATAAGGCAGGTTTTGTCATGACACGGCTCATTTGCAAACAGTATAGACCCAGATCAGAGATCAAGGTCTACACTGTTTGATAATTTAGACCAGTATTTTACTACCCAGTAGACTGGTTCATTTTTTGGTTACTAAAGGGATCCATACTGAAACCTAATAACCCACAAGAGTTACTAAGTATTGATAGATATAATTCAATTGCATGCAACAGTTTGTTTTAAAGAATGGTCATTGACCTGTGGAATGCTAGCTCTGAGCTCAACCATTTCACTGGTAGTCAGCGCTCCCTCTCTTCAACGGCCCTCCCAACAACGGTTCCCTCCTCATAACGACGCTTGCCGCTATTCCCTTAACAAGAAATTATGTCCAACCTTTTTACGTCTTCAATAACTTCTGCTTAAAATTGTCGTCTGCTGTTTTTTCAAAATTACATATTAGGCATTTTGTCGTAACAAACCTTAGTGACGAGTGACAAACAGCTTGAATCCAGATCAGACGCCGCGTTACGCGGCGTCTGATCTGGATTCAAGCTGTTTGCAAATGTAAGCCTATTTCCCTCTCTATAACGACTCCCTCCGAACAACGCACACAATTGTTGTCTCCCATTGGATGTCGTTGTAGAGAGGGAACGCTGTAGTTCTAAGGGCATGGCATTCATGATCCTATGCTGGCTTGATCACATGTGTCTGTAGCTACCTGCTTACCCAGTGTCATATTTTCTTGTCTTGGAGATAACTCCAGTTCTACTGATGTTTACCCATTACCCCATACATATGCCTTTTTACGCCTTTAATTTATTCCTCCTTTAAAGAAAATAATTCCACTTTATACAGTCATAAAAATGTAAGATATAAAAAATAGTATCTATATCTTAGTAGATGATAACTAAAGCAGGTTGAAAGTAAAGCAGAATTGGCAATAAATAATCATATGGAAATACTGTAAATACATGTAGCTTGATAAGAGGAAGTGTCATGGATAAGGGCCATAACTCTGCCAACAATATTTTTTTCAGTTATTCCAATTTGTCTGGAAGATAATTCCATTTATAACTATATTAAAATGTTGTCTTGCCTATTAGGCTAAGGCACAATGACCTCAGGTGAGCGAATTAAGGGCCATGGCCCTCTTGTTTATCAAAGGATTGCCTGGTCAAAATTTTCATTTTCATTTTGTTTTATATTGAAATTCCTATCAGCAAACAGTGTAGACTGATCAGACGCCGCATTATGCTCATATATGGGATCGTGGGCACAAATGGGTTAAAAAGGAACTGAAAATAAATGATTTCCCATCAGCATCTTTCTCTTTCTGTATAGTTGGAAAGGGATGTAGCAGGTAGCGACAGACACGTGGTCTTGATAAAGGGCCATAAAACTGCACCCTCACTGGTGACTGCAAAAAACATGCTTTAAATCATTCACTTCCGAAACTTCAAATAGACAATTCCAGTTTCCAATTAAGTGTTGTCCATTTTATTAAGCTTTAAATAGTGGTATTTCCTTCACTATATTTCAAAATGACAAATAGTGCAGACCAGGGCAGACCTTGTCATGTTTTTTGCCAGCTGCCGCAGTCATCCAGCTTTACCCTTTTAGAACTAAGTAACTATTGTGGATTATTAGGTTCCATTGTGGATCTTTTCAATTACAAACACATAAACCAGCCTACTTGGAATTTTGAATAGTTTGATAAATACTGCTCTAAATAAGCAGTGTTGACCCTGACCAGAGGGCTCCTTTATGACCCCTCTGTTCTTGGTCTACACTGTTAGCTAATTTAATGAACAGGTCCATAGTGTTGAAAGAGTTAAGCACAGAGAACAAGTTAAAAAGGGACGGTGAATAGATGTACATGTGTATGACTATTTAGTTTCAGAATCAGGGCTGTCATATCTCCGGATTTTTCCTAATTCTTGGGATTTATGTCTAGTACATGGTAGCTTAAAGTAGGCTGAAAGTAAAGCAGAATGCGCCTTAGGGCGCATTCTGCTGTACTTCCAGCCTGCTTTAAGTAGTCACATGTCAACAACACTAGGACCAGATTATGGGGTAAAGGTAAGATTAGTAAAACCGCACTTGAAAAAAGCAAATTTGGAAATCTTAGGATTTTTCATGTCAACTTATGGCAGCCCTGCAGAATCGGAACGTTTAGGTCTCGTCTCCTAGATGAGACTGACTGTAAACGATGTGAGCTGATTTCACTCAGTTGGCTAAACAAAATAAGTGTATACAATTACAGGCGGGGAGACTTTTCTACCAGTCTTAGATTCCCAATTAGTGTCTGCCCTAATATACTGTATGCTTTAAGATGAAGAGTTGGAGGTTGACTATTTTTAAGTCCTTTTATTCGAAGAAACTTGACTTATGCAACAAGGATACTGCTCTGGATCCAATACAAGGGCTTTTTCACCGTCAAGTTTTATCGTCTGTTTAACCTTCTTATCGCAAAACTATCGTCTGCATAGGTAGTGTCGTCTGCAACATTTGTGAAGTCAGCTTTATGGCTATTTTGACTTGAAATGTCGACACAGTGTCAGACAATTTGGATATTGATCAGACACCGCGTTACGCGGCGCCCTATCAGGATCCAAACTGTTTGCATAGTCACCCTTTTGCAGAGAAAGAGTTAAATGTAAGCAGAATTAGCATCTCGTTTGAGTTAACCATTATTCTGCCGTAGTATCGTCTGCTTTGAATCTTTCGTCTGCAAACTATTCAATTAAAACTGATACATTTGTAGTTATATACACAAAAAGACGAGTGTCAAACCACATGGATCCAGATCCAAACTTCAATGAAAACTCGATTATTCGAACTCGTTTTAGTTCGAACATACCCATCATGATTCCGAAATTTAACTTAACCCTTAGCCCGCCAAATAAATTGTCGTCTGCTATATTTCTCGTCTGCTTCAAGTTTCAAAGTGCTTCAAAGTTGCTCAAAATTGCAGAAAATGTTGTCCGAGTGTCAAACAGCTTGGATCCGGATGAGACGCCGAGTTACTCGGCGTCTCATCCGGATCCAAGCTGTTTGCATATGGAGATATAGTCGTGACTGGCAGGCTAAGGGTTAATGAATTATTGGTAAGGTCGATTTAAAGTCACAATCCCACTGAAATTTGTGTTTAAAACGCGCAATTTCTTATATGTGTGCATTTTCTATGTATTAAAACTTAGTGAAATCACGTGTAAGAAGCCTGACATATGACCCCACTTCATCGAGTATGACAGTATCGAGTTTGACAGTAGTTGCTAACACCAGTCCATCACGATCGGCAGGATTAACACATTCAACCCTAGCGACGAGTATAGTCGTCATTTACAAACAGTGTACCAGTGAGAATTACACTTGTCTTATTGCAACAGTGTAAACCCTGATCAGAGGGCTCCGTAAGGAGCCCTCTGATCAGGGTCTACACTGTTTGTCATTTTGAAATACATTGTTAAAATCATCCCCAAATAGTAAACAAGAGCCGTATACGGCCCTAAATCGCTCACCTGGAGCCATTGATGTAAATGTAACATATCTTGGACTGCTGAGAAATTATGACAATATGATTGTGCAATTTGCTGATTAGATGATGCTGAGTGCCAAATAGCTAAGCTCAGGGTACTACGGTTTCATAGAAGATTTTTACTTAATTTTTAAAAAAATCTATATTTAGCTACTGGGACCTAGTTATTCAACGGACCGGAAAACATTTGAACAATATTGGTAAAGTACCTCTAGAAGTTACACCATGCCAAATATCAAAGCCATAACCATATTGGTTTCAGAGATGAAGAGGTGTGAAGATTTCACTATATAACTCTATGTAAATTTGTGACCCCGGGGCGGGCTCATTTTTGACCCTAGGGACATAATTTGAACAATCTTGGTAGAGGACCTGAAGATGATGCTTTGTGCCAAATAGCTAAGCTCAGGGTACTGTGGTTTCAGAGAAGAAGATTTTTTAAGTTTTAATTGAAACGATCTATTTTTAGCTCCTGTGACCTAGATATGCAACAGACCGGAAACATTTGAACAATATTGGTAAAGTACCTCTAGAAGTTACAACATGCCAAATATCAAAGCTCTAGCCACATTAGTTTCAGAGAAGAAGAGGTTTGAAAATTTCACTATATAACTCTATGTAAATTTGTGACCCCCGGGGCGGGGCCATTTTTGACCCCAGGCACATAATCTGAACAATCTTGATAGAGGACCTATAGATGATGCTTTGTGCCAAATATATAAGCCCAGGGTACTGTGGTTTCAGAGAAGAAGATTTTTTAAGTTTTAATTGAAACAATCTATTTTTAGCTCCTGTGACCTAGATATGCAACGGACCGGAAACATTTAAACAATATTAGTAAAGTTACCTTAGAAGTTACAACATGCCAAATATCAAAGCTCTAGCCACATTAGTTTCAGAGAAGAAGAGGTTTGAAAATTTCACTATATAACTCTATGTAAATTTGTGACCCCCGGGGCGGGGCCATTTTTGACCCCAGGCACATAATCTGAACAATCTTGATAGAGGACCTATAGATGATGCTTTGTGCCAAATATATAAGCCCAGGGTACTGTGGTTTCAGAGAAGAAGATTTTTTAAGTTTTAATTGAAACAATCTATTTTTAGCTCCTGTGACCTAGATATGCAACGGACCGGAAACATTTAAACAATATTAGTAAAGTTACTTTAGAAGTTACAACATGCCAAATATCAAAGCTCTAGCTATATTAGTTTCAGAGAAGAAGAGGTTTGAAGATTTCACTATATAACTCTATGTAAATGTGTGATCCCCGGGACGGGGCCATTTTTGACCCCAGGGACATAATTTGAAAAATCTTGATAGAGGACCTATAGATGTTGTTTTGTGCCAAATATCTAAGCTCAGGGTATTGTGGTTTCAGAGAAGAAGATTTTTAAAGTTTTTATTGAAACGATCTATTTTTAGCTCCTGTGACCTAGATATGCAACGGACCGGAAACATTTGAACAACTTTCAAAGAGGACCATATAAGGATCATTTCTGCCAAGTTTTGGTTATAAATCCATCCAGTAGTTTAGGAGGAGATGTCATTTAAAGAAATTGTTGACGACGAACGAACGGACGGACGGACGACGACGGACGACGGACACAGCACGATCAAAATAGCTCACATTGGCACTTTGTGCCAGGTGAGCTAAAAAGGGACCCTAGACGTATTTTGAAATTGGAATTGTCCATTAAAAGTTTCAAGGTTGAATGAGTTACTTGGGTTATAATGCAACCTAATTTACGGCTTTAACTGATTATGTTGCATTTCGTGGAAATTTTCTCAGTATGAATCTTTGGTAGTAGACAAATACAACTATACCCTCTCTATTACGACCACGAAAAAGAAGGCTTATTGACTGTATGAACCACAGGTGGCAGCTTAAATTAAAGCAAGGTTCCAGTAAAACAGAAAGCTCCTGAAGGAGCTTTCTGTTTAACTGTCACCATGCTTTAAGTATACATCGATCAGTCGTATAAACCTAATAATTAACACAATCTAGTGGTCGTCACAGAGGAATTTTACTATACGTGGTCATGAATAGTATATTATAGTAAACCTCTCTTTTACGGCCACTAGAAAGAGATCGATTGACTGCATGAGAATCAGGTGACAGCTTAAGATGGAAGGCTGCTCAACCTTTTCGCTCGTCTGCTTCAATTTTGTTGTTTGCAAGATCGTTTCAAAATAACATTCAATATAGTAGGCTATGACTTAAAACATATCGATACGAGTGTCAAACAGTTTGGATCCTGATCAGACGCCGCGTGACGCGGCGTCTAATCAGGATCCAAACTGTTTGCAGGCAGTGAAAGAGTTGATATTGTTTTTTCAGTGAATAAAGATACTATTGAATTGATCTGGACTGAAATTGTTTTCAAATACAAGTCATGTCGAACTTTAGGTAATCACAGGGGGCCAACTAGGTATTACGTTGGAGTGTTTGTCTACGACAACATGTATTAGACATGCTACAACAACATGTATACAAACAACATTGAGGTACTACGAAACAAGAGCCGTATACGGCCCTAAATTGCTCACCTGGACCCAGTGATGTAAATTAAACATATCTTGGAAAGCTGAGAGATTATGACATTTGCTGATTTGATTAAGCTGAGTGTCAAATAGCTAAGCTCATGGTACTGTGGTTTCAGAGAAGATTTTTAAAGTTTTTATTGAAAAAATCTATATTAAGCTCATGTGACCTAGTGATTAAACAGACCAGAAACTTTTGAACAATATTGGTAAAGTACCTCTAGAAGTTACACCATGCCAACTATCAAAGCTCTAGCCATATTAGTTTCAGAGTTGAAGAGGTTTGAAGATTTTAACTATATAACTCTATGTAAATTTGTGACCCCCGGGGCGGGGTCATTTTTTGACCCCAGGGACATAATTTGTACAATCTTGATAGAGGACCTGAAGATGATGCTTTGTGCCAAATAGCTAAGCCCGGGGTACTGTGGTTTCAGAGGAGAAGATTTTTAAAGTTTTTATTGAAACAATCTATTTTTAGCTCATGTGACCTAGTTATGCAATGGACCTGAACCATTTGAGCAATATTGGCACAGTACCTCTAGAAGTTACACCATGCCAAATATCAAAGCTCTAGCCATATCAGTTTCAGAGAAGAAGAGGTTTGAAAATTTCACTATATAACTCTATGTAAATTTGTGACCCCCGGGGCGGGGTCATTTTTTACCCCAGGTACATAATTTGAACAATCTTGATAGAGGACCTGTAGATGATACGTTGTGCAAAATATCTAAGCTCAGTGTACTGTGGTTTCAGAGAAGAAGATATTTGAAGTTTTAATTAAAAAACCTATTTTTAGCTCCTGTGACCTAGATATGCAACGGACCGGAACCCATTTGAACAATATTGGTAAAGTACCTCTAGAAGTTACACCATGTCAAATATCAAAGCTCTAGCTATATTAGTTTCAGAGAAGAAGAGGTTTGAAGAGTTCACTATATAAATCAATGTAAATTTGTGAACTCCGGGGCGGTAGATGATGCTTTGTGCCAAATATCTAAGCTCAAGGTATTGTGGTTTCAGACAAGTTTTTATTGAAATAATCTATTTTTATACGCCCGTCTTCAGACGGGACGTATTATGTCGTGGCGCTGTCCGTCTGTCCGTCCGTCCGTCTGTCCGCGCCACTAAAGTGGGTTAGAGGGCCAGATAACGGTAAACATAACAAAAGAAGACAATAGAGTTCATTCCGTAACAATGCACTAAGGGGCCGTGGCCCGTTATTCGAACAAAAGAAAATAACAAAAGAAAAGGCCCTCTAACCCAATTCGGTGGCACGTCCGTCTGTCCGTCCGTTAACTTTTTCATGTCCGCTCTCTAACTCAAACACATTTAGTCTAATCCTTTTGAAACTTGGTCAGAACGTGTATGACCATAATATCTCGGTCAAGTTCGATAACCAGCAAGATTGACCCAGACATTCAAGAGTTATGCCCCTTTTTTGTCAAAAACGGGCATATTAGTTTGTCCGCTCTCTAACTCAAACAAATGTTTTTTAATCCTTTTCAAACTTTGTCAGCATGTGTATGACCATAATATCTCGGTCAAGTTCGATAACCAGCAGGATTGCCCTAGACATTCAAGAGTTATGCCCCTTTTTCGGTAAAAAACGGGCATATTTTAGTTTGTCCGCTCTCTAACTCAAACAAATTTATTTTAATCCTTTTGAAACTTTGTCAGCATGTGTATGACCATAATATCTCGGTCAAGTTCGATAACCAGCAGGATTGCCCCAGACATTCAAGAGTTATGCCCCTTTTTTCGTAAAAAACGGGCATATTTTAGTTTGTCCGCTCTCTAACTCAAACAAATTTATTTCAGGCCTTTTGAAACTTGGTCAGCATGTGTATGACCATAATGTCTCGGTTATGTTTCATAACCAGCAAGATTGTCACAGACAGTCAAGAGTTATGCCCTTTTTTCATCTAAAACGGGCATTTTTTAGTTTGTCCGCTCTCTAACTCAAACAAATTTATTCCAATCCTTTTGAAACTTGGTCAGCATGTGTATTACCATAATGTCTCGGTTATGTTCTATAACCAGCAGGATTGCCCAAGACATTCAAGAGTTATGCCCCTTATTTTGTCAAAAACGGGCATTTTTTAGTTTGTCCGCTCTCTAACTCAAATAAATTTATTCCAATCCTTTTGAAACTTTGTCAGCATGTGTATGACCATAATGTCTCGGTCAAGCTCCATAACCAGCAAGATTGCCCCTGGCATTCAAGAGTTATGCCCCTTTTATCGTCAAAAACGGGCATTTTTTGTTTGTAGCTCTCTTTCTCAAACAAATTTATTCCCGTCCTTTTGAAACTTGGTCAGCATATGACCCCTAACTTTCAGGGTTCTTCCCCTTTTGTTTTTACCTTGATAGGGTTTTGGTATGACTACATTCTAAGATCGATTTGACGGGCGTATAATGTGCCCGGCTTGCGGTGCTCTTGTTAGCTCCTGTGACATAGATATGCAACGGACCGGAACAATTTGAACAACTTTGAAAGAGGACCACATAAGGATCATTCCTTCCAAGTTTGGTAAAAATTCTTTCAGTAGTTTAGGAGGAGATGTCGTTTAAAGAAATTGTTGACGACGGACGGACGAACGGACGACTGACACAGCACGATCAAAATAGCTCACCTTGGCACTATGTGCCAGGTGAGCTTAAAATGGAATTATTGAGGGCTTTAGCCCCTAAAGTGCTGAAAATCCCAAATGGTAAGTTTAAATACATTATTAAACATGCACTTATATAGGTGACATGATCATTTTGGCCTGTTAAAAGGCGATACAATACATTGCTGTGATTTAACATGTGCCTGATAGCTTTTGTTCCTGTATACATGCATTTGTGGCTTAAATTTTGTATAATAAAATAATGGTAATAAGGTTTCGTATTTTACACAAAAAACATTACCCGTTTTTCGCAGATATACATTTAAAATGATCTGCATGAGTAATGATCCGATATGTATTTTTATGCATAGAGAGGCAAATAAAAACGGCTATTTTTCATCGTTCCAGACAGATATTGCTTATAACTGATTAAACGCCAGCGGTATCTGCAATATTTATTCTTTGGTGCCAAAGTTTTCATGGATATTAACGTCAGTCTGGCTTTGGGAGCAATGTAGGCGATTATAGCCAAATTGATTTTAGCAACCATTTAACCTTTTAATTACCACAGGCGATTTATGTCGAGTAAGAAAACAATTTTGGATCCTGATCAGCCGCCGTATTACAGATATTTTCCGAATGTTAGTTACTACAGTTACTACAGTGTTACCTCTCTACAACGGATCTCCGAACAACGATTCCCTCCTTACAACGACGTTTGCCACCGTTCCTCAAACAAGACAATTATGCCTAACGCTTTTACTTCTGCAATAGTGTCTGCTTAAAATTGTCGTCTGCTGTTACGCGGCATCTGATCTGGATCCAAGCTGTTTGAACATGCAAGCCAATTTCCCTACCTATAACGACTCCTTCCGAACAACGCACATACATGTAGTTATTGTCTCCCATTGGGTGTCGTTTTAGAGAGGGAGCGCTGTACTAACTACCTGAAATTTAACCGAATGTACCGACAGCACTTTCGCAGCATACGATACTATGGCGGTGATGACTTCAGGAAGGTAAATTATCTCACTTGTTGCGAAGCAGGGGCCCTTTTTACTAAACTACTTACGCAAAATGTTTGCGTAAGTCAAAATTTTAAATTTTAGTTTATATTTTTTATTATCACTTGCTACAAACAGCAAATAGTCAGATCAGAGCACGCGCTTTTAGTAAAACGGGCCCCAGGGCATAGGAATAAAACCACAGACCTGCCTTCCTTCTATATTAGAAATGATAGAAGTTCTATGTAGTTCTTGGCAAGGTAGGAAGCCCCCCCGGGAAATAAGCTTCGGACACCCCCCCCCCCCCTCCCCCCCGGGAAATATGCTTCGGACAATTTAGATCGACCTGAAAATGATATATGACATCCCAAGATCTAATTTTACATCGAATGTTTTTTCCGTGGCTGTTACGGTATAGGAAACATGCTTCGGACAAATTGTTTTCTATAATCGCGGGGTCAAAAATCGAGGTCGCTTCACTCCACCATCTCAAAATTTACTCTGACCCACACATTATCGTAAACTATATTTCTAATTAAAAGGTAGGCCTATCATGTTTTTAAAGGCTTTTTGAGTGTGTCCCCCAAAACTTTCAAATGTCCCCCTGGAAAATAAGCCACAAGAAGAAAAAAAGAGAATCAAAAAGCCACAAGAAGAGAAATAAGCCACAAGAATGAAATAAAAAGCATCAAGAAAAACAAAAAGCAACAAGCAGAATAAAAAGCCACAAGAAGGGAAAAAAGCCACAAGAAGAAAAACAACCTGACAAGAAACAAAAGCCTACAAGAAGAGAAATGAGCCACAAGAAAAAAAACGCGAAAAGAAAAACAAGAAGCCACAAGAAGGGAAATAAGCGACAAGAAGGAATAAAAAGTGACAAGAAGGATAATGAGCAACAAGACGGGAAATAAGCCACAAGAAGAATAAAAAGCGACAAGAAAATCAATTAGCCACAAGAATGGAAATAAGCCACAAGAAGAATAAAAAGCGACAAGAAAATCAATAAGCCACAAGGAGAGAAATAAGCCTTTACTGGTGCGATTTTATCAGTAATAAAACCCATCCGAGACTTTATGGTAACATGCATTCTGAGCTAGTTTGAAACAGATTGGATAGCATTTGTGACCTCTGAAATTGGTGAGGACGGATAACGCACAACAAACGATTACCGAATCTATAGTTGAGTAATAAATGATCACTTATTGTACTAAAACTTGCGCAATCACAAAATTAGTCCACAATTATAAATTATAACAAACTAATGAGCCAAAGTTCAACGAACTCGCCTTGGCTTAGTAGGGATCGACGAGTCGGACTAGCATGCCGTGGGTATCAGGTTCAAAACACACAGTGTGCGATTTTTTTCTGCATATATTTTATTTTCATAGAGTCGTTTCTTTTTAATACAAGTTGCTGCTGAAATAATGCTGAAAAGAATAAATTCATTATAGTTTATAGACATATAGATACGTTTAGCAGAGGTTTTTGAGCCGACGTTTGTGTTTGAGTGGCTTCTTGAAATTGGGTCAACTTCGGGGTGAGGTAACGTCATTACAAACGACTGAGACTACTGTTTAAGACATTGTTACCTACGGTTTCATCGCAAAACCGTAGGAAAGATCGATATATATTCAAAATCTATATTTGAGTAATAAAATGATCACTTTATGTATTGTTCGACAATATTGACCTGCCGTTGGTGACCTCTATTAGCATAATTTCACACTTTGTTGCATTTCTAAATATAGCTTCGGAACATACGAGAACCCACATTGTAACCACATCGGCACCGAGAAAATATAGCATTGCCCGGTTCCACAAATATCGACAGGTATTAAGCGCAAGTGGTAAGCAAGACGACTATACATTATTTTTCCGTACAGTCCGTGGTTCGAATCCCATGCAATGCTCATAAAAAATTTTCACATTTTTAGAATTTATACTGTTTCTTTTAAGTATTCTTACAACATTAATTTCGATTGAAACACGATTCTTTTGTTACTTTTTGTCATATCGTCTGTTTGGTCTATAAAATAACATTTTATAAAATAAAATGTTCCCCGCTATCGGGATCCGAACCCGGAACCTCGATGTTACTAATCCCTTGCTCTACCGACCCACCTATTGACGATAAGTTACATCTGAGAATTGTAAACTAGGTATATATTGGCAAGAGTCGCAGGTGAGGACATCGATGATCTCACCTGAATTAAAAACCCACTCGAAAGCGCAACATGATGCGTTTTAGTAGATATGATTATACTAGGAGACTCGGGAATAATAGTTTATCAACATCAACTTTTTGAACTAATTTGCTCAATGAGGAGTGTTAATCCACTGAGGATCACAACTGTAACAAAATTCACGTAATCAGCCGAAACAACCCGACACTCTACGATCCGCTATCGATTATTGATTTATACAGCGTCATCTTACAATAATTTATTCATGCATAAAGGTCAACGTCAGGTCAATATTGTCGCACAATACAAAAACTAGCGTAATTACATAATTCGTTCCACAATTATAACTATATAACGAACCTAATATCAACGAACTCGCCGTGGCTCAATAGGGAACGAGTCGGACTAGCATGTGGGTAGCAGGTTCGAACCACACAGAGTACGATTTTTTTTCTTAACGCCTCTTTTTAAATAATCAGCATTATTTTCGTAATATAATTTTCGATGTTTGAAAGAAGTGAATTAGGCGAAAATGTCTTTCCCTTGGATATGTAGTGACTGAGAGTCGTTACTGTACGTGCACGAGGATATCGTGCGTGTAGAAGGTTATATCATTCAGCTACTAGGAACGGCCGACTGAAGACATGTTTTACATATGATAAAGATGTAAGGCGCATAATGGTGGTATGGTGTATTAAGTATTTAAGATGTAAATTTTGTTGAGATTTGAGTATGAATAAATGGTCAGTCGGTCGAGCAACCTACCGCTTATACCAAAACATGTGTTTGTCTGTTTCTTAAGTCAGTCAACGGTATGATTAAGGGAACATTCGTTTCTTTAAATACAAATAACTGCTTAACACTTTCATTGCCAAATTATTCGTGAGAGTTTACCCCTTCATCGTTTGATTGTCGTCTGTTTCAATTTTATTGTCTGCAAAATCGTTTCAAATTCAATTAACGCAGAATGACTGACATAATTTCTATACGAGTGTCAAACATTTTGGATCCTGATCAGACGCCGCGTCAAACAGTTTGGATCCTGAATAGACACCGCGTGACTCGCGTTATAGTGATTTTTTCCCCAAAAAAACATTCTCACTTGAAACCCTAGTACACAGAGGCAAATAGCATCATCTATAGTATCAAGTTTGTTCAAATTATCCCCTGGGCTTAAAGTTGGCCCATCCCCAGGTCTCACAGCTTTACATAGAGTTATATAGACACATTTTCAAACATTTTCTCTGAAACTAATATGGATAGATCTTTGTTATGGTGACTATTCTAGATGTCGTTTCCCAGTATTGAATTAATGGTTCCTGTCTGTTGCAAATCTATGTCAAAGGAACTAAAAAAAAAATTCTATGAAAACTTAAAACAAATTCTTCGCTGGAACCCTAGTGCACAGAGGTTAGATATTTGGCACATAGCATTATCTACAGTTTGTCAAATTATACTCCTTGGGTCAAAATGACCCCCGCCTCAAGACATAAATAATTCCCTCCAATTTGTCAGCTATTCTCAGGTGAGCGATATATATGGCCCATGTGCCTCTTGTTCTGCAGATGACGTGTTTGCAGCAGATGACTATTCGGCATGACAAGGGATAAACAGCAACCTGCAGGACTTTTTTAAAAGCTTTTCAAATATCAAGAAAGAGTAGAAACCTGAAATGAATTTCTAGAACTATCAGAACTATATCAACAAGGTAAAAAATAATTTACAAATGAGAAGAACCTCTCTCCCCCCCCCCCCCCCCCCCCCCCCCCCCCCACACACACACACACACCCACCACCACAACGAAAACTACACCGCAAATAAACAGTCATTTCTACGTGTTAAAAAAAATACCCGTGTTCCCGGTAACCCGACCGACCCTAGCTTTTTCCTCCGACCCTAATCTTCTTTTTTTTCATTTTTCGAAAAATGTATCAGCGATGTCGGTAATTTTTTCGGCACATGTGACATTCGGTATTTGCGAAGCTTGTAATAGAAGCTATTCTCCACTTAATCGTTTTAAAAGCTTATTCATAGACGTTTAAGTGTTTAAAAATTGATTGTCAAGTAAGATTGAACAAATATCTAAGTAAAATTTGCTCTAAATCTGTCATAAAGTACGTTCCATGCACATATGATCTGCTAGTTACTCATTGACACATTCAACATGTAGAGAAAAGATTTTCCGACCTACCGTCCCTAATTATATTTTTTGGCATGTAATAGGAAACACAGGTACTTTTTTATTTGGCCTTAGTGTGCGAGAAGAGTGACGTCATTTTAGTCGGTAGCGGCCGTATTTTACGCTTAGAATTTTTTCTCTCTAAGTAATTACTATAGAAATAGAATGTTTCAGAATACGGCCCCAGGTCTCATAATTTTCGATCAATTTCGTTCAGATTTGCTGATTGTATATCCAAGATGCAGCATAGTAGCAATGCAAGATGCGGTACAGTTAAACTGTCACCTGCTTGCAAGACGCAGAACAGTGATTGTAGAATGAAATTGTCAAATTTACAAAATGTGCAACTGTTTCGCTAACACTTGGAGAAACTCCTAATACATAGATTTTATCTGAAGGGGAGAAAAAGTTAGACTTTACATGTATTATAAAACACGTATTCGGCCAATTTGTGCAAACTCCACACTCGTTGGCAATGATCGGGCAGACAAAACTCTCATAATTCACGAAGCAATTGACGTTTGTGACAGAAGAGGCTTGTTTGCGACAGGCAGAATTAGTTCTGATTCGGTACGATTAAATGTTTGATACATACATGAGTGTTGCAATAATAGTGTAATAGACGTATTTATTAACTGGTCTGACATTGTTCTCATCAATTTACCGTTGATTTCGAATTACTCTCGGCCAATATCCGGTGTACGATGTACACCAGTGATAATACGAGGGTTGTTTCATAATTGATGCAACTTGGTCAATATCTTTAAAATAATAAGTGCAAAATGCACGTGTTATATGCCATTCAAAAGAACAATTCTTCTTCTACACAATGATATAATGCACGGTAAGATAACTTGACTAGATAAATCACAACACTTACTGAAATGACCCTAAGTCTAGGGCAATTGACCATTTTTGTGTATTGTTAAGGTAAGTTTTCGAACAAATGATGATACTAAAACTGTTATAGCGGCTTTTTTTATTTGGAATAATTTAAAGAAACGTTCGGTCAAATATAATCAGACAATTATGCACATACTACAGAGTTGAAAAATACATTATTTTATAAAAATGACGAAAAATAGCTGAAACTGTAAACTTCATACAAAATTACACCACTGTTATGTTCAAGGGTATTTATTGAAAGCTTTACCACACTTTGTTACATCAAAAACAGGCTATAACTGAAGCTATTAAGGTTGTTTTTTAAAGCATATATATGTAGATACACGGATCAAGATTTTTTTTATAGCGTTGTAAAATTCATTTCAACATTTTTCATTAGCAAAATAAGAAATGTTATTTTTGAAAAATTGAGATTTAAGACAGTTGACCCTTTTAATTGTTATGAACTTGTATTTACATTAAAACTCAGACACAAGTTCTAGAAATTTTACTTTTTAAAAACTGATTAGATAAAAAAAAAAAAAACCTAAAAAGTGCTATATGTTCCAGTGCCCTTGAGAGGGGGTCATTTAGGTTAGTATTTTTTTGATCGAGTAATGCTATCTAACTGTGCATTATGTAATAGTTAGAAGTTATTTCAATGATTCTTAATGATTAAGACGCCAACAAATGAGGGAGCCTGCGACCGAATTTGGCTTCTTAATTAATAAGAAGCGTTGAAATAAGCTCTAACCATTTTAGTGTTTGACCCGCCCACATATGACGTCACTTCACTTCATTACCATATTTTTCTCCGCCGACAGAATGATGTTACATATATTGTGTGTTTTATTACGCAGCAACATGGCGCATGGCAATTTTGATTTTTAAAAGCGGATACGATTTGGATATTTTTGAAAATGGTTATCTTCAAAACCGACGGGAAAATGATAGTAATTGACGTCTAAAGTGTAACAGAACACATATTTGAAATATCTCATACAGGTTGCGCTAATTAATACAGCATACATTAATGCAGAGGGCTTCTGTAGGAGATTTCTGTATTAGTTTTGCCCAGCATTAAGCAATCCCCTGAAAGAGATCTCAATGACATTAATTACAGGCGGTTGCTTGATGTGGCATAAAATGATGCAGAGGTCTCCAGTAGGACTAAAATTCAGGCGAACTAAAATTCACACTTGAGCCTTGACTACAGGTGGTTGCTTAATGCAGCATGAAATAATGCTGAAAACTCATAAATGAGCTTTCTGCATTATTTTGATCTTGCATAAAGCAGTCGCCTGTCTTTAGCATTCTCGCCGCGACTTCATTTTCAAGATTGACAATGGTTTGTAGATGTTGGTGTTTTTATAACGGTAAGAATTCTGTTTTAATTGTATTGTGTGTTTTCTTTTTCTTATTCCCTACTCCTAAAGATTAAATAAAATTTGAATGATTTTCACAAGTTTCTTCCGCTAGCGAGCTACAAAATGTCTAGTTTCCTCGAAATAGAATTGTACATCATACATGTATATATGCCCCGTTTGCTGTGTAATGGATTTCGCATGAAGCCTAAAAGTCACGCCATGGGCGGAGTTGACCGAAATATTAACACATGCGCAATGCTTGCTAACGTCTACATCCAAGTCTCGAACACTTCATAATTAAATTGCCAAATCTCGTTAAATCCCGAAGATTTAGTAATTAAACCGAGCAAAATTTTGAATTTTGCGGCTTGCTGATTGGCTGAAAGAGTAGGTCAAACACTAAACCATCATGTAGGTGAGAAATTGCCCTTTCAACGATATAAAACACAAGCATATCACACTTATTATATCGAAGTTACACAACAAGCTGCATTAATTATGAAACGCTCCTCCAGAGTTGTAGATAAGCTTTGTCTAGGAACTGGGTATCACTCCATGGATTTTAAATGAATTGGGTTTTTGGAAAATTCATTGGTAATTGCATTGACCACAACCCCATGTTTTCAAATTTGATTGGGTATCCACAGTCTAGAACCCATGGTTTGTAATATAATTGGGTAACAGTAGGAAAATATACTTGGATTTCCTATCCTTGTCCTTTCAACAGTGCATTCAGGGTATTGTTGTTAACTTTCAGTGTTTACCTTACATAGTTCTATATGCAACTTTTGTTTACACACGTTCGACTAAAGTAAAAGTTCAGTTGATAACCCGATGAAATTAATTTATTATTAAAAAGCAACTGAGTATTCCTTTGCTTTTTACCCAATCACTTTCAAGTAATTGGGTTTCCTTTTGTTTTTGTTGGGTACTGTCGACCATTAGTTTTGAAATAATTGGGTATTTCACCAATTTCAATTGGGTAAAAACTCGGATACCCTGCTTATCTACAACTCTGTCCCACGTCGTATCTCAATTCCAACAAGAGCACCGCAAGCCGGGCACATTATACGCCCGTCAAATCGATCTTAGAATGTAGTCATACTAAAACCCTATCGAGGTAAAGTGAACAAAAGGGGAAGAACCCTGAAAGTTAGGGGGTCACATGCTGACCAAGGTTCAAAAGGATTGGAATAAATTTGTTTGAGTTAGAGAGCGGACACACTAAAAATGGCAATTTTTTGACAATAAAAAAGGGGTATAACTCTAGAACGTCTACAACAATCTTGCTTGTTATCGGATACGACTAAGACATTATGGTATTACAACATGCTGACCAAGTTTCAAAAGGATTGTAATTAATTTGTTTGAGTAAGAAAGCGGACTAACTAAAAAAATGCCCCTTTTTGACGATATAAGGGTATAACTCTTAAATGTCTTAGGCAATTTTGCTGGTAATCAAACTTGACCGAGACATTATTATCATTCACATGCTTACTAAGTTTCAAAAGGATTTGAATAAATTTGTTTGAGTAAGAGAGCGGACAAACTAAAAAAATGCCCGTTTTTGCAAAAACTCTTAAATGTCTGAGGCAATCTTGCTGGTTATTAACCGTGTCCGAGACATTATGGTAACACACATGCTGACTAAGTTTCAAAAGGAATGGAATAAAATTGTTTGAGAAAGAGAGCGGACAAACTAAAATATGCCCGTTTTTGATGAAAAAAGAGGCATAACTCTTGAATGCAAAGGGCAATCTTGCTGGTTATCGAACTTGACCGCGACATTATAGTCAGACACATTCTGGCAAAGTTTCAAATTGATTGGAATAAATTTGTTTGAGTTAGAGAGCGGACAAACTAAAATATGCCCGTTTTTGATGAAAAAAGATGCATAATTCTTAAATGTCTCAGGCAATCTTGCTGTTTATTATATGCCTTCGAATGATATCGAGCGTTTCCGCGTGTATCTGCAGAGTAAAATACAAGAGTCTGTATCAGCCACCTTGTATCAGCCACTTTGTATTTTACTCTGACGTAGCTTTCGATTTAACGTGACGTCATTTACGTACATGTACGAGTGCCGCGTTATTCTTTGTGGCATACAAAACTTCTCGTTCTACTTCAAATAACTAATAAATTTTGGATGTAAAATGATTTAAACAACTATTTAATTGTTTCTGGTTTGTATTCAAGGCATCTAATAAACATATTACCAGTTGACAGTGCGCAACAGAGTGTTGCATTTAGCTCTCGACGTTTTTGGCGGAAACAACCGATCAAGGCGCTCGTCAGATCGGCTATTTCCGCCAAAAACGTCTCGAGCTAAATACATCACTCTGTATCGCACTGTCAACTGATAATGTGTATCTATCAACCGTGTCCGAGACAATATGGTCATAAACAAAAGGATTGGAATAAATTTGTTTGAGTTAGAGAGGGTGGACAAACTAAAAAATTCCCGTTTTTGTCGAAAAAGGGGGATAACTCTTCAATGTATAAGACTAAGGCATAACCCTGACAGTACTACACATGCGTATTAAGTTTGAAAAGAATTGGAATAAATGTGTTTGAGTTAGAGGGCGGACAAACTAAAAAATGCCCGTTTTTGACAAAAAGGGGCATTACTCTTGAATGTCTGGGACAATCTTGCTGGTTATAAAACATGATCGAGAAATTATGGGAATACACATGCTTACAAAGTTTCAAAAGGATTGGAATAAATTTGTTTGAGAAAGAGAGCGGACAAACTAAAAACTGTTTTTGATGAAAAAAAAGGTATAACTCTTGAATGTAAAGGGCAATATTGCTGGTTATCGAACTTGACCGCGACATTATATAGTCAGACACATTCTGGCCAAGTTTCAAAAGGATTGGAATTAATGTGTTTGAGTTAGAGAGCGGACAAACTATAATGCCCGTTTTTTATGATAAAAGGGGCATAACTCTTGGATGTCTAGGGTAATCTTGCTGGTTATTGAATCTGACCGAGACATTATGGTCATTCACATTCTGACCAAGTTTCACAAGGATTGGAATAAATTTGTTTGAGTTAGAGAGTGGACATGAAGCAGTTAACGGACGGACAGACAGACGGACGGACGGGCGGACAGACAGTGCCATAACATAATACGTCCCGTCTTCATACGTCCCGTCTTCAGCGTATAAAAATACAATGACTTGAGCACAGGCACTTAGAAATTTTATAGTACTATTCATCTGTTCTTATAAAATGCTGTCACAGCAAATACTAATGACAAACTAAGTTGTGCCGGGGCATTTTAAGCAGATGGCATATGTTGATCATAACTCAGCTGACCAGCGGTGAGTTCAGTAAGGAAATCAATGGCCGTCGATGGCCATCAATTGCGATTGGCTTCCGGTCTGAAATACAGCGAAGAAAACGTTATTATTCCGTTTAAACGCAAACACATAGCAGCGAAATACAGAACATGACAAAATTTCGCCAGTTCTAACTAACAGTTTTATTTTAAGTGGCAAACAGTTTGGAACCTGATCCGGCGTCTGATCTGGCTCCAAACTGTTTGCAGTGAAAACTAGAACGGCTATCACTAAAGGTGATAAATACCCCCACTATACAGCACTCTATCACACGTTTTCAATAAGGTTTTACAGTAAGGTCAAAGGTGTAAGTCAAAGTCAAACTGACTTAAAATGGTATATGCCACTCTGCAAATGCCAAGTATCAGGTAAATCAGGTTGAAAGTGAAGGAGGAGCTAAAAGTACACGATCTTGCCTGCCAATTTTAAGGCCAAAGGTCAAGGTCACAGAGATTTGAAATTTGTGTCTTGAACATCTACTACACCTGAGTAACATTTATGTCAAGTATCAAATGAATCCGGATGAAACTGAAGGAGGAGTTGAAAGTACAAGATTTTGCAGACAGACCGACCGACAGGCTGATTCCAGTATACCCCCTCAAACTCTGTTTGTGGGGGTATAATAATAGTTTAAGCGAAAACGCGGTTATTAGGAAATAAAAACGTGTTCTCTACTGTACTCTGCTGCACACGGGACACAAACTGCTAACCTGACCAGAAAACAGTGGAAACTGAAGAAGCTGCAGTTCAGGGGCCCGTTTCATAAAACTTCGTACGACAAAAACGGTCGTAAGTCAAAACTTTAAAATACATTTAATTTCTGATTTCTGTATCTAATCCTGTCTTGTGACATCTCTTTGGAATCGTCTTTTCAAGACGATTCCAAAGAGATGTAACAAGAAAAAATTGACACTTTTATAATCTGACTTACGACAACATTTGTCGTACGACGTTTTATGAAACGGGCCACAGAGTCCTAGATGACTTTTAAATGTGATAGAGTTATATGAGGGGCAAAATCAGCTTGCTGACCTAACCCTTATCATGCTTAATTGTTGTCAGCTTCAAATATATTACATTTGAAATATGTAAATCATACTTTATACTAAATCTAAATTGAAAGAAAAAGTGTAATTGAGTGGCAAAATGACCAATATTTGCAAACAGTTTTGATCCAGATCAGATGCCACATAATGGCGCATCTAATCTGGATCCAAACTGTTTGCAAATGTTGGCCATAAGGGTGGGCTAGCCTTTAAAGAGACAGAATCTCTTTACTGTTGTTTTTGTTCAAATTGTGCAGTAATAACTCAGTAATATTCTTAAAACTGTAATAACTTTTTATTCCAATACACAACATTTGTAAATAGAAATAGAACAATCAAAGCAAATAAGCACACTAAAGTCACAGTGATGTAAATATGCATTGTTATTCATTTTGTTTTTGCATATTGAAGGAAAAAATTGAAATATTAAGATTAAAAATTGAAATATTAAGATTAAAAATGTAACTTGTATAAAACAATCATTCTTGTGTAAAGTGGCACTGAAAAAAATCCCTAGGGTGGGGTCAATATTTTACCCTAGGGCTTTAATTTGAACAAACTTGGGAGAGACCAACCAGAAGATACTATAGACCAAAAATCAAAACTGTGGGCGTAATAATTTCTGATAAGTTTATTTTAAAAAGTTTTTAAATTATGCTGCTATGGCAAAGAGTTTTAAATTGTTCCACTTCATTTGAGCAATTTAAGAAGCAAACCCCTCATGAAACATTCACAAACTGAATTTTATCAGTTTCTATCCAGTAGTTTCAGAGGAGATTTCATTTGCAATAAATTTGAACGGATGGACGAGCGGCGAGCAGTCAAAATAGCTCACATTGAGACTTCGTCTCAGGTGAGCTAAAAAGAAAAGTCACAATACATGTACTGTAGTTAAAATCAGCCTTATTTCGAAAGTAAAATCGAAGTTCCATGGGTGAATGGGTTAAATGTTTATTCACATACATTAACCTTATTAGGTATTAACCCTCTCATTTGTTTGGTTCCATTACCAGAGCTCAAGATAACAGAACAAATCCAACATTTTCTCGCTTATTTCAACACCAAATCATATGGTGTTACTACTCATTCGAATAAATAGAGGATAATCAATTTCTTTGGATTGATATGAAAAATATATCACTCGAATGGGTTGTGATCTGGTTAAAAAACGAGACCGCAGTCAAGACGAGTTTTTTAACCAGATAACAACCCATTCCAGTGATATATTTTTCATATCTATTCAAAGGAATTGATTATTCTATTTATTATATATATATTAATGACGTTTTAACAGAAAAAAAAATCACAAAATTGATTATCGCGACGTAACTAAACTAATTATAACGTGACGTCACAAAAAGTGATATCATCACTACACGTAGTGATGATATCAAATTTATCTGAGAAATCTCCATAAATCATCGATATGTATATAATAAATAGAGGATAATCAATTTCTATGGATTGATATGAAAAATATATCACGAGAATGGGTTGTTATCATAATCTGGTTAAAAAACGTGTCCGCAGGACGAGTTTTTAACCAGATAACAACCCATTCTCGTGATATATTTTTCATATCTATTCAAAGAAATTGATTATTCTATTTTTTATTTTATATATATTTTAATGACATTTTTACAGAAAAAAACACACAAAATTAATTATTTTATGCGCGGCGACGTCACAAATTTATTATGACGTGACGTCACAAAAAGTGATATCATCACTAGACTGAGTGACGATATCAACAGTTACGATATTAAATTTATCTGAGAAATCTCTATAAATCATCGATAGGTATATAATAAAGATTTTTGTTTTTGAAATATTCCCCTTATCTGGAGATCTGATTACAGTACAATCTACCCTGTTTTTAATAGTGGCCACTCAAAAGATGACAATTTGTTTGTAGTCCTTAATGCAGATGGCCACTTAATGCAGGACAAAATATTGCAGACGGCTCCTGTAGAAGTCTCCTGTATTTCTTCTGCCCTGCATTAAGACTGTATCAAACTCGTGAATTTGGGAAATTTTGAAAGTACAGTGAAACCTCCGAAAACACTCTATTTTGGTTTTGTATTAAAGAGCTATTTAAGATGAATGGAAAAGTAAAAAAAGTGTACATTTTGGTGTACAATTTTTGGCTCTTCGGTAATTTTAAAAGGTGTAAAATTTACCTCACCCGCTTTTTCTTATTTTGTCCTTTTCAAACAGCCCGCTTCAATAAAATCCATTTCAAATTAAAACAACCAAGTGATAATTTGGTTTTATGTTATTTATTTCATGTCTTTGGTAGTATTTCTTCATACAAAAACTAATTAAAGACAAAACAGGCACCAAATGTGAAATTTTTAAAGCTCTATAATATTATTATAAAATATCATCGATATCGTACTTTTTTGTTAATTTTGTAAAGGAAGATAACACCTTTTTCTTCAATAACTCAAAATTTTCAAAACTTACCTAGCAATTTCTTTTCATATTTTTAATTGCCTTTGTATGCATTTATATCTGGTAGAATATAAAAAAGTCTACTAGAAATATTTTATTTTTTTTACTATTTCTCAATTTTTTGTTTTAAAAAATATATAATTACCCATAAAACCATGTTGTTGATTCAGAGATTCATATTTTCCAAATCTGGTGATTATTTGGTCTTGATTTAGTTTCTGTATGTCAAAATACTCCCACAGAAATGAAATACATAATGAAAAACAAAATTACCATGTTTGTTTTTATTTAAAATAGATTTTATTGAAGCTTATACTTTAAATTTGACAAAATTTGAGAAAAAGTCTGAAATTGACACACCTTTTCCAAATTAATTGCCGTAGTGCAAAATAATACACACCAACATGTTTTTCCGGTTTGTTTTTTTCATATATCATAAACTGTTCCAAAATAAACATGAAAGAAAAAAAGTTAAATACTTTGAAAAGTTCGCTTATTGGTTTGATACACCCTTAACATGATTAAGCGACCACCTGCATTTAAAGAGTATCATGCTTGCTTCTTCATTCATGGTCTCTTTCAGCAAGTTTGACTGTACATACTACAAGGCCCCAGATAAGAGGGTTTTAACTGTTTCATCTTTTATGTCTGTACTAAACCCTGTTGTGTATTACCTATCATTAGAATCATCTCTTCGAGATGATTCCAATCAACAGTTACACCATAGGGTTTGTGTAGACATAAAAGTTTATCTTTTGAAACACTTCATTTTTATCTGGATCCCTGAAAACTCAGTAAAGTATTGTCAACACTTGTCACACTTGAAATCTAATTGTCCTGCATGTATACACTGACACAGCACACTGGTGAGGTTTTTATCATGTATGTATCCCGTTATGTGTTCTTAAATCACGACCTTTTCTTAGTGGTGTACACCACTAATACAGCAAACCTGTGAGGTCTCTATCACCCTGTCCAGGAAATGACTTTGTACACACTTACGCAGCACATTTGTCGGGTCTTATCCTGTATGATATCCCTTTATGTGCCCAAATCTCACCCTTTCTAGGAAATGACTTTGTACACAATGACACAGCACACGTGTCAAAATCTATACCCTGTATGTAATCTCATTATGTGCCCAAAACTCACCCTTTCTATGAAATGACTTTGTACACAATGACACAGTACACTTGTCAGGTCTCTATCCTGTACGTAATATCTTATGCGCTCCTAAATAACACGTTCTCTTAATTAAATGACTTTTATACACACTGACACATCACACTTGTCAGGTCGCTATCCTGTAATATAATCCCTTATGTGCTCCTAAATTTAAATCACCCCTTATCTAAAATGAATTATACACTCTGACACTAGCAGCGCGCTTGTGAGGAGTGTATTCTCAGTGTATCTTTACATGCTTAACTTACATACTGTTCAATGGAAATGACTTTCCACACACACCACACTTGTAAGGTTTCCCTCAGGACTGTGTATACTCATGTTACGAGTCATGTGGTTTACAAAATTAATGAACTGAAATGCGAAAATGACTTTTCACACACATCACATATATATGTTACAGGGATTAAGTGTAATCAGGGAATACGTAAAATCCCTGAAAAATCAGGGATTTCACGAAGACCCTAAATCTCCCAGGGAAAAGATGTTTCAAGAAAAGATGATGTATAAAACCAATAGAAATGTCATGATAGTACAAATCTATTAATTTTATGAAAAAGGGACATTTCATAAAGTCCCTAGTACCAGAATTAGTAACAAAAAGTCCACACACATCACACTTGTATGGGGCATCATCTGTGTGTATCACTGTGTGTATTGCTAAAGAACCAGACTTGAAATAAACAATTTTCAACACAAACCACTGTTGTTAGGTCCCTCTATTGTGTGTGTACCATTTTGTGTTTTAATAAGGTGCCAGGGGAATTAAAATATTTTCCACACACATCACACTTGTAAGGTATCTCTCCTGTATGTATACACTTTTTATGTTTTACTAAACCACCAGACCCAGTAAACGCTTTTCCACACACATCACACTTGTAAGGTTTCTCTCCTGTATGTGACCTGTTATGCTTTACTAAAGCACCAGATTCAGTAAACGCTTTACCACACACATCACACTCGTAAGGTCTCTCTCCTGTATGTAACCTTTTATGTTTTACTAAATCACCAGACCCAGTAAACGATTTTCCACACACATCACACTCGTAAGGTCTCTCTCCTGTATGTAACCTTTTATGTTTTACTAAAGCACCAGACTCAGGAAACGCGTTTCCACACACATCACACTTGAAAGGTCTCTCTCCTGTATGTAACCACCTTTTATGTTTTACTAAAACACCAGACTCAGTAAACGATTTTCCACACACATCACACTTGTAAGGTCTTTCACCTGTATGTAACCTTTTATGTCTTACTAAAGCACCAGACTCAGTAAACGCTTTTCCACACACATCACACTTGTAAGGTCTTTCTCCTGTATGTATCCTGAGGTGTTTTACTAAAGTACTAGACTTGGAAAATGATTTCCAACACACACCACATTGATAAGGTCTCTCTCCGGTGTGAATCCTTTTGTGATCTACTAAAGTAGTAGACCCAGTAAACGATTTTCCACACACATCACACTTATAAGGTCTCTCTCCTGTATGTATCCTTTTGTGTTTTACTAAACTGCTACACTTAGGAATTGATTTTCCGCACACATCACAGTCACACTCGTAAGGTGTCTCCCCTGTATGTATTGTCATGTGGTTTACTAAAGTTTCCTTTCTCGTAAATGACTTTTCACACACACCACACTTGTAAGGTCTTTCTCCTCTGTGTATCCTTTTGTGTTCTATTAAATGACCAGACCAAGTAAACGATTTCTCACACACATCACACTTGTAACGTCTCTCTCCTGTATGTATCCTTTTGTGTTTTACTAAATAACCAGACCCAGGAAATGATCTTTCACACAGGTCACACTTGTAAGGCCTTTCTCCTGTATGTGTCCTTACGTGATTTACTAAAGTGCGAGAATTAGTAAATGATTTTCCACACACTTCACACGTATACGGTCTCTCTCCTGTATGTAACCTTTCATGTTTTACTAAAGCACCGGACTCTTTATAAGATTTTCCGCAAACATCACACTTGTAAGGTCTCTCTCCTGTATGTGTCCTTTCATGCTTTACTAAACTGTATGACTTAGGAAATGTTTTTTCACACACGTCACACTTGTAAGGTCTCTCTCCTGTATGTATTGTTATGTGGTTTACTAAAGAATCTTTTCTCGTAAATGATGCTCCACACACGTCACAAGTGTAAGGTCTCTCCCCTGCAGTATGTACCCTTTTGTGTTTAGCTAAATCATCTTTTTTCGTAAATGATGTTCCACACTCGCCACACTTGTAAAGTTTAGCTAAATTAGCATATCCCTGAAAGAACATTTTAAACACGTCACTCTTATAAAGTGCCATTGTATTTATTATCTGGTGTTTCTACTTATCGAAGTAGAAAAGCATGCAAACGCACAAGACTGACATTCAGTATGCTGCACAAATCAAAAGGTGTTTCATTAGTTGCTGTATGCAAACCAACACATCGAAGGGAATGGCAAACATTCTTCAAGCTTAATTGTAGAATCATTCAATTTTGTGGAGTTTGCCAATCACGTGCTTCATTCAGTCAGTTGTTTCAGAAAAGTCTTCATTTCATTTATCACAATGGTAGTTCCTGGAAAAAAAAGAATATTATACAGTGCTGCTTCCCTACAACAGCCCTCTAAACAACGAATCTCTCCTTACAACGACCCTTGCCGCAGTATAAAACAGAACAATTATGTCCAACATATTCACGACTGCAAAGTCGTCTGCTTAAAATTGTCGTCTGCTGTTTTTTCCCAAAGTTACATAATGGACATTTTGACAGAAAAAAACAACTTAATGGCGAGTAACAAACAGCTTGAATCCAGATCAGACGCCGCGTTACGCGGTGTCTGATCTGGTTTCAAGCTGTTTGCAAACATCCCTCCCTATAAAGACTCCCTCCGCCATAACTTTCGAACAACATGTGATATGTACTTCATAATTGGCAGGTGTATTCATCTGATGAAGCTTTTGAACTCAGTACAACTTGGGTCATGTTCTACAAAGGTCAAGGTCATTTAGAGGTTAAAAAAGGCGAATCTAACATTGGCCATAACTTAAAAAAATGAATGTGATAGAGATTTCGTATTTAGTATTTGTACTCAATTTGTACTCAAAACCCGACAAGGAAGGCGCCATAATGAAATTTATACGTGATTATCAAGTGTAACCAGCAAGCAGCCAGTAATCAACACAGAACTATTATATGTTCAGGGATAGCAATTATTGAAACTGAACACGTAAAAAAACCAAGTAAGCGATCGATTACTAATTTGACACAAGATCTCAGCCTGCGAAAATTGTTTTGCGGCGTGGTAGAACGCTCGGAAGGTCAAGAAGAAAAACATTGGAAAATTTAGAAAAAAACTTTTTCGTCAAACCACTGCCTGCGAAAATTGTTTTGCGGCGTGGTAAGCAACTTGATTTATTATTAAGGAATAAAGGCTATACCCCATAATAGATAATACACACTCAATGACTGATGGTAGACTGGATACAATCTGTGAGCAACTTTTGGTCAAAATCGGTGAAGGCTCGTCCCAATATCATACAATAGTACTCTCGGACAGCAAAGGTTGTTACTTCAAACATGAAATAAACCAAAGAATTGAAAGATTGAAAGATTCAGTTCAGTTAGGAACATCAAATGGTGGTCTAAAGTGGGTAGCAAAATAGAAGAGGCGATACAAATTGTTAATCACAACATTGACTCAGAAAGTCGAAAGCACAACAAAACACTTGTTTACATCTGGCTTGGAACTTGTGATATAACAGAAAAGGCAGGAAAAGGTCAAATAAGACTGAAATACAGAGACAATCGTGCAGTAGAATATATCACAGAGAAATACCGTGAACACCTAACACTTAATCAACAAAAAAAAGAGTAAAGTCATTATATTAGAGACGACCTATCACTCCATGAAACATTGGAACGAAATAAAAACGAACTCTGAACGGGAAATTCATGAAGAAGATAATCTGCTTAGATATCAAATCAATACCCTAAACCAGAAAATTAGAGAGATTAACTTAGAAAATTCAGTTTTGGTACCAAATTTTAATATCGACACAGGGAACACTAGAAGAAAAATGTCAAGGACGGCAAATTACACAAAGTGTGCACTCTACAAAGATGGGGTGCACCCAAAGAAGCAACTAACCTATGTCTGGTAGTTAAAATTGGTATATTACATCATTTTGAATAACAGTTCATAATTCTCTTCGAGTGACAATCTTTTAAATTACATGATCATCATTCTGAGTGACAGCTCATAAATCTCTTCGACTGACAATCTCTTTTTAAAAATAAAATGTACAAAACTTCCGGTAGATCTATCAATACTTTAAGTAAACACACAGCCTGCAAATCAGGTACAATATTAGTCATTATGAGCTCAGAAAATGCCATTATGGTGACAGTGATACAAATGAAGCGTGGAAAGGTGGCCGGTCCAAAGAAAGAAGGCGCATTACAAATGAGCACCAGAAAATCAGGAAATGTAAAGAATTCGCGAAAGTCAGTCTGTGAAAATGAAGGTTGGTCATGTCACATGTGCAAAAACAAATTCGCTAAGAAAACCGATAAGGTGATTGAATGTGATCAGTGTGTAAACCATTACTGTATTCAATGCATAGACATGCCCGCAAAAACTTATACACAGTTGAGCACAAGGGAGGATATAAAGTGGTTCTGCCTACTATGCAATGAAAAAGTTGAAAAAATCTGAAAACATACAGGCAAATTGAGGAAAAATGTAAAGCCTTCTTAGAAACTTATAAACAAAGATTAACAAGCACCTTAGAGCTGATATCCCCTGCCGCAGCGATTGTCCAGAAGAAAGTGGCAAACTTTATTGTGGGAGGAAGGGGCAAATGGTGATCACCTGTCTTTAAAGATCAACATTCAAAAGCTTTTTACAAAGTTTTATAAAATCCAATCAATTTTGTACATTTTAAAGCCTAAACAATACAAAAAATAAAGCCGTTTGTAGCATTATAAATCTAAGTATGACAGGGGCAGGTAACTCTTGATTCAAATTCAACAGTAATTAAACACTTTCAAGAACTTTACTTATAATTGTGTGCAAGTATTATTAAAAAAAATCAGAACTGTAGAATTTACTAGAGTGTAAACACATTTTCAACTCATCAAGGGCAGAGTATTCTTGACTAATTTGCACATTTTCGATAATAATTGAACTCATTCTATAAATAATAGCCATATATGATTTTTTTTTTTTTCAAAATCCATTCACATTTGTACACAATAGCATGTAAACAATAAAGCCATGTTGAGCATTACTAAGTACATAAAGGGCAGATAACTCTTGCCACAAAGTATCCTATTTTGACAATAATTGCTACCCTTATATTTATATACTGTACATCATGTGTAAGTTAAATCAAAATCCATTAAAGACTGTAGTTTCTAGATGGTAAAAACTGTTAAATATGGTTTTTTTACTCATCAAGGGCAGATAACTGTTGACTAGTTTCTCCGTTTTTCAAAAATGATAACAATTATTTGAAAACTAATAGCCATACATAGTTTAAGAATTTGTTTTATCAAAATTCATGCATATTTATAGATACTAGGATGTAAACAATTCTAAAATAAAGCATTTTCTATCATTTCAAAGTACATCAAGGGCAGATAACTATTGCCACAAGTATCCTTTTTTGACAATAATTGCACACCTTCAAGAACTTTTACTGATAGACATCGTGTGCAAGTATCATTTAAATCCATTCATAATTGTAGTTGCCAGAGTAAAAACAGTTAAATATTGCCTTTTTTACTTATCAAGGGCAGATAACTCATGACTAATTTCTCCGTTTTCAACAATAATCAAATTCATTTGAAAACTAATAGCCATACATAATTCAAGAAAGTTTTTTCAAAAATCCATGCATATTTATAGGCTCTAGTATGTAAACAATACCAAAACAAAGCATTTTCTAGCATTTCTAAGTACATCAAGGGCAGATAACTCTTGTCAGAAGTATCCTTTTTTTACAATAACTGCACACATGCAAGAACTTGTACTTATAGACAATGTGTGCAAGTATAAACAAAATATGTTGAATACTGTAGTTGCTAGAGTGTAAAAACTGTTAAATATGGCATTTTTAACACAAAAAGGGCAGATAGCTCATAAATTCCTAAAATTTTCTGAAAAAAATTTGATTTCCCACGGTGCTCTTATGATGACAAATAAGTATACCAAGTTTAATCCAAATCTGTTTATAGGTTTCGGAGATACAGTTGCGGACGGAAAACGTGACGGACGCACGGACGGCATTTTTAACACAAAAAGGGCAGATAACTCATAAATTCCTAAAATTTTCTGAAAAAAATTGATTTCCCACGGTGCTCCTATGATGACAAATAATTTAATAAGTATACCAAGTTTAATCCAAATCTGTTCATAGGTTTCGGAGATACAGTTGCGGACGGAAAACGCACGCACGCACACACACACGCACGCACACACGCACGCACGGACAGCCAGACGGACATACCTAAAACAGTATCCCTCTGCCTTTCGGCAGGGGATAATAACTCTTGAAACCAAGGCTAGTTCTTTTGTGACTGTTGACAGGTAAAGGAATTGATCAAAGGGGCTCAACTCAAAACAAACACACAGGTAAAAGACTCAGAAATTGGAGGTCAAGCAGCGGTTAGTGATTCTGTCCTCAAAGAAATACAAGAACGTGAAAAAAGGAAAAATAATGTGATCATGTTTCACGTCCCTGAACCAAACACAAATCTTAAATCAGAGAGAGTAGATAAATACATAAGCATAGTAAAGCAAATAGGTGCACATGTTGGTGTTGAATTAAAAGAAAACGACATAGTTAGGGTTGTACGCCTCAGCAAAAAGAAAGATTCAAAACAAATCCAATCAGAGCAGGCAGAAAATCATAAAACTGATGATGAGGAGGACAGTCAAGAAAACTCTAGACCCTTGCTTTAAGTTGCTTATTACATAAAGAGATGAGAGCACAAAGAAGAAACTGTTCTTGAATGTCTCTAAACTTAAATCAGTCGTAGGGCCACTATTATCAGTGAACGTGTATCATGACATGACACAGAAAGAGAGAATACACTAAGACATTGCTTGGGGAGGCATGGAAGAAAACCCAAGAATCAGTAAAATTGAGGTACAGGGTCAGAGGGCTACCATGGAACATGTATCTGAAAAGAATGTTGAAAGAGGACTTAGTAAAGGTAAAAGAAACCCTGTTAATGTTACGAGTTATTAAGTTGACAGTTTAGACAGTTTAGTTCAAGTATACAGTTCGAATAGTTCAGAGGACAAGTTTCAACGTTCCTTGCACATACATGCAGACTGCCTCACAAATAAAATTGATGAACTCAGATTACTATGCAAGAATAAAAAAACAAGCATTTGTAGGAATTACTGAGGTTAAACCAAAAAACTTTTGTTATGTTTTATCTCCGTGTGAAATAGCATTGGATGGATACGAACTATTTAGTACCAATCTACAAAATAATACAGGCCGTGGAGTAGCACTTTATGTAATGGGCATGCTACAAGCAACCCCAGTAGAATTTAAAACTGAATTTCAGGAATCTGTATGGACAAGTATTAAATTAGTTGATGGTGACAAACTTTTAGTTGGATGCATATACAGAAGTAGTAATGGGACAAACATTAATAATGACAATCTACTGAAGCTTTTCAGAGAGATAAATGATGCAAAATATAGCCACATTCTTATAATGGGTGATTTTAATTTTGAAAAGATTAACTGGGAAACATGGAGTACTTCATCCGCTGAAGATAGCATAGATTTCAAGTTTATAGAAACTATGCGAGATTGTTATTTGTTTCAACATGTGATTAAGCCAACAAGAGCGCGTATCAACAATGAACCACATATACTATATTAGATAATGTCAAATGAGGAGGGCATGGTACCTAATATTGAATACTGTAGTCCAATCGGTAAAAGTGATCACTGTTTAATAAACTTTACTTGTAATTGCTACATTATTATGAAAAGACACTTAGAGGGAATGAAACAAGAACTATCATCAGTTAATTGGAATGACATGTTAATAGGACGAAGAGTAAATGATCAATGGGCCTTGTTCAATGACAAATTACTCACAATGTAAGATAACTATATAGGCTACCACACAGGAAGTGTAGACCAATTCAAGACAGAAAAGGCAAAGCAAATGTTGACAAACAAACATTAGATGCAATTCGTAAGAAACATAGGTTATGGACCAGATACATAGAGTCGAGAAATCCTGATAAACACAGGGAGTACTGTAAACAGAGAAACAAAGTAAAAACATTAATGCGTAAAGCGGTTAAAAACAAAAAGTTGGAAATTGCTAAAGACATTAAGAAAAACCAAAACAAGTTCTGGCAGTATACAAAAGGGAAGACTAAAACTAGAACAGAAATCTCTGACCTGGTGATGAAGAATGACTCTGAAAATGAGTTCCTTACAGTTACTAGCAACGATAAAGAAAAAGCAAACCATTATCAGAATTATTTCTCAAGTGTATTCTCAAAAGAAAACGACACAGATAACCTCCAAAGTCTTAATGAAAAAAAAACCAATATTAAAATGAGTAAAACTTATGATAGAGGAAGGAAATGTGAAGAAAAGATTAAGCGAACTCAACATTAGCAAATCCCAAAGTCCAGACGGATTGCATCCCAGATTCCTACATGACTTACACGAGGTAATATCAAAACCAGTAACATATTCAAAACTTAAATTGAAACTATGACAATTCGAGAGGAATGGCATGAAGGATGTATAACTGCAATATATAACAAGAATATCGTTCCCAACGATGGATGCTCCCCACAAAGAAAAACCCCCAAGGTATAGCATGTTTAGTAGGTGAACACAGTATCAAGTTTCATCAACTTATGATGTAACTTTCAGGAGATATGCTTCAGACAAAAATGATTTTTTATGATCAATATTTGGAGATGACAGAGTTATTATTCTTGTGTACTACATTTCTTTTTGTCATCCTCTAACACAGTATCAAGTTCTATCAAGTTACAGTGCGGCAGAAAATGTGTGTTTTTTTTAAATTTTTATGTAGAAAAAGGGAGATAATTCAATATTGTGAGATGGCAGAGTTATGGTTCTTGCGTACAGCACTCCCTCTTTCATCACTGTATCAAGTTTCATCAACTTATAATGCAATGCTCAGGAGATATGCTCCAGACAAAATTATATATTTTTTTTAAATAGAAAAGGGGAGATAATTAAATATTGGGAGATGACAGAGTCATGGTTCTTGTGTACTGCACCTCCTTATGCCACCATCTATCACTGTATCAAGTTCCATTAACCTACGGTGTAGCAGTCAAGAGATATACTCCAGACAAAATTGTTTTGCATCTTTGGAAAAAGGGAGATACTTCAATATTGGGAGTTACCGTTCTTGTGTACTGCACTACCTTCAGTCATCCTCTATCACTGTAGAAAGTTTCATTCAAAAGTTGGAGGTGAAAGGGTTACGGTTCTTGTGTACTGCTACTCCTTCTGTCATTCTCTATCACTGTAGCAAGTTTCTTCAAGTTACGGTGTACCGTTAAGGAGATATGCTCCGGACAAAAAAAGCTAGACGGACGGACGGACAAAGCGGCGAATATATGCTTCCCCCTAAAGGGGAGCATAAAAGGGAACAGAAAGTTAACATCTAATTACAGACCTATCAGCTTAACATGCATTCTCTGCAAACAACTTGAGACATTTGTACGTGATCATATTGTTAACCATATGAAGAATAGTGTGACGGAAATGGACGGTATATAAACACTTCTACAGTCTGAATGTGGAAGCCGGCTTTTATAGCCAGATTGTCTAAGCGTTTGTCTCGGTTGCGAAGTTAAGCAACGTCCTGTGCGGCCAGAACATGGATGGGTGACCGGCAGGGATTACCGTCGGCCCGTTACACGTTACAAAAATTGGTGGCAGCGGTGGGATATGGGATGACATCACCATCATCCCCGGATCCATGTTGCATTGTCTCTGCCCTTAGGACTGCCATGTGAGCAGGGTGACTTCGGGGCGAAGTCAAGAGAAAAAGGGGAGAAATGTGACGGAAATGGAAGGTATATAAACACTTCTACAGTCTGACTGTGGAAGCCGGCTTTTATAGCTAGATTGTCTAAGCGTCTGTCTCGATTGCGAAGTTAAGCAACGTCCTGCGCGGTCAGTACCTGGATGGGTGACCGGCAGGGATTACCGTCGGTCCGTTACACGTCACAATAGCAACTTATTCTCACCTAAACAGTTTGGTTTAATTTCTGGACGCTCAACTTCACTTCAATTATTTACACGTTCTAGAAAACTGAACTAAGATCCTAGACAACGGCGGGAGTTTGGATTGCCAGCGTTTTTTTCCACCCAATTGGGAACGGGTCCGGTTCCCCTCAGATTTGGAACTTTTCTTGTCGCGTAAACTTCAAATTGAGGAAAAAACAATTCCTGAAATAATAATTATAATGACAAAAAAGAAATTGGGAAGTTTAGTTTCATGATATATGTAGGCCTATATTGATCTAACTTATTAAGTAGCAAGTATGTAGTTCATATCAATAGGCAATGCTAACATTAGTAACAGAAATTCTCTTTTTTTCACTGAAATACTATTTTTTACCATATTGCCAAGTCCCTTCTTTGAATTGGGAACGGGTACTGTTCCAATTGGGAACGGGTCCTTTCCCAGGTACGTCCAAAGAAGAAAAAAACGCTGATTGCTTATACCTTGCTTTCATGAAAGTATTTGATACTGTTCCCCATGGTCGCCTTATATACAAACTCGAACACTAAGGAATATCAGAAAATATAGTGAGCTGGGTCAAGTCTTTCCTAAGCAACAGAAAACAATGTGTTAAAGTAATGAGCAGTTTCTCAGACTGGGCCTCTGTAACTAGTGGCATACCACAAGGAATTGTACTTGGTCCTATCCTTTTTGTCATCTTCATTAACGACCTTCCAGATTCCTTAAAATCAGAATGTTACATGTTGGCGGATGACACAAAAGTATTTAAAGAAGTAGTATCTCTACAAGACCGGGAAACTCTGCAACAAGATATGAAAGAACTCCAACTTTGGTCGCAAAAATGGTTATTAAAATTTCATCCAGACAAATGCAAAGTTTTAACTGCTGGGAAACCCAATTGTGAAGAATTTATATATGAACTATGCAAAACAAAACCAAAATCAATAACAAAAAAAAGGGTGTTGGGGTTACTATTGACAACCAATTAAATTTCGAAGACCACATTAATGAAAAAATCAACAAAGCAAATAGTATCATGGGCTTAATAAGGGGCCTTCAGCCTCTTGGGCAATCAAACTTTCTTATTACTTTATAAAGCCTTAGTTCGCCCGCGTTTAGAAAATGCAAACTCAACCTGGAACCCACACAAAAAGAAACATATCACAGCTTTAGAGAACGTTCAGAGAAGAGCAACCGTATTACTACAAGGCATGAAAGATCTAACCTATGAGCAAAGATTACGTAAATTGAAACTACCAACCCTTGTATACCGTAGGAAAAGAGGAGACATGATAGAAGCATTCAAACTACTAACAGCAATATATGACACAGCATTACCCCCATTACTAACTTTTGCTCGTTTTGATAATACAAGGGGACATAGTAAAAAAGTGTACTAATAGAGATCAAATAAAGATCCGAACATTTTTCTTCACAAACAGAACTGTACAAATATGGAATAATCTTTTTCTATTGACAGATAATAACCATACTTTGGGGTTAGTAAAGAGATCGATTGTCACGTCTCATGAGCTACTCAGTCCGCCCAGAAGATCTACCTGAAAAAGTAATCTCTTCTAAAAAGGTAAAAATATTCAAACATAGGCTCTATCAAAACTGGAAAAACCAAGAAGTAAAATTTAATTTTGAATCTAATTTAACAGCGGAAACTGAAACCAAACTAAAAAACGAAGATACCCAAGACGTGGAGCATAGACTAGTGGCATCTTAAATTCTTAATGCCAGAAGAGGATCTGACCGTAAGTCCGTTATTCTCATAAACCGAACCCTTCCTACATATCCGGAAGCCTCACAAAACGCTTGATAAAGCGTGTGCGGTTTGCTTACGTCATCGCAAAATGCGGTTCAGGTTAGGCATTAGATGCGTGCAGCATAATAGCTGAGAATTTGAGTATAACTTTGAAGAAAATTATATTTTCAAAAAATGAATACCAAAATTAACCACGTACAGTCATAGGACACAATTATTCGCCACCCTACGATTTTTTGGCATTTTTTCCACACATTTTTTACATTACTGGTGATGCCACACAAGTGTGGAACAAAATATTACACAACAGTGTAGGGCAGTTAAAAAGTTAGGGTGTTGACTTTTCAAATATAGATCTATTCTCTGCTGTTCGGACTGCTAGGCAACTTTAGAATATAAATGAAACAAGAGCGTGTCCCAGTTACACGAATGCCCCCGATGATACAGGGAAGGGAATCCAGACTATCAAACGTAAAAGTTAGAGAGCTGAAACTGTAGTGGAGCGCCATTTTGAGGACTTCAAGGGCCATTACTCCAAAGGGGCTAGCATAAATTGGTGCCGCTGGTTATCCAAATTGGTCTCCATTTTATGTCAACAAACATTTTCAGAAAGTTTGGTGAAGATCAGATGAAAAGCAATGTGTTTGTGAAACACAAATGCCCCCAGCCAGCGTCATGTTCTGTAATGTAATGCTTATTTGCAAAAGTAGGTCAAAAGTCATGGTCGCATGGTAAATGAAACATTGGCATGGTTGAACAAGTCTTAACACAAGAAACATACAATGTACATGTACATACAAAGTATGGAAGCTCTAGGCCTACTGGTTTAAATGTTATAGGCATATAAAGATTTATACAAAAGCCGGTCAAAGGTCAAGGTCACAAGGGCAAAAGCGTAGGTATGGTTGGAAAGGTCTTGACACAAGAAATATATAAACAAAATATGAAAGCCGTAGGCCTACTGGGGCAAATGTTATAGCCATTTAAAGATTTTAACAAAAGTAGGTCAAATGTCAAGGTCACAATGTCAAAAAGTTTTGTATGGTTGGAAAGGTCTCGCCACAGGGAAGACACCAGCCAAGTATAAAAGGTCCAGGTGCAAAAATGCAAAAGTTATAGCCAAGGTTAAGGTTTTTGGTTAAAGTTTGATTAAATAGGTCAAAGGTCGAGGTAAAGGTCACATGGTCATAGACTTTGGTATAGTTGGAAAGGTCCTAACACAAGAAATATGCATACAAAATATGAAAGCCCTGGGCCAACTGGTGCAAATGTTATAGCCATTTAAAGATTTTTACAAAAGTAGGTCAAATGTCAAGGTCAAGGTCACAAGGTCAAAAAGTTTTATATGGTTGGAAAGGTCTTGCCATGAGGAATACACATGCCAAGTATAAAAGGCCCAGGTTTAAAAATGCAAAAGTTATAGCCAAGGTTAAGGTTTTTGGGTAAAGTTTGATTAAATAGGTCAAAGGTCAAGGTCACATGGTCAAAGATGTTGGTATGGTTGGAAAGGTCTTGACAAAAGAAATATACATACAAAATATGAAAGCCCTGGGCCTACTGGTGCAAATGTTATAGCCATTTAAAGATTTTTACAAAAGTAGGTCAAATGTCAAGGTCAAGGTCACAAGGTCGAAAAGTTTTATATGGTTGAAAAGGTCTTGTCATGAGAAATAGACATGCCAAGTATAAAAGGCCCAGGTTTAAAAATGCAAAAGTTATAGCGAAGGTTAAGGTTTTTGGGTAAAGTTTGATTAAATAGGTCAAAGGTCAAGGTCAAGGTCACATGGTCAAAGATGTTGGTATGGTTGGAAAGGTCTTGACAAAAGAAATATACATACAAAATATGAAAGCCCTGGGCCTACTGGTGCAAATGTTATAGCCATTTAAAGATTTTTACAAAAGTAGGTCAAATGTCAAGGTCAAGGTCACAAGGTCAAAAAGTTTTATATGGTTGGAAAGATCTTGCCATGAGGAATACACATGCCAAGTATAAAAGGCCCAGGTTTAAAAATGCAAAAGTTATAGCCAAGGTTAAGGTTTTTGGTTAAAGTTTGATTAAATAGGTCAAAGGTCAAGGTAAAGGTCACATGGTCAAAGATGTTGGTATGGTTGGAAAGGTCTTGACAAAAGAAATATACATACAAAATATGAAAGCCCTGGGCCTACTGGTGCAAATGTTATAGCCATTTTAAAGATTTTTACAAAAGTAGGTCAAATGTCAAGGTCAAGGTCACAAGGTCAAAAAGGTTTGTATGGATGGAAAGGTCTTGGTACAGGGAAGACACATGCCACGTATAAAAGGTCCAGGTACAAAAATGCAAGAGTTATAGCCAAGGTTAAGGTTTTTGGCACAGACAGACGGACAGACGGACGGACAAACCAACAGACATGACAAAAACTATATGCCCCCGAATCGTAGATTCTGGGGGCATAAAAAGTCGACTCGTTCCATTCAACTGGTTGCCATGGTAACAAATGGGACAAATAACTAGAACTGAAGAACGTTTTTATTTCAAAACATATTCTCCCGCACAATAGTGCGCTTTCAAAAGGAAAATATGGAAAGTTAAAGAAATTGTTAATGTTCAAGTTTACTGACATGCGATAAATGCTAAAATTAACATGGGATTCTATGAGAAATCAAGTTTACCGATTAAATTTTAAACCGTCAAACAGAACTACAATGCATGTTGTCTAGTGTTTTAACTCTAATAAACAGTTTAGAAATACTGATAAAAATAAGCAACTTTTTCGCAGGGTGACGAATAATTATGTCTACTGACTGTATCATGGAGGTACCAGTTTCAGTGCACTTTTAAAACGTTCAAACTGATCCCGGTGATCACATTTCATAAAAGTCAATGAAAACAATGATTCCTACCTTTGTAATCGATCGTTTAGACTAGCTCAGTGTAAAATAATTTCCAAAATATTCTATATTTAGCGCAATCGCCATCGTTTTAATGGCATAGCCATTTTGTGCGGATAACGTATTTATGGGTCCTATTTCAGTGAGGGTTGGTTTTTATCATAGTACAGGATGTGTGAAAAGTTGTGACCAATAAAACTATTGTATGAATCTCTCAGGTGTAAGGTTTCTCACCAATATGAAAATTCAAAAACGGGATTTTCTCCTTTTTGAAAGCAAAAAAATTAATCCCTCGCCGGTAATGCCCCTCTGCCATTTGAATTAGAAAACAACAACAGTAAATGTTCAGTCATTCCTTTGTTAATTACGTACAGTACTGTTTAAGCTAAAGTATACACCCCAGTGCACTGGCAGTTAATTGGGTTTAAACTGACAGTGCACTGACAGTGCACTGACAGTTAACTGATAGTGCACTGAGATTTCAATAGCAAACTGGTAGTGCATTGCCAGTCTAAACCAGGTAACTAGCAGTGCAATGGGGAATGACTACAGTTTGATTTTAGAGCTGAAACAGTATGCATTGTTGTGGGGAAAATGATGTATTGATAGTTTATAGAAATTAAAACTGACGATGTTTATCATACTACAGATAATGCTTATAGTTATTGTGTTGGTGATGATGACAATAATACTAAATATACTATTATTGATATAATAATTTCATTAAAGAAAATTATAATTAATAAATAATACTATCAATAATATAATACCAATAATAAATATAAATTATTTGAAGTAGCAGTAGACATAGTAGTAGTAGTAGTAGTAGTAGTAATAGTAGTAGTAGTAGTTGTTGTTGTTGTAGTAGTAATAGTAGCAGTAGCAGAATTAGTAGTAGTTGCAGTAGTTGTTGCAGCAGGAGCATAATTAGTAGATGTAGTAGTAATTGTTGTAGAAGTAGTAGTAGCAGTAGTAGAAGTAGTAGCAGAAGTAGTAGTAGTATAAGTAGTCACTTCTTATAAAGTAGTACTTTTTAGTAGTACGAGTAGCAGTAATCCTCATCGTTTTCTGCATCCACTACATCAACAAGTTTCTCATCATCATTACTATCTTTTTATTATCATAGACGCGCCTTTTAGCGAATATAATTTATTCCTCCGCTGAAGAAAATAGTTCCAAGTTAATCAGTAAATAAAATGTATTATAGGGAAAATTTTCTATGTTCTAGCACATGATATCTTAAAGCAGGCTGAAAGTAAAGCAGAATGCGCCTTAAGGCGCATTCTGCTTTACTATCAACCTGCTTTAAGTAGTCACCTATCTTTAATACTAGAAATAAGGTATCAGGTAACGGGTTAACAGTTCTTTTCGACTGGTATACATTATTTCAAGGTTTATGTTTTGAATCTTTTTCATATTATTTCGGTATATTTGAGCGATATCAATAAAATAACACTTTTAAGGTATATATTTCTTTAAATGCACAGCCCCTATATAGATAAGACACCCTATTGAAGCCATGCATGTAAAGCCATATCAAAAGATTAGCCCTCACAGTTGCCATCCCGCTGTGAGATTGCTTAAAATTATGTAATAGCTACAGTTGGCTTGATATAGATAATCATACAGTTTTATAGAGTGTAGGACAATTCCCCACCAGGACAATTCCCCACTAGGACAATTCCCCACTTGGACAATACCCCACTATTAATTATAATTATGTATTTAATTAATGAATTCAAGCACTTATTGCAATTTAAACATGCCCAATATAAAACTTACAGTGTAGACTCCAATCACATAAGGATTTTAGTTGCATTTGCAAAACAGTTTTGACCAAGATCAGTCAATGATAAACAGTAGGTGCTGGATCTTGATAAAGGTTGATTATGCTAATGATGTTTCTTTACTATTAACCCATTACCCCATAACCTGTTTCTAGTTTTGCTAAACGCCTTATGTATAACAATTTCAAACACTAACATCAAATATCTGATCTGAATCATGGGTTTTTTAAAAGTTACAAACTATTGATATTAGTTTGAATTTGTATTCTCTGTGTTTTTTTCCTCTTTAATATTTCAAAAATTTGATCTAATATCGATTTAATTTTAACAGTGGGGAATTGTCCTAGGATAAAAATTACAAATTCTGTCATAAATCCACCTTATTTCAACCATGGCCTAACAACTATTTTTATGCATTCATTGTTAATTTAAAGGTTACAAACTATTAATATTAGTTTGAATTAGTATACCCTCAGTGTTTTTTTCCTCTTTAATAATTCAAAAAATTGATTTATTAACAATTTAATTTTAACAGTGGGGAATTGTCCGCCCTGCCAAAAAGTGGGTAATTGTCCTAGTGGGTAATTGTCCTATGGGGAATTGTCCTAGTGGGGAATTGTCCTGGTGGGTAATTGTCCGGATCCCAGTTTTATATGACAGTAGAAGAAACAGGTCACCTTAACCCCTTACTCCCTAAATATTTATGTCAGAAATAGTGGCGTCTTGTCTTACCTGTTTGCAAGTCTGATCACTATACAATTAGCAGATTACAGGTAGAATAATTGTACAGTTAGCTATTAAAAATAAAACTGAATGCCCCATCACATGTGTGTACGAAAAAAATTGCCAACTAGAATTGCTATCAGTGTAGAAACTGATCATGTCAAAATCAGCTTTGCTTCCTTTTTCATTGTATATTTAAAAGCAATGCTGAGCATAGTCTACACTGTTTACAGAAATAGAGAAGAAATTAAGTGACAGTCAGTGATAAACAGGCATAATGTTCACAACTGGAATAACATTTGCAAACAGTTTAGATTCAGATCAAAATATCAAATAATTTGGCATCTGCACATTTTGTCATTTTGCAATATATTGTTAACATCAGCCCTAAAAGGTAAAAAGTGGACTAGTCTTAATTAAAAAATTGAACTGTCCCCTACCCTTTTCAAGGTTGAACGAGTTAAGTGTCAAGTATCATAATTAAGTGGGGATTAACATCTTTACAGTCATAGTATTGTGTGATCATAAACTACTGACTGGCGTTGTGGATCACGATCTGACATTAATAGCCTAACATGAACAAGCCATAGTTTAATGTTATTGCCCCAATTTTCATTTTTTATAGAACCAACTTTATGTTAATTGATATTCATAATAAGGGGAGTTTTGTAAGAGAGCAGCAGGCTTGAACCTGCTTAAGGTGGTTCGACAGCGGGCGGTCCGCATCTCGAGTTCCGGAAATGCTGATGACTTTCACCTGATCTTTGCGGCACGTGCTTATATAAGAACATTTAGATAAAGAAAAGGTTGATCTGTTTCAGTGTCTTCTCTGTTAGCGCGATTCCCACTCGCTTCAAAACTTTTTTTTAACAAATTGTCCGATTTTAGTGACTAGTCAAAATATAACGCTGTGATCAAAGGACAGGCTATGTTTAGTCACGTAATAATGAATAATATCAGATGCAAGTATAGTCAAGCGACAGCTAAATTTGTGAGGATTTATAGCCTATATGTCAGATGGCAGCTTAACACAGGACAAAAGTAAAGCTATAAGATAGATCCTAAAGGAGTCTTTATGCATTACTTTTGTTATGCATTAAGCAGTCACTTGCCCTTAAAGATCTACAGGCTACCGTATTCAATGGTCCCTTATTACAGGTTTGACTTATGGTATTATTTAGAGCTGACGGTATTTTAAAGTTGAACTCAATGGGAGGTTACTCGTTTTGTGTTAACATTTTGTCAGAATTTCAGGAATTCATGTATAAAATGTTAAATTCTACTGTAGATTTTCATTAAATTGTTGTGACTAGTAGAATAAAGTTATATCTATCTAATAAGAGTAAAATTAGTGTATTTTAAACAGCTAGATATTTTGTAATTTAAGATTTTCAGAATTTGACTTTTTTAAAATATTGATACATGTATTTCCAGAAAATATGTTATGAAATACTTTTGTTTGCCCAATATCTTATAGTCTATGTACAGTTTACTTAAATGTACAGAAAATATTGAGTTATATCATTTTATAAAGAAAATATTCCTGTTTATTAAAAAAGGAGCTTTTCTCGACAAAAGGTCCTGTCAGAAAAAAACGGCACTGTAACTTTTTCTAATTTTAACGAATTTTCACTCTCCATGTGGTATATTTCAATTTAGTCAAGGTTTCAAAGAATTCTGACACAGAATAAGCTGACCCGCGAACCACCTTAAAACATCCAATAAACATGTGGAGATGGGTAGTATGTAAATGCCCTGGTGAGATTAACACTGGTTGCTGATAAAGAAATGATCCAGCGTCCACTGTCACACCATGGGGTCATTGATAACCAATAAACTAATAAAACCCATAAGCACAGCATGAGGCTTATGGGGTCCAGGATACATTTACATTTTGTAAAATGAAGCATCACAAAATAGACAACTTAGAAAAGAAAGGTGGCTGTTTAATTGAGGACGATATTTATACAGAAAGCTCATGTAGGATACACATCATGCATTAAGCTGCCACCTGTCTTAAAGATCTATTTCTGTTCAGGGTCACATAAGAGAGGTTTTTGTTACTTTTAACCACAATAGTATATAACTGTGCTTTGCAAGACAGGTGGCAACTTAATGCAGAAAAAGACTATGATCACACTTGTGTGAATACAGTAAAATCCATCTAAACTGGACACACACGTATGATTTGGAGTATTAAAGACAGGTGGCTATTTAATACAGGAAGAAAGCGAACATGTGAGTTTTCTGTAATGATTTCATTCTGTAATAAAACACACTAATTAAGACATACTTTCATTATTTGCCCGTATTATTAGTCTGTCAATTGGGTTTAGCAGGGTTTTTCTGTATTTTTAGCAGCTAACAATTTCAGGACTATATAAATTATTTTTCAGATTTAAAATAACAATATACTGTACAATGAGTCAATGACTGCTATCAAAAGGTTATATGTAGTGTACAATGAAAGTCGTGTTTTCGTTAGCTCTCAAGCAAATCTAGTTTCAAGGGTGCTAAAATTGAGCTATGTGAAAGAATCTTATATCAGCAGAATCATGAAAGTGTGGACTTTAAAGTGTTATATTCATAGTATGGAAAATTGGAACTATTGACTCATAAATCAGACGGTAAACATATTATCATTCAAGTTTTCTAATAATATTGGACAAATATTTGACATTTTTGACATTGAGAAGTTGTTTACCAGTAATTGCATAATCGCCTAACGGTATCGACTGTCCATACTAACAATAGCCCAGTGGTCTATCCATTAAATGCATTGTGTGACATTTTGACAATTGTTATGGAAGGCCGGTGCGCCATGCTAAATGCTAAATGCGAATTGCTATATGCGAAATGCTAAATGCGAATTGCGAAATGCTATTTAAGTACAAAACTCTATTAGGGGTGTTTAATGCTGAATGCTATTTGTAAAATGCCAAATGTTAAATGCTGATTGCGAATGCGTTTTGCGAAATGTCATTTGCGGATTGCAAAAATGCTAAATGCGAATTGCAAAAATGCTATTCGCAAATTCCTTAATGCCAATTGCGAATTGCTGTACTAAGACCAAACAAAAATACCTCGGTTTCCGGTACCCAAACCGACCCTAGTTTTTTTTAACACAATCATATAATGATGATATATTTAACTTTTCTGATGGAGTATTTTATATAATTATATTCAAATTGTTATTTATTTAATTGATAGGCCCCAAAACCAAATTTACCTTAAACATTGAAATCTGGTATGATTGTTAATCAATATTGGGATACAAAACCGGCAAAGTAGTGGCTTATATATGATAGGTGGAATTAATAATACGAAAAAAAGGCTTGCCTTTTTTCCGTTCTTAAGTAATGCATGATAAAATCAAAGGTATTCCAATTCTATTTAATCACTGACAGACTTTGAAAAGTGTTTGATTTGCGCGTGAATAATTTCCTCAAAACTAGGCAACTACAAAACATGGGGGCTGACATCTTGGATGATGACGTCACGGCTTTTACCAAGAGTTGTGCGTGACGTTTCGGAATTCCCGATTTCGGTGATATTTTTAAACCATTTTAAGAATGAATAACCCACAACACTCACTTGTAATGATTTCCTCTAAATGACAAACTTTCAAACAGTTCAATTCATACCCTTTAACGCTAAAAATGAACGTTATTTGCAAATAGCTACTTCTCAATCGAACCGATAAAAATAACGGATTACCATACGTCATCAATATAAATAATGACGTCATTATTGGTGGTCATATGACTTCCAAAAATAGTTTCAGATTGCATTATAATACAGGGCTGCCATAAGTTGAAATGAAAAATCCTAAGATTTCCAAATATGCATTTTTCAAGCGCGATTTTACGAATCGTACCTTTACCCCATAGCCGATTTCTAGTTTTGTTGGCATGTGACTACTTAAAGCAGACTGGAAGTAAAGCAGAATGTGCCTTATGGCGCATTCTGCTTTACTTTCAGCCTGCTTTAAGCTACCATAACCTGGGGAAAAATCCGGAGAAATGGCAGCCCTGATAATATAGCTGTACGGAGGAGTTTTAACTTTTAACATTGTATACACGGGTGCTTATATATCTACATGTATTTGATTATTGGGTAACAACATATAGATCTTGTCCCAAACAATTTAGGTTTATAATAAAAGTTCGAGTCGGTTGTGTAATCCAGATCTCAGTCACGAGAGGCGTAGCCTCGAGTGTGATCTGGAATACACAACGAACTGATACAAGAGCGCTGATCACACACTGGCGATAGATCTACTCCGTTTTCATTAATACAATTTTGCTTTTTTCCGTCCATAGGCAAAGCCTAAATACATATTATTTTGTAATGTGTTGTATGCAGTTGTATGGTTGTCAAATATGTCAATAAAATGTGTTGTCTGCCTGTTGAATATGTCAATGGTTAATTTCGAAAAATGAGAAAACAAAAGTTTAGGATCGGAGGGAAAAACTAGGGTCGGTCGGGTTACCGAAAACATATGTTTTTTTTGTTTGTTTGGCCTTAGTACAGCACTTCGCATTTGGCATTTAGGAATTTGCGAATAGCATTTTTTGCAATTCGCATTTAGCATTTTTGCAATTAGCAAATGGCATTTCGCAAAACGCATTTCGCAATCAGCATTTAGCATTTTAAGAGTTTTGTATTAAACTAGCATTTAGCAATTCGCATTTAGCATTTCGCATATAGCAATTCGCATTTAGCATGGCGCACCGGCCTTCCATAAATTGTAGCAAACAGTGCTCAGCGATTATAAAAGTACGGAAGGTCAATTTTGCCACTATCTCCTCGCAAGGATATATACCTAAAAAAAAAACCAATCTACGGAAGCACATTTGTGACACAAATATGGGAATTTCAATCGAGACCTGGCGAGCCCGTATCGGGACCATCACACAACGTGGCAGACAAAGCTACAGCTCTAGCCAGGGAATAAACATGGGCCCAACAGCAATATCGCTATTCATCCGCATTGTATTATTCTCACTGCTGGTGACACAGTGTGTGGAAAGGAACCCAGGGCCTAGAACTGGGACCAACAGCCGTGTCGGACAACGGGGTAACACAAGTAGAGGAGCGAGTGGTAACGGACGTGGGTGGTCCTCATTGGGTTCTGAGTCGAATCTGATGACGTCACAGCCAATTCGAGAACTTCGACCGCGCCAGTCAGTGAGCGGCTCACAGCCAGCCATCAAAACACCACCACACCCTAGTGGAGCCTATGATCTACAGAACGCATTCGAGGAAAATGGTGCATGTAATTTGGACAACGAACTTGCAACGCTCGACACTCGACAACTGTTACTCGGGATCCACAATGAAGTGAAACAAACTAATAAGAAATTCGACTCTCTTGAACAGTCAGTGAACTCCTTAAAGCAAAATTACGAAAATCTTAAAGGTGAAAACGAGAAATTAATTCAAGAAGTATCTGACCTTAATAATAAATAATCTTCTGTAGAAACAAATCTTAACGCATCGGCAAGAAAACAGAATACGATGGAAGCAGCCAGCAAAAAGCAAAACTTAAAAGTATTTGATATCGCTGAATCTAATAACGAAACACTTGAAACGACAATGACAACCAAGATTAACGACGAGCTCGGACTTGCAGAAAATGAAAGCTCATTTGATTCTGTTTATAGATTTCCAAGTAAAACGCAGTTAGAGGCCTGCGAGGTTCTGGTGGTGTTTCAGTTTTTGTACGGAATTGTCTCCTAGACAAAGGCTACATTAGACGAATTTACGCTGAGTTCGAAGAATGCATACTGCTAATGGTAGATAAAGCAGCGTGTATTTTAAACAAAAACTTAATATTGTGTTTTACATACATCCCTCCGGAATACTCATCTGTGTACAGCAATGAAAACAAAATTGGAATAGAGTTACTACATGATAAACTAACATTAGTTCAATCCGATCTTGGTGATGTCTCGTTTATGATAGCAGGTGATTTGAACTCACGTGTAAACGATATACCAGACTTTATACAGGATGATAATATTGACCATGTATATGGCGAGGAGGTCGATTATCCGGGTGATAACTTCTATGAGCCACGCAAGAACTGTGATAAAGTCGTCAACAAATTTGGTTTATCACTGATAGAGGTATGCTGTTCTATGAATGTTCATATGTTAAATGGTAGATTTAATGATACATCAGGAGCGTTTACTTGCACAGCAAATGCGGGTTGTAGCGTAGTTGACTATATTCTAGCCTCGACTGATATCTTTCCATTTATAGAATCGTTTAAAGTCGGTGATATGGATGTATCTGATCATTTCCCGGTGTCGTGCTCTTTAAAGTTCAAACAAAAACCAAGTGTTACTAATCAGACATCCGAAAATCTAGCGCCTTACCAAAAATATAAGTGGCTTGAAAGCGAAAAAGACGCATTTTGTGAGTTATTTGCCAGGCTTTTTGCAGATTTTGATAGCAATGTGGAAGAAAATAGTATTCTGGAAACTCGTCAAGCGTTTATAAAGTTGTTTCAATCAGCTGGTGAGCGAATGAAAATAAAAACATCAAAGAAAAAGCAAGTGAATGAAAACATTGCAAATCAACCGGAATGGTGGGACAACGGGTGTGCTAACGCTAAATATGATAAGTATTGTAAACTCAGACGCTTTCGACGATCTAACTCGCGCTCAGATTTACAGGAATATAAAACCAGTAAAAATTTATTTAAAAACATGTGTCGAGCAAAACGTCTGAATCTAGAACAAAAGAGGCGTATTCATCTTCTTGAAACAAGAAATAAGCCATCAAGAGTTTTGGAAGTGCATCAAATCGTTCAACAAAACCGTTAAAAATGACAGTGATAATATATCTGCAAGTGAATGGGTCGATTACTTCCAAACTCTATTCTCCAGGTCGGATATACCGGTAGATCTTGCAAACGACAGAGATGATATACTAAATGAAGACATAAGAGACATTGATAAGTCAATACTCGATACAGCCATTGCTAATGATGAAATTGTTTCATCTTTAAATTGTCTCAGATCATCCAGTGGCACAGGGCCTGATGGAACCTGCATAGAAATGTTTAAACATACACTAGACTTAACACTACCATACATGAATAAGTTATTTAACGCAATTCTGACAACCGGACAATTTCCGCCAGAATGGTGTGAAAGCTTAATAAGCCCTATTCACAAAAAAGGATCACGTGACTCCCCAAATAATTTCAGGGCCATATCAGTAAGCAACTGCCTCAGTAAGATTGTCTTAAAGGTGCTTAGCAGAAGACTAACATCATGGGCAGACTAATTTTCAGTAATTGATGAGTCACAGGCTGGATTCAGAACAGGGTACTCTACAGTAGATAATATCTTTAATCTGTCGGCCGTTATCCAGAAGTACATAACAAGGCGTAATGGACGCTGCTATGTATTCTTTATAGACTTTCTCAAAGCGTTCGATAACTGTGGACATCAACAACTATGGGATAGCCTTGTACGTAAAGGTATCAAAAGGGATAGCAAACTTTTGAATGTGTTTTGCACCATGTAAAGCCAGTTAAAATCTTGTGTTAAACTAAAACATGGACTCACCAAATTCTTCTCATGTGCAAAAGGAACAAAACAAGGCTGTGTTAGGCTGTTAGCTCCACGATTATTTTTTCATTGTTCATTAACGATCTTGTTACTCACATGAAATCTCATTGCCGTAATGGCATATTCATCACTGGTGACGTAGATGAGCTACATGCCTTAAAGTTTGCCGACGATGTCGCAGCCATGAGTGACACTGTAGCTAATCTACAAGACCATATTAACCGTATCAGTGAATTTACAGACTCTACTGGCATGCAATTGAACCTCGATAAGAGCAAAGTCATGGTATTTAGAAATGGTGGTCCACTCAGGAACTATGAAAGATGGTATTACCGTGGAAACCGTTTAGAAGTTGTGTCACATTATAAGTATTTGGGGTCAACTTTTACACCAAAACTTTCATGGACAAAGACTAAAGAAACGTTATGCTTGCAGGCGACCAAAGCCGTTGGTGCTATTCTGCAGTACCAGCGTCACTTTTGATACTTCCACCATAACGAGGCGTTTAAGCTATTTGACGCTATAGTTAAGCCAATTCTATTGTACTCTAGTGAAGTTTGGGGCTACTGTAGTCATTCAAAAGAAATCGAACGTGTCCATGTTAGATTTTGTAAAAGACTTTGTGGTCTTAACCAAAATGTGGCAAACTTTTTTGCCTTAAGTGAATGTGGAAGGTTACCCTTACATGTATCCTATGTTGAACGATGTGTTAAGTATTGGACAAAGCTTATCTCAATGCCAAATACAAGATACCCGAGCCAATGCTACAAAATGTTAAAGAGCCTTGACGATATTGGACGCACAACCTGGGCAACACATATAAGGAGTTTTTTGTACCAATTTGGGTTTGGATATGTTTGGATTGCTCATGAGATTGGCAATACCAACAGATTCCTCGGTGATTTTAAACAGAGACTAAGAGACTGTGCTAAACAAGGTATATTTGAAGATATTGGCACGTCGTCTAAAGCATTGGCATACAAACTTTTTAAGACCGCACTCACACCGGAATCAATGATTCATATCTGTCTATTCCATTAAGTTATGGTTTGAAGCGAACTTTATCAAATTTTCGATGTTCAAGTCATAGTTTAATGATAGAGAAAGGACGTCACGTGCAGGTTGAAAGAGACTTAAGATTTTGCAAGTACTGTCTACGTAATAGTATTTATGTCGTCGAAACAGAAATGCATTTCATATTGATATGCCTATTGTATGATCAGCTACGTCATATGCACTTTAGGGAAGAATGGTTACATGCGCTTCCAACTGAGAGAACATTTACATGCATTATGTCAGACAGTAGACAAGATAGTATTTTTGCTCTAGCAAAATATATTGAGAAAGGATTCAAACTACACCAAGAATTAAATGAGAAATAAGAGTTAACGTGAAACTTGTCTTAAATACAAACATTAATTGCTATATACGCATACTCGATGACTTCAGAAGAGTTTTTGGTACATATCCTTTTATATGTGCTAACAACCCTCTTGAACAACATCACCGATTAATTGGTGAGTAAAAGCGTTACTCCTTTAAAGTATCTGGTCTGTATCCTGACCAGTGTTCTATACCTAACAGAATTAGTATTGATTTGTTTTTATTTGAATTGATCTTATTACATTGAAATCACATTGAATTTTAATTTATTTTTTTATGTTTCTGCGATCACATATCAATATGTAAGTGACAAGGGGCTGTATATGCATATATCCTCTTCACTCGTTTGTCCGGACCCCTTAGCGAAAACGGACTATAAAGGTAATCAATTTAAATGGAAACTGGGAGATACATTGAACGAATATGGAGAAAAAACAGTTTTCTAACTGAAAATAACATTTAAAGTAATCAAACAACTTGATTGTTAAACAAATACCAGTTATTCAAACTAACCTTCGGCTGTAAATGCAGCGCCGCGAATTCTTACTAGGCCGGAAGTTTAACGTCATCATCCGGGTAGCAAAGGCGCTTGTACACAGCCGGGTCAAATTTATACTGCATATGAAAGTTCAATTTCCAGACACTTGCTACACGTAATAAACATTTAGAGTTATATTGGAAAATGTGTTATTCGGAATCATTTTACAAAGGGACATTGAAAAAATAAGGTACGTGGTCAATTTTGGTATTCATTTTTTGAATATTATATATATATAATTTTCTTCAAAGTTTCACTAAAATTCCAAGGTTTTTTTAGCTTTTTTTTTCGGCTATTATCTGTCCGCATCTAATACCTAACCGGAACCGCTTTTTGCGATGACGTAAGCAAACCGCACGCGCTGTATCAAGCGTTTTTGTGATCCTTCCGGGCTCATGATAGGCTTCCGACTAGTGAGAATCGAGAATATATATCCAGATACGACTTATCTATGCCAAAATCAACTGTCCGTGTTGTCCGAGGTGGCCATTTTAGGGTCCGGACAGGTGAATTTTCCTGTCTTGATTGTCCGTGGACAAGCAGAAATTCCAATGTTCAATTACGCAAATTCAGTTTCTGTGATCTGCCTAGACTACGTTTTGACACTTTTCGCGCGGAAAAATAACAAAATACCCAGTAAAAATGCCAGTGCTGCGCCGAGGGACGCGCCCGAAAAATCCGGCGAAAGTTCGAAAATTCTCGGTACGGGGACGAATCGTACTCTCGGGGGCGAATGCTAATTATTGTTATTTCCGGTATTCGGAAACTCTTTGATATTATCGGCGAATAATCTCGTCGTCTGTAGCCATTCTCAGCGATGTCTGAAATAACGATATTCGCTCCTTTTTCGTACGTCGGCTAAAAAAACGAAATGAAATGATGATACTAACAACGATGTAGCTGCTGAGATTGTTCCTGACCATAAATTAGCAAAAGAAAGTCCCGAATCCACCGTGGCATAACATCCTAAAACGGGCCATCTGCATCCTGTTCCCGTTCGCAAAATTCTCAATCTGCCGTAAATAATGTTGACAATTCTATCGTTCTGATAAGATATTTCTGATAAATTAAGTCAGAGAAAATGAAAGTTCGAAGGGTGTGCTACCGTATTAATGGTCAGTTAACTGTAATGCTTTGAAACGTTTGAGCTAATAAAGACTTAGTACTAGATCTAGTAGGTCTACTTTGTAAACAGTTAGATAGTTAAACAGTTAAATGTTGAACTTGAACTGAGTCAAGTTATTCAAGCAGAGTTCGCTGAAAGAGCCTGTCCCTTGGAAACTGATAGGTAAAGCAGAATGAAAACTTAAAAAATCTTCTCTTAATTTTTAGGCACAGTCTGTTTTACGATCTGCTAGGCTATAGGAAACGTTTATGTTGTCTATTTAACCAGGTAACATTTATTTTTACGGACAAGTAGATATTGGATACGGACAAGTGATTTTTTCAAACCACTTGTCCGTGGACAGGTGCATTTTTCTGAGATTTCGCCACCCCTGCGTACTAATACGTGCTGGCAGACATATCAAAGTAACATTCCTATAACTTGATTTATCATGCGAAATGAAATAGAAAAACATGTACTTTTTCATATATTTTCACATATTTTAAAATATTTTGAAAATAATTGACACTACACATATTATGTTGAAGGATGATATTTGTATTCTGGGCCGGAGGCCTTTAATTGCGAATAAAACATTGTCATTGTCATCTATGAGCTGCTATTGAAATCAAAGTGCACTGATAGTTACCTGGTTTAAACTAACAGTGCACTATCAGTTTGCTATTGAAATATCTACTACTACTTCTACTACTACTACTACTGCTACTACTACTACTTTTAATAATTTATAGTTATTATTGGTATCATATTATTGATATTATTAATCATTAATTATAAATTTCTTCAAGAAATTGTTATATCAATAATAGTATATTGTTAAATATGTTAAACTGTGTTGGCTATACTATAGACATGTATATGTTTAAGCTGAATAAAATGTATCCCGGTACCACCATTATTCGAACACCTAAGCATCTTCGAGTCAGTTACAAATTTCTATGTGAAATGAGTAAAAGTTATTTTTTACATAGATACTGGATAAACTGGTTATTTTCAAATTATAATACGATGGGTAAATTATTGCAACTAAAATCGGTTCTCTAACAAAGTGGCCCTCTCACCTCATTCTCAGTGGAATGCCAACCTATATTCGAACAGCAGGTTTGATACCACAGAATTTTTACTATATGTAGCCCAGGGTAAGTGTTTGTTCATAAAATGTCAGATAAAACATAAAACAAGAGTTTGTAACCTCATAAAAAGTAAATGTCAACCTTTTTACATGTACTTTACAGTAGTTTAGAGATAAGGTATCAATTGTTACTGGCTACAGACAGGGCATTAGAAGGGTCTCCCTTTTATGGAATTCCATATACGACAGCCAACTGCTAGCTGCTTACTGCCAACTGCTTCCTGTCAATTATTCGAAATTCATGTATAGGGATTAAAAATGGAGGATCTTCTGGTAAAATACTGCCCGCTACGGCAATAAAACTTCACATTGGACCAAATAGCTGCCGTATTGGAAGTAAAACATGGAGTATCGTACAGGTATGAAACGTACAGTACGTAGGCAGTAAGCAGTTGGCAGTAAAGTGTAGACAGTAAGCAGTTGGCAGTCGACAGTAAGAAGTTGGCTGTTGTACATGGAACTCCATAGCGAGGAAAACAAAATACCACATGCATTTGTTGTCAAATGTTTGGATAAGAGTAAAACAATGACGCTCCTGAATGTTTTCGAACTACGAGTGCATCTGTATATCAATACGTCGTGGAATCGTGGCGGTTTTCCATCAATTATTGATATATAGCACTTATAAATTTGGAAAAAAAGAAGACAAAAATAACCTAGGAAACGACAAGCTTATTTCAGTAACAGTTCATCCTAGTTCGGGGCTTCGGTTTTATACCAGTCATCAAGTATGCAAACAGTAAGCATTTTGCGGTGAGCAGTTGGTAGAAATAGTTGGCAATAAGAAGTTGGCAGGAAGCAGTTGGCAGTAAGCAGTAAAGAGTAGACAGTTGGCAGTTGACAGTAAGAAGTTGGCTGTCGTATATGGAATTCCATACCCTTTTGATGTGAAATGCATCTAAAACAAAGAAGAAATTTCTTAAAAGTTGTTGAACATATTTTTCTAAAATAAAACTAGTGTACTGGAACCTGTAACATAAACAAATATTTTGCTTATTCCCTGTTATTTCTTATAGGAAATAAAAAAAAAAAGTGAAAAAAGTGATAAGGACCCCTAGTTTGAGATTTGATCAAATTTATTGGTCTGAACCCTCAATATTATTTTCCGGACCATTAGGAATGAGGTAAATGTAAAAGTTTTGCAGCCGATACACCACTGGTCATTTTTGATAACAGAAAATGTAGTTTGTGGCCAAATTATGCATTGGGAAATTTTGGGATTAGATGTAAATACAATATTTATAGTCAGATAAGTTCAACAAATGCCCTTTGAACTTTCACTTATTTACTGATCTTTTTTGCCGATTTTGTGTTCTTGACATTTCTACCGGTGTTACTGTCAAAATGTCACGCGCGGTTATGCAAATCTGTTTGTAACCATAGATGTCACGCAAAATGATTCAGGTGTTCGATTTTTGGTTGTGTTCGAATAACGGTTGTAAAAGGATATGTATGTATGTATATTGATTATTATTAATATCTTTATAACTACAACTATAATTATTATTGTTATTGTCATCATCACCAACACAATAACTATAAGCATTATCTGGCAGTGCACTTTGTGTATACTTTAGCTTAAACAGTACTGTAGGTCTTTGATTCAATTCAGTATGACAAGGAACGGTCACATCATTCTTAGAGTAAGCCCTGTAGGCTATTTTCGTCATCTTTTTTTTCTTCAAAAGACTTGCTCGGATAATGTTAAAGGAATCTCAATATCAAGTCATTAAAAAAATAATTTACCAAAAACAGTTTTCGGTATATAACGAGGGCATACTTTTGTAATCGTACTGTACACAGGTGTCTGTCGTGTGCTACCCCCCTACCCGCTCATTTACGGAAAGATATATGTCAAAATTATCCCAAACATGCCAAACTGTTGTCAAAATACCATAAAACAACATTTAAAAGTGAAGTGAAAAAAAACATTTTTTCGTCAATGTTATATAATAACAAGGTAGGTATCTCTGAACGCTGAAAACAGGCATGGGGTCACTACAGGCGCCGTAACTTTGTCAATTTCCCCGATATTCTCAAAATGTGTGGCTTATATTTCGTTGGAGGGATGCCTCGAGACATGCAAACTAAAAAAACCTTCACTGAACGACTAATTCATTCGAAAACGGGCCCCTTACTTCTCAAGCAAGTTAGTCGGCTCCGATCTGATAAGACTACTTACATAGGACGAAAGTGAAAGTACATGCCTTTTTCTCTTCGATTCGTGGTTTCCCATCGATTCGTGGCTCGCGTATTTTTTCTAGAAGCTCAGCTCGTGCTGGACGAAAAAAAAAATTCACGACGGAATACGTTTGTGTCCGATAAAAAGAAAGTATTTAGCCAGAAAAAATGCACAATAATCATGTAAGGCAGTCATAATATAATCATTTTTCTAATTGTTATATAAACTACAAAATTTTACACGAAAATATATTACTTGCACATAGTTTTTTGGACCTTTTCCGTGTTTTAATATCCAGCAGACACCATGTCTTCTATTTTTTGTTTTGACCTTTGTCAAGTAGACGTTTGTCACTGACGTCATAAAAAATGGAGAGCTACAGTGCTAGTACAAAACTTCAAAGTATGTCAAAACGTGTTGTATCTACAAATAATTTACGGATCCAATTAATGGAAAGATGATCCAATTAACGCCCCATGTACAAGTTTTAAAATCGTTAATTGGGGTCAGTGTGATAAATTTAGTAACTTGGTGCAATTAGCATTTTGTACAAAAATCAGAGTTGTCAGATGACACTCTTCATTCCTGTGTAAACAAATTGTTAATTGGCACTTCATTAAGTTATTTCTGTTACAGTTCTCGTTTTTGAAACATAAATTTGTTTATGATTTTCATATCTGGTTTCATATCTGGTTGACCAAATTATAAAAAGTCACACCTTTTATTTTATCAAAATGAAACTGCAGTTAAGTCGGCATTTTTCTAAAGCATATCTTTGGACAATACTGTACAAAAACCGCGCGCACTTGCCACCGCTAATGACGTCACACTTCGACCAATCAGATTCCACGAATCAATGGGAAACTCCTGACTGACACGGATCACTGATAGTGATGTAAATATTGTTGTATTTTACCGATAATTACTGGATCTGGATCTGGATAAATACGCTGCAGGGCTTATTAGGCATGTGCGCAGCGGGAGAGAGTGTTGGAAGTACTAATCGTACTTCAGAGCCGTCTTGAAGCTCTGCACTGAATCAGCGCACGCAACTTGGCTAGGCAGATTGTTCCATTCCACAACAGTTTTTGGGGAAAAAGAGTTTTTATAGGTGACACTGTTACATTGAAAGGTCTGAAAACACTTCTGATGATTGATCGCCTGGTTTGTCACAATGTTGTTGCTAACGCAGTCTGTAAATATTTTAGGTTTTATTAAGCGCTTACCGCGAATAGGGGTCAGAAAGGATTCAATGGGCATAGCTGGCACCAGCCCCTCAGTCATCTTGAAGAAGAAGGTCAGTCTGGCCATCTTTCTCCTGTCTTGCAGCGGCTGAAGCTCAAGTTGATTGAGCATCTTTGTGATGCAGCCTTGCTCCCTGGAGGTGTAGTCACCGGTGATAAAACGTGCCGCTCTTCGCTGAACCTGCTCTAGCTTGTCTTTGTCCTTTTGGAGGTATGGGTCCCATACACTAGAGCTGTACTCTAGAGTGGATCTGATTAGAGTGAGGTATGCGGTTTTTCTGCATTGGGGAGGGCAGTGCTTCAGGTTTCTCCTCAAAAATCCAAGTGTGCTGCTTGCTTTGCTAGCTATCTTGTTGATGTGGCTGCTGAACTTGAGATTAACGCCTAAATATGGATTTTCATCAACTTGTTGCAGAAAGTGGTTGTTAAGCTGGTAGAAGTTGTTAGTCTTATTGTTGAATGTTGATACTCATTACATAACATTTTTTAGCATTGAACCGCATACCCCACGTATCTGCCCATTTCTCTAATGCTTGGAGGTCCGCTTGAAGCTGCAGTTGATCCTGTCTGGTTCGTATGCGACGATACAACAAGCAATCGTCTGCAAAAAGTCGAACAGTGGACGCAACACAATCTGGCAGGTCATTTATGTGACAGAGGAAGGCCAGGGGACCAAGAACGGTCCCTTGCGGGACACCGGACTCGACCTCCGCTGATTCAGAGGCTTCCCTGTGATGCCATACTGATGCATTTTATGGAGGAGGCTTTCGTGGGGAACCGTGTCGAATGCTTTTGAAAAGTCAAGTATAATGATGTCTGTCTGTGCACCCTCGTCGCTGTTTTGGAGTAGGTCATTCTAATAAGCAAACTGTGGTTATGCAATGGTTAAAAGCAAACACTGATTGAAGTGCTGCTCCATTTATTATTTAAAAATGTGTTTGTCCATGCAAATATTTCATAGCTAAATATGATTAGACCCACGAATCTACGAGAAAACAGCATATTCGCCGGTTACCGAACAAATTCTATATCATATCGGTCAAAAACATTGTTTTAAGCATCTAACCAATACAAAAGCTAAAAAGTTTTATCTTTTACTACATTTACAGTGATCCGTTATATTCTGATTTATGTTCAAATGAAATCAGCATCTTTCGAGCGCTAACTCTGGATAACGATAATATTGGAGAATTTCCGCGTGGGACACATTGCGAGCGTGTAGAGGATCGAACTTACAGCGATAAAAAAGAACTATTTATTGCCACAATCATGCAAATTGATGCATGTGCGTTAAGGTTGGATGTTTAAAACAATGTTTTTGACCGATATGATACAGAATTTGTTCGGTAACCGGCGAATATATGTACTTTCACTTTCGTCCTATGTAAGTAGTCTATCAGATCGGAGCCGACTAACTTGCTTGAGAAGTAGGGGACCCGTTTTCGAATGAATTAGTCGTTCAGTGAAGTTTTTTTTTAGTTTGCATGTCTATCTATCTATCTCTGGTTACTGCCAACCTCTCTCGCGAGTGTTATAGGCAGGAACAGGTGCACGTCGGAATTGTTAGTAGGAAAAAGTGTAACTATATAGGTAAAGCCTGGTAATAAGGATTATCAGGAAAGTGAGAGACGAGAACAGAGTTCAAGTCATAAATAAAATGTTAGCAATTAAGTGAGTGTGCAAAAGATTAAGAGTAAAAACACTAGTATGTGACTAATACTGTATCCCCACCACTGCCTGCTTGAACTGGTCAAGGTCAGACAGGGTTACAATGTTGCAGGGGAGATGATTCCAGAGGGTGATACAGTGCGGAAAGAATGAGAACTTGTGGTAGTCTGATGAAACCTGTATTTGTCTAAGAGAAAGAGGGTGCATGTGTCTAGTTGGTCTGAGAGGTTTCATAATGTAGGATGGGAGACTGGTGGAAACTAAATTATGGTAGATCTTAAAGAACATGATTAAGCGGAAGTCTAGTCTCCGATGTTCAAGAGAACGCCAGCCAAGATCTTTCTGCATGGCGGTTACTGAAGAAGATGAGGAGAAGTCTCGTTTCACCCACCGTATCGCTCGTCTCTGGACCATTTCAACTTTAAGGGTATTGACTTGTGTGTGTGGGTGCCAAACTGTGGAGGCATACTCCAACTGGGGCCGGACCAAGGATTTGTATGCGAGTTGTTTTACTTTTTCATTTTTTGTGGTGATATTTCTTTTTAAGAAGCCTAAAGTTTTGTTTGCATTTGATGTTACTCTTGTGATATGTGTATTAAAGTTTAAGTCTGAAGATATATCTAAGCCAAGGTAGGAAGCGTAAGGAACAGAAGATAGGGCTTGGCCATGTAGGAAATACTTGTTTTTTATGACTTTTTTGTTTTTAGTAATGTGGAGAACTTGGCACTTGGAGGGGTTGAACTCCATGTCCCACTCCTGCTCCCAGATCTGCATTTTATTGAGATCTTCTTGTAAGGATTGGGAGTCAGAAGGGGAGTCAATGGTTATGTATACCGCAGTATCATCAGCAAAGAGACGGATTTGAGATCTAGGGACAGAAGAAGGAAGCTCGTTGATATAGAGGAGAAAGCAGAGAGGACCGAGAACAGAGCCCTGAGGGACTCCAGAGTTTACAGGAACTTCAGTAGAACAGGCATCATCCAGAACAATAGTTTGGGTTCGGCCAATTAGGAATGAACGTATCCAATTTATGATTTGTGGAGAGACGCCATTGTTTTGAAGAGTATACAGCAATTTTAGATGGTTAACCTTGTCGAAAGCTTTGCTGAAGTCTAAGAGAATGAGATCTGTCTGTTTACCTGAGGCTACATTATTGAAAAGTGTGTCTGTGAGTTCTATGAGCTGTGTTTCACAGGAACGTCTCTCCCTGAAGCCATGCTGAAGATCAAAAAGGATAGTGTGTTTACTGAAGTGAGAGGAAAGATGAGAGGCAACGATGTGCTCGAGAGTTTTGCAGAGAATGCAAGTAAGAGAAATAGGCCGATAGTTAGCTGGGTCAGTGCAGTCACCCTTCTTGTAGACAGGGCATACATAGGCCTTGGTCCAGTCAGAGGGAATAGAGCCTGAAGATAGTGATTTTTGGAAAAGGATGGTTACAAGATCAGCAATTTCATTCCTCAATTCCTTTAGCACAACAGGTCGTATAAGGTCTGGGCCTGCGGCTTTATCTACCTTGAGATTGTAGAGGAGCTTAAGTACACCATTTCTGTCGATAGAGATGTCATTCATCTGAGGGTATTTGCAGTAGTTTCTTGGGTCAAGATATCTAAGTTTTTCCATACAAGTTTGTTTCAGGGAAAGTGGAGAAGCACTGGAGAAGACGGATTGAAATTGATTATTCAGGATATTGGCCTTGTCTAAGTTGTTTGATTTCAGATATCCTGTTCTTTGATCTTTGAGCGATGTAACATTTTGTGAGTCTTGTTTTGAATTTTTTATGAGAGAGTACAGTTTTTTGGTGGAGCATTTGGTCTCTGTGTCTATGACATCATTATCGGTGAGGTCAAGAATATGTTCCAGATGTTGGTCATAGGATGCTTTTATTTTGGATTTGATGAGAGTTTTCAATTTCTTAAATTTACTCCATACTTCATGGTCTGATTTGTGTTTCTTTGTTTTTTGGTACAGGTGGTCTCTTTTTGACATAAGCTTTTTTATCGATTTTGTTATCCAAGGTAGGGCTTTTTTGGATCCAATTCTTTTTATTGGGACAAATTTGCTTATCCCGGCCTCAATTTCAAGTTTGAGTGTCTCGAGACATCCCTCCAACGAAATATAAGCCAGACATTTTGAGAATATCGGGAAAATTGACAAAGTTACGGCGCCTGTAGTGACCCCATGCCTGTTTTCAGCGTTCAAAGATACCTACCTTGTTATTATCGTCGAGTGCCCTAGTTTCGCCCCTGACCTACTTCCGCCATCTTTGTTGTTTTCTTTATAGTCTCGCGAGATTTGATCGGTGCGCATGACTGAACATGGGAGTTTTTCTACTATAACGTTAACTACTACGAAGACAAACCTTCCCTGAAAAAAGTGACAAAAACAGTAAAATATGAGAGATTTTACACTAAGTCACAGTTTTCACCCCGTTTTCCTTATGTTCAAATTATCTCTATAGAGAATTACGGACGATTCGTCAAAGTGCAAACTCGTCAAAAAGGCAATATATAGTAATGGCAAAAGACGATTCGTCAAAAAGGATTTTGTGTTGGGGTAACATATATATACTAACCTGTTAAATATATATAAAATAATACTTTTTTTGTTAAATGTTTAGGTTTATATTGGTAAAATTTGCAATTATCGAGAAGCCCGCGACTACCCTGGAGAATGTTTTTTGCTTGTATAAACAGATACATATGAGTCCCTCTTTCTGTAAACTCTTAGTATAACTAAGTGCTTCTTTCGGAAAAATACAATCGGACTCCAAGGCTTATAATACTTATATGTTGCGCGAGCCAAAACTGATAAAAACACATTGATGGATTTATCGCTGAGGGACTCTCGAGTCGTCCTCTTGAAATGAAAACAGCAATGTATATACTCTCATTGGTTTCAAGGCTGCATTATACAGCTTTGACCAGATTTACTGTTCAAATGCCAGGATGCGATCTACGTATAGGCAGCTCAATGTCTGTTTTACATATGCATCCAACAATTTCCTCCCTTTCCATTACCACTAGCTCTGTTTGTATTGTATTATACTAACCTGTTCTTATGCTTGTGTACTTCTCTTGTATTCTCATGTATCTGTTTAGTCATGTACTGTTTTGTTTGTTTACCCATGTACTCATCAATTTTGGTGGAATAAAATATGATATATATATAAATATATGTAAGATAAATATTGATGTCGATTTGTCCAAATAAAATTTAAACTTTGATATAGATCTACTATAGAGTGTACATTTTATTTAGTGTTTAAGTATAATTGATATACAAGAGAAAGGTTAGGCTTAAATCAGGACAACAGTAATGCAGAAATCAGCTATGCCCTCGTCCATACATTAAGCAAATATCCCGTGCCTTATCCTTGATAGAATGTGTTATTTAAAAATCATTTAAAAAATTGAGTCTGGATATATATGGTTTAGACCCTGATCTTATGCTAAAATTAATACAGAAGCAATGCTTTAATAAGAAACGGTAGATCTCTAGCGCCACGTGCAAATAACTTTAATTGGCTGGGCATTGTTGTTAATCTGGTGTGAAAAGTTGATCGATTGGCAATTACTCAACTTGTTATATCTGCACTGGTATTAAACTGTTAAAACAACAAACCAATTAATGTAACCATCATAGGCAAACGTACACTGAAATGAATTGCTCAGTGATCAAACATGTGTCGAACAGTTTGGATACTGATAAGAACTTATCTGATAGCGCGAAGCCTTATGATCATGGTCTACACTGTCTGGCAGTTTGCACCATAATGTAAATCTGTAGATGATAAACATTTAGTTTGTTAACAGCGAAGACCCGAACCAAAGGGCTCCCGGCAGTGTTTGATTGCTCTATACAGATTAATACATTGTCATTTTGCACGATTTTATTGTGTACCTTATATCTGATTGCGCCGAAGCCTTAATTATAATCAGGGTCTACGTACACAATTTTAAATGAAAGTTTGCCCTTAGAGATCGAATATATTAGAAAAGAGAAGTATATATATTAATACTATCTTAATTCCCTATCTGGAATATCGTGATATTAAATCAGTATACAAAAACCTTTTTGACGAGTTGACTACCCTTTTGTACTATAATTCCTTTTTGACGAGTTGACTACCCCTTTTGTGCTATAATTCCTTTTTGACGGGTTTGTTCTTTGACGAATTGTCCATCACCCTCTATGAATAGAAACCCACCTCCATAGAACCAAATGGAAAGAGGTGTGTGAAGTTTGCACGACATTCGACAATTCGACATTCGACCTTTCACAAATGAAAGGTCGAACAGATGTCGAATTTCGACTTTCGACATTTAAGCTTTCACATAATGTAACAAATTTTGCCGATCGACAAGTCAACTTTGCCATAATGTAGAAATATTGTCGAAATTCGACTTTCGACATTCAACATTTTTAAAACACATTACTTTGTCGAACTGATGTCGAATTTCGACGTTCGACATTTATACAAAGTCGGGAAATTGTCGAACTAGGGTTGAATTTCGACGTTCGACAAACTGCAAGTTAGGGAAAAGTAAGTCGAAATATTGTCGAAATTCGACGTTCGACATTCAAAACTTCTTAAACACATTACTTTGTCGAACTGATGTCGAATTTCGACGTTCAACATTTATACAAAGTCGGCAAATTGTCGAACTAGGGTCGAATTTCGACGTTCGACAAACTGCAATTAAGGGAAAAGTCGAAATATTGTCGAAATTCGACGTTCGACATTCAAAACTTCTTAAACACATTATTTTGTCGAACTGATGTCGAATTTCGACGTTCGACATTTATACAAAGTCGGCAAATTGTCGAATTAGGGTCGAATTTCGACGTTTGACAAACTGCAAGTGATGGAAAAAGTCGAAATATTGTCGAAATTCGACGTTCGACATTCAAAATTTCTTAAACACATTACTTTGTCGAACTGATGTCGAATTTCGACGTTCGACATTTATACAAAGTCGGCAAATTGTCGAATTAGGGTCGAATTTCGACGTTCGACAAACTGCAAGTAAGGGAAAAGTCGAAATATTGTCGAAATTCGACGTTCGACATTCAAAACTTCTTAAACACATTACTTTGTCGAACTGATGTCGAATTTCGACGTTCGACATTTATACAAAGTCGGAAAATTGTCGAATTAGGGTCGAATTTCGACGTTCGACAAACTGCACGTAAGGGAAAAAGTCGAAACATTGTCGAAATTCGACGTTCGACATTCAAGATTTCTTAAACACATTACTTTGTCGAACTGATGTCGAATTTCGACGTTCGACATTGATACAAAGTCGGCAAATTGTCGAACTAGGGTCGAATTGTGACGTTCGACAAACTGCAAGTAAGGGAAAAGTCGAAATATTGTCGAAATTCGACGTTCGACATTCAAAACTTCTTAAACACATTACTTTGTCGAACTGATGTCGAATTTCGACGTTCGACATTTATACAAAGTCGGCAAATGTCGAATTAGGGTCGAATTTCGACGTTCGACAAACTGCAAGTGAGGGAAAAAGTCGAAATATTGTCGAAATTCGACGTTCGACATTCAAAATTTCTGAAACACATTACTTTGTCGAACTCATGCCGAATTTCGACGTTCGACACTTATACAAAGTAGGGAAATTGTCGAACTAGGGTCGAATTTCGACGTTCGACAAACTGCAAGTAAGGAAAAAAGTCGAACTATTGTCGAAATTCGACGTTCGACATTCAAGATTTTTTAATACACATTCCCTCTGTTGAAATTATGTCGAATTTCGACGTCCAACAATTTTCCGGACCCGGGAAAAGTCGAAATTCGACATTTTTCTTTCAAAACTTCTTTAACACATTTACTATGTCGACCTTATGTCTATTTTCGACGTTTGACAAGTGGTCTGGCAAGGAAAAAATCGAAATATTGTCGACATACGACAATTTTCCAGGCCGGGAAAAAAGTCGACACATTATGTCGAATTTCGACATTCGACATTGTCCGGTTACCAAAATGTCGAAAATTTGACGAAATTCAATGTTCGACTTTCAACACTACTTAAAAACATTCACTATGTCGAACTTGTGTAGAAATTAGACGTTCAATAATTTAGCGAGCCTAGAAAAAGTCGAAATGTTGTCGAAATTCGTCATTTGACAATCAACATTTCTTTACCACATTCACAATGTCGAACTTATGTGGAATTGTGACGTTTTACAAGTGCCATTGCAGGGAAAATGTCGAGTTATTGTCGAAGTTCGACTTGCGAGAAATTGCCAGACAGGTAAATGGTCGAAATATTTTCGAATTTCGACTTTCGATAGTGTCCTTTCACCAAAGTGTCAAACATTCAACATTTCTATAAAGTCTGGGAAATGTGGAAAAAGTATCAGACTTCAATTTCGACAATTTAACGGCAGATAGTGCGAATAAGTCTTCGGGAGTCGTGCGATTAAATCTGTATACGTATGGGGCAATTGCGGACTGGACCGAAAGTGCCTAGAAGAGCCCTTTGATCTAGTTATACACTGTTTACTACATGTATTTGACAAGAATGAATAACTGTACCACGCACTATTATTTTGTAATTGTATTTAGATGTATAACCTGAATATTTATACGAAACTCGGTTTGAATTCAGATTAAAGGTCTTCTACCGAACTATATTTATCTAGGTCTTATACTTGTCTAACCTGCTGTGTAACGTATTGATGTATATTTGGTACAGCTAGACCGCAAACAGATCACACCGGGCCTGGTGTCTCTTACCAGAGCCCACTGGGCAGGGTTATACAATAACATGTATTTTGTGTAATTTTATATAGGCGTACAGTCGGTAAGTTCAGTGACATATTAAAGATCAAGTCTTCAATAACCTTAAATGTACGAGTTACTATGTAATAAAGTTAAGTAATAGTTTACATATAGATACGGTGTATATACTGATTATACCAGGACTAAATTAGTCACCTGGGAGGGCCATTGTGCTGATCCTTCACTGTTTTCAGTAATCTTGCATGCATGGATTTAGGAGTAGGTCGGTGGTCTTCAATCCGAAACCATTGACATGTGGCTGTTTCTAGTATTGAAGATCGATGACCGTTTAGAGTTAAGTAGAATGCAAGTAAAGACCAGTTCTGCTTTGCATTCAACCTGCTTTAAGCTTTAGACTATCATCTGCTATAGATTATAGAGAATGTTACTAATAATAAATATTCTTGAATGCGTAGAATAGAACTATTTTCGGCAAAAAGTGGAAGATGAAAGATGTTAAAATGCGTATCTGTGGAGTAATGAGTTAAACTTAAAAGCAAACGTTTACCTTCCGGTATCGAATCCCTTATAGCGGATCTATAGATTGAAACATGATGCGCCTTATAGGGTGCGTTCTGTTTCAAGTTCAGGCTGCTTTACCCGATAAATACGCCTCTAATTTATTCTTTCACCGACGAAAATACTTCCATTTATACAGTCATGAAAATGTATCATAAAGCAGACTAAAAGTAAAGCAGAATGTGCCTTAAGGCGCATTCTGTTTTACCTTCAACCTGTTTCAAGTATTCGGTTATTCATCTATCTTAAAAACAAAGAAACGGGCTTTGTGGTTTGTGGTAAATAGAAAATATTTGTTATGATAAAATTGGTGACTGTCTAGGCAGAAACTATTTTCTGTAGTGTTGGAGTGAATTGAAATGCGTATATGGAGCAATGGGTTAATTGGTCAACCTATATGTGTGGTCCCTGAACATTAACCTTTTGTTCCATAGACTGTTTCTAGTATTGAATATTGGTGACCAATTAAAGCGGGTTAAGAGTAAAGCTAAATGCGCATTGAGACTGCTTTAAGCTTTAAACTTTCGGTTAACATCTGTTTGAGAATAATATATAATATTTGTTATTATATATTACTGTGTACTTACTTACTTACCTATTTGCTCGTCTGTAATAGACAGAGCAGAACAGAACAACCTTTTCTCTTTTGTCACAGAAAACAAAACATATGTTTTGTAATTATACATGTGAAGTATAATATAATAAAAAACTATTGAGTTAGTAGGACATTTGGTGGTCGAATACTGAATTAATCTGCGATATAGGGGGAATGTGGAAAAATATTAAAATACTTAACTAAATGGTATGGACACAATATATAGAAATAAATACCAAGCTATTATTAGATGATACAATATATAAATTAGCTATGCAGATCAGTTCACTTATAATAAAGCAAACTGGTCCGTCTATAGTTAAAGCTGCGACTATTCTTTCTTGTGAACAATTTCCAAATAAATAAACCCTCACATGTCTATAGAGGGCATCATTGCTGATGTAGTCTTATAGTGAATAGAGAGAAGTACAGTGTAACCCTCCCCAAACGGACATTAAAAAAACGAAGTCAAATTGCGACAAATACATCGTCAAGCAAGAACAAGAAGAAAACTGAGTGAGGCGATGCCTTGGCAATGCCTCAGACCGTTTGGATCCTTATCTGGCGACGAAATGCACATGTGAGAGGTATGTGTCGTAAAGTCCGGGGGAAGTAGGCTACACTGTACTTCATTTTATTGACGGATACCGTGGGAGTTTTGTCCATTTCCTTTAAGGTCAGCACGTGCAGATGTAGAATTTTAGTAAATAATAACACTAACAGACGAGAAGTACTGTGTTGCCCTGCTCAGCCGGACAAATATATAAAGAAGCATAGTTTGTCAAATATTTTGTCAGTTCAAAAACAGAAGGAAAGAATCGCGTACCTTTCTATTAGGGAAGATACACACTACTTGGATCCTGTTTTATGTGACAAGACGCATCAGACGATGGTTAAGATAGTGTTCCTAAGAACGTTATATTGTAATAGAGACGATCATTTTTAATAAATGTTCAAAGTACATGTACTACGCGAATTATATGTTTCTGAATTAGTCGTATATCGACTATTCAGCATTATCGTCTCTTAAAGACGATTACATTTTGTCCTATAGCGCGTTTTATATTTTCAGTGAATCGTCGAACTACAATTAAACATTATCGTCTCAAAGAAACGATATAAGTTTGAGCCATTATGTTGAAATTCGACATAAATTCGACACTTTACCGGCTTTGTCAAAATGTCGAATGTCGAAATTCGAAAATATTTCGACTATTTCCTGGCCCGGCAAATTGTCGAACGTCAAAATTCGATATAAATTCGACATAGTGAATGTGTTTAAGATATGTTGAAAGTCGAAATTGGACAAATTTTCGACATTTTGGTAAAGGACCAATGTCAAACGTCGATATTCGACAATAATTCGACTATTGCACTATCGGGAAATTTGTCGATTGTCGAAAATATACATAAATTAGACACTTTACAGGCTTTGTTGAAATGTCGAATGTCGAAATTCGATAATATTTCGATTTTTTCCTTGCCAGGCCACTTGTCGAACGTCGAAAGTAGACATAAGGTCGACATAGTGAATGTGTTAAAGAATGGTTGAAAGAACAATGTCGAATTTCGACAATATTTCGACTTTTCCCGGGTCCGGAAAATTGTTGGACGTCGAAATTCGACATAATTTCAACAGAGGGAATGTGTATTAAGAAATCTTGAATGTCGAACGTCGAATTTCGACAATGTTTCGACTTTTTCCCTTACTTGCAGTTTGTCGAACGTCGAAATTCGACCCTAATTCGACAATTTCCCGACTTTGTATAAGTGTCGAACGTCGAAATTCGGCATGAGTTCGACAAAGTAATGTGTTTCAGAAATTTTGAATGTCGAATTTCGACAATATTTCGACCTTTTCCCTTACTTGCAGTTTGTCGAACGTCGAAATTCGACCCTAGTTCGACAATTTGCCGACTTTGTAAAATGTCGAACGTCGAAATTCGACATCAGTTCGACAAAGTAATGGGTTTAAGAAATTTTGAATGTCGAACGTCGAATTTCGACAATGTTTCGACTTTTTCCCTTACTTGCAGTTTGTCGAACGTCGAAATTCGACCCTAATTCGACAATTTCCCGACTTTGTATAAGTGTCGAACGTCGAAATTCGACATCAGTTCGACAAAGTAATGTGTTTAAGAAATTTTGAATGTCGAACGTCGAATTTCGACAATATTTCGACTTTTCCCTTACTTGCAGTTTGTCGAATGTCGAAATTCAACCCTAGTTCGACCAAGTCCCGACTTTGTATAAATGTCGAACGTCGAAATTCGACATCAGTTCGACAAAGTAATGTGTTTAAGAAGTTTTGAATGTCGAACGTCGAATTTCGACAATATTTCGACTTTTCTCTTACTTGCAGTTTGTCGAACGTCGAAATTCAACCCTAGTTCGACAATTTCCCGACTTTGTATAAATGTCGAACGTCGAAATTCGACATCACTTCGACAAAGTAATGTGTTTAAGAAATTTTGAATGTCGAACGTCGAATTTCGACAATATTTCGACCTTTCCCTTACTTGCAGTTTGTCGAACGTCGAAATTCAACCCTAGTTCGACCAAGTCCCGACTTTGTATAAATGTCGAACGTCGAAATTCGACATCAGTTCGACAAAGTAATGTGTTTAAGAAGTTTTGAATGTCGAACGTCGAATTTCGACGATATTTCGACTTTTATCTTACTTGCAGTTTGTCGAACGTCGAAATTCAACCCTAGTTCGACCAAGTCCCGACTTTGTATAAATGTCGAACGTCGAAATTCGACATCAGTTCGACAAAGTAATGTGTTTAAGAAGTTTTGAATGTCGAACGTCGAATTTCGACAATATTTCGACTTTTTCCTTACTTGCAGTTTGTCGAACGTCGAAATTCAACCCTAGTTCGACAATTTCCCGACTTTGTATAAATGTCGAACGTCGAAATTCGACATCAGTTCGACAAAGTAATGTGTTTAAGAAGTTTTGAATGTCGAACGTCGAATTTCGACAATATTTCGACTTTTTCCTTACTTGCAGTTTGTCGAACGTCGAAATTCAACCCTAGTTCGACAATTTCCCGACTTTGTATAAATGTCGAACGTCGAAATTCGACATCAGTTCGACAAAGTAATGTGTTTTAAAATGTTGAATGTCGAAAGTCGAATTTCGACAATATTTCTACATTATGGCAAAGCTGACTTGTCGATCGGCAAAATTTGTTACATTATGTGAAAGCTTAAATGTCGAAAGTCGAAATTCGACAGCTGTTCGACCTTTCATTTGTGAAAGGTCGAATGTCGAATTGTCGAATGTCGTGCAAACTTCACACACCTCATGGAAAGTGCAAAAAATATTCTGCCTGTTCGGCTGCCATATTTATATTCTGTTAATGAAAATCACGTGACTCAAAGCAAAGTTAGTACGGCCTAAGTAAGAAAAAAAGTAGGTTTCTGTCCACTCGGATCTTAGGCATAAAACTTACCTTTTGTCTATTTTCAGCCTCACCCCCAACGACGAATCCTCCCTAAAAATCCTTACTCATACGATGCACTAACAAATACACACAATGCGTGTATTTAAAATAATATGTCAATAAGAAAAACTGCCAAAATTTCAATTCACACCAGCGTATTTTGAGAAATAGGCTGTCTGGAAGAGAACACACACCTTAAGTACTGAAAACCAATGAAGGCACGCAGAAGGGTTGCAAATTAATGTGCCCTAATTGCCAAAAATAAAGAATAAATAGCAAAAGTTAATTTAAGCTTGCACATATTAATCAAATTTAATAGTTTATACTTTTTCAATGACATTGGAACCAAATGTGAATAAGCTTGACCTTAATTGTTGTTTCTCGCACGCGCTTTATGACGTCATATCATAGAGGGCGAAACTAGGTACAATACGCGGAAATTTCAAAATGAAGCCCGGATGACTGCGGTAGTGGATGGACGTATTTTCATGTTCTCACGAAGATTTTAAAAATTGTTACCAGTTTGTTTTTTGCTCAGAGTTAACAGGAACCCCCAGTGTATCACTGATGTATATATGTTTACAGCTGGCACCCTTTCAATTGTGTTTAACCCAGCATCGTCATTTTACTGAATTTTATCCACACGTTTCCATCGACCACGCCGTTTTGGCCTGCCGCCATCTTGAAAAAAAGAGAAGAAATTCTTCAAGACCTCATGTTTCATCAATCATCCATGATAGGGCATCCAGTTTTAACTTTTATCATCTCTTACTTGCTTTTAAGCATATGTTGTAAATAATAGAGATCATGTTTAACCAAACGAGGACATAGTTGCTCAATTACTCTTCGCCATGTCTGAGAATCAAATTGTTCGACGGAGTGGACGAAACAGAGCGGTATCAACGCCATATTCCCCTACAAGAGTAGACGATGATGTCAGTATCACTTCAACAATATGTACAAGAGGGAAGAAACGTGCTCCCCAAATAAAACAAAATGTTGGATATGAATTGAATCTTGAGAAAGCTGCTACTCAGAAAATTGAGGCCTCTAACCGAATACACTGTAATATACAGTTATTAAACGGCCGAGGGCGGGCCGTCGTTGCTTATTGGCACAAGTTAGCCATAATGGCACGAGGGCCTTGGCCCGAGTGCCAATGTGGCTAACGAGTGCCAATAAGCAACGACGACCCGCCCTCGACCGTTTAATGACTTGTTTATTGTATACCTGGTTCAAAATCAACGAATATGTAGATTGTTTGAATGTTTACATAAGCCGTTATAGAAATCAAATGACGTCATATTCAACGAACGTTGGCCATTTTGAACGTTACGTTGCTAACGTTTTCACGTTCATAAATTCTGTTGCCCCCGGGCCAATAACCGGATGCAGTCCAAATAACCTGTAATCGACTCCATTGAATCTTCAAATAATCAGTATTACCCCCCTCCCCCCATATAAGAGTAAACCCCAAAACCCCTCATCAGGCCAACACCATAAGAACCACTCACAGAAACGGGGTTACAATGACTCCAAGAACCTCCCAAGCCAGCTCAAAAACCAGAATGGTCAAAGGGTTCCACCGTCTAACCCCCCTATATGTAATCCTCCCCCGCCATGCACCTTCCCTCCCTCCCGTGATCCTAGACAACACATTCTATACCCTTCACAAAATCACCCTATAGAGATTGACATCAGAAACCAACGACTTCCACTTGGAGACAACCCTATAAAATGGAACCCATATCTGAGGGCTGGACTAACAACTATCAACGGCATTTTTCCACATCATGGGGCTTCCAGTGAATCTGTCTTATCACATGCAGGAAGCTCATTTCAACCAGCGAACACTACGCAACCTAGAGATGACTTATGTCTTCCAACCTACTACAGAACCCAGCAGGCTTCACTTCACCCGAAAGACATGGGAAACATTCAACTGAATGTACCTCCCCCTTATGAAAGCCTTGGACATACTAAACCCGGCGACACAGCATCCTCAACAAACAACCAATTGGCCAAACATACCTGAAAAGCTAGACACAAACAACAGTTGTTTTGACTCTGATAAAAATTCTACCTTGGTAGCTGAACCTTTACCCGATCCACTACCCGCAACAGTTGATATCAGAAACAGTAATCCACACACTAAGGTGATCCCTGCAACAGGACCAACTTTTGCCCAGCTACCTACTACAGAAATGGAAGAGACAACCCAACAGAGGACAAGCGACACTCCCAATATGCAAGCTTTCCATGAACCCACTGCCAGCCATAAACAGGCTCTTATCCAAGTCATTGATACAGCTTCACCATGTGACCCATACACAAAAACAACTGCCTCTCCCTGTACCCCTCTCAGCATAACCCAATACAGAAATCCCTTACCCCCACCCAACTCGTTCTAACATAACCTTGACCAATACCACTACCTTGGAAGCATCGTTGTCCTCTGATGCTCAACTCCACCCTACAGCTGGGACTGTCGAAATGGATTCCTCAATGCAAAACAACCAACCTCGGGAAACCTTGAACCAAGAAATGATAATAATTGAAGAGCAGTTGCCTACCAACAACATATGTAATCTACTTTCTTCTGTCAAAGACTCGGACACCCTGACATCATGTAAACAACCATGTGCAACTGCAACTAATAGAAATGTACCAAGTACAGAAGTAATCGTCATTGAAGATCAACCATCTTCAACACCTAGTAGCCCCTACAATAACCATACTACAGGCCACTATTGGACTACTAGACCAACAATTACCAATGAGCTACCAAACCTGTCCGGAGCCAGTGAACAAAACGACCCCGTCCCAGCTGTAGTGGACAACACAGAACATAGGACACATTTACAATCTGTCCCCAGTATCAACAATGAGTCTCCTACAACACTGACAGAACCCACTGAAGCCAGCTCAGCCACTATAAGAACTATTCCCGTTGCCACCAACAACAACAGCATCTATAGCAATCCTAATAGACCTCCTAACCAGCAGTCTGTAAAAGCAACTGCGCCAAATAGTCAACTGAATCATTTTTTGTACCAGCGCCAGGTTCCAACCATGCCCCCATGGCACCTTTCTGCTCTTCCTTCAGGACAAACAAGACAATCTCATACAGTAGTGATCAACAGACCCGCTCTGACAGAAATGAACACAATCTCTCCCCTCCCACTCATATTTCTCCCCCAAATGCCCATCCTAAACCCCACATTTCCGTGTTATCATACAATGTAGAAGGATTTAAATCCAGCAAGCCGTATATAAGAGATATACAAGGAAACCATGATATCCTTATATTCCAAGAACACTGGCTTTACAAATTCGAAAATAATGACCTTCAAGAATTTCTAGAAGACTATACATGTTTCACCAGATGCGTGGATGATAATGACCCAATCAACGCATTTCAACGTCCAAGAGGTATGGGAGGAATCTCGATCTGCTACAAGACTGACCTCAGTAAATGTATAGAAGAAAAACTGATGGCTCAAACAGAATAGCGGTTGTCAAACTGAACTCTGATCCTCACCCTATTTTGGTAATTGGTGTATACCTTCCATGCCGTGGCAACAAAAACTCTGACATAGAATATGCTGAATCTCTGGATATGCTATCTGAAATCATAAAGAAGTACAAACCTACATGTCAAATCGTCATTGCTGGAGACTTCAACGCTTCAATAAACAGAGAAAACCCTACATCGAGGGACAAGACCCTCAGCTCATTCATGGAAAGAGAAGATCTACAGCCAACTGAAAACCTTCAAAACATATATACCTACTTTCACCCTAGTGGAAATAGCCAAACACAAATTGACTATATCCTCCAGAGCGAGAGAAATCTCATAAGGAACTACTCCACCCTACAGAGACAGCCCCTCAATACCTCTCAACATGACCCCGTTCGTTGTGAGATAATAGCTAAAATCACGACAATAAAACAAACAAGATCTACAGAATCTGCCAACCCTAAACTGAAGTGGGATAAGATAGACAAACATCTAGTTACCGAGGAGCTCAAGAAAATCAACCCTGTTGACAATTGCCTTGCTCCGGCCAACCTTGAATCAGTCTGCAAAATTATCACAGAGGCTGCACTTAAATGCCATCCCACCCGCCCCAACAAAAGAAATGGAAAGCGAAAATGGGCACCAGAAATTAATGAAGCATGTAAAGAAAGCAAAGTAAACTTTTATAATTGGAAAGCTCAAGGACGACCTACTGAAAAAGATAACCAATATCTTACAAAAATGAAAGAATCAAAGAAGAAGCTACGCATCCTCCAAAGACAACATGAGGCAATGCACAGAAAGCTTAAATACCAAAACATAATGGAAGCTCATGAAGGTGACCAAGCTCTATTCTACAAGATGATAAAAGACCAAAGGAAAGAAGGCTCTGCAAAAATCACTCACATTCAAGTTTACAACCGCCTACTCACCACCCCGCATGAAATAAGAGAGGGTTGGGCGGAGTACTTTGAAGAACTATCTACTCCTGAACCTCTTGACCTAGTAAACAATGGATACGATCAACTGGTAGAACTAGACAGAATGCACTTCCAAAACAATTGCGACCTCCAGGACGAATCAGATATAAATTTTAGTCACCAAGAAGTAAAGGACGTTGTCATGTCCATGAAAAACAGGAAAGCAGCTGACTCTGATGGAGTCATGAGTGAACACCTTAAATACGGAGGAGAAACTTTACTCAGAACCCTAACTAACATAGTCAATAATATCTTCCACGAAGCCAAAATCCCTGAACAGTTTAGGATAGGGCTTGTAACTCCAGTCTTCAAAAACAAAGGAAAGCCACCTGATGATCCAAACAGCTACAGGAAAATAACCGTGACAAGTACACTTGGTAAACTTCTTGAAATAAATACGAAAGAAGACTCAAGCAGGAAAAGCAACACAAACAATACACCCATCTCTAAAGCAGAACACACACACAGCCATACCATAACAAACAAACACACACACATACACACACACACACACACGCAATCCCACACACCAAACAGAAAACAATACGCAAGACAAACATAAAGCAAAGTGAACATAGGAGCCCGCCTTGGTACGGTCAGCAGCAATCAATAATTAATTATAAACTAACCATTAACAACCACTGGGGGGTTAAACCTGGGTTTAGGGGCGCCCAACCTCACACTTATCTCCTATATTCACCTATAAAGACGAACAGTGTACATAAAATATAAACCCTGTTCCACAACCTTACAATCAAAAAGACCGCCAGCACAGTAAATACATGTAAAACATCTAACAAAATTCTCTGACAGGATTATTAGTAACACGGGAAAGAATTAAACATTCAAGCCCGTGTTAAAAATAACCCACTATGGCAACGGTCAAATTGTACTCAAGCGAATAGTCTGTAGTCACGAGTAACTGTAAGACATGGGAGGGTTTAGGGTACGACAGAGAGGGAGAGAAAAAGCAAAGCACGAAAATCCGACATAACTCTCCCGGTTAAGGACGGCTTTAGAGATACATCATCATGTAGTGCTAAGCCCTGTCTGTCGTCGCACAACCAAAGAGGAAAGCATAGTTATCAATTGTAGATTGATCGATAACCAAACGTGAAGTGCGCAGCAATGTAGTTGGATCATAATCTTTTTTGAGGAAAAATCTAATACGTTTCACAAATAGGTTTTGAAAATGCATATGTCCAAGAATCTTACGAAGTCTGTAAATCACATCACCATAAAACTACATCTTAAATCGACAGAACAAATCATTCATAAAAACCAAAGTAAACTCCAGCGAGGATTCACCTCGGGAGTCTCCCAATCTAGAGCTGCTCTTCTGGTTACAGAACTTCGTGCTGAAGCTCAGGACAAGAAATTACCCATCTTCTTTGCCTTTTTGGATGCCCAGAAAGCCTTTGATAAAGTCTGGCATAGCTCAATGCTCAGAAGAGCCTACCTCGCTGGCATTACCGGAAAACAGTGGCTAATCTTGAACGAATGGTATAAGGAATTAATCTCAAAGGTCAAATGGGAAAGCCAACTGTCAAGACAATTTGCCGAGAAACAAGGAGTCCGTCAGGGAGGTGTCTGGTCCCCCTCAGCATACAAAATCTTCATAAATCCCATCCTTGCCACATTTGAAAACCAGAGAATTGGTTCCCACATTGGCTCCATATACTGTGGAACTCCTACTGTTGCAGATGACATCACTCTAGCTTCTAATTGCCCATACGAACTTCAAACCATGATTAAGATTCAGGAAGATTTTGCAGCCAAAGAGCACTATGCCATCAGTGAATCCAAATCTACTATACTTTGCATGCACAGGAAAGAAAACCAAAAATCATCAGATTTCACCATGAACAACAGGGTACTTCCAACCGCAGATCTTGCAACCCACCTAGGCATTACGAGGGACAACATCACGAAATACGGAACTGGAAACGTCGCTAGTGACCGGATTAGTATGGCAAGAAAGGCTACCTATGCCCTGATGGGTGCAGGGCTACACGGTATAAATGGTCTTAACCCTGCTCTTTCCATACACCTGATTCGTACATACATAATCCCTCGTCTAATATATGGCCTGGATGTTATCCGAGTCTTTTCTAAAGACATACTGACTCTCTCAAAATTTCACAAGAAACTTCTGAAGCAGATCCAACACCTCCCTGACAGAACAGCTGACGCTGCCACATATCTGATATTGGGCGAACCTCCACTCGAAGCTGAAATACATAAACGCATATTAAACACATTTGCGAGCATCTGCAGGGACTACGACTCCATTGAGCACCAGGTGGCCTGGAGACAACTTGCTACCAAAGACATGAAGTCCAACAGCTGGTTCTTAATGGTGGATGACGTCCTACTCCAGTACAATCTCCCCTCTGCACATGATCTTTTAGAAACCCCTCCTGGGAAACATACATGGAAAAGAACAGTCAAACAAGCCATCAATTACTACTGGGAAGAAAAACTGAAGACAGACGCAAGAACAAAAAGTTCACTGAGATATTTGAATATTGACAATCTATCACTAGGGAACGTACATCGCACATTAGCTCCGCTGGATCAAATCCTACAGCTGTTACTAAAGACACAATAAAGAGCAGACTACTACTGGGTTGCTACACTCTCAAGTCTAACAAACACAAGTTCAACCAGTTTGATGTAAGTCCAACCTGTCATCTCTGCAAATCCAGCGCTGAAGACCGCAAGCACTTTCTTCTTGATTGCACCTCCCTAGCAACAACAAGGGATCCCTTCATATTCGAACTACGCAGATCTTTGGATAGTGCAGATCTCGCACTCAACGACCTATGTCAAGACGACGTCTTAAGGCTTGTCCTTGATGGTGGAAACTCAGTAAACATACATAAAAATCTACAAATCCAGATAGAAAACATCAGCAGGGGAATGTGTTACGCCCTTCACATGGCCAGAAGCGCTGAACTCAACAAAAAACAATAGCTCCTATCTGCTCCGAACATTGAAAACAGTAGATCTATTTAAAAGAATGGTAACAGCATCTTACCTTGGTCAACTTTTGTATTTTGCATTCTATATGAGAGCATACTTCCAAATAATTCTATATGTTCCTTGCATTTGGAATTTCGAAAATATGACGTCATTGATTACGTAATAAATTCTCTCTTCAAGAAAGAGTTCCATCGGCCATCCATGCGTGACGGACGTTGTTCGACCCTAAGCATATTTATCGATTGCAGACATTGTTTATATCATTATTATCATCATCATCATCATCTAACGATGGGATGTATTATTTTGTAAAACATGATTAATCGTGCTCTAGTTCTTCTTATTTGTAGGCTTGTTAAGCATATCATTACAAAAAAGAAAGAAGAATGTTAAGGGTGTATCAAACTCATGAATTTGTGAAAATTTCCAAGTATATAAAAACACTAGATACTGAAGATTTATTTAAGATGAATGGAAAAATGGAGAAAAAAAAAATATTTTGGTGTACACTTTTATGAATCTAAGGCCATTTCTTAAGGGGGTAGGTGCACCATTGTAAAGTAATTAACAAATTCTTCAAACTTTGCATGAAGATAGTAAAAGTAGTTCCTATGACAAAACCGATGAAAAAAGTGGGGATACCGGACCTTTTTTTAACAATTTGAGATTTTTCAAGACTACCTCCCTAAAATTTAAGTTTCACAAAAACTCCTAATTTTTTGTACTACATGTGCGGTTTTTTTTTTAAAAAAATCTTTATATATGAGATCTATACAAACTATTTGTACAAGAAAGATCCTAATTTATATCACCATATTAAGAATAAACCCTGAAAATAATGTTTCGTCAAGATCCAAAAAAAATAATGTGTGATTCGACTTGAAAGGAGTAAAATTTACCCCACCCACTTTTTTATAATGGGAGATTAAGGCACAGTGAAAATTGCCCTATAAATAATAGCAAACTAATAACCAAATTTTTGGTTTTCTTGTTTTTACCCTTGCTAACATAAACTTTTAGTGAAATATCAAATAAAAACACATGGTCCCGGATCTTATAAAAAAAAAGAAGATTATAGCATTTTATTAAAAAAGCCAATTTTTCTCATTTTTTTTCACTACCTATGAAAATGGTGTATGCTGTAAACTACGAATCGGACAAAAAAAACAAAACTTCAAAAGTCCCGTCCGGTACGAAAACTCTCTTTTTTTCGCGAAAATAGTATTTTATGATCATATGCGTTCATCGAAAATCAATTTTGTTAGTTATTACATTTACGCAATCTTAAATTTTCGGAAAATTCATCAAGCTCAAAAATACAGACTGACATCCTGAAAGATGTGTCGGAGTAGGAATTGATTTATCTTATTTTGTTCTTTTCTAAGAACCCGTTTAGATTTCTATATCAAACGAAAACTAACATGGCACATGCAATTTGGTTTTGTATTATTGATTCCCTGTCTATTGTAGTAGATCTATTCCCTCATAGAAAAACGTCTTTTTCATTGTCTAGTTGGCAAATATCCTTCTCCGAAACTATAGAAAATCGCCTGGATGCCATGTTTGGTGTCGTCTGGTGACAGTAATCTGGGTCAGAAAAAGCATTATCAAGTTGTCTAGGCCCTTATTTTTTGTAAGGAGCAGACAAAGGGAAGTGCTAAAAGCTTATAAGGAGTTACATGCCCTTATATATTTTTACGATATTCACATAGCAAAAAGAATATCACATTTTGGTCCATGAAAACTTAACATTTGTAAGCGAGGTGTAATAATAATTAGTCCACACCTATTAGTTTTAACCAATTTTAAGCTTCTCTTTCTGTCACGTGAAACAAGTATTGTAAGGATGGTAGTATATATACAACTACATATATTGTAGATATTATTTTACAAAGTTAGTCAATATTCTACAACAAAAACCTCCATTATTTCTGAAGACCACACACCAATGTTTATAGCAAAATGATTATGTTTACAGTGCGAAATTTCTATGTCAATTTCACGTTCGTTTCACTGATGGATGAGTTCTTATATCGTACATGAATCATGATTCCTTTCTTCAAAAAGTTCTTATGTAACCCTTATCTTGTCGAGCGCGACTTGACTTTATTTGCAAACAGTTAAGATGGAGATCAGACGCCGCGTCACGCGGCGTCTGATCTCGATCTAAACTGTTTGACAACCATCTTTTAGTTTCTTCTATTTGAAATACAAAACTTATATCTTGATAACTTTTGCAGACGAACATTTCAAAGCAGAAGATATTACGACAGGATAAGGGTAAGATAAACCCATTCTATTACAACTGTTCATACATGAAGAATCAGCAATGACCTTAAAACACAGGCGGCAACTTAAAGCAGGGTGGAAATAATACATAAAGCTGCTTTATGAACTTTTTGTGTTACTTTAATCCTACTTTTAATACGACCTGTTTTAACGTAGAAAACACGCATTCTTTTTAGTGATCTTGATAGTGGATTTTATGGTATAGCTGGTACATGTAGCGGGTTTCCTGGGCACCTAATGATAATAAATAATCATCGGTATGATTTATATACCAGAATTAACCTTCTCCAACAGTCTCTACAGAATAGGATATATTTGAAAAATTACATCTGTCTGTTCGACTGACGTAACACAAACAACTTCATGAATAAATTGAATAATTATATCATGTGTTGTTCCTTCCCCGTTTAACCCATTCACTGCCACCGGCGCCAATAGGCGACTTTGCAAATAGTTTGGATCCTGATTGGCATTGCGAATTCATATCTATACTCTATGCGGACTTTTGAGAGACTAATGCATGTCACATACTTAGTCTAAAACTGTTATTATGACCCGAAACCGTAGGGGTTCTATATATACATGGTCACGGTCTGCATTGTTTGCTATTTAGCAATACAATGTCTATTGCAAAACAAACAGAGCGCAACAAAATAATCAAAATGAGTTATTTGGAACCTGGAATAGTCCATGACTGTGATGCTTTACCCCATAACATGTTTCAAGTTTTGAAGACAGGTTGGTACTTAAAGCAGGTTGAAAGTAAAGCAGAATGCGCATTAAGGCGCATTCTGCTTTACTTTCAGCCTGCTTTAAGCCACCATCCGATAGGATATAGAAATAAATATTTCTGTAAACTGTATGAATTGGAACTATTTCTTTAGTGGAGGAATAAACTAAATGTACTTAAGGCGCTTCTATGAGGGAAAGGGTTAGCAGAGGATGAGTTTATTATCACATGGACGTGTATAACATCATTCTACCAGCATTATCGCATATTGACAAAACCACAAGCATCATTTAGATGCCAGACTCCCTGCAAGAAAAACACCAGGCAGCAAATTGAATGACTGGTGTGTCGTGACTAATTTTCAAGGAGGTGATTTTCACTTAATTATCAAGAAATAATTACCTTTTAATTAGTAAAAACAAAGCCACAATCGCCGAACAAATTGTCAGAGCCTTGCCCCTCACCGTCATCTCGACTACACTGGTATTTGGTACCATTTTACTCGGCGTCTAATCAGCGTCCAAACTGTTTGACATTCCATATTTGAGTTTCTTCAGCCAAAAATGGCTAAAATATAATTTTCAGAAATAAAAGTTACGACATTTAACCCTTATCGTGCTAAGAACGACTTGGCCTAATATTTAGTTTAAGCATATGTGATTTTATAATACAAACATATGTTTAAGTCATACATAGACTCATTAGGATTAGAACGAAAGCAGTTCTTCTCCTTCTCTTGGCTAATATTTGCAAACAATTTGGATCAAGATCAGACGCCGCGTAACGCGGCGTCTGATCTGGATCCAAGCTGTTTGCCACCCATACTGATATTTTTTTTCTCAAGTTAAAAAAAGTTTGAATTTTTTTTTTTTTTTGCAGACGATATATTTTCAGCAGACGATAATTCAGCATGATAAGGGTTAATCAAATCATGATATTGGTAGTGGAAGAGCCAGCCAGTTTGCGATGGCTAGACCAGGGAACATGACTCACGTTCATAGCCATCCAACTTTTAACGCATTTCTAGATTCTGTCGCAAGTAAAATAACTTTCATATAGATATATGTATACCTGGTATATATTATAAGATGAATTATAGTTGGAGAATCATATGACGACGCTATCGACTTCACAGGCCGGACCCTGTGCTGAAAATTACGGTTGAAATAAAATAAGTGTATGTCTGATACATTGCATCACATGTACACTTTCTTTTTACTCTATCAGTTGAAAGGTTTGTAAACGATTGAAAGTAAATCAGACACTTGCATTCTTGACTGGTCAATATATGCATGGTTCACTTCGCACTTGACGGATGGTTTTATCATTTCGTTGCTATCAAGATAATTTGTTATTTTACTTCATGTATGCCACTACGAACAACAATGTCCTCCTTACAACAATGCGTACCGCTGTTGCCCAAGCATGACAATAATGTCTAACGTTCCACTGCTGCAATATCGTCTGCTTAAAATTGTCGATTGCCGTTTTTTCTCAAACCGACGTATCGGATGCATTTTAGCCAAAATAACATAGATAAGTGACAAACGCTATGTATCCAGATCAGACACCGCATAACGGGGCGTCAGACCTGGATTCAAACTGTTTGCAAATGTAATCTATAAGGGTATTAGTATTCCCTCCCTATAACAACTTCCTCCGAATAACATCTACAATGTTTGTCTCCTGTTTGGTGTTGCTGTAGAGAGGGAGACATGTATCTTTCTTTTAGTATAGAAGTTTATTCCTCACATTGTTTTTGTCTATAAACTGATAAAAGTTATCTACAGCAAAAACAGTAGAGCAGACTTTACGCCCAAACGGTCCATTTGATATTAAGATAACGGCGACGATATGAAACACATCACTAGGAAAAAATACACCCACATCTCTTGTATTTGCAAACAGCTTGGATCCAGATCAGTTGCCTAATACTACGTAACGACGTCTTATGTTGAAATGCTTAGAGTATACATTTGATAAATAAGATCCAAAGACTAGACTTAAAGGGGAGGGTTTTTTGTTGATCATTCCCTATATAAAACATTGGTGGCAATTGCAAGCTTTGTATATGATAATATTTCAAGCCGTTTGTCAGTTTGGATTTTAAAAAAAGTCAACATTCCCCAAGATCTGTCATTTTTTACGTTTTACTGCATTGCATTAGTTTTAGCTTCGTTTTGAAAATGTATGTATAACCCACTGTATGAATGCGAAATTATTACAGTGGAGAAAACGTTATTCTTTCCCAATAAACGCGTTTACGCTCAAACTATTATTTGCAGTGCAAACCGTTTGGAGCCAGATCAGACGCCGGGTAACCCGGTGTCTGATCAGGCTCCAAACTGTTTGCCACTCTGATTAAAATGAATAGTCAGAATTATCAAAACATTGTCATTTTATACGTTTTAGTACTTTGCGTTTGCGTTTCGTTTGCGTTTAAACGGGAAAGAAAAACGTTTCCTCCATTGTATCGAGAAAATATTTTTTGCAGAATAGATACTGTCCTGAGCAGCAAATGGTAACATTAAAACCATAAACAATCATCCCTTGAAATGTTGGCGAAGAAAATTGTTTAAGCCATTTTTATTGAGAGGGAAACCCAAACTATTTAAGTAACTACTATATTGTATCCTTAATAGACGCCGAGTGCCTCAATGTCTGATCTAGATCAGAACTATTTATGGTTTTGAAAGTGAATGGTTATCGTCTGCTTTAACGCATTTGCCGCCTTTATACCGTCTGCCCTAAACTGTTGTCAAACTCTTATTTCAAAGTAAAATAAATTTAAATCTTTCAGCATTAAGTTACCATTGTGGGTTATTAGGTTTCCTTGTGGATCATGTAAGTTACCAAAAACATGAACCAATCTACTTGGAATTCATGGGTACATTTATATATGTTCGAACTAAAGCAATTTCGGATAATCGAGTTTCGACAGTACCCGTAAATAAACAGCACGAATGCGTTTATTGAGAATGAATAACGTTTTCCTTTCTGTACGGAGTTTCCGAGTGATATACATAATAATTATGTAAACGAAACTCGTCCGCCCAAATAACATTATACCTTTGATCGTATCATGTTCATGAGAAATTAGGCTCTTAACAACCAGCCAATTTGTATATCTGACGCTTAACTTTTTGTATGTGTGCTAGCGGATAATCTGCGATAAATGTTGCGAACAGTTTGGATCCAGATAATTCAAACAGTAGCTTGGCCTCTCATCTCGATCTATAATGTTTGACACTCTAGATAACGCGAACTTCTGAAGTAAAATGCAGATAAATTAACTGAGAACTATTGCAGCAGACAATCGCGTACAGTGAAGACCTTATTCTTTCCATATAAACGCGTTTACGCGAAATCTATTTTTTCCATTGCAAACAGTTTGGAGCCAGATTAGACGCCGGGTAACCCGGCGTCTGATCAGGCTCCAAACTGTTTGCCACTAAGTTTAAAATGAGTCATCAAAATTGTCAAAAATTGTCACTTTACCCATTTTATTGGAATTGCGTTTGCGTTTCGTTTGCATTGAAACGGGAAAGATTAACATTTTTTCCACTGTATATAGCGCGCAAAATGTTAACTCTTATCACTGTAATTAGTATAATGCGTCAATTTCAATATTCATTGCACAGTTTTATCTTAGTCTGGTTCCTGACCAAACGCCCTGGTATTTTAGGTACTAGATATGAGTTTAAACTATTTGTAAGTTTAATTCAAGCCAGACGCAATTAACGAATCGATTGAAAAGCCTTTAGATAATCAGGTTGAAGTTCTGGGCGTGCGATGTAACGTCTAAACTTATTTAACCCTGTCATTTGTATTTGACAGATTTTAGTTATTATTGATATTTGCATTTTACTGAGTTTTTTTAGGTTTAAACACTCACTCAATGCAAGAAGGAACAGGAAGCGTTGATCAGAGAAAATAGAGAAAAACATTATGTCATTCAACCATACAGCTATATATACAGTCAAACACACAGATATACGGACTAGCATATAAAGAGTCGGTAGCTCCAGATAAGGAGAGGATTTCAAAAACTGATATCTTTATTTGTGCATTAAACCCTATGGTGTCACTACTCATTAGAATCGGATCTTCTAGGCGATTCTATAAGGATTTGATGCTTAAATGCGTGGGAAAATGTTGGATTTGTTAAGTTTACTCCCTCATATCTAGAGCCTTCGATTTCAAAGGGTGATTTTCACATACAGAGTAGTTAAAGACGTTTATAAACATTTATTTTCAATTGCAAACAGTTTGGGAGCAAACTCGGATGACATGAAGGCTGGTGACTGATCAGACCCCAAACTGTTTGCCCTCCACAAAAAAGAACCATTTAAACTTTCAAGAAGTTTACATTTTCTACAATTTCTTTCTTTGCGTTTACGTTTAGATTCGTGGAAACGGGGGAAAAATAACATGTTATTCACTGTAAGTACAGTCAAAACTCAACACTTCGAACTCGCTTAAATCGATCGTATTTTATAGGTTGATAAGTTTGGTAGGTCGATATCGCTTAAGTCGAACATATCTATATTTCAAAGTTAAAACGTGGCTAAGCCACGTTTATACTTTGAAAAATGGGTATGTTCGAACTATCGCGAGTTCGAAGTATCGAGTTTCAACTGTATTACGCTGTAGAACAGGGGAAACTGTGAAACACCCATCACTTATTCAGTTCATTTAAAACGAAAATAAAGTCGACAAGCATTTAACATTAAACATCCTACACTCGTTTGTTTAAACAATCTTTGTTTGCGAAAATGTAATAAATATACAGTTTAATACTGAAATATATTTATATTCTAAATGAATAAAATTAATATTTGGCAAATAGTCTGAATCTGGTATGACGTCATGTTACTAGGCGTCTGATCAGGATCGTAACTGTTTGCAAATGCCAGTCAATGAAACTTGACCCGTTAAGTGTTCAGGAATAAAGATAAAACTCTTTAGAAGCTGTCAAAAAGAAAGGTGCAGCATTTTAATACAGCAATTTATTTGCATAACAAAATAAGACATCTTTTGTACACCCCACCCCTTTTACTTGTTGCAGTCTTTCGCTGCCAAATTAATCGCGTGATTTTTACCAATTCACCGTTTTTTTGTCGTCTGCTTCAATTTCGTTATTTGGAAGATCGTTTCAAAGTCAAATTCAATGAAGTATTACTTAAAACTTATCGATACGAGTGTCAAACAGTTTGGATTCTGATCAGACGTCGCGTTACGCGGCGTCTGACCAGGATCCAAACTGTTTGCAAAGTCGCCTGTTGGCGACGTTGGCATTGAAAAAGTTAAAATTGGCGTCTACTTGTAGTCCTCAGAAACAGACTAAAATAAAGGCAATGAAGGCAATCCTTTCATTCTCAATGAACCTTAAAAGCGCGTTTGCAAACAGTAACGCGGCGTCTGATCAGGATCCAAACTGTTCGACACTCGTTTTTGTAATTTCTTAAGTCAAACTGCCTTATATTTTGATATTGCAGACAACTGAATTGAAGCAGACGACAATAAAACGGTGAGGGGGGTAAACATCTCACGTTAAAGTTGGAAGTGAAAGGGTTTAACATGCATTTATATGAGTTTATGATTGACGCTTGGTTGATAATCAAACAATGAGTACCTGTTAACATTGGGCGAGTACGTGACTGGTAAATCTCACAAATAACCCCTTCTCACGCTTAATGCATCTATTATTAACATTTCTAAAAAGTTTGGATCCAGATTAAATTACAAATAAATAGGCACCGCCATCCCATCTGGATTCTAACTGATCGATATCTTAAAGATAGGGAAGAAAACCTCTTTTAAAGATATGCATCTATAGAGAACCGCTTTTTACCAGAAGACAACGTGTTTCAAGTAAAAGATACGTTTTGTTTTTTATTTCATTTTCAAATACTATTTGTGTGGCATGAGAAGGATTAGGATATATTACGTAATGATGCATACCACTTGCAAGCTCACAAAAAGCAAATCCAAAGCTTTAAACCAACACATGGTAGGGTCTAAGGACACCATACACCATACCTCGTACATATAGCTGAAAGTATTACGATATCAACAGAATGTGTAGAGAAAACATTCTTTTCCAATAAATACTCTCATTTGTGTTAAAACAATAGAGATAGATATATTCAAAATAGGGAATCAAGATACAGTGCTCCCTCTTGACAACGACACCAAACGGGAGACTCAGATTGTGTGCGTTTTTCGGAGGGATTTGTTATAGTAAACTCAACAGTTCGAACTCGCTTTGGTTCGAATATACCCATATTTCAACGTTAGAACGTGGCTTAGCCTGGTTTTAACTTTGAAATACGGATATATCGACTTAAGCGAAATCGATTTATTGAAATTAAACATATGAAATACCGAAAATGTCGATTTATGAGAGCTCGAAGTATCGAGGGTCGACTGTATATATAGTAGAACTTCTCTATTACGACTACTAAATTATGTTAATTATTAGGGTGTTTACGATAGGTGACCGCTTAAAGCAAGGTGACAGTGAAACAGAAAGCTCCTTTAGGAGCTTTCTGTTTCACTGTCACCTTGCTTTAAGCTGTCACCTGTCTATTTTACAATCAATTAGCCTTCGTTTTAGTGGTCGTAATAGCGAGGTTTTACTGTACATGATTTTATACTTTAAATTTTAAACATTTAGTGGAAACTAATATTTATAACTGAATATCGTTTAACCCTTTCCCCAATAGAAGCGCCTTTTAGCGGATATGATTTATTCATCCGCTGAAGAAAATAGTTCCAATTTAATCAGAAATGTATTATAGGGAATATTTTCTATAGTATAGCACATGATAGCTTAAAGCAGGCTGAAAGTAAAGCAGAATGCGCCCTAAGGCGCATTCTGCTTTACTTTCAACCTGTTTTAAGTAGTCACCTATTTTTAGTACTAGAGATAGGCTATCAGGTAAAGGGTTAAACCTTTACTGCTATAATATCGTCTGCTGTCAGTTCTCAAATAGTATTTTAAGAAGACTGGTATGTCTGGGTATAATGTATGTACACGTACCAAACGATTGGCACGACGTCATGTTGCAAAGAAGACAATGATTCCTGCACACAATACATTGCAAGTTTCATTCAAATAAATATACAAAACTATAAGTACATCCTTATTCAAGGCAAACAATAAACAAGACCCATAAGTAGTAGTAGTAGTAATCTTTATTTACATCTCATCATTATACATACATTTTAAAATAGCATACATTTTGTAAAACTTATACATGTATAATGTCACTCCTTTTTGGAGTTATAAGAGATGATGAAACAATATCACATGCATCATCTAAGAGTCACTGTACATACATAATAAATCGGTTATGACTGTAAAAACAATGCTGACCAAAGCTAATACCCACTGCGCTAAAATAGTTTCAAAGGCTGACAGACAAAACACATATATTGTTGCACAACATTTAAAGAATGTTCTTAAAAACGTACACATTTATTTTTTAATAAAAAAGCAAAGGGGGAAGGTATAGCATTGCTATTACAGACATAAAAAATAGAAAGTAAAACAACAAGAAATAGCTAGTAATGTTTACATTGTAAATCGTTATTTACACTGTAAAAACTGACGTTGTTGTAAAATATAGAAACAGGTTTTGGCACAAGTACGAATCATATCTGGGTTTGAAAACAGAAAACAAAACTTATCATAATCAGACAAAGTATAGAACGTTGGATTAAGATTATGCGCCCTTGTAAGCAAAACTTGTCTTATATCTACATAAATGGGACAGTTCAATATAACATGTACCTCATTTTCAATGGAACCATCATTACAAAAGGAACAAATTCTAGATCTCTCTGGCAAACCCTCATAACGACCAGTTTCAATTCTAATAGGAGCGACGCCTAGTCGAAATTTACAAAAAGCCGAACGATGGCGGGGTGGCAATAACATTCTACAATACTGTTCTGTATGATAATCAGTTTTGAATAATTTATATACTCTTAATTTGTTACGACCATTGCCAGAGGGACCCACAGTTTTGTTTATCCTGTTGGACCAGTTGTTAACATATGTATTAGATATCTTATCCTCAACATCATTTGCAAACGAACGAGATATAGCGTTAGTCAAACTAGAAAACATTTGAAAATCATTAGTGTCGTAGTACCTTTTGACATTAAAAAACCAGTTCCTACATGAGTTACCAGCCTTTCTATATGCCCAAAGTACGTATTAATACTATATATCAAAAGATAGCTTATTAATTTACGGCAATGTTTAACCAGATGGTTTTTAACCTAGAAACATGAAACAATAAAACAGACTCATAAGTACGTATTAATACTATACATGTATATCAAAAGATAACTTATTCATTTACAGAACAGAACATCTTTTATTCAGACTTGTACATAAGTACATCATCTTAAAACATAAGTAACAAAACCACATATTATGTCATATTCAATTAAATTCAAGTAAATACTAATGGTAATAACTGTTTTAGTTACAGTGGAGAACACGCAATTCCTTCCCGTATACACGCATACAAAACGCAAACGCGGTGCACTAAAATGTAGAAAATGGCAACTTTACTATGTTTCCACATATTCATTTTAATATGAGTGGCAAAGAGTTAAGAGCCTGATCAGACGCCGGGTTACCCGGCGTCTGATCTGGCTCCAAACTGTTTGCAATGGAAATAATAGATATAGCGTAACATGTTTAACCACATGATGTTAAACCTATAGAAACATGAAGCAATGTTAACAGTCTGAGGCCAGCTCAGAGTAGTTACTCGGCCTCCGATCAGGCTTCAAACTGTTTGACATTCTAATTGGAAACTTTTCATGTTTAAACAATCCAAACTTGATTGCAAAAGGTCTAGGGTACCCATTTCCTTCATTGATTAATACATTTTGAAATTATAAAACATTTTATAATGATTTTTGAAACTGTAATAGTGGAGGTATATAATTATAATAGAAAAACAAAATATCTGTACTTATCAGACTCGTACACATGTGTTATCTCAACGCCATTATCTTATCAAAATATAAGCATGAAGTTTAAATAGGATGGTATCCATAAGCGAGGACACATGTATGTATCCATGCTGAGTGCCTGCAACATTACGTACAGTGGAGAATGTGTTATTCTATCCCAATAAACGCGTTTACGTTAAAACTATTATTTACAGTGCAAACAGTTTGGAGCCAGATCAGACGCCGGGTAACCCGGCGTCTGATCAGGCTCCAAATTTTTGCCACCAAGATAAACATGACTTATCAGAATTGTCTAAAAGTTGTTCTTTTCTACGTTTTAGTGCTTTGCGTTTGCGTACGTTTGCGTTTAAACGGGAAAGAATAACAGATTCTCCACTGTAACAGATGATTGCGTGTGTTCACATTTTTAACCCCTTCACTGCCCTATCCCAAATACAATGTTTCTTTGCAAACAGTTTTGATCCTGATCAGACGCCGCGTAACGCGGCGTTTGAACTGAATAACAACTGGTTGGCACTTATTTCATTATTTCTTGGCACTATTTTCAGTATTTCTTAGGTCGAAGTACCTAAATCTTAAATTCGAGAAATAAAAGCAGACGACAATTGTTTTAAGGTGATGACGTCGTGGTAGTACAAAACCAAATTTGGCATTTTTTCTGTGTTTGTAAACATAGGCGTTCGGCCCGTAAGCTATGACACTAACCCCTAGCTGCTACCCCCCCCACCCCGCCTGTTTTCCATCTGCAACGCCCAAACGTGCATAAAATACCTTAAAAATCATCCAAACATTCAACAAACATCATAAAAGAACATTTCCAGAGCTTTCATGAAGTTTAAGAAAAAAATATATTTTTTGCTACTTTTAGTGGAGCGGCTAACTTCAAAATGTCACCAGAATACTTCACTTGTGGAGACAAGCATGAAATTTGGAACACATGTTTATCAGACCATACTGTTTCAAAATTCATCGTTGGCCATCGCGATTTCCGCCATTTTCAAATGGCTGCCGCTAAAACAAAATGGCGGACATTTAATACTCTCTAGCGTCACATATTTTCTATAACTTGTCATATTTATTTTTTTAGCCGTTTTTTAAATATAGTTTGACATGCTTAAGCTTTATACAAGCAACTTTTATATCCCCTCTTGACTTAGCCTGGGGTATATTGCTTTTTGTCTGTCTGTTTGTCTGTCTGTTCATCTGATTTATTTTTTGTGTCTGTCCACAACTTTTACCTTGACCATAACTTAAGAACTACATGCGATAGAGACTTTATATTTGGAATGTGTAGGCAACTCAAAAAGTTCTTGATCTCAGTTCAAATCGGTTTATGTTCGACAAAGGTCAAGGTCATTTAGAGGTCATTTAAATGTCAAATAGATTGAATTTTACATTTTCCATAACTTTGGAACTATAAAGTTATAGAAATTTCATCTGAATCTGAATGAATACGTCACAGTAACCAATTCTGGCTTTTACGCGACAGAGTGGTGTGCGCTTAATCAAAATGAAACTGATCTGAAAGTCTTTTCCTAAAAATGTCCACTGATTCAGAATTCACTGTATTTTCATCTAACTTGTTCCAATCGTAGATTGTTCTGACAAAGAATGAATGTTTATAGTTTTCTGATTTTGCTTGGATAGGTTTGTAACATTTTGTATTGTTATTCACGAAGTTTTCAACAATGTTTTTATGGTCAAAGCCTGCAAATCTTGTAGCCCGGATTGCCCGTTTTTGTCTCTGGGGTTGAATGTAATGACTCTTGTCGATCGCCGGTATATGCCCTTCCGCTACCTTGTACAGTAGAGCCAGTCTCTGATGTTTCCGTCGCTCTTGAAGAGAAGGAAGCCTTAGTTCTTTGAGCATTTCACTAACACTTCCTTCATGCCTGGAATGGTAATCCCTCTTAATGAATCGGGCTGCAGAACGTTGAATGCTTTCAAGTTTGTCAATATCTTGTTTAGAATAAGGGTCCCAGATAGTTGCCCCATATTCCATTTTTGACCTAACTAGGGCGAGGTAAGCATTTTTTCTACAGCTTTGGGGACAGTGATGTAGATTCCTCCTTAAGTAACCAAGAATGGAAATTGCTTTTCTCCTTACCAAATCAATATGTGTGTTCCACTTCATGTTATCTGAGAATGTGATACCCAAATACGGATTATTTTGCACCTGTTGGAGAATGTGATTCTGGATGGTGTAAAAGTGTGTAGATTTTTGTTTAATACTCATTTGGTAACATTTTTTCGCGTTAAATTTCATTCCCCAGTTGTCCGCCCAGGTTTGGAGGCTATCCAAGTCTTGTTGTAATTTAAGATGGTCGCTGAAATTTTTTATCTTTCTGTAGATCAAACAATCGTCTGCAAATAGTCTAATTTGAGATTTGACACATTCGGGCATGTCATTTATATGACAGAGAAATAATTGACATGTGTACCCAACTCACGAAGCTCTTGAGCTCAACGCAAATTGGGTCATGTCCAGCAAAGGTCGAGGTCATTTAGAGGTCATTTAAAGGTCCAATTGGCTGAAATTGACATTGGCCATAATTTTGGAACAACGTGTGATATAAACTTCATATTTGGTATTATTATGCAACTCTAGAATCTGTTGTTGTCAGTACAGGTTTTTCCAGACAAAGGTCTAGGTATTTTATAGATACTGGTCATATCAGGGGGAATAGCGTTTCATTAACATATTTTGTTGTAATTCTGCTTTCTAAAACCAAAACCGTGTTGCCTCCTTTCAGTGATGGGGGATTTAAATCAATTTACTCACTCAAAAAAAGACGAAAATACTTTTATGATAACATAATTTAGGTAAAAAAAACAAACATTTTAAGTTGTGGGCTTGATAAAAGAGTAAGTTGTATACACTACCATGACACAGTGGTGCATTTTATTGCCGTGAAACTCGGCATGGGGTTAAGTGTTAGTTTTGTTTTATTTCAAAACAAAGTCTCCAAAATACAGCACGATCCGCCCCATACAAGATCATGATGTCGTATCCGAAATGACGTAGTGTGCCAACGCGGGAAATTCTAACCAAGAGAAACTGGGCTTTGATCCCTCAGATGGTGTACAGATCGCATTTAGTTGAATAATACTGGATGAACGATCGGACTGGGTGTACATAAAAGGTGGTCAAAGGGTAGTCCCTCAGACTATCAACTGGATATTGAGATACTGTCGATAATATATACTTTACCAATACAATACATTGTTCAACAGGTTTGTTATTTCTGTTCTTTTTTGTCTGATTTTATTGATTGCTATGTTGAAAACAATTCGACTTTCGTTGTCTGCTCAGGAGAAGCAGAGCACAAGTCATATTGGTTAAAGTGTATAATTTGTCGGGAAGAGGACCATCGCATCAGATTACTTCCTGTTGTTTGTATGACTTGATAAAAAGGCATACCAAAAAGCAACCGGTCATACACATCCTGATGATATCGGAATAGGTGATATATTTTCTTGGTGTTCCGAACAAGAAAATAATATTCCCAAATATCATACAAAGAATTTAAAAATGGAAACTTTACGTTAAAAAGATCGAAAGCAAATTTACCAACATTGCAATTGGCAAAGCTCATCTACAGAACAATGCTCTACTGAAAGGTGATGGGGTGTGGTAGGTTTAACTGAGGATCCAGCTGCTTTAAGACGCTGGATGGTTGCTGGACCAGAAATCAGTAAACTTATTGTGGAATTCACAAGAATATTAGTATGTGGTAATGATGTCATTGCAAAGAAACAAAAACATTACCAGGAAACCATCGCTGCTCAGAAGGATTTTTATGAGAAAGTTAAACGACTTCTGGTTACTATTTTGGAAATGGGAAATGCATATGACAAATCGTCAGATTTGACCAGTTTCGATACGGAAGATGCCGTCGAAACTGGAATTGCAGAAGAAATATTGAAACGAACAGAAAAAGGAACGGACCTATATAGGACATTCCTTTCAAGAATGTTTGAGGGTGAAAATCCAGGCTTTTAAGAAGAACAAATGTCGCCTGTTTAATCCCAATCTAAGATCTGGTTCTTCAAAGACAAAGTTGGAAGGTTTAAAATATGACTGTTAGCTTTTCTCCAGGCTTTTCATTTCCTGTCAGAGTAGGCAATGTGATGTACAAAAACTTTTCAAACACGAAAATCAGACAAATCCATCCCCACTATTGCAAAGTTGCTTGTTGAAAACTAGAGTGAAATCACAGTTGATGCCTATATTGGAAGCTGGTCACGAGATGCCAAATGGTGAACCCTCGTTTGATTTATCGGTTATTAATGGTGCATTATTAGTCAATTCGAAACAACCTGGACAAAGTCGGACATTTGATAATTATGTTAATGATACGGCTCATCGAATCTCTTGCACAAAACCATTTGAGAGTAGATGTTGTCTTCGATGTTAACCAAGACGATAGTAAAAAGGGTAAAACTATGAGGAAACGATGCATAGTATCTAAACGAAAAATTATTGAAAACTCTATACCACCACAGGCATGGAACACTTTTCTTCGGCGACGAAACTAAAACTGAACTCTTCATTGTTTTAGAAAACAGAATTGTATTCATTAATAATGACACAACTACCGTCGAAACTAATGAAGAAAATGTTGTCAGCAACGGACTTAATATCACCTTGCAATCACGAAGAAACGGATTTTCGAATGTTTCTGCACTCAAAACACGCAGCAATTAGTGGTCAAGCCAGTTAACAGAGTCAGTTCTGATAAGATATTGTTGCTGTAGGTGTAGTTGTGTTTGATACATCTAATTTGGACCGGCTTTGGATGGCATTGGGAAAAAACAAATATTTGCAATGGATACCAATTCATTCTATTGTTAGATCTCTAGGTCCTAGATTGAAAGCATTGCCATTCGTTCATGAGTTTACAGGTTGTGATACCTTGTCAAGCATTTGTTGGAAAGAAACAAACATCATCTTAGCAGGCCTGGTTTTCCATTGCTTGAATTTTCCTTTTGAGAATTTGTATGGTAATGAAATTGGCGTACTTTAAGAATTTGTTGTCATTATGTACGATCATTCAGGTCGTAACAGTAAAGTAAACGAGGCTGGTCTTGACCTTTTTGCTCATAAAAAACGTCCCTATAATGGTAACCCTCCCTCAAAAGCTGCTCTTGTTGAGCATATCAAAAGATCTGTCTTACAAGCAGGACATACTCTGGGGCAATCATCGCTATGCAAGCCACAAACTTTACCACTGCCCTTCATTTGGGATAGATAGCGGAGTTTTGTACTGTTGGGGTAATATTTTTAACAAAATTTGATACTTTAATTATTATTTCAGCTTTATTAAACTTTCTGTCAATAACATCAGGCAATTATTCACACACTGCATAGTTTTAAATGTACATACTTATACAAATACAGCTAATACTAAACGCGTACTGAAAATATCATAACAATGAAACTTCACTAATGTATAAAAGTAGTTAGTGTAAAGCTCAAACTCATTGTTTTATACCAAAGTATCAAACTTTGTTCAACAAATTACCTCAATAATACACAAAAAGGTCCAGTACCCTGGAGTAGGGTTATTTAGATTCATGTTGTGACTTATTGGGCTATGTGATCTTATTGTGTATAATATCATCGTGTAGGCAAATAATTGCTCTTCAAAATTATAAGTTACACATGCATTTTCCCCGTATTGTATCCAAGTTATTGATCAAGTAACATTACTATTTGAAGCACCTTCGTATTTCAAAATAAAATGGACGTGTAACAAATGACCCCAAAAACCCATGAAAAATCGTGGCGGCCATTTTTAAAATGGCATATTTGGCGCATGCGCACTGCACATATGCATTAATTCAATATATAATCATAACCTGACGGGTACTCAGTGATTATTTCAAAGAAAAATAGAGTTTCAAATGGCATTGGAAAAAAACATCAGGTAAAAATTATGTAAAATGACGCCATTTTGAAAACCGTGGCGGCCATCTTGAAAATGGCAAAAATACGAATGGCCAACGATATTTCCTATTCAGGTACTAGTTAAGGAACCAGCATGCCAAATTTGGTGCTTGTCTCCACAAGTGAACTATTTTACCAGCTATCCGCTCCACTATTTATAAGTAAAATAGTATTACATACTTGATACAAACAAAAGTCAATATTTTTTAAACTTCTTGAAACATTTGTTAAGGATGTTTGTTGAACATATGGATGCATTTTGACCCATTTTGAAAGTTTCATTGGTGGGGGGGGGGGGGGGGGGGAGGGGTAGCAGCTGTGAGGGTGGGGTGTAGTGTCCAAGCCTACGCGCCGAAACCCTGTGTTGTAAACGGATATAAGCCGCCCATATAAACATGTTAAAATAGGTTTAGGAAAACCAGATCTGCTAAAAAAGACATTTCAATGAAAAAAATATATGTAGCTATCATGGTCGTGGTTTGAAGGCAAAATGGTCTGTGCGGCGAAATAGATTTGTTGAAATAGGGTTTTAAGTCGCTTTAACAGTATTTCGGTCACATCGCGATTCCAGGAGACAAGTTCAAGGTCAACATCTCATTTACATTGATCTACAAATATGAGGTATTAACCTAGAAATTTGAACTCTGACCAGAGTACCAGAGTTACAGGTATTCTGGATTTTAACCTTTCCGGTTCTTGGACTGACGAACACGTACATCATTTTAAGATGGATTTATCCTTCAATACGAATCACTGAAAAGGTTACACCTTTTTGCGACATTCTACTATCGTGCAAGGCTATGGCAGTAGTCCCCAGGGCTGCCATTAGTTGACATGAAAAATCCTACGATTTCCAAACTTGCTTTTTTCAAGTGCGATTTAACGAATCGTACCTTTACCTATTAGCCTTTTTCTTGTTTTGTTGACATGCGACTACTTTCAGCCTGCTTTAAGCTACTATGTACTGGGAAAAAACCCGGAGATTTAGGGAAAATCCGGAGAAATGGCAGCCCTGTTATACTAGATCGTTCAAAGTGTGCGTCTTTACTCTTTATCAATTCAGTTAGCAGAATAAATGTAAAATATGTGTGTGCTTTATCTTCTTAACCCTTATTACCTTAAAGTCTATTGCTAGTTTTGATAATAAATTTCCACTTAAAGTTGGTAGAAAGTAAAGCTGAATTCACCTTGATGCACATCCTACTAACTTTCAGCCTGCTTTACGCACTCATCCGCTAGGACATAGGAACAATTCTTATATTGCACACTCATTAGATCTACTGTATAAAATGAAACCAATTTTATTCAGTGAAGGAGTTAATTAAATGCTGAAAAAATACATGTAAGTATATATGGGTCAGCTGGTTAAATGTCTTTAAAAACACTAGCAGGTTGTTATCGTTCGAAAGGCCGTAATTTACGGAGCTTTCCCATGTACTTTCAAGACCTTTACGCTCATGCGTCCTCATAATTTATTTACAAAATGACAAATTGATAGGTTTTTTGACATGTTGTAAGTTTATGTAATAGTTGAGTAAGACAACGTAGAATTTAACCTTAATCCTTTACCTAGTTTTGAAGACATGTGACCACTTAAAGCAGGTTGAAAGTTAAGCAGAATGTGCCTTATGGCACATTCTGCTTTACTTTCAGCCTGCTTAAATAAGCCATCATCTGCTAGGATTTAGAATTTTTTTCTTAAGGTCCATTTTCAAGACTGTATAAATTGGAACTATTTTCTTCAGTGGAGGAATAAATCAAATTTGCTAAAAGGTGCTTCTATGAGGGAAAGGGTTAAGCACACGAGACGGCGTTCGTATGGAGACTTTATCATGTGCTGCAACTCTCTGATTTAATTTGTTTACAGATACATTTTGAAGTACAGTATAACCTCTCTATTACGACCACTAAACTATTGTAACGACCACTAAACTATACCCTCTACTCTGGGTATACACTATTTGCAAATGAAATGAGTATATTTCAAAAGGTCCAAGGTGTTGTGTTATATACGGTTTACTGAATAAGTACTCTCATAGGGCTTATATGGTCAAGTGGCCATTTGATGTATATATGAAGTGTGGAGAGAATATTATTCTTTCCCGTTTAAAACCCCCCAAAACAAACGCAAACACTATGCAATAGAAATAGTATTAGTTTTAAAGCGTTGTCTATTTATTTATATATTTGTAGGTAAACGATTATGTACCTGATCAGAAAAGGGGTTACCCGGCGTCTGGCCTGACTCTAAAATGTTTGAAGTTATCATACACTTAATTTATTAAAAGCAAATGCGTTTATTGGGAATATCATAGTAATATCCACTTTATATCCAAATTAGAGGCCATTTAACCCTTATCAAGCTTAAGCGCGACGTGACTGATATTTGTAACCAGCTTGGACCCAGATCAGACGCCGCGTAACGCGGCGTCTGATCTGGATCCAAGCTGTTTACCACTCATATTAATTTTTCCTCAAGTTTGAAAAAGATCAAATTTAATTATTATTTATTTCGCAGGCGATATATCTGAAGCAGACGATAATTCAGCATGAAAAGGGTTAAGCACCAGCGGAAACTATTAACCCTTATCATTCTGCAATATCGTCTGTATTAAAACTGTCGCCTGATTCAAGATTGTCGACTGCAAAATAACCTAAAATCTTCAGCGTTTATCAAGGTTGAAATAACTCAACACGAGTTACAAAACAGTTAAGATGCTAATCAGAAGTCGAGTTGCCTGCGTCCAAGGTTATAAAGTGTTTGAATTGAGTCTGAGATCGTCCTCAATCATTTGATTTGCCAGAGTAGAGTTTTGGTAAAATTTAACCAATCAGATGCTTGAGAACGATTTCAGACTCAACCAAAACGCTATATAACATTGGAACATGCAGCTGTCTGATCAGCATCCAAACTATTTGCAAATGTTAGCTAGGTCGCGCTAAGCATGGACATAGCAAACCATAATTTTCATATTTTTCAAATATCATCTACCAAAAAAGGGAAACATTTTTGTACCGCAGAAAATAGAACGAAATGTGTTACACGCAGTTTGGGTCCTCTCTCTACAACGGCCCTCTCAACAACGACCCCCTCCTTAGATTGACCCTTGCTGCTGTTCCAAAAAAGACAATTATGTCTAACACTTTTCATGGCTGCAATACCGTCTGCTTAAATTTGTCGTCTGCTGTTTTTCTCTGTTGCATAATCGACATTTTGACAGAAAAAACTTAATAACGAGTGACAAACAGCTTGATGCAGATCAGACACTGCGTTTCGCGGCGTCTGATCTGGATTCAAGCTGTTTGCACATGTAAGCCAAGCCCCCCCCCCCCCCCTTAACGACTCCTTCCGAACAACGCACACATTTTTAGTCTCCCATTGGATGTCGTTAAAGAGTGGGAACGCTGTAAATCTATACGAAATAACTCGGTGTATCTGGATCAACACATTTTGCAAATTCGACCGATTACACTATATGCATGATGCAGCATGATGCGGGTAAAAGTTGATTATTTTACTTATTTTGCTTTCTAACCCATCGTCGCAAAACTTTACTATCGGCTTTAACCCTTTCAGTCCAATTTTACTGTCCGCTTCAACACTTTCAACACTGAGTTACTCTTGTGGGTTATTATGTTTCCTTGTACTGTGGATCTTTTTAATTAAACCCCCCCCCCCAAAAAAAAATAAATAAATAAAAAAAATAAATAAAAAAATAAATAAAAAAATACTGCTCTAAACTAGCAAACAGTGTTGACCCTAGAGGGCTCGTGTAGGAGGCATCTGATGTTGGTCTACACTGTTTGCAAATATCTTAAAAAGGTCGATGGTGTTGATATAGTTAAACACATGCCCAAACTATCCCTTTACTTAGTACAAAACGCATACAATTCCAAATTTTATCAGGAAGGGCAGAAATCCGAAGATTTCGGGAAAAAATCCGTTGGTCCGGAGAAATTAAGAAAAATCCAAAGATTTCGAAAAAAATCCGGAGATATGGCAGCCCTGTGGCTTCTACGATGAAAAGCGTAAAGCCACAAACAAGGGAAATTCCCGGACATGCAGCTAGCGAGGCTCTAACTAGCCTGCTTTACACATACACACATCAGCCTCTACGCTAACCTTACGCAAGACGCACACAAAATCAATACTGGTATTGGCAGTGCTAAAATTGTTGAAATTAAATATTTTACTCCCCCAAAACAGCTAAACCGTGATACTGAACAATGTGGATAATTTATATCTCTGTGATTGCTTTGGTGATCGGTGCTGCAGAATTTGGTAAGTGTTTGAATTTTTTCTATCATAAAATCATTAGACCATTAAATACAAGATGCATGACATGTGTCTTAACTTAACCCTTACATGATCAAATTTATCGTGAGGTTTTTACCCCCTTCACTACCATATTTTCGTTTGTTTAAATATTGTTGTCTGCAATGTCGTTTCAAAGTAAGATTTGAGGCAGTATAACTGACGTTATGGTTTCAAAACTAGTGGCTAACAGTTTTGATCCTGATCAAATGCGCTTTATGACGTTATTGAGAGTGAAAGGGTTAAAGCTGAACCCAATGCCTGCTTAATTAATGTATGTTTGGAAAGTATTGGCTCAATTGTTCCCTCTCTACAACTAATTCCTTTATACTGGAGACAAAATATGCATGGTTTGTTCGGAGGGAGTTGTAATAGGAAAGGGACATTAAGATTTGGATTACATTTGCAAACCGCTTGAATCCATATCAGACGCCACATGAAGTGGCGTCTGATATGGATTCAAGCTGTTTGTCACTCGTCATTATATGACTTCTGTCAAAATGTCTACTATCAATATGTAACCTTGAGAAAAAACAGCAGACGACAATATTAAGCAGACGATATTGCAGCAGTGAAATTGTTAGACATAATTGATTAATTGTCTTGCTCAGGGAATTGTTGCAAGTATTGTTGTAAGGATGGACTCATTGTTGGAAGGGCTGATGTAGGGAGGGAGCGCTGTATATATGATTATTTGGTTTCTAAATTAGTTTTAAATGAAGCGACTTGTGTACCAGTGCCAAACACATATTGGAAACTGAGTTACACAGCGCCTGATAAGGATCCAAACTGTTTGAAAATTGTAGTCAAGTCACTGTGCCATTGGAGTTTTCTGCTATATGTTATTGTTCTTCAAGACGTAGTCACTTGCTTTAACCCATTTATGCCCAGTGGATTCTTCCATGTTTATATATTCTATTAGTCCATTTTTTATCAAAGGGATAACTGGTCAAACTTTTCATTTTCATTTTGTTTTATATTGAAATTCTTATCAGCAAACAGTGTATACTCTGATCAGACGCAAAAGAAATTGCAAAAGATCTGGATTTCTCATGACGCGGTCGATATTCATCTCATAAAATCGTCTGTCATTCAGACTTTATTTTATTTTTATTTTTTTCCAGTTCAATATTTTATTGTCTCCGTGAATAGGTGTATGTGGGTCGGAGATCCATCCCACTCTACACCTTACACTACATAGTAAACATATACATCTCCAAATGTATTGAACATAATTTTTTTGTGTATGTATAAAGAAAAAAAAAGGAAAACAATTGGGGAAAAAATAGTGTGCTGAAAATAACATGAGAGATATGAAGACATGCCTCTATTTTATACTTATGCCAAAAGACTATACAATTTTCTAACTATTTCCCATTTTACTTCAAAGTCTTCTTCTGTATTATTTTGTATTCATTCAGACTTTATTGTACTGTTAGCTTTATGTGCACGAACCCAACTAAATCTTCCTTGTGTACATGTATGTCATGGTTTTCAGGAGGAAACTAAAGACAATAGGCACTACAATTATATTTGCACACAATGCAGTGACACATTCTGCAATGTATACAAATGTAAGACGTTACTACAGTGCTCCCTCTCTACACCAATTCCAAATGGGAGACATAGATTGCGTGTGTTGTCCGGAGGGAGTTGTTATAGGGAGAAATATTAGCTAACATTGGCAAACAGCTTTAATCGCGACCAGACGTCACATAATGCGGCGTCTGATCGGGATTCAGGCGATTTTGTCACTAGTCATGTTTTTCAAAATGTCAAGTAAGTTGCTGAGAAAAACAGCAAACGAACTTTTTAAGCAGACGATATTGCAGCAGTGGAAAGGTTGGACATAATTGTCTCGTTGAGGGAACAGTAGCAAGCGTTTATTGTAAGGAGGGAAATCGTTGTTCGAAGGGCCGTTATAGAGAAGGAGCATTGTATTTCAAAATTTGTGCCCACGATCCCATATATGGCAAACAGAGTAGAATCTGATCAGACGCCGCATTATGCGGTCTGATGATAGGAATTTCAATTTAAAACAAAATGAAAATGTTAATTTTGACCAGGCATCCCTTTGATAAAAAATGGCAAATCCAATATATAAACATGAAAGAATCTACTGGGTATAAATGGGTTAAAATCGCATGTCCATTGCAAAAATGGTTTTGAGCCAGATCACAACTCATGTAACCTCATGGTGTCGATGGCTTCTTACTATTTGCAAATCCGATTAAATTTATCGTTAAATTTGCAAAAAGTTGTTTTTTCTAAATTTTATTGCCTTACATTGCTTTGCAGTTTGACAAGCATAACGTCTTCTCTGCTGCATCCAAGATGTAATTTTTACATTCGCCCCATTCAATTCCATTGACAAAAAAGGTGTTCATTTCGTATAAACACCATTTCTCGAGAGGGCGGGACTCATGTAAAAGTTTCGAAGAGGAGGCAGGGAATATGCAGTTTTCATTCGCGAATAATTTAATATTATTTGTTTTCATTACATTTGATCAGCTGTGATTGGCTGTAATTTTGTTTCATAACTCCATGAAAAAAAAATTCAGGCCACGCCTTTTCAGGACTACTTTCTCTTAATCCAACTGCTCTCCACAAGCGGAAAATATATATGGCGGAGGGAAAACAACTTACGTTTTAAAAGCGTTAAAAATGAATATTCGCGTCAGATTCTCTACTGAACTTCTTTCTTAAATTCATTAGTGATATTAAATTATAAGGAATAATACGGAATATTTATTGTATTCGCGGTTTCATACAGTGTGACCAGTTTTTTTTTCATACCTCCATGAATACAATAAATATTCCGAATTATTCCTTAAATGAATCTTTGGAACATGGGACAGCAAACATTTGGCGGATTTTTCAAAATTTGTACTTAAACGATCTATGCCTTCCTATTAGTGGAAATCATGATTCCCGACTAATATTCTTCCTTATTAATGAGATAAATTGCAAGAAAATTGATATACCTTATAAACAACAACTGTGCATTCCTTTATGCCAAAAAAACCGATATATTTATTCTACTTTAAAAATGACGTCACTTCGAATGACGTCAAATCGGCATTTTCGCGCCAAACTGTCAACGTTGTTGATCTTAGAATGTAAACAATAAAAAAAAATTTTGCTTTCAAATGTACGCAGCTACAGTTGTGTGTGCTGTTCGGAGGGAGTTGTAATGGGGAGGAAAATTGGCTTACGTTTTCAAACAACTTCAAACAAGACCAAACGCGGTGTCTGATCTGGATCCAAGCTACTTGTCACTCGTCATTATTCATATAATGTCTTATATCAAAATGTCGAAAATGTCACAGCAGACGACAATTGTAAGCTCGTGATATTCCAGCCGTGAAAAGTTTGGACATAATTGTCCTATTTGGTGAACAGCGACACGCGTTGTTGTTAGGAGGGAATCGTTGTTCACGGATCCGATGCAGGAAGGGAACACTGCAATAGAGATGATATAATAGTGTTCATTCATTCATTCATTCATTCGTTCATTGATATAGTCATTCCCTCCATTACCGAACACATTATCAGGGCTCCAGATAAGGGGGAGTAAACTGAACAATTCCAACGTTTTCTGGCTAATTTCCACACCTAATCCTAAGGTGTTACTACTCATTAGAATCGTCTCGAAGAGACGATTCTAATGAGTAGTGACACTATAGGGTTTAAAGCAGAAATAAAGGTTTAAGTTTTTGAAACATTCCCCTTATCTGGAGCCCTGCATCTATATAAAGGGCATTGCGACATGTACATGACTTTTGTTATCCCTGTAATGTAGATATCGTTTGCTTTGCGAAGTGTTTCAACAGTTTTGAGCGTGGACAGACGCTAAGTTGTTGGGTGTCTGGTCCGGTTTCAACAAACTTTTATTTAAATACGGATACGTACAAACATTTTGTAAGTAAAGAAACCTATATGCTATTGAAATACATATTGATTACGATTATATGTTCAGTGAGTAATAAAATATGATCTCAGGGGGACCATCTGGCTTCTCTCCTAGTATAGACAACATCTATACATTATATGTTTTATTCGAAATCGAAAATATATTAAGTCCAGACGAGTAAAAGTGTAGGTTATCGAAGGAAAGTTTACGTGTAAAAATGAATGAAGTATTTCCCCGGGGTGGGGGTGTTCGGGAGGAGATGATAATGAAGTCTTCCCCCGGGTTTGGGTGTTTTGTTAGAAATATTGATGAAGTGTTCCCCGGGGTGGGGTGTTTGGGAGGAGATATTGATGTAACCACAGGGTTGCCATTTCTCCGAATTTTTCCGGAATGTAAGTATATTTATCCCAGCAGATGTTAGCTTAAAGCAGTCTGAAAGTAAAGTAGAATGCTCCGTAAGGCGCATCCTGCTTAACTTTTAACCTGCTCTAAGTAATTGCGCTTGAAAAATAGAAAATTAGGAAATCTTAGGATTTATCATGATCAACTTATGGCAGCCCTGTAATCATTCTCCGGGGTGGGGTGTTTTTGCTCGATATATTGATGAATTGTTTCTACGGGGATCGGGTGTTTGGAAAGAGATATTGACGCAATACAGAATCGTTCCGCGTACGATTATTTTTCCGAGGGTTTCTTTGCCGGACAACGTGATAAAAAAAAAACACACTCAAATATTGCAAAATATGCAAACTAAGATATCGAATAATTGACGCTTTGGCTGATCAAGGTCTGCACTGTTTACAATGTTCAAGGGACATTTTCTCATAACCGTGGTAATATGTAAACTCAATGTCGATAAAGGCAATCAGTGTAGACCTTGACCTCGACTTTCAGAGACGGAAACCAGTACTCACTACCTTGAATGTGGCCAATGTTTTAATGATATAAGGTCTAATAATTAAATTAGTTTCGACAGAAAATTTTAACTCTTTGAACCCTATTCAAGCATTAATATGCGGTCTTTGTAAATAGTATACCCATGAAAGGTACACTTGTCCTATGCAAACATTTAGGAGCCCTCTCATCAGGGTCTTCACTGTTTGCAATATTGCAAGACATTGACAAAAACAACCCTAAATAGTCAAAAATGAACTAGAATAGATCTAAATTGGTTACTTCGAAGTTTCAGGGAAGAAAGAGTAAACGATCTGGATGGAGATGGGTTTTCAAATAAGGAAATATTTGTTACGAAACAAGTGCTTGACTTTCTCCATGGCGAAAGCATACTTCCTTCTTGCTCTCATTATCTCTTTCACTGTCAAGGGCACCATAAGGCGAATTTGCAAACAGATTGGGTCCTGATCAGACGCCTAACGGGAATAAAAACTGTCTGACATTCGTATTAACATTACTTCGATTAAAAACACCTCTAAAGTTGATTTTAAAAATTTTGCAGACAACACTACCGATCCAGACGATATTTTTCGGTAAGAGGGTTAAAGCAGACGATAAAACTTTGCAGAGAAAGAGTAAACGCTTATGCATGTTAAGTGCACCTCGTAGAGTGAAGTACTTTATAACTCTACTTTCAATATTGGAGATACATACCAAGAAAATCTATTTAAATTTACTAGTTGACAATTAGGTTAAACTTTGAAAAAAGTATTTATTAGTTGTTGAAATTTGTCCTCTATACTCGTACTGTTAAAAAAGTTCACGTATACAGTTCAGTAAGTATTATCTGAACCAAGTGTTTATTTTTAAAAATTCCTAGTGATTTACTTTCCAAGATATATCTAAATCTATGTTGAGTTTTTTTATTTCCTATATCATGGGTATTTCTCTCACAGTAGAGATCTGTTAATAAATCAAGCTTCCTATTGCGCTACACCCTTTCCTTCTTAACTCTTTGCTTGCTGATCGCGACTTCCCTGAATTTGGAAACACTTTGGATCCAGATCAGACGTCTGATCTGCATCCAAATTGTTTCACATTCTTCTTAAGGTTTCTTTACTGAAAAATCGTATAAATCTAAATTTAACACATTTTGCAGACGACAATGTCAAAGCAGACGATATCACAGCAGGACAAAGGTTAACCTTCAGCACGTTACGTAATTGTCGTCTGAAAAATTTGTCGTCTGCGACAATTCTAAGAGTTGGATTAAAATACATTTTGATTTAAGAAAACAATAGTACCAAACAGTGCCGGTATATTTGGCGTTAGATAAGGATCTAAACTGTTTGCAACTGTTTTAATTCTCCCAAAGCTTGCTAACGGTTTACCCTTATCATCCTGAATTGTCGTCTGCTTCAAATTTATCGTCTGCCAAAAACATTAAAAATTGCTTTGACGGTTTTTGATCTGAGGAAAAGTTGAATATGAGTGACAGACAGTTTGGATCAAGATCAGACGCCGCATTAAGCGGTGTCTGATCTGGATCCAAGCTGTTTGCAAATGTTAGTTAAGTCGAGCTTAGCATGTTAACGGTTAATGTATTTGATTACACAATTCTAGAATCTCCTGATTGTTTGACGCTCGTAAATATTTTAGTATCTTTTTGACGGCTTTCATCTGACACAGTACATCTACAAATAGCAATATTTTACTCTGTATTCGTTTCAAATTGATTAAACGAAATTGAAGATGTGTTTACCCATTTATGCCTGGATAATTTTGAGCTCTCCCAAAAGATATGAAGATCTTCTAGCTGAGAGATTTATTAATAGTGAAACACAGTTGATATTTAGTTCATACAGCAAATCATTTTTATATGACAAAGTAATATCATGCGATATCTAATCAAGATCTACACAATTGTGCTCGTTCACAGACACTACATGTAATTGGATTTCAATTTAACCTTTTCCTAAATAGATACGTCATTTTGCGTATTTAACATATTCGTCCACTGAAGAAAATAGTCATGTAAATGTACCAAATGAAATGTTTTTAATTATATCCTAGCAGATGGAAGCTTAAAGCAGATTGAACGCAAAGCAGAATGTGCCTTAAAACGTAGTCTGCTTTACGTTCTTCATGCTTTAAGTACTTGTCTACGAAACTAGAAATAGGCTATGGAGTAAAGGAAAATATACAAAGACGGAATGTTTTGCAGAAACGTGGTCTTCATCCCTGTTTACAGTTGATTTGAATGTCCCTTTGTAAAAAAGAACAAAAAAACAACCAACAATTCTTACAGCTGCATATTTATGCTATATTCTTTCCCCTGTAAATATGAAGAATAATGTCCCTTGACGACGTCTGATCACACTCCACAGTGTGTGTCACTCAGATTAAAAAAAAAAACATTCGTCAACAATTTCCAACCAATGCCACTGCCTACAGTTGACTGCATTGCGTTTACGATTAATTTTATGTCTTAGTGGGGTAAAAACGACCCTTTTTACATAAACGTGAACAAATACAGTGAAAGAGAAATTGAAGGCGCACTGTGCATATAATTTACTAATTTGCTAAACACTACTATACGCCGACTACATGTAGAAACAAGTAAGAGAACTTGGATCACCATGAGTGATTAAAATATTTTCAAGTGTCCTATTTTTGCTTCTACCGAACAGTACCGCAAATCAGGCTAAGTAGGGCAAGTAAGAGTAACTATTAATTCAAAATTTGAATATGTTATCATAGAAGTCTTTTCACAACATATTGATGTTGCTTTAATTTAGTTTGATAGGTGCTTTTATCTATGAATAAATAAAAACCTAACAACACTTAAGAAGAATAGTTTCCCTAATAGCTGAGGAAAAAGAAAAAGTAAGAATTTCGGATTTTTGTGTCATTTAGTGTTTATGTGATAAATAGAATATTAAATTCGTGTGTTTTCCGCATTGCATTTATTGAACTCATTGGGTAAAATGATATGTTGCTCGCCAAGGTACACAACATATTATTTTATCCTTCGTTTAATAAATTAAATTCAATATCCTCCATTTATTGCATTGTGTTTACTTTTTGTTTCTTTTAAACTGGAAATTATGATATTTCCCCATTGTGCCAATAAGAGCAGCAGGTCATTAACTATAAGTTGTCATTTGATACAAGTTTGACTGTGTTACCATGACTGTTTTGGGTGACCATCAATTCTTTGACCCATGGAACTTCACATGGACAATTCCAAGTTCCCATTAATTCTTCACCATTTTGGCTATTTATCAATAGATTTTACAGTATTTTGAAAATAGACAAACATGGCAGACCTAAGGCGCTCATGAGATGGGCTGAATAAACCACCCTGTATATCATCGACCACTGGTAATATCTTAGGGACTATACACAGCATGTCCAATTAATTAAAGGTCACCAAGGCTCTCGTCATTTCAGTCAGAAGATATAACCCTGTCTCCCATAGAAGCGCATTTTAGCGCATTTGATTTAATCATCCCCTGATGAAAACCTTTCCAAAAGATACAATCATTAACATGTATCTAAAGAAAATCAATGTGCATTCTATTCTAGCGGATGGTAGCTTAAAGCAGACTGAATGCAAAGCAGAATGAGCCTTAAGGCGCATTCTGTGTTAATTTCAATCTGCTTTTAAGAGGTTATCTGTTTTCAAAACTAGGAACTGGACATGGGGTAAAGTGTTAAAAATGATATGTTATGAGCATTCATGTAAAATAGAATCTCTATTGTTAAGAGACTGTAAGGCATGCTATATAACATAATGCAGTACACCACTAGTAGAGCAAAAACATCTCCAGGTAAGACTGAGGACATTATAAAATTGAAAGTGATAGCGTGGTCTTTGTTTAGATGGAAAGTACTCATGGACCACTTAAGCACCTATCTCTGACAGTTCAGGGTAATCTCAAGACAGATAAGCTATCATCCCCATTGAGTTGTGTAATAGACAATATAAACTGAACTCACTCTCGACCCCTTAACATGCCGAGTTTGCAAATTTATCTTTTCCGATTTTAATGTTTACGTCATTTTGCATTGACTCTATTTCATCAAAAACTGGTTAGTAACGGCAAACACTGTATACCCTGAACAGGGGACTTCTGATAGGGTCCTCTGACCAGAGTATCACATGTTTGCAATAGATAATATGCAGTGTTCCCGCGCTACAACGGCATTAAAACAACGATTCTCTCCTTATAACAATGTTTGCTGCTGTTTCCAAAACAAGATCATTATGGCTAACGCTCTCGCTGAGCACTGCAATACCGTCTGCTTAAAGTTGTCGTCTGCTGTTGTTTTCATTTTAAAGTCATATTTTGGATATTTTAAAGTTATGTATTGGATATTTTGACAGAAAAAAACATAAAAAGAGTGCCAAACAGTTTGAACCTAGATCAGATGCCGCGTAACGCGGTGTCTGACCTGAGTTCAAACAGTTTGCAAATGTATTCAAATTCATTAATTTTCCCTCCCTATAACAACTCCCTCTGAACAACAATCATACACACACTTTGTTTCTCGTTGGGTATTATTGTAGAGAGGGGTAGTTGTTTATCCTAGGTTCCCCGAATAGTAAGTGTCGTGCTTCTTGTATTTACGTGTTCTTTATCTCTTCTGATATGTGGGAAATGAAGATTTTCATTATTCTATATGTGAAATACATGATGCTATTCATGTCCGACGTGGTCGATCTTATTTAGCGCACCTGACACCAAGTGCCAGTGTAAGCTATTGTGACAATCCTCTGTCTATCGTCGGGAATCGCGAGGCATCGTATTTAAACGACATCACCTTTTACACTTGTGCCGACTTTTCTTTTGTCAAAATGCCTTAAATCTTAAATCGAAAACACGTACACAGAGAGCGTTTTCAGCGGAGCTGTTAACTGACTGTACTATCTATTTAGACAAGCATTTGCACATTTCACCCAATAGTAAATGGTCAGAAAACCATAGGTTAATGGATATCTGCTTGAAGTTGAATACTCTTATTGGATATGGGGCAGACTGAGGCTGGTCAATGTACCCAATCACAATCTTTACTGGAACTGAATTTTGAATGCAAAATTAAAAGACTGCGATATCTCAACTTTTAGATTTGTTCAAATATAGTTTGTTTCAAGAAACTCGATGAATCAAGTGTGATATATCGAACAGTAGTTTGAAGCAAGAATATCCGTTCAGCAGGATACGGTTTAAATTATCGTTTTGCAATTCTGTAGGAAATAACGTTTTAGTAGTTATATTATATTTTTTACATAAAAGTTACTGTCATTGATTTTTTGGCTTTTCAATCCAAGGTATTACAATTCTTTGAAACCCACCATTCATACATTTTGCACATCCATCTTCAGCATAACTTTCTCCAAGCACCCCTCTGAATATATTTTGAACGATATTCTATTCCTTGTTTATTTTGAAATGTTATTCGACGATTGATGTTGACTCATCACGCTTGAAAATGAACTTCAATATTTTACCACAAATTGAAGTATCATGGACGTTTTTTAAGACCAGCATTGTTTAATGCTGGATAGAAGTAATGGAAAAACTCCCTCACAAGCATTTTGCATAATTGTTATCGTGCATAAACCCGTTTGTACCCTGTGGAATCTTCCATGTTTATATGATAATATATTAGATTCATACATTTTTTATGTGAGGGGTGCATGATCTAAATTTTCATATTCGTTTTGTTTTGTATTGAAATTCCTATCAGCAAACAGTGTAGACCCTGATCAGGGTCTACACTGTTTGCCTATGTCCCTTTTATTGGATACAAGGCACAAAGGGGTTTAGAGCACATTACGGTACTCAAGGATGTTCTTTTGATTTGTCGCCGCTTTGTACAATATTCGTTGTACTAAATCTCTTTAGAGCTAAATACGAACTTTCATGATAAGACAAGCATAGAATTTCTATGTAAACGATTGCTATCAATTAATGGACGTTTGTCTGAATTCCTATCTTTTCACACTTTATCATATAACATAGTGGTCGGAATCTGGAGTGTACATATCACGTGAATCTATTTTTGGAATTAAACCCTTTCACTACAAAAGGCAAATACAGTCAACATGGCAAACAGTTTGGATACAGATCACACTACAGACTTCTCGACGCTCGTGTCGATATTTCTGAGTCATACTTGAAAACCGACTGTAAATGGACTTGTAACGAGATTTAGCATAAAAGATATTCAGTTGTAAATGTATGTTAAACGCTGATATTAACACGTGCATATTAATTTAGGATAAAAAATTTAAAAAAAAACTTTAAAAAAACTAACAAACCAAAAATCCCTAAAATCATTAACTCGGGTGGGATTCGAACCCTAGACTAGTAGACTCGATTGAAAAAGCGATGGCAAAAATAAAAACAATAAAATTTGTAAGCTTTCTTTCGGAAGGCTTTAGATAACTCACATATTTCAAATGTGCTATTATTTGAATATTTTCTTTTTTTGTTGCAAATAAATATTTTGGTTTTTAATCTTTTTAAAAACTAAATGTGAAATAATAGTGTTAACAACAGTGTAAAAGCACTGTAAAACAAACAATATTATGTTAGTGAAATGATGAACACTGACGATAAACATTGAAACGGTTGAAGGAAGATGCTGCAGAAAAGGCACTCAATCATACTGGAAAAAGTGGTTGAAATACGCTGCTATTAGGAATACAACGTTGGGTTTACCGAAAATGTCACCTTCACTTCGGAAAGACCTAATAGAAAGAGTCGAACCTTCGCGTTTCCGCTGCCGAAGCAGATGCTTAAACCATTGTACTATCGGGTGGTTTTCAATATTCTACATACTGTCAAAACTCAATTATTTAATAACGTTTTAGTTCGAACTTGCCCATATCAAAATTGAAACGTGTCTTAGCGTTTTTACTTTGAAATACGTGTATGTTCGTATTAAGTTTCGCCTTTCGAGTTATAGCAATTCAACTTACGAATTACTGGTAAAGTCGATTTAAGCCTATTCCGAAGTATCCAGTTTGGACTCTATATAAAATATGAGTAACATCTGTAGTTACTCAGTGTCTGATCAGGACCCAAACTGTTTCCTAAGTTCACGGCTACTCACGGAACCTCCGATCCAGCACTGGAAAGGGGATACACTTTTTCTTATCAATAACACCGTGGAAGCTTGATCATTAGGGCAAGGAATTAACAGGGTTTCCCTACAAGTCTGTAAACATTTAAGATAAACCCATGTTATGTTTCATGTTCTCACCATTCAATTTGAACACGTAATTTAATTCATTAAGAGGTGTGTGGCAAACCTTGAACTGTGTAACTCTTCGTGGTTTGAATGGAATCGTTAAAACAGCCATCATAAGTCTTAAAATGGCTGCAGTTGGGGGAGACGACTAGTACTCGTTAAGAAATGTTATTTAACTCTAATTTGCACCGACGTAACGTACTTGCCTAACCTCTAATGTTGCAGACCACAAGTACTTTACACATAGATCTAGATATATTACCAAAAAACCCCCAACAAATTTTTTTGTAATAGATCTAGAGCTATGTGTCAAGTACCTGTGTTGCAGACAGTACTACTATGAAGCAGTTATTTACCACTACAAGAGTTTATGCGTTGACTCTGATCACATATAAGCTGGACTTTATTGGCATTTGCAGTTTTATTTTTTCGTTCATATCGATGTTAATACATGTCAGGGCCCAAGATAAGAGGAGATTTTCAAAAACTAATATCTGTATTTCTGCATTAAACACTACGGTGTCACTTCTCATTAGAATAATCTCTTCGATACGGTTTAAATAAGTAGTAATACCATACGACAGGGTGCTGAAAAGAGCGAGAAAATGTTGGATTTGTTCAGTTTACTTCCTGTTGTCTGGAGCCCTGCACGTGTTTTCAAACGAAAAAATAGTACGCTTGTCCCATGCAAACAATGAAGACATTGACCAGATAGTTCTTACGGGAGCCCACTGGTAAGAGTCTGCACTGTTTGTCATTATTTTTGCAATACATTGTCAAAATTAACATTTGATATTTAATTAAATGTGGACACGGTATATGACGTTCAAATGCGATACCAACTTTATTACACAGATAAGTTACTCTTATCTACGAAGATTGTAGATTATTTTAATGTTTGTTAACAAATTTCACAGCACGTGGTGATTATCACATAACTTACAACGGACGGTTTCAAGTGGGCTAATTTTAAGGGCCGTAGACGGCTTTCGTGATAAAATTTGACGCCTGCAAGAAATATTTCGGTTCATTAATGTGTCATTTATTAAAGAAAAATCTACGAGAGTGTCAAGCAATTTAGATTCAGATGAGAAGCCAACTTACTTACATGTTCAACTCGCTCTTTATTGCTTAAAAAAGTATACAGTAAAACCCCTCTAAACCGGGCATGTTAGGGGACAACATAAATGTCCGGTTTAGAGGGGTTTCCGGTTTAGAGGGGTTTTAACCCATAGCTTGTTTCTAGTATAGAAGATAGCTGATCACTTAAAGCAGGTTGAAAGTAAAACAGAATGCGCCTTAAGGCGCATTCTGCTTTACTTTCAACCTGCTTTAAGCTTTACTCTGCTAGAATACAGAAAATATTTCTGATCGTGTAGGAATAACTCAAATGCGTCAATATGTATATTTATGGTGTAATGTGTTAAAATAAAGAAGGGTCGGAAACGGGACCTAAGGTTTTGTCCGGTTTAGAGAGAATTCCGGTGTTAAGAGGTTCCGGTTTAGAGGGGTTTCACTGTACCACATATTGACGTACTTCTTGCTAAAGAAACAAACCTTTTTCACTGTACAATACTCCCTCCCTTCAACTACATCGGCATTCGAACAACGATTCCTTCGGTACAACAGCGCATGCCGTTTTCCCCCAAACAAGACATTTAGGTCTAACGTTTTCCCTTCGGTAATATCGTCTGCTTAAAATTGTCGTCTTTTGTTATTTTTCTCAAAGTAATATACTGGATATTTGACAAAAAACATATTGACGAGTTGCAAACAGCTTGAATTCAGATCAGACGCCGCGTCACGCGGCGTCTGATCTGGGTTCAAACTGTTTGCAAATACTAGTATGAGCCAAGTCATGCTCAACACTTTAAATGTATACATTTTCCCTCCCTATAACAACTCCCTCCCAACAACACACACGCTCTTTGTCTCCCATTGGATGTTGTTGTAGGAGGGAGTACTGTATCAAACGATATAATGAGCATAAACAATTTGATATGGATGGGCGTTCCTTAATCTGTAAGAAATAAACACTTAACCGAACACCCTGAGAATTTCCAACCAAACCTCTTGTAATAGATATACGCACAAGAGGGTAAGACAACATTAAATTCCCAATAAATGTCTTAATTATCATTATCATACATTACGCTACTTTTATGTAAGAAGATGTAAGAAGGTTGACTTTTTACATTTTGCACATGGTTTACAATAGAAAATAATGCAGAATGAGATATATGAATTTATAACCTATTCATTCCTACCGTCAACAAAAGTGTTAGTAAACAGTGCAATATACGGAGTCTCAGCATGGTCTGCACTATTTGCTATTTTATATGAAATGATCTGTTGTACAGTGGGAGACGACCTTTTTCTTTCCAAGTAAACGCGTTTATACTTAAACTATATTTCCATCGCAAACAGTTTTGAGCCTGATCAAACGCCGGGTAACTCAGGGTCTGATCAGGTTCCAAACTGTTGCCGCTCAGATTAAAATATATCATTGGGAATTTCCAAAAGTCGTAATTAACTACATTTTATTGCAATGCGTTTCGTATGCGTTTAAACGAGAAAGATTAACGTCCGACAAATACTGTTTTTTGTTTAGATCACCCTTGGTTATCCCTTTACATGATAGCCTATTTCTAGTATGTAAGATAGGTGACTACTTAAAGCAGGTTGAGAGTAAAGCATATTCTTCTTCGGAGGAATAAATCATATTCGCTAAAAGGCGCTTAGAACTATGAGGGAAAGGGATGTCTTTAATGGAATCTTTCAGCATGCCAATAGTGGTGATTGTATACTCAGCCAAAAAAGAAAGTACCCACTGTTTTATTCTAAATTATCAGCATCTCGTACATAAACCGTTTTTAATTTTTGTTTTATAGATAGAGGCAGACGACAAGAAATCATTGTTGCTAAATAACTGGCACATTGTATTGAAAATAAAAGGTAAATAACTCTTTTTCCTGAAAACAGCATTTTTGCTTAGAAATGTTTTTCATAGAAGAGAAACAATTGTGCTCATTTTCAGCATCAAGAACTTTTTTCTTAAAAAAAATAAAATCACATTAGACTTTCATTCATTACAATATTCACGGCGTTATTAAGACTAGAATATATTATCAAATTACCTCCCTTTGAATACAAATAAGAATGAATTTTAAGTGTTTCATTTTCGTTGCATGTGTCGTTTAATCTGAATGATTTTTACTGGAATGCATTGGGGAACGCATGAGCCTTTAAAATCCCAAACAAAACTGGAGTTGATGTGGTACTTTAAAAGATATGGAGCTTTAAAATTTGCTTAATGTAAAGTCAATATAAAAACATGGGTACTTTCCTTTTTGGCTGAGTATATTTCAATGTCCAGGCATACATGTGCTCACTATGTTTTACGCGTCTCCAGTGTTCTTTTTCTATATTGACTGCAACCATTTTAATACATCTAGCTGGAGGCCAGCAGGAAAATTGCTTACAAAAAAACAGTTTCAAATGGATCTCTAGAGAAACCCGCGTCTTGAATTGTGCGCGGTTAAACCGAGTTTGTATCGATGTTAAGAGAATTTAACTTTGCTCCAGTATTGATTCTGTTACAACTATTCACAACACAATGGACTGCATGTTTTACGTGTTTTCGTACAGATTCGTTTCCCCACAGCACATAAATGAACAAATACCATGGAAAAGGAGGTTTGTGATTGTGCAAACATTGTAGAACACGACTAGACCGTGTTGAGAATGCAGCGGGTGGTTCTGATCTTCAGTTTCTGTAAATCAGAAATGTATACAGTAAAACCTCGCTATTACGATCACTAAAACGAAGGTTTATTGATTGCATAATAGAGAGCTGGCAGCTTAAAGCAAGATGACAGTGAAACAGAAAGCTCCTAAAGGAGCTTTCTGTTTCACTGTCACCTTGCTTTAAGCGGTCATCTTTCATAAACACCCTAATAATTAACATAATTTAGTGGTCGTAATAGAGAGGTTTTACTGTATGTGAAAACAAAACTGATGCAGAAGTAAAGGCTACAATTAGACTTTTTGGTTTCAGAGGGATCGACTGACCTTGGTCTACTCTGCATTCATGACTCTAGAAAGATTTCATTCTTGACAAGGCTCGATTATTATCGATTACTCAATTAATGTTAACCCTTAGCCTGCCACTCACGACTATAGCTCCATATGCAAACAGCTTGGATCCGGCTGAGACGCCGAGTAACTCGGCGTCTCATCCGGATCCAAGCTGTTTGACACTCGGACAACATTTTCAGAAATTTTGAGCAACTTTGAAGCACTTTGAAACTTGAAGCAGACGAGAAATATAGCAGACGACAATTTATTTGGCGGGCTAAGGGTTAAAATAATATGCTAATGGAATGTTCAATGTTGCATCTGGACTGTTGATGTAATGGTGTGTATCGGTAAACATTGTTGGTATTCTTTAACTCATTCACCATTTGAAATTTCAAATAATGTAGAAATGAACAGATTCCAATAAAGTCCAGGTTTGACTGTTAAGAGTTGTGTTTAACAATTTACTGCAAACTGACAAACACTGTAGACTATGAACAGAGGGTTCTGTCCTTTGATCAGGATTTGCACTGTTTGCATAGGACAATGGTTTTCTTCACAGAAACTATTTTTGTTATAGATGAGCATAAACGTCGTTAGGACTCAATATGAATAAACTACATTGTACTGAATGTACGTGAATGAAAGTTACGTTGTGGTTTGACTGTTTAAACCTTAACCCATAGCATATTAATAATTTTGAAGACAGGTGGTCACTTAAAGCAGGTTGAAACTAAAGCAGAATGCGCCTTTCGGTGCATTCTACTTTCCTTTCAGTCTGCTTTTAGCTAACATCTGCTAGGATATTGGAAAAAATCGTGTGCTACAAGTTCATTATTGCATGAATAATTAAAATGCGCTAAAAGGAGCTTCTATGGGAAAAAGGGTGTATGTTCGTCTAGTATATTGATGAAGAAAGTAACGATGTTCTACTAACTGAAGAGAATGGGAAATTGTGATAAAGGAGCTTTCTGTTTTAATTGTCACCTTGCATTAAGCAAGCTCCTACAGGAACTTTTTGTGTTACCGGCACTTTGCCTTAAGCAGTAACCTGTCGTTAACACCATAAAATGAACAAAATACAAATGCAGTAGTCGTAATAGAAAGGTTATACTGTATGTTTCGTATATAGAGTGTTAACATTTTCCTGTATTCAGTTAAAAGATTACAGAGGAGAAGGCGATATTCTATTGCGTTTACATGAAACTTAAATAAGAAACAATGTAATTGCAGGGAAACGTTTTGAAAAAAAAGAGAGTTAACTATAAGTTTTAAACTGAAAAGCAAAATGTTTCGAGTCTGGTCTTGGTCCAAACTATTTGCAATTGGCTTACGAATTTTAGCTGTTATATTGAAAGAACAACGTCTTCTCTATTGTAGCTATACATACAGTGGAGAATCTGTTATTCTTTCCCGTTTAAACGCAAACGTACGCAAACGCAAATCACTAAAACGCAGAAAAAAACAACTTTTAGACAATTCTGATAATTCTTGTTTATCGTGGTGGCAAACAGTTTGGAGCCTGATCAGACGCCGGGTTACCCGGCGTCTGATCTGGCTCCAAACTGTTTGTACTGCAAATAATAGTTTTAGAGTAAACGCGTTTATTGGGAAAGAATAACAGATTCTCCACTGTATATAGGGCATACTATTAAACGTTCCAAAGGAAGTGATTAAGGAAATATCAAAACCTTATCTGAGGCACCACTTTTGCGCAAGTGCACGATGCAGACAGAATGGTGTGTGAAAATGTTATTGCCTCGCTTGAACGAGTCAATATGGTTTGCTAACGTTGTACGACAAACAACAACAAACATAGCAAATTTATCAAATTTATGTTGGGGACCTGATAAAATAATAAATTCTAGTCAACCAGTTTGTTGTCAATGTCATGATAGATAGCTTAACATTAAAAGTATAGCAACTTGTGAATAAAAACAGCGCTAAGAACATTCACCATGTTGTGGTGCTAGAAATATAACTATTAACATAACAAAGCCGAAGACAAGGTTAAGCAGGCGATCGTTAGACTGCGGACGAGAAGCTATTGTAGATCAAGATTTGGCGCCACGCTATATTCAGCGAATATACATATTTATAAGCCATGTCATGACAAAACCAGACTTGTTGCATTGCAACATCGTACAGACAACTCACTGTTGACATCCTAGGCTCTGTATCTGACTTTGATTCACACTGCCAAATACCGTATATATAATACAGCAACATAAAATGCTTTAGATTTATGTGGAAGTCTAACAGTGTAGATCAAGACCAGGCTCCGCGTCAAAGACTCGGCGGTTGGATATGATATACACTGTTTGCAATTCAATATGTCAGGTTTTCTCTTGCCACTACTCATGTATATGTAGTAAGACAATTAGCGTATACCCTGATCAACATCAGTGTTTAATGCTACTACAGCGGAGAATACATTATTACTATTTCCCGTTTAAATGAATCTTGAAACCAAACGCAATGCAAGGGTAAGAAAATGATCACAGCTTGAAATTTTCTTTATGAAATATTTTTATCTGAGAGGGAACACTTTGGATATGATGTAACGCCGAGTTAGTGGAGATATCTGATTTGGCTCAAAACTGTTTGCAATGGAAATACATGTACATGTACATGTAGTTGTTTTAGTTCATACGCGTGTATTGGTAAAGAATATCGTAGTTTTCCACTTTGTACTGTCACAGTGGAGAATATGTAATCCTTTTCCGATTAACGCGTTTACGCGGATACTTTTATCTCCATTGCAAACAGTTTTGAGCCAGATCGGACACCGGGTAAGCCGGCGTCTAATCAGGCTTCAAACTATTTGCCCTTCCTATAAATATAAAAAAGTCAGGGTTTGTGAAAATGTTGTCATTTTCTCCATTTTATTGCAATGCGTTTGCGTTTCGTTTGCATTTAAACGGGATTGACTAAAACATTTTCCATTGTAAAAGGTTGTAATTCTCATGGTGCGGCCTATACAAACAACAATGAACAGCACTCATTTCACATTCATTCTCAATTCCTCGTCGTTTTTTTCAAACATCATTCGTGCTCATGACATAATGCATTCCTTTATCTGATCTGCTATACTTGAACGCCAAGGGAATCGTTGATAAGACCACAGGAATTTCCCAAGCTTGAAAAATGATAAAAGACATGCTTTCTTTTTCACGCTGTTTGTAGGTATGTCGTGTTTTCCGTTTCCAGAAATATCCTGTATGAATATATTTTTAGAAAATATTCGAAAAACAAATAAAAGGCGAAACTCGATACTTCGAATTCGCGTTTGTTCGAATATATCCATATTTCAAAGTTAAAACGTAGCAAAGCCACGTTTTAACTCTGAAATACGGGTATGTTCGACTTTTAAAAGCGAGGTCGATTTATCGAATTTGTACGTATGAAATACCGGTAAGACCGATGTAAACGCGTTTGAAGTATCGAGTTTCGACTGTATAATGATGGTATAGAAAACCCCAACATATCAGATTCTCCCCCACCACTTCCACTCCCAATATCGTCTAGGTCAAATCTGTCGTCTGCTATAAGTTCGAAACTTTTGATTGGTATTTTAATGAACAAACAACGGAATGAATTGTAAACAGTTTGGATCAAACAAACATCGAGTTCCCCGGCGTCTGATCAGATTCTTAACTATTTGAAAATTCAAAGTCAGTCGGACAAATATCAGCGAAGGGTTTGAATTGCACTTAACCCCTTCGCTGTCATGACGTCATCAATTTTCAACTTTTATCGTCTGCTTTTATTTCTAAAATTTAAATTATAGGTATTTTTACTTCAGGAATATTAAGATGGGCATCAAACAGTTTGGATCCAAATCAGACGCCGCGTTACGCGGCGTCTGATCAGGATCCAAACTGTTTGCAAATAACTCTAGTGCTCGGGGTAAGGAAGTGAAGGGGTTAACTGCTCACAAATGCACATGATTTATGAGTGAGACGATGTGAGTTATTTTATCGCTTGTGTTTCATTCATCATTCCCATTGAAAGACACGAGTACATTGTTTGTCTTAAGTATCAGCCGCATCTGAAATATCGTCTTTTAACAATTTCAGTTTTTTCCCGTCGAAGACGGGAATGTCATCTGATTTCACCTCTTCTGGCTGAAACGATTGAACCAATCAGCAATGATCAGAAATCTTGATCAATGACTGCTTGCTTGAATTGCAGCATATTCATTGGTGAATAGGCAGAAATTACCTAGAGGTCAGAGACCACCAAAACATTTTCCATAGACCTCCATTTGAACGTTCAAGGCTGTGTTGACCAAATTTGAACATATATTTTTAAGCACGGAATTAAACATTGGGCCAACTAGTGTATAATTCCTGTATAAGGTTTATATAATGAATACTGTTCACTTCCAAAATAAGCTGTAACTTTCGACGGACTATCTTTTTTGAAGATATTTCTTGTTCATAATTATTAATTAAAGAGACAGAAAACCAAACGTTGCATTTGCAAGAATGAAAGAAAATACTCAAATATAAGCTAATGCATAGCAATATCGTGCATCCGGCATTAACAAAAAATATGACCAGTCTAAAAGCATCCTCAAGAAAAGTCCCCAAATCTTAGTTTTGTTTAGATATTTTCCATAGCGTTTTCAATTCCGTCTACTAGACTGACTAAATCCGTTTCGTATCGTTAGGCATATAAACAGGAAAGGATAGCGTCTTTTTCCTCGCTGTACACTAAAATAGGTTTAATCGATCACAGTTAATTAAATAGCCGAGTTTGATTTGGATGTGTTATGTTTTACGTCGCTTTCAACAGTGAAGTGTATTTTCCGCAGTTATATAAACCGTGTACTGTGATATTTTGTTTTAGCTAAGCGCATCGATTGTTTTACAAGTGGATATCATATTTTCATATTATTTTCCTAGAAGCTTTTTTTCTTTGAAAGGCAGACGTTCACATTGCTTTAAGCTGTAACTTGTGTCTTTTATATGTCAATTTGCCTTCTTTTTAACGGTCGTTATAAAGAGGTATTACTGTTCATTGAATTCTGTATCATCCATATGGGGTGTTTGTTCGCCTTGAAAACGGTTGCAATTCCTGAGTTTCTGAGAATTTCATCTGCAAAATTATACATTTGGGATCAATTCCTTCTCTGACACGATGTCATCTGCTGCAAACAGGCGTATGTATATTATTTCCTCAAAACTTTAACTGTAGGAAATTTGACTGAATAAGCCTCAGTGAATGCATCATATAGATTGCATCCAGATTAAACACCGATATATTTGGCCTTTTTTCTGGATCAAAACTGTTTGTAAATATAAAAATTGTTCAGGCTGGTTGTGAATGAGTTTAAATTGAATAAAACCTCTTTAATACGACCGTTAAATTTTGTTAACAATTGGGTGTTTCTGACAGGTGACTGCATAAAGCAAGGTGGCAGAAAAACAGAAAGCTCCTTAAGGAGCTTTCTGTTTTACTGTAACCTTGCTTTAAGCTGTAGCCTGTCATTTTTACACTCAATAAGCCTACTTTTAGTGATCGTAAAATAAAAGTTTTACATGTGCAAACAACGCATGTGTCGTCTGCTTTATCGCAGTCAGTATAATAATGTTTCTTGTGCGAAAGAAAATGTATAAGATTGTTTTATTCATGGTAGGGGCGTTAACAGTTTTGGCATTTAATCTGGAACAATACTATTTTACTATCCGTCGGTCTTTTATAGAAAACAAAACAATTGAATCAATACTGATTACGTGGCATTGCATAATGGTAAGAAGCTACAGAAACGACAGTGCTCCCTCTTTACAACGACACCAAATGGGAGACAAAGATTGTGTGCGTTGTTCGGAGGGAGTCGTTATAGGGAGGGACATAAGCTTACATTTGCAAACAGCTTGAATCTAGATTAGACGCCGCATAACGAGCTGTTTGTCACTCGTCACTAAGATTTTTCCTGTCAAAATGTCCATTATGTAACTTTGAGAAAACCAACAGACGACAATTTTGCGCAATTGCAGCCGTGAATAGGTTGAATATAATTTTCTTGTTGGGGGAAAAGCGACAAGTGCTGTTGGAAGGAGGGAATCGCTGTTGGGAGGGATGTTGTTAGAAAGGAACACTGTAAAATGCAATATTAAGCGTCAAATCTGGATCCATCTTGTACATATGTAGTGATGTGAATAGTTTAGAGTAATGAAGGTAAAATAGTTAACAGATAAAACATGGGTTACAAGACCCTGTCTGATTATTGCAATTACAGTAGAACCTCTCTATTACGACCACTAAAAAGAAGGCTAATTGTCCGTTTTAAGGACAGGTGGCAGCTTAAAGTAATGTGAAAGTGAAACAGAAAGCTCCTGTAGGAGCTTTCTGTTTCACTTTCACATTGCTTTAAGCAGTCACCTGTCTTAAACGACTAATATTTGACACAACTCAGTGGTCGTAATAGAGGGGTTCTACTGTAATTCTCTCAAAATGTTTACTGGAAGATTACATTATTGATACACACGGCAATGTGTGTCCAGTTACAGCAACACATTCCATTTGAAATAGCAAGTATTGCAGACCCTGATGAGATACCGCGTAACGTGGCGTCTCACCAAGTTCTACTCTGTCTGCCGTTAGTGTTGAAATTTTCTAGGCTAATTTAGGTTAACATCTAGCAAAAGTTAAGCAATTTTGTATTAATTACATGTATTGATACCAACTTTGACCAAGATGAGACACGGCATCACTCGAAGTTTCATCTGGATCGAAATTGATTGAAAGTTTAATGGTATTTGCTATAGGATTCGGCAGACAAGTCTATTCCGAGAAATGCTGAGAACAGATTTAGCAGACACAATTTGCGTAGTGTGCTGGAATTGAAACAGATGAGTTAGGATGAGTCATAATTTAGTAACTCATAACACTTGGGCATCGCGGAAAGCTATTTTGGTCGCATGGAAGCAATTTAATTTTTAAATTAAAATTAACATTAACCCGTCTTATCATTGTTATGATGTTTCATGTTTCCCATTCCTCGTAGGAGTGCCGTTTCAAAAGTATACAGGGCAACTACAAGTTGCTAATAAAACTCCTTAGATTTCCCAAATTTCCAGCTCCGATTTTAGGAATCCATACAGAAAGCTTCTAAACACTGTAAGGGCCATACCTTAAGCTACAAAATCCTAAAACTTGCTTAGAATTATCAAATTGACAAAATCGCGACAATGCAGTAATATGGATTATTTGGGGTAAAAAAGCGGACCTATATGTCAAATCATTGGAAAAGCTTCAGAGTACTCTTTGGTCCACAGTATTGGCCATGATTTCATTAAACTAGCTGAGAATAATACAAAATCTAGGTTAAGTATGAACATGGTGTATGTTGGATTAAAAGTTGGTTAGAAGGTCAAATCAAAGAATGGCTTCTGAACACTTTATGGGCCATATTTTCAGTACAAACTTCACGAAACTAGCTCAGAATAACTATTTAGACAAAATATATGTTTTCCATCTATAATTTGGAACTCCCTTGAATATTTCATGGTCATGCCAATTTACTTTTTATTAACAAGCCAACTAATCAAAGAACATTTATTTCCAGTAACGCAAGCACTATCTTGATAATCTGAAGTGTAACCATTATATCTGTCTACAGGCGGTCTCATTGCCATAGATAAGATAACACGCGTAAGTTTAACCTCAATTACATCTTGGAACTTCTCGGAACACATTACAACTAGGGCTGATTATTGCGACTAAAATCGTTCTCACGATGATTATCGATAGTTGAAAAGACTAGATCACGTTATACTACCGATAATTGGTTTCAATATTGCAATACTATCACGATAGTTAATCACACATTATACTATTATTGTATTGCAATGAAAGAATATGAATAAATATGAATACTTTTTTATTCTAGAAGACGGTTGCTTCAAGTAGGTTGAAAGTGAAACAGAATGCGCCTTTAGGCGCATTCTGCATTACTTTCAAACTGCTTTAAGCAACCATCTGTCTGTAATATTGAACACAAGCTATGGGGTGAAGGATTAAATGAGACTTTATAACATACTTGGACCAAAATCAAATACGCCATCTCAATATTCTGATACAGTTACTTATAAACAACTTTTACCACGTTTCTTTGCTAAAAGTTATAGAGGTCCAACTATCTATAGTAGCTCGAAATATCATCGATATTATCGATAGTTTAATTTTGTAATCGATAGTCGATTATCGTGACTTCAACTGTTTGCAAATGAAATTAGTATATTTTGAAATGATCCATAGTGTTGAAAGAGTTAAAGTGAAAATACTGATAGTAAGATGCAGCGTTATCATTTGCTGAAAGCAGATGCAACTGGTTGAATGAATTTTATGATTTTAGAGAAACTTTTTTTTTGCATTGCATGATTACACGCATTTGCCCTTTAGCGTTAATTCAAACAATTTAACCATTTAGATGACTCAGACGGCAGAGCATCGAGTTATAGTCGCATAATCATGTACAGTGCTCCCTCTCTACAACGGCCCTCCCAACAACGAATCCCTCCTTACAACGACCATTATTGCAGCTCCCTAAACAGAACAATAATGTATAACGCCTTTACTGCTGAAATATCGTCTGCTTCAAATTGTCGTCTGCTGTTTTTCTCAAAGTTACATTTTTGCATCAAAACCTTAATGAACAGTGACAGACAGCTTGAATCCAGATTAGACGCCGCGTTACGCGGCGTCTGATCTGGATTCAAGCTGTTTTCAATTGTATGCCATTTCCCTCCCTATAACGACTCCCTCCGAACAACTCACACAATTTCTGTCTCCCAACGGGTGACATTGAAGAGAGGGAGCACTGTAATATAAATCATTTATCCTCGAGACTTCAAATGAAAAATTCAAGTTTTCAATTAAGGTTTTGCAAACAGTCTAGAGCCATACCAGACTCCGAGTGATCTGGTGTCTAATTAGGCTCTCAACTACAGTGCTCCCTCTCTACAACAACGTCCAATGGGAGACAAATACTGTGTTTTTTGTTCGGAGGAATTTGTTTCCGGGAGGGATAATTAATACTTATAGTCTATAGGATCCCTCTGATCAGTGTCTACACTGTTTGTAAATATAAAGCAATATTTATTAAATTACCCAAAATTTGAAGTAGACTGGTTCATGTTTTGGTTACTAAAAAGACCCGCAAAGGACCCTATAAACCTCAAGAGTTACTATGTTTTGAAAGAGCTAAGTACTATACCGTGTACCAGTACTCTGTACCGAGAAGTTAAAGATTAAAATGACTTTTAGATGGCTATTCTCTATCAACCCTGTCTTTCTAATGTACTACTATACTGTGTGTCTATATGACATCAGTGTCATAACAACGCTTAAAGACATTTCCCTAGTCCTTTGATGTTCTCGATGGTCGTGAACGAAACTGTAAAAGCATGCATCATATTATATACCAATTTCAGTTTGCTTTATTGAGGCCCAGACATACTCATACTCAAAAAGTTTTTTTAAATGGTTATTTGTAATCAAACTATCAAATATAACAGCCGGGCCGCTTCAATGATTCACAGTAAACTGTCTGACTAGGGATTATCACCAAAAGTAGGTCAGGAAATGTCTTAAACTATAACCAACTAATCAAATCGACCCCGAACCTGTCCAGGCCAAATGTTCAACTTCAGTTGCAATCTAAGTTGCAGTCTTAAGTATTTGTACATTTTGAATTGGTTGGGTCATAACCTGTTCAATTTAATTGTCATGATAAGCAATTTAATCAACCACTAAAGTTCCAATACCAGTGCCTCCTTATATCTACATATGCAGCAATACTAATTAGCATGGCTGTATACTATAGAAGGTTAACCACAATTTATGTAATGCACTGTGAAAGGCTAGTGGTATGCTAAAGAAACTGGTTTCATACCCTTTAACCCTTTGAACCCTAGTCCCGCATATAGGCGTGCTTTTCAAACAGTGTACATGTGAATAGTACACTTGTTCTATGCAAACAGTGAAGACCCTGATCAGAGGGCTCCGAAAGGAGCCCTCTGATCAGGTTCTTCACGGTTTGTCACAATGCCAAACATTGACAAAACAACCCTTAAAAGTCAGAAATGGACTAGACTAAAATGGAAACTGGAATTTTCCATTTAAAGTTTCAGGGAGGAAAGAGTTAATGCTCAATTATTTTGCAATGAAATGGTTTAACCGTTCAGTGATTAAGTTGATCCTAATTCAAACTGTTTGCAAACTGACAATGCAATGAAGACCATACATCCATGAGGATGCGAATCTGTTTGATTTCTGATCACACTCGTCTTCTGTTCCTGATTAACCATTTCAATACTAAGTAAATCTTGTGGGTAATTATGTTTCATTGTTGATCCTTTTAGTTACCAAACCATGAACCAGTTTACTTGGAATTCTGGGAAGTTGAATAAATACTGCTCTAAATTATCAAACAGTGTAGATCCTTATCAGAGGGATCCTATAGGACCCTCTGATCTGGGTCTACACTGTTTACAAATGAGTATATTTTAAACAGTTCCATAGTGTTAAAGAGTTAATACTGAAGGTCATTGAAACTCGTTCAAATATTTAAAATACAAGACATCGCCTTACTAGCTTCGACATGACACCTTGTTGACATATACCGTGTAGAGACTAGTATTACCGGAAATAATTAATATGGGAAATGACTGTAACATTATACAGTCTGAAGATATACAAAAGATCAAAGCAGTATATGAGTTTAAAGTGCAGTTAAATATTTTTTTCTCACACTATTACAGTCGAAACTCGTTACTTCGAATTTGATTAAATCGATCGTACCAGTATTTCATAAGTTGAGTTTCGATGAGTCTATATCTTGCTTAACCCTTTACCTTATAGAAGCGACTTTTAGCACATTCATTTTATTCATCCGTTGAAGAAAATAGTTCCAAATTATACCGTAATGAATATGTGTCATATTTAATACTTTCCTTATTCTAGCAGTTAATAGATTAAAGCAGGCTGAAAGTAAAGCAGAATGCGCCTTAGGGCGCATTCTGCTTTACTTTCAACCTGCTTTAAGTAGTCACATATCTTCAATACTAGAAACAATGCTATCAGGTAAAGGGTTAAGTCGAAAGTACCCGTATTTCAAAAACTTAACATAGTATGTTCGAACTAACGCGACTTCGAATTATCGAGTTTCGACTCTATATTGCGTTTTGCAATACATACTCGAATTCGAATGGCTTAGGGATACAGTACTGAACCTTATTAAATTAAATTGATAATCGCAAGCGAATTGCCATCGAATTGCCATCGAATCGGGCGCTTCAAAAAACAAATCCTACGTTTGAATATTTTTAAGCGAATTTTCCGAAGTGGTTGTGACACAAATGGAATCGAACAAATAAATGAAAGCATATTTGCGAACATTTGTGCGATACACCATTCAAGAAAACTTACCCGAGGGTAAAGTTAGTATTTTGAATCGCAAGCGAATTGCCATCGAATTGCAACCGAATTGCCATCGAATTGCAAGCGAATCGCAAAAATTGTTAATTTAATAAGGTTCAGTACTGTAGTACTGTTGAAAATAAAGCTCAATACTATTCGATTAAATTATTTGAAGCGTCTTCGGTGGATGAGTAAAGGGACACACACGAGATTGTGGAAGCCGTCTTAAGAAGCTTTATGTATAAAATATTAAATTAAATTGCCATCTGCTCTTTGTGACATTTTCAACACACACACCAGAAGTCATGTCCATCCAACCGGCAGTTGGTTTTTATACAATAGAGTTGAAGTGGCAATCTTGTTCTTTGAACACGAAACACAAACGTTATTCATAGAAATGGCAGGTTGTTGAAATTCATAACGATTACCTTGGTGGCGAACAGTTAATGTTTGGTAACTGGTGAAAGCGCGCCAAGTTTGCAGCTCGGATCATGAAACGCCCATTTACTACCAAATTACTCTTTCGCCCATGAGACCATATTCTGTTACGTAAAAATATCACAGAACAATCCCATGCAACAAATTTATGCCATAAATTGCAGTGAATAACGAGACAATATGTCGCCCTTTGATACACTCCGGAAGTAATAGGCCCAAACAAGTGTTAGCCGGAAGTCATTTATTCTTCGGGTCCTTATGTCGATTTGGAGTATTAAGCTGAGATAGGGTCGGGACTGTAAACCAATATAATCAGGTCATGACTCCACTGGGAATTGTACCAAACAGAAACAGCATTTAAAACTACCTGTCCTAAAGTAGGTTTAGGTTTTGTTCATCGATTTCATTTGGCACCTCTTAATATGATTGTACAGTGTCCCTTCACTACAACGACCCCACCTGAACAACGATTCCCTCCTTACAACAACGCTTGTCGCTGTTCCTTAAACAAAATTATGTCAAAAATTTCATGGTTGCAATATCGTCTGCTTAAAATTGTCTTCTGCTGTTTTTCCTCAAAGTTACATATTGTACATTTTGACAGAAGTATCAAAATGACAAGTGGCAAACAGCTTGAATCAAGATCTGACGCCGCGATATGCAGCGTCTGACCTTGATTCAATCTGTTTGCAAATGTTATTCAATGTCCCTCATTATAACAACTCCCTTCGAACAACACCCTCGATATTTGTCTCCGATTGTATGTTGTTGTAGAGAAGGTGCAATGTAATGTAAATAACACTTGATAAACAGCTCACTGCAACACAAACGCATGTCATAGTAATTAATCAAGAAGGAGCCAGATGATCGCTTTTTGATATATTGTTAAAGTATAATGACCACCAAAAGTGTCGACCGGAAGTAATTAATTCTTAGAGTACTTTAATCGATCGAGTTTGTTTTTGCAAACAGTTTATATCTATATAAGAATGCTAATATACTAATTCTGCGTCTGATCAGGCTCAAATACTACATGCAATTGAGTTCAGATTGTCAGCAGACAAAATGTTGACCAGATTACACAGTTTCTGTGTTGCGGTGCCGTAAAACCCAACTCAATCAATTAAAATGCTAACGCTTAAACCTTGTCGTAAGATGTAAGACATAATGCATGGGGGTCGTCACGAAAGCGACTTACATTTACATTGTATTAGCTTATACGTTCATCCATCGAGCACACACTAGCAGCTATGATTTCTTGTCAACGAATATTATTTATATTATATGTATATGTGTAATCACTAGAAACTGTAAAGTTTACGTGAAATAAAATTCTGTTCTGTTCTGTTCTGTTCATAACAACGCTGTTTGTTTGGAAAAATCTGTGACCAACGACATTTATAAATGATGTCATGTATTGAAAAACCTAATTTCAATAGAGCTTTCTAAGTTTTCGCTTACGGTTGGAATGCAAACAGAGCGAATGATTTAGGAGCGACATGCATTGTAGTTTGCCGTAAGGGATTTCCGTAGTTTAATTTATTCGGTTTTCAAAAGCTGCATTGTACAGTTCTTCCTCCTTAAAACGGCCATCCAAAAAATGATTTCCTCTACACTACAACGCTTGCCGTTGTTCTTCAAACGAGACAATTATGTCCAACCTTTTTAAAGTCTGCAATATTGTCTGCTTATAAAAATTATTGTCGTCTGTTGTTTCCCTCAAAGTCACATACTAGTATTGGACATTTTTACAGAAAAAATGACGAGTAACAAACAGCATGAATCCAGACCAGAAGCCGTTTTACGCCTGGATTCAAGCTGTTTGCAAATATAAGCCAATTTCCCTCCCTTTAAAAACTCCCTCCGAACAACACACACTATCGTTGCCTCCCACTGGGTGTTGTTGAAGAGAGGGGGCACTGTAGAGAACAGTTCGTTTAAGACTTCGCTGGTCTAAATTATTAACTTCTAGTCTCTCTATGGGACCACACTGACTTTCTTTGTGAGAACTATTTCTTGTTTGCGCCTGAGGACATTTTAATATTTTAACGCCTTCGAAGACTTTGAGCCTGATAGGGTGGAACAAGTCATCGGTTAGAGTTAACTTTGCGTTAAATCTTTAACTTGGGAAAGCAGTAGTTTGACATGTAGTATTTCAATGTATGGAGCAAAAAAAACATGCGGTGTTCCAGGGGCTTTCAGAACACATACTTCATTTGTCAACCTCCACTACACCTGCCCTGCGTTCAATAACGAATGCGCTTCATGGCGGAGATGGAGTGACAATGGAGAACGACAAAAGCATGCCATGTTGAAGGCACTTGAACCTGTGGGTGCCCTGAGGTAAGCGGACCGTGGCAAGGCGTCACGAGGCGCTTTCGTTAATGAAAGCAGGGCTGTAGTTAGCTGGACGTCGCGATGAGACTGATATACTGTCACAGGCGACGTAAAATCAAAACAAATAAAAAATAAAACAAAAACTGCGCTATCTGTCCATTAAGCTGGCTTGTGTCTTAAACACTTTCATCGTGTTTTAATATCGTATTTTATATTTAACCCTTGCACTCTCAACGACGCTTTAAAGCGCGTTTGCAAACAGTTTGGGTCCTAATCAGACGCCACGTAACGCGGCGTCTGATCAGGACCCACACTGTTTGACACTCTTATCGATATTGACTACGTCAAACAACCTTAAATCTAATTTGAAACGTGTCTTGCAGACAACAATAATGAAGCAGATAACAAAACAGCGGTGAAGGGGTAAAAATCTCCCGAATAGTTTTTTTGATCATAAAATATTTAAATAGGCGATCATCTTGTATAAGACAAGGGGGGCTGTGTGCGCTCATCGTGTTAATCAAACCATTGATACCCACCAACAAACAGTGTAGACCCTGGTGAAACGTCATTAATTACAGCGGTTCATCAGGATGTGCACTGTTTGCTATTTCCAATGACTCTTTCATCATATGATTCTACTGTGTGGACAAACACGGCAGTTTATTCAATCTACAGCGCCCCCTCCCTACAACGACATCCGATGGGAGACACAAATTATGTGCTTTGTTGGGAGAGAGTCGTTATATGGGTGAAATTGGCTTACCTTTGCGAAGAGCTTGAATCCAGATCAAACGCCGCGTGACGCGGCGTCTGATACGGATTCAAGCTGTTTGTCTCTCGCCATTAAGTTTTTTCTTCTGTCAAAATGTCCATTATATAACTTTGAGAAAAAACAACAGACGACAATTTTAAGCAGACGAAATTGCAGCCGTGAATAAATTTGACATAGTTTTCTTGTTCTGGGGAAGAGCGGTAAGCATTGTTGTAAGAAATGAATCGTTTTTGGGAGGGTCGTTGTAGGGAGGGAGCCTTGTATAACGGAATCTTCCAGGGAGTACACATAGGTAGAGTACATTGCAGTATCTAGGATAAATGTGGTAGGGGCAGATCCGCAACTGATTACAATTGCTTTGGCATTGTTTGCAAGGAAATTAATGGGCGTAAAACGAAAACAATGGTACATTATGATACACTTTTTTAATTATCGTAAACAACAAGAAGACACACAGCAACAATAATAAACATTTTTAAGGATCCTTTAAACCCTCAAGTACTCACGATGCTTCTGGTGCAATGCGAGCTCGAACTAGCGACCCCTGTGTTACTAGTCAATCGTGTTACCGCTAGACCACAAATCCCCTACTTTGAATTTGTTACAATGTCGTCGATTACGAAATTTATTTAGCGTATAACTCTGAAGCCAGTAGGGTCGTTGTTTAGAGAGGAATAAGTTCTTGTTTCTTTTAAATATACATTTTGCAGACATTAATTTCGACGCAAAGAAGTTTTATTCCAATGTTTAAAGCGATATCTCGTTATAGTGGCATATAGATAAACATGTATCTCGGCCCTTAGCAGACGAATGTTTTATTAACATTGACTACTAGCCTGCTAAGTGTGACTTCAATCCACAATACAGCATCTTAAACTGTTTGACGCTCGTTCAAATAAATACCTAAAATTGACTTTTAGAAATAGAAGCAGACGACAATTGTTTAAATTTGATGATGTCATGGCAGTGAAGGAGTTAAACGTAATTTAACGCTGAATTGCCGTCTGCTTCAAATATGTCGTCTGCGCAAAAACTCCAAATTTAGTTTTATACTTTTTCAAACTGAAGAAACGTTGAATATTTTACGAGGCGCCTGATCTGGATCCAAACTGTTTGCAAAGGTTAGCAAAGTCATGCTTAGCACTAATTACGCTTGACTGTTTTAGATGATACAATTCAAGAAGACGATAACACAGCACGATAAAGGTTAATTGTACGCATGTTTTACACGCCTGGTTGTTCGCAAGAATGCAAAATGCAATCCGGCCATGTTTTTTATACAGCACCGTTCAAATCAAAATGAGCTACCGTAGGATTGGGGAAAAGGGACATGCCTGCATAATATAGGGTATATGGTAAAAGAAATACAGAAGTTCCTAAAGGAGCATCGGCTTTTCTTTTGTCCTGTATTCAGATGCTTTTTGTTTAAATATCAACATGCGGCCTACTTTAGATGTCGCTTAACCCATTTGTGCCTAGCATCACATAAAAAGGAACATACTCGTAGATATCGGTGAACAGTTTAGACTCTGATCATATGCCGCATGATGCGGCATTTGATCAGAGTATACACTGTTTGCTGATAGGAATTTCATTATAAAACAAAACGAAAAGAAAAATTAGACCAGGCATCCCTTACATCAATAATGGACTAATCAAAATATAAGCATGGAAGAATCCACTGGCGCAAATTGGTTCAATGATATTCTTCATTATGGATGTATATTACTTGATGCTTTTGCTGTTCATGTAATTTGTGAACCAAAGTCGAAATAAAATTTAGTTGAGTTGAGTTGAGTTGAGTATTACCAGTTAGGCACAATGAGTCAATACGTTATTAGTGCAGCATCTTTGCAGATGGTATGATTTTACAGTAGATAATGTGTTATTCTTTCCCAATAAACGCGTTTACGCTAAACCTTTTATTTCAGTTGCAAACAGTTTGTAGCCAGATCAGACGCCGGGTAACCCGGCGTCTGATCAGACTCCAAGCTGTTTGTCACCAAGATAAACATCAATTATCAGAATTGACCAAAAGTTGCACTTTTCTACGTTCTAGTGTTTTGCGTTTGCGTTTCGTTTCGTTTAAACGGGAACGAATAACATTTTCTCCACTGTACAGAAAGATTAGCTTCCTAAGCATGGTAAGCATGATTGACGAGACCTGATGACCAAGGTGCTACCATAACACATTAGTTTCAATGAGGTAGATTTTGTTCGTTCCCATTTAACTCTTTCAAGGCCAAGTTTAATCGTCTGCTTTAACCCTCTTATCACCAAAATGTCGTCTGCATTGGTAGTGTCGTCTGCAGCAATTTTTAAGCCAGATTTAGGGTTTTTTTGGTGAAGAAATATTGACATTTTGAGCGGCGTCTGATCAGGATACAAACTGTTTGCCAAGTTGCCTTATGGCGCCATTGGCAGTGAAAGGGTTAAACGGAAATAAACGCAGAAATAAAACAATTAAATGAAATGTAGAAAATGACAGGTTCACTCTAAATAGGGATCATAGTATCATAAAGAAAGTAAATAATTCAGATCAAGATTTTTCGTTTGCAGATGGATCTATATCTGAGAAAGGAAAAGTGTAGCATCACTGCACTATTGGCGACACCTTTTTTCAAAGAGTTGCTCATCTCCCTGCATTACATTTTTCACATTTAAAAGCATCTACCCATTTCTATTAAAATTGCTCTTTCATACTTCTAGTCTGTCCAAATGAATGAGTCAGATGGTGTAGCAGATTACTCCTGGCTCCGAAGTTATCAAGCTTTTGATTTGAGTCTAAACTCGTTCCCAAGCATTTGATTGGTCGGATTTGAGCCTAGGCTCAAATCTGACCAATCAAATGCTTGGGAACACACACAGACTATACTGAAACGCTTTATAACCTCGGAGCCAGTATGGCATTACTGCTTTAATTCTTCAAACACAATAGACTTGTTTAGAATACAGTGCACCCTTTCTACAACGGCCCTCCCAACAGCGATTTCCTCCTTACAACGACGCTTGCCACTCTTCCCCCAAATAAGACAATTATGCCAAACCTATTCACGACTGCAATGCCGTCTGCTTAAAATTGTCGTCTGCCGATTTTCTCAAAGCCACATAATTTTGACAAAAAAAACCCGGAATGACGAGTGACAAACAGCTTGAATCCAGATCAATCGCTGCTTTACGCGGCGTCTGGTCTGGATTCAATCTTTTTGCAAATGTCAGCCAATTTCCTTCCCTATAACGACTCACTCCGAACAACGCACTCATTTTTTGTCTCACAAGGTGTGTCGTTTTAGATAGGGAGCGCTGTATACTCATTAATTTGCAATCAGTGTAGAAACATAACAGAGAGCTCCTATTGGAGCAATCTAATCAGGGTCTACGCGTATAATGCTTGCCAATTTAGACCAGTATTTGTTAACCTACCCGGAAGGTTCATGTTTTAGTAATTAAAACGCTCAACAAAGGAACTTGTAACCAACAACAGTTATTTAGTATTGAAAGAGTTAATTTCAGACGCTTTTATGTAGTCTCCTGCTTTAAAGGGTTCAGCCTCAATAGTCTTCATGAGTGTTGGTAATTTATGACAAGTTGTAAGTTTTCATTTCCTGGAAATGAACAGTGGTGGGAAATACCTTAACCCATTCCCCCATAAATACGCATTTTAACGCCTTTATTGTATTCAGCCACTGAAGAAAATAATTTTCTTTTATACAGTCATAAATATGTATCATAAGAAATAGTTTCCATATCTTAGCAGATGATAGCTTAAAGCAGGCTGAAAGTAAAGCAGAATGCGCCTTATGGCCTATTCTGCTTTACTTTCAACCTGCTTTAAGTAGTCACCTATCTTCAAAACTAGAAAAAGGATATGGATTAATGGGTTAAACGCATTTACAAGTGCTTAAACAAATATGTACATTGTTAGCAGTTTGTTTCGATTGAACGAGTAAGTATGTGATGTTGACGTTGTCCCCAGTGTGTTCAACACTAAACTAAAGCTAAGTGAAGTAGGAGAAGCCTGTTCTTTGAAAAACAAAACACTTTAACGCTATTTTAGGAAGAACAGGTACTTCTGAAGTTGTTGAACGTATCGAGAAGAATCATGAAAAAAACAATTATTAAATTTCCTTAATGCTTAGTCATTTTCCTAGAATCCAATGACAAATTTCACATAATCATATAACTAAAACGTGTGTTTCCGATGTGTAGAGTAGGAATCTACTTGAAACAAGATGAAAATAAAGTACATACATGTTTAGGAGAGTTCTGCCTTTCTTTCAGTACATTTTAACGTCAGCGCCTGTTTAAGATATTCAACAATAAATAAGTCTCAAGAGAAGACAACTGAATTCGTACACATTATTTGTTTCACTATCTAGTTCTTATAGTAGTGTTTATTCTTACATTATTTTGTTGGTTTTTAGCAGTATGGGAGTCATGCATGCCCTTCAAATAGCCTATAAGGGATACATCCTCCATTCGGAGTTACAAACCAACAGTTGAACAATGACACTCGTATCTTTGTTTTGTCGGTAACATTTAATTTCCCTCTTTTTAATCGAAATGAGCCGTGCCATGACAAAACCTGCCTTATTGCATTGCAACATTGTACAGACCAAGTACCGTTGTCATCACAGGCTCAGTATCTGAGTCTGGTCTACACTACCAAATACCGTATACTTCATATAATATAGCTACAATGCTTGTGGGTGTCAAACAGAGTAGATCAAGACCGACCGCCGCGGCCTAAATATACATTGTTTGCAAAGCAATAAGTCATGTTTTCTCATGTCACGGCCTAATTAAATCATTACTTGATTTCTATTACTCAGAGAGATAAATTCTTTACCTGTAATTTTCGAAAGTTTCACACTTCCTTTTTCGGCACTGACTCTTCAACTAGTGCTGGCCCCGAGGTTATAAAACTTTAAACGAACTCTGTGCTCAAAACTCAGTTTTGATCTCATGCTCTAGTTTTTACATAACATGCATTAACTTATTTCTGTTTCCTCATTTGGATATATCTTTACCATAGAATTATGTATGAAAATACTCGTTGTATATAAAATGTTCGCCGGAGAATTATGAGCTGAGAAAAGTTCTGAGTTTTGAGCACAGAGTTCGTTTTAAGTTTTATAACCTCGGGGCCTGGTCAGGTGACCTGGCTTGGTCACCTGACTCAAGGGGGGGGGGGGGGGGGGGGGGGAGGAGGTAGCTCTAGGTCCTCGTCCCTGTTCAGTGATAGTTGCCGCTGTCTAATTTCAATGGCTTCCTTTACTTTTCTTTTCATTAAGGTGTTCTCACTGGTCAGGATTTTGGTACTGTCTGATTTGAATTTGTGTCCGGTGTTGTTGCAATGTTCAAAAATAGCTGAAGAGTTTATGATCACATGTTCTTTCATTCTTGTTTCTAAAGATCTGCCACTTTCCCCATTATAGTCTTCCTTGCAGTCCCTCTGATCAGGGTCTGCAGTGTTTTCTTATTTTGTAATATATTGTAAATAGATGCTGGGAAACGGATAAGGCTTAACTGAGAACTTGCCCATTTAAAGATACAGAATAAAAACATTATTTAAGTCTTGCTAATGCTGTACAGAAAACATTGATATCATTTCCATATACACGAGAGCCAATGCTTTTTAAATACAGCAGGTCTGTTTTTCTTACGATACAACTCAAATGTATTTAAAAAGCATCTAGTTGATGCCTATCAAACTAATGTTATACCAAATTACTTATATCGTCCTGTTTCATGACGGTTGAGTAAAGCTTACAGATTTCGTTAATGAGTTGTGTCAAAATGAAATAAGATTGCATGAAAGCCAGGATTTACGCTTGCAACATTTACCTTTTGTAGGAAAAGGATATGTTATATCTTAGGGTACAAATAAGACATAATCAACATTAAGACTTCTCAGTAGTTAACCAATAAGGCGGCAGAAGTCGCCATAAAGTGATTTAATTCTAAATTTAAAAAAATGTGACGCAGTAAGCAACAAGTGTAGCGTTCATTGGCACTAGAATTTATGCAATTTGTTGTTACATGCAGACCTGTAACTATACTCATAAACAGTGTTTGAAAACGATAAACAATATCCCACAATTCCTCGAGTTTTTCTATACTTGGGACCAAAGGTCAACGCTTTGGTGACATGCAAATTTTATATACCGGTATTAAATACTTGTGTTTTTAGTATTGAATTTATTATGAACGATATGGATAGACTCATATGTTGCGAGCCTTTTGCCATAAACATGTCATTTTATCAAATGACTTCAATACATTAAGGAATTGATATTCTAAGTATCACATAAACAACAAATGACAATAACTTTTCCTCAGCTGAAAGGATAACGATTCGCTGTAACTGTTATTTGGTTTTATAACAAAAACTGTTTCTGTGTTTAGACACTTGGAAATGTTTATTTTACTCATACTACTCCAACTTTGTTAAACTAAACTGTGTTTAGCTCACCTGAGTCAAAGGCTCAAGGTGAGCTATTGGGATGACCCTGTGTCCGGCGTCCGGCGTCCGCCGTCGTGCGTCGTGCGTATGTGCGTCGTCGTTAACAATTGCTTCAAATGACATCTCCTCCTATACCGCTTGACAGAATTCAACCAAACTTTACAGAAATGTTCCTTGGGTCAAGCTCTTTCACATTGGTTCAAAGAATTAAAAACAATCGAGAACTCTGGTTGCCATGGCAACCAAAGTGAAAAAATAAGGAAATCTTAAAAAATCTTCTTCTCAAAAACTGCAAGGGCCAGAGCTTAGATTTTTGGCACATAGCATCGCCTACATGGCCTCTATCAAGTTTGTTCAAAGTATGCCCCTTGGTTCAAAATTGGCCCCGCCCCGGGGATCACAGTTTTACAAAGAGTTATATAGTGAAATTTTCAAACGTCTTCTTCTCTGAAACTTATATGGCCAGAGCTTTGGTATTTGGCATTGGGACACTTCTAGAAATCCTATACCAAAATTGTTCAAATGGTTCAGGTCGGTTGCATAACTAGGTCACAAGAGCTAAAAATAGATTTTTTTCCATGAAAACTTTAAAAAATTTCTTGTCTGAAACTACAAGGACCAGAGCTTAGATATTTGGCACATAACATCGCCTACAGGTCCTCTATCAAGTTTGTTCAAATAATGCCCCTGGGGTCAAAATTAGCCCCGCCCCGGGGGTCACAGTTTTACATAAAGTTATATAGAGAAACTTTCAAACGTCTTATTCTCTGACACTAATATGGCCAGAGCTTTGATATTCGGTATGAGCTATAATCTCAGGTGAGTGAAACATGCCCCATGGGGCTCTTGTTACAGTCGGCGTGGTAATACAGTATTTTGGTGATTCGTATTACTATATTATATGCACACTGTGTCATATTATTTATACATGTGTATAGCACTGTATATTTTGAAAGTTTTTGAACTTCCGACGTTACCCCATAATGACGTCATGTCATCATATCGACGTACATCTAATGCCGAAATATAAACTAAGCGTCAAATAATAATTTTAGTCAATAAGAAAAACAACGTTTAGATTAAAACTTACCTGAAACAATGATTATCAGTCAAGTCGTTTCCCAATACATGTATTTAATCTTGCTTTTCTTTATTTTATTTTAAGACAGACATAAGATAAACAGTGTATAGGCTACAGAGTTGTGACTCTACAAATATGTTTTTATAACAGTTCCGTTTTTGTTTAAAGCGACTCGCAACCAGATGGTGTATTTGCAAAAATAAAAGAAAATACTAAAATAAAACCAAATGTGTAGCATTATCGTGCATCTGACATTAGAAAAATATGATCAGTCTAAAAACATCCTTAAGAAAAGTCTTCAAATCTTATTTTTTTTTTAGATATTTTTCCATCACTTATCCGTTGAGTCGAAAGACGCAACAGAAATTGATCACGGGCTCTGACATAAACCCGAGCCGAATTATGTACTCTTCATCGTTACACACTGACGTACGTTAAATCGATACCAAAGATATGAATAGCCCGGTGGTCGAGTAGGCTAAGTGGATGACTTAATTTGCTACTCTGCCCCCGCATGCCGGGTCCCGGGTTCGAATCCCACCAAAGCTCAATAACTCTTTTTGATTGAAATACATTTTTTAAACAGAATTTTTTATCCTAAACTAATTCTTACCCGTTTATATAAGCGTTTGTCATATATTTACAAATTACTATTTTTAATGCTAAATCTGGTTAAGAGCCTCTTTAAAGTTCTAAATAAAATTATACGGCTTAGGATAAGAATTGTCGGGGGTCATCAGCAGACCTTGTAGAGGAAATAAACTCTACATTTAGTGGATGTCTATCGTCAAGTTTAACAGAATTCATTGATATATCCAGATGCCTTTCATTTTGCACTTGGTAAGATTTCTGTTAAAAATCCCCGCTGCTATAACAGTGTCCGCTTCGAAATTGTCATATGCTGTTCTTTTTACCAAAATTAACAATTTTGGCATTTTGACGGGAAGATACATCGTAAGCAGTGGGAAACAGGTTTGATCCAGACCAGACGCCGCGTGACGCGGCTTCCGATCTGAATCAAAACTGTTTGCAAATGTAAGTCCTATTGCAATCAGCACACGAAGGGTAACAGAGCTCGCCATGAGGGGTATTCAAAACGTAATGAGACGTTACTTTCAATTTACCGATAAAATGCATGCACAAGTGAACCCCGAAGATAAACAGGAAAGTTGAGAGTAAACTCTTTGCCCGCTGATGACGAAACCTTTATAACCCTTGCAAACAGTCGGGATGCTACTGATCGAGGTCTGATCATGATCCAAAATATTTAAAATTCTGATTCTAATTTGAAGAAAAAAAAAACCACACACATTTTCGAATATCCTTATTTCAGAACAGTAGCAGAAGACAATTGTTCCAGAACACGAACTTAACATTCAAAGTGTTAACTGTTATACAGACAGCATGGAACCCACTTTTTAACCGTTAACCTTCTCAATACCACCATATCGTATGCTTTAAATAGATTGCTCGCTTTATTTCTCAACCGTTTTGAGTGAAAACAGGAACTGTTTCACAGTAAGTGACGGATGCTTCCAGATACGTTTTGTTATTGTTTGCAGGACAGTAAATATAACCAACCACAACATTTGAAAATGTGTACGCGACACTCAATCAACCCAAGAAATACTAGCACACCAAAGTGTTATCTTTAGCTGAAAAGGAATTGGAAATGTGTTCTGAACAAACATTTTTGTAACTGAGGTCAATGGTCACAGTAAAACCTGAAAATCGCACAAGATGTACTCACGCATCAAATTTAGTGTCCGCTGTTGATGTGATATAGAAAAAAAGTTTCGGACAAGTGAGGTAAACTGTCAAGGTCAATGTTACGGTGACCTGGAAGTGATACGAGCACTACGTTATCCCAAGATGTAGTGACACTTTAAATTTGGTATTCGTAGCTGATGTGTTTTGCACTTTTGATCAGTATAAGTTTTCGCTGTAGCTGAGGTTAAATGTCAAGGCCAATGTCACAGTTACGTTAAAACTGTACAGTATAATTATAATCACACATAGATCTACATGTATTTTGTTTCCCTGGCTGATTTGGTTTAGAAAAAACGGCACGCGAAATATCAGAATCAAAATATCGATATACTCACACACAAACTGTGGTATCCTTCACCCTTTCCCATATCTATAAAGACGCGCCTTATATAATTTATTCCTCCACGAAAGAAAACACATCATATTTATACAGTTATGAACTATTTTCTATATTCTAGGAGATGTTAGCTTAAAAGCAGGCTGAAAGTAAAGCAGAATGCGCCTTATGGCGCATTCTACTTTATTTTCTACCTCCTTTACATGTAAGTGGTAACCTGTCTTCAAAACTAGAAACAAGCTATGGGGTAAAACTCATGCGGTGTAGGATATAAACCCCGGACACGTTTGTTCTATGAGTGTGATCAAATGTCTAGGTAATATACAACTAAAAATGGTATGGGACACTCAACCAATCCAAGATGTACTCACTCACAAAATTTGGTAAACCTATCTAATATGTTTTAGTAAATATGCTCCAGCTTTTTTGCTATGATTGCTGTCAAAATTCAAGGTCAATGGCACAGTTTGGAGTTAAATAAGATGCCAAGATACTGAAAGTCTGATTTTAATCGACACTTTTTAAATATTTCAGTGACGTATACCCTGTCGGTAAACGAGTTTAAACGTCATCGAAGCGTTTGACACAATAAGGCTAATTCCTCTCCTGAATGCCAATGATACGGAGATGCCCCATGCAAGAATTTCACTAGTGAGAGTGATAAGAGTTTCTTTATCCAAACATTCCATGTGTTTAAATACCTTTAATGTAAACAGTTTGAGATAAATGTTGACAGCTTTAAAATGTACCAATTATATGAGACATGGTCTATCTTTACATGGTTGACGGCAAGCTAAAAATATAAGTTTTGTATTATACATCAACAACTACGTGTACTACTACAGCAATAACTTCTACAACTGATACTTCTTTTTCTTCTACTACTACTACTACTACTACTTCCACTACTACTACTATTACTATTACTACTACTACTACTATTTTTCTACTACTACTTCAGCACAAGACGTACCAACATTTGTTATGCGTAGCTGATCATGCTATGTGGTGTACATGTAGTAATATGCTCCGGACAAGAATTTGAGCTCACAAGAGCAGAAAGTGCTCAATGTGAGCTTTTGTAATACCCGTCTGTTCGTTGTCCGTCAGTCAGTCCGGGCTCATAAATCGATAGTTGTTTGAAGAAAATAACACGCCGCATAAGTGAAATGCATTAACCTGACCATCCCTTGTGACATTAAGTTGGTCATTTCTTGTGACAAAACCTGTCTATTCGACTATTAGTGGGCATAGGGTTATGGTTAGCTTCGATACCATTCCATTTCAAATCTAGAGCAACATGAATATTCTGTTATGCGGCTAGTCACGCAAAATTTATCGTCTTCTTTTTTTATGTCGCATACGTCTGGCTGTCCGTATTTTCGTCAAACATCTTTTCTGAAACCAAAAGCCCCAGTGTAACTAAATTAGGTCTGAAACATACTGTTGGTTGAGTTTCTAAAGTTATTCAAAGAAAGTGGGTCAGACCAATGGCAAACGTGCAGAAAAATCCTCTTCTCAGAAGAGACTGGTCCGATTATTACATGGTTTACACTAAAATGTGTCTAAGTAGATAGTCTTGAGAAAAGCTGTTCAACGAATGGTGATCCGTCTAAAAAGTGCCCGCCAGAGAGCGTGGTCATTTTCTGCGTTCGGTTATATCGAATTTCAAGTTTGGTACTATCTAGAATGGGTATTTGTGGTCGTATCTTTATGAATTTTTGTCAGTGTCATATTCTTGATCAAATTTATGTCATACATGAATATAGATTATGCTGGATAGTTAAGTAAGTCAGAAGGTTAAATCGCAGGAAAAATCTTTGGCCACTTTAGGGCCCATATTTAATCCAATCTACTTGCAACTCGATCATCACCTTGACACAATCTTAGCAATGTAGTAATATAGACAACATGGAGCCAACAAGTTGATGAAAGGATCAAATCATAGGAAAAACTTTGGCAGTTCTATAGGACCCACATGTGTACATAAACTAGCTCACAGCGACCATCTTTGTGGTGTCAATATCAAGGTCAAAGTGGCCTGAAAATGTATACCGCAACTCCTCCATTCATAGATGTACTCACACACAACTGCTGGTATCCCTAATACATGTGATATAGAAAATATGCTCTGGACAAGTTTTTTCTTCTATAATTGAGGTCTAAGGTCAATGTGGCAGTGACCAGAAAATTGTTCGAGACAATCCGCCATAAAACAAGACATATTCACCCACCAAACTTGATTTCCCAGCTGATATGGTATAGGGAATATGTTCCGAACAAGAGGTATCCGGGCCTACGGACAGACGAACTGACACATACACACACATAGGTACACGCAATTAAATTGCTATATGCTGGTAAAGCTATATATATGTGTGTTTTTGTTTTGTTTTCTATTTTATGAGGGAGATGTTTAAAAAAGTGTGGCAATGGAAATAGTTTGAAAATAGATTTTTTGTAAAACAACATAATCTATAGGTTATCTAAAACATGGCAAATATTCAAAATCTCCTGCTGTATGAGATGAATTTATTTTGATAAAAATCTATTCTTAACAATGTATCAAAATAAGCTGCCTGCATTAAAGTTCCACTTTACGATCGTGCCTTAGATGCCACAATGAGAACTGTCACTCTAACCCCGCGACCTAGATACAGCCGAAACTCAAAACTTTGAACCCGCTTCAATCAACTTTACAGTATTTCATTAGCTTAAGTCGAACATACCGATATTTCGAAGTTAAAACGTGGCTTAGCCACTATTAAACTTTGAAATATAGGTATGTTCGAACAAACGCGAGTTGGAATTTCCGAGTTTCGACTTGGTCTAATATTAACACTTTCCATGCCGATGTTTACTATCTGTTTTAACCCTTTCCCCCATAGAAGCGCCTTTTAGCGGATATGATTTATTATTCCGCTGAAGAAAATAGTTCCAATTTAATCAGCCATGAATATATAGTATATGGAATATTTCTATATTTTAGCACATGGAAGCTTAAAGCTGGCTGAAAGTAAAGCAGAATGCGCCCAAAGGCGCATTCTGCTTTACTTTCAACCTGCTTTAAGTGGTCAACTATCTTCAATACTAGAAATAGGCTATCAGGTAAAGGGTTAACACTTTCACCGCTATAATATCACCTGATAAATGACAACTGTGGTCTAAATTATTCCAAATATAGACTTAAAGACACTGAGACCAAGCTTTAGCCAATTTATGTTTGAAAATGGATGCCAGTTGCCTTTTAGGATGACTTTAACTAACCTTTAGCCAAGTCGAAATGTAAGAACAAATTCGGGCTTACCTCTATAAATCGCATCGCACATATTGTGATATTTCAAAATAATATATTGTGGATAATAGGTATATCATATTCATACATCACAACGTTTACATTTGATACGCAATTTTATTTTTGAATGCATATTCTGATAAGAATTCAAATCAATATCTTTATAACTATATACAACGTCAGTCGGTAGAATGCATATCGAGTTACAATTGCGTTTTTATTGGAATCCATTAGCCCATTTCATATGCATTCCACATAAACCCACGTATGCATTGGCATTTCTCAGAAGATGCAGTGCTTCCTCACTACAACGACCATCCCTACGAGTCACTCCTAACAACAATGCTTGCCGCTATAACTCCAAAACAAGACAATTATGTATAACACTTTGACTGCTGAAATGTCGTTTGCTTTAATTTGTGGCTTGCTGTTTTTTTTTCAAAGTCACATTTTAGTAGACATTTTGATAGAACAAATATAGCGAAGAGTGACAAACAGCGTTACGCGGCGTCTGATCCGGATTCAAACTGTTTGAAAATGTAATCAAAGTCTTAATTTTCTCTCCGTATAACAACTTCCTCCGAACAACATACATAATCTTGGTCTACCATTATGTGTTGTTGTAGAGAGGGAGCACTGTATGTGTAGCGTGTTCAGTTACAGTGGAGAATCTGTTATTCTTTCCCAATAAACGCGTTTACGCTAAAACTATTATTTGCAGTGCAAACAGTTTGGGGCCAGATCAGACGCCGGGTAACCCGGCGTCTGATCAGGCTCCAAACTGTTTACCACCAAGATAAACAAGAATTATCAGAATTGTCCAAAAGTTGTTCTTTTCTACGTTTTAGTGCTTTGCGTTTGCGTACGTTTGCGTTTAAATGGGAAAGAATAACAGATTCTCCACTGTACCACTATTTGCGATTTATGTTAGCAGTTTGTGTCCCGTGTGCAGCGTGAAGAGAATAGTAGAGAAAACGTATTCTTTCCAAATAACCGCGTATACACTTAACTCTTTCCTCCCTGAAACTTTAAATAGACAATTCCAGTTTCCATTTTAGTCTAGTCCATTTCTGACTTTTAAGGGTTGTTTTTGTCAATGTTTGACATTATGACAAACAGTGAAGACCCTGATCAGAGGGCTCCTAGGAGCCCTCTGATCTGGGTCTTTACTGTTTGCATAGGACAAGTGTACTATTCAAATGTACACTGTTTGCAAATGACGCCTACAGGCGGGACTAGGGTTCAAAGGGTTAAACTATTATTTTAATTGCAAACAGTCTGGGGCCTGATCAAATGCTGGATAAGCCGGCGTCTGATCAGGCTCCAAACTGGTAGTCAAAATTATCAAAAGTTGCTATTTTCTTTATTTCATTGCATTTGCGTTTGCGTTTGAACAGAATAATAACGTTTTCTCCAGTGTATTTCAGACAGGTAGCCAACACGCAGTCGATGGCCAACAACGGCCATCGATTTCTTTACTGAACCTACCGGTGGTCTATCCTTACGTAACGGACTTGTAGCACAGAGGTCTCTGGTTTGAGATATCGCTGCACCACTAACTTTACTAATGGTCCGTAGGATGAACTGGTAAACCGAGTTACCATGTGGCGGTGCTATGTACACCTGGCATTTTAAAAGAAACAGAGCTTTCTCCGGCGGTGGCATTCCATCTGTATCCGATCTGTACGTGCACCTCTCAACAATACTCTATAACAACTAACGCATGGCTCCAAGATTATAAAGCTTTTGAGTTGAGTCTGAAGTCGTCCTCAAGCAATCGATTGGTCAGATTTGAGCCGAGCGAAAACGTCTTTATCCAATATAAACGAAAGTGAGCGCAAATTGAAGGGCAAAATATATAAGGTTCTTGAAAATGGCGATAATGCTTTCTTCAAATTTAAGAAAATGGTATCGAACTTGATTAGACGCCGATGATAATGGCTTTTATGTGGCCAAAAGGCGACTTTGCAAACAGTTTGGATCCTCATCAGACACCTCGTGACGCGGTGTCTGATCTGGATTCAAAATGTTTGATATCCGTATCACATTTCTTCAGTCAAAACAGCTAAGTTCACGCAAAAATGAAATAGTTGATGATTATGTCGTAAGTGTGATTTCTAGTCCATATTTCAAACACAGTGTTCTATGTTTGCTCACGTGAGACAAGTTATATTGAGTCTAATATATATCAGACGCTACTTGGGATTGAAATACAGTAAAACCTCTCTATTACGACCACTAAATTTTGATATTTGTTAGGTGTTTAATGCAGGTGACTGCTTAAAGCAATGTGACAGTGAAACAGAAAGCTCCGTTAGGAGCTTTCTGTTTTACTGTCACATTGCTTCAAGCTGTCACCTGTCTTTTTTACTAGCAATTTTTCGCCCTTTAAGTGGTCGAAATAGAGTAGTTTTACTGTACATGTAGTTGTTCAAACACAAACTGGTGTTTATTTGGAAGAAAAAAAACATATTACCTACTGTTACAACAATTCGTCCTTAAATATACAGCCAAAACTCGATACTTCAAACTCGCTTAAATCAATCGTACTAATATTCTATTAATTGAATTTGATAAGTAGGTCTAGCTTAAGTCAAACATACCCGTATTTCAAAGTTAAAACGTGGCTAAGCCACGTTTTAACTTTGAAATATGGGTATGTTCGAACTAATGCGAGTTCGAAGTATCGAGTTTCGACTGAATATCTATGTCATGATAAACAAAGGTTACAATATTAAACAGGTGTAATAAAACTAACATCTGTGTTTATCATAATGATACCATGAGTACAATAAATGTCAGGAAATCTCTCATAGCATGTTTAACATTGTGCAGATGTCATTTAGTTTACTCAAACAGATGTCTATTTAAACCCATTCACTCACCTGTATTTCTACACTGATACATTAACTATGCCAACTGTTTTCGAAATTTTGTGACAACCTTTTAATGTTTCATCCATCGTTGTACCTTTAACATTGACCCCAAGGTTATAAAGACTTTGAGTTGAGTCTGAGGTCGCTCGCAAACATTCATTGGTCAGATTGGAGCAAAAGCTCAAATCTGTCCAACCAAATACTTGAGAACGATACATGACTCAACTCACTCTTTATTACCTTGGGCCCTGGAAAAGATTTGCGGACGACTTATTTTAAGCAAGAGTAGATTAATACATACCAACCACGACTTCTTTGACATTACAAACATTTTGGATTCAGAATGAACAATACTCGGCGTCTGATCAGGACTTCAAATTGTTTGGTTCCCGAATCTTTATTGAAAATTCATAGTATTTTTAGTTTGAAGGCAAAATGAAAACAGCCATCTATTCGCAAACGAAATAAAAAAACAGTGAATGGGTTAGAAACTGTCTAACAAAAGAAATTAACCCTTTCCCCATTAAAGCGGAATTTAGCACATTTATTTTATTCCTCCACCGAATAAACATTTCCAATTTACACAGTCATCAAAGCAGATGATAGCTTAAAACAGGCTGAAGGTGAAGCAGAGTGTGCCTTAAGTTACATTCTGCTTTACTTTTAACCTGCTTTAAGTGGCCATCTGTCTTCAAAAAACAGGTTACTGGATAAAGGGTTAATACCAGGACTAACAGGTTTTCTTAGGTATATCATGCATGCACTGCATTTTATTTCAATTGGACACCTGCATACATGTAGTCCTACTTAGCCTCAATAATAAAGTAGTTCACTAAGTAAATCGTAAAAGTTATCAAGCTATTTGTATTGCAAGGAGGGTATATGAGTTTTGATTTACTATGTATCGTGTAACGAATATATTAGATAAGTGGCATATTGTTATATTGTAAAAACAAATGTGCATTGCTTTATTAATCTAGCTATAACACTATATTCATTTTTGTATTTTACAGGCTATGCTCTGAACTGGAGTCGTTGCACCTTACATTTCTTCGCCAGAAAATTTCAAACGAGACAGAAAACGCCAGTACAACTAGTGTGCGATGACAACGTTCAACTCGTGTGCATTGTTAGGAAGCACGTATATATTACATTGGAAAACGACATAGAACAGACGGACACTTTAACTAGTAAAGTTATAGTAACAATTAACACAACATTCCAAGTTAACAAAAATGCTTTCATTGAATACATTCCACAACCAAAATTCTGTACTTTATTTTGCGATGGATTTTCAATAGAGATGGCCAATAAAAAATATTCCATTCAACTTCCACACGCAATTAAGCAGCGGAAAGATACGATAAATGAATACAAAGTGATACTCAGTGAAAAATTAGGTTTTAAAAGTGATAAAAAGGCGAGTTACACGATATATTACGAAACGTTTAAGGATTTTATGTTCCGGAAGTTGTCTGACTCATTTCAAAATGCATCAGTCCAATACAGATACTGTGCATTTCTCTACATTGTTGGTGCATCAGTTCTTACACTACTGTTTGCTACTGTTAAGACAGTGATGTACTGTGAAACGTATTTATTTACGTGGGCTCAGTCAAAAAAATGGAATAATCTACAATTTTTGTTCATGGTTTTCTTACTCACTTGTACAACTGATGCCAAATATCATACCGACCACAACACGGCCATACAACCTTCCATGGAACCTACTGCAAACATGCAGCCAGTGAATTACCTACACAAACCAACGAGTCAAACAGAAAAGCAAGACATGATAACATTTAGTTCTGTAATAACTGACGGTCAAATCAAATTAGAAAGTATGATCAGAAGTGAAACTGTTAACAATTTAGAAAGTTCACAAATGAGTACAGCCTATCAAATGTTGAAAGAGAGTTCCATTGTAAGTGAAGAGACATATTCCGTGAATCAGATATCAAATGTACCTCTGTTTTCTTCAACTGTGATAACTTCATCATCTGTGATTACATTAGCGTCTATTTATAATTTAGTTTCGGATGTGGAAAGTGTTCATAGCAGACATTTAGACCAAAGCAGCTCTACACCATTTACTTACGAACAATTGGCATATTCAGAAACCTTCCCGACTACAGTCATTCCAGATGCCGGCGATATAGATTCAAATGCAAATCTTGATAGTGATACTATTCCACGTGTTCCTGAACAACAAACAACTGGACAAACAGTTTCAGTGAATTCAAAGCCAAAGCAGTTACAAGAAGATACTGCATTAGAGCAAAAGGAAAACCTACATGAAAGAGATCAATATACAAGCACTTTGGATAATTTCTATCATTATTCTAAAATTGCAAATATTGATGCGACACAAACCTTTGGGGCAACGAGTGACAACACGATAAGAATTGTTAATGTCGTGAAAATATTTAAAACAGATAGCATAGAAGAACACGTGTCTCTATCATTTTCCTCAGAGAACATGGACGTCCTTTATTCAAGTTTTCCCCAAACGATCTCATCAAACCCACCTATTAATTCATTAGAATTAGACAGTATCGATCAAACAATGTATGAATCATATACCTCATTCGTATCACATTCACCAAACACTTTGTCGCAGTATTCTGTAGTTCTACAATTAAACTCGTCACTGACCTTGATAAATCACCAAACCGAACACTCTAACTTACAGTCTACTGAACAGGTAGTTATATCATCATATCCAACAAGCAAGGACTTAAACGTTTTAAGTGAAGAGTCTGATGTCACTTTCGGTATAAACAATTACTTCAAGTCCTTACACAATCATGACTCGTTAGAAACAAGTCGGACTTTGTACTCCAATCAACCCTCAAATGACGTTACAGGATATGATAGTGTGCATATCAATTCATATTCTTATAATAATGATCATTCATACCTACCAGTATATATGGAATCGTCTACAAAGTATGAATTAAAAGCAAATAAAGTTCAGACTAAAAACCTACTACGGGATTCGTTCAGGGTTGGAGTTGGATCAGATTCTACATCATTGGAGCAACATGCTTCAGTTTACAATTCACATACACTACATATGTCAGCTGAGCCTTTGAACCCTTCTTACAAACCATTTATTTCAAGTAAAAGTAATTCAGAAAGCACTGAATTCCAAATCAGTTCTTCAATTGTAGAGTTGATATCTGACAAAGTCCGATCACATAGTCTCTCGAATATGTCTACATTCGCACCCTCAGGAGTAACATCTCTAGTAGTGAATTCACAGTCAAACCTAGTTCAAACGTCCACGTTTTCAAATCAACAAACTTCGTTACATTCCCATAGTTCTGTAAGTAATCCAAGCTATACGAATCAACAATCTCTTTATCCATTAGTCAGTACTATTCTAGGACTTGGAGAACAACAATCAAGTGATACAAATTACTTACGTTCCAGTTCACCATCTATCCCATCCCAGCAGCGCCAAAAGAACTCAAATACACTTGCAGATAAAAGCAATAACGTTTATCCATTGCATGTCGCAAATGTTTCTCAAACAATAGCGCGAGATGAAAAGCAACCTTATCTGCAACTCCTATCTACTTCACACGAACCGTTTCAATTTTCCAGTAAAGTCGTTCATCAAACAACTTCTTTCTCAGTGCCGTCATATAAGTTTAACGGTCTGTCAATAATAGAAGATGATTTAAGTTCAACTAGAATATCGCAATTACCAAAAGGTGCAGATGTTGGTATTGAAGAAACTGCAGAGAACAACATGAAAACTGTACATATGGAAACGTATCTGTCTTCAGTGCACTTTTCCATTTCTGATATCAATCCAACTACAACTTTCTCAACCATATATGGTGAAGACAAAACTGAAGATTTTCTCCAGCAATCAAGCTGGTATATTACTGACTCGGATGAAAAAATGAACTCTTTAAATATTTTTGAACACAGCTTGTTATCCTTAAAAACACATCCTTTACCGACTGATTCATCTAACGTTTTGATATCACCAATACCAATCCCTGTACCTTCATTTCCATCAATCAGTGATAATTTCAGTTTAAAAATCAGTCATTCAGATTTGTCGTCCATAATCGAATCAGAAATGCCATCAATGCCAATTAGTGAACATATAGTTACATCTTTTTCGGAAATCGTTCCCTCAGATTTTGAAATAAGTGAGGTTCAAATAACACATCAATCAAGCAAAATCACGTCTGAAATAGTTATTAGCTCACAAACAGTATCAAACCCAGTGAGTACGTATTTTAGAACGCCTTTTGTTGAGTTAAAACACTCAACGACATTGCAAACTGTTCCAACAATCCAAAGTAACAACTCTCCGTCAGAGATTAACTTCGAAGTGGACAGAAGCGGAATAGAAAGTCAAATAGTTTCTAAAAGCTTATTGAGAAGCGCAGAATATGAATTTACAAGTAGTGTTTCGACTTCAACACTAACTAGCACGTATTTTCAACAATCATATGTCATTCCCTTTTCGGGGATAACAACTGAAATATCACCAGAATCAGATGCAAGAAGTAGACCAGAAAGTTTTATAGATACGATCGACACACAGCTTAGTCCGAGTATGCACATAGAAAGAAATAAACATATTTTGGAGTCAACACAAAGTTCATCACAAATACCGTTATCAGTATCACAGAGTCATGCATCGTTTACTGCTAAACTAGAATACACCTCAATAGTTTCAAATCCAAATGTTCTTACTGTTGAATCCATTGCAGAAATAGAGAATACTACTGTTATTTCTCCCGTAGGGCATGATTCGATAATTCTATCATCGGCACCTGATTTTCTGTTCGCATCTGTCCTCATAAGTACACCAAATTATTTTATTTCATCTAAAACGCCTCTGGATATAGAACCAAGTTATCAACCAGACATTATATATAGTTCAACTCCCATTCAAACTCAAATATCCCATTTATATAGAAATTCAGGTACGTTAGCGTCATTAGTCTCACAATCTGCATCAACACAGTCACCTTCGTCTGTAGAAGCTCAAAATAGCCATACCAAAATATGGCAGACGTTCCATCTCGAGAGCCTAGTGTCACAACAAACATCAGATATATCATTTTCAGTCACATCATCGTCTCGAAATGATTTTTTAAGTATGGTAGATACCTCTGAAATTTATCCAGTAAAAGCATCATCCATTCAAAGCAGTCATTTGGTCGATTCTATGTCTCCTACATTAGCTATATCGTCTGCCCATCAAAGTTTAAGTTATAGTATTATTACAGAATCAGCATATATCCTAAGTCCAAGTTATGTTTATACGGGACCATTACTATCCGTTGAAACCAATGATGTTGCATCCGTCACACCAGAAAACTTCACAAACACTGATATATCTAAAGGATCCTCTGAAACTTTCAAAGATAACACACAAGTCTCGATTACTCTTGAAATGTTATCGACATATGTCCCTCGTCCAGATAAAGTCGTATCTGAACTATCAACACGCAAAAGTATGCCCTCCGATTTGACATTTTCAATAACAGAAACAGTTGGTGTTGTAACAACTAAATTAGCATTTTCATCTCAATCTACGCAAGATGATGAAACATCCTCATATACATTACAATCCTCAATAGGATCTGAGTCGTATTTTAGCTTGCTCTCTGACTCAGATGTATTTTGCTCATCCGTCACAGCTTTGCATTTACTTCGATCAACAAACTTTAAAGACATTGATACGACATTTTCTCAACTGACTCATCAGTATGACGATTCACAAGTGCCATCTGGTACGCCCTCAGAACTGAAGACGATGTTTGAAATCACTACTCCTACCAGTACTGGCAGTCATACTCAGTCGGTCAATACATTTAAGTCTTTATTGACAACAAAGACCAAGGAAACAGAACTAGTATATACTGACGAGTCCTCTGAATCAGCTTCTTCGAATTATTTGATTTCATTGACACCCACAGTTAACAAGGCCTACGAAGCTCGTAAGTCATCTCCATACACATATACTTCCTTCCTAACCGATCAAAATTTATTTTCATCATTTTCAATAATTCCATTTTCAGATTGGTCTTTGGAAACGCCTACTCTTCAGCCAAGTATACAGTCAACACCAAAGTTGTATATCAGTTATGTTGCTGACAAATCCTCGTCTGAAACTGAATTAAGAAGTTTTGTATTCAGTGAAAAATTTCTCAGTTTCGATAAACTACAAACATCGGCTGCAATATCTAATTCAGTGCAATATACCAGAACAGTTTCCTCTGACAAAAGCAACATTGATATTTCTGACTCATTCCTGTTACAAGATGGATTATCATATTCTCAAATAACATCATCCACGTCGTCATTGCCTCTTTCAGATGTCATTAACAATTCGCCGGTGATTAAACAACAAGACAGTATATCATTAAATAACGTTTCTTTTACAGCTTCAGATTCATCAAATGAAACAATTATGTCCATAGAAAGCTTGAATTATCTGTTAATTTCAATATCTGAAATATCTTCAAATGAAGTTTCATCTATTTCACTTTTAAACCAACAAATAACCTCGACTTATCTATTTCATATTGATTCCAGTCACTCACCAATACACTCTGACGTACTCGGATTAAGCACACATGATATCAGTAACGTTATAAGCGATTCAACCGATTCACCAAGCATGGCAATTCAACTCAGTTTAGCATTGCCTGTTGATAGCACTTCTTTTAAAACATCGCATGTTTCATCCTTTCCATACCAAGATACATCTTTGAAATACTTAAGCACAGCATCTTTTGTATCGTATGGTGATGAATCGCTGTATAAAGGCGAAAGCCATTCATTATTTTCGGCTAGTTTACCCAATAATGATAACTCTAAAGAACAATATAGTGCAATGAAAAACAATGCATCAACCATGGATAATTTTGTTGATTTATCCACAATGTTCAGCTCGTATCAAACAGAACATGAATCGCCATTTCTGACAGATCCTGGCTCAACTGAAGTACAGAATAGTTACTCCTCAATCGATCTATCTACAGAAATATATTTATTTCAGCCGTTTTCACGATCTCATATCCGCACGCTGTCTACATCTTTTACAAACTTGCCTAATCTGGAAGAGACACAATCTTCACAAAACTCAAATCTCATAACCGATTCCTTATCTTCTTATAAACAGCAAAGTAGCACTTTCACCCAAAACTACCCAATGACACCGTATCTTACACATCCACCATCGAAAATTATACTAGAACCGTCCAGTTTTGTTAGCAAACTATCAGATATGACACCGAAGATGATTAGTTCAACAAATTTTCAGTATATTCCACATAGCGATGATTTGAAATCAACTTCCTTTAATTCATATTCACAATATTCTCTGTCATCAAATCGAATGTTTTCTACTTTATCGGAAAGTTTAGAATCGCTGTCGCAAACAGACGGTATTAATCACATATTGCCAACATCAACTGTAGGCAGTGTTAGTGCTATGAGAAGAATCCAGTCTGCTTTATCTGCAGATGAAAACGAACAATCAATGCACATCTATTTTACAAACACAAACATACCTGGAACGAATGCAGATCACTCCTCTGATATAATTTTAAATGTGAATAACTCTGTTCAACCCCAAAACAAAAGTGATAGCACTGACAGCCCGACACCAACATTAGTGCAAGATACAAATGAATTTCTTCAGTTAACACAAGCATTATCTAATACAAATAGTTTTACTGACTCGCTTGGTTATGGAATATCTAGCACATTGCAAATTATCAAACGTGATTCAAATTATTACACAACAATTTTTACTGCATCAACAGTTAATAATCCGCCAGTTTCCCCCTTTGCGAAAACAGAATATAGTACCACACAATCGTATACATCCTCAAGCTATCGAATCTCCGATGTTCAAGCAAAGGAATCTGCTTTTTTCTCCGAATTCGAATTTTACTCAAAATCAAAAGTGTTATTGGACAGCGCAGATAATAATAGCTTAGTTGGAAGTATGGTTTCTAACGTTGACACGACCAGTTTGACAATTTCGTCCTCCATGCTTGGTTTCTTACAAACTTCACGGGCAAATTCTTCACACGCGATACAAACTTCCTTTGCAGAACCGATACTCTTTACTACTCATAAAGCATTAGAAACTGTAAGCAAGGCAAATACGGCAGTATCCGAGAATCCAACAATTGATATCAGTGAAAGAACATTTCTCAGCATTTCACCAAAGTCTGAAAGTACAATATCGTTACTATCTATGTTCCAACAAAGCATGCCACCTCAATCCGCAAGTGAAAAACTTTCAGATTCCTCAAATGTTGCTGCGTCATTAGCTACACTATCAATTCGGTCGAAAAATTGGTCACAATTTAAAAAGTCGACGTCGGCAGAAAATGTTATTGTCTCCGATACATTATCGATTTATGATATGAAAAGTCAGCTACCTGAAAATTCGTTTTTGTGGACAAGCACATATTCAGTATCCGCATCTCCTATAGCGAAACAGTCTTTACATGAAACATGGGTACCCTCCTTTACAGAGCCTTTGACGTCACAGTCAATTCTGTCATATGATACTGAAGATACGACCCAAGTTCAGCTTGAAACGTCATATCATTTACCCATGTCTTTTTCAAAAACTCCACGGCATTCTTTATCGTTGACTCGATTTCCAACAGATAAAAGTTATACATCCGATTTAAGATTACTACAAAGTGGAACTCTAACACCGTCTGAGAATAGCCCAGGAATGGATGAGATAGGACCGTATTCAAAATCGTCTATCAAACTCTATAGTTCAACTCCTGATTTGGTACTACAAGCTTCGAAGTTTGAAGCATCTTCAATTACGGAATCGCACTTGATCTTCGTTGGTCCGGTAATTTCGGCTACCGCTGATTCTGAGCTGTCATCTAGTGACTATTTACTTGAAACGTCTACCGGTCGTTCGGAAAAGGTATCAAGCATTGTATCTTCAATTGACTTTGAACAAGTATCCGCCGATGGAATGTTCAGTTCGATTATTGATTTTTCAATTACCTCTAAACAGGTGCTAATGAGTAAATCCAGTGTATCTATTTTGACGTCACCTGTTGAAAACCTTTCTTCAACTACCTATATTTCGACAACAATCGTAACACCTACGATACCACCTGTGAAAGAAAATATTGCCATTATTGGCATTCAAGTGAAATTGACAACAGACATCAGAGGGCCAGACTTCGTTCATTCGATTGAGCTCGGTAAGTAAGGAATCAAGCGTTATAATATAAGACATGATAAACCCTTTCACAGTAGTAGGCGACTTCTGTTGACTTTTCAAACAATTTGGATCCTGATCAAAGCTACGTTACGCGGCGTCTGATCAGAATCTAGACTGTTTGACACTCGTATCGATATGTATACGATCAACCCCCTTAAAACTTAATGTCTTAAATAACTTGACTACTCTCGATTTATAGTTTTTGATTACAATGCATTTATAACTACATCAATGAAGTTCGAAAAGGTCTTATTAGTGACATTGTATGAAATAGTGTCCTTCCGTACAGGCACTGTTTCAATATTTGAAAAAACTGTCTCGAGTAGAATTTCTTGTTGTTTTTGTTTTTATCAGCAGCACTGTAAATTCTTGAAGAAACCTATATTTTCTTAAATGATTTTGTATTATTTTACACTCATATATTTACCAATTTCGACAAGGAATATATGAATATTTCTCATATTAATGCCAACACACTTATATGACTCGTAAGTGTTTTTTCTCTGCATAACATCTAGGGGGTAGGATTAGAATATTGACCTTATTTCATAAATAAGCATTATTACACCTAGGTTTCTGATAGGTATTGGATTTGATTTGTTATGATTTTACGTCACTTTTAACAGTATTTCAGTCATATCGCGGCTTCCAGCTTATTACAGGGGGAGGAAGACCCCAGAAGCCCTTTATGCACTGTTTCAGACACAAATCGGCAACTGGGTAGAACCACCGACCTTCCGCAAGCCAGTTGGAAGGCTCCCCCCACCCATGAAAAATCCGAACGACCCGACTGCGATACGAACTCACAGCGATGAGGAGCTTAGTGATGTAAGTCACAGTGACTATACCACTAGGCCACGGAGGCCCCTGATAGTTATTGGAGTATCCTGTCAAGTAAAGCAATATAATTGGTGAAAATGAAATTTTAGCGATTGTTTTTAGCGTTTCGTTTGGATAATGAAAACAGTTTTATAAAAGAGAGGGAAAGTCAGTGTCAGTTTTGCTTCCCAATTATTCTTTTAATTGTTTCAAATTATCAGTAGAATAAATATGATATACTTTATTTATATCAATTTAATGAAATGAAACTTTAGTAGGAATTACATTTCATATCACCAAATTAGCGAAGAAAGAAACATGAAGTAATAAGCTTTAGTTTTAACCTTGATTTTCAGCGGTGTTCACAAGTAATCTAGGGTCACATTTGCTAAAGCCTATATTTTAAAATTTAGATTAATAACCCAGTACTTTCTTTTTATTTTATATTTTTAAAATGGTTAAGTGTATATGTTAAAAAAGAATAATAATATCTTGTTAAAATTTTAATTTGGGTCGTATACATTGATGGTTAAAAGAATATGGGTGGTGTCCTGTATATAATTCCATCGATGAGTAAAGATGCTCTAAAAGGGTTCTAGTGGTTACAGTCACTGTGACTTAGCTCCTCATCGCTGTGAATTCAAATCCCGGTCTGTGCATTTTGGAGTTTTCATGTGGTTTCACCCAGGTGTCGGTTGGTGTATAAAGGACTAGTTGGGGTCTACCTCCACCTGCAATAAGCTGGACGTCCCCACCAAAATAGGTCGGTAATGATCTGGAGGGGAATTAAACCTTCGAGTACTTTAACTTTTCACTAAAGATGTACTAAGGATCTTAAATGGGGAAACGGATAAATCTTCCCGACTGCACAAGGGTGGGCAGAGAACCAGCAATATAATGCATGGGTTTGTATTGTTTTGAAGGATTGTTAAAGTGTTACATGGAAGGCCTAGAGAGAGACGGTAACCATTCACCAAGGGAGCGACGCCAAATTTTCGAATATAGAAACAAACGCGGAAGCCATGCAAGTATTGAGGTAATAATCATAATTTTATTTGTTTTCACTTATATAAGGCTTAAAACGCTTTTCTTTCTCAATACAATTGTTTACGAGTACTCTTAAATTAGTATCAGTACCATACGGTTAGGAGTCAGGGGCCCGTTTCATAAAACATCTTACGACAAATGGTGTCGAAAGTCAAAACTTTAAAATACATTTAATCTCTGATTTCTCTATCTAATCCTATCTTGTGACATCTTTTTGGAATCGTCTTTTCAAGACGATTCCAAAATGATGTCACAAGACAGGATAAGATGGAGAAATAAAAAGAAATTGATACTTTTATAACCTAATTTGGTTCAATATTTTTGACAGTCCAATTGAAATAAGAGTTGCCATTTTCTGCATGTTATGGCACTACGTTTATAGTTTCGTTCGATTATCCCCTCTGTCAAAAACTAAAAGAGAAGCAGGTCGGTGGTTTGGATCTAATGCGCCGCTTCGCTTGAAATAAACATCGTTAAGCTAAAGTATCCATTTGAATTATAGTTAAATTGTTTGTTCTTTGTCTTAAACTACGTATGCAGTTTACAATTTAACTAGGTTGTTAGGGTTGAGAGGCGCACTGAGGATACCACAGACGTTGACGTCAGATTCTACGTGATCGATGGCGGATATTCACTGACAGCAAAAGCTGCTGAAATAATATTTAACAGACTCAGCCTGGTGGAAATGAGCGCTTTGCTTGGGTACCCGGTAAGCTTAAACTCTCTTAATTATGACCACTAAAACGCAGACTAATTGGTTGTATAAAGGACAGGTGGCAGCTTTTAAAAAGCAAGGGGAAAGTAAAACTGAAAACTCCTTTAGGAGCTTTCTGTATCACTGTCACATTGTTTTAAGCAGTCACCTGTCGTAAACACGTAATAATTAACATAGTTTAGCGGTCGTTATAGAAGGGTGGTCACAATCGATAGGTGGTCGTACTAGAGAGGTTTACTATACGTGTAATCTATATATCACTCTCGCATCTGCTTGCAAAGGTAGACACTCTTAGGTTTATCTCTTCGCATAAAAAAATCAATAAACGAAACGAGTGAAAAAATGCTTTGAATCCGGATTGGAAGCTGGTGAGTTCGCAATTAATCAGCTAGAGTCAAATTATTTGTAAATATCTGTCAAATTAAAGTGACAATGGTCGTATTCGAATCATCGAGTTTGTGGTCAACGAAAAGTGGGCGGAGCAAACGCGCGAAGATTTACTGATGTCAACGATTTTGGCCCGACTCGAATAGAAATTGTAGTCAACGAAAACTTTGTACTTCCGGACGAATGGAAATGAATCAAACACCCGTTAAAACAGTCGTAATGTTCCCAATTTTTATATACGCACATAATGCCATGTGATCTGGATCCAATCGATTAATCGAGAGGGTCTTTATGTTAGTTTTATCTAGAGACACTAATCACGTGGTATAAACGTGGTCACGTGACTAAATCAACGCTCGATTTTAGGGTTTGACAACATTTTGTCAACGGAAAACATCAAGTCGTGATTCGAATAGAACTTGTTGACAAATATTCCAACTAACGCGATGGTTGCCCTGATTCGAATACGACCATTGTCACCTGTATTTTACGATAGATATTGGTTCTTTGAATACTTTCCCGATTGATTCGAAACTTACAACCCCTCGAAATCTGTAAAATCCGTTCTGTCAGTGTTGAGTGAACGGATATCTACACAAAGTTTGACCATTTTCTCCTTACTTTTAGGTTGCAAGAAAAGTTGTTGCCCTTGTTTCACCGAGCACACTATCACCTCCACCGGCCGAGCCGTTCTTCACACCTGTAACAATAGTGTTGATAGTGGTACCAGTCACCTTAGTTATCATTGCGGGGATAATACTGCTGTGTCTATACTGTGGGGAACCATCTCGGAGTCAGAGAACCAGTGTCCCTTGGAGCATTTCCAGCCTGGTATTACGTTTGCACCATTCTCTATCTTTCAGTGACAAGCAGTTTTGATCCTGACCAGTCGTCTGCATCAGTTTTCAGTGTTGATTTATTTGTACATTCGTTCAAAATATATCACCAGATTGTCAAATACCGTCGAAACTCGATCATTCGAACTCGCGTTAGTTCGAACATATCCATATTTCAAAGTTAAAACGTGGCTTAGTAAGGCTTTAACTTTGAAATAAAGGTATGTTCGACTAACGCGAGATCGACTTATCGAAATTAAACTTATGAAATACTGGTACGATCGATTTAAGCGAGTTAGAAATATCGAGTTTCAACTGTAGTTTGGAGACATCTAAACTGGATCCAATCTACGTGTATCATGAAATTGTGCAGAATGTTCCTTTTGTTTATTGACAACTTACAAAATCTACCCGACACCGTAGGTGTGTCCATCTGGTTATCAAGTTAACGACGTTACTTCAACTCTAATTCTTTTATATACCGGGTATTTGCTTTTGTATAATCTATCCAATTTCTGTTGCAAAGATCGCAAGGTAAATACACCGTTTACTGACCAAAATGTTATTGGTAGTTTTATTAGTAATTTTCAGTTGTCTCCTAAGACCATTCCATTCTGTTTCAAAAACAGTCAAAACTAACTCGATAATTCGAACTCGCGTAAGTTCGAACATACCCATATATCAAAGTTAAAACGTGGCTTAGTCACGTTTTATCTTTGAAATACGGATATGTTCGACTTAGGCGAGATCGAGTTATTGAAATTAAACTTATGACATACAGAGTTGGTTTACTTATGCCAGTTCGAAGTATCCAGTTTCGACTTGTATGTATGTTTTTGGGAAAATGCGCATCTCCGTGGTGATGAAGAATGTGGAATTCTGCTTTTCTTCCTAGAGCAAGATAAAAGTAAGCAGACATCGCTTGAAGAAACATTCTGATTCACTTCTATCTTGCTTTAAGTATAACATATATTAAACACCGAATGTACGCATTTGTTTGAAGGGTCGTTACATCGAGACTTAATCATGCTGATCTGTCTTTTCTAGAGGAAGCCAACTCTGGACGATTTCGACCTTATGATAGACTTCGAAAATGGAAAGGTTGTCCAAAGGGGGACTCCTACTAAGCAAACCAATTACGTAGCCGTCGAGGAAAATATCTCAGACCAACCAACTAATGCATTGAGCAAGGACATTTCAGCGTTACAGAAAACGTTGTCCGGGAAACATTCAGTTAAACAGAAGGAGGACCGCATGCAACTGGTTGGATTTCAGAAGTCGACCATATGTGAGACTGCCTTAGACGAGCCATCTATAAGTGGGATTCAAACGTCTACTGTTATACCTAGACCTAGGGTACACGGAAAGGATAGAAAGGAAACCAATAATTTGAAAAGTAAGATTGACAACATCTACGATGGTAGGAATCGTAATAAGCCCAGGAAATGCCACGCCCATATACAGGTGTGTGAAGGCCAGCTTGGGCTCAATATACCCCTGAACTCACCAGATGTCATTCCAGAAAACATAGGCACTCTGTACAAGAATGATAATAATGACAGTATAGACAGGGCAGAAAACGCATATTGGAGAGATACGAAACAACGGAATAGTGGAATGGCTCCGATACTGACGAAGAATGAAAGTTATGAAGTGGTTAGCGAAACCTCGGGGATAGATAACGATGTCAGTGACACGGAGAGCTTTGATTCCAAGCAGGCGTATGTGAGTGGCGAGGAAACGGATGATTGTAATGACAATGATGTTGATTTGAGTATTCGAACAAGAACAGAAATGCGTGTTTACCAAAGAGAGGAAATGATAGATAATTCAGACTCTGTAGATGACATAATGAGACAGTTAAGGGAAAGGTCGCCTCTTTGTAAGATTTCAAACGGATCTTTTAGAGCCAGTCGACTACAAAAACATAGAAGATCAGCAATAATGAATCGTGAGTTTGTGTTCCAAGGACAAAACGACCAGTCAAGTGGGCCTAATCGTCGCCATAGCAGTACCGATCATATGCCGTACTCTACTTCACGTGCTCCAAAACTTCCAGTACAAGGCTACTGTGATAAAATTCTTCAGAAACCATTCTACTCTTCCTTGACACTAGGAAAAGTTCCGCGACAAGTTAATAACTTCATAGAGGGAGATCTAGAGGACGACGTGTTCTTGTCTGGAGATGCAGAATCTCGAACGCTGAATCAAACAAGTCTACGAAGCGCATCGTTCAATATTAATACAGATATGACAACTCCAAGTTCAGTAAGACCTACCAATGTGTGTACAGTCCAAACAGAGTATGCTCCCTTGAAAGATGCCTCATCTCCAGACTACTGTGTACCGTGGGACGTTCTAGGACTGCGCTTCCAAAGACAGTTCGGAAGGTAATTTGATAGCGTAAGCTCCCCTATCACACTGTCTGTCTGCCTGTCTGTCTCTCTCTCTCCCACTCAATACAGCGGTAATAATAATTCAGAATTCAATCAACCCATCATTTAAACCCCATAAAAGGGAACACACTGAAAAAAATCCAAATTTTTATCACTATATCAGCACCAATTCTTATGGTGTTACTACTCATTAGAATCGTCTCGTATAACACTACTGTACGCTTGTTTAGGCGGTAATATCGAGCATAACAATCATACAGTTCCATAGATATACATTTTTGACACTGATCAAAGCTGATTTCTTCTCAAATCATTGCCGTAACAAAAAAGCTTACAAGAATAGCTTAAATGCCGATGAAAACATGCGAATTTGTTGTTGGTACGGCAATGATTTGAGAAGAATTCAGCTTTGATCGCTGTCAAAAACGGATAGCTATTGATGTTATGCTCGATAATACCGCCTAAACAAGCGTACAGTAGTGGTCAATGCTGTGTCGGCTGTGAACGAACCCCTGTCCAGTTTTCTGAAATTCAGTGATTCCAGTGAGTACACACAGTTACTGTTGAACGTGCATGCTTACAGTTGGCTTTATGTTATGTTTTTATGGAAGTGTATTATATTAGCTAGACAGAAATGCAAAAAGGGTGTCGTTTCATCAATTATTATTTATGATATGCCAGGTTTTATCGAAATAGGGTGAGAATATACTGACAATCAGTTGTACCCCTTGTCTCTATATATACCTTCTGACGATTTTCCCCTAAAAAATCAATCGTGTCGGGTCCCTGTGCCAAACAAGACATACATGTATGTCTAAGGCTTCCGCTACTGCAATTTTGTCTGCTTAAAAGTGTGGTCTGTTGTTTTTTCTCAAAGTAATATAAGGATATCTCACATAAAAAACGATATGGACGAGTGACAAACAGCTTGAATCTAGATCAGACGCCACGTTGCGCGGCGTCTGATCTGGATTCAAGCTGTTTGCAAATCTGAGCCAAGTCGTGTTCAGCCTTCTAAGGGTGTTATTTTCAATATTAGGCCTACGTCACAAAGAAATTCAACGACATCTATATAAGTACTTCGTGATTACATTTGCAAAAAAGGGCAGTCATCTATTCTGTGTTTACTTCTTACATTGTAAAATCGTCGTCTGCTTCAAACTGCATGTTTTAATAAGACTTTTGGCATTTGCCAGAAGAAAAAATGACGATAAAAAAGTTGTCAACCATTTGGATCGGAAACAGACGCCGAGTCTGAGAATGGCGGTGACCTTGTTATTTGTAGTGAAACAATGAAAGGGCAACCAGTTGCTAACGCATGTTTACGAGGCCTTCTTGTACCAAATAATAACCCTTATGATTACCTTTAAAAATCAATCTGCCGTATTTCCCCCATACAACAGATAAAACAAGAGGGCCTGAACGCCCTGATATCGCTCACCTGTTGTAATGAAGCCTGATTGCTTTACCTTTCTGTTTCACCCGTTTTATCTAAATCCATTCAAATTTGTAGTATAGCATGTAAACAATTTTGCAATACAACCTCATAATTCTAGTAGAGTAGAGTACATCAAGTGCAGGTAATTTAAGAGCCTAAACAATACTGAAATAAAGCCTTTTCTAGCATTTCAAAGTATATCAAGGGCAGATAACTATTGCCACAATCATTAGATTTCAACAATAATTGCACTCCTTCGAGAAATTATAGCTATATACTTTGTGTGCAAGTATAATCAAATTCCATTGAAAACTGTAGTTGCAAGAGTGTAAACGCTGTTAGATATGGCATTTTCAGCAATTCAAGGGCAGATAACTCTTGACCTATTGGTCCGATTTCAACCATAATGCACTTATTTGAAATCTTATGGTCATATACAATCTGAGCAAGTTTGAGAAAGATTGGATAAATATTGTGGCCTCTTAGAGTGTAAACACCCTTAAATATGGCATTTTCAGCAATTCAAAGGTAGATAACTCTCGACCTATTGGTTCGATTTCAACCATAATCGTACTCATCTAAACTATTATGGTCATATACAATCTGAGTAAGTTTGAGAAAGATTTAATAAATATTGTGGCCTCTAGAGTGTAAACAATGTTAAATATGGCATTTTCAGCAATTCAAAGGTAGATAACTCTTGACCTATTGGTCCGATTTCAACCATAATCAAACTCTTCCGAAATCTTATGGTAATATACAATCTGAGTAAGTTTGAGAAAGATTGAATAAATATTGTGGCCTCTAGAGTGTAAACAACGTTAAATATGGCATGTTCAGCAATTCAAAGGTAGATAACTCTTGACCTATTAGTCCGATTTCAACCATAATCGAACTCATTCGAACTCTTTTGGTAGTATACAATGTAAGCAAGTTTGAGAAAGATTGGATAAATATTGTGGCCTCTAGAGTGTAAACACTAAAATTGTTGACGCCGGACGACGCACACCGCACGACGGACGACGGACATTCATGGATTGCAAAAGCTCACCCTGAGCTAGCTCAGGTGAGCTAAAAATCCGAATGCCAAGACCGGGGGCCCGTTTTACTAAAAAACTAAACGGACAATATTTATACCGATTTATTTCTCGAAATTGTGAACAGGGTTTTGCATTATTTAACAGAATCTCTGAGGACTTTTTTTATTAAAAAAGCGTAGGTCGAAAGCATTATTCGAAAGCTAATCACATTTTTTTCCGTAGGAAAAAAAAACTTTATCATTTTGCGAACATAACTTTTAAGATCACTAGAAATAAATAGGTAGAAAAAGATATAGGTTTAGTATGCAACGGTTCAACAAAAGCGCCACGCTATGTACTGTAATCGGCTCGTGTTTTATTGAATACGATGACAGGCGCACCTGCTTCCTGTTTACTTGTTGACATAATTGCCATAAGAACCGAACAATTTTCCTAGAATCTGACAGTTCTACATCTGCATTACATGTTGGTTTCGTTTGTGAAAATGTGAATAATGTATGTAAAATGATGTATCAATTTATAACAGTTATAAATAATGTCAATTACGAAATGGCCTGGCCGTTTTATATTTGAAAAGGAACTTTCTGAAAATGAAATCATCATTGGGCTCGATAAAAGCTCAGTGTTCAATCCAGCTTGGCAGCACTTGGGGACAATTTGACCCATGGCTCTAAAACTTTAGTAAAAGTAGGGGGTCATTCATGAAATATGGGGGTCATCAAAAAAAGACTTGTCAAAATAAGATAGATTGCTTCGACTTAGCAAAGAAACAAACTTGCAGAGAGATGACATGTGCTCCTCATATCATAAAATCATAAACTAAATGCATTGTTCTTTTGACTGTATGTGGACTGAACCTTTTGTTCAATATTTATCTGCTCAGGAACGTCTTCCATGCTACAAATCATGGAATGTGCTCCACACTTGCTCATATGACAGCACAGTGCATGCTGATTCCGTAGAGGCTTTCAAAACAGCCCTACGAGATTATCGCCAATAATTTGGCTAAGCCACCTTTTATCTTTGAAATACGGGTATGTTCGACAAAACCGACTTCGAGATATCGAAGTTCGTCTGTATATGCAAACGAGGCTTCCAAAATCTTTGTATGTTAATGTATTCTAAGTTAATATATTCTAAGCTTAAGCTTTGCATTGACAGGGTTTGTTGTTCTTGGGTCTCTTAGTTTGCATGTTACAAAAGTTTCAGCATAAATGCATCTATTGGGAAAAGATAACATATCAATAAAGTTATAAATAAGTGCGTTCGATCTTGTCCTACATGAGAACCTTGCATATCTCCAGTACAAAAACATACAAATGTATATCCGATGTTACCTTTCTTACCTATCAACTATTATCTGTTCTAAAATAAACAGCTAGGTCAGAACAATCTGACAGTAAGAATCTTCAATTGAAATCATAGCATCTATGATCTTTATTGCTTATAACCCACAAATTTGAAATTATGATTTGAGCTGCTGTCATGCTACTTCTTCTTCTTCCTAGTACAGTTTGCAGACCCTAATTCAAATAGGAACCCTCTGAACTGGGTCTGCATGTTTAACATGGAACAACTATACCATTCACAGATATTTTGTTTGCAACAGATGTGTATACATGTCACTTGCAGGGCTGCCATAATTTGACATGAATAATCCTAAGATTTCCATATTTGCATTTTTCAAGTGCGATTTTACGAATCATACCTTTACCTCATAGCCTGTTTCTAGTTTTGTTGACATGCAACTACTTAAAGCAGGATTTACTTTCAGCCTGCTTTAAGCTACTTTAAATTAGAAAAAAATCCGAAGATTTAAGAAAATTCTGGAGAAATGGCAGCCCTGCACTAGGCTTGCATGTTTCTTCATGGACTTAGAACTTGACTGGGATCCCTGTGCCCGTTTTACTAAACAACTTACGCAAATTATTCGCGTAAGTCAAAATTTTAATTTTTAATTTATATTTTTTATTATTGCTTGCTACAAACAGCAAATAGCCAGATCAGAGGACGCGCTTTTAGCGCGTCCTCTGATCTGGCTATTTGCTGTTTATAAACGTTTATGATCGAAAAATAAGAGTAAAATGATTTTGACTTGCGCAAAAATTTTGCGTAAGTAGTTTAGTAAAACGGACCCCCTGTGCTATATTGTAGTCCCAACGGCCAGCACTACACAGATGGCAGTGAATATGCAGGTGATGAGTTTGAATCTGTGAACTTTAAGAACGAATACAAGAAGAGAGGCAGAAAGAAAAACATTGATCAACTAGGCCCTTTCAATAAAAAGGATAAACACATCACGTCAGAGATGGTAGGCTTTTAAACAATCTAGAAATGTTTGAGGTTGCAGTTTTACATTAATTACACATTAAACCATCAGTATAGCAATGACTGACCACTCAGTGTAATACCAATTTAATTTAACTCATTACCCCATAGCCAGTTTCTAGTTTTGAAGACATGTGACTACTTATAGCAGGTTGAAAGTAAAGCAGAATGTGCCTTAAGGCACATTTTGCTTTACTTTCAGCCTGCTTTAAGCTATAATCAGAGTGCCAACATACATTTGTGAAATACGTGACGACGAGTCCATAGATCAAGGATCAAGGATTAATCTGCTAGAATATAGAAAATAGTTCTTATCATATATATTCATAACCTTATAAATTGGAACTATTTTCAACAGTGGAGATTTAAATTAAAGGTGTAAAAATGCGTATTTATGGGGTAATGGGTTACGGGCTCCAGATAAGGGGGAGAAAACCGAACAAATGTAACATTTTCCCACACAAATCAGCACCAAAGAGAAGAGAAACCTGCTTTAACCCTTCAAACCCTAGTCCCGCATATAGGCGCCCTTTTCAAACAGTATACATGTTAAAAGAACATTAAATTTTGTCCTATGCAAACAGTGAATACCCAGATCAGAGGGCTCCTTTAGGAGCACTCTGATCTGGGTCTTCACTGTTTGTCAAAATGCAAAACATTGACAAAAACAATCCTTAAAAGTCAGAAATGGATTAGACTAAATTAGAAACTTGGATTGTCCATTTGAAGTTTCAGGGAGGAAAGAGTTAAGATATCATCTGCTAGGATTTAGAAAATATTTTCATGACTGTAAAAGTTGGAACTATTTTTTCTCCAGTGGAGGAATAAATTAAAGGCGCTAGATTTAGGCACTTCTACTGTGCAAAGGGTTATAAAAATGTGATGTTAGTGTTAGTCTGATCACAGATACAATGTGAATAGTAAGTCTGACATGTAAGTGTTGCAATTTACATTTAGTAGTTTAATACCTATTGAAACTTGTATTAATTGTTATATAGTTTCAGCATCCAATTGCTCCAGACATGCTGGATCCTGTAACTAAGATGAGCCGTGTGTATAGCCGGCAAGCTTCACCAAAAGTAGAAATTGGACCCCAGTTCAGACCATTGCAGGTCCACCAGATACGAGCACAGCCCAAACGGGAACCATCTCGAACAGCTTCTCCTATTGAAAGTTTTAAGGTAATACACAGTTTAACCCTTTCTATGCTGGAAACCAGTACATGTATATGAATTTTGCAAACAGTCTAGACTCATATCAGATGACTGTTTTAATTTCCCTGGTGGATATTTTTAGTTACCAAGACATGAACCAGTCTACTAGCAATTCTGGGTAGTTATAAAAACACTGCTCAATTGAAATAGCAAACAGTGTAGACCCTGATCAGAGGGCTCATATAGGATCTGGGTCTACACTGTCTGCAAATGTAATAAGTACATTTTAAACAGGTCCATGGTTTCTAAAAGGTTAATTAAAAGAAATATTTAATAATGCTTGTTTTTTTTAAAAGTGGAGTAGAATTCTGGTGTAAGTTTCAAAAGGAATAAAATCTCAAATGGTTTAATCTTAAGAAATGGTTCTCTATGTATAGGTTAAAGCTGCTGAATGTCCATATGGCATTTTGTTACTTTGACATACAAGAACAAAACCTCTCTATTACGACCACTAATTTGTGTCAATTCTGAGGTGTTTACTACAGGTGCCTGCTTAAAGCAAGGTGACAGTAAAACAGAAAGCTCTGTTGGGAGCTTTCTGTTTTACTATCACCTAGCTAGCTTCAAGCTGTCACCTGTCTTTTTTTGTCTTTTATACAATAAGCCTTCTTTTTAATGGTAATAATAGAGAGGATTTACTGTATTAGGTATACTCACTGAATGTTCAGAATTTAGAATAATATAATGATAAAAAAGCTAACATCAAGTTTTGTTCTGGGAAGGTGTGTTAAATATCACATTTTGCTTTGTGTACAAATATTTAACTGAAGTAACTTAACTCATTGAACCCTACAGAAGTGAGTACAGTCGAACTTCGTTATCTCGAAGTCCAGGGGACTGAAATAAATATATCGAGATAACCGAGTTTCGAGATGCGAGTTGTTGAGAGAGATCGATAAATTTACATGTTACCAACGATGCTCAGGCAGCCATTTGCAATCTACATAAGTATAGCGGTAACTGTAAAAAATGCTTATACGTGAAAAGTACATTTAATCGATGAAACTGGTAGGCATTGAACACAAAACAAACTCTCGTTATTTTTTATATTTAATTACCATCTACATAATGGATAATACTTCATAAGCATAGCACATAATACACAAAACATGATAAAACGCATGGGTATATATACAGTTAAAACTTACAACACGTTGTTACAGTCAAACTTTCTTAACACTTTTCATGTTGAATTGTCGTCTGCTTCAAAAACATAATCTGAGAAAATCTTCATTTTTTTCTTTTTTTTTTTTAATTTAAGAAAGTTTGATATGAAGGTCAAACAGTTTGGATCCATATCTGACGCCGTTAGATATCCCCCGGGTTTTATACCGGGTCCTTCACCAGATTGCTCGAGCGTGTGTTGGGTAGACATTTTGTGTTTATGGATTATTCGAAATATTCTGGTATATTTATGTACTGTAAGAATAGTTACTCAAAAGTGTCACTGCGTTTAAAGAAAACAAACAAGGTGTTTGATAAAACTGATTCTTTAATTGCCTGTAATTAAGAGTGAGACACAGTCACATTAACGCCGGTGTTTATTTCATCACCCGACCCTGTGTTTGCAAGGTGTGATTATTAACTGCAGTTACTCGCAAACACATGAAAACCTGTGAAATCGATAATCCAAAGAATTTTCTTTCAAGATTTCAATAATTTTTCTCGGCGATATCGAGACATGAATTGTAAAAATAGGGAACTTCGAGTTCGAGGGACCACACATTGACTTCGACATAAGAAAAAATCGAGCTGAAATATCGAGATAAACGTGATATTTCTATATAGATAAAGAAGGGAATAATTCGGGAACAGAAATTTATATCGAGATATCCGAGATTTCGAAATAAGCGAGTTCGAGATAACGAAGTTAAACTGTATTTGCAAATAGTGTACCTGTGGAGAGTACACTTGTCATACACAAAGAGTGTAGAACTATATCAGAAGGCTCCTATTAAAGCCCTATGATGAGGGTCTGTACTGTTCACTATCTTGGAGAGTACACTTGTCATACAGTTTTTGCTACTTGATTAGGATTTATGTAAATATGTAGTAAAATTAATGGTTAATATTTAAGGCGAACGTCATTTTGAAGCATTTGTGTTTATTAAGCATTTTATTAGCGAAGTACTTTTTGTACAATAGCCCTTACCAGCTCATATTAATGAGCTGCTGTTGAAAAGGGATACAAGGGCTGTGGTAAGTCCGGGCTCAGAAGACCCAAGAGTTATCCTAGAAAGCCCAGATGGGCATGTGACAGAAGAGAGAATAGATGATCTTACATCTGCCCAACCTGATCGAGCCAAAACTCACTGCTTCAGTGTGTCCTTAGATTCAAGATTGGTAAACCTTATTGTTGGCCTATATTGTATAGAATATACTCGTTTCACTTTTTGGTTCATATATCTTATTTACAATACCCATTCTTATTATTTTTTTTGAAATACTTATCATTTTTCATGCCAAAATGATAAAATTATGTTTGCAAATATAGTTGGCATCAGCATCAGTAAATTGAACTTTTATGTAGCTACTTACAAGTTAGTCCACTCAAATATTTGTTAAATGCATTCTTAAATGAAAGTAAATCATATTTGGTCATCAGAGGGAAAGTTTGATAGGAACTTAGCACTATGTGCCTGATTTAGTCTTTTTTTATTATATCTATGGACATACATAGAGCAAGGGAGGTAACAATTAATGATTCTTTAACCCTTTCCCCCATAGAAGCGCCTTTTAGCGGATATGATTTATTCATGAAGAAAATAGTTCCAATTTTATCAGCAACGAATATGTATTATAGGGAATATTTTCTATATTATAGCACATGATAGCTTAAAGCAGGCTGAAAGTAAAGCAGAATGCGCCCTAAGGCGCATTCTGCTTTACTTTCAACCTGCTTTAAGTAGTCACCTATCTTAAGTACTAGAAATAGGCTATCAGGTAAAGGGTTAAGGGAGATGCATAGAGCAATGGAGATAACAATGTCAATGATTCTTTAGGGGAATACATAGAGCAAGGGATTCTTTAGAAGAGATAACAAGGAGTAATGTAGAAGTTTAATTTAGTTCCATGTGGAATCTTAAGTGCCTAGATATTTACATGTAAAGATTATAGTTAAGGGTAGAATATTGGTAGAATGTGGGAATCTAAGAACATGCAGGGCCAAATCTGAAGTGAGAATGTTACTTGTGTCTCCTCCTTATTTCCATTGTGTTTGTTGACTTACTTACTCTTACTTAATTCTGATTTGATTTGTCATCTGCTGCAGGTGTCCCAGCATCTGGGGTAGGCAGCAGGTGGCTAGTTTGTCTAAATCAAATCAAATGTTTTTTTTTATATTAATACTCAGGGTTTTTTTTATATAAAAACTCATACATATAACATTTTTGTCAAACAATATCAATTGTAAATGTATTTTCCTGCATGATTATGCTTTCTGTTGATTTTTATGTGTGATGGTGCATGGACTATTTATATATGGTGTATCATTTACTTGGTATTTAAGTACATGATAAAAACCTCTATTAAGACCACTAAATTGTGTTAATTACTATATGTTTAAAACAGTCATGACTGCTTAAAGCAGTGACAGTGAAACAGAAAGCTCCTTAAGGAGCTTTCTCTTTCATTGTCACATTGAAGGCTAATTGATTGTACAAAAGACTGGTGACAGCTTAAAGCAGTGTGACAGTGAAACATAAAGCTCCTTCAGGAGCTTTCTGTTTCACTGTCACACTGCTTTAAGCTGTCGCCTGTCTAAGGAGCTTTCTGTTTCACTGTCACTTTGCTTTAAGCTATCGCCAGTCTTTTGTACAATCAATTAGCCTTCTTAATGGTGGTCGTAATAGAGATGTTTTACTGTATAAGTATTGTAAACTTACCGTTGATTGACCCTTCTTCTTCATTGTTTTATCGGCAACACTTTTTGTGTGCTACTGTTCTTAAGATACAAACTTATAATTTTCCATCCAAAATAGGACCAGTTTGTCAACAGTTTGGATCCTGATGAGAAGCAGGGAGGGTATTAATGTGTCTTATCTGGATTTAAACTACTGTGTGGTTTTAAGTTATTACAGTTTTACCACTAGTTGACCCTGGAAAAGAATTAAGACAATGAATTTCTTTATTTAGGTGTCAGCTTAACCCATTAACCCATAAATATACCTTTTAAAACCTAAAAATATTATATTCCTCCACTGAAGAAAAATGTTTTAAATTTATACTGTCATGAATATACGCCATAAGAAGTATTTATATATCCTAGCAGATGGTGGCTTAAAGCAGGCTAAAGTAAAGCAGAATGCACCTTAAGGTGTATTCTAGTTTACTTTCAACCTGCTTTAACCCTTTACCCAATAACCTATTTAAAATATTAAAGACAGGTGATCACTTAAAGCAGGTTGAAAGTAAAGCAGAATGTGCCTTAAGGCACATTCTGCTTTAATTTCAGCCTGCTTTAAACTACCATCTGTTAGGCTATATAAAATATTTGTTATGGTAATTGTCATGAGGGTATAAACTGGAACTATTTTTTTCAGCGGAGGAATAAATTAAATACGCTAAAAGTCGCTTCTATAAGGGAAAGGGTTATGTGGTCGCCCATTTTCAAAACTAGAACAGGCTTTTGAGTAATGGGTTGATGCAGACCAAAAATAATTCACAAAATTCTGGTTCTTATAGGTCCATTAGATACCTTTTCATTCATACATCCTTTTTAGGAAGTTGGACTGGCAATTGGCAAATGTAACTTTGTATTTGTTGTGTAATTCTATTTCATTATTTTTTTCTTTTATAAAACTCTGATCCGAGAGCATATATCCACATTATCAACTTTTTTTATTTGATGTTAACCCATTACCCCATAGCTTGTTTCTAGTTTTGAAGATAGTTTACCACTTAAGGTAGCGGTTTACGATCGATACTGCAAGCGGATTTTTCTAATTTTTTGTCGTGATTGATGATTTCCCCCCCAATTTTATAGCTGACGGGTGAAATGATACACATCCCATCAGAATATGCCAATTTACAAAAAATATATTATATTTTTACGATTTTATAAGATAATTTAAAAAAAAATATTTAAAAAACGATATCAAAGCCATCTTTATTTGTAACATGATTAAAATTGCCCAAAATACTCTTAATAAACATATCTAGGGATCCGTGTCTCAGATTTTTAAAATACCGCTTCAAACCTTTGTTATGTAACATCAAAGTTTTTTTACGGTTTAAAGTCGACCACTATTACGTAATGCTTTATAACGGACCACTGGAGCTACTTATAAAATTTCTGAGACACTGTTCCCTCGAGGAGATAATAACCTTTCATCTGCTTTAAACCGCACGAAAATCGAACCCCAACTGCGAAAGTTAGGGGTGTTAAAAAATACCGCTTGCTTCAAATTATGTAATGCCGGAAACTCCAATTAACTGACTGATGTGTCAATAAGCCTCTCGTGACCGCCCGGTATTCAACTATGACCTTCTTTTTCAACAAATTACATGACCCAGCTTATCATCAACCATTTCTTTAAACTCCTCCCCAAATTAACAAAGCCAATCATATAAAAATAACGATTTTAATATGGTAAAAGTCGTAAATCACCTCTGACAGCCTCGGAATAAACCACCTATCTAGTCACGTAATCTACGCAATTGAGGCACCAAACGGGGTTCTGACGCGTGATTTACCGGTAAAATGACTGAGAAAGCGTTTGTTTAAGCAAGAGAGAATTTCGTAACTTGTAGAAAATACCTTTATCTATCAGGATTTGTAAAAAAGTATAAAATGAATATTTTACCAATCATTTTGTAAAACGCTACCTTAAGGCAGGTTGAAAGTAAACCATCTGCTAGAATACAGAAAATGTTTTTTATTGTTATTTGTGACATAAATTGGAAATATTTTCTTCAGTAGGAGAAATAGTTAAAGGCGTAAAAAGGTGTACATGTATTTATGAGGTAATGGGTTAACTGATATAATTATGTATAATTAGCAAACAGTATAGACCCTGATTAGAGCATTCAAAAAGGAGCCCTCAAACCAGGTCCAGCACTGTTTGTTTTACTTCTATTTTTCTCAGATATTTTCTTTAGACAGTTCAATAAAAACTAAAATTAGGTGGAGTTTTTTTTCTTCAAAAGTTGAGAAGTCAATTTGAAAATTTCAGCACAGAATTATAGAGACAAGTAGATGTAATTGTCATTTATAACCAGTGTGCATGTAACCAAGCATAGATAGTTGATGCTGCAGAACTGTGCTCTTTGAAATATAATAATATATAAAACCTCTATTATGACCGCCAAAGCGAAGCATAATTGATTGTATAAAATACAGTTGACAGCTTAAAGTAAGGTGACAGTAAAACAGAAAGCTCCTAAAGGAGCTTTCTGTTTCACTTTCATCTTGCTTTAAGCAGTCACCTGTCATAAACACCTAATAATGATTACAATTAAGTGGTCAAAGTAGAGAGGTTTTACTGTGCATTTATCCTTCTCCTGCTGAGTATCAAACTCATATACAAAACTCCATCCACTGTTAACAACTATTGTCCATACTATTACACTGGCTTGTCAGTTAAGCCTTTAGAAGGGTTAACTCAAACTGTAGTAAGTGTGATGTGGCTCACATTTGCAAACAGTTGGATCCAGATCAGATGCCGCGCTATGCGGCCTCTGATCTGGATCCAAACTGTTTGTCACTCATTATAATTAAATCTTTCTTCAGTTTATAAAAGCTTGAAAACTATTTTTTTTCACAAATGATACTTTTGAAGCAGATCACAGATCTTTCTGTTTTACTGTCACCTTCCTTTAACCCTTTACCCAATAGCCTGTTTTTAGTTTTGAAAATACATGTAGTTGACTTCTTAAAGTAGGTTGAAAGTAAAGTAGAATGCACCTTAAGCCTGCTTTAAGCTACCACCTACCAGAATAAAGAAAATGTTCCTTACGAAACATATTCCAACTGTTTAAATTAGAACTATTTTCTTCAGCGGAGGAATAAATCTTATCCGCTAAAAGGCGCTTATATAGGGGAAAGGGTTAAGCAGACACCTGTCTTAACACCTAATACTTTACACAATTTAGTGGTGGTAATAAAGAATGTTAACTGTAGTTTGTTACTTTTGTTGTAGGAACCAGAGGTTACTCCAGAGCCACAGATGGAGATTGATAGGCCAAGGTATGTATGAGTTGATTTGAACAACAGTGTAACCTGGCTTATCCAACACCTTGGACCAAGCCTTCAAGGTTATAAATCTTTTGAGTTGAGTTTGAGCACGTTCTCAAGCATTTGATTGGTCAAATTTGAGTTTAGACTCAAATCTGACCAATCAAATGCTTGAGAATGACTTCAGACTCAACTCAAAAGATTTATAACCTTGGAGCAAGGTTAAGCCTGAAACCAATGTGTTTAAGACCCAAATGTCAAATGGGATGCAGTTGAACTTCACTATCTTGACATGTTTAAGTCAAACTAACACATATTTCTTTCGATTAATTTCTATATCTGGAGCTTGCTTAAGTAGATCATACCCATACAGATATGTTCCACCTAAGCAAGTTTGAAATATCATAGTTCAGTTGTATATCTAAACCCTGCTTAAACTGCCACACTTTGAGATGCAGGTATGTTCCATCTAAGTTACCGGTAGTGTGAAATACCATAGTTCAGTTGTATATCTAAACCCTTCTTTAACTGCCACACTTTGATATACAGGTATGCTCCACCTAAGTTAGTGTGAAATATCATAGTTCAGTTGTATATCTAAACCCTGCATTAACTGCCACACTTTGAGATGCAGGTATGTTCCACCTAAGTTAGTGTGAAATATCATAGTTCAGTTGTATATCTAAACCCTACTTTAACTGCCACACTTTGATAATTTATACAGGTATGCTCCAACTAAGTTAGTGTGAAATATCATTGTTCATTTGTATATCTAAACACTGCTTTAACTGCCACACTTTGAGATGCAGGTATGTCCATCTAAGTTAGTGTGAAATATCATAGTTCAGTTGTATATCTAACCCTACTTTAACTGCCACACTTTGATATACAGGTATGCTCCACCTAAGTTAGTTTGAAATATCATAGTTCAGTTGTATATCTAAACACTGCTTTAACTGCCACACTTTGATATACAGGTATGTTCCACCTAAGTTAGTGTGAAATATCAAAGTTCAGTTGTATATCTAAAACATACTTTAACTGCCACACTTTGATATACAGGTATGTTCCACCTAAGTTAGTGTGAACTATTATAGTTCAGTTGTATATCTAAACCATACTTTAACTGCCACACTTTAATATACAGGTATGCTCCACCTAAGTTAGTGTGAAATATCATAGTTCAGTTGTATATCTAAACCCTGCTTTAACTGCCACACTTTGATAATTTATACCGGTATGCTCCACCTAAGTTACCAGTAGTGTGAAATATCATAGTTCAGTTGTATATTTAAACCCTACTTTTACTGCCACACTTTGATAATTTATACAGCTATGCTCCACCTAAGTAAGTGTGAAATATCATAGTTCAGTTGTATATCTAAACCCTACTTTAACTGCCACACTTTGATATACAGGTATGTTCCACCTAAGTTACCGATAGTGTGAAATATCATAGTTCAGTTGTATATCTAAACCCTACTTTAACTGCCACACTTTGATATACAGGTATGTTCCACCTAAGTTAGTGTGAAATATCAAAGTTCAGTTGTATATCTTAACCCTGCTTTAACTGCCACACTTTGATATACAGGTATGTTCCACCTAAGTTAGTGTGAAATATCAAAGTTCAGTTGTATATCTAAAACATACTTTAACTGCCACACTTTGATATACAGGTATGTTCCACCTAAGTTAGTGTGAACTATCATAGTTCAGTTGTATATCTAAACCATACTTTAACTGCCACACTTTGATATACAGGTATGCTCCACCTAAGTTCAGTTGTATATCTAAACCCTGCTTTAACTGCCATACTTATGTTCCACCTAAGTTAGTGTGTTTATCATAGTTCAGTTGTATATCTAAACCCTGCTTTAACTGCCACACTTTGATAATTTATACAGGTATGCTCCAACTTAGTTAGTGTGAATATCATTGTTCATTTGTATATCTAAACACTGCTTTAACTGCCACACTTTGAGATGCAGGTATGTTCCATCTAAGTTAGTGTGAAATATCATAGTTCAGTTGTATATCTAACCCTACTTTAACTGCCACACTTTGATATACAGGTATGCTCCACCTAAGTTAGTTTGAAATATCATAGTTCAGTTGTATATCCAAACACTGCTTTAACTGCCACACTTTGATATACAGGTATGTTCCACCTAAGTTAGTGTGAAATATCAAAGTTCAGTTGTATATCTAAAACATACTTTAACTGCCACACTTTGATATACAGGTATGTTCCACCTAAGTTAGTGTGAACTATTATAGTTCAGTTGTATATCTAAACCATACTTTAACTGCCACACTTTGATATACAGGTATGCTCCACCTAAGTTAGTGTGAAATATCATAGTTCAGTTGTATATCTAAACCCTGCTTTAACTGCCACACTTTGATAATTTATACCGGTATGCTCCACCTAAGTTACCAGTAGTGTGAAATATCATAGTTCAGTTGTATATCTAAACCCTACTTTTACGGCCACACTTTGATAATTTATACAGCTATGCTCCACCTAAGTAAGTGTGAAATATCATAGTTCAGTTGTATATCTAAACCCTACTTTAACTGCCACACTTTGAGATGCAGGTATGTTCCACCTAAGTTACCGATAGTGTGAAATATCATAGTTCAGTTGTATATCTAAACCCTACTTTAACTGCCACACTTTGATATACAGGTATGTTCCACCTAAGTTAGTGTGAAATATCAAAGTTCAGTTGTATATCTTAACCCTGCTTTAACTGCCACACTTTGATATACAGGTATGTTCCACCTAAGTTAGTGTGAAATATCAAAGTTCAGTTGTATATCTAAAACATACTTTAACTGCCACACTTTGATATACAGGTATGTTCCACCTAAGTTAGTGTGAACTATCATAGTTCAGTTGTATATCTAAACCATACTTTAACTGCCACACTTTGATATACAGGTATGCTCCACCTAAGTTAGTGTGAAATATCATAGTTCAGTTGTATATCTAAACCCTGCTTTAACTGCCACACTTTGATAATTTATTCAGGTATGCTCCACCTAAGTTACCAGTAGTGTGAACTATCATAGTTCAGTTGTACGAGGGCTGTCCCAAAACATCGTAGACTTTTCTTATAAAATTGTTCGTTAAAATAGCAGAGACAAACGGTCATCACTATATATAAACATAGGGTTTATGTAAACCTGTGTGAAGTTTGAACGTGGTATCTTTAAAACTGACCAGCACAGAGTATTTTGAAATACCCTATCTGTGTAATCCCGGCGCACACTAGTTAACGTTACGACGTTATCGACGTCAACGTCACTCCTTTTCAAAATACTTGTAGTGGTGATCGATGCATTTTCGCTGACGCAGGGCTGCCATAAGTTGATCTTGCAAAATCCTAAGATTTCAAAATGTTCTATTTTTCTAAGGCGATTACTTAAAGCAGGTTGAAAGTAAAGCAGAACGTGCATTAAGGCACATTCTGCTTTACTTTCAACCTGCTTTAAGCTACCATCTGCTAGCATAAAAACTAAAAGATTTCGGAAAATTCCGGAGTAATTGCAGCCCTGCGGACGCACAGCACGGCAAGTTCAAAATGCGCATGCTGGGAAATGTGGCACGAAGCGATACAACCTGGTAAAATATGTTGCTTTTCTAAGTTTGGAAATGAACCCCGGTCACTTCTCTCGCATCGTATGCAATTGATTTGTGTGATGGGTGTTTGCTGAAAAAGTCCTAATCTCTCGAATATCGTCTTAAAAAAGAGTGTTGATACCTTGACACATCTTTCTTTTTCTTCTGCACTTAACAAGCGTGGCACCCATATAGCACCGACTCTCGACATGTTTAGTTTCTCACGTAAAAGTCGATATACAGACAATTTGCTGACGCGAGGAGTTCAGCATTCTATTTCACCGCAAGACGCCGATCACCATTCATGACGCTCCTTGCGTTTTCTACAATGAAACCGTCAATTTCTTCCGGCCGTCCAATCTTTACATTATTTTTTTCAACCCATCCTTCTAAAAATCGCGTATGCTATTTGAACACCAGAAAGCGAGATGCTGATTGATCAATTTCTGTTGATTGTAGTTGTTTTAACGTCTGTTTCTGGATCAAATGCAACTCAAAGCAGTATTCTATGACATTCTGCTGCGCCGCCTTTTCCTCTGACGTCGTCATTTCTGGCGTCTTTAGAACACAGTATCATTCGCCATAACTAGATATCTTATTTTTAAATGACGCTACGTTAACGATTTTTTCCAGGATGACGTCATATATAACAACGTCAACATTCATGACGCAATTTTGCGAAAATTCCGTTTCGAAGTTGCTATGTAGGATGTTGTAAAATGTACCTCTTTAAATCAACCTTTAAGATTTTGGCGTGCGCCGCATAATCTAACCAACAATGAATATTTACAAATAAAATAGGGTCAGGTGTGTTCAGGAACCTTATTATTTCTTATTCAAATGTAAAAATGTTTGAAATAGCATTGGTAAAAAAATCAAAGAAATATTACGTCGGGTTCTTCAAAAAATATATTAGTCCACGGTGTTTTGGGACAGCCCTCGTATATCTAAACCCTACTTTAACTGCCACACTTTGATAATTTATACAGGTATGCTCCACCTAAGTTAGTGTGAAATATCATAGTTCAGTTGTATATCTAAACCCTACTTTAACTGCCACACTTTGAGATGCAGGTATGTTCCACCTAAGTTACCGGTAGTGTGAAATATCATAGTTCAGTTGTATATCTAAACCATACTTTAACTGCCACACTTTGAGATGCAGGTATGTTCCACCTAAGTTACCGATAGTGTGAAATATCATAGTTCAGTTGTATATCTAAACCCTACTTTAACTGCCACACTTTGATATACAGGTATGTTCCACCTAAGTTAGTGTGAAATATCAAAGTTCAGTTGTATATCTTAACCCTGCTTTAACTGCCACACTTTGATATACAGGTATGTTCCACCTAAGTTAGTGTGAAATATCAAAGTTCAGTTGTATATCTAAAACATACTTTAACTGCCACACTTTGATATACAGGTATGTTCCACCTAAGTTAGTGTGAACTATCATAGTTCAGTTGTATATCTAAACCATACTTTAACTGCCACACTTTGATATACAGGTATGCTCCACCTAAGTTAGTGTGAAATATCATAGTTCAGTTGTATATCTAAACCCTGCTTTAACTGCCACACTTTGATAATTTATTCAGGTATGCTCCACCTAAGTTACCAGTAGTGTGAACTATCATAGTTCAGTTGTATATCTAAACCCTACTTTAACTGCCACACTTTGATAATTTATACAGGTATGCTCCACCTAAGTTAGTGTGAAATATCATAGTTCAGTTGTATATCTAAACCCTACTTTAACTGCCACACTTTGAGATGCAGGTATGTTCCACCTAAGTTACCGGTAGTGTGAAATATCATAGTTCAGTTGTATATCTAAACCATACTTTAACTGCCACACTTTGATATACAGGTATGTTCCACCTAAGTTAGTGTGAAATATCAAAGTTCAGTTGTATATCTTAACCCTGCTTTAACTGCCACACTTTGATATACAGGTATGTTCCACCTAAGTAAGTGTGAAATATCAAAGTTCAGTTGTATATCTAAACCATACTTTAACCAGCACTTGGCTTTATCTGAAATCATCAGTTGGTACCTAAGGATGTCAGACATTAGGCAGGTTATACTTAGATAGTCTGTATTCATGCAGGTCAATAACAAATGATGGTAATATTAGGCAGGTTATACTTAGATAGTCTGTATTCATGCAGGTCAATAACAAATGATGGTAATCTCTCAATGACAGATCACCTGTTCTTGCAGAACACTCAGGGTTGGGTCTGTGTTCACCAAACTCCTACTTAATTTATGTATAGTTTAATGCTTTCTTAAAACAATGTAGACCAATATCAGACTGCTCATTAAGGATTTGTCTGATCAAAGTGTGCACTGTTATCTTACAGGATCTGTTCACAATAGTTTGCTCTTGTTTCCTGGGGAAAACTTTCCTTAGTTTATTAACACATGTAATAGTTCAGATGATAGATGCTCAAGGTAGGCAGAGTTTTATTTATAAACGTTCCAAAGGAAAGAGTACACACTTGTGTCAAAACAGTGTGGACCCTGATCAGTCAATTCCTTCATTGGTCTACACTGTTTCAAAAAACTTCAGTATGTGATATATGCATTAGCAGAACAAAGGCTAATACAGTTTTAAAATCGGTATGTGCTAAATGCAGTAGCAGGAGAAAGACTTATACAGTTACATTAGTTTGCAGGACAATGGCTGTTATAGTTTTAACATCAGTATATGCTATATGCATTAGGAGGACAAAGGCTAATACAGATACATTAATATATGTTATATGCATTAGGAGGACAAAAGGCTAATAAGGATTCATCAGTATGTACCCGTACTATATGCTTTAGGGGGACAAAGGCTATTACAGATACATCAGTTTATGCAATATATGCAATAGGATCATCAGTATATGCTATATGCATTAGGAAGACAAAGATTAAAACAGTTTTAATTAACATCAATAAATGCCATAGTCATAAGCAGGACAAAGGCAAATACAGTTTGAACATGTAAAACCGTTTGGCAATCAGTATAGCCCATGATCTGGGAGTTTCTTCTGGCCTTGTTTCTGGATATACAATGTTTGCAACTAAAAGGGATACTTTTTTCCAGCACAGTAAGGGTCATATACATGTTCCTACATGTATGTTAGATACCTGTGTGTTTACCAACACATACTTCCAGTTTGGGTACATTGAAACACATTCATTTTGTTTCAATAGTTAAATACAGTCAAGACTAGATACTTCAAACTCGCTTAACCCTTTGCACCCTAGTCACGCCTATAGGCGTCCTTTTCAAACAGTGTACATGTGAATAGTATACTTGTCCTGTGCAAACAGTGAAGACCCAGATCAGAGGGCTCCGAAAGGAGCCCTCTGATCAGGGTCTTAACTGTTTGTCATAATGCCAAACATTGACAAAAACAACCCTTAAAAGTCAGAAATGGACTAGACTAAAATGGAAACTGGAATTGTCCATTTAAATTTTTAGGGAGGAAAGAGTTAAATCGACATTACTGGTATTTCATATGTTTAATTTTGATTATTCCATCTTAATTAACCCATTACCCCATAAATACGCCTTTTTACGCCTTTAATTTATTCCTCCATGGAAGAATATAGTTCAAATTTATACAGTCACAAATTTTTATCTGAAGATATATTTGCTTTATTCTAGCAGATGGTAGCTTAACCCTTTACCTGATAGCCTATTTATAGTACTTAAGATAGATGACTACTTAAAGCAGGTTGAAAGTAAAGCAGAATGCGCCTTAGGGCGCATTCTGCTTTACTTTCAGCCTGCTTTAAGCTATAATGTGCTATAATATAGAAAATATTCCCTATAATACATATTCATTACTGATTAAATTGGAACTATTTTCTTCAGCGGATGAATAAATCATATACGCTAAAAGGCGCTTCTATTGGGTAAAGGGTTAAAGTAGGCTGAAAGTAAAGCAGAATGTGCCTTAAGGCACATTCTGCTTTACTTTCAATCTACTTTAAGTGGTCATCTATCTTTAAAACTAGAAACAGGCTATGGGGTAATGGGTTAATTCAAACATACCTTTATTTCAAAGTTAAAACATGGCTAAGCCATATTTTAACTATGAAATATTGGTATGTTTGAATTGAAGTGAGTTTGACGTAGCTAGGTTCTATTGTAGTTTCTTTTTGGAAGCAACAGATTATATTAGTTTAGCTTTTTATGAACAAACTGAGACGTTAAATTGAATTTAGCACTCTTAGACTGTCTAGACTTGGTCCATGCCCGGCTGTAGATTTTCCAGGGTTTTTGTCATTTTTCCATGAAAAAAATTCCGTGGAGTATTCGGACTAAAATTCCGCACTTTTTCCGGGGTACCAGGGAAAAGATGCGGAAAAATGAATTGAAGTTCCACCGATTGAAAAGCGCGGAAAAAGTTGCAAATAACCCCGGAAAACCCTGGACATTTGTCCATGGTGGCCGGAAAGTTTTTCCATGGAATAGGTTCCAGGGAAGCATGGACATTTTTCCGTGGTTTTCCATGGAAAAAAATTCTAGCATACCCCGGAAAAATGGCTGAATTTTCCAGGGTTTTCCGTGCTAGGCCGGAAAAAATTCCATGGAAAAGCTGGATTTAATGCAGAAAATGGTTCTGAACTACCCCGGAAAACCCCATAGTACTAAAGCATTTTTCCATGGAAGGCCAGAATTTTTTCCCTGGATTTCCGGGGTACGGTTATGAAAAAAAGCCTCAGCGAGGGGCCGTCTGTGGCCGAGAGTTTTCTGTGGCTTTCAATAATGTGTAGGTTTGATTCCCGCCTTGATAGGCATCAGAAGTTTCCCGGCTGACTAAGGGTCAATGGTTAAACTAAGATGCTTGACTTGGAGCTTAGTGTAAATTCGGTGTCTGGAGTCTTCCTCCATTTATTATAAGACGGGCATAACAAAATAAATGAAATTAAGTTTGTGTGACATAAAACCCAACAAATTGCATTCACAAAATGACAAATAGCAGAAAACAATACAACTGATATTATTCACTCTATATAATAGGAATGAGCGAACTTTTATTTATATTCAATGTAGGTCAGTACTGACCTATGAACAACATGACAAAAATAATAAGTTTACAGGAACAGGAAAGATGATATTTACACTAATAAGCACATTTATAGGGTACTTCTGCATATTATTTGAATATATGACCAAGAAGTAAACTTGCCAGTTTAATTTTTTCTAAAGCAACAATGCATACTTTCAATCTATTTAAATACCGTATGTATCCGGTCAGAATTTGTCAGATAAATGCTAATTTATTATACTGCAAAAGTGCAAAGTAAATTCCTTACTTCTACTGAGCCGTAGACCTGACACGAAGTATCCTGTGAGCTGACAGGGTACATAGAAATGCAGCTGTTTCATTGGCTGACAGGCTCTTCAGTCTCGTGCATCCTCCGTTTTAAATCCATTTCGGATAAGAACTAATCGGGGTGGGCTTTTTCAACAGTCACATTTTTTTCTTGAAAAAGTTTGATGCAACTGTCTATATACGAGTTTGCCTATTTCTCTTTTGAATGACAATGTCATAAACATATGACGTCACTTACGCTCAACTTCATGTTTTGACGCGATTTTGTTACTGTTTACTTTTGAACGCTGTGCACGACAAATTCCGAAATATTTAATTTGAACAATTAAAACTTTGCAGTATAATAAATTTGTTATACAGATTCTTGCAGGATAATATCACAGAAAGCTCATATTAGAGCTCTCTGCAACACTACCGCAACCCACAGTGCAACCATTTGTCATTAGGTACCTCGTTCAACCAACACAAGTGTCCTGATTTCTGAGTTATAAGTAATATTGATGGAGACATGTCAGAGCCCCAAATAAAAGAAGACGGCATGCAATGGATTATGTAACAGCTCAAAACCACATCAGACTGAGTGCCCCAGCCTCTAGTGCAGCACCATAATTTTTCAAAAGAAGGATCACCGCGGCCTTCAAATATAAGCAGCTCAGAAAGTATGAATGCCACGGTCCCAAAATACATACAAGAACAGTCAATATTCACTGACAAATAACATCAGCTATAAACACTTGAAACACTATATACACCAGAGCACATATGCACTTGCAACTTGCTGAAGTCTTGGCTGGAGAACGTGTCTCCTAGCTTATGAGATCCGGACTCAAGCCAAAACTGCCAGCTAGATACTAATGAAAACAAGAGGGCATGAAGGCCCCGATATCACTCACCTGTTGTAATAAATTGGAAATTAGCTCCTAAATAAGACTCCTCTATCATGAAAATTAAATTTCTTAAAATGTGAAAAAATGGAGACACTAATCAGATTCAGAGGGCTCTTGTAGAGACCTTTATCCGGGGTCAACACCAGTTACCACTGACAGTTTTACACAATTCAAGTCCTTCAACACATTATTGTTATTTGGAAGACTAAGTAATTTGCAGCTACAATAGTGTTGTGTTGAACCTAATCTGCATTAACGGCTTGTTACACCGCTCGGCTTCATCAGTTCTCTTAGTTTCTCTCTGACTTGAACTGCATTGACGCTGTGGTTTTCGCTCATGATTTCTGAAAATAAAAAGAGGTACAACTTCTGAGTGTTCAAACAAACAAGAGGGACTTGAAGGCCCTGATATTGCTCACCTGTTGTACAGAAGCCTGATAGCTTTACCTTTGAGTTTCACCCATTTTAATCTAAATTCATTCAAATTTGTAGACTATATTATAGTGTGTAAACAATATTGGAATACAAAATATTCTAGTAGAGTACATTTAGGGCAGATATCTAGAGTATTAACAATATTGAAAGAAAGCCTTTTCCAGGATTTCAAAGTATATAAAGGGCAGATAATTCTACTTATGGCTATATACATTGTGTGCAACTATAACCAAAATCCATAAAAACATGCAATTTAGTTTGATTTAATCATACTGTTAATTTCGATGTTACGTTATATTAATGTGCGTCGCAAGACACGGATTAAGGCAGTGTTCGATAGACAACTCGAGTGTGTAAATTTGATTGTTTAAAAATTGGAATTTTTGTGAAGCCCACCAAATTTAGTCAATATTTCCAGCACGCCAAAAATACCCGATATACGGTATTATTTCCATTGCAGAAAGGTTTGAGCCAGATCAGATGCTGGATAACCCGGCATCTGATCAGGCTCCTATCTGTTTGTCACTCAGATTAAATAGGTAGTTGTAATTTTCTACTGTTTAATGCATTGCTGGAAAGAATAATGTCTTCTCTACTGTACACTATGCATAATAAATACATATATTTGTTATTCCATATCCCTACCTGGCTGTAAGGAAATCATTGAGCACTGTGAATGATCATCCCATTTTCAGTTTTAGAACGTTCCATTTTCCAATCTAAAAATAAATAGGTCAGGTCAGAAGAAAACACTAATACCTATACTAAAGGCAAAACCTCCATAGACAGCTATTGGTGATGCCAGATGGGTATGGGTCTGTATAGCTGTTTGATGCCTCAAGGTTTCCAGTTTGTCTGATGTAGCTTTGTAGGGTGCCAGTTGGTTTTATGTGATGGGGGGCTGCCACACTCACTGACTTTGATGTGGTGAACCCAGATGGTCCGGGGCTGCGTCCTTCCTTCTGTATCATAAATTAAGTAAAGTAAGTAAGAGTTCAAGCAAGATAATTTCTAAGTTCTTACATTGTTATTGGTATCTATAACACCGTGAAAAAATTGTCGGTAACTTTTTCTTTAGCTAAGAGGGGGGTAGGATCAAAATAACTTTTAATGAACTAAAGAACCACTGGTCAAAGACTTTCTAGTAATTTGAATTCATATTGTCAATCTCCCTAAAATCGCCGTAAACCTTGGATCGCCGCCATTTTGTTTTTTGTTTTGATGACGCGAGTTTTTCACGCACCTACGAGCATTTCACGTCATAGTTTACTACAAAGTTTACACATGCAAAGAAATAGTTGTACTGGACAAAATACGTTTTAAACAGGCAATTTGCATATAAAAGAGTATTTTATCCATATAAAGCTTTTTTTATTATTCCTTTATTTGTTCATAAAGCCGTTTTTAAAGCTGACGAATTGGTCCGTTTACTTTGTTTACATTTATGAATGTCACTAATTTTGACCTCTTATTGAAGACCCGCTATTCATATGACGTCATCTCCGGCGATTCAAGGTACATTTTAAACAAAGATTAGATGGCCGTGATTATATGGATGTTATTTGTATAGATTATTTTGCATTGAACCTAACTTTATAGCTTACATTTATGATGAAAATGTAAGTAAAAGAACATACTTTCTGAAACAAGTCAGTGGAGTTTTATTGACATTTTTTTTTATTTTGCAATTCATGTTTGATATTAATTGCGGCGACCCATGGTTAGTCGAGGATACTTAACCCCCTCCAGCTTCTTTACACTTGTATAATTTATACGGTCCACAATTGTTCACCAATTATTATAGATAGGGGCACTTATGATGAGGTGTATCAGGGACCTAACTTTATGCTGACATAGACAAACCAGTTGTAATGTAATGCTAACCCAAAATCCTGAGCACCTAATAGGGAAGCCATTATCACCAATTTTTTATGTCTTTGTCTTGACTCAGCCAGGGACTGAACCTGTGACCTCCTGATCTGCAAGCAGATGCTTTTCCATTTAGCTATAGGTTTCATATTGTTGATTTTTGAAACATTGTGTTAAGACTTGCCACCAAGGAACAGACGGATCCTCCTGATTAGAGTCTGCATTTTATTTGTATTCAGGGCTCCAGATAAGAGGGAGTAAACTGAATAAATCCAACATTTTCTCACTCACTTTAGCCCAAATCCTATGATGTAACTACTCATTAGAATCGTCTCGAAAAGACGATTCTAATGAGTAGTAACACCATAGGGTTTAATTCAGAAATAAAGATTTTAGTTTTTGCAACATACTCCCCTTATCTGGAGCTCTGTTGTATTAGGATCTGTCTGAAACGAGTCCCCACTCTTTTCCCGGGGAAATTAAAAAAATTCCATTTTATTTGAAATAGTTCTTCTTACCTCGTGTAAAGGTTACAGCTAGCAACCTCATTATCTCTTGATGGACTTCTGAACATGTTTCAACAGGTTATTTGCATCCTACCCTTTTCAATGATGTTTCAACAGGGTTTGGAACTACTTTATTGGTTGCTGCATGGACCCTGAAACAATACATACAGTATATGCCTTTTAAAAATAAAAAGGAAAAAAAGAGTGTAATTAATGTGTTTGAGAAGCTAAATAAAATCACAAATGTGATTACCACCCATTAAACTAAATGAAAGTATTTAAGACAAACAAACAAATACGGGCCAGCTTACAACAAACCGTTTAAACGTGTTTCCCTATCAAAATATATGTTGCAATCATTATTCTATAGTATAGTAGGCCGAGTTAGTTAAATTCCGATTTGACTGGGGGCGAATCGAACCGCTTTGATATCGGACGTTAAAAGAGATTGCGGCTTTAGAAGTGAATTTCAGGTGAGGCAATTCGTAAATTAATATTTGTAACTTCGACTTGCGCATATTGATAAATGTAAAACATCTATATGCATTAAATGGAGTAAATGTAAATCTGACAAAAACATAAACAGTAAAACACGTTCAGTCTTGAGAGACGATATCTCAAATACACGAACATTTAATACACAATTTACCTTTAATCACAACACACAGCGTCCTGGACAGCGTGCATGAACCATACAGCTACACACAAGGCGTGATTTCCTCGGTAAAACAGCTATTTGTATTTTTATTACAACACAATTTACCGATTTTTCATTTGAAATTCAAACCGGATGTTGAAGTGGTCCGGAAATGAGCACACGTTTCTAGCAATTTCGACCCCATCGATTCGGCCTTTCACGTAAACCGGGAGTCATTCTTTCTAGAAACGAAGACTAAAAGTGGATTATATCTGAAACGATACATGTGCAATTTGCTTAAAACTCACATTTGTGTTAAACTTAAAACGTTATTTGAAGAGAATTCTAAAATAGTGTTCTGAAATGGCTTTTAGAGTATAGAGAGTGTATAGAGTTACAGACTTCAGAATCATTGTTTGTTGTTGTTTAATTTGGTTTACAAATAGATCTATGAAGTTTACAAAAAGCCTCATTGACAAATCAACTTAATTTGAATTAGATCATATGCTACATGGCAAGGCCATCACGATTGGCATTAAAAGGGCACATGTCTGCAATTGAAAAAACAAAGTTTTATAGATAAATATTTTCATACAATTCATCCATGAGTAACCCTGTATCACATTTCTGCAATAGATTTTTTTTTAAATGGCCACCAGTGGGTGGGAAACTTTTCCTTATTGGCTATATAGTGAAAACTTTAAAAATCTTATTTTCTGAAACCACTGGTTTGATTTAAAAATCCATGGGTGACCCTGTGTCTCATGTTTGCAATAGATTTTTTAAAAATGGCCACCAGTGGGTGGGGTAGATTTTCCATATTTGGCTATATAGTGAAACTTAAAAAAAAAATCTTTTCTGAAACCACTGGCAGTACGATTTAAAAATAATTTCACACATATGATCTATGGGTGACCCTATATAACATTTCTTCAAATATAGGCCATGCAGTTAAAATTGTGGTTTCCATGGCAACTAATTAAAAAATATCTTCTTGAAAACGATGAAACTATATTGTTTTGAATTGAAAACAATTTTAAACAGATGCTTTAATAGGACCAAATTAGAGGTGACATCTCTATCAAACTAAAAAAAATAAATTTCTAGTTAAAAAAAAGTGTGCACCATGCAGTGGGTGGGGTAGATTTCCCTTACATGGCTTCATATAGATCTAGTGAAAACTTTTAAAAATAAATCTCGTTTGAAACCATGCTGCACTGGTCCGATTTAAAAATAATTTAAATAAAAACTCCATGTGGCATTTTACCCTCTATTAGAATTTTAGATCTCTTCAAATATCTGATTCTATTATAGGTCATCAATTAGTTGAAATTATGATTGCCGTGACAACCAATTGAAAGAAGCTTTAAAGATCTTCTTGTCAGAAACAACTGTTCCGATTTGAAAATAATTTTACAGAAATAATCCATGCACTGCTGACTTTATCTTAAAATAAATTTCCAATTGCAAGCTTTGGAAACATGGCTGCTAGTGGGTGGGGCAGAGTTTCCTTATATATAGCTATACAAAGCTAAAAGCTTTAAAAAACTATTTGTCGATATTATATAAATAGAGACAGACCTTACTGTGTGGCAAACAGTGAGGACCCAGATCATATTTATTTGTGTTCTGAAGATAACTAGGTTCTGAAATATTTTAACTATTTCCAGCATCATAATTAGTATCAAATAGTTAGTGCAAACAGAGACACGCAGATTAGATAACATCTTGTTACAAAAAAAACCAGTCATAAGCTGGGTTTGTCCAGGAACGTAGATTAGTACGTTCCTGGTTTGTCTTAACAAACTGCAGTGCTGTAGGTCTAGCAGTTTCTTACAGAATGATCTATGTTAGAATATGCCTTAAACTGTTTTCTTTGGATGCAAATAAACTCATGTTAAAAAATATTTTTTGTTGTTTAAGTGTTGCATTCAGTTGGCTATGCTAAAAATTTCATCAGTGCAATTCGATAGAACAAAAAAAAAGTGAGGGCTTTATATTTTTCAGCCAATAGAAAAATGTCTAAGTTCTCATTTGGAGGCTTTTGCAGACCTTCAAATTTTCTAAGTCCTCATTTCCGCACTTTTCCGACGTACAAAATTTCTAAGTTCTCATTTCCGGGCTTTTTCCAGCCTCGAAAACTTCTAAGTTCTCTTTTCCGGGCTTTTTCCAGCATAAAAAAAAACTAAGTCCATTTTTCCCTGCTTTTTTCTGGGGTTTTCCAGCGTTTTTCCATGCTACGCCGGAAAACAGATTCCGCATTTTTTAATTTTCCGTGGAAAAGTTATGTGATTTGCCAAATTCCCTGGAAAAAGGCTCATTTTCCGTGGAAAACCATGGAATATTGTTAGATTTTCCGTGGACAGCAGGGAAAATCTACAGCCGGGTGGTAAGTACATGTAATTGAAGATAAGTATTGATAAAGATGAATGACTGAAATCCCAGTCTGAAATATACTTGGTGATTATAGAAATCACAGTTGAGAACTTGAAAAACATTGGTCTCTCCAGTTTATATAAGAGGACATTAAATGACATACAAATAAAAGGAGAAAATGAAAGCATCTTGAAAGTGTTGATGCTTTATTTTTATCTTGCAATGCAAATGTGCAGGAGAGCTTGTTTTCACCCAACATTGGTGTTGGAATCTGTTGCTAAGCAGCCATCATTAGCAGGTTAAAAAAGTCTTTCAACTCATTCACCCCTGAAACTTTTAACCCTTTCCCCCATAGCATATCTCTAGTATTGAATGTAGGTGTCCACTTAAAACAGGTTGAAAGTAAAGCAGAATGCGCTTTAAGCGCATTCTGCTTTACTTTCAGCCTGCTTTAAGCTATCATCTGCTAGAATATAGAAAATATTTTGTATTATACATATTTATGAATGTATAAATTGGAACTATTTTCTTCAGAGCAAGAATAAACTGAATGCGCTAAAAGGCGCTTCTATGGGGGAAAGGGTTAATAAACAATTCCAATATCCAATTTAATCTAGACAATGGTGATTTTACAATACATCGGAAAATGATAAACAGTGAAGTTCCTGATCAGAGGGCTCTTGCAGGAGCCATCTGATCAGGGACTTGGCATGTACATGTCACAGGTACACTGTTTCTTAATGACAGGTATACTCGTCACAAGGGTTGAATATGTTAACATAACTTTGTTCTATGCCCTCTGACCTGCAGCTTTCATACTTGCGCCACACATGGGACAACTACTTTTCATCAATGCAACTATTTTGACCCTATAGTGACCTTGACTTCAGCCTCTGCATTTTATTTAACACATACACCTTTTGACAAGATAATACCTGAAATGGAAGAGTTAATTTGAAAAGTCTGTGTTGCGAAGGTTAAAGTTTATTGAAAATATTCAATATTATAAATTTCAGAGTTACTGGTATACCATTTGAGAGAAGAATCAATATGCAGCCATATGTGAGTATCCTTTTCTTTGCGTCATACTGAAATATGCAAAAATATCACTAGAACTTTCTTACTCAAGGGTTTAGATTATAGTTACCTCTTACCATGCTAGCTGCAAATATGACTGCCACAGTGATTACCTTTGCAAATAGTTTGGATCCAGATGAGATGCTGCATAACGCAGCGTCTCATCAGGATCAAAACTGTTTGACACTCTGACCAGGCTGTTTTTGAAAATAATTTTTAAAAGCTCTATTTTTTTAACAGTAGCAGACGACAATTGCTGCAGACGAAAACATTACCCAGCATGCAAAGAGTTAATAACTCAGATTGGAAGAATCACTTAACTTGTATGTTTTTCTGTTCTGTTATCCTATAAACATTTTCTGCCTTTTAGTGGGCAGACCACATTCACTTAGATTTCTGCCTTTTTATTTAACCTGCTTATGATTCTTTTCCCTAAAGATAGTGTCCAATTTTTAAGACAGTTGGTGTTTCAAATCAGACTGAAAATAAAGCAGAAAGCTCCTGAAGAGACAATTCTTATGAAAAGTGACACCATACGGTTTACTGCAGAAATACTCCCCTAAAAATTTCTCACATAACTAACCCTGGTTTCTATAGCGAACAACGATGGCGAATATCCTTATCTCCAACATGTGTAAGATCACTTTGATGACGTCACTATAAAGTCACTATTGATAACAGCGTTTTGACGGCATCAGAGTTTCAAAAAATGCATTTTGCTTTTAAAATAGCTAAAATCGTTGGTAATGTGAGAAAAAGAATCTGTCACTCGTCGATGTTTAAGACAAATTGATCTCAAACTCGTCTAGAATAGAAAAGTTATTAAGCTCGCCAAGGCTCGCTTAATAACATTTCAATTCTAGACTCGTTTGAGATCAGCTTGTCTTAAACATCGAGCTGTGCAGATAGATGAAGAGCCTCAGGTGTTTGCCGTTCAAGATTAAAGACATTTTGTGCATCATGTTCAGCTTATTGGAAACCATATCTGGTGGCAGCTGCTAAGATTTAAATTCTGCTTTTATTGCCTTTTAATTTGATATACATTCTGGTTTGTATTGTTATTTAAAAGGCTTTAAAATGACAAGAGCGTTGTCAGTTTATGCATGCAAGTACAGGTAAACCTCTTCATTACGACCGCTAAAAAGACGGCAAATTGACTGTATAAAAGACAGGTGACAGCTCAAAGCAAGGTGATAGTAAAACAGAAAGCTCCTAAAGGAGCTTTCTGTTTAACTATCATATTGCTTTAAGCAGTCACCTGCTCTAACTACTCAATAATTAAAACAATTGAGTGGTTATATTATATAGGTTTTACTGTACTAGTAATATATTAGTTGCTATGAGTCTTACTGCCTCAGTATACAGTTCTATGAATATTGTAGTTAGCACAGTTTCTCTGTATTACTCAATGTTGTATTCGTAACACCATGGTAAAGCCATAAGCTGCATTATAAGCATTTGGGCACGGTGTATGTTACTGTGTGTCCTATAAACTAGAATATGTTGCTATTAATAGTTAAGTCTATTACCTTTTGTACTTCACTTTTCAAAAAGAGAAAAGTTGACCTGTTGCCGTTGGCCTGTTGTCTGCACTAGCGTCTGCGTCAGCTTGGGTTAAGTTTTTCGGGTCAGCTAAGATTTTGTAAGACACCATTTCTCAATGAAAACAAGCTATGGGTCAAAGATTAATCTAGTCTTAATATCATGGAGTTATATTTTAAAAGTGTCTCCATCGGCAAATGTTTTAAGAGAAAGAACATTGATTGAACTTGACATGGAAGACATTTATAACAACTTGACTGTTAATCTAGTTGTATTAAGAGTGAGTTTATTTTATTTTAAAAGTGTCTCCAATGACCAACGTTTTAAGAGAAAAAACACTTGATTAAACTTGACATGGAAGTAATATATGACAACTTGATTGTCCCCAAGCAGTCACAGAGTGTGACAAGTATCAAGTGCCTCTTCCTGGTAGACCTACAAAAGATTAATGCCGTTCTTTTCCCAATAAACCCGCTTGTAATAATAGTTTTATAATGTATGTTGCAAAAAGTTTTATTCCAATCAGGGTCCAAGGTTATCAAGCATTTGAGCTGAGTCTGAGTGTGTTCTCAAGCATTTGATTCGTCAGATTTGAGCCTAGGCTCAAATCTGACCAATCAAATGCTTGAGAACGACTTTAGACTCAATGCAAAAGCTTTATAACCTCGAACATAGGTGAGTAGTTACTCAGCATTTGATCATACTCTAAGCCTTTTTTCATTCATATTTTTAAAAATCGTCAAAATTATCAAAACATTGTGATTGTCTCAATTTTATTTCATTATTTTTTTATTTTATATTTTTTTTTTAACTCTTTCAACACTAAGTAACTCCGTGGGTTACTATTCTCCCTTGTGGATAATTTTAGTGACTGAAAACGTGAACCTGTCTACATGGAATTCTTGGTAGTTTGATAAATATTGGTCTAAATTAGCAAACAGTGCATAGGAGCAATCTGATCTGGGTCTACACTGTATGATGCAAATACAATGAGTATATTTTAACAGGGACATTGTGTTGAAAGAGCCCTAATGACCTCATTGAACCCTAGTGACGCATATATGCGTCCTCTAGCAAAAGTGTATCTGTAAAGAGTATTATGTAAACAGTGAAGTCCCTGCAGGAGCCCTCTGATCAGGTACTTCACTGTTTGTCATTTTGTATTATATTATAAGAACAGCCCTAAATAGTCTAAAATGGATCAGCCTTTATTTTAAACTGGAATTATCCATTGGAAGTTTCAGGGGATAATGAGTTAAATTGGAAAGAACGCCATCTTCCCTACTGTTCTATAAATTTGTCTTGAAATCTACCACAGACAAATAAATATCTATTTTTGCATAATGTTTTAAGGCTGTCAATTTATACAGAATTGAGAAATATTGTTTGTCTAGCAATCTGTCTAGATGTGCAATTTATTGATCATTTATTTTGAAAAAAGATTTTGTGACATTTGCTTACAGTTCAGACCGAGATCATACACACAAAGAGTTTTGTTTTGTTAATGATTGGACTTGTTTGTAAAATTTGATCAAAATGCATACATGTACATGTATACACTCAAGAGGTAAAATGAATACTAAATGACGATTTTGACTATAGGAATAGTGTCGAGGTAACGCTTTCCTTTATACAGTAAAACCTCGCTATTACGACCACTAAAACGAAGGAAAATTGATTGTTTAATAGACAGGTGACAGCTTAAAGCAAGGTGACAGTGAAACAGAAAGCTCCTACAGGAGCTTTCTGTTTCACTGTCACCTTGCTTTAAGCGGTCACCTATCGTAAACATCCAAATAATTAACAAAAGATAGTGGTCGTAATAGGGACGTTTTACTGTAGTTATTTTTCAGTTTTTTGTCTCCAATCAGTGTTTGGTACCACAATATATTACTCTACTACAGGCAAATAAATATCTGTTCTGGCAATATGTTTTAAGGCTGTCAATTAAGGAAGTGAAGAGACATATTGTCTGTCTGGCTGTCTGTCTGTATATTGCATTTACTTGATCTTTTATTTGTCCATATTTATAATAATGAATTTATTGGTATTTGCAAGCAGTTTGGATCGAAATTAAACATAAGTCTATGACTTTGCAAGTAAATTGAAAGTTTTAAATGTGTGCTTAAAATGCTTATGCGGCTCGACATATAGATACATTTTAATTAGTAAAAGGGTTGCGGTAACCCATTCGTTTATTGTTTGTTCTAGGGCTTATGAAACAGGTGATTGCCTAAAGCAGACTGAAATCAGTCAAACGCGTTTTAACTCATTGAGCCGTAGTGACCCATATATGCGTCCTTTACCAAAAAAGTACCTGTGAAGAGTATATTTGTCCTATGCAAACAGTGAAGTCCTTGATCAGAGGGCTCCTGCAGGAGCCCTCTGACCAGAGACTTCACTGATTGTAATTATGAAATTTATCACCTAGAACAACACTAAATGGTCTAAAATGGATCAGTCTTTATCGCAAACTAGAACCACTCATTGGAAGTTTCAGGGGATAATGAGTGAATAAGATTTTTGCTGTCCCCTCAGTCTGGACCGTGCCAGTTTGGTCAACTGGCAGAAAGAATAGGAGTCGCAGCCATAGTCTGACATAATACAATAGAAGGCTGCCAAAAGGTGTAACCTTTTCAGCGATTCTATTGATGAGTAGATACACCATGGAATAAAGTGTTTTCAATACGTCAGTCTAACTACTGAAAGGGTTTAAACCCAGAATATTCGGAACTCTGATATTCTGGCCAGGAATCAGATTTCTAGATCAATACCTCTTATTTTTAGATGATGTAAATGAGGTGTTAATCTGGCAACTTGTCTACCGGAGTTGTCATATCACTGAAATACTTTTTAAGCAACTTAAAACTCTATTTCAACAAGCCAACGCGCCCTTAAAGTAGTCACCTATTTAGAGGATGTTTAGGGACAGTTTATTTGTTATTCAAGCTTTCATTTGAACAGATGCAAATATGGAATGAAGTCAATTTTTTTTTAAACTCTGTAACCTCTTTGTGAACTGACCCATTTAGCGTAGATGCTGATAGAATAACCCTTATCCTGTCGATTTGTCAATTGCCTGGTACAGTGGAGAAGATTATTCTTAATTCCCGTTTCATTTGCATGAAACGCAAACGTATTGCAATAAAATGTAGAAAATAACAACTTTTTTTATTATTCTGACTACTTATTTAAAATCTAAGTGGCAAGCAGAACCAGAACTTTAGAGCCTGATCAGATGCGGGGTTACCCGGCATCTGATCTGGTTCCAAACTGTTTGCAATGGAAATAATAGTTTTAGCGTAAATGTATATGTTGGAAAAGAATAACGTTTTCTCCACTGTATTTGCAAAACAGCTTGGTTTATATTTCAGGAGATCAGTAACCTGAAGTATGATCATGGTGCTCATTATTAGGTTTCTTCAAATAAAAACAATGAAAGTGAAACATTATGTATAGGCGACAAGATTGTTAAATGAGATGGGTTAATGTAATGAGATACATATTATTTGATGCCATTGCTGCCAGATTTCTCCATGTGCTTTTTAGAAATTATCAAAGCTAGATATTTGTTATTTTGACTTGAGTAATAATTTAATGAACATCAAATAATTTTGATGCAGGTCAGACTGCGAGTAACTTTTCCTCTAATAAGGGTCCAAACTGTTTGCAAAAATCAGTGCACTCTGGGCAAGACAGTGTATATGGGCGTCTGTAATAAGTTTTGTTCCAGATCCGATTGAGTTTCTTACCAGGATTCAACTTTTTGACACGTATATTTCATTGTCACTTTGTCTTAAATCTTACTGAACCATTTCGCTCTCAATGACCTTAAAGGCCCCTTTGCAAACAGTTTTGACCCTGAGACTGATTGACACTCGTTTTTGAAATTTCTTCAGTCATACTGCCGTACTTATTATTTTTTACTTTGAAACGACACTGCAGACAACAAATCGGAGGCAGACGACAATGAAACGATGAAGGGGTAAAAACCTCACGATCAATTTGTCAGTGAAAGGTTTAACATGAAGATGCCGAAGACTACCGTAGATCAGCTGATTGTATGTGTAGGGAGAAGGGTTAACGTTGTTTTGGTAATGGCAATCCTTGTTTAACCCCTTCACTGCCATGATGTCATCAACTTTAAACAATTGTCGTATGCTTTTATTTCTAAAATTAAATATTTAGTTATTTTGACTTATGAAATATTGAAATGAGTGTCAAACAGTTTCGATTCTGATAAAAAACGGCGTTATGCGGCGCTTGTCAGGATCAAAACTGTTTTCAAATTACTAGTGTACTCGGTGTAAGGCAGTGAAGGGGTTAATAGAAATCTGCCATAATTAGATAACATTTTGGTCTTGTCCTGTTTGAAAAATTGAACAGTTCGTTAACTATGGCAGTCGCTTCATCTCTTTCTCAATATTGAGTTATCTGTGCCTTGTTAGTGGCTACATTATCGGTTGATTAACCCTTTTCGTGATCAAGTTTATTGTGAGGATGCTTACCGCTTTCACCGCCATATTGTCGTCTGCTTCAATATAGTTGTCTGCAATATCGTTTCAAAGTTAGATTTAAGGCAGTATAATTGACATAATTTAAAAACCAGTCGCAACCAGTTTTGGTCCTGATCAGACGCCGCGAAACGCGGCGTCTGATCAGGATCAAAACTGTTTGCAAATTGCTTTATGATGTCATTGAGAGTGAAAGGTTAATCCCTTACAGTGAAAGAAACAGGTATATCCACATCATTTTTAAACAATAGAGACCCTGATCAGAAGGCACTTGAAGGAGACATTTGATCAGAGTCTATCTGGATAATCACGATTTATAGAAAATATTGTGGACTAACCATTCATGGATCCATGTAAATTAATAATTGATCAGAAAATGGTAGACTTAATTTGAAAATTCAGCAATGAAAATAATTTGATTGGATTCGTGGTAAGAAGTTTAAATTAGTTACACAGAGTTCAACGGTGATTACGTTAATGGAAATTTATTTCTTAGCTAATTTGTAGATACAATCGAAATTCGGTAATCCGAACTGACGTTAGTTCGAAAATACACATATTTCAAAGTAAATAAGTGGCAAAACCACGTTTTAACTTCGAAATACAGATATGCACTATGTCGGATTATCGAAATTAAACATATCGAGAAATTAATCATATGAAATACCGGTAAGGTCGATTTAACTCTTTCCTCCCTGAAACTTTAAATGGACAATTCCAGTTTCCATTTTAGTCTAGTCCATTTCTGGCTTTTAAGGGTTGTTTTTGTCAATGTTTGGCATTATGACAAACAGGGAAGACCCTGATCAGAGGGCTCCTACAGGAGCCCTCTGATCAGGGCCCTCACTGTTTGCATAGGACAAGTGTACTATTTATATGTACACTGTTTGAAAAGGACGCCTATATGCGGGACTAGGGTTCAAAGGGTTAAGCGAGTTCGATGTACCGAATATTGAAGGTAGTTTATATTAACTTAACCTTGAACTGTCAACTATGTTTCCACTTTACGAATCTACAGGAAACCCTCGTTTTGGCAAAATGAACAATGAAAAAATTGTTTGTATTTATTAAGATGATAAGTATGTGAAACAACAGCTTAGGATTGCGATTTGGGATGGTGAAATCAAAGTGAAAATCACTGTCAGTTAAAGTAATATTAGTTTCTTCGTGGTAAATTAAGTTTGTGAAAGCTATTGTCTTGAAAATTAACTAGTAGACAGTTGATACAGTAATCCGGTGTGATATGTCAAAAGATAAAAATGAGGTCAATACTTCTAACATAATACAGAGCTCCCTCCCTACAACGGCCCTCCCTACAAGGATACCCTCCTTGCAACAGCACTTGCCGCTGTTTCCTAAACAAAATAAATATGTCCAACCTTTTCATGTCTGCTAAATTGTCTGTCTAAAATTGTCGTCTGTTGTTTTTCTCAAAGTTAAATAATATACATTTTGACATAAAAAAACGTAATGAGAGTGATAAACATCTTGGTCTAACACGGCGTCTGATCTGGATTCAAGCTGTTTGCAAATGTAAGCCAATTTCCCTTCCTATAACGAATCCATCCTAAAATCGCACACATTCTTTTGTCACCCATCGATTGTCGTTGTAGAGAGGGAGCACTGTAATGAAAAACAATGGTTTTGTCTGTAGATTAAACTGGCGTATGGAAATTCACAATTTCTGGTTTCTTGTGTACATGTATTCGTAATTTGGTGTTATCAGATATTTTCCAAGTAAAATTCTGATGACTCTAGTCTTTACCCTAATTGTCTGATTGTACTGAAAACATGATTATAGAATTTGCCCCGAAGTAGACTTGAAATTATATGCCACACTTTTCTTTATTCCCTGTATTAATATGACAACTCAAAATTAAAATTGTCTTTTGAATAAGTGTGTGTGACATTAATGATCACATGCCATTTGAATTTCGTAATTGATTTGATTGGAGTGACAGCTTCCCGTTTGACGGTTAACTCAGTTTTATGACAGTAAGGCAAAGCTAGGCGGTTTGGAGCCATATCTGGGCCCCTTTTCATAAACTAATTTTACGACAAATGTTGTCTTTTCAATACGATTCCAAAAAGATGTCACAAGACAGAATAAGATGGAGAAATAAATTTTTATTGAAAGTTTTATAACCCGACTCACGACAACATTTGTCGTACGAAGTTTTATGAAACGGACCCCAGATGTTGCGTAACTTTCATATAGCCTCGTTTTAAAACATTCATTTTACAAGCTTCTGCTGTCTAATAAGATGGTTTTTGATCAATCGCGATTTGTCTCGTGCTCCTCTTTTAATAATACACCAACAATAAAATGTATATACATGTGTACTTACAAACGAATTGAATCAATTTCAAAGCTCAACGGTCGTTTGTTAACAAAACAATTTGATGTTGATGCTATTTGTTATGCAGGTTTATATTAACACGGCAAAAGTCTAGGCTCAAATCTAACCAAATGTTTGAGAACTACTTCACACTCAACTCAAAAGCTGTAAAACCTTAGGTCCTGATGTATCTTCTGATCACATTGAAGGCTGGTCTTCGTTTTCGTTTTTGGTCTGTTTTTGCTGTTGTTTATTTTAGTTCTTTTCTTCACAATTCTTCAAATCTATTTTTTATATACCTATACAAAAAATCAATAGACAATTGCGATGCTACGGTAGACATGATTTGTTAACCCTTAGCCCGCCAAATAAATTGTCGTCTGATATATTTCTCGTCTGCTTCAAGTTTCAAAGTGCTTCAAAGTTGCTCAAAATTGTTGAAAATGTTGTCCGAGTGTCAAACAGCTTGGATCCGGATGAGACGCCGAGTTACTCGGCGTCTCATCCGGATCCAAGCTGTTTGCATATGGAGCTATAGTCGTGACTGGCAGGCTAAGTTATGATCTGCAAGTATATTTATATACATTGTGAAGTCTTGGAAAAGTAAAATGATAAAAAAGAACAAATTGTTTTTTGTCTTCAAGTTCACTTTTCAGATATCCCCTTTTCATTGCATGACTGTATGTATTATGTATTAAACTTGTAAAATAATATACTTTAATACCAAGCAGCAGTGGTTTCGGTAGTTTGAACCCATTTGTGCCCACTATCCCATATATGGGATAGGCAAACAGTGTAGACTCTGAGCATTATGCGGCGTCTGCTCAGAGTCTACACTGTTTGCTAACAGGAATTTCAATATAAAACAAAATGAAAATGAAAATTTTGACCAGGCATCCCTTTGATAAAAAAAAGGTTAATCCAATATATAAACATGGAAGAATCCACTGGGCGCAAATGGGTTAATACCAAGCAGCAGTGGTTTCGGTAGTTTTAAGTTGGTGTATACGACAGGGCTTCAGATAAGGATAGTTTTTCAAGAACTGAAATCTTTATTTCTGCATTAAACCCTATGGTGTTACTACTCATTAGAATCGTCTCAAAGAGACGATTTTAATGAGTAGTAACACTATAGGATTGGTGCTAAAATTAGTGAGAAAATATTGAATTTGTTAGGTTAACTTACTGTTATCTGGAGCCCTGTAAGATATTCATTGAATGACTGCTGGTCGATTGTTTACCGACACGAATCTACAAGTTTGTGTTGTTTATGGCTTAGTGGTGTTGTTACATTAATTTGTTTGGCTAAAAAGGCCACTCCGTGGCGCCATATCATGAATAAATTGTGACAGATGATGTTAAGCGGGGCAATCTGAGTTGTATGTGGTATTGGCTTGTTTATTGATTAGTTTTTATGAATTCCTGAAGGAGTGGAAGCATGTAATGGGGGCTGGTCAAAATGATCGAAACATTCGTCGATTGCGCAGTCGACAGGTTCGGACATTAAAATAGGGACTAGGGAGCCCACCCCAACCCCCCTTCCCCGAAATTTTGTACAAAATAATAATCGTGAACTCATATGTTGCTTATAATTTAAGGAGTGCCAGTTGAAATACTTATCTGGAGCTCTGTTTGACATTTCATCGCCTTAATTTCGTTTGTTTTAAATCTTTTTTACGCTTTAATATCTATTGCTTTAAAACTGGTATCTGCATGCTATTGTTCGAAATCCAGAGAAATGCAGTTTGACTAAATTTTATACCGGTATTAACAGGGTTCCGGTAACTGTTAACTCTCTCAATACCTTGACCGGTTTAACCCATTACCACATAAATACTCCTTTTTACGCCGTTAACTTATTCTTTCACTGAAGAAAATAGTTCCAATTTATACAGTCATAAATATATATGATAAAAAATATCTGTTATATTTTAGAAGATGTTAGCTTAAAGCAGGCTGAAAGTAAAGCAGAATGCGCCTTTAAGTGGTCAACTATCTTCAATACTAGAAACAGGCTATTGGGTAATGGGTTAAAATACTCATTACACACACTGCTTGCTCGTTTAGACCGGTATGTATTAGATCTAAACTACTCAGAAAGTCCAAGTAGACTGGGCCACATTTTGGTAATTAAAAATTTCCACAAGGGAGTTAAACAACCCACACGTGTAGAGTTAAATATAAAGCTGGCGATGCATTGTAAGTAGAGGATATTCTTAACTGTGACAGGGATGTTATCGCCAATACTATCTCATGTAAAGTTAAAAAACGTATATTTCAACCAAGTGCATTTACTCTGGCTAATGTTCATTATCATGAAACGAGATTTGCAATAGAATATTGATAAAGTCCTCTGTAATTTGTATCAACCCTCATCTCCAAGGCATCATATTTCTGGCTATTCACTGCAGAAACGGGAGACGATGTTGTTAAGATGTTTTGTGAACCCATTGAATGCGAGAAATAGGTTCACTAGATATTTACAACCAGTTGTATCGTGATAAAAAAACAGAGTAACTTTGCGTCTGTCCAAGATTCACATTCTTTGTTACACTGATCCAACATTTGCAAACAAAGAGAATAGAAATAGTTATTTTAACAGAACCAACAGTGATATTTTGCTCAGACAAAATTTATTCAGCTTTGAAAGCGTTTCAATCCCGATTTTTATTTGAAACAGAGATGCATGCACGTCTTGCAAAACACGAGGTTGTTTGAGTAACAATTGCTAAAATATTTCACTGGCAATGGCGTCGAAAGGCGTCTATGCAAATAGTTTCGATCTTGATCAGACGCCGCGTAACGCGAAACTGTTTGGCATTCTTATAAATATTTCTTTACTCTAGAATTCACTAAAACTGACTTGAACAAATATTGCAGACAACACTATCCATACATACGATAGTTTGGCGGTAAAAGGGTAAAAGTAGACGATAAAACTTTGCAGTGATAGAGTTAATCTTTTCATCGTCAAATGTTATCGACTGCTTTAACCCCCTCTTCGTCATATTATCTGTTTCGAATTGTTGCTATTTTTTCCACAGGGCCCCGACACGATTGCGTTTTGAGAGAAAAAAATCGTCAGAAGGTATATATAGAGACAAGGGGTACAACTGATTGTTAGTACATTCTCACCCTATCTCGACAAAATCGGGCATATCATAAATAGTAATTGAAGAAACGACACCCTTTTTGCACTTCTGTCTAGCTAATATAATACCCTTCCATAAAAACATAACATAAAACCAACTGTAAGCATGCAATTTCAAAAGTAATTGCATTTACTCACAGAAATCAACGACTTTTGGAAAACGGGACAGGTGTTCGTTCACAGCTAACGCAGCATTGACCACTACTGTGTGCTTGTTTAGGCGGTACTATCGAACATGACAGTCATACAGTTCCATGGATATCCATTTTTACACCGATCAAAGCTGATTTATACTCAAACCGTTGCAATACACGTACCAACAACAAATTCGCATGTTTTCATCGGCAGTAAAGCTATTCTTGTACATGTAGGTTGTTTTGGTACGACAATGATTTGAGAAGAAATCAGCTTTGATCGGTGTCAAAGATGTATATTTATGGAACTGTATGACTGTTAAGCTCGATATTACCGCCTAAACAAGCGTACAGTAGTTGTCAATGACTGTAACACTCGAATACCGCCTAAACAAGCGTACAGTAGTGGTCAATGCTGTGTTAGCTGTGAACGAACACCTGTCCCGTTTTCCAAAAGTCGTTGATTTCTGTGAGTAAATGCAATTACTGTTGAAATTGCATCCTTACAGTTGGTTTTATGTTATGTTTTTATGGAAGGGTATTATATTAGCTAGACAGAAATGAAAAAAGGGTGTCGTTTCATCAATTATTATACGTGATATGACCTCTTTTGTCGAGATAGGGTGATAATATACATACAATCAGTTGTACCCCTTGTCTCTATATATACCTTTTGACAATTTTTTCTCTCAAAAATCAATCGTGCCGGGTCCCTGTGATTTTTTCAACGTATGAAGTAGTTTGACTGAAGAACTGGCGAAACGAGTTTCAAACAATTTTTGGATCTTGATCAGACGACGTGTATCGCAGACGTCTGATTATAGGGATCCACACTTTTAACAAAGTCACCTATTGCAGTGAAATGGCTACTTTAATGGCGAGCTAAGTCATCTTACAAACATTTTGAATCTGATTAGACGTCAAATAACCCATTCGCTCATAGGGATGGGTTTTGACGTACATATATCTGCAGCAGACACCATTTGAAAATATTGAAACAAAGAGAGAAATGGCTCTTATTAGGGCTCTTATTAGAGCCATTTCTCTCTTTTGTTGCAATATTTTTATTACATAGATATCTTAAACTATTATTTGAGTTGGTTTCTTGAGATAAATTTACAGATTTTAAGTCGTCTGCTGCAGATGTGTCAAGAAGGGTCATTATGAACGGGTTAACTCACTATTCCTTTGATAGAAATGTACATAAATATTCAAAGGGGATAACAAGTAAAACACAAAAAATCGAGTTCTTTGATAGTCTAGATATAGCAGACGAGAATTTTATTCTAATACTGAAAACATTTATTCAATGTAAACTTTACTATAATCTGCAAATAAAACAATTTTTATACAGATCTGGACTTGATCGGGAATGAAACTGTTTGACGTAAAATGTTAAAATTGTGTTTTATTCTTTTAAAAACAAATTAACCAATGGCAGACGACAATTATGAAGCAGATGATAATGTAGCAGGCAAGTGGTTAACATGTTAAGTCGTTACAGAAAGTAGAGGTTCAGGTCAAAATTTGAATGAAAAACAAATAAAAAGAACATCAGAATAAAATAAATCTTTTTGGTACGTGAATTAGGTTTCTTGAAGTCGAAATTCTTGTCGAAAATATTTTAACTCCATGGGCATGTTTAACCCTTTACCTGATAACATTGTTTCTAGTATTGAAGATATGTGACTACCAAAAGCAGGTTAAAAGTAAAGCAGAATGCGCCCTAAGGCGCATTCTGCTTTACTTTTAGCCTGCTTTAAGCTATAAACTGCTAGAATAAGGAAAGTATTAAATATGACACATATTCATTACGGTATAATTTGGAACTATTTTCTTCAGCGGATGAATAAATTGAATGTGCTAAAAGTCGCTTCTATAAGGTAAAGGGTTAAAGACATATTCATTACACATTACATAATATTTTTCAAACTGTGTGGACCCGGATCTGAGGGCTCATCTATGAGCCATTTTATCAGGGATCTATATCGTTTGCTAAAATATACAAGTATTTATTACACGACCCAGGATGCTAAGTAGACTGGTTCATATTTTGGTAACTAAATTGATCCACAAGGGTACATTCTATCCCACAAGCGTTACTCAGTGTTGAAAGTGTACTTCAATTGACGTATTTTGTTAATCATAATGAAAGAACGCGAAGAAGATCTTCACTTAAATAATGTAAATGAATAGCTCGTACGCTTACTACGAAAGCAATTAACTATTTGAATCCTAGTCACACATTTATGCGTCATTTGCAAACAGCGAACCTATGAGGAGTACACTTGTCCTATGCAAACAGTGAAGACCCTGATCAGAGGGCTCCTGCAGGAGCCCTCTGATCAGGGTCTACACTGTTTGTCATTTTGACATATATTCTACCCTTAAATATAAAAAATGGACTAGACTAAATTGAAAACTAGAATTGCCCATTTAAGATTCCAGGGAGGAAAGGGTTGAGCCGACCTCTAATCAGTATTCAGACTGATTAATCTGATATTTGGACCTTATTTTGAATAGAATGTTTTATCTGTTTCAAATGTCAGATAGTCTTGGACAAATATCTGTAAACCAAACAAGCTTTGCGTATAGGAATATGTGTACGCAATATCGAGCCTAGTTTTAAATTTCTAAACACAATATGTTGGACAGCTGTGTTATGGGAACCCTCTTGTTACAGAAACGCCTTTTCACGCCATAGAAATATAGTGTCAAGTGTTACCATGTTCTGATTTATAGTGGTATTAAACTTTACTACAATCTTAACAGGTATATTATTATTAAAGGAAATAAAAAGACAGCTTCAAAAAAAACTTTTTGCTACTTTACTTTAAGCCTGCTTAAGTAACCACTTGTCATAAAACTAACAACAATAATTCAAAGATTGATTGATATATAATATGATTATTACAAATATCCAATTAAGAATTATTGCGATCGTGAACCTTAGGTTTGTCATTGCTGAAAATGTTTATATCTGAGCACCACCTTTGACTAGCCAAGGACACGCTTTAAACCCCGAGCGGAACACTTCCGGTTAAGTCACAATATAAAGTCTAAGACCACATGGTTATACACCCTCAAGTGGCCGTTTTGTGGTCAAGCGTTTAAGTAACATAGGGGTGTACCAGTTCCCGTGTTACAAAATGTCGTACGATAACTATAACTGTCGTAAGTCAGATTCCAAAATTCTCAATTGTTATTTTTTCTGCATCTAATCCTGTCTTTGGGCATTTCTTTTGAATCCTCTTGAAAAGACGGTTCCAAAGAGATGCCTGAAGACAGAATTAGATGAAGAAATAAGAAATTAGATGTTGTTTTTTTTAATTTTGACTTACGACCGTTTTTGTCGTACGACATTTCGTAAGACGGAACCCAGTTGTTTCTCCAGCAGGATCTATCTGTATCCGTACTTACATCCCTCCCCAAACTAAAACAACTGACGCCTGATCGGAGCTTCCCTACTATGAAAGGTCGTTGTAGATCTGGGGGGCGTTACTACTTCACATACTTACTCACACCAGAAGCAGTGTTTATTCTAAGTGTTAAAAATATTATACAGTCGAAAACCGATACTTCGAACTCGCGTTTGTTCGAACATACCCATTTTCAAAGTTAAAACGTGGCTTAGCCACGTTTTAACTTTAAAATACGGGTTTGTTCGAAATAAGCGAGATTGTGTTATTAGAATGCAACTTATGAAATACTGGCTCGATCGATTTAAGCAAGTTCGAAGTATTGAGTTTCGACTGTTTATTCTGATGGTTTCTGTTTTCTAGCAGCATGTCAAAATAGTTATTTATTACTAAATTGGATTTGTGGCCTGTGGCCTCAGAAAACCTGAAATTTGTCTGCAATAAAAGATTACTTTGTCTGATTTTTTTTATTTAATCATATTTTATTGCATATATCAGATATTATATACATTTATCGACTAACATTACTTTGTCTACGATGAACACAGTAAAAATCTTATATTACTAATACTCAGATATAGATTGATTTACGATGTTAAGAGATAATTTGGCGTTTTATTTTCGTGGTCGTAATAAACAGGTTTAACTGTAGACAAATAACATACATATCGAAATTCATATGTGATACTCTTCAAGTGTTTGTTGTAGTTATTTACTTTTCGTTTTTATACGTGGGGTTTTATTGTATCACAGCCTTTTGTGAAAATATGCATTAACATTGTTTGACATTTTGCCGTTCATCAAATAATAAGTTGTCGTAGTTGCTAACAGCAGTGAACCGATTAAATGTCTGAACAGCCATGAAAAATCTTCAACTATGTTATTGTTTTCAATGAATAATCATATTTTATATTTTAGGAAGAAATGAAGTTAGGACGTAATATGCGGGCAGTTCCTAGGGGCCACTTTGGCAAGCAGCCCAACAGCAATGCTTTGGTATGTATATTTGGAGTCATAATTTAGACACTCTGTAGATACTTATTTATCCGGTTGTTATGTGTGCTTACATAAATTGTATATTAAACTTTTTACAAAGTCCTTTCTGCCTGTCTGTTATACATAGCAATTACTAAGAACTTGACGAAAAGAAACATGCCTCATTATTTTTCAAGAAAATTGGCTACTAATAGATTATCATTTTAAAATTTTAAAATAAAAGACAACCATTTAACACCGCAGTCAAATATAAAATCATAGAGTTTTCAGGGAAAATCTACGGATTGGTGCAACTTTAATTGTTTATAGATTAAATGTTTATGTCCCCATAGAGGGAATTTACTGTATTATATTATGAGGAATGCGTTATTTCTTATTCATGTTTTTTAAGAATGCATTTGTACAAAAGTAGAGATTACTATTGCCATTTGTTTGCAACTCAGATTGTAATAAATAGGTTTCATTTTCTAAACGCCGCTTCTATTTTTCTGACTTTTGTTGCATTTCATCTTGGTAAAATTTCTGTTAACCCTTTCCCTCATATAAGCGCATTTTAGCGCATTTAGTTTATTCCTCCGCCGAAGAATATAGTTCTAATTTATACAGTTATGAATATATATGATAAGAAATAACTTGTATTTTCTAGAAGATGATAGCTTAAAGTAGGCTGAAAGTAAAGCAGAATGCGCCTTAAGGCGCATTTTGCTTTGCTTTTAGCCTCCTTTAAGTGGTCACCTATTTTCAAAACTAGAAACAGGCTATAGGGTAATGGGTTAAATGGGAAAATGTTGTCTTCTCTACTGTATATAATTTCTCTATTTCTTATACTATATCACCTTAAACTACTATCAAGTTAAATTGCACCCTGATTTATAGATATCAATTGCGATAAAATTTAGTATTACAGCGCTCCCTCTCTACAACGACACCCAGTGGGAGACACACGTTATGTTCGTTGTTCGGAGGGAGTCGTTATAGGGAGGGAAATTAGCTTACATTTGCAAACAGTTTGATTCCAGATCAGACGCCGCGTTACGCGGCGTCTGAACTGGATTCAAGCTATTTGCCACTCGTCATTATGTTTTTTTCTGTTAAAGCGACTCGCAACCAGATGATGCATTAAAAATAGTAATTTGTAAATATGTGTCAAACGCTTATATAAATGGTAAAGAATTAGTTTAGGATAAGAAATTCTGTTTAAAAAAATGTATTTCAATAAAAAAAAATATTGGTCTCTGGTGGGATTCGAACCCGGGGCCCCGGCATTGGCGGACAGAAGGCAAAATAGGGGAAACCGCTTAGACCAATGGACCACGGAACTATCCGTTTATCTCTGATCGATTTAACGTATTTCAATGTGTAGCTATCGAAAGTGCATACAACTTCGTAATTCGGCTCGTGTTTATGTCTAAGCCCGTGTAGAGAAGCAACAACAACAACTATACCGTCTACTAGTCGGTATAGAAAAACGATGGAAAATATCTAAAAATCTAAGATTCGGTGACGATTCTTGAGACTTTTTTTGGACTGATCATATTTTTTTAATGTCAGAAGCCAAATAATGCCACAAATTTGCTTTTATTTGAGTATTTTATTTTATTTTGACAAGTACACCATCCGGTTGCGAGTCCCTTTAAAATGTCCATTATGTAACTTTAAGAAAAACAGCAGACGACAATTTTAAGCAGACGACATTACAGTCGTGAATAGGTTGGACATAATAGTCGTTGTTGGGAGGGTCGTTGTAAAGAGGGAACACTGTATATTATATATTCATTAAACTCTTTCACAGCCAACGGCGCCAACAGGCGACTTTGTAAACAGTTTTGGATCCTGATCAGACGCCAAGTAATTTGGCGTCAGATCAGGATCCCAACTGTTTGACAAACTGATCGACATTTCCTTCTGTCAAAACATCCCTAAGGCTGACTATAAAAATATTGCAGACGACACTACCAATATAGACGATATATTGGCTGTAAGAGGGTTAAATCATAAGATAAAACTTGGCAGGGAAAGAGTTAAAATAAAGAAACATAAATACGGATTTCAAAGAGTCTCTGTCCTCAACAGTCGCCTAGTTTCTTGGCGTCTGATATGAATCGAAACGTTTTGCAATGTTTGTAAGGTCGCGCGTTTAGCATGATATAGGTTAGAGGGTCCCACTTTTTAGTTGAACTGCTTTTCTTTTATAGGGGAACTTTGATCGACGATAATGTAAGTCCCTATAGAATGAATGCATAGTGCAATACTGTACCTTCAGTGCAAATGTTAGCCCTTGCATTCTGTTTTGATTTTGTTTTTATACGTTTGCAAAGTAAGCCAATTATTTAGTGTGATTCAATAGTTTCTGAAAACTCATTTTGGACATAATACGAACAAAGTCGTCGGGGTAACTTTTCTTTTACAAATGTTTAGCATGTAATTACCCTTGGCAACTGCAACCGTATTTAATTGCAGCTATTCCTTTTAACTTTGGACTTCTTATTTTGGTTGTCAAAGAAATTTAACCATAGTCAAACACCGAGTTATCTAGTGTGTGAAAACGGTCTAAGTATTTTGCTATGACTAGTCGAGTTTCTCGTCGCAGGTTACACACTTGTTTAGTAATTCGCTGAAACTTTTAACAAAAAAGGAGTGTACGTTAAATGCAAAACTAAATAAAGTTCGAAGTCACTTGTTGACGTAGCATAAACAATGTATCCGTATTCCGCACATATTGTATGTATATTTCTATATACTCAGTAGATTATATATTACTATAATCCCCCGTGTATGGACTTTACTATTGCATGTCATGTTTATAACCCACTGTCTCAAAATAAACACCCCTACACAGAACCACCTAATATTTACCCTTTCACTCTCAATGGCGCCTTAAAAAGGGTTTTACAAACAGTTTGGGTCCTGATCAGACGCCGCGTAACGCGGCGTCTGATCAGGACTCAAAATGTTTGATACTCCTATTGATATCTTTTAAGTCATATAACCTTAAATCTAACTTTGAAACGTGTCTTGCAGACAACAACACTGAATTAGACGACAATAAAGCAGTGAAGAGGTAATACTCTCCCGAATAATTTGATTATGAAAGGGTTGACACTTTTGCATTGCTTTTCGTGCAGGCAATTTTCCTAGCATTAGAAACAACTAGACTAGTCTGTGTACGAGCGTAGTTGGAGTCAGAAGACGAATATCTTATTATTTTGAAACGTTATGTATCTATTGGGAGCAATGCTTTAGATATTCAAATTTTATGAGCCCATTGTCCCTTAGCATGCTGATTGCGTTTTGGCTAATATTTGCAAACACGTTTTGGCTAAGATCTGTGACATGTCTTATGAAACGTCCAACCACAAAAACGGCCGTTAGTCAAAATTTCAAAATGCATCTAATTTCTGATTTCTCTATCTAATCCTGTCTGTGACATCTATTTGGAATCGTTTTGAAAAAACGATTCCTAAGAGATGTCATAAGATAGGATTAGATAGTGAAATAAATAGTAATAATAATAAATAATAATTGAGAAGTTTATAATCTGAATTACGACAATATTTGTCATACGAATTTTCGTAAGACGAGCCCAAGGATCCAAACTGTTTGTTACTGATGTTGAATTGTCTTTCAGAGAAGGCATACAATTTCTTATTCGACCTGTTTGAAATAAAAAAATTATGTAGCGTGACATGGGTTAAGCAAACCAAATTTTTAATCAAATTTCAGAAGGTACAAAATTAGATTGTACTGCTAGTTTAGCTGCTTGTATTTTAAAGCTGTAGCAATAGTGTATTATTTAGCTACAATATAGTGCTTTACTTATATATGCTTTAGGGCCTGTCTTACGAAACAAACGTCGTACGACAATTATTGTCGTAAGTTTAATTTTAAAAATCTAAATTAATATTTAATCCTTCATCTAATCCTGTCTTGTGACATCTTTTTGGAATCGCATTAAAAAGACGATCCCAAAGAGATGTCACAAGACAGGATTAGATGGAGATATAAAAAATTAGATGCATTTTAAAGTTTTGACTTACGACCGATATTTGTCGTACGACGTTTGGTAATATGGGCCCCCTGGGTTCTTTGTATTCATCAGCATGCTAGAGATAGTAGCGAGCCGCTTATCTCTTACTATCCTACTTCTGATCCTGTTGCCGACTTCAAGGAACCAACAACCAATTCTCCACTACCATACACAGCTTCTGATGGAGCCGGATTTAGTCAGTTTCAGTCTGAAAATGTTTATAATCCCCAATTTTCACATCAGGTAATGAGATTTATTCAAAGGTCGTTTCAGGCTACAGTGATTCATTTCTCATTTTCTACCGTGATTCGTTTCTCCTTAATCATTTACAGTCGAACTTGAATAAAAACGATGTTGAACTGACAGTCTGACTTAAAGGTGCCCAGCATGGAAATAGTTGGTGCAGTTCGAAGCATTCAGTGTGGTTTGCATTTAGCAGACTCTGATTTCGTAAATATCTAAAGGTGCCCATGCATGGAAATAGTTGGTGCAGTTCGAAGCATTCAGTGTGGTTTGCATTTAGCAGACTCTGATTTCGTAAATATCTATGCACACATTCGTAAAACGGCACTGAACACTAGTTCTATACTGAACCCTTTCTATGCTAGACACCATACTGCAAACCCGGCAGAAGAGGGATGTTTACTAAGCACGAAGATTTGTGTCTATAATTTGTTAAGCTCACTAAATATGAGTCCCCCCTGTCTGTCGTCCGTCTGTCGTTTCAAAATTTCATTCCAACGGCAACTTTTTTGAAACTACATAAATTTTATGGAAGTGGGTGAAATTCAGCATGGCTGGTAATTGAAAGATTCCCTACTAAAATTGTTCAAATTTGTTCATAAATGAGATGTCTAAATAATCTATTGGCTGAAGACGTACTGGCTAGCAAAACTAATGATCTTAGGGTTTAAATTGGACTGCCCCGGGGTCATTAGGTTTACATACATTTAAAAAGGAAAAGCCTTAACCCTTAGCCCGCCAAATAAATTGTCGTCTGCTATATTTCTCGTCTGCTTCAAGTTTCAAAGTGCTTCAAAGTTGCTCAAAATTGCTGAAAATGTTGTCCGAGTGTCAAACAGCTTGGATCCGGATGAGACGCCGAGTTACTCGGCGTCTCATCCGGATCCAAGCTGTTTGCATATGGAGCTAGTCGTGACTGGCAGGCTAAGGGTTAAACACTTTTCGTGTTTATAACCATAGGGTCCAGTCAGTTTAATTTCAATATCCCTAGGTTAGCTAAATGAGGGTCATACTCCTCTCGTTTCTTGAACTACGTCTTCAGCAATTACGATTGGACATCTTGCATTATAAATGCGATATCTGAACAAGATGTGTATCTTGAAATAAAGATGTATTAGCATATTAACTTTAAGCATGAATATCTTAAAACATATGTAGTCTTCCTCTTAGTAAGAGTTTTATTTCCTATCCAATACTCGTTTGCCATATCCATGCAATAATGTTTTTATCGCTTCCTTTAATTTATTGTTTCTCGAAAACGTTAATTGACAACTAGAAATGGAGTTCTCAATTATGTTTCTTATTTTACATAAAAAGGTAACAAGCTTAATCAATTAAGCATTAAATTTTGCAGTATGCAGGTTGCAGAAGCATGTATCAAATCAATAACACTTGTATAGAATGATATTATTACATTTGTACTTGTTTTCGAATCTGTTCGGCTTCTGGTGTGTATATTTTGTACGGATGATCTACATGTAAAACTCAATATTTATAACATACTAGGTGGTTTATAGATGTACAGTATAATTATATAAAATTTGAAATGCACATATTTTCAACTCGTTTAAATCGAACTGTTTAAGTTAGAAATATGGATGTGACAAGACATAGAGAAGTTTAATACATTCAGAAGTATATAGTTGTCATGGCAACCAAAGCGAACACATTTACATTAATGTGATGTGAAGGAGTCAGATTTTTATACAATTGCTTGTTTTACATTGAAACCTAAACCATCTTTAAACCCAAGGGGCTCAGTGTTGCAGAATATCAACGTCGTGTAATCTAGTAGTCAATATCATACAAAGTATGCTTTTGAGAGTCATAGGATGGCATAGTAGAAATTATCTGTTTTTTAAGTTTTAACTATTTTGATTTACCTTTAATCATCGGTAGTTTCCGCCTTGAGCATTTTATTTCAGAACACATTGGTAAAAAAATATATAAAGATACACAATGTACTGCGGAAAATCAAACATTTAACCTATTTGTGCCCACGATCCCATATATTGGACATAGGCAAACAGTGTAGACTCTGATCAGACGCCTCGTTATGCGGCGTCTGCTCAGAGTCTATACTATTTGCTGATAGGAATTTCAACATAGAAAATGAAAATTTTGACCAGGCATCCCTTAAATAAAAAATGAACTAATCCAATATATAAACATGGAATAATCCACTGGACCCAAATGGGTTAACTTAGTCATTGTTATAGCATTATAGTATTGTAACGTATAAATGGAAAGGGGTTAACTCTTTCAACACAATGTAACTGTTTAGAATTTCATTATACATTTGCAAACAGTGCAGACCTATACCATGGGCTATTATAGCAACCCTCTGATCTGGGTCTACGCTGTTTGCAAAATCAAACCAGTGTTTATTTAACTACTCAGAATTCCAAGTAGACTGGTTCATGTTAGGGTAATTGAAATGATCCAAAAGGGAATCTAATAACCTACAATAATTACTTGGTGTTGAAAGTGTTAAGTCAGAATTTGTTTTTCTGATTTTAGGATCGTACAGAGATGCCAGGCACAAAACAGCATTATACTCAAGAAAATCAGTACAGAGAAGAAGAACAAAACGGCTACCTAGAAAACTCAATGCGAACTGCGTCAGATCATCAGAAACATCTTGAACAAGAACTGCAAAAGTTGAAAGAAGCTGAAAATATGGAGGCAAATGACGAAAAAGAGAGAAATGAATATGAGGCTAGTGAAGTTCATGTCGAAGCAAGTCATCGTTCTGAAAGCGAACTGGATATACAAGAGACACAGGTAAAGGAAATAGTACAGGAAGAACAGTTTTCATATTTGACCAGTACTTCAGCAGGTATTCCACCGCCACCATCTGCAACGGACCTGTATAATATTTCTCCAAATGAAACACCAAGCGGACAAGATTCACCTCGACAAGAGTCTACAGATACGCATGGAATTGTCAATTACGGAGGAGAAACGTCTTCAAATTCAATTATTTCTTCGAAAATCGTAGACTTCAGTGAAACAACACGTTTTAGTTTACAGCAAGAAACTGTTGATGACGCCGAGGAAATAAATGAAGAAATCGAAGGGGAAGAAAACACTACAGAAAAGGACAAACTCTCTGACGATGATTTTCAGTTTTAGTCGACATATTTAAATTGATAATTTATACAGTGAAGGAGGGGCTATTTTTTCCAATTGACACGTTTTTGTTTGTAGAAATTATGTCTATAGTAAACAGTTTGGAGCCTGACCAGACGTTGAGAAAGTGACTGTTAGGTTTTATTAATCTTCATTTAATTTTGTTTTAAATTTCTTTTATCTACATTTTACTGCATTTAATGATTGCTACTTGGTTTTTATGTGGCCATCTTCTGACGGGACTTTTACTGGTATGGCGATATCCCTCCCATTTGACACATGAAGCTGAAATTTTGTACACGACATTCATTTATAAAGTGCACATTGTCAAGAGGATTACGTGTTCATGAGCTATGCCCCTGACATACATATTATGTACTGTTGCAGTTCTGATTTAACGGAAGTAATAAAGTATTCCATACTGTATAAAATGTACCTTCGCCGTCAAAAGTATACAGCTTTGACATGAAACGTTCCTGTTATGTGTGTGTACACGATTGACGCGAATATGCGAAATCGTAAATGTATTTATACTCTACCATGCTAAGCATTGTTCGTCTGTAAAATAGCATCTGCAGCAGTTCTAGTAAATTTGATGCGTTGTTCATTTTATATTTTGATTTAGGTGACGTTTTATTTATCTTGTAAATCTGAGTTGTACTACTCACATCATTTTTCACGCAACGGACCATGGTGTGATTAACGTATAACCCATTTGTGCCCACGATCCCATATATGGGATATAAGCAAACAGTGTAGCGTCTGATCAGAGCCTACACTGTTTTGCTGATAGGAATTTCAATATAAAACGAAACGAACATTAAAATTTATACCAGGCACTCCTTAGATAAAAAATGGGTTAATCTAATATATAAGAATGGAACAATCAACTGGGCTCAAAAGGGTTAACACTCATTATTTTAAAATCGTTGCATATTGATAGTATTTTCAATACAGAGTCGGAGTATCTGACGTTTAAAAACAATCACAATTAACTGCTACACTGCCACGACGGCATCGGCTTTAACCCTTTACCTGATAGCATTGTTTCTAGTATTGAATAGGTGACCACTTAAAGCAGGTTGAAAGTAAAGCAGTATGCGCCCTAAGGCGCATTCTGCTTTACTTTCAGCCTGCTTTAAGCTATTAACTGCTAGAATAAGAACAGTATTAAATATGACACATATTCATTACGGTATAATTTGGAACTATTTTCTTCAGCGGATGAATAAAATGAATGTGCTAAAAGTCGCTTCTATAAGGGAAAGGGTTAAACCAGTGTCTGTCGTATTATGACATAAGACATAAGCCAGTGTTACAGCGTTTAGTTTAGACATATTTTATTTCAAATAGTACATATTTCATAATCATACAAAAATATACTTTAGGATGAGAACGAAAGCAATGTATGCTTATCAGGTTATTCTCCTAGTTTGTGGCTGAATACAATCACGATTAACAAATAAACTATAACAGCGTTTGCATCTTGATCAGACATCGTGTCACGCACTGTTTAAACAGGGTCCAAAATGTTTTCTAATACAAATTTACAGTAGAACCTCTCTATTACGACTACTAAAATGTGTCAAATATTGGTCTTTTAGACATGTGACTGCTTAAAGCAATGAGAAAAGGAAACAGAAAGCCCCTACAGGAGATTTCTGTCACACTTCACATTGCTTTAAGCTGTCACCTGTCTTTTATACAGAAAATTAGGCGTCTTTTAGTAGCAGTAATAGAGAGGTTCTACTGTAATTGTTAAACACCTGGTAAGACAGTGAAGGGGTTAACTTCCATCTACAAACTTATCTGGTATTCATAGACATTTAATACTTCTTTAGTTAGCATATATTGTAAATCAACGTATATAGAATAACATATTAAAGATACACGTGCATGGTATAAGTATAAGTCTACTTGACCATTTTGAATACATCTTCAAAATACAAATGTATAGTAAACCTCTCTATCACGACCAAGATATTGTGTTAATCATTAGATGTTCACGACAGGTGACTGCTTAAAGCAAGATATGTCACCTTGCTCTAAGCTGTCGCCTTTCTTTTATATAATCAAAAAGCTGTATTTCTAGGGGTTTTACTGCACTAGTTTTCATTATAATGTTAAATTGAAGAGGAACACGGTATCAAAATCAACGGGCTATGGAGAGTTTGAAATACGTCTTATACATTGCTGAAATAGTAAGAAAACCATTTAAAATATTCTTACTTGATGTAAGCAACATTATACAGTAAAACCTCGCTATTACGACCACTAAATTATGTTAATTATTAGGGTGTTTACGATAGGTGACCGCTTAAAGCAAGGTGACAGTGAAACAGAAAGCTCCTATAGGAGCTTTCTGTTTCCCTGTAACCTTGCTTTAAGCTGTCACCTGCCTATTATACACTCAATTAGCCTTCGTTTTAGTGGTCGTAATAGCGAGGTTTTACTGTATTTGTTTTCACATATTTTCATTGAACTGTGATATTGTTTTGCGCAACATGTTTTTTATGTATTTTTGCCATATTGTGTATATATATATAGTAAAAACCTCTCTAATACGACCACTAAACGAAGGCTAATTTATTGCATAAACAGGTTGCAATGTGAACGTAAAGCAGAAACTCCTTTCTGTGTTACGTTCACATTCTTTTTAGCAGTCACCTGACTTAAACACCTGATAATTATCACAATTTAGTGATCGTAATTGAGAGCGTTTACCTTTATTGAGTAATATAGTCGAACCACAATAGCTATATCTAACTTTAGTCGACCTTTTATGTTTGAAGCATGCGACATAGCCTTATTCAAACTTTAAAAAACGGACATGCGCGTCTAAAGCGACTTTGGATGAAAAACATGTAATTTTGACTAAAGCGGGTTTGAGTTACAAAGGTTTGACAGTATATGATAAATAACATTTTTTTGAAAGATTATAATATATATATATATACATATTTTATACTAATAAGTGATGTATAATATGTGTAGGTCGTTAGAAATAATGTCATAATCTTATTAAAGCATTTCACTGCATCCATACAGAATATTTATTTGCAAACAGTTTGGATCCCTATCAGACGCCGTTTACGCGGCGTCTGATCGGGATCTAAACTGTTTTGCAGTCATTTCAATATTTCTTACGTCAAAATACCTAACATTTCAATTTAAGAAATAAAAGCAGACGTCAATTGTTTCGAGTTCATGACGTCATGGTAGTGAAGGGGTGAATTGGGATATCGTGTTAAACACAAACATGTTCGTGAGTGAGGCTTTCATTTACACTTGAGTCAACAAAACAGTGTACAGCGCTCCCTCTCCACAACGACACCCAATGGGAGACAAAGATTATGTACGTTGTTGGGAGGGAGTCGTTAAAGGAAGGGAAATTGGCTTACATTTGGAAACAGATTGAATCCAGATCAGACGCCGCGTAACGCGGCGTCTGATCTGGATTCAAGCTGTTTGTCATTCGTTATTAATTTGTTTTCTGTCAAAATTTCAATTATGTCATTTTGAGAAAAACAGCAGACAACAATTTTAAGCAGACGACATTGCAGCAGTTAAAGCGTAAGACATAACTGTCCAGTTTAGGGAAATGCGACAATGGTCGTTGTAAGGAAGGAGTCGTTGTTGAGAGGGTCGTTGTAGAGAGGGAGCACTGTAATTAACAAAAGCAAATGAACTCAAAACAATGTACCACTTCATTTTACACAGATAGGTACATTTGCTCTTTTACATTATAATAAAAATAAAAGTTTGGCAAGTTACCATTGCTCCATGTTTAAAGCATGGCTGTTTTAAAATTAATAAATCGTAAGGGGGGAAATGTTATTGTTTGCTGTGTAGAATACTTGAAGTGATTGGACAATAGTCGAATAAAAATGTATTATAGTTTTGGTAAATAAATAACAATGAATTAAAAACTGTGTTTGTGTCCTTTTTCGGTATTTAACTCATTGAGCCCTAGTGACGCATATATGCGTCATTTACCAAATGTGCACCTGTGAAGAGTACGCTTGTCCTATGAAAACAGTGAAGTCCCTGATCAGAGGGCTCCATTAGGAGCCCTCTGATCAGTGACTTCACTGTTTGTCATTTTGCAATTTATTACAAAAACACCCCTAAATACTCTAAAATGGACCAGCCTTTATTGCAAACATGAATTGTCCATTGGAAGTTCCAGGGTATAATGAGTTAACTGTTTGATCACTGCATACAATATATATTGCCAACATATTATATTTTCAGCAGATATACGTAGGGCTACCTTACAGTTGCTAATAAAAATCTTAAGATTTTCAAATTTTTAAGCGCTAATTTTGATAATCGTACATTTAATGCTTTCGCTGCCGAATTCTATAAGGCTAACATAATTATGTAAACAGTTTGGATCCAGATCAGACGTTGCGTTATACGGCGTCTGATCCGGACCTAAACTATTTGACACTCGTATTTATATTTCCTAGGTAAAAAAACGCAGAAAATTCCAAATTTTAAAAGTAACAGCAGAAATTGGAAAAGTTCGAAAATTTCCCGTAAGTTCGGAATAATTAAGAAAGTTCCGAATTTTTTCGAAAAATTCCGGAGAAACGGCAGTCCTGTAAACGAAATGCATGACTAAAACGTTATGGCAATTGATCAATTAGAAACCTCAATAACATTCCAAAGAATCGCCGTTTCAGAATGTTATTTTTAAACGCCTTCGATGCAAAATTTTATCGTCCGCTTAACATTTTACTTCAAAGATATCGCCTGCATTAATAGTGTCGTCTGCAATATTTTTTCAAGTCAAAGTTAGGGCTTTTATTACTAAAGTAATATTGATACAAGTTTCAAACAGTATGGATCCTAATCAGATGCCACGTTACTCATTACACTCCTTAAGGAGCCCTTTGATCAGGGTCTACACTGTTTGATAGTTTACAGCAATTTTTATTAATCAACACATAATTCCGAGTAGACTGGTTCATGATTTGGTAACTAAAACGATCCGCAAAGTAACGTGATACCACACATAAGTTACTTCGTCTGGAAAGAGTTAAGAGTTTAAGTTATATAGCTTATTTTTATAAATGTACATCTCGATATCTCCATGTTTAAAGATATCAAATGATATCTCGAACTCCGTTAAGACAAACGTTTTAACTTTGAAATATGGGTATGTTCGACTAAACAGAGCATGAAATGATTGCTGTTCATGTGTCAAAATATCGGATAGTTCGAATTTAGCGAGTTCGAGAAATCGAAGTTCGACTGTACTTAGTTAAATTTGCGATGTTTCGTGCTATCGGTGTCTGGTTATATTTTCATTTCTCAACTTACATGGAAATGATGACTTGGAAAAAGTCTAAGAATAGAAGAAATTACCAAAACCATTGCTAAAATAAAAGCAAGAGGAGTTTTATCAAACACTATGCCCCCTGATATGACCATGACTTCTAAATAATAATAATAAAAATAATAATAATAATAAAGACTTTATTTAACGAGAGAACTAATATAGTAAAGACCAATCTTCCACGAGGCCCTCAACATATATACACCATGACTTCTAAATAATAATAATAATAATAATAATAAAGACTTTATTTAACGAGAGAACTCATTTGGTAAAAACCAATCTTCCATGAGGCTCTCAATAAATGACTTTGACCTTTGCCTGACATGAGCCAACTTGTACTGAGCGCAAGAATTTATTGAGTTGATACACATGCCAACTATGGAGTCTTTATCACACGTATTTCTAAAGATATGACCAATTTTAAAATCAGTCTATGTGACCTTGAAATGACATTGACCGTTTCCGGACATGTCACAATTGACAATGTAGTCAATGGCTGTCTGAGTTAATTACACGTGCTAAATACTATGTCTGACCTTTAAAATGACTTAGAAATAACATTGACCGTTTTACGGACATGGCCCAACTTGAAGTGAGCTCAAGGGCTTCTTAAGTTAAGTACACATGTCTAATATTAAATCCCTCTCACGTGTAGTTATGGTCAAAGTTAGATTTATCCTATTTGGCCTATAATGACGTACATTGCCCTTTGTCGAACATGACCAAGGTTTTACTTAGTACAAAACCTTTTTGAGTTGAGTGCAGATACAAAATAATAAGTCTATGTCAAAGATAATTCCAAAGTAATGGTCAATGAAAAATTTAGTCAATTTGACCTTAAAATGACATCTAAACGACATTGAAACAGACAGGACAAAAAGAACATGCCCTAACTAAGTCGTGCGAGGGTATAAAACAAATTGTATTTGATTTATAGTTTCGATAAACAGAACTCCAACTGGCTCCGACCTGTATTAGCACATATTTTGTTTCCATACAAATCGCGTGTCTACACGGCAGGTTTAAGCCGCTGCTATTTAAGAAGTAATGATGTTAAATCAGTGTAATTCTTGAGCATTATCATATCTTGATGTGGTCAACATTCATTGACCCATTCCCATAGGTTGTTTAAAGTTTTTTAAGTCACGTTGATGCTAGACTGAAATAATTAAAACAGAAAGCTCTTGGTGGAGCGCTTTGCTTTACATTAAGTATGCCTTTAAGAAACAACCTCTCAGCTTGCAGAAAAAATATCAGAGCATAGTAAGAAGCATGAAATGGCATTTAACCCATTACCCCATAAATACGCATTTTAACGCCTCTAACTTATCCCTTCACTGAAGAAAAAAGTTCCAATAAAACAATTGTGAATATTTAACATTAGAAATTTGTTCTATATTCTAGCAGCTGGTAGCTTAAAGCAGGCTGAAAGTAAAGCAGAATGTGCCTTAAGGCACATTCTGCTTTACTTTCAACCTGCTTTAAGTGGCCATCTGTCTTCAAAACTAGAAATAGGCTATGGGGTAATGGGTTAAGAGACAAATAGGTAAAGGAGTCAACATGCCATTCTCTGTGGTAAAGTGTTAAATCTTGCAACGCCTTATGCTTCAATCTAGTTCAATATGTTTCTTAACTGTTTGATAGAACCATATTATATGCTCAAAACAACCGATCAAGATCCAAACTATTGGACTCTTGTTCCGATGTTTTCATATATCCAACACTAAATCTTTAAAAACGTTTGAAGCTCAAGATAAATTCAGCGCTAAAAGATGTAATCTTATGCATTTTAACCCTCATCTCGCTGAATTGTCGTGTTCTTTAAATTTATCAGCTGCAAACAAAATCAAATTTGATTTCACACTTTTTTAAACTAAAAAAAAATCTAGTGACAAACAGTTTGCATTAAATGCGTTACGTGGCGTCTGATTTGGATCCAAACTGATTGCAAATCTTAGCCAAGGGCTTAGCAAGAAGATGGTTAATCGCTTGTCAAACAAGCTCTTCCTTATAACGTGAATCTGTATCATAACTTTGAGAAATAAAGGCAAATGGCAATTGGTTAAATCAGATAACATCGTTAAAACTCAATATTTAGTATTCGTTGGAGTTAACCCCCAGTAACAAGATACCACTAAATCACTCTCGTCACAACCGTCTTCTTATTTGCATACTGAACGAAAGTTGTTCAATATTGAACACGAAAAGATTGATTGTCTGAATTGTATTGGAATTCGGTGCAATAGCAGAGGGAGGATCGGTAATCAAAAGTTGTCCATTGATTAATGGTTTAAATAAATTAAAGGATTTCACAATTCGGAGACGACATTACCATTTTTTCGTTTCAATTACTTAAAACCAAAAACCGATATCTCTTCTCAGTGCCAACAAATTCATAATATTAACCTGTTTATCATTTACATGTACTTTTTGCCAAGTCTAATGATATGGTTATTGTTGATTATTAGGGTTATTGGTTTACAATGCTTATTTTATCTCGCCTGCATCTAATACAGGATCTAAGGTTATAAACAGTTTATGTTAAGTCTGAGACCGTTCTTAAGCCTTTGATTGGCCAGATTTGAGCCTAGGCTATAGACACATTCAGAAGCTTTAAAACCTTGGAACCAGGACATGAACATTAAACGCTTGTGGTGTCACATTCGTCCGCGTTGTCAGGTCAAAAACACTACAACATTTTTGCTAAGGCCTTCCGTCTGAATGATCTCTGAAATATCAAATACTTTGAAAACTGAATGAGATTGTACTTATAACAAGGCTGCAGTCTACGATTACATGTAGTAATGGGTGTCTCGTGCCAATACCGATGCTATAGCGAAGAGAAAGGGAAACTTTTCAGCCGTATAGAAAGAATATATATGGTACAAGTTGTTGTCTTATAACTTTAATGGCTGATATTTTATATCCTAAGACCGACAGAATTGAAGGTATAGTCAAACAACTAGGTCTGACGTGTCAAAGGTCAGCCGAGTCCATTTTATAGGGATAACAGCATTCCGCATGTTCTCGGACCATTTTTAAACAGTCGAGTTTAGTTTATTAGATACAAATGAAGGCGGCATTGTTGTCAGCAGTTTAGCGCACTAGGTAACGTGTAGGTACCCAGAGTGCATTGTGATAATAGTATTTTTGTTCAGCGTGGGTTCGAATCCCACGTCAAGCTCAAACTTTTTTTTAATCTAGAATGAATAGTAAAGCATTATCTTATTTCATACTGTATTATATTGACTATTTATGCATATGTTCTTCAATGTTGGGGAAGGGGTGCATTAGTTTGAGTTCGAGTCCTGTATTAGCCATATTTTCAAAATCAAAGGGATGATAAAATACAAATATCAATACAAGTGTTAGTTGTTTTCTTCAGGGGGGCTTTCCGCATTACTTTAGTGCAATGTAATTATAGAATTCTTAATATTGTTTTAGCAAAATAAAATATTTCAGGTTGATGCAAGATTCGAACCCGCGCTTGATAAAATGTTTCCCGATTATGCTTCCTTTTAGCCTTACGTCTTATCCACTACGCTATGTTTCCGATAACAATTCGTTTATTGTTTGTACAAATAAGTAAAACTTTTCCTTTAAAAATTGCCACGAGGATATCCGAAATGCTGATCTCCCTTATAAATGGACTCGGCGACCCCGTGACACGTCTAACCTAGTTGTTTGACTATACACATGTACATGTACATCGTCGAAACAAGATAATCGTTGTAAATAAAAAAGGCAAAGTTTCCTTTTAATAACTTTATAATAGAGTGAGATGTTTTGCGTTTTGCGCGGCTTCGTGCATATATCATCTGCTTGCCTGGAAAGGGATGGGCTCTGTATAAGAAATAAACTTTAGTTAAAATGAAGCATGTTATTGTCAATTAAGTTGCAGACCGAAACAGGTTATTGTTTGTCATAAATGTAATCCCATTTATATCCAAATTGCTTCTGTGCTTCCGTGCTTGCTGTAAGATTCAGTTGAATACAAGGGTCGTTCATTTAATTGTCTTAATGGCCCTGCGCACCGCGTGGCTGCAATGAGCACATGCAAACTACTGTGAATTAACGGCGGAAAATGTTCCATAATAGGTAAGAACATTTCTTTCTAAAAAGTTATTGAACATTAGTTCAGTCACATCGCGTTGGTCTGAATACAGTGAAACCCTCTAAAGCGGACATGTATGGGGACAACATAAATTTTCGGTTGAAAAGGATGTCCAGTTCAGTAGGTGTCTAACCCAATACCCCATACCTTGTTTATAGTATGGAAGATAGCTGACTACTTAAAGAAGGTTGAAAGTAAAGGAGAATATGCATTAAGGCGCATTCTGCTTTACTTTCAAGCTGCTTTAATCTATCAACTACTAAATATATAAGTTATTTCTGATGATATATATTCATGAATGAGTTTTTTTCAGTGTAGGAATGAATCAATTGCGTAAAAAGGGGTATTTATTGAGTAATGGGATACAATAAGGGATTTGCCAAAAGAGCAAAACACGAGTTGTATGTAGTAGTTTTCACGTGCGATGGACCAATTCTTCAAAATCCCGTACTTGGGCATTTTCTTGAAATCTACTTGTATAATTATCATTTGATATACATCGTTGTAAAGAATTTATTTCTTGCAGTTACAGCTATGCAAAATATTTTGACAGCAACACATCTCTGCGGGTCATTAATTTAGTCACTAGCCGTACTTGGTACCGAATTTAATCATATTACTCAACAAAAAAAGTTTTCAGATAATCATGAAAGCAAAGAGCACGGAAACCATCTATTATCTAGTGTTTTTTTATTTGGTTAGAAACATGTAATGGCTTGTCAAAAACGTTTCCTTACGTTTGATATCTCGTATTCACTTGCTGTAGCACTGTGTCAAGTAACCTAGGGGTCAAAGTCATTTTTCACAAAACTTGTGTCTACAGAGTAGCCCCTCCTTTTATGCAAAACACATGATTAAGCTGCGACTAACATAACTTGAAATTCAGTTCCTTTGAACGTCACATGAAATTTATGTAATTCTCACGATGGACTAAAATGTTACGAATTGAAAAGTAGAATGCTCAAACAAGAGCACCGTATGCGAGTGCCAACGCCAGTCTGCTTTTGAAGATCGGTGAAAAAACAGTCACAGTATAGACCGATTTTATTGACTTGGCAGGGCGGAGTTTCGATGCGGACCATTGCATTTTAACTTTGGTGCGCTCTTTTATTATCGGGATTTACCGTTGTCGTCTTCCGTTTTTTTTTCAACATTACATATTAGTGGACATTTTAACAGAAGGAACATAATGAAGAATGACAAACAGCTTGAATCCAGATCAGACGCCGCATTACGCGGCGTCTGATCTGGATTCAAGTCGTTTGCAAATGTAACTCAAGTCTTCATTTTCTCTCTATATAACAACTCCCTCCGAACAACACATGCACTATTTGTCTTCCGTTGGGTATTTTTGTAGAGAGGGAGCACTGTACATACCTTTTCACATGGATATGGATGCACGCATAAATTGTGTTTCCTTATGTTGAAAGTATCGGACAATAACGATATATACGGAACTACATCAAGCACCCCTAAAATAAAAAATAAATGTATTTAGCTTTGCCAAAGGTTAGCTCCGCCCTGCCAGTTGAATAAAATTGGCCTATATATACAGTTGAAAACCTGAGTAACAAGTGAGTCGAAATGGCTACCTGTAATGACGAGTTTGTGAATCAAGCTTTGCTTTTTTCACTGCCAAGTTTATTGCAGCCAAGACATGCATCAAATTAAATAAACACAACTTTGGTAATGGCTTGTTTTGATGTACTTTTGTTCAATGGTTTTCTGAGAATTCCTTAACTTTTTTGTGGAGTATATATTTATTTATATGGCCTAGATAATGTGTTACACTGGGTTTTCTATTTGCTCTGGTTTATTTGAAATTTACTTACTTTTTTAATCCAGTAACACTTAATGTTGAATAGGCTTAATGATAAAATCGAATTATTTTCTAAGCCTAAAGCGTATTACATTAAAATATATAATAGTTATAATAATATACAAATTTATAATAATATACAAAATGTAAATTGATTTATAAATGAAAAAATAATTTTAAACAAACCTGTTAAAATTGTTTGTTGATCTTTACGAATAATGATTATTTTCATTTTCATCTAAAATGGGATATAGTTATTCAGCAAACATAATATTTCGCAATGACCGAGTTCTTGATTTAACAACTATAAACAGTGCATATGAATATCGTATTCGTTGACAAACTACACTTAGTATAATTTCTTTGTTTGAAACGTCCACACATTACTATTGACACATTAAATAGCAAATCTATGTATTCCCTTCAATGCACCACACCAGTAATTTCACATTCTTTCAACTTGCATGGTTGTAGTGGCATTTATGTGATGTTATTACAGACCAGTTTAGACCGTGTATAATAAGCATATTGACTTGCGTGATACATCTTCAAACCCGCAAGAAAAAAAAAGTTTCATTAATGTATCATACTTAAAATCGTACTAATGATTTCAAGAAAATGTCAAATGCCGCGTTATGCGGCGTCTGATCAGAATCCAAGTAATTTGGAAAGGCGTCTCTTGACGTCATTTATGCCTCCACTTTCCCTTAACAACGATGTCTCTTTCGCTGCCAAATTAATCGTGAGATTTTTACCCCTTCATCGTTTTATTGTCGTCTGCTTCAATTTTGTTGTTTGCAAGAATTTTTCAAAATAAGATTCAATGTAGTATGACTTAAAATATATCAAAATGAGTGTCAAACAGTTTGGATTCTGATCATTGTTTCTATTTATTTTGGTCGTTCGACCTAAGAAATATAAATATATTTTTAAAACATTAAATAGAGTTACTCGGCGTCTGAGTAACCTCAAAATGTTTTTGCAAATACCAGTGCACTTTGACTGAGCAAATGAAAGGCTGAGATGGTGTAAAACATTGTTACTAATGAAACACACACTACATTCATCAGGCAATATCAAATGTACGGCTGAGATGACATTCTTTAGCAGCTAACTCGTCAAAACAATAAAAACAACTACCTTAGCCGACATCCTTCGTAACCAACTGATAATGTTAGCTAAATCAGTGTGGCGATTAAAATAGGTTTTAGATATGTAAGACTCAAATCGTGGGTCGGTCCCAAATCGAGGGCCGATTCGAAAATCGTGGGCCGATTCCAAATCGTGGGCCGAAAACCGTGGGCCGATCCCAAATCGTGGGCCGATCTTGAAATCTTCAGCGGTGATCTGAAATCGTGGATCGATCTGAAATCTGTATCTCCGATTTTCGAAAGTGCATTAAAAAATAATGTTGAGCCAAAATGGCAACGTTATTTCCGATTGGAGCTCCGATTTCGGAACACGCATACCTTAAACAATTCCATGACAAGATCATTGACCGATTTGAAAACTGTTGGCCGTTCTGATATTATGGGCCGATTTGAAATCGTGATCCCCGATTTCCGAAAGTGCATTTATAACAAATAAGGATGCAACATTGAAAATCTTGGGCCGATCTGAAGACGATTTCGGAGAGGACACACCTTATATAATTCAAGGATAAAAAGAATGACGACAATATACACGAGAACACACATTTTATTACGACGTATTTAAATAATTATGGAGCCTCTAAAAGAACTAGGTCTACACGGTATGCACTCTTCACAAGTACAATGGAGAAGGCGTTATGATTTCTCGTTTTTATGCAAGCGCAACGCAAACGCATTGCATAAAAATGAAGAAAAGGACAACATTTTGACAACTCTATTTATTTCAATTGGAATGGCAAGCAATTCGGAGCCTGATCAGGCACCAGGTTTGCCGGCGACTGATCTGTTTCCACACTATTGGCAATGCAAATAGTTTCAGCATAAATGCGTTTATTCGTAAATGATAACGTTTTCCGCACTGCACAAACTTTGTAAACGACTATAGTAACTGTATAGTCGTCGCTATGGTTGAACGAATTGAACACGCTTTTATGGTAATAATGAGTCTATAAAAATGAATGTATTAAACGCGTACGAGTAAACTGCTGTCTTTAATAATGTATGTGGTACCGAACGGTACTTTAATGATATCCAAACTTGTAAACGCCTTGTCTTAAAATAAGCAGTCTGTGAAAATGCCATTCCTTCAACCAGCGCCGGAATCAGTCTGTAACAGGCGGCCTATAGATACCAACCATTCGAGTAGAAGAGAACTTCGTCCTGTAATCTGTAGCAAACTGCTCCAATGTATACATGTCCTTGTGGAGATATTCGTGCTGAATCAATCTGGCTGCTTTCTTTGCGATGCTGAAATTAACATAGGACTTATAGTTTATAAGACAAAGGTACATGTACATTCTAGTTGCCTTGTACGATGAAACTGATACAAACTAAAACACTATGTTTTACACGTACTCTAAATATCCGGACTCGAGCTTCATGGGTAGTGTATTTAACGTTCCACCTGCTCGTTAAATGTATACAATCATTTTAAGAAAGATGAAGTTAGACTAAACGATAAAATCTGATTCTCTTTTTAGATGAACGATTGATCAGGTACACAAACACTATGCTTTATACCTGCACTCTTAATATCCGGACTCGAACTTGAGGGGATTCTACAAAAACGTTCCATTCGCCCGTTAAATCACATTCTAACACACCTCGCGCACACCTGTATATAAACGAATAAGGAACGCATTTATGTTTTAATTCTCTATAAAAAACGGCAAGTTTGTGGCATACATGTAATGATCCGTATAAAATACTCAAGAATAATCAATGACTCCTAGTTATGTATAGGCTGTACCTATCACTTCTTATACCAACACTCTACGATAGAGTAGATCTGGTTTTAAACATTACTAAATACAATTTAAATAGGGTAAAACAGACCATCAGATAATAATTGTCTGATGGATTAGAGATTAGACTAAAAAATAAAGTCTGCTTTAAGTGGTGACCTGTCTTGTTTTCCTTTCTCAGTACGAGTTCGAATCTGTTTTACTTTTACCCTGATTTAAGTGGTGACCTGTCTTCTTTTTCTTTCAAATGTAAATTATTTCCTTTACTTATATTCAAAATCTCACCTGGGTTCATGATGGGCCAATCTGTTTTTCAACAGGGAGGAATTAACAACTGCAGGCTACGGAGTCGGCATTGACATAGGTGGCCACATCTGCTCGTCATTCAGTGGGGAGGTATCTGAAAATAATGCATTTTCCATAGGTTTTTTATTTAGTATTGAAGAAAAACAACATGGCACCAGTATCGGTCAATAGCTTGTGTTACATTTTGTAGACAATCGGCTTAAAACAAAACGCAGTACTGCAACTGCGATGTAAGTCAGCCCCAAGACTTACAGTAATTTGAAGTTATTGTCCAGATTAAGATTTGATACCCATTCAGTGAGTATAACGTGTGGGTTGTAGGTCGGTGGCTTTAAACACGCGGCAACCCTTCTGTCCGTTTAAGTTTGACAATACGTAATGGTGATAAACTTAAAAGAATCATGCAAAATGAAGCAACAGTTGAATTCTGTATAACGACGACTTAAACGGTTAATTAATGGTAAAAAAGACAAATGACAGCTTCAAGGAAGGTGGAAGTAAAACAGAAAGCTCTTCAAAGAGCTTTGTTTATTTCATCTTGATTTAAGCACCCACTTGCTCGGAACACATACCAGTAATAGTTAACATAATGTAGTGGTCATAATAGAGAGGTTTTACTGTATATGCCCAGTAGAACCCAAACTTTGAACCTTTTCTGATTGGAAAAACCCCAACGTGTTTACGGTCAATTTGATGTAATCGAACCTTACCAACGAGTAATCTTTCCATGGCTGAATATAAAGTGTCCTCCCTTACTGATTCTTCCTGCGACACTGTGTCCTCTGGTGTGCACCATTCTTCAACAGTAACAGCCACTGAAACATAATAATTCAGATCTAATAATGCTGTATTTGTTAAAACAGATTTCTTTAAAGGCATTGTACTGATTTAAAAAAGGACACACGCAAGCCAGAAAAAAAAGTTCGTTTACTACCTGCAGCAGAACGGTGTAGCTCCTGTTCAGACAGTAAGTTTCATGTACAGTGTAGATCCAGATATAGATCTAATTCCGAAAAAAATTGTTCAAAATATATTTTATCGAAACAAAAATCGCCCAGCTAGAATCTAGATCTAATTGATAATAAACGATTCATTTCATAATGACAGAACACGGAGGGAGTATCATGATTTTGTGTTACGTCTGGTTCACAAAGACTTTGCATGTTTGATATTTTCATTACATGTTTGTTTTTCTTTCGAAAATACTGCTACAAACTGCGAAATGTTTAAGATGTGATGTCGCTTGACACGGGTTTAACAGTACATTCCACATGTAAACAGGAACGTCAATATGATACGTCATAAATACGACAAAGTATAGTCTGTTTCACTGTTTGACTTGTGACTTGGGTAATTTGAATGCTTATGTATAGGCTGCTGGCCAATAATGTGAACCCTCCCCCATAGGGGGACTTTTGGTCACTATGTTTTTCTGAAAGCCCAGGGTCTGTAGGTTCAAATCCTATTTTCTGCACTTTGAACGTTGGGGCTTTACTCTAAAATTTGACTTTGAAGATTACCTCCCCTTGCATAAATGGAGAAATACGTAATTGTATGTGTAGTTGTTGCACTAATATAATTTATTTATTAAACTTATATATCTAACACAAAATGATTCATTTATGCAACATAACTAACTGAAAGAAAAAAATGCAAAAACAATTGGACATAACTCAAATTTTATTCAAATGATCTCCCCTTAAAAGTACAGAATGCATTTTTTATACAAAAACAAGTCACTTTTCCCTTTATAAATGTTGAATACATATCATAGAAACAAGATCTAATCACAAAACCTTCTTTACATGAAAGCCTTATATGTTCACAAACTAAATATATAATCTTTGGGTTATACAGCATAGTCTTTGTGTGTAATTGAACAAAAATATTACCTCCCTTTTTTAATTGCTGTCATATTGTTATAGTAGAGGGCATTTAAAATTTTGGGGGGAAAAATGCACAGAAATGATTTTTGTGTTTTCATATGCCCCAGTATGTACCAAATAACAGAAAAATAATTTAGGAAAATCAAATGATGAGAAATCCGATTTTTTTGGGTAAAATGGTTGAATTGATAAACGAAAATGATAATTTTTGGAATTTCCATACTTTGACCCTGGGTATTAACATAAAGGCTCCAAATTTACAAATTAGACTGACAGTTATATCCACTGTGGAATAGTACTAATTAGGATATATAAAATTTTCAATAAATGGTTCTTTTTGGGTGAAACACATGAAAATATTAAACAAAAACCCAAATTTGGAGATTTTAGTAGAGATTCCCTGGCGTCAAACATCCAAATAAAGGAAAAGATGCACAGAAATGGTTTTTGTGTTTTCATATGGTAGAGCATGTACCAAATTACAGAAGAAATAGCTAGGAAAATCAAATCATGCGAAATATGTTTTTTGAGGCAAAACAATTGAAATAATAAATGAAAACGCCAATTTTAGGGATTTCAGTACTGTGTCGTTGGTTATCAATTTAAAAGCTCCAAATTTACAGGCTAGATACTCATACATCTCTATTGTGAAATAGTACTGTTAAGGATAACTTAAACATTAAAAATGTATTTTGGGGTAAAATTGTTGAAATGGTTCTTTTTGGGTGAAAATCATGAAAATATTAAACAAAAACCCAAATTTGGAGATTTTAGTAGAGATTCCCTGGCGTCAAACATCCAAATAAAGGAAAAGATGCACAGACATGGTTTTTGTGTTTTCATATGGTAGAGCATGTACCAAATTACAGAAGAAAAATCTAGGAAAATCAAATCATGCGAAATATGTTTTTGAGGCAAAACAATTGAAATAATAAATGAAAACGCCAATTTTAGGGATTTCAGTACTGTGTCGTTGGTTATCAATTTAAAAGCTCCACATTTACAGGCTAGATACTTATACATCTCTATTGTGAAATAGTAATGTTAAGGATAACTTAAACATTAAAAAATGTATTTTGGGGTAAAATTGTTGAAAAAATAAATGAAAACGCGAATTTTTTGGATTTCCCTACTGTGAACGTGGATATTAATATAAATACACCAAATATGCAGGTTAGACAAACAATCGTTCTAACTGTGTAATGGTTCTAGTAAGGATAAATAAACTTTCAAAAACTAATTTTTGGGGTTAAATTGTCAAAATATTAAACCAAAATCACCAATTTTTGGGATTTTCGTAGACAATCCCTGCCATCAAAATCAAAATTGATTTATGTGTTATCATATGCTTTAATATGTATTAAATAATAGAACAATAATCCTTTGTTGCCAATTACATGTTATTTTACAACATTATCAAGTGAAAAGCATTCAATTTGATGGTTGCTTTAAATAAAAAAAATTGATGGGAGTAAGATAATTGCCTCCCTTTCAAACAAAACAAGAAGAATAAAAATTAGAGGAGATCCACCAACGGATACAGTGTTAGAAAGGTTATACATGTATAGAGGTGGTGATGTATCCGTTGGTGGACCGCCTTTAGACAACATTTTAGCACTGTATTAGTTGGTGGACGGCCTTTAAATAAATTTTGGCACTATATCAGTTGGGGGACGCTTCTAGATAACCTTTCTAGCACTGTATCCGTTGGTGGACAGCCTGTAGATAACATTTTAGCACTGAATCCATTGATGGACCGCCTTTAAATAAAGTTTTAGCACTGTATCCGTTGGTGGATGACCTCTAGAAATGGTTTCTAGCACTATATCCATTGGCGGACGTCCCCTAGATAATGTTTCTAGCACTGTATCCGTTAGTGGACCTCCTATAGATAACGTTTCTAGCACTATATCTGTTGGTGGGCAACCTCTAGAAACGGTTTCTAGCACTGTATCCATTGGTGGGCAACCTCTAGGAAAGGTTTCAAACACTAAATCCATCGGTGGACGTCCTCTAGAGAAGGTTTCTAGCACTGTATATGTTAGTGAATGGCTGTAGATAACGTTCCTAGCACTGTATCTGTTGGTGTACCGCCAGTATATACCATTTCCAGCACTGTTCCCGTTGGTGGATTGACTCTAGATAACGTTTAAAAAACTTTATCCGTTGGTGGACCGCCTCTACAAAAGGTTTTTAGCACCATATCCGCTGGTGGATTGCCTTTAGATAACGTTGTACATAGCACTGTATCCGTTTATGGACCGCCTGAAAATAACGTTTCTAGCACTGTTTCCGTTAGTTGACCGACTTTAGATACCGTTTAACGCACTGTTTACGTTGATGAACCGTCTGTAGATAAAATTTTAAGCACTGTATCCGTTGGTGGACCGCCTCTAAAAATATTTCTAGCACTGTATCCGTTGATGGACGGCCTCTAGAAAAGGTTTCTGACACTGTATCCATAGGAAGACGTCCTCTAGATAACGTTTCTAGCACTGTATTCGTTGGTTGACCTCCGGTAGATAACATTTCTCTGTTGGTGGACCTCCTGTAGATAACGTTTTTAGCACTGTATCCGTTGGTGTACTTCCTGTATATAACGTTTTAGCACTGTAATCGTTGGTGGACCTCCTGTAGATAACATTTCTAGCACTGTATCCCTTGGTGGACCCCCTGTCGATAACATTTCTAGCACTGTATCCGCTGGTGGACCGCCTGTAGATAACGTTTCCAGTACTGTATCCGTTGGTAGACCGCCTTTAGAAAACGTTTAAAGAACTGTATCCGTTGGTGGACCGCCTCTACATTTGGTTTTAGCACTGTATCCGCTGGTAGACCGCCTGTTGATAACGTTTGTAGCACTGTATCAGCTGGTGGACATCCTCTTGATAACGTTTCTAGCAATGTATCCGTTGATGGACTACCTCTAAAAACGTTTCCAGCTCTGTATCCGTTGGCGGACTGCCTCTAGATAACCTTTTTAGCACTGTATCCTTTGGAGGACTACCTCTAGATAACTTTAGTAGCACTGTATCCGTTGGTGGTATGCCTCTATATAACGTTTAAAGCACTGTATCCGCTGGTGGACCTCCTCTAGATAATTTTTAAGCACTGTATCCGTTGGTGGACCGCCTGTAGATAACGTTTCTAGCACTAAATTGGTTGGAAGACCTCTTCTAGATAACGTTTCTTGCAATGTATCCGTTTGTGGACTGCATCTAGAAAACGTTTCCAGCACTGTATCCGTTGGTGGACTATCTCTAGATAACCTTTTTAGCACTGTACCCGTTGGTGAACCACCTAGATAACTTTAGTAGCACTGTATCCGTTGGTTGAATGCCTCTATATAATGTTTAAAGCACTGTATCCGCTGGTGGACCTCCTCTTGATAATGTTTCTAGAAATGTATCTGTTTGGGGACCGCCTATATGTAACGTTTCTAGCACTGTATCCGTTAGTGAACTGCCTCTAGATAATTTTTTAGCACTGTATCCGTTTGTGGACCGCCTCTACAAAAGGTTTCAAGCACTGTGTCGGTTTATGAACCGTCTCTTGTAAAGGTTCTAGCACTGAATCCGTTGGTGGAACGCCTCTTTGTTGCTTTTTAGCACTGTATCGGTTGGTGGACCGCCTCTAGATAACGTTTAAAGCACTGTATCTGTTGGTGGATAGCTTCTAGATAACTTTTGAGCGCTGTATCTATTGGTGGACAGCTGTATCTGTTGGTGGATCGCTTCTAGCTAACATTTTAGCGCCGTATCTGTTGGTGGACCGCCTGTAGATAACGTTTAAAGTACTGTATATGATGGTTGACCGTCACTAGATAACCTTTTAGCACTCTACCTGTTGGTGGACCGCCTCTAGATAACGTTTAAAGCACTGTATAATTGGTGGACCGCCTCTGGATAACTTTTTTAGCACTATATCCGTTGATGAACCGCCTCTAGATAAGCTTTTTAGAACTGTATCCATAGGTGGACCGTCTTTAGATAATGTTTTAGCCCTGTATAATTATGTTAGTGGAACGCCTCTAGAAAGGGTTTCTAGCATTGTATCCGTTGATGGACCACCTCAAGATACTGTTTATAGCAGTGTATCCGTTGGTGAACAGTCTGTTGATAACTTTTCTAGTAGTGTATCCATAAATGGACCGCATCTATATAATGTTTATAGTACTGTATTTGTTGTTGGACCGCCTCTATATACCTATATAGCACTATCTGTTTGCGAACCGCCTCTACAAAAGGTTTGTAGCACTGTTCCCGTTGGTGGCCCGAATCTAGAAAAGGGATTTAGCACTGTATCCGTGGGTTTCCCTCCTCTAGATAACGTTTGTCGTACTGTATCCGTTGGTGTACCGCCAGTATATGCCGTTTCCAGCACTGTTTCCGTTGGTGGACTGCCTCTAGATAACTAATATAGCACTGTATCCGTTGGTGGACTGCCTCTAGATAACTATTATAGCACTGTATCCGTTGATGGACCGCCTCTACAAAAGGGTTGTAGCACTGTATCGGTCGGTGGGCCGCCTCTAGAAAAGGTTTTTAGCACTGTATCCGTGTACTATCCATTTCCATGATCCATGATTTCTACGTAATTCTCCGATTCTTATTTCTTACAGTTATTAACTGTATTCAAGTCTTTGTCGGTAGTTTTGTTATTTCACAATTTAAGACAATATTTTCCGCGAAAATAAAATAAATGTATGCTAGAAAACATCCTCACTATACCAAGTTGAATATTTTATCATCATTTAAAGAAAAACTAGGTTTTCAAAGAAGCTTTAAATGTAATAAAATTATGAATTAACTAGTTTTTATTGTATTTGATATATTCAAGGGGAGATAATTCAGTAAAAAGTAAGAAAACACTCGTTTCGATCGATTGTTGGGATAGATATTATGTCTCCATAAAAACAATGGTGATGTCAGTGAAGAACAGCTATTTTGCGACTAAAACAAGTCATCATTATTATATCTATCAGAATTTAATTTTCACAAAGGGGAGGTAATTTCAATTTGCTCTGACAAGGTAAAGCCCCAACGTACAAAGTGCAGAAAAACAGAATGCACTCGGAAGACCATGAGGTTTCAGAAAAGTATGGTGTTCAAAAGTCCCCACATGGGGGGGAGGGGGGTGTTCAGTAGCTCGAAGTCTAGTACTTTTAAGGCAACTAATGCCAACTATATCCCTACTCTTGACGCGCTATGAATGAAAGCTTTTCTAGTTTAAAAGTTAAAACAATTAGGCGCGAGTTCTTACCTGAGTCTTGAAAAGACTGGCAAGCGTTACTCGAACGATGGGAAAGAAGGATTCCACCTTTATTTATAGAGAGAGTCCACTTTCCGAGCAACCTGGAGAATGATTTCCTTTTTGGCGAGACATCCTTTATCACGACTTTCTCCCGCTGACTTCTTAGATAACAAACACGTTTGCATCTCTCTTCCAGAACCATGGGGTTTGGATCTTTAGGCAAAGGCTTTCTACTTTTGTTTCTCAACTAGTTACGATCCGAAGTCTATAAACGAGTCCACTGTTTCGTAACGGTTGAAATGACGTCACTTACACAAAACGTTTGTTTTGACGTCTTATCATTTCGCGCCACTATTTTTGGAAAGTTTATTCCGTTCATTACACCAGTTTATATGGTTCTTTTTATTCTTAAATCTTTCAGCAGTTTTTAAATTAGCATTTTAATCAATTTTGTGATCTGTGTATTAATTTTAAGACTTTGTTATGGGTTACAAATCGGCCCTCGATTTGGGAGAAAACGGCCCGCGATCTGGGAGCGGCCCACGATTTTCAAATCGGCCCTCGATTTAGGAGCGGCCCTCGATTTGAGTCTTACAGATATACAGCCGAACTTTGATATGTTTACTCGCTTAAGGGAAAAGCAGCCTAATTTGCCACGTTTTAACTTTGAAATACGGTTATGTTACACTTATTACAATGTTGCACTTATCTCTGTCAACATTGACCTGCCAATACAAATTTTGAATAGGATGTCAGTTATGTACACTTGTTGTTAAATCAAAACATTGCTTTGTCTTGCATCGATATATGAGCCAACTATATATACCTCACACACATGCGTATGTATTGATCTTTGTATTATATTATATATTTGTGTATGGGCCGGAGGCCTAATTGCATAATAAAATATTGAATTGAATTGAATTGTTCCACATAAGAGAGCTAGAGATACAGAAATTCATCAAAAGAAATACTGGTAAGCTACGCCAGATTATATTGTATATTCTGACGTCTGACTCAGCTCTAAACAATCAGCCACTGAGATTTTGATAAGTTGTCAACATTTCCAAGATTTAGTTTTGTTCTACTTTAATTGCATTGCATTTCGTTTCGTTTTAATAACGGGAACAGTAAGGGTCTTCCATATTGTTGTTGCCCTGTACTTTCTTCCTGGCATATCACATTTTGTCAAGTTTACTACAGTTTACTACATATTCCTTAAATGTAATTTAATATAATTTTTTAATTTGAATATATCCTTTACAAATTGATAGTACAAAAAACATACCAACCGTGAAGATATTGTTATCACTTCAGTTTTTTATTTCCTAGATTTTTTTGTTGTTCTTTACATGCATATTTTACGTATTGAATTTTCCACCATGGCAAAAAACAGTCTTGTTGATGTGTCTAGATGTAGTGTTAATAATTTAATCAGATGTTACAATTCAACGTTTTCCTATAATGTCAGGTAATCTTAAAATTTATTCATACAATTGTCGAGGTTTGAAAGATAGTAAAAAGCGAAGTGATATTTTTAATCTTTTTAAAGAAAAACAAACTGATATCTTGTGTCTGCAAGAAACTCATTTTACGAGCGAAAATGAAAAAGATATATACACAGAATGGAATGGTGATTGCTATTTCAGTCATGGTAAATCTAATGCAAGAGGTGTTGCCATTCTATTTAGAAAAAACTTAGGTGCAAAGATGGTAAGTATTAATCAAGATGATATTGGAAATTATATTGCGATCGAAATACAATACAATGATGTTGCCTTTATCTTAACCAATATCTATGCACCAAACAATGATGATCCAGATTTTTTTACAAATGTATTTAAAATGAATGACTCTTTTAAAACAAAAGATAACTACATTATTTGTGGAGATTACAACCTGGTACTTAACCCTTTAATTGATTATAAAAATTACAAACGATCAGACCATAACAAAAAAGCCAGAGGTAAACTATTATCACTTACTACTGATAATAATTTCATTGACCCGTTCAGAGAACTGCATGGAGATAGCAGAAAATATACTTGGAAAAGATTTACACCTTTACAACAAGGTAGACTTGATTTCTATTTAATGACAGCCAATATGATAGACTATTTAAGAACGTGTGACGTTGATATTAGTTATAGATCAGACCACTCAATAATATTATTAGAATTGTGTTTTTCAGATAAAAGTCATGGAAAAGGTTTATGGAAGTTTAATAATGACTTATTAAATGATATTGATTATGTTAACTGTATAAATGATAAAATAAATGAAATTACTTTACAATATTGCGTACCTGTATATGATAGAGAACAAATATTGTCAATGAATAAGTCAGATATACAATTTGTTATAAATGACCAATTGTTTATTGAAACTCTATTAATGGAAATACGTGGAAAAACCATATCTTATTCCAGCTATAAAGCAAAGCAAAGAAGGAATATTGAGGAAAAGTTGTTGTCCGAAATTCTGAATATTGAATCAAGTTTAAATGAAGATAATAAAGAGAGATTACTCCTGTTACAAAATGAACTTACAGAAATAAGAAATAAAAACCTCAGAGGTGCTTTTATTAGGTCAAGATCTCAATGGATAGAGCAAGGTGAAAAGGTCACAAATTATTTTTGTAATTTAGAAAAATATCATAATTCATGTAAAAGTATTCCGTTTATAGACAAAAATGGTTCGTTAATATTTGACCAAGAAGAAATTTTACAAGAAACTAGTAATTTTTATGAAACTTTATACAGCGAACAAAATACAAACAAAAATTATGACTTAGATAGGGAATTAGATGGCTGTAACGTAAATAAGTTGAATGCTGATCAGAGTAACTGTTTGGAAGGTCTCTTAACCTTTGCAGAAGTGTCAAATACTTTAAAAAATATGAAGAATGATAAAAGCCCTGGAAGTGATGGCTTTACATCAAATTTCTTTAAAGTTTTTTGGAATAAACTTGGACATTTCGTTGTAAAAGCCCTAAACCATGCGTTCTTGGCTGATTCCTTTTCTAAAAATATAAAATTAGGAACAATTACATGTATTCCCAAGGACAATAAACCAAAGCAATTTTTTAAAAATTGGAGACCAATAACATTGTTAAATGTATTGTATAAATTAGCATCTGGTAGTATAGCAAATAGAATTAAAACTGTTTTAAATACGCTAGTGTCTCATGATCAGACTGGATTTGTTAAAGGTAGATACATTGGTGAAAATACTAGATTATTGTATGATATTATGAAATACTGTGAAGATAACAATATACCAGGTTTATTAATGCTAATAGATTTTGAGAAAGCTTTGACTCCGTGTCATTTGACTTTATTGATAAAACTTTGTCATTCTTTAACTTTGGCGATATGTTCAAAAAGTGGATTAGATTATTTCTGTATAATACTGAGGTTTGTGTACAACTTAATGGGTTTCTATCAAATTTTTTTCAAGTTAAGCGAGGCTGCAGACAAGGGGACCCAATATCATCTTACATTTTTATACTGTGTGCTGAAATTCTAGCAATAAGAATAAAAAATTGTAAAAATATCACTGGAATAAAAATCAAGGGGGAAGAATATATTATATCTCAATTCGCAGATGACACCTCCTTATTTTTAGATGGCTCTGACAAGTCTTTGCATAATGTTCTAGAAGTTATCAATAATTTTTCAGCTATATCCGGTTTATATGTCAATTTTGACAAAACAAAGGTCATTTGGATTGGTTCTCTTAAGTACAGTACAAGGTCAATAAAAACGAAATGGAAACTATCTTGGGGTGATAGTCAGTTTAAAGTTCTAGGGATTCATTTTGATGTAAATTTAAATGTGATCTGCGAGATAAATTTTGAAGAAAAGATAAAGAGTATACAAAAATGCATTTCATATTGGAAAAGGCGGAAACTGACTCCTATCGGCAAAATAACTGTTGTTAAAGCTTTACTTTTACCTATACTTACACACTTGTTTATAGGCTTGCCAACGCCAACAATGAACTTCGTGAAAAATCTTACTAATATATTTTATGAATTTGTATGGAACGGTAAAGCAAAAATAAAACGAAACATTCTAATAAAAGATTATTCAGAAGGAGGGTTAAAAATTATCGATATTGAAAGCTACATAAGAAGTTTAAAAATTAAATGGTTTAAGAATTTCATAATTCACAATGATAGTAAATGTTATAATCTATTGCAAAACCTGATAAACATGACAAAGCTACTGAATTCCGGAAGTATGTTCTGCAAATTGATATTAAATAAGTTAAAGAATAAATTTTGGGTCGATGTCTTAGAAGCATATATGCTCTATATTAAAAAGAGTAGTGTTGGAGATATACAAGACATATATAATATGCCATTATTCTATAATGATAATTTTCTCATAAATAAAAAAGCTGTATATATACCAACACTTTACGATAGAGGGATACGATATGTAAACGACATTCTAGATAAAGATGGTAATTTTGTAGATTTAAAATACTTAGAAGAAGTGAGTGGAAAAAAGATTAATTTCCTTCATTATTATGGCTTAATAAATTCAGTTAAGTCTTTTATGACTAGAACAGGATTTACTCCAAAAAAAGATTCACTTTTAGAATTTCAATACCCAACCATTAATTGTTATATGTACCCCATTTTAACCGGAAAATGTGATAATAAATTTGTATATAATGTACTTGCTAATAACGATGATACCCCTACTAGTCAATCCAAATGGGTGTCAATATACAAAAATAGTCTTATAAATTGGAAGAATATGTATAGCTATGTATTTAAATGTACTAAAGATACTTATTTGCAATGGTTACAAACTAGAATTATACATAGAATATTACCTACTAATACATTATTATTTAAAATGAAAATCAAAGATACTAATTTATGCACTTTCTGTCATAATCATGAAGAAACTATTGTTCACTTGTTTTGGGAATGTTGTAAAGTGAAACCAATAATAACACATATTTCAGATAGGTTAGTAAAATATAACCCGCACCTCAAAATAAATAGTTTATACGTACTTTTGGGAACCGATCAAAATGACTTCAAACTTGACATTTTGTTTTTAGAAATAAAACGATATATATTTTTATGTAAAACAAAGAAAATCGTTCCGTCAATAACCGGGTTAAATAACTCATTGAAACTAGCATGGGATATAAAACAAGCATGTAGTAATACAGAAAATATAGCTTCTACATGGGCAATTGTACAATATCTTATATTAAACTACATTTAGACATAAAACATACTGTAATAAAAATAACCTAGCAAAAATGCATGTTTCTTTCTGTATTTTTTTTATTCAAATTTTCAATTTTTTCAATAAAAATGTATGTTTTCATATTTACATTCGATAGAAAAATTGTATGTATGTTAGAAATATTATTTAGTTTTTGACGATTCTTCATGAAAATTACTTTGTATTGGTATTTTCTACTTATACTACATGTAAAAATATGTATGGATGTATTATATGTGAATAAAATTATTTGAAAAAAAAAAAAAAAAAAAAAAAAAAAAAAAAAAAGTTTACTACAGGCGTGTTAGCTATATTATGTCAAGCACGTCAACGATCAACCTTGACCAAAGAGATAACACGTTTTATCGCTTTCAGCGAAGAGTCGGTGGAATATATTGCCTGCTTTTCCTTATTTCAATATAAAATGTCTGGCTTAAGATCACGATATAACCCTGTCCTGTATAATATAAACATAACTATTTGCAAGCCTCATAGATAACCTAATTATCTTTTAGGATGTTTTCATACAGAAATACGTAGTAACAAGATAAAGAAACTGTATATTAGCAATTTTTACTTTTCACACTATCGTTACTCATACACAATGTTATGATCTGCAAATTATTAAATCATATTAAAAATACAATATCGTGTAGCCAATGTCCTTTTGCGCATTTTGATACCAAGTTTGTCCATGGTTTGTATTTATAAGCATAACAAATTTCCCTGGAACCAAATGTAAACAAAGGTCCTTTAAACCGAATGTACAGTAACGCATGTGTATCTTTACAAATTATGTTGCCAGCTAACTCAACGTTACTAGATTGTATCTTGACTTTTAAAGTTTAACAGCCATATTATATAAATATAAGTGATAGTTAGATTTGTTAGTCTAAAGCAGCATACATCAAAATACTCCTGTGTAAGATTGAGACTCTACAGTGGTTTATCATGTGACAGTCACCTGGCTAAGAATTTTCTATTTTTCAAATAATGTACAAAATGTACTATAATAATTTTGGATCTATAACTGGACGGATAATAATGTTATTTCTTCTTGCATTAATACATTTTAAATCGTGTTTTATAACTAACATATATCATGGTTACAGTAGGTGCTATTGAAAATACTTCAACTTCGCTTTAGTTCAAACATACCGTAATTCATAAGTTTAAGATCGATAACACGATCTCACTGAAGTCAGGTCGAACATGTCAGTATATCAAAGTTAAAACGTGACTGAGCCTCGTTTTAATTTTTAAATATGGGTATTTTCGAACTAAAACAAGTACTGAGTTTCGACAATATATTATTAGATTGAAGGTGCCAAATTGTCATAATGCGTCCCTATGCAGACGATTCTAAAGTACAATTAATTGCATACATTCCTAAAGAGGTTTACTGCGTTACCAGAAAGAGATTACATTCACCTACTGTATACAAAGCTTGGCTCATATTCAAAGTAAAATGATTTAGTACCATTATTTATTAGGAATCTTTGGAATATCAGACACGTTATACTTTCCCATTTAATGGAAACGAAACGATGTGTATATATGTAGCACCTTAGAACAGGCCGAGCAAATTGATGGTGTACATGTTATCTTATAATCGGATTGTCCTATTGTTTTGTGCTTGGCCTTATACATAGGTACTCGGTGTGTTATATGGCCCCAGTTAGTTTGCAGTAGACAAAGAATTCAAGAAAGTACATGTACACAATTTTGCTGGAAAATGATAAGATTTTCTATCTGCACAGATAAAATGCAAGCAGATTTCACCCGAGTCTCTTTATGGGACATGTTAAAAGATAATTCTCTGAATTTATAGAGCCTAATGTTAAGAGATCAACTTAAACTCTAAGAAATCTGAGATTTAGTCAGACCCATTATTTCAATACAAGCCGTCCATTATATATTTTTTAATGTATTATCCTAAAAAGAACAGACATTGTAAGATTACCGATGTTTAGTTCAGTAGTATTATTTGTTCAATGTACAGATACAGGTATTCTTATACAGTACTCCCTCTCAAAACCAATAACCAATGGAATACAAATATTGCATGTGTTGTTCGGAAGAAATAGCTATAGGAAGGGAAAATTAATAACCTGATAATACATTTGCAAATAGTTTGAACCCAGATCAGACGCCGCGTAATGCGGCGTCTGATCTGGGTTCAAACTGTTTGTCATTCGTCTTAAAGTTTATTCTCTCAAAATATCAAATTTGTAACTTTAAGAAGTACCAGCAGACAACAATTTTAAGAAAACAATATTGCAGCAGTGAAAGCGTTTGGGAAATAGCAGCAAGCAATGTTGTTTGGAGGAACGTTGTAGGGAGGAAGTAGTGTGTACAATAAACTAAACGGAAAAACACCGACACCGTTGTGCTTGTGAGAATGTGTGTTCAACCCTTAACGTTAGAAACAAGCTAGCGACAGGAATGATAATAACTTTATAACAAACAGGAATACAAGCAGCATGAGATATTAGTACTGGCGTTCACATATAAGGTAATCTGACAACAATAGTCCAGAATAGAGGAGAATAAGTATGTACATAATTTGTACGCTCGTTTATGACAAAAACGAGGCATTGTCCAATATGCATATACTGACGTGAAAAAGAAACGCATAATCTGTATGTAAGCCCTACTGGTTATTACATTAAACTCTGAACAGTATAATTTCATTTTGAAATAAAAACTTAAATATGGAAAATATCATGACATACAAACTTTATTGTATGCATTTAAAATGTCTTGATAAGCATCCATCCATCCAAAAATGCCAATACCGGGTATGTCTTTCATGACTTGAGAGAATTGCTTGTAGTCGGCGTGCCATGGATCGACACGAGTTGAAAGATTACCCCAACACGATAAGGGAACAATGGCAACATAACTTCATCAACATACCGTACACTTTTCCGTTGAAAATGACTTAATCGGTCCTTAATGTGAGGTTGATAGCCCCGACCAAAAACTGTTGCCCATGACAGTCTGGTAGTTTATTCTTATCTTTCATTAGTGACATAATGATAAACAAATACGATGACAACTGCAAATATAACGTTTATCTAACAATTTATCCCATAGCCTGGTTCAGGTATTGAAAATATGTGACCACTTAGAGCAGGTTGAAATTAAAGCAGAATGCGGTTCACTTTCAGCCTGCTTTAAGTTAGCATATAAGAAATGTTGTCTTCAGTTCATATTTAAAACTTCTTAAATTGGATTTATTTTCTCAGTTGAAATATTTTAAAGGCATATATATGCGTATTTTACAGGGTAAAGAGTTCAGTGAACAAGAAATCATAGAGAACTGTCGAAACTACATGCAATTTAAGTCTAATTTCAATGCAACGATCTGTGGATTACGATTTCCTATAGAAAGTGCATTAAATCTCCGGGAGTCTTAGACAGTCTGGCTGTTAGAATATGTATTGAATTTCGCAACCTATTTCCATTTGAGACTTATAAAAATTCACAGATATAGCATGAACTACGTAAACATTAAAAAACCGATAAGTGTTTTAGCACATTTTCCCCATAAACCATTTATTGTCGTGACGGCATCTTGTTTAAACAAATGTCGTTTGCTTTTCTTTTTTCTTATTTAATTGTTAGGCATTTTGGCTGCATATGCATCGAAATGTGCTAAATGACTTAATGACTATTAAGGTGCATTATGCTTCACTCTTAACCTACTTTATGTGTTTACCTATCTGCAATACTTGAACCAGACTTTGGGGTAAAGGGTTAACCAATTTTAGTCAATTTTCTGTTTCAGCGTACTTTCGGCTTGTAATTAGTGTTTACTTTCTGTAATAATACATTTTTTTCTATGCAATTTTTGTTGGTATTTATTAAAGGGACTCGCAACCGGATGGTGTACTTGTCAAAATAAAATAAAATACTCAAATAAAAGCAAATTTGTGGCATTATATGGCTTCTGACATTAAAAAATATGATCAGTCCAAAAAAAGTCTCAAGAATCGTCACCAAATCGTCGTTTTTTTTAGATATTTTCCATCGTTTTTCTATAGCGTCAGCTGACGGTATAGTTGTTGTTGTTGCTTCTCTACACGGGCTCAGACATAAACCCGAGCCGAATAAAGTACTATCAATCGCTACCAGTAAAGTACGTTAATTCGCTACCATATATATAGAGAGCGCTGGTAGCCGAGGGGGTAAAGGCGTTTCCTCATTTTTCATGTTTGTCTCCGCATAGATGGTCAAGGGTTCGAATCCCACCAGAGCTTCTTCGTTTTTATTTTGGAAATGCATTTTTTAACAGAATTTATTATCCTAAACTAAATCTTACCCTTTTATATAAGCATTTGACATATATTTACAAATTACTATTTTTAATGCTCAATCCGGTTGCGAGCCTCTTTAAATCCATAACCAAAAATTAAAATATACATTCATATGACGTTATAGTATTATTTGTTTTTCTTTCTCTGAAGAAGGCACACATTCGACGACACTACATACACACGACCTCATAATAGTTTGTGTTATTTTTTCTCTGAAGAAGGCAAAAGGTCGACGACACTACATAAATATTACCTCATAGTATTATGTGTTATTCTTTCTCTGAAGAAGGCAACACTCGACGGCACTACATACACATAACTTCATAGTATTTAACATATTTTTCTTTCTCTGAAGAAGGCCAAAGACCGACACACGTAAGACAATAATAAACAAAACTGATCAAGTTTTGGAATTGTTCTCTGTATAACGGTGAATGGCTTAACCCTTTCAAAATCAAATTTATCGTGTTAAAAATTTATCGAGTTTTTAACCCTTTCACCGTTTCATGATAGTCTGCTTGAATATTGTTGTCTGCAACATCATTTCAAAGTTAGATTGAAGGCTGTTAAACTGACGTTATTTCAAAACAAGTGGTAAACAGTTTTGATCTTGATAAGAAGCCGCGTTACGCAGCGTCTCATCAGGATCGAAACTGTTGGCAAATGCGGTATATGACGATATTGATAGTATGTGAGCTATCGTTATCCTTGATTGTCTCTCATGCGTCGTCTGTTGTGTGTTTACTGTTACATTTTAAACTTAATCTCAATTCTATAGGAATTATTTTGTAGAATGGATCATTTTATAGTCTTGATTAAAGTTAATATCTGTACTTTTACCCTTTCGGCGCCAAATTATTTAGGAAATTTTACCCCTACACAGCTTTGTTGGCGTCTGCTTCAGTATTGCTGCCCGCAAAAACGTTTCAAAGTTAGATTACGGTTGTTTTAATTCAGAAATATCGATAAAATGTAAAACAGTTTGGATCCTGATCAGTCGCCGCATTACGCGGCGTCTGATCTGGATCCAACCTGTTAGCAAATACAAATTTGTGCGACAACGGCGCCGAAAGGATTAATGTTGGACCGAAATCTAATATATTTTTTAAACTGAAACACAAATTCTGCTCGACCGGTTTTGAAGAAACTTCGCAAAAATGATCGATACCTAATCGTGACAAAACGTTAATATTGTCATGTCGATACTCAAACTCAAATTCTACCTGACCGATTTTGCTGATGAAAGAAATGGTCATTGTCATTGTTGTTACCACCAATTGTTGATTTCAAGTTGTTTTAAAATCCAATACTTTCGTCATGGTAGCCTTCTTGATTATTTTGAAAAGCTTATTTCAAACTGATGCTCAAATTCTACTGGACCAGTTGTGTAGGAAGATAATAACGTAATTGATGTACGGCCCTTTCCTAGCGTTGTTACTTTCTTAGTACGATGACAAAATTCAATGTCGCATACATTGAAATGTATTTATTGATAGAATAATGGAATTACACAATCTGGTGATATTGGGTCCGGCTTACGAAACGTCGTACGAAGAAACAGCCGTAGGTCAAAACTTAAAAACTACATGACATCTCTTTTTTCTCCAACTAACTAATCATCTATTGTGACATCTCTTTAGAACACGATTCAAAAGAGATGTCACATAACATGATAAGATGCAGAAATAAATACAAATTGAGAATTTTAGAATCAGACTTATGACTGTTTTTGTCGTACGGCGTTTCCCCGACCGAAACAATTCCTTCGGATGAGACTTTAAACCCAAGTCCCATGTATCAATACTATAAACTTGAGATGCATGAGAACCAGAGGAGTCTTTCGAAGAGGAGTAGGACATCGCCGGGCTTGTATCAGCTACAGCCACCCTCTTTCTGAGACGTTCAATTAGCCTAAAACTGGCAGAACCGGACGTTAATTAACACAAACAATTCTGCTTCGACGATCTGATGTTAAGATAGCAACATATCATCTACGAAATTTAGCTAAGTCAGACCTATTTTACCAACACAAGCCGTCTTTTTAAATCTTTCCCTGCTTTTTCGTCTGCTCTAACTGCCAAAATAACGTCTGCATTGGTAGTGTCGTCTGCAATATTTTCAAAGTGAGATTTAGGACTGTTTTTTTATTTCTAAAGAATGTCGATAATGGTGTCAAAAAGTTTGGATCCTGATCAGACGCCGTCGTACACACTGTCTGATCAAGATTCAATCTGTTTGCAAAGTCGCCTTTTGGCGCTATAGGCAGAAAGAGTTAATAGTTTTCGTGAAAGCATTATCCTTAAAAGCAAATAAATTGTAAGAATACTGGCGTTATGTTGCATCAACAGTCGACAGTGCGCTAAGATCAATGTACTGACACAGGCTTTTGTTATAATATAAACCTTGGATTACTAGTGATCATTATACTTGTCCTTTGTAAATAGTGTACTGGTGAAAAGTACACTTGCTCTAGGTAAATCATTGTCAAAAGTGGACTACAATTATTAAGAAATTAGATTTGCCCATTTGAAGTTTTAGGAATGACTGAGCTAAAGGAATGCAGTGTGTTAACGTTTCCTTGACAACGACGTTCTTGTATGCTAGTTTTTAACAGAAAAACGGCATTATGTGGAGTCATTTTTGTCCACAATGTTCAAACAAAATCACATTTCTGAACTTTTCTTACATTTTCATAACGAATTAGTTCCCAACAGGAAGTAAATGGTTATACAGTTGGATTAAGAAGGTACAATTGATGTATTTTAAAATACTCTGTCAGTGCTCCCTTTCTACAACGACAACCAATAGGGTGAAAAAGATGTTTGTGTCTTACAGTGGGAGTTGTTATATGGAGGGAAAATTAAGACTCGGCTTACATTTGCAAACAGCTTGCACCCGTGTCACACAGAGTCTTATAAGAATTCTGACTGTGTGTCCTTCCTTGTTGTATGTCTTTGTCAAAATATCCATTTACATGTATGTAGTTATTAAAACAAAACAGCAGTCGACAAGTTTAAAAAGAAGATTATTGCCGCAGTTAAAGTGCTAGACATAATTGTCTTGTTTATGGCCAGAGGGAACAATAGTTGTAAAGAGGGAATCGTTAATTGGTCAGCCGTTGTAGGGAAGGACCTATATACATGTACATTGTTTCAGTTATTGTGTATTGTTATATATCGCGGCAAGAGAAAGTGAGCCTTATTGCACGGTATAACATAAAGATCAAACCGAGGCATCTGATCAGAGAGTACAACTTAGGTAGCATGATTCATGTTCTGTAGATGGTTGTGACTTGAAAAGTGTCACACAGTGTAGGTCTTGGTCAGGCGCGGCCTGTGTGGTGCAAAGTCTGGCCGAGGTTTACGCTCTTAACATTCAATCGATCAGTCTCGTTTTTTCTCATGGCATTGCTTATACATTTTAAAGTTATTTAAGATAAAACTAATTTGAGTTGAAGAGCAAACTTATTCACACATTATCGAGTTTATCAGTAATTAGAACAAATAAGTGTAGTAAATGAGTAGGAAGACAAAATTTAATTTGGCAAATTAATTGTACCTTCAAAGCATTAATCAATACAAATCGACAAAAGTAGAAATTACAACTATACAAAAAAAAATCTCCTTTTTTTATCTAAATGGAAAACAAGTTGGAGCTTGATCAGACGCCGGATAATCCGGCGTCTGATCTTGCTCCAACCTGTTTGTAATTGGAATAATGGTTTTAACGTAATTGCGTTTATTGAGAACGAATAACACATCGGTAAAGTTAGCGAAAGTAGGAAAGTGTACGAATATAATATATTCGATGTTCTCTTGCTTACTTACTTACATTTATAAACTATTTTGTTCTAAATATAATTCAGCAATGACAGAAAAGTCTGATAATACACCCCAAACTCAAGGTCATCTACGGTTATTCATACAATTTAAGTACTATTCAGCCACCACGGTATTCCGGAAACTGTGGTAATACTTAATGGTTAAGAGTTACTAGTATATGATTTATCTTTGTAGAAATAAAAAAATAGATAGACTCCCTGCACTCTATGTTTTCTTGTTACTTCTGTGACGTATTTTCTATTTGTGATTAATTGTAAATAAAGGAGTATCGACTGATTGAACAGTTTACACACTAGAGGCGTCACATTAGGCACATGTCAATTAATCACTTCATTCAGTCGTTTACAGAGAAATTGTTCTCTAATTGGACGACCTTACACACTACAATATGCGACACGGAATGATATTGCCATTGTGTTTTTGATATTAGAAATAACAAAATTTTACTGTATTTAGTGTGTTCTGCTTTCGATATATGTTTTTTATTTATGCTTTTCGGTGGATTACCGGGACATATCAGAGGATCATTACTTGATGTGTCAAGCAGTGGGATTAGCGTCCCGCGTGTTTCTATAATGAATTCGACCCGTAGGGCACTCGCAGATTCGAAATCAATCTTGTCTTATCGTTAACTTCCGGCAGCCCGATTTGTCGCGAACCACTCAACAGAAGAACACAAACCAAAGATCGGAAGAAACGACGTAATTCCGATGACGTCAAATCAATAAATCAGTAACGGCATTGTACGGCACGAACCGGTGTCCGGTAAAAACCTGGGGTTCCACAAGGGGTAAAAATGTACTTTTACTTTCAAATGATTTACAATTTAGTTCCAAGAATCGTCTAAATAAAAAAATAGAATAACTGTATTTTGTTGAGTGTAAGATCGAAATTTAATTCATTGAGTGAACATCACAGACGTAATATAGTATAACAGTCCGGTGTACACTCAATGAATTAAATTCGATCTTACACTATAGAAACAGTTATCCTCTGTGTAGTAATACCGATTTTGTATTCTTATTTAATTTGATGATATAGATACATCTACCACACACCGCATCTTCGAAATAGTGACCGGTGATATGAGACTCGACTGATTTAAAAGTATAAGGCCTCCTTTGTCGACGACGAGGGAGAAACGAATTTGGCTTTTAATCTATTGTCTACCATACACATGTACAGTTGCTCTGGCATCGATTTTGATTCCGATCATTCGACTGATTTTAGTCAGAATTTAAACTGTAGCTTTCGTATTTCTTCTATCTAACTGCCTCAAATCTTGATTCTGTTTTTTTTCTTTCACTGCCAATTTTTATCGTCTGCTTTAATCCTATTTACTCAAAATATAGTCTGCTTTGGGAGTGTCGTCTGCAATATTTAAGTCAGCCATAGGTCTGTTTTGGCTGAAGAAATGTCGATACGAGTGTCCAACCATTCGGATCCTGTTTTTAATTAGGTGATGTAATAGTGATGAAAGCGTTAAAGCACACGATCATCACATTCGATTGCAACACTAAATTCACTTGATTTTTCCCTTTGGATACCACGTGTATCACCCTTCTGCAAAGATCAAATGTTGCCAGCATTTCGATTTCCAACATAATCATATCAAAGTCTTTTAAATATATAATAATGATACGATCGTATGGTATTGGCATTTTAATCAAATGTTACCAAAACAAATCTGCAGAAATCAATATAGATATGTCGAACCAGCACGCAATTTATGCCCGATTTAAACATGATGATCTGTGCTTTACGATTCCCTTTAGAAAGTACATTAAATTTCAGGGAATGATAGTTTCAGAGAGATAATTTTGCACCAGGCAGATTGCATATCTAATGCATGTCCCAAATTGCTTCTATCTTTTAGACATCAGATACAATGTTATATGTGTAGTTAAGTTATATTCTTCCATAGCTTTAAATATGAAGTATTATGGTCTCTTGGTGCTGGTAGAGCTTTTATTAAGATACGTGTGGTTTCACTATATTTACTCGTAAATCAATACAGAAATGGTACCATATATAAAAATGTGCTGCAGGAAATGGAAGAAAGCTACTGTTATACCTATTTTCAATAAAACCTTAAATTGAGTCCAATTCTTGGTGTTCAGGGGCCCGTTTCATAAAACTTCTTACGACAAATGTTGTCGTTAGTCAGATTATAAAAGTCTAAATTATTATTTATTTCTCAATCTATTCCTGTCTTGTGACATCATTGTGGAATTGTCTTCAACAGAGGATTCCAAAGAGATGTCACAAGACAGGATAAGATAGAGAAATCAGAAATTACATTTATTTTAAAGTTTTGACTTACGACAACATTTGTCGTACGAAGTTTTATGAAACGGACCCCAGGGGCCTATCTAATGAAATGTCGTACGAAAAACACGGTCGTAAGTCAAAACTTTAAAATACAATTAATTTCAATTTGTTTTCATCTTATCGTGTCTCCAGAGACCTTCTTACTTTGCAGCAGTTCTGCAGCTTAATTGTCATAGGGGATTTTTTCTGTATGTTAGACCGAGAATATCCCCTCTGTCAAGAACTGAAAGGAAGGCAGGTTGGTGGTTTAGATCCCATTCGCCGTTTGCAACCAATGAGAATAGCCGAAATCAGCTTCCTGAAATCATCCTCATCTCATTACATCATCCCTCAACTTTCATTGGTGTTAAATGACCTATTTGTGTCGCAGTGCCGTAAAACCCAACTCATTCATCCATCCATCTAATCGTGTATTGAAAGACATGATAAGAAGGAGAAATAAATAATAGTTGAGAATTTAAGAATGTGACCTACGACAATATTTGTCCTACGACATTTTGTAAGACGGGCCCCAACTAGAAACGGCTTTATGAAGGACACATAAATAAAGGAAACGAATTGTGAAATATTTGCATTACTTCGGTCTTTTTATGACCCCACATGATAACATAATTGTAAGCTATCGTCATCCGTGATTTTCTGTCGAGTGGCGTTAGGCGTCTGTCGTCCTGTAATGTTTACGTTTCAACTCTTTCACTGTCAACTTTTATCATCTGCTTTAATTAACCCTTTCCCTTATAGAAGCGATTTTTAGCACATTCATTTTATTCATCCGCTGAGAAAATAGTTCCAGTTTATACCCTCATGAACAATTACAATTACAAATATTTTATATAGCCTAGCAGATTTTAGCTTAAAGCAGGCTGAAAGTAAAGCAGAATGTGCCTTAAGGCACATTCTGCTTTACTTTCAACCTGCTTTAAGTGTTCACCTGTCCTCAAAACTAGAAACAAGCTTTGAGGTAAAGGGTTAACATTCTTACCGTTAAAATATCGTCTGTATTGATAATGTCGTCCGTATTAAATTTTTTCCGAGACAGATTTAGGGTTTTTTGATGAAATATTCATTCCAGTGGCAAACAGTTTGGGTCCTGATCAATAGCAACGTAAAGCGGCGTCTGCTCAGGACAAAAACTGTTGCAATATTGCCTTTAGGTGACATTGGCAGTAAAAGAGTTAAACAAACTCAAGTTCTACAATTTTACTTTCATGAAACTTGTAAGAAATGTTCAGTGTATGGTCCTAACCAAACGTAATTACTTTGGATGTTGATCGCCGATGCACTATTGCCGACATAGCGGCCATCTTGAAAACATACTTTGCTCTCAAACTCAAATGCTACTGAAACAGTTATGTTGAAATGTTGAAAAACCTTGTAAAAATAATCAGCATATGGTCTTGCCAAAGCGTTGATACTTCCATGTGGATTTAAAATCCATTATGGCCGCCATTTTAGCTCACCAGGGGCCCGTTTTACTAAACTACTTACGCAAAACTTTTGCGTATATCAAAATTTTAAATTTTAGTTTATATTTTTTATTATCACTTGCTACAAACAGCAAATAGCCAGATCAGAGGACGCGCTATTAGCGCGTCCTCTGATCTGGCTATTTGCCGTTTGCAAACGTTTATGATCGAAAAATAATAGTTAAACGATTTTGACTTACGCAAAAGTTTTGCGTAAGTTGTTTAGTAAAACGGGCCCCAGAGCTCAAAGGCCTATTTGGTAATGTGAGCAATAAGACACATGACCTTCATGTTTATCTCTGTTATGAGAGCTGTAAGGGTTTAGTAATTGTTTAGTCACTAAATAGGTGTATATTTAAATTGACAATGTGATTAGTATGTAGATGCAAAAATCAACTACCACATATCAGTGTTTTTTGTAGTGTTAAATAAACCATCAGACGGTACAAAAATTGATATAACTAGATATAAAGAAAGGCTTGGTAATTATTTCCACATGAAGCTATTTTCTTCAACGTCTTCTTATATACTCTGCTAGGCGATTGCTACGGAGCACGGAAACTAATTCTTTCTTGTATCTCCCTTGCTCGTCTTTTCTTGTAGTCTAACGCATTTAATTACATTTTCGCAGTAAATTTCGCAATGTCTCATGCATAAACCACTCTTGTGCTTCACTGTGGTTTTATGGTAGTGTCGCGTGGTATCTTATTTACTCCATTAATCTCGATTGTATTACAGTGCAAAAATAAAGGTGCCGAACCTTTATCATGAAACCCTGGAAATGGTTGTACTCTTAGGTTTGTGCATTAAAACTGAACATGGGGCATGTCATATACCAAGCCGTATCGCATCACAATCAGTGTAGACCTTAAATAACCACCATGCAAGAGATGAGGCAGCTGGTCAGAACCTGCACTATTTGACACTCCCCAAATAAACAGTCTACAAGTTTTTTCAATGCATTTAATCTTTTTCTCTCGACACGGATCATATTTAGTATAAGCTATCTATTCTAAACATACCAGAGTCATTATAATCATATCAGTAGAACTCACATATCTTGTCCTTCTTATAGAATGGACCAAGTCCTGAGTGAAACGGATAATTTCGTACTGGCAGGGCTTTTATCTAGTCGTAGACTTTTTGTCACGATTTGGAAATCTGGATTAGAAGTAACACAGTTAAGAAGTAGCATATTAACCGTGGCAAAAGTTTTAGGCAAATTAAACAACAATCCGATCTCGATAACTCGAACTCGCTTTCATCGAACTAGTCCGTATTGCATCAGTTGAAACAAGATAAATCTAGCTAACTGTAGTCAAATACAACCGTTTTCAAATGAAAATGACAACTTTCCATTAAAAATGGCCATAAACAAATTGACTCCCTTTTCATTAAAAAACTGTACTGTATGAACTGCTGTTCCAATGTCTTAAATGTTGCTATCCGAACTTACACAAAACGAGAAATATTAGATATTAGAAACTTCATGTTAAACAACTGACTGAACAATTTTCGTTCAGGGGGAGGCCCAGCTGTAATGTTGTAAGAACTTTTGGCCAGACCCCTTTTCCTTGAAAAAGAGGAATAAAATATGTTTAAAGTAACCTTTTTCGTTTCACAAAAAACGAAGGCTAATTGGTTGTATAAAAGATAGGTGACAGCTTGAAGCAAGGTGAGAGTAGAACAGAAAACTCCTAAAGGAGGGTCAAGTGGAAATACGTACATATTATATTAAATATTTGAACTAGGATTTTAATGTTCGGAATGGAAATTCTCTATGAATTCAACATTGATGTGTATTTAAAAGCAAAAAATTAGTTTAATTGTTTCACAATTCTTTACTTGATTTTGACTGTGTAAAGTTAAAAACTGTTTTATAGGCTGATATTGATACATTTTTCTCTATTGGTAGGCACTAATTAAAATAATGTTTTAAATTGGCGAGCTTTGCAGTACACCAAGAGCTCTTGTTCTAGATGAAGCCTCTTGATGGGGCAATCTTCAGGACAAGTGCCCATCAATAGCAAGAATATTACTGATGCAGTCGATAAAACGTTCGTTGTTTGGTGTTTACATACAACAAACTCGTAAGATGTGCTAAACATGGTAAGCATGGATGAAAATGACGATTCATCTAACGTCTCATTAAATAAAACTTAGAAGTACACGTAATTGTAATAGTATTTATGGTTATCGGCCATAACTACAACGTTTCACCTAATAATTAATATATTGATGATCGATTAAATTGAAAAATACAAATATGCGTCAAGTGTTTTTGATAGTTCAAAAAGACGTTTGAACCGTCGTGTATGCATTCCATTGTCTGTTATCGTCTAACAGGAGAAGGTTATGCAGATGCTTCTTATTTGCCTTTTCAGTTCGATTCTTTGTTAATAACTATCTTACAGTTGAATAGTTCAATCACTTGAAACGCCAAACGATGTCGATGACCCGAGACACATCATTCATTCATTTAATCTTTTGAAACGTCAAACAGGACCGGGGTTAATCAATCACGTTCACTGGTTCAATGGCAACAGTGTTCTTGGTTATCTCGATCATGTTTGTTAAATAAATCTGAATAAGGGGAGATCCTTTGAAAGCGCAGAAAACAAAGCAAATACTGAAAATTGCAGACTCGGTTTAATTGAGTCTCTTCATGAGCAATACTGAAATATGCAACAGTGTCCACGCCCCCTAGCACCAGTTTAAGCGGAATTCAACTTTCAACTGTAAATGCGCTGAAATCAATGATTCCAACGGACCAGAAAGTATAACAACACTGAGAATGAAGTACGAGGCGACTTTTTACAGCCGCCACACAAGCACTTAACATCTGCTGTTGTGAATTATATAAATCTGAATAAGGGGAGATCCTTTGAAAGCGCAGACAACAAAGCAAATACTGAAAATTGCAGACTCGGTTTGATTGAGTCTGTTCATGAGCAATACTGAAATATGCAACAGTGCTCACACCCCCTAGCACCAGCTTAAGCGGAATTCAACTTTCAACTGTAAATGCGCTGAAATCAATGATTCCAAAGGACCAGAAAGTATAACAACACTGAGAATGAAGTACGGGGCGACGTTTTACAGCCGCCACACAAGCACCTAACATCTGCTGTTGTGAAGTATATAATTCTGAATAAGGGGAGATCCTTTGAAAGCACATACAACAAAGCAAATAAATACTAAAGACTCAAGCAGGAATCGTAACACAAACAATACACCCACCTCTCAAGCAGAACACACACACACAGTCATACCACAACAAACACACACACGCAATACCATTCCTTCATCTACACACTAAATAGAAAACAACACGCAAGACAAACATAAAGCAAAGTGAATATAGGAGCCCGCCTTGGTACGGTCAGTAGCAATCAATAACTAATTATAAATTAATTAACCATTAACAACCACTGGGGGTTAAACCTGGGTTTAGGGGCGCCAAACCTCACTCTTATCTCCTATATTCACCTATAAAGACAAACAGTGTACATAAAATATAAACCCTGTTCCAAAACCTTACAATCAAAAAGACCGACAACACAGTAAGTAAATACATGTAAAACATCTAACAAAAAATCTATGACAAGATTATTAGTAACACGGGAAAGAATTTAACATTCAAGCCCGTGCTAAATATAACCCACTGTAGCAACGGTCAAATTATACTCAAGCGACTAGTCTGTAGTCACGAGTAACTGTAAGACATGGATGGGTTCAGGGTACGACAGAGACTACTGAAAATTGCAGACTCGGTTTAATTGAGTCTCTTCATGAGCAATACTGAAATATGCAACAGTGCTCACGCCCCCTAGCACCAGCTTAAGCGGAATTCAACTTTCAACTGTAAATGCGCTGAAATCAATGATTCCAACGGACCAGAAAGTATAACAACACTGAGCATGAAGTACGAGGCGACTTTTTGCAGCCGCCACACAAGCACTTAACATCTGCTGTTGTGAATTATATAAATCTGAATAAGGGGAGATCCTTTGAAAGCACAGAAAACAAACAAAACCCTGCGACCGTCCAACCTTGCAGTGGGTCTGGGGCTTGATTGTCATAAAAGATGATTTTGTCCATTTGACAGATATCTGCCAAAAACTAAAAGGACGGAGTGTCGGTGGTTTTTTAACTCATGCGCTGCTCAACAGAGAATGAAATTAGCCGAAATCATCTCCCTGAAATATTCAAATGCACGTTTAGGGATAGGCCGTGTTGAGATTTCTGCATGCGACTTTTTTGTTCTTTTATCTAGTATTTTAATTGCGACTAGTTTATGTGTGGCGGTGCCGTAATATCCAACACAACTTATTAAATCAATATAACGTTTTTCTCTGAAATTGATAAGCGTATGTGTATAATTCCCAACTTCAAATTTATAACACCGGTAATTATTACAGCTTCTCGTCTGTCGATTACATTATGTACTATCTAGTAAAATGCTTTGCTTTAGACAATCTCGCCCGATACATTAAACCCCGGAGTTCGCCACCAATGTAGTGTTGTACATATGAAGGTCGTAATAGATATAAAACATTACAAACCTATTGTATAGTAGTGACTATCTTTTATTTGTCTGTCTTCAGATGGGACATATTGTGGTTTGACGATGTCCCCCCGTCCCCCGTCGTCCATCTACGTATGCACGTGTTCGTACCTGCTTGGACATAGGAAGCTGAATATTGTTTGACAAACGTCTCATTGAGTTTATGGACCGCCACAATTCGTCAACATCTTGAAGAAGTATGACCCTTTCGTATTTTTATATACATTAGATATCGTAGTGTTGTACATATGAAGGTCGTAATAGATATAAAACATTACAAACCTATTGTATAGTAGTGACTATCTTTTATTTGTCTGTCTTCAGATAGGACATATTGTGGTTTGACGATGTCCCCCGTCCCCCGTCGTCCATCTAGGCATGCACGTGTTCGTACCTGCTTGGACATAGGAAGCTGAATATTGTTTGACAAACGTCTCATTGAGTTTATGGACCGCCACAATTCGTCAACATCTTGAAGAAGTATGACCCTTTCGTATTTTTATATACATTAGATATCGTCGTTTCGGCACCTTTTCAAGCATGTTCTGCCATATTTTGCTAATATTTGATATATAAAGTTGGTTTAATTACCTGCATATCGAGTTTGCGTTTCATTTAAAATTGTCAAGTTTTCCACCAGTGAATCCCCCATGAAGGGCGTATTCTATATTGTTTGCAGAATCACTTGTTCAATACATGATAAACAATTTTTGAGTAAGAAACTTAAAAAAAAACCTTTCAAAATATCCAATTTTGTAAGTACTTGGACAAGGTTGTTTTCTTGTCGATATGTATAGATGTGTATATGATTAGGAAGGCTTATAAGAGTAAACGCAGTAATATAGTTCAATCGCTTTTATTTTGCTTTTCCAGGACTACAAATAATCATGGCTCAATTTCTCATCAATAGTATTCCTCAATGCCATGTAATGTTTGACATTTGTCATTGACATTTGAGCTCCGTTGATCATTATTATATTTATACTTCCTTAGCATAGCTTGCTTGTTTGATACTGTCTGTTTTGTTTAGTAAGAATCATTGGTTCAAAACTGTTTGTAAATGACTTTATATTCTGACCTTGAAGTAAATATGCAAAGCAATATAGACGCTAATGTGCCTTTCTTATATTCCCATTTAATACTGACATTACAGAATCCTTATTTCTTAAAAATTCTGAAAAAAACAAATTACTTAATTGATTCTAGCTGAATAATACTGCTTTAAGTCAACCAACGTTTTGCGGCAAGGGAGTTGAATTCTAGTCACTTTTAACTGATCATTTTAAAACTTGCATGCGTCACATCCACACACGCCTCCCTTATGCCTAGGTCACACATTCACGGATGAGCAACCCGGACGGCTACGGATTTTATCCGGCAGCATCCGTATTGGTCCGTAAAAGCTCGTACAGGCCCGTGCCTGAACCTTGACCATCCGTAGGTGTTGTTCCACACCGTACTGGTTGTTTGAACATGTTCAAAAAACCAGTACGGATAAAACTCCGTACTGGTCCGTGCTAAACCGTATCGAACCCGTATAAATCCGTACCAAATCGTAGCTAAACCGGTCTAACCAGTACTGGTCCTTAGACACCTGGCAGAGCGTCACAGAACGGATTGGTACGGACCAGTACGGGTTAAGTACGGTTCGATACGGCTTTCTACGGCTTTGTACGGGGAGACTAAGTACACGAAAACGGACTAATACGGTTCAAACAGGACGTCTACGGTCCGATACGTTTCAATACGTCTTGCTACGGGCTAACACGGTCACTTGAATACTAGATCGGAGTAGTACGGTTCAGTACGGGTTTTATTTATATTTCAGGCGGATAATTAAATTGAAATACATCGAAATATACTTGTGTGAAAACACATTTCCATTTTCTCAGTGTTTATGGTCTTGTTTAATAACTTCTTTGATTGTGTACGCAATAATGAGCGATATAATACAGGATCTGTTGTTGGTTTTGGTTGCAATTAACAGGTGCTCTAGAAAATATTTCATTCGTGTTAGAACTAAATAGAGGCAAGAGAGGAGATGGTGGATGAGGGTCTGGTTTCATAGAAGACAGCTTCGTGACCAATATGATACATTAATGAATGAAATAAGGATAGAAAACCCAGAGGCATTCAGAAACTTTGTAAGTGTAGATGCACAGTTGTTCGCGGAGCTTCTTGAAAGACTTCGCCCGACGATAGCAAAGGAATACCCTTTTTTAAGAAAGACTTCAGCCCTAGGATAATACTTGCAATAACTTTGAGGCACTTTGCAAAAGGGGACAGTTACAGGTCACTGATGTATGGATTTAGGGTAGCACACTACACCATAGGTGCCATTATGAAAGAAGTATGCAAGGCTTGTATCGAGAAATACATGTAAGAGGTTGTAACCACTCTTTCCACTGCTGAAAAATGGCTGGAAGAGGCACGCCAGTTCTAGGAAAGATAGAACTTCCCACATGTTCTAGGTGCACTAGATAGAAAACACGTGGACATCAACAGTCAATGTTAACTAGTGTGCGCCGGGGTTAGACAGGTAGGGTGTTTCAAAATACTCTGTGCTGGTCAGTTTTAAAGATAACACGTTAAAACGTCACACAGGTTTACATAAACCCTATGTTTATATATAAAAAGACCATTTATATATGCTGTCATCTGAACAATTTTATAAGGAAAGTATACGATGTTTTGGGACAGCCCTCGTATGTGTATGCATTTGTATTGCCATGTTATGCCACTATTGCCAACATAAAATCAATCAATCAAAACAGTAGACACGTTAGATCGGTAGAACAATTAAGATTATTAATACATGTTAACGTCTTCACTGCGAAAGAAAATCTTGTCTCATCAGGATCAAAACTATTTACATATGTATTATGTAATAATGTTTGATTTTGGCAGCGAAGGAGTTATTCCTTAGAATAAAGTGAGCTTTTCGACTTTCAACTGTTTTATACTCTTGAAGGTATTAACTATTGATAAAGGCACACTAGGGAAATGTACACTTCTGTGTGTTTTATTTGTAAAATTAAAAAACAAAACAAATAGTAAAACCTCTCAGTTACGACAACAAAAGTGTGTTCATTAAAATGGTAAGGTATCTAAAACAGGTGCCTGCTTAAAGAAAATTGAAAGTACATCAGAAAACCCGCGCAAGGGCTTTCTAATCTACTTTCACCTTGCTTTGAGCTGTCAACTGTCTTTTTACAATCAGTAAGCCTTCTTTTTAGTGGTCGTGTCTGTGTTAAATGAACTTCCGCCAAACAATAATAAAAAATAAGTGTTTGTGTAGTTCTCCGTGTGTGTACATTCGCATGTACCCGTAAGTCTCCGCCGCAAACTGTAGTAGCCCGTACGAAAGCGTATTTCACCGTAGCAAACCGTATTACTCCGTGTCTATCGAGTATGGTGCTACGTATTATTCCGTGAAAATCCGTAAAAGTCCGTGAGAAACCGTACCAAACCGTTCTGTTCCCCGACAATTAAAATCTAATCCGCGAAACTTCCCGTAACTAAACCGTAGGAACCCTTTCTGATCCGTTCTCATACCGTAGAAACTCACAAATCTATCACAGTCCGTAGCATTTTCGTCCGTACTCATCCTGGACTGTCATCCGTGAATGTGTGACCCAGGCATTAGGAGATTAAATCGTATTTATTAATAAACTGAACAGACATTGATTTGAGAATGCGTTACAACAATTCAAATAACAAGACTTTGGATAAGACATATTTTACATTAATTACTATAAATACACATTACCAGTTGACAGTGCAATTCAGGGCGTTGTATTTAGCTCGATACGTTCTTGGCGGAAACGAACGATCTCACGAGCGCCTTTGCCGTAGCACACCGCCATTTGTGATAGTTGCCATACATAACGGCGCGCTTATCGAAAACAAGGTCTGACTAAAATACAAAAAGTTATGCATATATCCTCGATTCTCACTAGTCGGAAGCCTATCATGAGTCCGGAAGGATCACAAAAACGCTTGATATGGCACGTGCGGTTTGCTTACGTCATCGCAAAAAGCGGTTCCGTTTAGGTATTAGATGCTGACAGATAATAGCCGAAAAAATGCTAAAAAACCTTGGAATTTTAGTGAAACTTTGAAGAAAATTATATATTCAAAAAATGAATACCAAAATTGACCACGTACCTTATTTTTTTAATGTCCCTTTGTAAAATGATTCCGAATAACACATTTTCCAATATAACTCTAAATGTTTATTACGTGTAGCAAGTGTCTGGAAATTGAACTTTCATATGCAGTATAAATTTGACCCGGTTGTGTACAAGCGCCTTTGCTACCCGGATGATGACGTCAAACTTCCGGCCTAGTAAGAATTCGCGGAGCTGCATTTACAGCCAAAGGTTAGTTTGAATAACTGGTATTTGTTTAACAATCAAGTTGTTTGATTTCTTTAAATGTTATTTTCAGTTAGAAAACTGTTTTTTCTCCATATTCGTTCAATGTATCTCTCAGTTTCCATTTAAATTGAGTACCTTTATAGTCCGTTTTTGCTAAGGGGTCCGGACTAACGAGTGAAGAGGATATAAGTTTTGATCTTTTTATTAATTTTGTTAATATTTGTATACTCTTAATTAAAGAAGGGGTTGTCATTTAAGATATTTTTCAAAGAGTAGGGGAAGAAGACAAAAATACTCCTATTTTCTGTTATAAAAGGTAAAAGTCTTAAACTCTGGAAAATGATGTAGAATTAGGTACTAAATGATTTGGTATTTTAGGATTTGCGGAATCGTTTCGGTGCGCAATACACGTCTAAGACCTTAAAGCAATGTAAAAATAAAACAGAAAGTTCCTTTGGGAGCTTTCTGTTTCATTTCACCATGTTTTAAGATGACACCTGTATTCAATGCAACCAATAAGCCATCATCATTATTATTATTATTATATTGCCATTTAATACTGACATTACAGAATCCTTATTTCTTGAAAAATGCTAATACTTGATGTAATAGGATTATGAAAAAACAAATTACTTAATTGATTATAGCTGAATAATACTGCTTTAAGTTAATCAACTTTTTTCGGCAAGGGAGTTTAATTCTAGTCATCTTTAACTGATCATTTTAACCCTTTCCCTCATAGAAGCGCCTTTTAGCGGATATGATTTATTCCTCCGCTGAAGAAAATAGTTCCAATTTAATCAGCCATGAATATATAGTATAGGGAATATTTTCTATATTATAGCACATGATAGCTTAAAGCAGGCTGAAAGTAAAGCAGAATGCGCCCTAACCGCATTCTGCTTTACTTTCAACCTGCTTTAAGTAGTCATCTATATTAAGTACTATAAATAGGCTATCAGGTAAAGGGTTAACACATGCATGCGTCACATCGACACATGCCTCCCTTAGGAGATTAAATCGTATTTATTAATAAACTGAACAGACATTTATTTGAGAATGCGTTACAACAACTCAAATAACAAGGCTTTAAAGAAGACAGATTTTACATTAATAACGATAAATACACATTACCAGTTGACGGTGCGATTCATGGCGTTGTTTTTAGCTCGAGACGTTCTTGGTGGAAACAGCGCCATCTGGTGATATTTGCCATACATAACGACACGCTTATCGAAAACAAGCTCTGGCTAAAGTACAAAAAGTTGTGCATATATAAGTTTTGATCTTTTTATTAATTTTGTTAATATTTGTATACTCTTAATTAAAGAAGGGGTAGTCATTTAAGATATTTTTCAAAAAGTAGGGTAAGAAGACAAAAATACTCCTATTTTCTGTTATAAAAGGTAAAAGTCTTAAACTCTGGAAAATTATGTAGAATTAGGTACTAAATGATTTGGTATTTTAGGATTTGCGGAATCGTTTCGGTGCGCATTACAATGTAACAATAAAACAGAAAGCTCCTTTGGGAGCTTTCTGTTTTACTTTCACCATGTTTTAAGATGACACCTGTATTTAATACAACCAATAAGCCATCATTAGTTCTCGTAATAGACAGGTTTTGCTGTATTTTCTCCCTGATATATTACATCTTGTCAAGCTTACTACAGGCGAGTTAGCTATATTATGTCAAGCACGTCAACGATCAACGTTGACCAAAGAGATAACACGTTTTATCGCTTTCAGCGAAGAGTAGGCGGAATATATTGCCTGCCTTTTCCTTATTTCAATATAAAATGTCTGGCTTAAGATCACGAAATAACCCTGTTCTGTATAATATAAACATAACTATTTGCAAGCCTCATAGATAACATGATTATCTCATTGGGTGCTACATTCAATGATTGTGGATTTTGTTTATTTACAGAAAAATGTACCGTTACAAATCACTTGGCCAGCTGACTCAACTTTAATAGATTTCATTTTGACTTTAAAGGTATACAAGTGTAATACATACTAGTGTTAATGTTAGTTGATATTTCAATTACTGCGCTCTTTAATACAAGTGATATATTTGTTATTTTAAAGCATCGTATATAAAAATACTCCTTTGTGAGTTTGAGACTTTACATTTGTTTTTCATGTGACAGTCTGAGAAATCGCTATTCTTCAAAGAATGTACGTATAAAATAGGTTATAGAACTATGTTGGAATTCTAATTGGACGGAGAATAATGTTATATATCCTTGCTTTAAGACATTTAATCGTGTTTCATAACAAATATATCTAGCATAGTTACAGTAGGTGCTGAAAAGAACCAGAGTCAAAACTCGATACTTCGAACTCGCATTATTTCGAACATAACCAATAAGGGGACCCAATATCATCTTACATTTTTATACTGTGTGCTGAAATTCTAGCAATAAGAATAAAAAATTGTAAAAATATCACTGGAATAAAAATCAAGGGGGAAGAAAATATTATATCTCAATTTGCAGATGACACCTCCTTATTTTTAGATGACTTTGACAAGTCTTTGCATAATGTTCTAGAAGTTATCAATAATTTTTCAGCTATATCCGGTTTATATGTCAATTTTGACAAAACAAAGGTCATTTGGATTGGTTCTCTTAAGTACAGTACAAGGTCAATAAAAACGAAATGGAAACTATCTTGGGGTGATAGTCAGTTTAAAGTTCTAGGGATTCATTTTGATGTAAATTTAAATGTGATCTGCGAGATAAATTTTGAAGAAAAGATAAAGAGTATACAAAAATGCATTTCATATTGGAAAAGGCGGAAACTGACTCCTATCGGCAAAATAACTATTGTTAAAGCTTTACTTTTACCTATACTTACACATTTGTTTATAGGCTTGCCAACGCCAACAATGAACTTCGTGAAAAATCTTACTAATATATTTTATGAATTTATATGGAACGGTAAAGCAAAAATAAAACGAAACGTTCTAATAAAAGATTATTCAGAAGGAGGGTTAAAAATGATCGATATTGAAAGCTACATAAGAAGTTTAAAAATTAAATGGTTTAAGAATTTCATAATTCACAATGATAGTAAATGTTATAATCTATTGCAAAACCTGATACACATGACAAAGCTACTGAATTCCGGAAGTATGCTCTGCAAATTGATATTAAATAAGTTAAAGAATAAATTTTGGGTCGATGTCTTAGAAGCATATATGCTTTATATTAAAAAGAGTAGTGTTGGAGATATACAAGACATATATAATATGCCATTATTCTATAATGATAATTTTCTCATAAATAAAAAAGCTGTATATATACCAACACTTTACGATAGAGGGATACGATATGTAAACTACATTCTAGATAAAGATGGTAATTTTGTAGATTTAAAATACTTAGAAGAAGTGAGTGGAAAAAAGATTAATTTCCTTCATTATTATGGCTTAATAAATTCAGTTAAGTCTTTTATGACTAGATCAGGATTTACTCCGAAAAAAGATTCACTTTTAGAATTTCAATACCCAACCATTAATTGTTATATGTACCGCATTTTAACCGGAAAATGTGATAATAGATTTGTATATAATGTACTTGCTAATAACGATGATACCCCTAGTAGTCAATCCAAATGGGTGTCAATATACAAAAATAGTCTTATAAATTGGAAGAATATGTATAGCTATGTATTTAAATGTACTAAAGATACTTATTTGCAATGGTTACAAACTAGAATTATACATAGAATATTACCTACTAATACATTATTATTTAAAATGAAAATCAAAGATACTAAGTTATGCACTTTCTGTCATAATCATGAAGAAACTATTGTTCATTTGTTTTGGGAATGTTGTAAAGTGAAACCAATAATAACACATATTTCAGATAGGTTAGTAAAATATAACCCGCACCTCAAAATAAATAGTTTATATGTACTTTTGGGAACCGATCAAAATGACTTCAAACTTGACATTTTGTTTTTAGAAATAAAACGATATATATTTTTATGTAAAACAAAGAAAATCGTTCCGTCAATAACCGGGTTAAATAACTCATTGAAACTAGCATGGGATATAAAACAAGAATGTAGTAATACAGAAAATATAGCTTCTACATGGGCAATTGTACAATATCTTATATTAAACTACATTTAGACATAAAACGTACTGTAATAAAAAATAACCTAGCAAAAATGCATGTTTCTTTCTGTATTTTTTTTTATTCCATTTTCAATTTTTTCAATAAAAATGTATGTTTTCATATTTACATTCGATAGAAAAATTGTATGTTAGAAATATTATTTAGTTTTTGACGATTCTTTATGAAAATAACGTTGTATTGGTATTTTCTACTTATACTACATGTAAAAATATGTATGGATGTAATATATGTGAATAAAATTATTGAAAAAAAAAAAAAAAAAAAAAAAAGTTTTTTTTCCATAACTCGATCTCGCTTAAGTCGGACATATCCGTATTTCAAAGCTAAAACGTGGCAGAGCCACGTTTTAACTTTAAAATATGGGCATTTTCGAACTAAAGCAAGTTCGAAGTATTGAGTTTCGACTGTACTATAAGATTTAAGGTGCTGCATTATCGAAACTCGTTCCTATACAGACGATTATAATTTACAATTAATTGCTTAAATTCTTTACGTGGTTTCCTGCGTTACCAGAAAAATATTACATACTGTATACAAAGCCTGGCTCATATTCAAAGTAAATGATTAAGTGCCATTATTTATTAGAAATCTTAGAACTAGGAGACACGTTATACTTTCCCATTTAATGGAAACGAGACGATGTGTATATACGTAGCACCTTAGAATAGGTCGAGCAAATTGATGGTGTTCATGTTATATAATAATCGGATTGTCCTATCGTTTTGTGCTTGGCCATATACATAGTAACTCGGTGTGTTATATTGCCCAGTAAGTTTGTAGTAGACACAAGTTTCAATAAAGTACATGTACACAATTTTGCTGGAAAATGATGAGATTTTCTTACTGCATATACAGATGAAATACATACTGATTTCACCCAAGTCTCTTTACGGGACATGTTAAAAGATAGTCTCTGAATTTATAGAGTCTGATGTTAAGAGATCAACTTGCACTCTAAGAAGTCTGAGATTAATTCAGACCCATTATTGCAATACAAGCCGTCAATAACATATTTTTACGTAAAAGTATCCTAAAAAGCACAGACATGGTAAGATTACCGATGTTTAGTTCAGTATTATTATTTGTTCAATGTACAGATACAGGTATTCTTATACAGTACTCCTTCTCAAAACCAATAACCAATGGAATACAAATATTGCATGTGTTGTTCGGTAGAAATAGCTATAGGAAGGGAAAATTAATAACCTGAGAATACATTTGCAAATAGTTTGAACCCAGTTCAGACGCCGCGTAATGCGGCGTCTGGTCTGGGTTCAAACTGTTTGTCATTCGTCTTAAAGTTTATTCTCTCAAAATATCATATTTGTAACTTTAAAAAGTACCAGCAGACAACAATGTTAAGAAAACAATATTGCAGCAGTGAAAGCGTTTGGGAAATAGCAGCAAGCAATGTTGTAAGGAAGGAACCATTGTTTGGAGGAACGTTGTAGGGAGGAAGTAGTGTGTACAATAAACTAAACGGAAAAACACCGACACCGTTGTGCTTGTGAGAATGTGTGTTCAACCCTTAACGTTAGAAACAAGCTAGCGACAGGACTGATAATAACTTTATAACAAACAGGAATACAAGCAGCATGAGGTATTAGTACTGGCGTTCACATATAAGGTAACCTGACAATAATAGTCCAGAATAGAGGAGAATAAGTATGTACATAATTTGTACGCTCGTTTATGACAAAAACGAGGCATTGTTCAATATGCATATACTGACGTGAAAAAGAAACGCTTCATCTGTATGTAAGCCTAACTGCTTATTACATTGAACTCTGAGCAGTATAATTTCCTTTTTGAAATAAAAACTTAAATATGGAAAATATCATGACATACAAACTTTATTGTATGCATTTAAAATGTCTTGATAAGCATCCCTCCATCCAAAAATGTCAATACCGAATAGTCCCCCATGATTTGCGAGAATTGCTTGTTGTCGGCGTGCCATGGATCGACACGAGCTGAAAGATTATTCCAGCAAGTAAGGGAACAATGGCAACATAACTTCATCAACATACCGTACCCTTTTCCGTTGAAACAGACTAAATTAGTCCTAAAATGTGAGATTGATAGCCCCAACCAAAACAAGTTGCGCTTGAAAAAACAGTTCTGTATTGTATTTTTACATCCAGTGACCTAGATATGCAAGAGACCGGAACAAATTCAAAACTATTGGTAAACGACCTCTCGAAGTATTACCATACCATATATCAAAGCTCGGGCCATATTAGTTCAGAGAAGTTGTTTTAAGCGTTTACTGTATAACTCTATTTAAAACTGTATCCCTTGAGTGTAATACGTTTTGACCCAAGGGACGTAATTTGAACAAGATTGATAGAAAACGTGTATATGTATGGTGTTTTTTTTCTCAAATATATATGCTCAGTGTAATGTGGTTTCAGACATGACTATTTTTGAAGTTTTCATATAAGCGTATGTGGCCTAGATATGCTACGGAACGTAACCATTTCAACAATATAAATACATCTAGCAGTAAGATACCTCTAGATGTGTCACCTTGCCAAATACCAAAGTTCGGCTAGAATCAGTGAAGAATATCTCATCAAAATCTAGGTTACGTTTAAGTGTGAATCATGATTGGAAGAAACTGTGTCACTAGGTCAGATCATAGAAATCCTTATTTAGTTTAATAATATTTTATTGCTCAACTTTACATTTTCACATAAGCGTCATAAATTGTGTTTGATATATAAACAAAACCAACGCTTTTAAAGGGTTGAGCCACAAATAATTGCAACATTAGATACGACCCTTTCCATTAAAACCTTATTAACTATCTAGATACTCCATTTTGCCCTTAATCGTTAAATGTATTGATTTGAAGGTTATCCTTGATGAAATCTAACTATATTTAAATGTGGGTCATCAGTGCACAAAAGCTGGGACACTAGGTCAAATCCTTAAAAATGTTTTAAATAGAAGCGTCTGGCATTCCTCAGGGCTAATTTTACCTTTGTAAATGTTAGCGGTCACCACTTACACGTGCATTGAATTTAAGCTAACAGTAAATGACCAAGATGAGATAACTTTAGCATGAAAGCATGCATGTAATATTTTGACGGTAAAACTGAATACCATACTGACCTTTAACGGTTATTCTTGCATAAAAAGCCGTTCCCAGGGGGTGCATTAACGAGTACTTTAACGTGTATTAACAAGGCGATTCACGTGCACACGCGCCGTTAATGACCGCTATAGTTATGATTGTTCCGGGGCTCAGTATAAACAATAACAATGACGGTTTGAACAGCGTTCTGGCCAAACTTCAGCCTACACTGTCAGTGCAAAGATGCTGGTGAATGCATTCTAATTGAAAATACAAAATAATTACCGTGCGCCAAATACACGTAAAGGTCATTAAGGCGAAATGCGAAAGGTTATTACTGTAATAACCCTAAGTATTTGGACAGACAATAGCTAGCAACTGGTGTAGACTCCTGAGGGAGCATTCTGGTCGGGATCTAAACAGTTTCCCATTCAGTTTTCACCTTTTGAACTCATTACTATGTGATAAAATGATGATACATAGCATTACGCCTAGCCATAGATGTCCGATTAGTTTCTAAATCTATTTCAAGAAATAGACAGTGAGGAAGACATGTTTTCCCCGTTTAAACGCAAGCAAAACGCAAACACAATGTATTTACAGGTAGAAAATGACATTTACTTTTTGGCAATTACGTCCAATCATTTTTATTTGAGTGAAAAATAGTTTGGAGCCTGATCAGACGCTTAGTTATCCGGCGTCTGATCTGTTTCCAAACTGTTTACAATGGAAAACTATAGTCAAATATAGTTTTAGCATTAACGAATTTATTGGGGGAAAATAACGTCTTCACCATAGTATACAGTACAACCAAACTTGTACAACTAAATAATTCTGTTGACAGGTGACATTATTAGGTATAGTGGAGAAAACGTTATTCTTTCCCAATAAATGCGTTTACGCTAAAACTATTATTTCCTTTGCAAACAGTTTGAGCCATATCAGACGCCGGTTAAGCCGGCGTCTGATCAGGCTCCAAACTGTTTTCCACTCTGGAAAAAAATGAAAGGTCAGAATTGTCAAAACGTTGTCCTTTTCTACATTTTAGTGCTTTGAGTTTGTGTTTCGTTTGCGTTTAAACGGGAAAGAATAACGTTTTCTCCACTGTAGGATGGATACAAAGCAGAACACATCATATAAGTAAACACACTAGGTAAAGTAAGTTTTGATTTAACTCATTAATAAAAGCGATAATAAACAACTTAAATCCCATTTTTCGTATACGAGTTATGTATACATTGTACCGTAAAATAAATTTTGTGCACATATATGTACATGTTTTTAAAATGCCGAACTTTCGACGGCAGCGACTTGCTATCATAGATTACATGAAATTGACACAACATTTGTATCCCAGTTTGCGGCCGTAAACCCAAATCAATCAAATTTGAAATTGACAAAATCGGCCATCTGACACTCCAATTGGTCTACGACCAGATAGTTCATTTCAGTAAAATGTCCATGACAGCGACTATTTGCATACGTTGTCCACGGTTAGGCGAAACCTCTCATTCGATAACCACTGAAACTTTAAATGTACATTTAAAATCAAAATAAAATTTAGTCCATCTTGTTTAATTGCGTTCTGTTTAAAGTATACATGTACACCGATGCATTGAACATTATTCTTCGTGTGGCGACCTTGATCAGAGGGCTCCTTTAGGGGATGTTCTGTTCAAAGTTTACACTGAGGCAGAAGACAAGTGCATTCTTTGTAAGTACACTGTTTGTAGTGAAGCATAATACTTGCAAGATATACAGTTGATGTGCAATTAGAATAAATGAAGCTGTGATATTGAAGAAAATGACTGATATTAATAACAAAAATGGAAATGGATCTCAAATATATAGACAAAAGTTCTTGTTATGATTTATATCTATGCAAATATTGTGCTTATTGAAATATATTTTATTTGAAATGCTGGTTTTATACACATATTTCAAGTTCTTATAAAATTACATAGCTCAAGATAATAAATGAACTTGGTAAGATATGTTCTAAGAATTTTGAGTAGCCAAAGTAATGCATTTAGAGAATAATTATTTTTTAGAAATGGAATTAAAAATGAAAAAAATTATAAGACATTTAGAATATTTGAAAATGAGATAAAATCATGCCTTTTACCTGTAGTAATTTGATCTTCCAGACTATAAATCTGAATAAGGGGAGATCCTTTGAAAGCACAGAAAACAAAGCAAATACTGAAAATTGCAGACTCGGTTTAATTGAGTCTGTTCATGAGCAATACTGAAATGTGCAACAGTGCTCACGCCCCCTAGCACCGGCTTAAGCGGAATTCAACCTTCAACTGTAAATGCGCTGAAATCAATGATTCCAAAGGACCAGAAAGTATAACAACACTGAGAATGAAGTACGGGGCGACTTTTTACAGCCGCCACACAAGCACTTAACATCTGCTGTTGTGAATTATATAAATCTGAATAAGGGGATTTCCTTTGAAAGCACATAAAACAAAGCAAATACTGAAAATTGCAGACTCGGTTTAATTGAGTCTGTTCATGAGCAATACTGAAATGTGCAACAGTGCTCACGCCCCCTAGCACCGGCTTAAGCGGAATTCAACCTTCAACTGTAAATGCGCTGAAATCAATGATTCCAAAGGACCATAAAGTATAACAACACTGAGAATGAAGTACGGGGTGACTTTTTACAGCCGCCACACATGTCTGTTTAACCCTTTACCCCTTATGCAGGTTTTTTATTACAGCATGTTGAAAGTAAAGTAGAAAGTACCTAATGGTATATTCTGCTTTACTTTCAAAATGCTTTAGGCTCCTTATAGTGCATACATTTATGATTCCATAGTGTGGAACTATTTTGCTCAGAGGAGAAATAAATTAGAGGGGTAAAACTGCATATTGAGTGAGTGATAGTTTAATGTGCAATCAAATTATGTAAATGTAATAGATGTCTTGGGTTAGCTGTTCCTCATTAAACTAAGACTGTTCCTGTTATTTTGAGACCAGCTGGGTGATGACTTTGTGTAAACATACATTTTGTAAATTCATCATGAATTAAACTTTGTTATGTTAAATCTGGTTCATTCTAGTTATTGTCACTGTTCTCTGTTCAGTAAGCACCAAACACATTCTGTTCACAGTCAAGGAGAAAGGATTACTCAAGGGTTAGTATTGCAGACTTCTCAAGATTAAGACCAACATCCAAGGCTGATGGCTAGTGGCATCTGGTGATAGAATCTGAAACAACAAATATGAAAAAAAATAATAACAGTTTAAACATATAGACAGCTTTATCATCTTATTTATAATTATTTTTGATTCTTTAATGAATGCATTGATTGAATGAGACAATTCAAATTCAAATCTTTATTTAAAACCTACAAGTAAATCTAACAGACACACACATTTTGAATCTATAACGTCAATTTTGATAAAATAGCATGTCAACCCAAATTCCGTTCCAGCTATTTCAGTAACTGACTCTTAGTACGCTCCTACTATTTAAATGGCTGACAAAATTATCAAAACATATTTTCAAAATTATTCTAAATTCCTAGACAACTGTAGTATAAAAATGGTTACCAAGTACAATAACAGTTAGACGTATAGAAAGTTAAAAGGTTAAAAAGCTTTTAAGTTGAGTCTTATATGGTTTTTAGACATTGATTAGTCAAATTTGAGTTTTTGCTCATCAAAAACTCAAATCTGACCAATCAAACGCTTTAGGACGATTTCAGACACAACTTTAAATCTTTATAACCTTGGAGCCAGGGTCTCTGACGTAACATGATTCTAGCACTCTAACGACTGAGCTGTTGGGACTTGTTGAGTTTCTACTAAGATAACAGTGGAAAAAACGTTATTCTCTTAAACTATTGTTTCCATTGCAAACAGTTTGGAGCCAGATCAGACGTCGGTTTGGAGCCAAATCAGACGCCAAGTAACCCGGTGTCTGATCAGGCTCCAAATTGTTTGCTACTCAGATTAAAATAAACAGTCAGAAGTATAAAAAAGATGTCATTGTCTCCATTTTAGTGGACTGCGTTTGCATTTCTTTGCGTTTAAAAACGGGAAAGATTAACGTAATCTCCTCTGTACCTGTGTTCGACAGGTACAGCCCCAATGGTGCACATCTAAAAAGTGCCCCTTCTCATAATCATCAGAATTGATGGCGTAGAAGTAATAAATAGAAATAGACTACACTCGATCTCGCTAGACTACATTATGGAGCTATAATAACTGCAATCGACTGCTGATGTTTTTATAGGGATCCATTCATGTGTCTGATATTTATTAATGAATATAGCATAATCATTATAAATAAAGTCCTACCCTAGACATGCTAAATTGTAAATCGGTGTACCTGTATTACCATAGAGTTGTTCTAGAGAAAACCTCTGACGTTCTGTGTTGCGTCGCACCTGACCGGTCTGTATGCTACGTCTCACGTTGTACCAACCCAACTCATTCAACGTTATTCCAACATCCAACTACACAATTTCTCCTATTGTCCAGACATATTGTAACATTTTTAAGGCCTTGAATTAACAGACGAAGAACAACATGGTGTCTGTTGAATGCCAAGCGTAAATTACGCATGCGAAACGAGTCGCTTTTAAAAATGGCCGACATTGATAAATCCGGTGCACATGGCCCTGTATCTAGGCGGCGGATATATAAAACACATGAACATTTTGTAAACAAACTTGACCTCTCTAGGTGCGCTTGTATTAGAGAACAGAGTTAGGTGAAATCCAAAAAGAAGGGGAAATAGACATATTTTAATGCAAGAATAGTGTCAATACACCTGTTTTTCGTGCATTAACATCTGCAGAAGCCCTTGTGCTGTCTTGGAGCCCTCGGCTAAAGCCTCGGGCTTCAAATACAGCCCGCGGGCTTCTTCAGATGTTAATGCACGAAAAAAGGTGTATTAACCCTATATTATTCAATTTCCAATAGAAAAGAACATAATATTTCAATTTAATATGAATAGAACTCTTGCAATCACAAGAATCCATTCAACCGAATGGCGTTTCTCTAAATACGGGGCACGGTGGAGGACATGGCTAAATCTTGGCTAAATTGCAGGATATTCTCTGGACCACTCACGTAACCACATTAGATAGTAATTTCAAACAAATGAATGCTGTTCTCTTCCATTCGAAGTAAGCAAAATTTACGAAACTATAACTGATGTTTGTATGATAAAAGATGTACCTGGCCAAATGTGTTGAATGTGTGCCAGGAAAAATTCTCATGTACTTGTAGATTTGTGCAAACTGAGAAAATTAAGAGTATTTGACTAAGGTTGACGTCATATGATGACGTCATGATAACGACTTCTTGACGATTTACAATGACTGCTTTAGGCAACGTTATTGTGATGTTAAATAAATATTATCCACTTTGATTCTAAGTCTCAATACATGTTATTGTAACGAACGTATGACTTGTATTTAACTGTTAAAACAACGATGGAGGTAAAATGTTATAAAACAGAGACATTTTAATATGTGTAAGATACACAGTTACAAATAGCACTGCTGCAGTCTAAAATAATGTTTGCGATTTTAATAATCAATTTAACATGATAAGTTTCAAAAGGAAAGTGTAGACTGCAAAATACATTGATAAAGCTAAATATTACAACTGGTGCTAATTTTTTTTAAAGCGAGGATCTTGATCTACCAGGAGACTATTTGAGAAAACTGATAGAGGCTCTCACATGGATCAGTTGTGTAAAAAAAAATACTGGGCCAGTATATCTCGTATTTTATTCTTATCTTTCATAAGTGAAATTATAATAAACAATTACGATGACAACGGCAAATATAACGTTCATCTAACATATTATCCTATAGCCTGTTTCTAGTATTGAAAATGTGTGACCACTTATAAAGCAGGTTGAAATTAAAGCAGATTGCGCTTCACTTTCAGCCTTCTTTAAGTTACCATCTAAGATATTTGAGGATTATTAAAAAGGCGTAAAATGCGTATTTTTTGGAAAAGTTAAGCGAACAAGAAATCAATACAGAACTGTCGAAACTACACGCATTTTAAGTATAATTTCAATGCAACGATCTGTGGTTTACGATTTTCTAAAGAAAGTGCATTAAATCTCCGGGAGTCTTAGACAGTCTGGTTGTTAGAATATGTATTGAATTTCGCAACCTATTTCCATTTGAGACTGATAAAAATTCACAGATATAGCATGAACTACGTAAACATTAAAAAAAACGATAAGTGTTTTAGCACATGTTCCCCCATAACCCATTTATTTATTGTCTTGCCAGCATCTTGTTTAAACAAATGTCGTTTGCTTTTCTTTTATCTTATTTAATTGTTAGGTATGTTGGCTGCATATGCATCGAAACTAGTGCTGAATGACACAACGACTTTTAAGGTGCATTTTGCTTTGCTCTTAACCTACTTTTTGTGTTCGCCTTTCTTCAATACTAGAATCAGTAAAGGGATAACCAATTTAAGCCAATTTTCTGTGTCAGCGTACTTTCGGCTTGCAATAAGTGTTTGCTTTCTGTAATAATATATATTGCTTTGCAATTTTTGTTGGTATTTTGAATCCATAATGGAATCTAGTATTAAACAAAAGGTCGTCGACATTCAAATGACGTCATATTATTTTTTGTTATTCTTTCTCGGAAAAGGGCAAAATGTCGACGACACAACATTCATATGACCTAATAGTTTTATGGTTTTTTTCTCTTAAGAAGGCCACGGGCACACGTACGAAAATAATAAACAACAGTGTTCAAACTTAGGAGTTGCTCTCTGATATACGGTGAATGGCTTAACTCTTGCATGATCAAATTTATTGTGAGTTCTTACCCCTTCACCGTTTCATCGTCGCCTGCTTTAATATTGTTTTCTGCAATATCGTTCCAAAGTCTTATTGATGGCTGTTTAACAGACATAATTTCAAAACAAATGGCAAACAGTTTTGCTCATGATCCGACGCCACGTAACGCGGCGTCTGATCAGAATCAAAACTGTTTGCAAATGCGCTTAATGACGATATTAAGAGTGAAAAGGTTAAACTTCTTGTTATTTATTTCGATACCAGACAATATTTTGCCATTTCTTTAATATACCATGTCCTGATGGTCTTGCTACATAGACGAAAATACCTGTTTGTACAGTGTTTCCTCTCTACAATAAAACAAAATGGGATACAAAGATTGTTTGCGTTGTTTAGGGGTGTTTTGATAGGGAGGGGAAAATATACATTATATAAGGTTGGGAAAAAAGTCAAACGGCGTTTTTAAGCAGACGATATTGCAGCAATTAAAGCGTTAGACACAAAAGTAACGTTTTGCTGGGTGAACAGCAACATACATTGTTGTAGGAAGGGAATCAGAGGGTCGTTGTTCGGAGGGAGCACTGTATTGTATCTCATTGACTTTAATCCCTTTAGTTTAATGGAAACATGGCAACTTGAAACCTTTTAAACCTAATTTGCACAATAACTGTTTCACAGTAAGTGACAAATGTCCCCAGTGCGTTTATTGACATTGTAGTGCAGACCTGTTAATAAACGTAATAAACACTTTTTGAAACCGTACGCAGAACTTCGTCTTGCAACGATGCAATTCTGTATCTCTAAATGTTGTAGTGTAGTAAGTATACTTCGGACTAGCATTTTCATTTCCAGGGTAACTCCCGCGCCGAGTTTGGTATCCCTAGTCTATGAGTAATAGGAAATGCAGTATAATTTCTCTATAACGGCTACTTAATTATGTTAATTATCAGGTGTTTACGACAGGTGACTGCTTAAAGCAATGTGACAGTAAAACAGAAAGCTCCTTTGCTTACAGCTGTCACTTGTGTTTTATAAAATCATTACGCCTTTGCTTTAGTGGTCGCAATATAGATTTGTATTCTACATTACGGACAAAATGTACACACTGAAGGACAGAGACGTGCACAGTGGAAACATTTTATAATGTCAAAACTATTTAATGAGGCATAGAAATAAAAGCCGCACTGTTTGCAGTGCTTGGATATCTTATTCCTCATAAAAGACTCGTAAACTCTTTGGAACAAGACGTTTTACGCAAATATTCTCAATAACTTACACAATACGGTGTGCGTTATGTTTGATGATCGAGCGTGTTAAATCCAAGTTTTAACTTAATGCCAAACTCGTACAGCAGTTACATGAAACAAGCACGTGTCTTTGGAGATTCCATTGCCTCTTCAACCCTTTCACTCTCAATGCCGCCTTAAAGCGCGGTTGCAAAGAGTTTCGGTCCTGAACAGACACCGCGTCACGCGACACTATTATCGATATCTATTTAGTCATACAACCTAAAATCTAACTTTGAAACGTGTTTTGCAGACAACATACTGAAGCAGACGACATTAAAGGATTAAAACTGTTTGGAAAGTCGCCTTTTTGCGCTATTGGTCTGGCAAAAGCAAATACATTATTATAATACTGGCGTTATGTAACATCAACAGTCGACAGTGCGCTTGGATCAATGCACTGATACCGGCTTTTGTTATACATGTAGTATAAACCATGGAACACTAGTGATCATTATACACGTCCTTTGTAAATAGTGTACTTGTGAAGAGTACACTTGCTCTATGTAAATAATTGTCAAAACTTGACTACAATTATTTAGAAAATAGAATTGTCCATTCAAGTTTCCGGGATGACTGAGATAAAGGAATGCAGTGTGTTCAAGTTTCCTTGACAACAGCGTTCTTGTATGCTAGTTTTTAACAGAAAAACAGCATACTGTGGAGCGAATTGTGTTCACAATGCTCAGACAAAAACACATTTCTGAACTTTCTTACATTTTCATAACGAACTTAGTTCCCAACAGGGAGTGAATGGTTACATTAATGGATTTTAAGATTACAATTGATGTATTTTTAAAATACTTTTACAGTCGTCTCTTTCTACAACAACATCTAATTGGGAAATAAAGATTGTGTATATTTCAGAGGGAGTTGTTATATGGAGGGAAAATTAAGACTTGGCTTACATTTGCAAACAGCTTGCATCCGCGTCACACAGAGTCTGATAAGAATTCAAACTGTGTGTCCTTCCTCGCTGTATTTCTTTGTCAAAATGTTTACATGTAGTTATATAAAACAAAACAGCAGTCGAAAAGTTTAAGAAGACGATTATTGCTGCAGTTAAAGTGGTAGACATAATCGTCTTGTTTATGGACCAGCGGGATCAATAGTTGTAAAAAAAAGGGAATCGTTAATTGGTCAGCCGTTGTAGGGGAGGACCTATATTCGTGTAAATTGTTTCAGTTATTGTGTATTGTTATATATGAGTCGCGCCATGAGAAAATGAGATTTATTGCACGGTATAACATAAAGACCAAACCGAGGCGTCTGACCAGAGAGTACAATTAGGTAACATAATTCATGTTCTGTAGATGATTGTGACTTGAAAGGTGTCACACAGTGTAGGTATTGGTCAGGCTCGGCCTGTTTGGTGCGACGTCTGGTCTAGGTTTACTTTCTTTGCATTCAATCAGTCTCGTTTTCTCATGGCATTGCTTATACTTTTTAAAGTTTTTTAAGATAAAATTAAGTTGAGTTGAACTTGTTCACACATTATCGAGTTTATCAGTATGTAGAACAAATAAGTTTAGTAAGTGAGTAGGAAGAACACATTTAAATTGAGAATTTAATTATACCTTCAAAACATTAATCAATACAAATCGACAAATGTAGAAAATTTCAACGATACAAAAATCTCCTTTTTTTATCTGAATGGTAAACAGGTTGGAGCTTGATAAGACGTCTAATCTGGCTCAAACTTTTTTTCAATTTGAATAATAGTTTTAGCGTAAATGCGTTTATTGAGAAAGAATAACACATCGGTAAAGTTAGTGAAAGTAGGAAAGTGTACGAATATAATATATCCGATGTTATCTTGCTTACCTACTTATAATTATAAACTATTTTGTTCTAAAAATAATTCAGCAATGACAGAAAAGTCTGATAATACACCCCAAACTCAAGGTCATCTACGGTTATTGATACAATTTAAGTACTATTCAGCCGCCACAGTATTCCGGAAACTGTGGCAATACTTAATGGTTAAGAGTTACTATTATATGATTTGTCGTTGTAGAAATAAAATATAGATAGACTCTCTGCACTCCTTGTTTTCTTGTTACTTCTGTGGTGTATTTCCTATTTGTGATTAATTGTATATAATGGAGTATCGACTTACTGAACAGTTTGCACACTAGAGTTGTCACATTAGGCACATGTCAATTAATCACTTCGTTCAGTCGTTTACAGAGAAATTATTCTCTAATTGGACGTCCTTACACACTACAATATGCGACACGGAATGATATTGCCATTGGGTTTTTGGTATTAAATTATTTTTTAACTGTTTTGAGTATGTTTTGCTTACGATGTATGTTTTTTATTTATGCTTTTCGGTGGATTACGGGGAAATATCAGAGGATTATCACTTGATGTGTCAAGCAGTGGGATTAGGGTCCCGCGTGTTTCTATGAATCCTACCCGTAGGGCACCCACAGAATCGTAGTCAATCTTGTCTCATCGTTTAATTCTGGCAGCCCGATTTGTCGCCAACCACTCAACAGAAGAACACAAACCAAAGATGATCGGAAGCAACGACGTAATTCCGATGACGTCAAATCAATAAATCAGTAACGTCGTTGTACGCCACGAACCGATGTTCGGTAAAACACGGGGTAAAAATGTACTTTTGCTTTCAAATGACTAACAATTTAGTTCCAAGAATCGTCTAAAACATAAATAAAAAGAATAAATGTATTTTGTTGAGTTAAGATAGCAATTTAATTCATTGAGTGAACATCACAGACGTAATAGTTTTACGAGTGGCGAAGCCACGAATGAAAATATATCAGTCTGATGTACACTCAATGAATTAAATTCGATCTTACACTATCAACAGTTTGATTTTCACGAAATGAATTAAATTCGATCTTACACTATAATACAGTTATCCTCTGTGTAGTTATACCTATGTTGTATTATTATTTAATTTATTAATTACTTCACAAAAATATAGATACATCTACCACAAACCGCATCTTCGAAATAGTGACCGGTGATATGAGACTCAACTGATTTAAAAGTATAAGGCCTCCTTTGTCGACGGCGAGGGAGAAACGAATTTGGCTTTTAATCTATTGTTTACCATACACATTTACAGTGGCACTGGCATCAATGTAGATTTCGATCAGTCGACTGGTTCTAATACAAATTTAAACTGTAGCATTCGTATTTCTTCTATCTAACTGCCTTAAATCTTGATTCTGTTTTTTCTTTCACTGCCAATTTTTATCGTCTGTTTTAATACTATTAACGCAAAAATATAGTCTGCTTTTGGGGTGTCATCTGCAATATTTAAATCAGCCGTAGGTCTGTTTTGGGTGAAGAAATGTCGATACGAGTGTCCAACCATTTGGATCCTGTTTTAATTGGGTGATGAAAGCGTTAAAGCACACGATCATCACATTCGATTGCAACGATAAATTCACTTAATTTTTCCCTTTGGATACCACGTTTATCACCCTTCTGCAAAGATTATCTGTGGCCAGCATTTCGATTTCCAACATAATCATATCAAAGTCTTTTAAATATATAATAATGATACGACCGCATGGCATTGGCATTTAATCAAATGTTACCAAAACAAATCTGCAGAAATCAATACAGATATGTCGAACCAGCACGCAATTTATGCCCGTTTTAAACATGATGATCTGTGCTTTACGATTTCCTTTAGAAAGTGCATTAACTTTCAGGGAATGATAGTTGCAGAGAGAAAAATGTGCACTTGCAGCTTGCATATCTAATGCATGTCGCAACTTGCTTTCATCTGATAGCATCTGATAGTATGTTACATGTGTAGTTAAGATATATTCTTCAATAACTTTAAATATGAAGTATTTTATGGTCGCTTGATGCTGGCAGAGCTTTTATTAACTCTTTGAACCCTAGTCCCGCATAGGCGTCCTTTTCAAACAGTAAACATGTGAAAAGTGCACTTGTCCTATGCAAACAGTGAATACCTAGATCAGAGGGCTCCGTAAAGGGCTCCTTACGGAGCCCTCTGTTCTTGGTATTCACTGTTTGTCATAATTCAAAACATTGACAAAAACAACCCTTAAAAGTCAGAAATGGACTAGACTAAACGGTAACGGGAATTGTCCAGTTGAAGTTTCAGGGAGGAAAGAGTTAAGATACGTATGGCTGCACTATATTTACTCGTAAATCAATACAGAAATGTTACCATATATGAAAATGTGCTGCAGGAAATGGAAGAAAAAGCTATTCAAAAGAGCCACTTCTTGGTGTTCAGGGGCCTGTCTAATTAAATGTCGTACGAAAAACACGGTCGTAAGTCAAAACTTTAAAATACATCTTATTTCAGATTCTTTCATCTAATCGTGTCTTGAAAGATATGATTAGAAGGAGAAATAATAATAATTGAGAAATTAGTCAATTTGTGCCAAGTCGATTCTTCCGTGTATATATATTGGATTAGTCCATTTTTTATCAAAGGGATGCCTGGTCAAAATTTTCATTTTCATTTTGTTTTATTTTGAAATTCCTATCAGCAAACAGTGTAGACTCTGATCAGACGCCGCATAATGCGGCATCTGATCAGAGTCTACACTGTTTGCCTATGTCCCATATATAGCAACGGCGTTATGAAAGACAAATAAATAAAGAAAACGAATTATGAAAATGTTTGCATTACCTCTGTCTTCTTATTACCTCACATGACAACATACTCGTAAGCTATTGTCATCCGTTATTTTCCGTCGAATGGCGTTAGTCGTCCGTCGTCCTGTAATGTTTACATCTCAACTCTTTCACTATCAATTTTTTTCATCTGCTTTAACCTTCCTATCGCCAAAATATCGTCTGTATTGATAATGTCGTCAGCAATATTTTTCTAGTCAGATTTAGGGTTTTTTGACGAAATATTCATACGAGTGTCAAACAGTTTGGGTCCTGATCAAACGCCATGTAAAGTGGCGTCTGATCAGGACTAAAACTGTTTGCAAAGTTGCCTTTTGGCCCCATTGGCAGTGAAAGGGTTAAACAAACTCAAGTTCTACAAAACAAAGTGTGACATGTCAGAAATGTTCAGTGTATGGTCCTGACCAAACGTAATTACTTTGGATGTTAATCGCCCATGCAATATTGCCGATTAAGCGACTATCTTGAAAATATATTTTAATTATAAACTCAAATGCTACTGGAACAATTATGTTGAAACCTTGTAGAAATAATCAACATACGGTCTTGTCCAAGCGTTGATACTTCCTTGTTGATTTGAAATCCATAATGGCCGCCATTTTAGCTCACCTGAGCTGAAAGGCCTATTTGGTAATTTGAACAATAAGACACATGATCATCATGTTTATCTCTGTTATAAGAGTTGTAAGGGTTTAGTATTATTTCAGTTGCTTAGAAGGTGTATATCTAAATTGACCATTTGATTAGTATGTAGATGCAAAAACCAACTTTCACGTATCAGTGTTTTTTGTAATGTTAAATAAACCATCAGACGGTACAAAGAAATGCTTGGTTTAACAAGATATAAAGAAAGGCTTGGTATTGTCCGATTTTCTGACTTGTCAGAGGTTTTTTTAGAACAGAATAGTTAATAATGGTAAATAGGTAAGCAAGGTAAATTCGAATATATAATTGTACACTTTCCAACTTCAGATAAGTATGATTCTCGTACAGCACGAGACCGCTGCGCTAACTTTACATATATTTTATTCTGTCCCAATAAACGCATTTATAAACTAAAACTATTATTTCCATTGCAAACAGGTTGGAACCAGATCAGACGCCGGGTACCCGGCGTCTGTCAGGTTCCAACCTTTTTGCTATTCAGATTAAAAATATAGTAAAACTTTCTAAAAGTAAATTTCCACAGTTTAGTGCATTGCGTTTGCGTTTAAACGGGAAAGAATAATGTATCCCTACTCTACATTACGCACACAAAATTACAGTTATCCGTATCTCTAACTGGCTGTAGACAAAACTGATCCTTTTTAAAGTTTTAGAATGTTTCTATCTAAACAAAGCTTGCACAGGTCAGAAGAAGACACTAATAATTATTTCCACATGAAGCTATCTTCTTCAACGTCTACTCATATACTCTGCTGGTCGATTGCTACGGAACACGGAAACTAATTCTTGCCTGTGTCTCCTTTGCTCATGTTTACTTGTAGCCTAACGCATTTAATTACATTTTCGCAGTAATTTTCGCAATGTCTCATGAATATACCACTCTCGTGCTTCACCGTGGCTTTATGGCAGTGTCGCGTGGTATCCTATTTACTCCATTAATCTCGATTGTATTACCATGCAAAATAAAGCTTTTAAAGGTTCAGATGTTTTACATGAGACCATGAAAATAGTTTTGCTTTTAGTTTTATGCATTAAGATTGAACATAGGGCATGTCATAAAAAGGACGCATTGCATTGCAGTCAGTGTCAATCTTTACTAACCACCATGTAAGAGATGTGACAACTGTTCTGAATCTACACTATTTGACAATGTATGAGTATGATACATTGACCTGTTTGGATTATTGCCTATTTTGACTAAAATCTTCAGGTTGATTTTAATACAAGTGTTAATGAAATGTTCGCACAAATAAAGGCTATGTTTGAAATGAGTTGCAAAATGCTGTACATAGTATAGATAAGATAAAAACAATAGTTTGATTTTGTGTCATATTTCGACCGGTTTTAAAAAGTCGCCCCGTACTTCATTCTCAGTGTTGTTATACTTTCTGGTGCTTTGGAATCATTGATTTCAGCGCATTTACAGTTGAAAGTTGAATTCCGCTTAAGCCGGTGCTAGGGGGCGTGAGCACTGTTGCATATTTCAGTATTGCTTATGAACAGACTAAATTAAACCGAGTCTGCAATTTTCAGTATTTTCTTTGTTTTCTGTGATTTCAAAGGATCTCCCCTTATTAAGATTTTTTTAAACTGAACTTTTTTCTGCTGAAATCTCAATATTTATAGATTTGCTGTTACTGTTAACCCATTTGTGCCCACGGTCCTATATATGGGACATAGGCAAACAGTGTAGACTCTGATCAGACGTCACATTGTGCTGCGTCTGATCAGAGTCTACATTGTTTGCTGATCAGAATTTCAATATAAAACAAAATGAAAATATATACTTTGATCAGACATCCCTTTCATAAAAAATGGACTTATCCAATATATAAACATGGAAGAATCCACTGGATATAACTGGGTTAATATTCACTACAAAGAATGATTGCATTATGTAGATCTTGCTAAATGTTTGGGATGGACGTTTCGGTTGGGTTCAACATTGATGTAGTGTACTTAAAGCAGAATATAATTTAAATTTGTTTTTTATTTTACCTGCATTTGGACATAACTGTTTTCACTGAAATCGCCAGACTAGTGTGTAGATTCAAGCGTTGAGATTTACCAATATTACACGAATATTTGTACAAGGCAGCTGAAAGTTTGAATGAATGTTCTCTGAGTACCTATGACTTGTTTCGGACATCCCGTTTTGGCTTGTGTTTAAATCTAGTTTTGACTTTTGTTATCGAGCTTTACGCATGTATTGGTACAGTTAGATTCAAACGTATATATCTTACTGTTTGTATTTTACTGTTTGTTTTTTACTCCGACATCTATTTCGAAAAGCATGACGTAGTATATACTAACATGTACACGTTGCGCGTTATTCTTTGTGGTATAAAATAATTATTGTTCTGCTTCAAATATATAATGTTTCAGGATATGAAATGATTTAGTTGTTGGTGGTGCACAATTAAATCATATATTTAAGACCTCACAAGTTGGCGGTGCGCTACAGGGCGTTGCATCCAGCTCTCGACGTTATTGGCGGAAACAGCTGATCAGACTCGCCAATACGCTCGTCAGATCGGCTGTTTCCGCCAAGACTAGTTCGAGCTAAATATATCGCTCTGTATTGCAAAGCCAAGTGGTAATATGTAGTACATGTATGTTTAGGATTTGAACTAGACTATTTATGTTTGGAATAAATGTTTTCTATGAATACAAAACTGATGCGTATTTAAAAATTATATTGATAGTTTTACAATTCTTTAGATATACCTGCGTATGACTGTTTAAAGATTAAAAACGGCTTTAAAGAATATTTGATGATCAAAAACCAGATGTGTGCTGATACTGGCATATTTTTTCTATCGATAGGCATTGAAAACAAATAATGTTTGCCATTGGTGAGCTTTGCTGTACGCCAACGGGACTTGTTCTTGATGAGGCATCTTGCTGAGGCAATCTTTATGACAAGTGACTATCAATAGCCAGAATATCGCTGGTGCGGTCAATATTACTTTCGCTGTTTCGTGTTTACATACCACACAATCGCAAGTCATGATAATATGGTAAACATGGGTTAAAATGATGAAGCAAGTAACGTCTCATAAAATAAAGTTTAAAAGTATATGTATAAAATTAATGGTAATCAGTCATAATTACAGCGTGTAACCCAAGTATGAATATATGAATGATCGACTAACTTGAAAGAAACAAAACTAACATTCGTCAAATGTATTTGATAGTTCAAAAAGATTCTTGAACCGTCGTGCGTGTACTCCTTCGACTATTATCGTCTAGCAGGAGAAGGTTATGCAGATGTTTCTCATTTGCCTTTTCAGTTTGATTTTCTGTTAACAATTATCTTACAGTTGAATAGTTTCTTCACTTTAAACGCCAAACGATGTCGATGACCCCAGGCACATCATTCATTCATTTGAAACGTCAAACGTGACCTGTGTTAATCAATCACTTTCACTGAATCAATGGAAACGATGTTCTAGATTATCTCGAACTTGTTTGTTTCTTAACCCGGAGACCTTTCAAACTTGCAGTGGTTCTGGGGCTAAATTGTCATAGGGGAAGTTTTTGTCCATTTTGCAGAAATCTGCCTAGTACTAAAAGAAATGAAGGTAGGTGGTATTGTTATCCATGCGCTGCTTAATAGAGAATAAGATTTGCCGAAACCACCTTCCTGATATAATTCCAATGCATATATAGGAATAGGCCGTATTGAGATTTCTGCATGTGATCTTTTGTTGCTTCGTACACTCTTTGATCGAGTATTATATGTTTAAACGTTTGCATATAGATGTGCGCCATGTGACTATTTTAACTGTAAAATCCAATACAGTCAATCAGCCAATATAACGTTTATTTTAGGAAATTGGTTAGCCTATAAGTAAACAGTGAAACCCCTCTTAACCCTTTCCCTTATAGAAGCGACTTTTAGCACATTCATTTTATTCATCCGCTGAAGAAAATAGTTCCAGTTTATACCCTCATGAACAATAACCATTACAAATATTTTATATAGCCTAGCAGATTTTAGCTTAAAGCAGGCTGAAAGTAAAGCAGAATGTGCCTTAAGGCACATTCTGCTTTACTTTCAACCTGCTTTAAGTGGTCACCTGTCTTCTAAACTAGAAACAGGCTATGAGGGAAAGGGTTAACCGGACATGTGTGGACACAACATACATGTTTAGTTTAGAGCGTTTTCTGCTTTAGTGGGGTTTAAATCCATATCTTGTTTCTAGTATGGAAGATAATTGATCACTTAAAGCAGGTTGCAGCGTTTTAACTTTGAAATACGGGTATGATTGACTTAACCGAGTTGGACATATCGAAGTTCGACTGTATATGACATCGATTTAGTTTTCAGGCAGCCACAATTTTTCATTTTTCATTTCTTGAAGAATTATGCCCCTTTGTTAATTTTTTCTATAAGAAAAACATCGTTTCCGCACCTTTTTCTCCGCATATGCTGCCATATTAAGCTAACATTTGATATATGCGGTTGGTTTAATTACATGCATATCGAATTTGCGTTTCGTTAAGAAGGTCGTATTGGATACTTTTTTGCAGAATTACTTGTTCAATACATGATAAACAATTTATGAGAAAGAAATTTCAAGATAGACTTTCAAAATATCCAATTTGGTAGGTATTTGGACAAGGATACTTATGTTTTCTTGTCGTTATATATAGATGCTTATATGATAAGGGAGTAAACACAGTAATAGAGTTTTTCGACTTTTATTTTGATGTTCTAGTAAAACAAATAATCATGGTTCTTTTTCTCATCAATAGTACTCCTCGATGTCATGTCATGTTTGACATATGTGATTTACATTTGAGCTCTGTTTATCATAAATCTCTATACTCACTTAGCACGGATTGCTTGTAAAATAGTGTCTCTTTTGTTGGTAAGAATCATTGGATCCAATATTTTTGTAAATGATTTTATAGTCTGACATTGAAGTAAATCTGCCAAGCCACATTAACGTTAATCTGCATTTCATATATCCCCATTTAATATTGACATTACAACGTCAGCTCAATGACAAACCTTATTCGACAAACATTGATATAACTGTCTAACTGGCGCCAGTAATATTACAATCCAAGTTATGAAGCCTTCTTTGGACTTGTTTGCAATTCCGACTACACATGTACTGCAAACAACTGGGGCCCGTTTTACTAAACTGCTTAAGCAAAAAAAATGTGCGTAAGTCAAAATTTAAAATTTTAATTTATATTTTTTATTATAACTTGCTACAAACAGCAAATAGCCAGATCAGAAGACGCGCTTTTAGCGCGTCCTCTGATCTGGCTATTTGCTGTTTGCAAACGTTCTTGATCGAAAAATAAGAGTTAAACGATTTTGACTTACGCAAAAATGTTGCGTTAGTTGTTTAGAAAAACGAGCCCCTGGACTCAAGATTAATTACCGCGTCGCTCGCCGTCTGACTAAAATCCAAACTATGTTCATTCTGTCTGAGTACTTCCAATAAAGTAGTTAACCCATTTATACCCAGTGGATTCTTCCATGTTTATATATTGGATAAGTCCATTTTTATCAAAGGGATACCTGGTCAAAATTTTCAATTTGGTTTATATTGAACAGTGTAGACTCTGATCAGACGCCGCATAATACGGTAGATATTCAATAATATAGATAAGAGCTTATTAATAATGATAAATTTAGAAGTTGCATATGTGGTATTGTTTGTTTATACTCTTCTCCTTATAGTCCTATGTATATATCGCCAATGTTATGGCAACAGACATGTATATGTTATGCAAAATAAATATATTGAATTGGATTGAATTGAATTGATCATAGTCTACACTGTTTGCATATGTCCCATGTTTATATGGGATCGTTGGCACAAATGGGTTATTATAAATTAAATATATTAACTCAAGAACTGACAATATGTTAATTATATTTGCGCAAGCCTTATAGCATGAACTTGTGGTTTATCTGATTTTGGATAACTTTGTATCTCAAAAATGCTAATAATTATGACAATTTACAAATGCTTAATTGATACTAGTTAACATAATGAAGTTTTCAGTCAACCAACCTTTTTCGACAAGGGAGTTAAATTCCAGTTATTCTTTTACTGAATTATTTCAACACTTGGATGCGTCACATCGACTCAGGCCTGGCATAGGAGATTCATCGTCTTAATTTCGAAACTGAATGAAAATCGGTATTAGACATGCTATAAAGAAGTTTTGAAATACAGCGCTCCCTCTCTACAACGACACCCAATGGGAGACAAAGATTGTGTGCGTTGTTCAGAGGGAATCGTTACAGAGAGGGAAATTGGCTTACATCTGCAAACAGCTTGAATCCAGATCAGACGCCGCGTTACGCGGCGTCTGATCTGGATTCAAGCTGTTTGTCACCTGTCATTATATTTAACCCATCAAAATGTAATTTTGAGAAAAAACAGCAGACGACAATTTGAAGCAGACGATATTGCAGCAGTAAAAGTGTTAAACATTTTGTCATTTTAAGGGAACAGCCGTAAGGGTCGTTGTAAGGAGGGAGTCGTTGTAGGGAGGGCCGTTGTAGGGGGGGAACACTGTACATGTAACACAGCCTTTAATCTAACAGATGACGGTAAATACACACTACCAGTTGGCAGTGCAATTCAGAGCGATGTACAGCGCCCCCTCTCTACAGCGACACCCTATGGGAGACAACAATTATGCGCGTTGTTCGGAGCTAGTCGCTATAGGAAGGGAATTGGTTTACACTGGCAAAAAGCATAATTCCATAACTGCATTCAAGCTGTTTGTCACTCTTCATTAAGGTTTTTTCTGTCAAAATGACCAATATGTAACTTTGAGAAACAATGCTGGCGACACTTTTAAGCAATAGGATCTGCGGCAAAGGTTGTTATAACGAGGGAGTCGTTGTTCAGAGGGACGGTGTAGAGAGGGAGCACTGTATTAAGCTCAAGACGTTCTCCGATATGACGAGCGCATTTGCGCAATTTGACTGGAGAAATTCAAAGTTGGGAAGACGATGTTGATTTTACAGATCAAGCGCAATTCTGTTTAGTTTTCATATAAAAATTGTGAATACTTTATAAAGGCTATGACTTTTGACATTTTATTCGATTGTGTTTGCGTTAAGTTTGGTTTAGGAAGAATAAGACGTAGTTTTCTCTACTGTGCCAATGTGAAATACGAGGGTTGTCAAAGTATATCGTGGACTGGACTTACTGTTGAAAAAATGTTAACGTATGAATTTGAATATTTCATGTGTGTTATTTACATGTATTATGAGTGTACACACACAGTTACAGCAAAATATGTGTAAGTTTAAAATCTCTGTACACAACATAAAATACCGATCCAACGCAAAAAATGTGGTATTTGATATAGATATTGTTTACATTGAAGATGAAGTCGCCAATCAGGGTAACAGGGTCAAACAGGAATTATATTATACACTGAAGAAATCAAAAGTATTCTCTAATGAAAAAAGTTAATGCTTAACCCTTTACCTGATAGCCTATTTATAGTACTTAAGATAGATGACTACTTAAAGCAGGTTGAAAGTAAAGCAGAATGCGCCTTAGGGCGCATTCTGCTTTACTTTCAGCCTGCTTTAAGCTATCATGTGCTATAATATAGAAAATATTCCCTATAATACATATTCATTACTGATTAGATTGGAACTATTTTCTTCAGCGGATGAATAAATCATATCCGCTAAAAGGCGCTTCTATGGGGTAAAGGGTTAAATAAATATATCCATTGCAAACATTTTGAGTCAGATCATATTCGGCGTCAACGCGTTGTAACTTTTTAAAACGTCACTGTACTGCGACTGTTTATGTTATGTTAAGAGAAGTATTCCTTACGGTATTATCCATCCAGCAATTCAACTAAACTATTATTTATTAGACGTTAAGGACATTAATTACCATCAGACATCTAAAGACAATATTTGATTCATCTGCATAAACTTATAAGAGATGATTGAGACGAATAGTTCCATTTAAAGCATTCGTTTTCCATGTCTCGTACATCTAATTTCTAATTTCTTTTGATGACCGAACATGGCCATGCATATTGGTTAATTTGCTTTGATAATTACTTTCCGAGTTGCTCAAGTTTATTCCCCTTGTAAATCAGGATGTACTTGGCGGGGAGTGTCATATAAACACACACTAATTTCCTTCATCCTCTCCCAGACATAGGCGACTACAGTTTTATTACTCTGCTTCTGAATAGGATCCAATTTCTGCAAGTACCAGCACAGTTGGACCAGTGCAGTCACAGTGGGAAGACATTACAATTTCCAATGTAAACTAATCTAAGCACTAACTGAATTGAAATAATTTTTAAAAAAAGTCATAATGAGTTTTGCGTTTTACGCCCAGTGGCACACAATTTGGAACCTGATCAGACGTTGATTACAGTTTGTATTGGAAGTAAAGGGTTTTCACTGTAATGGGTTAATGTATAAAATTATTTACTCAACAATACAACTAAAGGAGCAAGTTTATATGATAAAATATATTAACGTTCATTTATTCAAAAAAAGTTTTAATAGTTTAATGTACTTATTAGTACATGTTCGCATCATGGTCAAGTACTCTATTTTAAGAAAAGTAGAAAACGATATCACAATTCTCCTTCACATCCAACCATCAGCCAAATCCGTGTACATCAATAGGTTGGTAGTGTATCAATAAACATAACAGAAACCGTTACCTGATAGATTATTCTGTTAACTTACAGTTAGTATCCCGTGTATTCACACTGTGTGTGTCTTTTACCTCCTTGACCATCCGCTGGTCCTGTGTCCCGTTTTACGACACGTCGTACGACAAGAATGGTCGTAAGTCAAATCAATAATATACGTATAATTTATGATTTCTCCGTCTAATCCTGTCTTTTGACATCTCTTTGGAATCGTCTTTTCAAGACGATTCCAAAGAGATGTAACAAGATAGGATAAGGCGGAGAAATAAATAATAATTGAGAATGTTAGAATCTGACTTACGACCGGTTTGTCGTACGACGTATCGTCGTACGACGTATCGTAAAACGGGTGCCAGATCTCGATCTGATATCCGACGTTGCAGCATGTCCTGGGCAATCTCAACAGGACTGAATGACATATTAATTCGGTAGATTGGGGTCAAGGCCGGTCGCACGACCGGTCTTCTAGTCCATCTCTTTGCAGCATGAAGTATGTTCCAGACGACTTGAACTTGATCCTGTAACATTACGTCTATTCAAAGTTACTATTTAGCGTAACGATGGAATTGAACCGTTGATGTCGTGTCATTAGTAAAAACGTCGGTCCTGTACTTAATGTGACCTGCAAAGGACCTTGACCTGGTATCCAATTTACCTTTCCTTTGTCCAGCTACAACAGCCACACCCTGTCGATAACTCCCCTGTTAACGGTACACTCCGCCGCAACATAACGTTTGGTCTGATCATCTCTCCATTTATTACTTCTGATATATCTAGCAGATATCCTAAAGCACGCTGTCGTTTATATTGAGTCAAATGTCGTCTTTTAGAATACACTTAAGATGTTTTATCACTACATAATGTATTGTTGCTGTAAAGTACTAGTACATGTATTCTCTATTATTATATAGAGAGGTTTCTATTTTATTTGATAGAAAGTTGGAACAAACCTCTCTTATCATTTTGTGTGTATTAATTTATTTGATTTATTAAAATTAAAGGAGTTAAATATGGCTGAAGGTGACACGGTTACACGTTATAATCAACAGATCAAACAGTCGTTTCAAACCGTTACAAGAAGAATGAAAATATACGAATCTTCATTTGACTGTCTTTCCCGTTTCTCTATTTCTCCTTTTTCTTTCTTTCTTTCTTTCTTTAAGTCTTTCTCTCTCTCTGTATCTCCGGTTTTGTGATATGCCTGTTTGTCCGCCCGTCAACCCATCGCTTTCCTGTCTCACTGTCTCTCATCTCTGTCTGTCTGTTTTTTCTGTCTGTCTTTGTCTATCTGTCTGTCTGTCTCTCGTATTTCGATTCTCGTTTCTATCTCTCCGTTTGTGTCTGTCTGTTTAAATGCAAGTTTTGTAAAACCGTCGGCCCGAACCATCCCCTTCCTCCTCGTCTCTCCCGTCGTTCTATTTCGTTTACCGTCTCTCACTCCTATCTCGCTCTCTCCTATTGTGTATATCTGTGAATCTGCCAATGTGTATGTCCGTCGGCCCGCCAGTTCCCGTCTCTTCCGCTTCTCTCTCTCCAGCGGCCTTCTCTCTTTATCTCTCTATCTCTCTTTACAATTTTATTTCTCTCTTTCCCACCTTCTCTCTCTCTCTCTTTATTTTCCATCCTCTCTTTCTCTCTCTGCATGTATGTCTTTCTGTCTGTCTGTCTGTCTGTCTCTCTTTCTCTCTTTCTCTTTGCCTCTATGTATCTCTCTGTGTCTCTCCCTGCTGTCTCTCTGTCTCTGTTTGTCTGTCTCTCTATATGTCTGTCTGTGCCTCTCTGTGTCTGTCTGTCTGTCTGTCTGTCTGTATGTCTCTCTGTCTATATATGTCTCTCTCTGTCTCTATGTCTCTCTCTGTGTCTGTGTCTCTGTCTCTTTCTCTCTATCTCTGTCTATCTGTGTGTCTCTCTCTGTATCTATCTCTCTATTTCCCCCTCTCTCTCTCTGCCTGTCTGTTTCTGTATATGTCTGTTTGTCTCTGTCTCTGTCTCTATCTCTATCTCTCTCTGTCTTTGTCTCCCTCTACTTCTGTCTCTCTGTGTCTGTCTCCCTCTGTTTCTGTCTCTGTTTGTCTGTCTCTGGCTATCTCTCTTATTTTCTATGTTTGTCTCTGTCTGTCTCTGTCTGTCTCTTTCTCTCTCTATCTCTGTCTCCCTCTGTTTCTGTCTCTATCTGTCTCTGGCTATATCTCTGTGTGTGTCTGTTTGTCTCTGTCTCTGTCTCTCTATATTTCTGTTCTCTGTCTCTCTCTATCTCTGTCTCTCCCTCTCTATGCCTCTCTCTATATCTCTGTCTCTCTCTCTCTGTCTCTCTATATCTATGTATACCTGTCTCTGTCTATGTCTTTGTCTAGCTCTGTATCTGTCTCTGCCTCGCGTTTTCTCTGTCTCACTCTGTCTCTGTCTCTCTATGTCTCTCTCTGACTCTGCCTGTCTCTGTATTTGTCTGTCTATGTCTTTCTTTGTCTCTATCCCTATGTTTCTGTTCATGTATGTCTCTGTCTGTATGTCTGTCTCTCTGTTTCTATTTCTGTCTAAGTCTCTGTGTCTCTCTCAGTTTCTGCCTATCTGTCTCTCTATCTCTCTATGTATATCTATGTCTCTTTTCTCTTTCTCTCCCTCTATCTCTGTCTATCTCTGTCTCTCTGCCTGTGTATCTGTCTGCGTGTGTGTCTCTCTCTTTCTCTCTCTTTTTCTCTCTCCCTCTCTCTGTCTCTGTCGCTCTCTCTCTCTCTCTGCTTCTCTCTTTCTCAGTCTGTATGTTTGTCTCTCCTTCTTTGTCTTTCTCGCTGTCTCTGTCTGATATCCTAAATTTTGTCTATGTCTCTCTTCTCTGTTTCTCTTTTTGTTTCCTCTGATATGTCTGTTTGTCTCTCTCTCTCCCTCTCTGTGATTTTTTGTCACTTTCTTTCTCTGTGTATGTCTACGTCTCTCTCTCTCTATCTTTATGATTCTCTCTCTGTCTGATACTCTCTCTGTCTGTCTCCCTGTCTGTCTCTCTATCTCTCTCTCTCTATTACTCTCTCTCTATCTGATTCTCTCTCTCTCTCTATCTGTTTTTCTCTTTCTCTGTCTGTCTGTCTGTTTGTCTCTCCTTCTTTGTCTTTCTCGCTGTCTCTGTCTGTATATTTCCTAAATTTTGTTTGTCGCTGTCTCTGTTTCTCTTCTCTATTGCTCTTTCTGTCTCTCTCTGATATGTCTGTTAGTCTCTCTCTTTCTCTCCCTCTCTATGACGTTTTGTCAATTTCTTTCTCTGTCTCTATCTACGTCTCTCTCTATCTCTCTTTATGATTATCTCTCTCTCTCTGATTATCTCTGTCTGTCTGTCTGTCTGTCTCGTTCTCTATCTTTCTTTTTCTCTCTCTCTATCTATATCTTTCCTCTGTCGGTCTTGCTGTTTCTTCCTATCTTTTTGACTGTCTCTACATATCTGTCTGTCTCCCGAATTCTCTGTTTCTCTTTGTTTAACTCAACCTGTTTCTGTATGTCTGTATGTCTGTCATTCTGTGTGTGTCTCTCTATAGCTATTTATATATCGGAAAATTAAATATATATATATATATATGTAACACTGAAAATAACACTGAAGAGCCGTAATGGCGAAACATGTTTGTTACTAGATTATTACATTAAAAATTATATATAAAGGCATGCGAAGTCATTTTATTTAATTTTTCCGATATATAAATAGCTATAGAGAGACACACTGAATGACACACACATATATATGGTTGAGATATAAGTTACTCTTACAGTGCTGCAATATTCTAACTATAGATATATTCCCGAGCGCTTTCGACAGTTACGTCTTCTTCAGGGGATATGCAATGAACTCGTTTTGATATTAAAACAAGTCAGACCTTTTTATAAAATGTCGTTGTACACAATGACTCTCTGTGCTGAACGCTTAAGAACAAGTTTGCTCTTTTAAAAAAAATACTTTCAGGTAGTGAATGATGGATGAATGAGTTTGGTTTTACAGCACTGCGACACAATAGGTAATATAGCGCCGATGATAAATGATGGACTTTGGTATCATTGTGTGAAACACAATATTTATAATTGCAGATAATTTGGTCTTAGTCGATAGATACTTGAAGTTTACAAAATAAGTAGGTCTGGTATGGTTTTTGTGCGGAAAAATAGCTTCTAAAGGTTTTATTATCATATTGCTTTAAAAAAGTCACCTGCATTAATCAACTAATTATTTACACAATTTAGTGGTCGTAATAGAGGGTTTTTACTAAACGTTGATTGTATACCCGTGTTGCAATTAAATTTTACTGACAATATTCAGAAAACAAAGTAGTAATGTTATTTCTCTTTAAAATACGATGGAAGTTTGGACTAATGCCTTGATCAAACAATTATACGTTGATTAGTCGTATAAAACGTCAGCATTGATCTATTTAGACGGTGTTAATTATTATTGTTATTACTATCAGGTAACATCAACATTTTATTATTGGTATCATTTCAATGCAATTATTGTTTTTCCAACACGTGTTAGTTGTTTTGAACGTTTAAGCACTATTACAGATAAAGCAATCACAGTCGAACTTCGATATCTCGAAATCGGTTTAGTCGAACATACCCGTATTTCAAATTTAAAACGTGGCTAAGCCACGTTTTAACTTTGAAGTATGGGTAAGTTCGACTGAGCCGAGCATGAAATAATACTTTTCATGTGTCGAACTATCGGATAGTTCGAATTAAGCGAGTTCGAGATATCGAAGTTCGACTGTATGAGTGTTTAAGATATTGAACAATAATCGTTATAGAAACAGAGTACAGTTATCTCTTGAGTGTGCCGATAACTATTGGTAGAAGATAACTATTTGAAACAAACTGTTTTTAAAAAATACAGTATAGACAATAATTACTGATCATCTTTAAAAACATTGTGCATGACTCTGATATTTATATACATGTATGCTCATACCCATGAAATGAAATACTGGGCTATATAGAGCCCTATTGTTACCAAGTGTAACCGGGCATGGAAATAAAAGGTTTTTCTGTTCTGTTCAAACTATACAGGAAGTGGTCAAGATCGCGACCGAATCATTAGAACACTGTGAATTAATATAAGCAGGTTTGGTGGAAATGTGTTTGGCCATGATATATACAGTGGTCCCTCCCTACAACGGCCCTCCCACCAAAGACTCCAACCTTACAACAACGCTTGCCGGTCTTCCCATAAACAAGAAAATCATATCTTACCTTGCAATTTCGCCGGGTTAATATCGTCGTCTGCTGTTTTTCTCAAAGTCACATATTAGACACTGTGACAGAAAAAACCTTAATAATGAGTTTTAAACAGCTTGAATTCAGATCAGACGCCGCGTAACGCGGCGTCTGATCTGGATTCAAGCTGTTAGCTAATATAAGCCAATACCCCTTATAACGACTCCCCCGAACAACGAACACAATTGTTGTCTCCCATTAGGTGTCGTTGTAGAGAGGAAGCGCTGTATATTCTTTTAATTAATTGAAAGGAAACTATTATTATCCATAAGGTTTGACCTGTCAGTCACTCACTTTCCGTCAACTTTCGTTGGTATCATCGGAAGTTTCCGTATACTTTATTTATAAATCAATGAAAGCTTCAGGTATTATACTTCAGTCGATGATCTAATGCCACCGTCGCAATAGCTTAGTGGATAGTGTCATTGACTCGTAGTGCTAGGGTCGTTGGTTCGATTCTAGGCACTGTTTTTTAAACGTCGGCTTCAGGTATTTTTTTCGATAACTATATATTTTACTTAAATAAAACAGTAAACGTTTGGGTAAAGAAAAACTTGCTGCTTAACGAAATACAGAAGTAACAAAGAGAGCGTTTAGCCAGAGAGTGCTTTGCATAACGCAATGTTGCTACAGTGGAGAAAACGTTTTTCTTTTCCAATAAACGCGTTTACGCTAAAACTATTATTTCCATAGCAAACAGTTTGGAGCCCGATCAGACGCCTGGTAACCCGGCCTCTGATCAGGCTCCAAACTTTTTGCCACTCAGATCAACATGAAAAGCAAATATTGTCGAAAAGTTGTCCTGCTCTATGATTTATTGATATGCGTTTGCGTTTCGTTTGCGTTTAAATGGGAGAGAATAACATTTTCTCCACTGTATACGCACTTTTCTATCCAAGTTTCCTTAGGCAAGTTCACTGTACTTTATTTTATACAAATGCATGAAAACCATGGTTTGTATGTGTCTACCATAAAAAAGTTTTAAAAAAAGACACATTAAGAAATATTACAAAATACTCTATCGGGTATCGAACCTATAACCCTTACGTTGGTAGCGCAGATACATAACCACTGAGCTATTACCGACTGTAGTTATCTTTATCAGATAGCTACTATAATCAAATTCAAGTCATCGTTGAAAGGCTTATTTACTTTACACTGTTTTGTTGTTTCCGGAAGATAAACAAAGCTTACGGAAAAAGACGGAATATTCATAGACTGACAGGTCAAACCTTATCGACAATACTGAATCTAACTCATCAAAAAGGGGATCTACTTTAGTGTAGGTCGACAATTGTTTTTTTTTCTAATGACTAATGTCTAGCATGAATTAGTTTGGTTTTACGGCACTGTGACACAAATTAATGAATGATGAAGGATGATGAGATGATTTTTGCTAACTTCATTCGTTGCAACGCATCGAATGGGATCAAAACCACCGAACTGTCTTCAGTATAATTCTTGGCAGAGGGGATAATCTCCGTCAAAAAAATAGATATATTCCTGTATATTGAATAACATATTTATTTTATGTATGTGTAATGTCAACGGACCTATATCCTAGAATAGGGTTAATTTTTAAAATTATCCGTTGCCATATTTATACTTTAATTCATGCCATAACAGCATTTTGTTTTGTATTTGGTTCTGTCAATTTGTACAAAACTGAGTTCATTTGATATAGCTCTACTAATAGAACCTGACCAACCAACACAGAATGATCACAACAGCAAACAAAGGCACATTTTAAATTAACCCGTTCATGCCATGTGGATTCTTGCATGTTTTATATTGGATTAGTCCATTATTTATAAAAAGGGATGCCTAGTCAAAACTTTCATTTTCATTTTGTTTTATATTGAAATTCCTATCAGCAGACAGTGTAGACTCTGATCAGACGCCGCATGATGCGGCGTCTGATCAGAGTCTTCACTGTGTGCCTATGTCCCATATATGGAATCTTGGGCACAAATGGGTCAAATGTATATTGTATAATACATTTATTTATTCATTAAGTTGCGAATAGTTACTGGTAAGCCCGGTAATACTCTCCATATGTTTTACATTGGTTTGATTGTTGAGCATAAACGCGATGGGGAAAGTAAAGTCTTCTCTACTGCTCTATTTTTAAAAATATTCAGCACACTGTTAAGTTAAACTGTTCATAGCTGAATTAAGGTAACGTATTTGTCAAACGATTTTAACAAAGATACATGATTGGTAAGATAGATTGGTACAGCAGAGAATGTTATACACAAATAACGCTATACCTACCGCATCAGACATAGATCACGCCAAACAACATAAGAAAGTGACAGCTAATCTGCTGTATTAAAACATTTTATTATATACCTATCGATGATTTATAGATATTTCTCAGTGACGATATAATTTTTTGTGACGTCACGTCATAATAATTTTTGTGACGAGGCGCGTAAATAATTAATTTTGTGGGTTTTTTTTCTGTAAAATCGTCATTAAAATCTACATAACAAATAGAATAATTAATATTTGAACAGATATGAAAAATATATCCTGCTGACTCTTTTTTTAACCAGATAACAACCCATTCTCGTGATATATTTTTCATATCAATCCAAAGAAATTGATTATCCTCTATTTATTATATAACTATCGATGATTTATAGAGATTTCTCAGTTAGATACATTTCATATCGTCACAGTTGATATCATCACTAGTGATGATATCAGTTTTTGTGACATCACGTAACACTATCTATAATGACGTTGCACATAAACAATTAATAGTTGTATGTTTTTTGCTGTAAAACGTCGATAAAATGTATATAATAGATAGAACAATCAATTCCTTTGAATAGATATGAAAAATATATCACTCGAATGGGCCGTTATCTGGTTAAAAAACTCTTCCTGCGGACTCGTTTTTTAACCAGATAACAACCCATTCTCGTGATATATATATGGCATAAACAGGGTAAGACTAACACACGAGAATAACTGTACGTTATTTCGAATCTCTTAGCCAGAGACACACGCACTCTCGTGATTAGCAGTATCTTATTTTCTATATTCCGATTAGACACCGAGTTATTTGTCCTCTGATATTGTATTTAAACACCACTTGACTTGCCTCATATATTTAACCAATTGCCCAATAGCTAGTTTCCAATTTTTTAGACAGATGATAACCTAAAGCAGGTTGAAAGTAAAGCAGAATTTGCATAAAGGCACATTCTGCAGCTTTACTTTCAGCCTGCTTTAAGTTACAATCTGCTAGAATATATAACATTTTTCTTTTGGTTGCATTCAATATTGTGCATTTCGGAACTATTTTACTCAGTAGGATATTAACAATTCAGGCGTAAAAGGCGTATTTACGGGGTAATGGGTTAAATATTGAAGCCTATATTGACCCAGCTATGCCTGGATATTTGAACTCTCTATGTGCTTGGTAGAGATTTCATTACAGATAAATAAGGGGATCTTAAAGTCACTTAGGTGTTTGTCCACACAGAATATATTTCATATAAAATAGAAAACAGTACGATTTGCGGACTCTGATCATAATCTACACTGTTTACAAATGTATATCACGGAAAACATACATAACATCATATTATCTGTCCCACTTGTGGGGGTTGCTGTATTTCTAGATCAAACAACTCAAAAAAATTAATTTAATAAAAAATGTATATCTTTACACATATTTATCTTCACGTTAATATAGTGTGATTACGTCTTTAAAAGTACTGCAAACAGTTTATCTATAAAGTTCAAACATGCTTTAATGCCAGATTTACAGTGATATAATTCAATTATATTTGAGTGTGTTTCATTTCAGGCAGTTTTATTTTCACCGACTATGTTCCAGATGACATACATTTTACGATGAGCTTTGCCGCTTCGCCAAAGTTTCAGCCTTTCTCAAATGAAGCAAATAGTACAATACCATAGTTTAAATGGTAGCTGTCCTATCTTTAAACAACGGGTATTTCAATACCATAGAAAACCTTTTATTTCTGTTCAATTTTTTTTAAAATTGTCACGCAAAATAGAAATTATTCCTTTACTGTGCCAATATTGGGACTTTTCTCTTTGCAACAAAAGTTCATTTTCAAATTCATTTCATATGCAAAAAATGGTTGAATTAAAACCGATCATTATTCTTATTGCGTTCAACATCAGATTCTCTGATTTAATGTTTCAATTCTGTACTTTATTATTATTGACGAACAAATATTAAAGACAATTGATAAAATATCAAAAATGAGATTTGATTTGGTTTTTAAATGAGGTTTTGTGTATCACTATATTTTTAACAACTGCATTTGTTTCTATTTCATACTTGAAACATTGAATTAGTAAGATAGGTTCACAAATGACAAACTTGGTTCTGAATAGAACATTTCTAGTTAAAGTCAGTCGTAAACCCGTTTGAAGCGATCAATTACTGGAAATATTTGCTTCTAAATAAATGCTTCTGTTATTAGGAGGGAAATTGGTTTAAATTTGCAAACAGCTTGAATCTTAATCAGGAGCCGTGTATGTCACTAGCCATTATGGTTTTCAGAATGACCAATGTGTGACTTTGAGAACAGCGGGAAGCATTATTGTAAGAATTTATCATTGTTCGGACGTACGTTGTAGGGAGGGAGCACTGCAGAATCGTTGTTCTCGTATAGGAATGCGTAACAAACAAAGGTCTCAATTTAAGATAAAATGATAAACTGTCTCCTAGCGTAAAAGACACACTTTGGGACGTTGGTGGGTTTTCCTTTACACCAACTCTATCCTCTTTTAATATTTGCAATTTGTCCTATAAAAAGTATTTACCAATTATGTTAATATTTTATGTAAGCTGTTTTGCTATTTGGAAAGATTCACTATATGAATTAGTGAAACCCAACTCATTCACATATGCATCTAGTGACATTAATACATGTAGATAGCAAACAAAATCTACGTTAAATACTTACAAGTGTGTACAATTCAATATAAAAAAGTAAGGTAACAACCATTATATGAATATGTTTTTAAATGCAGTATTGATGAGTGAGTATATACATGTATTTGTATTATCAATGAGATAGAACCGTTCGGACGTTGTTGGTTTTCTTTAGTCTAAATTAGACAGCTGTGTCATTTGAAGTTGAACTTGATTGCCGTGACACTTTTTACTTCGATTGTGAAATAAATATACCTCAGTTTTATTGAAATCTACCCGGGTAATACTGACGTGTTTGAAAAAAAACCCAGGATACTCTGATATATCAAATAAGCAAGCAGGCAATTGATAAACGATTGCTGCATTCCGTACGATATAGTACTTATAACAAGCAGTTCGCTCTGTAAAAGACAAAATAGTGGGTTTTACGCACCGAATGTTGCTTAACGACATTACTTGACCAAGCTTGGGTGGTAACACCTACCCCCGTAGATAGTTTGGGTCAAAGCATGGAGAGCATGCACTTACGATGGTAGCGTCTATGCACAGAAACAGTAAGGCGTCTCCTGTGAGACCCGCACCATATATTTGATAGTTTGGTTAGTAAAACTCATTGAAAAACCCCTTGAGATCTTGTATGTAAGGGCCTCTTTATAACACTTCAAATTGGTTAGCTGTTGCCTGCACAATGTTTTCATGCTCTACCTGTATTTTCACAACTAGTGAAAATAATGGGGGATCAATGAATGGACTGGGCTAATGTTTTTAAAGACATACTCTCCATGCGTCACATCACAGCTTCCCCTCGCGACGCGTTCCACGTGTTGTAGTTGGTATATACTCTTATGATGGTGAATATTCTATAACCATCAATGGTAACATAAAAGTTTGACACTTCTATATGCAAAACATAGAAAAATGCCAAAACCACCGGAGAGATAACTGCCTAAAGACAGATCATTTTAACACTGTCTACATCAGATTTTTTAAATATTTCTGCTGATATTTTCATGATAGTTTTTTTCAATAAGTACATAATAAATATTTGTGATGCTTTGAATAACAAAAACTCTTAAAACTATAGAAAATCACATCTTTTAAATTTAAGATACACACAAACGAAAAAGACAATGGGATTTCCCTGACAATAAATTCATAGTATGGTAAAATTTGCTTTCCTCATTAATATGTCTTCAATACCTTTTCAACATATATTTTAACACAGTATCTAATTCTGGCGACGAAATGTTCTAATTTAATTAAATAATATGTGCTCATTGTATGGATTTTTATTTAGTGTAGTTCTTAATGACGTAATATGTACCTTTGGTTTTGAAGATTTGATTAAGAAATCGCCGGAGTTGTGATAACGTAACACAGATTAACGAGGGATAACATAGAGCGCCGAAATAAATTGATTTCGTTAGTCAATGTTAGATTCGGCACTCAGCGAAGTTGTCGGACAGAAAAAAACAGGGAAGAATTACGAAATATGTGGAAATGAGTCGATGTCCATTAATGTGTGTAAACCTAACTGTAAACCTTAATGTTTAGACTATGCTTTGTGCTAATGTTGTACCAAAACATGAAACTAATAATTCATTTCAAATCGCCATACATACTGTTTTTTTTAACTCGTTGAACTCTAGAGGCGCCTTTACGCGCACTTTACACATTGTGATATAGACCGATTTTTTTCACCTGGCAGGGCGGAGCTAACTTTTGGCAAAGATAAACTAATTTACATTTGATTTTAGGGGCGATATGTATTGTTCCGTATTATATCGTTATTGTTCGATACTTTCAGCATGGAGAAACACAATTTATGCATGCAGCCATATCAACGTGACAATGGTATAGACAGTTTTACTTCTCTACAACAACACTGAATGGGAGACCAAAATTGCATGTGTTGTTCAGAGGCAGTTGTTATAGGAATTGGCTTACATTTGCATACAGTAATGCGGCGTCTGATCTGGATTCAAACTTTTTGTCACTATTATGTTCCTGTCAAAATGTCCACTGACATGTAACGATGAGGAAAAAAGCGGCAGACGACAATGGTAAATTCCAACAATTAAAGAGCGTGCTGCCGCCCCAAAAGTTGAAATGCAAAGATCCGCATCGAAACTCCGCCCTGTCAGTTCAATAAAAATCGGCCTATATCTTGCAGTATAGCCCAAAAGAGTCAATAATGTACCCGACTTACTTTTAAATTGACATTGTCCATTTGAAGTTTCGGAAATCGATTATTTCACTACCCACAATTACATAGAAAACTAAATTTAAAGTCGCTTTCGTCAATGTTATTTCTTCAGTTAAAGATTGGTTTCGAGTTAACGATGTCTGACTATACACATATGTTTACATTACAAAATGAATTGCTGAACATATTAATATACATACACTGTGAGATGTGCAATTTAGTTACAAAAAAATTACGGTAAAACTGTACAGAAATATATCGGATGTTGTACACAAAATTCATCTTCTGCCCAAATCACCTTTTGCATACATATCTAAGTTAACCATATACCATATAGAAGCGACGTTTTGCGCATTCCGTTTAATCCTCCGCGGAAGAAAATTATTCCAATCTATACCACTGGGTAGGAACTTGGTTACAGTGGGACGAGGGTCCTCACGATAGGTGGTATCGGAGTCCTGCCTATACATGTTTCAGAGTGCTTTCGTGAAGCAAAATCAGTCATGTTGAAGTGAACGCCAAAGAGGTCATTTTAAGGCTGAACTGTCAAAAACACTGTAATACTAAATTGTCACCATATAGTCTGATGTTTTTTCAAGCGTCGTATATGCCCTTTTCGCTCCGTTTATGGACTTAATGGTTGAAATAGTCAATTAAACGCCGTGGAAATCAAGGTTTTTTTACACAATGATCAATTCTTGTAAAATGACTGTATAAATTCGCCTGTATTTAATTTTCGTCAAAGTTTCTGTCAAGAATAATACTTAAATAACATCTATGCAAGAGACTCGCATTAATAATATAATATCAATGAAATTTACTTGATTGTTATGTGATGCATAACGTTACAGAGTCTGACAGAGAGTGTTACAGGTTCTCTGACGACAGGTAATAAAGGGTTACAGGTTCTTATCCACATTTTTGTTTTGTTTGAGAGAGAATGGATAGTGCCGACTTGATATTATTTTATCATGTAAAGAACCATCGTCGTATTTAATCATTTCGAAATAGTTTACACTACTTGACGATAGAATAATAATGAAAAGTACTCAATTTCAAAGATTCTTTTACTGTATTTATTTAACACAATGAAAACCAAACTCTTAAAGATTAAATATATACTTACAAATATCTCAAAATCGATCACTGACATAATGTTACATTTAAAACAACTCCAAAGGTACAAGTAATAAAAAAAAGAATCGGCAAAATTATCGTATGGTTATCCATTACATTACTTGTCAACCAAAGCATAGTATTAATGCAAACACTGAAAGCCACCTTTAATTTAGATATGGGTTTCAAGGTAAAGCCATCCTAATAGGCAAGTCTCATATCTTGCCACTGGCGAACTCTGGTCCAAATTTCCACTATTCGTGCTCTTTTTGAATGCAAATTTTCATTATAAGTTGGTCAATTTTCTAAGTTTAACTAATAAACTTGTCAGCTAGTTCTCAAACAAATATATCATATGTGCAAAATGATTCGTCATATATCAAATATAGAATTAAACCGTTGACTGCTTTACCCTGGCCGTACAAGCACAGATAAACAGCTTAGATTCGAATGAGAAGCTGAACAATTCTGTGTCTGATCGGATCAAAGTTGTTTGACTATATTAGAGATTATTTTTCGAGTTTGACCCTGGTGAGACATCGATAAAGTTGGCACCGCACCAGGATCTTAACTGTTTGCAAATACGACTGTTAGTCTATTAAATGTATCAAACAGAATATGTTATAGATTTTCCTCCAGGAATCGGACAGAACCGCAATGAAACCTGTGCATAAAACCAACTTTACAAAGTTTAATAAGTAATGTAAAGAATAGAGCAATTTAAATTCTCAAGGTTGGGTAAACTTGCATTTTTCTGGTGTCGTCCAAACGACGGCCTCCATGAAAAAGATTTTCCACAAAGAAAGACCAGAATCTTTGGTCCATGTTTGTTTTTGACATGTTCAATATGCGAGGCTTTCAAATCGAGTTCTGCCCCGCAAGTGTCACATTCGCGGGAACTTTTTTGCCCAGAAACAAAAAGAGTTCAAGAACTTTTGGAATTCAAGAACAATGGTTCTAAAAACATCAACTTTCTAGAATTATTCTATAATATTCATAAACGTTAAATGTCCGCTTCTAGAATTGTTCATGAATATTCAAGAATTCATTCGGGAATAGTTCTGGAATAATTTAATACCTTCCCACAGAGGTAGGTTTGTGCTGCTAAATAATGCCTGAACTTATGTAATGTACTGATATTCTTTACACTGAAACTTCTTATTCTTCTGCGTTTACGACATAAGTTCGGGAGTCCAGCTGCTGGAAGTGTCGCATGTGTTGATTTTATCATCTACTTCAATATCAAGGCTTATATCGAGTTAACTCGAGTCTTCATAAACATTCTCATGCATTTCGAGATTCGTGAAGACTCTGTAACACCGTAAAGAAGAACCTGTACCACTAATTAAACAGTCACCAGGGACCTGTAACCTCTACATCACATTGATAAGTAACACCAAACTTATGATAACTTTACTTTAAAATTCGGACATATATCTTTGAAAAATGCTTCAATATTAGAAAAACACGAACAAATAGATTATCTTATTGTGTTAAATGCTGCAATTTCTTACGTAAATTCAATTTATAACAAAAAATTATGCATCTACATGTAGTCAGTGGGAATCACTTGTTTTATTTCCTCTATTCACCTGAATTCTAACGCAGGCGACGTTAAGTATCTTCTTAAAAGGAAGCCAAAATCTCTTACGACTTTTTTTTTTATCAAGAATCCTTGTCTTGAGGCTGTGTAAACTCGCTGAAAGAGTATGTATTTACATGTACACGCGAGAAAAAGTCATGACTCTGAAACACTTTTCGAAATGACTCCTATACCACCTGTCATGAGGACCCTCGCCCCACTGTAGCCAAGTTCCTAACCAGTGATACAGTCATGAGTATGTATCAGAAGGAATCTTTTCTTAATTCTAGCAGGTGGTACATTAAAGCAGGCTGAAAGTAAAGCAGAATGCGCCTTAGGGCATATTCTGCTTTACTTTCAACCTGCTTTAAGTAGTCACCTATTTTCAATACTACAAACAGGTTATGTGGTAAAGGGTTAAAACAGTGTAATGCAATAACACTTAACAATGTTCTCAGCTACCAGATTATCAAACCATAAAAGACGAGGGATGCTGTGTATAGCCGTATTATGTTAAAGTGATAAGCCTTTTGTTCATAGTGCATTCCGTCTGTGAACCCTTATTGTACTAAGTACGAATTGGCTAGTATTTTCAAACAGTTTGAATCCAGACCAAACGCCACTTTACGCAGTGTCTGATCTGGATCCAATTGTTTGTTACTCATATTCAACTTTACTTCTGTTTAAAATAGGATAACAATACTTATTAAATTTGTTTTTTTCGTAGACGCTAGTTTTAGGCAGAGAATTCAGCATGGTAAGGAGTAAGGCTTTTTGTCAGAGAGAAGGCGAGCTGTTCACCCTTTCACTATCAATGACGCTTAACCCATTGTATGCTGGGTAAAATTTGGCGGCCATTTTAAAATGTCGTCTGCAGCGGGTATAACTCAAATATTTACAAAAGATGTTAGCAGTTTCTGAAAGAATACTGAACTAGCTGCAAACAGTTTTGATCTCAGATCTGGTCCCACAATGTGGAGCCTGATCTGAGATCAAAACTGTTTGCCTAAAGGTACACCTAAAAGTGTATCCCGCATAAAATGGGTAAAAAGAGCGTTTTCAAACAGTTTGGATCCTGATCAGACGCCGCTTTACGCGGCGTCAGATCAGGATTCACACTATTTGACACGCGTTTTGAAAAGTCTTCAGTCATATGGCCGTATTTTAAAACTTTGAAACGACATTACAGACAGCACAATTGAAGCAGACGACAATAAAACGGTGAAGGGGTAAACATCTCACGAAATATTTGGCAGTGAAAGGGTTAAAGTGTGTATTTTGAGTATGCTTTTAGCACTATCTTACATCACATCGATAAACGTTCCGGTATTATGGAGAAAATCTATTTATGATATGGACATTGGGGCTGTGAACTGTAAAATGTGTGTCAGGTTGTACAGTGAAGAATACGTTATTCGTTCCCGTTTAAACGCAAACGAAACACAAACGCAAAACAATAAAATGTAGTAAAGGAAACAATTAGACAATTCTGAATATTCATGTTAATCTGAGTGGTAAAACAGTTGGGAGCCTGATCAGACGCCGGGTTATTCGGCGTCTGAAGGTTGTCAATTCTGCCTATTCATGTTAATCTGAGTGGCAAACATTCTAGAGCCTGATTAGGCGCCGGGTTATCCGGCGTCTGAAGGTTGTCAATTCTGCCTATTCATGTTAATCTGAGTGGCAAACATTCTAGAGCCTGATTAGGCGCCGGGTTATCCGGCGTCTGAAGGTTGTCAATTCTGACTATTCATGTTAATCTGAGTGGGTTACCCGGCGTCTGACCTGGCTCCAAACTGTTTGCATTGAAAATAATAGATTTAGCGTAAACGCGTTTTCTCAACTGAATAGCAGTTGTTACATGAATGTTTTTCAAAATAGCAAACTTCACCGAGAACGCGGAGACGCTCAAATTCGATGTAATATGCAATAGCACCGTAAAGTTTTATAACCCAAAGCACGAATTATACATATAGAGTATATATTATTCATGTGCATCATTTTCGCTTATAGTATCAGACAACACTAGACTGTATAACACCGTACCTTCTTCCCTACAACGACCCTCCGGACAACGATTTCCTCCGTACAACAAAGCTCGCCGTTGTTTCTTTTACAATACAGTAAAACCTCGCTATTACGACCACTAAAACGAAGGCTAAATGAGTATATAATAGACAGGTGACAGCTTAAAGCAAGGTTACAGTGAAACAGAAAGCTCCTATAGGAGCTTTCTGTTTCACTGTCACCTTGCTTTAAGCGGTCACCTATCGTAAACACCCTAATAATTAACATAATTTAGTGGTCGTAATAGCGAGGTTTTACTGTAGTTGTATGTTTAACGCGTCGACTACTGCTTTCATTGTCTGCTTAAAACTGTAGTCAGCTGTTTTTTCCTCAAAGTTACAATTGATAAAAAATACATTTTGACGAGTGGCACACAGATTGGTTCCAGATAGGCGCTGCGTTAGGTGGCGATTGATCAGTAATAAGGCTATTTGCAAATGTGAGCGAAGTTGAACTCAGCTTTTCAAGAGTAATTATTTTGCCTCCCTATTACAACTCCCCCGAACAACATACACGATATTTTTCTTATTCACCTGACACTAAGGGCAAGCTATTTGATATGTAGACCTTTTGGCATGTTTACATGGGGTTGTTTTTATTTACATTGTAGGAATTGCAACATAAGATCTCTGCTTTTAGGCAAATATGTTCTACATTTCCATTACTGGTACATGTAAGAATACACAGGGCCTTTTTCATGGCAAACACCCTATGTCTACCATGCATTTTTATTTCTCTGCATATCGAAACCCGGTACATCGTAACAGCAAGTGAAATAATAGAGTTCGTGGAAAAATAGAGTACCTTCAGATGTCTTTGGTTCAATTGAAATATATCAACCTCGTGTCCGGGAAACCAGCTCTTATTTGATTGTTGACCACATGTGGTCAATCTTGTTTCAGACCGAGATTTAGACATTGTGCATTCACTGAGTGTCGTCATGAACATCTTTGTCACTAGCTTTTAACTCATTGAACACTAAGTAAGTCGTGTGGATTATTAGGTTCCCTTGTGGACCATTTAAGTAACAAAACCTGAGCCAGCTAGTCTACATTGAAATGCTGAGTAATAAATACTGCTTTAAATTAGCAAACAATGTGGACCCAGATCAGAGGGCTATGAGCCCTCTGATCTTGGTCTACACTGTTTGTTAATGTAATGATTATATTTCAAATAGGTTTATGGTGTTGAAAGCGTTAACATAGTAGAGTTGTTATCTACCGTTACAGCGTGTATTTTATTCATGTACAAATATGTATCCCTCTCCCGCCTGTTTACAATGTTCCAGTTTGTTAAAAGTACGTATGTATATCTAGTTGGTTATATAGAGACCGTTTCTTCCTGGTTACTTTTCTATGTTTATATCGTAAAAAAATTCTTTAAGACATTTTCCCTCTAGAAACTTATATCGTCTATTACTATATTTTAAGCTCGTTGCTTCGCTTTAGTCTTATTTCAGAAAAGATGGATTAAACGTCTGTTTACAGAACTGCATTTTGTATACTGATTGGATATTATGAGTTTAGAGAAACGGCACCAGTTTTCTTGTAAAGCATTTGTCTAAATATTATTTAAATTTCACTCTGCTTATAAAAAGTATATACAATATTTATCTTAAGATTTGGTTTGCTCTTTTGCTTGTCCAATGGCAATATATGTGTGGTTTGCTCATTTGTTTAGCCAATGGCAAATTAAAGGGACAGTTTCCTTTAGTTGAAGACAACACAACTCTAAACGGACTTGATTTTGCTCAAAATTGTTTGCAACAGCCATCGTGAAATAAAACTCTTTGTGTGTCTTTATGACCAATCATTTTTCGATTCTTAATATATCTTGTTTCTTTTGCACGTATGAGAAATGTCTTCAAGATAAATTCAAAACGTTTCTTTTATTTGGGTTAACCTACAGATCGGAAATTTCTACCGGCAACACTTATGTAAGTTTTGAATACTAGGGATGCAAATATGATGTAAGGATTCGATTAAATTATTGTATGGGCAATAAAACAAGAAGAACGTGTAATAAAACAAGATGCATGTGCAATAAACCTAATGCCCAATATGAAATATTATTGGAACATTTTGTTTAGAGTATGTCAATACTAAACAAAATAAACATCTTAAAGCACAAGTAAATGACTTTTTTGTATTTCTGTTTATTGTGAACGACGCTTTTATTGCTGTAAGCTGGTATTTATTTTCTTCTGCAAATTTGTCTAACTAGTGCTATTGTACTTTAACTCTTGATCTACCATGTTCTAATCTGCCATTCCTGCAAGAAGCAATTGATTAAGATTTTGGGAACATTCATTCCGTGTTAGCTAATTTCTATTTTAATAACTTTTCTTAATTCTGAATGTTGGTGTTGTGCTTTACATATAGGAAATGCTGGTTGGTCGTCTGATTACTTACCTCAACAATGAACGTTTTTAATCAGGAGCACGTTTCATTAAACTTCGTACGACCAACGCTGTCGTAAGTCAGATTATAAAAATCTCAATCATTATTTATTTCTCCTTCTAATCCTGTTTTGTGACATTTCTTTGGAATTGTCTCGAAAAGAAGATTTTTAAGAGATGTCACGACTCACAAGACAGGACTAGATGGAGAAATCAGAAATTAAATGTATTTTCATGTTTTGACTTACGACCGTTTTTGTCGTACGACGTTTCATAAAACGGCCCCTGATGCTTTCTGATTGATAATAGCTACAATCATATAACACACAAATAACAACAGACAACAGGTTGTGTCTGCTACAAACTAAGAACTCATTTGCTATTTTTGTATAAGCTATATACGTTTGGCAATAATAAGCTATATGCAAATATATGCATTTCTAAACGACTAAACGCGCATATAATTAGGTTTCTCATTAAACACATATTGGCGATAATAAGCTTTTATGCAAATATATGCATTTCTAAACAACTAAATGTCCAGATAATTAGGTTTCTCATGAAACACATATGTTGACGTCACGGTAAAAAAAGGCTATATACGTCAAATGAAAGAAAGGAAACTCTACATTAGAACTAGAAATGATGTCAAGAAATAACAATGCCCTTTTATCCCATATTTGTCGTTATGCAATGAAGTAAATGTGCAGAAAAAACATGTTATTTTGTCCAAAATCGGTCATAATAATTATAAATAAAATTTCCAAGCAATCTGAGGCTGACAAAATGTATTTCCTTTCTGCTTTAAAATGTAAAACCAAAAGTGTAAACAACGGACTTATATGTCAAATATAAGAAAGGGAACTGTATATTAGAACCCAAAAGAGCGGCCATCTTGAAAAAAAAAGTTTTTTTTGTTACAAGTTGGCCATTATGAAATAAACTAAGCTCCACAATAGATTAGATTGACTAAATTAGCTTTATTATACTTTAAAACATGTTTTGACATTAAAATGTCTTTAAAATAGCCGCCATTTAAATTTTTTGATGTGGTTTACGGGTTTGGAAACCCAATACATATAAGAGTAAATGTGCTAAATGTGTGATTTTCACTGAAAATACTTAACCCTTTCACTCTCAATAACGATTTAAAGCGCGTTTGCAAACAGTGTGGGCCTGATCAGACGCCGCGTAACGCGGCGTCTGATCAGGACCCAAGCTGTTTGACACTATTACGATATTTATTAAGCCATACAACCTTAAATCTAACTTTGAAACGTATCGTGCAGACAACAATAATGTAGCAGACGACAATAAAGCGGTGAAGGGGTTAGAATTTCCCGAATAATTTGGTCATGAAAGGGTTAATGTGCTTGGCTTACATATATATCTTGGGACAAGACCTTTCAACCAATGTGAAAATGTTGACGCCTGTTATTTAATACTCTGATTCAGACCTCAGCCTCTGAGGTTTAGTTTTGAAACGAGTGTTTACGTTTTGAGATGTGTTTTGACCTACAACTTTCATACATATAGCACTCCTTACTTGGGACACGATAAATCCATCCATGTAACATGTTGCCCTCATTACCTTTACTATGCCGCTGCATTTCAAGTTAGAAATTTGTCCCCGGCGCGCTTTGTTGTATTTTGACAACACTTTATTTTGATCGTTGACATTTTGTCCTAACAGAATACCGATACGAAAGTGAGCAGTTTGGACCTAGATAAAGTTTACCTGGCGGTTGATCTGGATTCGAATTATTTACAATTGTCCGAAAGATGAATGAGCTAATGCCAGTATATTGCTTTACCAGTGAGCATCAACTAACCCCATTCGGACACATCTCCATCATCCGTGAATGCTAGAAAAAAGTAATAACAGTTGATGGATGTATATGATCCGTACAATTATATTGTATAAATGACTATTGATTTGACTGTGGAAGAGTTTTGTCTTTTAGCAATAATGACAGCCCCTTTAATAACATGATGTTATATGTTTTAAGGGGGTAGGTACACATTTGGAAAGTAATTACCAAATTCTTCAAACTTTGCATACAGACAGTAAAATTAGTTTCTATGACAAAACTGGTGAAAAAATGGGGGTACCGGACCTTTCTTTTGCACAATTTGAGATTTTTCAAGGCTACCCCCCTAAAGTTGAAGCTTCATAAAAACTCCTACATTTTTGTACTACGGTTTTTCAATCTTTATTTAAACAATCTATTTGTACAAAAAAAGTAACCTAATTTATATTACCATAGTAATAATAAACCCTGAAAATAATGTTCTTTTAAGATCCAAAATAAAAATGTTTGATTTCACCGGAAAGGAGTAAAATTTACTCCACCCACTTTTTTATAATGGGAGAATAAGGCACAGTGAAAATTGCCCTACAAATTGTAGCAAACTAATTACCAACTTTTTTATTTGTTGTTTTTAGCCTTGCAAACATAAAGTGTTAGTGAAATAGCAAATAAAAACACAGGGTCCCGGAACTTTTAAAAAAGATATACATGTAGATCATTTTATCTAAAAAATCCATTTTTTCTCATTTTTTCAAATTTTTGTGTATTTTTACCAAAAATATTTTTTTTCAAAAAAAATTCATTTTATCTATTTAGTTATCTATAATTTATACTAAAACTGTACTACCATGAAAATTTCATGCTTATGTTCTGAGCAATTGAAATGAAATCGGATGTAACAAAATGCAACCTACCTATGAAAACAGTGTATGCTGTAAACTACGAATCGGACATAAAACTTAAAAAGTCCCTTCAGGAACGAAACTCCAATTTTTTCCCGGGAAAATAGTATTTTATTACTGTATACATTCACCATAAATGAGTTCCTAACATTTATTTGAAAATGAGTTCGTAAAATTTTTCAGAAATTTCATAATGCTCAAAAAGACAGTCCGACATCCTTAAATAATGGTTGTCTGATTTGATTTCTCAGATAAAACTGTTTGATAACTGTATTTAAGAAACGTTCAAATAAGAGTTAAAATAGTTTTGATCCTGATCAGGCGCTGCCCTACACAAAGTCAAATCAAGATCCGAACTGTATGCATATGCGCACTGTATCTGGAGTAAGGAAGTGAAGTGAAGGTAACAACCCTTTCACTGCCAAATGTTCCGTGAGGTTTTTACCCCTTCACCGTTCCATTGGCATCTGCTTCAATTTTGTTTTTTTCAAGATCGTTTCAAAGTAATATTCAATATAGTATGAAATAAAACATATCGAAACGAGTGTCAATCAGTTTGGATCCTGATCAGACGCCGCCTTATGCGGCGTCTGATCAGGATCTAAACTGTTTGCAAACACGATTTTAAGCGACATGGAGAGTGAAGGGGTAAAACAAATAATAAAGAAGATATCACGAAAATTACTAAATTGTTATATAATGTGTTGTTTGACATGTACAAAATAATAACACCAGGAGTGTTCATTTAATTTCTTTGGAATTACCAAAAACGGTATCGGTATCAAAATCAATAGAGAAATGTCGACACGGCGCTGGATTTATGTTGATCTGAAACGCAAGGATTTCTGCTGTAACATTTGCTACAGTAGACATTAGTATCTTTGACATACCTCCAAGAGAGTTGCAAACTTTATCTACGGAATAAGTAATATGTTTTACAATGTGCTTATCTGGTGAATATTTGTAATGGAATATTCATGATACGGCTTCGATACAGTCGTTCTCTTAACACTCGAACTCGTTTCATTCGACAATAACCGTATTTCTGCAGTTTAATATATACCAGACAAAAAGAAACGACTACACTGTAAAAGTGTGTGTCTTTCATTCCCTTTCATTCAACATTGTAGCTAGAATTGCGAGCATCATGTATCAATTAGGCAAATAAAAATATTGTTTTGATACAGAAAAAGGGATGTCTGCATTAGTTAAAGAAAACTTTAGTGAAGAATATGAAGTATTTATTTATATATGATGCTATTTAGTAAAGCACTAAAATATTATATTATAGTAGACTTTTTTTCTGATATAGATACACTAAACGTTATTAACCCATTTGCGCCCATTGGTTTCTTCCATGCTTATAGTATTGGATTAGTCCATTTTATATAAGGGGTGCTTGTGTAATTATTTCATTTTTGTTTTGTTTTATATTCAAATTCGTATCCGCAAATAGTGGCTGATCAGAGTCTACAGAGTTTGCCCCATGTCCCATATATGGGATCGAGGGTATAAACGGGTAACAACCCCACTGCTTTTCTAGTGTTTTAATACCCTTCTTGTCAGATACCCTAGTACATAGCGCTTAGATATTTGACACATAGCGTCATCTACAGGTCCTCTATCAAGATTGATTAAATTGTTCCCCTGGGGTAAAAAAGGACTCTGCCCTGGGACACAAAAACATTCCATTTTGTCAGTTTCGTAAAATGAGCGGATAATGACCCATGGGCCTCTAGTTTCTCAAAGTAACATATATGAGGACATTTTGAGAAGAAAAATATAATAAGGAGTGACAAACCGCCTTAATTAAGATAAGACGCAACGTGGCGCGGCTTCTGATCTAAGTTCAAGCTGTTTGCAAATGTAAGTCAATGTCCCACCCTATAAAAATTCCCTCCGAACAACACAAACAATCTTTGTATCCCATTGGCTGTTGTTGTAGAGAGGGAGAACTATACAATATTTCAGGTAAAATGTAATCAGATGCAATTCTCAACAAATACATAATCTTTGTGACACTATAATTGCAATTCCACATTCCTTCTAGACAAGAGACAGTGTTTTTAGCAGATAGCGTTCTTCAACTAGAAAATACAGTGTTCCTTCTCTACAACGACACCCAGTGGGAGACAAAAATTGTGTTGTTTGTTCGGAGGGAGTCGTTATATGGAGAGAATCGGCATACCTTTGCAAACAGCTTGAATCCAGATCAGACGCCACGTAACGCGGCGTCTGATCAGGATTCAAACTGTTTGTCACGCGTCTTTAGTTGTTTTGTCAAAATGTCCAATATTCAACTTTGAGAAAAAACTGCAGACGATATTTCAGCAGTAAAAGTGTTAGACATGATTGTTCTGTTTAGGGAAGTGTGGCAAGGGTCGTTGTAAGGAGGGAGTCGATGTTGGAGGGGGGGGGGGTTTAAGGGACGGAGTACTGTATTAATTAGAACATACATACCAACAAGTAATGTTTGTGTTTTGGCAATGTCTCTCTTAACTCTGGACTGTTTTCTCACCGAGAGGAAACAATGATGTTGATCAAACAATGTTAATAGTACTACTTTTTGCACATCTATGGACAAACATTTGATAAGAATGTCAAACAGTCTGGATCCGAATGAGTAGCGTGGTAAAGATACAATGCTCCTCCCCTAAAATGGCCGAACCAACAACGATTCCCTCCTTACAACAATGATTAACGCTGCTCCCCAAACAAAATACAATTATGTCTTGCACTTTTACTTCTGCAATATCGTCTGCTAGTTTTTCTTTAAGTTACAAATTGGAGGTTATTTTGACAGAAGAAAAATAAAGAGACGTGTCACAAACAGCTTATATACAGATGAGACGCAGCGTTACTCCACGTCTGATCTGTCTTCAAGCTGTTTGCAAATTAAGGCCAAGTCTTAAGTTTCTCTCCCTTTAACAACTCACTCCGAATAAACACGCAATCTTTGTCTCTCATTCGTTGTTTTTGTAGAGAGGGAGTACTGTAAAACGACATGAACCATAACACCATGTTCTGTACAACGTTGTAGTGGATATATCGCGTTGGACGTCATGTCGTCTGCGAATTGCGTCGTCTGTCATATATATGTTCGGAATTGAATAATCTGCATCATTTTCTAGAAGGTATCATCGTATACGAGAGTCAAATTATTTGGATGCGGACAAAACGCTGAGAAATTCGGTTTCTCGTCTGAAATTAACTGCTTAAATTCTCGACAACTAACATATTAGAGCTAGCAAATAATGCCGTTAAACGTATATACGTCGTCTGCCTCCGACTGTTTAGGAAGACGTTGGGTTTCGCAATTAAGTTGTGGAGCTCGAACAGCGTATGTTTGTAGAAGCCAATCCTGAAGTGACAGACCATGCTGCTGATGTTATATAATATACACATGTAGAGTTATTAACATTCCTTAACCCATTGTTTCGTCTGTTTACAAACTTTTGTCTGCTATTATTATCGACCTAAATATATAAGCGAATTATGTCGTTGCATTGAAGGATTTATAATGCTCTTAAGTATTTCAGCACTATTAACCTCTTGTGGGTTTTTACGCTCCCTTGTTGATAATTTTAGTTACCAAATTATGAACCAGTCTTCTTAGAATTATAGGCAGTGTGATAAATGTGGGTCTAAATTGGTCTTCACTGCTTGCAAATGTAATGAGTATATTTTAAACAAGTGCATGGTGTTGAAATCGTTAACCGTTAAATATATTGTTCCAAAGTAGCTTTTGAATGAAACCCTGAATTACCTATGTTTGTTCTCAGCGGTAATGCCATTACCACGTTCACCGAGAACAAGCATACTTTCTGCAGTCACCCTTTTCTCTTTTCAGCTTGATTACATGTGCTCAACAATTGGATCATGGTCAGGCTCTCAGCTGGATCAACACGTTTTGCAATGTCAACCTAACTCGTTCCAAGAAGAAAAACCGATACATGTGTAATAACAGTATTCGTTTAAATGAATTGATTGATTGATTGATTTTTTTTGGCAATTGTGGCACAGCATGGTAATACAAATGAAACTACATTAAACGTCCATATCTATAGCATGTTTTACATGGACCAGTGTATTAATTACATACACTTTCTCATAGACAAAATCATGATTATATTCGATAAAGTTGCTCTTCTTTCGTCATGTGTAGGAAAACAAGCGTTGCCGTGCTATAAAGAATAGGAACACTAGCGTTGTCATGGCACAGAGGATATAAGTCTTCGATATAACAAAGAACATTTGCATAATCTTCTAAAGCATGTTTATTTGATCATTTGATAATTTGTAACAACTTATGTAATGTATTTACTAACAATATACAGAAGAGACAAGGGTCCAAGGTTATAAAGCTTTTTTCAGTAGAGTCAAAAGTCGTTCTCAAGCATTTGATTGGTCAGATTTGAGCCTAGGCTCAAATCTGACCAATCAAATGCTTGAGAACACACTCAGACTCAGCTCAAACGCTTTATAACCTTGGACCCAGATATACTAGGATCACTACTCTCCATATGTAACAGAATACTGTCTGTTAGTTTTCTGAGCGGGTAGATAAAGCATAAGCGACAGATACAGTAAAACCCCTCTATTACGACCACTCAAACGAAGGCTAATTGATTGTTTTAATAGACAGGTGACAACTTAAAGCAATGTGACAGTGAAACAAAAAGCTCCTTTAGGCGGTCACCTATCGTAAACACCCTAATAATTAACATAATTTAGTGGTCGTAATAGAGAGGTTTTACTGTACTTGCAAAGATATTCACCTTAAAATTAGCAGAATTTCTGAAATTTGTTTTCCAAAAGAGAAGAGTAAAATGTTTCAAGGAGGTATGGGAGAAAAACTTGGTCAAACTGTATGCAACAGCACAGTGGTTTACAAATGTACAAATTAAAGTATGACCAATGTTTTTTTTTTATAAACCTCCGTGACAACAAAACATATTCTATATATTCATTAAGTAAAAATCTATTTAACAAATGTCTCTATAACCTATTTCTAGGTTTGAACATAGGTTATCACTTAACACCGTCAATGCCATGAACTTTCAGGCATTTTAACATAAGATATATTTAAAATAATCTTAAACAGTTTGGATCCTGATCAGACACAGCGTTGCGCGGCATCAGATCAGGATCTAAACTGTTTTAAATGAAATATTGTAAGTCGGGGTAAGGTAGTGGAGGGGGTCAAATCACATTGAAAGTAAAACAAAATGTACCTTAACGTGCTTTCTGCTTTTAACCTAAAGTTTTATTTAGCGAACATCTGCTATGATCAAGAAACAATTGCATATTTTATTCATAATCTATTCATAAGCATATTTTACCATCGTTAACCCAATATCGCATATTCTGTATGTGTGTATGAACACGGGTAACCACTGAAATCAGGCTGAAAGTAAAACAGAATATATCAATTAAAGATGCATTCTGTTTTACTTTGAGCCTGATGTAAGCATCGTTAGGACATAGGAAATATTTCACTGTTTATTCATAGCCTACTCAGAATTTCATTTCATCATATTTAACACATTGCTCCATAGCCTGTTTCTCTGTTTAATGACAGGTTACCATTTAACCCATTTGTGCCCACGATCATATATATGGGACATAGTCAAACAGAGTAGACTCTGATCAGACGCCGCATTAAGCGGCGTCTGATCAGAGTCTACACTGTTTGCTGATAGGAATTTCCATATAAAACAAATTGAAAATGAAAATTTTGACCAGACATCCCTTTGATAAATAATGGACTTATCCAATACATAAACATGGAAGAATCCACTGGGCGTAAATGGGTTAAAGCAGGTTGTTCATTCATTATCAGCCTATTTTTGTGTTTGAACACGAGTTACTGATGTTTAATGTTTGCTTTTTAAACTATTACGACATGGGGGCCGTAAAACACTTGACTCTTACAGTTCTTCTTAAATAACAATTGAAAAGATTAGGTGAAATCAAACAAATCATTTCAGCTATCTATGTTGATAACGGTATATTGTTAATTACAGAATACTCTATTGAATAAATGCCTGTACATTAAATATAATGCAAATCAAGTTTAAGTAATGTTTCAAAAAGTACTGTAAAATCTCTTTATTACGACCACTAAATTTTATTGTGGTTTATTACGACCACTAGATTTACGAATGCTGGTTGGTTGTTTAAAAGGCAGGCGACATCTTAAAGCAAGGTGACAGTTAAACAGGAAATTTCTGTTTTACTGTCACCTTGCTTTACGTAGTCAACTGACGTAAACACATAGTAGTTTCAACAATTAAGTCGCCTTAATAGAGAAGTTTACAGAATGTGTTATTTTACTGAAATAATGGTTATAAAGAACTAAACAAATATAATACGAATCATGTGTTAGTTAACAATTGCTGTTGAATAAATTAAATAAAAAGTTAAACCGCTCATTGCATCCAACTGTGAATCCGTATAAAGTGTCTTGTCAATTTGAGGCATTTCATGAAAAGACTGAATAAAATAAGGCATTAGTGAAACAGTTATTTCACGAAATGACTAGATTTTGGACATTTCATGAAATTACTTCTTTCACAGTATCAACCAAATGTTAAATTCCTTATGAATCCAGCACATAACGCGTTCACTTGTTCAAGTAACTGTGTGGTAACACAGTGCTCCCTCCCCTACAACGGCCAACCGAACAACGATTCGTCTAACAACAACGCTTGACGCTGTTCCCCTAACAAGGCAATTATATCAAACGCTTTTCACGGCTGCAATAGAGTCTGTTTAAAATTGTCGTTTGCTGTATTTCTCAAAGTCAGATAATCAGGGCTCCAGATAAGAGGGAGTAAACCAAACAAATCCAATATTTTCTCATTTATTTTAGCACCAAATCCTATGGAGTGACACCATATGGTTTAAAGCAGAAATAAAGATTTTAGTGTTTGAAATACTCCCCTTATCTGGGGCCCTGAGATAATGGACATTTCGACACCCATAAACATGATGACACGAGACAAACAGCTTTAATCCAGATAAGACGCCGCGTCGTTACGCAGCGTCTGATCTGAATTCAAACTGAATTGCAAATGTAGTTCAACTTCTCTCCCTATAACAACTACCTCCTAACAACAAACACAATCTTTGTCTCCCATTGAGTGTTATTGTAGAGAGGGAGCACTGTAGTACAATTTAGCGGATAGTATCAACCGGATGATTTAAACACTGTCCTTCAGGTCCAGGTTTATTCGATTCTGCCATGGAAAAAATATCGTCAAGTGCATAGGAAGGTGTTGGAATTGAATCAGTTGGTTGTGATTCACCGCTTAACAGTTCTGAATCTTTACTTTTATTTAGACCGGGTACAGTATGTCTCTCTAACTCAGCGTCGTGCTCTGTCCGCTCGTCGTCGTGTTCGGAATTTCGCGAAGAGGAGCACGTCTGTGTTTGCTGATTTCGTGTTTGGTTTTCTAAGGTGTTCCTGATAAGAGTAATTTGTTGGTTTCTGTTCAACATCTCTATGAGGTCCTAGAAATAAAACAAATCAGAAAATTTACTTAAGTTGTTTCCTTGAATGTTTTAAGTTGAATGTTTGTATTAAACGGTGGAGCGAATGGAGGATGACCTCATTCTTTAACTCTCTCAACACCATTGACCCGTTTGAAATATACTCTTAACATCTGCAAACATTGTAGACCCAGTTCAGAGGGCCCTCATTTACATCTACATGTAGATGGTTTATAGTAAACAATTTAAGAACAAACTCTAAAATGAATTCAAAGCATATGTATAAAATCAAGAGGACTATTACGTAGTATATTAAGCATATATACAGCTGACATCAATAGCCCCAACTTGCTGAATCGTCGTCTAATTCAAACATACCGTCGACGAAACACATCATAACTAATTTCTTATTTAACTTTTTATCTTTCTTTTAAAACTAAAGAGAACATGCATGTGATGGTAACATACCTTTGATCCAGATAAGTCGCCGTGTCACTCCGATCCAAGCTGTTTGCAAATATTTGCCAATTCTCGTTTATCACTTTGCCCCTGATGTTACCTAAATGACCATGACTTTGTCTGACAAGACAATAATTGCACTGAACTCAATGGGCTTTTTGACTGGAATCCACATGCCCAGTTTGAAGTCTATATCACATGTAGGTTCAAAATTATGGCAAAGACTAATTTCAGACAATTTGACCTCTAAATGGCCCCATGCTTTATCGGAAATGACCCAAACTACACCAATCTCAAAAACTTCTGAAGAAACGTACGCATGCTAAATATAAAGTCTATATCACATGTAGCTGGTGCTAGGGGGCGTGAGCACTGTTTACAGTATTTGCTTTGTTTTCTGTGCTTTCAAAGGATCCCCCCTTATTCAGATTTATTTTAAAGTTATAATATCATATTTTAGATGACCTTGAACTTTATCAAAGCTGTAATGAGCTCATGACCATACAAAGTTGAGTACACATTTTATATCGAAAGTTTCTATCACATGTAGTTCAAAGTTATGGTTAAGGTTATGGACCGACAGACATACATACATAGCAAAACCAATATGCCCCGATTACGTCGTGCGGGAACATGAAACCATTCGGGTCATCGAACTTCTTTTTTTTTATTTTATACTATTTTTGATAATGACTGGTTACGGATATGGCATTATATATCTAAATTGGTGATTTCAGAAAAAAAGTGCTCCTTACATTACGATGACAATCAAAAAGATATTACCTATATGTCATTGTGTTTGTTTTTTTAAAACAACCATCTACATGAAGTCATAAAATTCCTTTAAATCTACATGCCAGAATTTGTTTTCTTACAAAATATATAGAGAAAAAATACTCTATTACTTGAGTCAAAGTACCTAAACTGAACGACCCTGTATTTTGCATTATATTGTTGATATAAAACAATTTCAGATTGCTCAATTTGGTAACAACTTTTAAAAAAACAAAAAAAAGCAGTTAACAAGAGATGCAGCGTGTGGTAATACTCAACTACTACAGTATACGCCTTTAAGTAGAACGTATTGTCCGTATTTCAAAGTTAAAACGTGGCCTAGCGTTGCTTTGACTATGAACTCTAACACGACACTGAATAAAGAATACCGAGAACCGTTCTTAATTCCGCGATAATGCACTGCACGCTGGCCATTCGATGGGATGTTTCATTTGGTCCCACACGCGTAATTTATGAATGAAATTCTTTACATCACGTGATGTAAACATTTAGTTAAAATTTCTCTGTGCATACAGTTCAAAGTAAATGCACATTTCTTAATCTGTAAACACAATGCCTCTGGTATAAAGATGTCCAGACAGTATGTAATGAAATGGTTGCTCGCCTCGTTGTGAATCTGATTGTGGAATTTTTGTTTCTGTTGTATCATTCACCCTTTACTCGTAAACCATAAAGAATGAAAAGCATTCTCAGTAAATGTAATAGCCAAACTAGCATACCAACTGGCAATGCTTTCGATATGGCGTATTCTCCGGAATTTTTATTTATCTAGAAAATTGTGTTAGTATTAAAAAGACAATTACGTAGCTATGCATTATCGTTAGCTAGATTACATTCCATCGTTGAGATGTAGGTAATAGGACCACTCGGCATAAAGGCCTCGTGCTCTAATGACTGAATATCTCAAACTCCGAACTGTCATCTATTGCACGATAATGCACAACTACACATTTATTATCTTTAAGTTCTGACCCGACTCGGAGCCTACGTCACACAACCAAATAAAACCGAGAAACGTTCTTTATTTATTAAAATGCAGTGCACATCTGCGGCTGATTCATATGACCCCAAAGGCGTTATTTATGAATGAAATTCCTTTAATCACGTGTTTCATACAGTAAATCTGATATTTTGTCTGCACACACAGTCCGAATACTTTTACATTTCTAAATTTGTAAACACGAATGCTCTGCAATAAAGATGTTCAGACATTATGTAAATTGTATTGCTGTTAGCTTCATTGTAAAAGATGAAGCATTATCGACTTTGAATGTTTGTTTCGGTTGAGCCTTGACCTTAACTCGTTTAACATCTGGGTGAAGTCGTATGAAATAAATGTTTACAACCAAATTGCCCAGCCGCTGACAATACTTCCGAGTTGGCGTTTTCTCAGGGAAAAGTACTTTTATGAAATAAAAGGTCATGTTAGAATTAAAACAACGAAATCGTGCTATGCCTTATAGTTAATTAGATCACAGTAACTCGTTGATATACTGGTAATATAAAGGCCTCGTGATCTAAACACTCCACATCTCAACTCCAAACTGTTATCTAAAACACGATAATGCACACAGTTACGAATTTGTTATTTGTGAAATACTTTCATATCTGTATCCTTAAAATGCAGCAGCACCCTACTGCCATATGAGTTAAACAAACTACTGGCACTGAACAATATGTTCGGTTATCAAAGACACTTGATCAATAACTTCAAGATAATAAGTGCAAAATGCATTGTGGATATATCATTTCGAAAAGCAACTGTTTGTCGACATGATGGTATAATGCACGAAACGATCAAGTGTCATGAACTTTTAAACAACCCTCAAACTGAAATGATTTATAGTGGTTTCTCCTAAACCAGCAATTCAGTCGAAACCCTATACTTCGAAATCACTTAAATCAACCTTACCAGTATGTATCTCGATAACTCGACATACACATATTTCAAAATTAAAACGTGTCAAAGCCACGTTTAACTTTGAAATATGGGTATATTCGAACTAACGCGAGTTCGAAGTATCGAATTTACATGCTCAGCGTTTGGTATACCTGAGAAGGGTGTTGGGGACTACAAATGGTTCTAGAAGAAATGTTGGCAATGCTGCCTAAACTAGTATCGCCGGGCAGTTGTGAAGCAATCCTAGTATGTGCATAGTATTCGGCAACCGGGTTGGATGTGTGGTAGTTGTTTAGAAGTGGCTCACTAGCATCTCCTTCTTGCTGGAAAAAAGAGAAAAAGGCGTATTATTATTGTTGCTCTTTGTCGTTATTTCCTACACTGCCACTGAGTTAACCCTCTTTCTGTCAAAATATCAACGCACATATATAAAACTTGTTTTCTTATCCTAATATTAAAATGTGAAATTGTATGTACTGTCAGTTCTGACTGTTTTTTATTGAAATGATATACTGTTAAAACTAATATGTCTAAAGTCAGCTTGCGGACTGTTTTGACTTAAGAAATGGCGATACGATTGTCAAATCTGTTTGGATCCTGATTAGTCGCCGAGTAACGCAGCGTCTGATCAGCAACCAAACTATTTGCGCACATCGGGCAGTGAAAGAGAATTTTATTGCTATACAATATAATCAACTGTGTAGTCAAACAGTGGCCAAGTGTGTCATTATAAGTATGTAGGTTGACATGTAATTACTATATTCCTACTGATTGACAAACATTTACATACACGACTTGTAAATCATAAACAACCAGTTACACATGGACAAATCTGAAGAAAAGTATTGGCTTTCGTGTTATACATTATACATCATAACAGCAATGTCATAAAGCTTTTGAGTTGAGTCTGAGAACGTTTTCAAGCATTTGATTGGTCAGATTTGAGCATAGGCTTGCGAACGACTTCAGACTCAACTCAAAACCTTTATAACCTCAGAGCCTGTTGTACTAGGTGGTTATTTAATGAAAATGCATGGATATGTTCAAAGGAAGCAAAACTGCCAACAACGCTGGACAAATAACCATAATAGGAGTTTATTACGTTTCCAAAAAACTTTAAACCCATTCATCTTTTTTTTTCATAAACTGATTTCATTCCTTTTATGTGATTACATCGTCTGTTTTTACGCTTACCATGTTGCATTGCCGTCTGCCTAAATTACATCATGTGCTAAATAACTAAATAGTTATTGTAATGCTTTTAAAACAGAAGAAAAATTGAAAATGATTGAGAACCAGTTTGAATCTAGATCAGACGACGCGTTACGCGTACTCTGATCTGAATCCAAACTGTTTGAAAAGGTTAGGCAAGTCGTGTCTAGCAAAATAAGGGTGAAGAATTTGTCATTATCGTATTTATTTCAGCGGGACTGTATAGTATCTAAATAACCCAGCATTTGCAAATTCTCAACCAATGATAAATGGTCAGAAATCTAGGTTAATGTACACATGAGTAAACTTGAATGGTCTGATTGGATAGGGGCCACATTGCATGCAGGCTGGTCTATGTCCTCAATTACAAATTTTACTGGAGTTGAATTGTGAGTACAAAATAGACACAGTCTGCAATATAGCTATGGCAGCATGTTTATGACTTCTACTCAGGTATAGTTTGTTTCTAGAAACTCCATGAATGAAGTGTGAAACATAGAACAGTGGATTAATGCAAGCATATACTATCAACAGGATTATAAGGTGTAAACTATCGTTTGCCAATTCTGTAGCTGATAACCTTTTAGTAGCTATGCTATATTTTACATAAAAGATACTCTAATTGAATTGTTTGCTCCTCAATCCAAGGTCTTACATTTCTTTGAAACCATCAATTTCATACAGTTTTACACCCATCTACAGTATTACTCCCACCACACACTCCGCTGAGTATCTTGTTAAAGATATTTCTTGTTGAATATAGAATTGAAAGAAGTTCGACGGAAGAAATATCAATTTAAGTGTTTTTAACTCTTTGGATTCTGAAACACTCCCCTGAAAATCCTAAAATAAGGAATTTCAAAGAAGATAAGAAGAAAACACTAAATGTGTCTAATGAGGATCGTAGCTGTGTGATTGAGCTGCCTGTACGTCGGCTATGGCAGTGAAATGGTTAAAAGTGTTAATCACCCTTCTTATAAATGACCATTAGACGCCATTTTTTGCTATACGCGTTTCTTAATTTAATTTCTGTCGAAACTCAATAATTCGAACTCGCGTTACTAAGCCACGTTCTTACTTTGAAAAACTGGTATGTTCGACTCAAACGAAATAAAGTTATCGAAATTAAAGTTTTGAAATATTGGTAAGGTTGAAGCGAGTTCGAAACATGTTTCGACCGTATTTAAAGTAAACGTTGTGACGTTGGGTCAACAATGAAACAACTTCGTGTGACCACTGGACATTGTTAACAATGTGGATCAATTGATTTATGAAATGAACTGCTTTCAAATATACAAAAGCTATAGCGTGTACAGTAAAGCCTCTCTATTTTAATCACTACAAAAAAGCTAATTAATTGCATGAAAGACATATGGTAGCTTAAAACAATGTGAAAGTAAAACAGAAAGCTCCTAAAGGAGCTTTCTGTTTTACGTTTACCTTGCTTTAAGCAGTCAACTGATTAAACAAAAATAATTGATTTTTTTGTGATCGTTATAGAGAGGTATTTCTGTATGTTTTCTTACCATAGTAGATGTGTTACTTTAACCTTGCTTTAAGCAGTCATCTGCATTTAACACAAATAATTGACTTATATTTGTGGTCGCTGTAGAGAGGTTTTACTGTATGCTTTCTTACCATAGTAGATGTGTCAGATCCTACTGTTCTAGCATCAGAGCTCCTTCGCCCTGGCAAGGCGCTACGCCCGAGTTTCATTCTCTCTGTAAATGGAAGAAAAACCATGTAGAATTCAACTATTATAATCAGCTTAACCCTTTCAACCCTAAATATCTCTAGTACATGCATCTTGAACCAGTCTACTGTTGTTTTTTTTGGTATGACAACAAAAACCAATGAAAATATGAAACAGTGCAGACCCAGATCAGAGGGCTCCTGTAGGAGCCCTCTGATCAGGGTCTACACTGTTTGCATTTATAATCAGTAGTCTCTACAGAAGGCTGCATGGTTGAAAGGGTTAAAGAATTATACCAATTCAGGTGACATGATTTTAACCTTTTTTGTCGCGGACTTAATTGCCATAGGGAATGTTTCTGGGGTTTTTGACTGAGATTATCCCATAAATTTCCCTATGACAATAATGTCCAAGAAACGCGACAATGTACATAATACAATAGTCGATGGCCAAATAATTACAAAACATCACAAGTCTGCAAGTTTTTACTTTTCACACCATCGTAATTCACACACAAAATTGAGATCTGCAAACTTTTAAATCAAAATTAAAAATTCACCACCGAGTAGCCAATACATATTTTCGTATATTGATACCAATTTTGGCTATGGGTTGTGCTTATAAATATAACAAAAAGTCATTGAAACCAACTGTACAGTGTCTTATTTTTGTTGGAAAATATCATTGCTGTAAAGCCTGATATAAGGTACCACTAACTTTAGATAATCAATTAGCTGTACAGGCGATTTTGGTGTATCATTTTAACCCTCCGTTAAAAAGCAGAGTGTAATTAAAGATATAAAATGTGTTTTAAAAAATCTAGCTTAAAACTCTTTTAACTGTTTGTTTCATTCTAAATTTTGGATACAGCTATCCCTTTAAACGCAGATCACAAAGACAGACTTAAATGATACATACCGGTACCTTGCCTCTTAAAAACAATGTTTTACTTCTAACATGACAATTCTGAAGATTTGTTGTTTAACCCCTTTGCTACATTACCCAGTGTTTAACCCTTTCACCGCCAAATTATTTTTGAGTTTTTTACCCCTGCACCGTTATTGTGTCGTCTGCTTCAATATTATTGTCTGCAATATCATTTCAAAGTTAGAATAAAGAGAGTATGACATAAGAGATATCGAAACGGGTGCCAAACAGTTTTGATCCTGATCAGACGCCGCGTGACGCGGCGTCTGATCAGGATCAAAACTGTTTGCAAATTCGACTTTAGGCGATTCTGGCAGTGAAAGGGTTAATTGCTATTTGAAAACAGTTTGGGTCCTGATCAGATGCATACCATGGTGTCTGGTCAGGATCCGAATTGTTTGACACTCATATCGATATTACTTTAGCCAATTTACCTTTATAGTTAGAAACTTGAGACTTAAATGGTCATGTGACGGCAACGAAGTGTTTATATGCCATATGATCATTACATTTCTGTAAACCAGACAGATGTCAGTTCTCACTTGGGTTAACACATTTACACTAAGATATATAATATGTCAGTATTACAATACAAGCGGGCACCCATGTTGTATTACCTTTTCCATTATTGAAATACTAAAAAGGACAAAACAAGATGGCCTCATTAAAAAAAAACATGGCAAAGTAGGACGCCTTTGGGAGTTTGGATATGGTCTTTTTTTTACTAAAGTTATGAAATGATTTTATATTGACATTCGCATGCTCTCAATGTCAGGAGTCAATCTATAACTTTCCATATTTTAGGTGTGTCTATACTAACAACGATTTAAACTATAAATCGAAATTTAATTATCAAATCCATCAATAATTTTTTCAAAACATATTTATTCTTATGATCAAGGTTAAAAATAGCAAACCTTACCCCTAACCTCGGGTGTCTGTATTGATGCTGAGCGTTTCAAGGTACACATACACGGATTAAGCGACATGTTCGTTTTGGGAAAACGATATCAATGCTGCTTATGCCATGGTAGTACATTGATATTCCTACTCGACCTTGATGTAAGCAATTTCTTGTAAAAATGTTGTCATGTTTACTTTCCGCTGAATAATCAGCTTCTCAAATCTAAACAACTGAAACTATACTTGCCACTGTGCATGCAGAATAACTAAGCAATATCTCAGGGCTACCACAAGTTGACATGAAAAATCCTAAGATTTCCAAATTTGCATGTTTCAAGTGCGATTTTACGAACCGTACCTTTACCCAATCGCCTGTTTCTAGTTTTTTTGACACGTGGCTGCTTAAAACAGGCTGGAAGTAAAGCAGAATGCGCCTTAAGGCGCATTCTGCTTTACTTTCTGCCTGCTTTAAGCTATCATGTACTAGAAAAAAATCCGAAGATTTAGGAAAAATCCGGAGAAATGGCAGCCCTGATATCTATGTAACTAGGTGAAAAATATGCAGCCAGACTTGGACTTTAAACGTAGACACATGGCTTACGGGTCGAGTGCTATACTAACTGCGCTATAAGCTTGCTTGCACAAACCTCTCACCAGAATGGTTTGCAAATAGGCAACCAAATATACAATTTTTATATGAAAAATTGTGTGCATTGCTTTTATGTTTTTGCGAGTACAAAGTTAGACAGTTCAGTGTATATATATATTAAAGATATGCGAGAAACCATTTTTATTTGCACTTCTTTACAAATGAAAAAGTTTGATTTTGTAGCATGAATTCTTGTCACAACGAACGCCACTTTGGAATAAGAACCCGTACATTCATGAAAAATATCCTATATAAAAATAGATATAAGTAGACTGGCAAGCATTTTTCAGTGACTGGAGGCTACCCTAGATTTTGTGCAAAACAGACTGGTTTCAGAACAAGAAATGCTTAGATTCACAAAGGGGTGAAATTGGCCCTATGTCAAATACACACTGAATTTTCACAGGTTATAGATTGGTATGTTGTACAAGAAAAGAAAATTTCGCTTTCTCAATATTCACTTCCAGGTTACCATAGCAACCCAATACAATGTACATATGGTAAGATAAAGGTATACAATTATTGTATTTAACCATTCCATTGTCTAACCTCGAGTTGCTTGGAGTGTGACGAGTGACAAACTGTTACATTTCTTAAGTCAGTTACCTAAACTTTGAATTTGAGGAATAACAGCAGCATAAAAGCAGGTTACGTTATGGCAGTGAATTGTATATTGGAGAAAACGTTATTCTTTCCCGTTTAAACGCAAACGAAACGCAAACGCAGTGCAGTAAAATGGGTAAAATGACATTTTTTGGACAAATTTGACGACTCATTTTAAACTGAGTGGCAAACAGCTTGGAGACTGATCAGACGCCTGGTTACCCGGCGTCTGATCTAGCTCCAAACTGTTTGCAATGGAATTAATAGTTTTAGCGTAAACGCGTTTATTGAGAAAGAATAACGTTTTCTCCACCGTATTTAATTCATTCATTTAATTATTATCCAGGCAACTGCAAGCAATTCTGCAGAGTCAAGGTTTCTTGTTCCACCGGAGGTACACCTTTTTAGTTAGAGTCCGTATTTATAGAAATTGGGTCTATTTTTCAACTTTAATGTCAAAAATGATTATCTGAGCGTAGGTGTTGATTTTGTCTGAAGCTTAGGGGAGAATATGTTATTATGAACTTATCAAAGCGTTTTATTCTGAACCAATTACAATCATTCCAAACAGGTTTTGGATGTAATCAGATACTGAGTAACTCATATTTTCATAAATCGTAGATAGTTTAAAATGTGTAATTTTCTTCACTTTATTGTATTGTGTTTTTATATTGTTTCATTTCAACAGGTAAAAATATGTTCAGTCCCATTGTTCGAGTTTATTTAAACAGAACAAAAACGCTGGATATTGTATATTGTTTCCGCTTTTGGTTTTGTTTTAAATTGAACTGGCGATATAAAGATAAAATTCTAAACGAATTAAAAGGTTTGGTCGTTGAAAAGAAAACTAAAATTTAGATAGGAGCTGCAGGGATTCCTTCAGGTAAATACTATATACTTAAAGAATGACTGTACTTACTCGTAATGTAAAATATAATTAAAGATTATATTGAAAGGGTGTGTTTTCGGTATTGAATTTATTGAACGAGTTGGATAAAATAATATCATTTTATTCAACGAGTTCAATAAGTTCAATAATGAAAACACATCAATTTGATGTTCTATTTATCATACAAACAACGCATTACACAAAACTCTGACCTTCTTACTTTCATTTCAGCCTCGGGTATCACATACGTATCTGATAGCATACTCAATCCTTTGGATTCGTAAATTGATTTAAAATATATGCACAGTTGGCCATAAGATATTAACGCACTCGATACTTTGCACTTTTAAGCGACAAAGATTGATATCATCACTTACTTAGTATGTTTGTTTTTACTAAGTTTTTGATAAATGTTACAAAGATAATATATTCAGATGGCATGTTAACTATTGGCATTTTAAGTGGTTTAAACTGATTTTCGTTGACAATAAAGTTCTATTTGTTACAATTACGAGCATTAACTATATACACAATTAACAATACAAATGTACAGTCGAACTTTGCTATATAGTCAAGCCGATGTTAGATATTTTGCATTGATTTAAACAATGCTTTGCAAAAATACAAATACTTGTATACAAATAGTGCTGACCCTGATCAGAAGACTCTATTATGAACCATCTGATTAGTATTGTTAATATTTGAAGAAAAAGATAGACTTAGATATACCCTTTGCAAGTTTTCTGTTTGTAAATGACGTGTATACTCGTCTCTAGGGTTCAATGTGTTAAGTGTACAGGAACGCAACCGTATGGATTTTCTTTGAGACCTCTTGAAATAAGAACCATTTCATTATTAAATTGGCCGATCTAGAAATTGGACTATTTCACTGTAATAGATAAAAAAATCTTCCATATTGAAAGTTTAACCGGTTTAATTGGTATTAATTCTTTAGACAGAAAGTAAATCGATTTCAACGAACTGTTGCTATTGTTCAACTCTTTACCGGTAACTGCCAACGGCGCCAAAAGGCGACCCTGCAAACAGTTTTGATTTTAAGCAGCGTTTGATCAGGATCCAAACTTTTTGACACTCGTATCGACATTTCTCCAGTCAAAACAGCCCTAAAGCTTACTTTAGAAATATTGCAGACACCACTGCCAGTGCAGACGATATGTTGGCGGTATAGGGTTAAAGCAGACGATAACACTTGGCAGTGGAAGAATTAATTTGGAAATGAGAGGCAGGTAGGGACGACTATTGATTACGCAAGTTTTGTGTTTATATAACGATGGACGCCTGTTCTATCCCGTTTTATCAAAAAATCAAGTACAGGGGGCTGCTTAAAGCAAGGTCGACGTTTTACAGTTTCTGTCTAACGTTTACCTTGCTTAAAACCGTCACTTCTGTGATATGCAGTCATAAAGCCTTCTTTTTAATTATCGTAATAGAGAGGTTTAAATGTTCTTAGCCCAAACTCCATCTACAGCGCTCCCTCTCTACAACGACACCCAATGGGAGACAAAAATGTGTACCTTGTTCGGAGGGAGTCGTTATAGGGAGGGACATTGGGTGCATTTGCAAACAGCTTGAATCTAGATCAGACGACCTGGATTCAAGCTGTTTGTCACTCGTCATTAAGTCTTTTTCCTGTCAAAATGTCTATTATGTTATGTGAGAAAAAACAGCAGACGACAAGATTAAGCAGACGTTATTACAGCAGTAAAAAGTTTGACATTTGAAAAATTGTCCTTTATAGGGAACTGCGACAAGGGTCGTTGTAAGGAGGGAGTCGTTGTTGGGAGGGCCCTTGTAAGGGAGGGAACGCTGTATTTCCGGTAAATAGAGAAAAATGACATTGGGTTTGACTATGTTGACGATTCATCATAATCTGAGTGGCAAACAGTTTTGAGTCTGATCTTATTCTGTGTCTGATCTGGATCCAAACTGTTTGCTTCAGACATACATGTAATCATTTTAGCGATTCTTGTAAAAGCAAAATAAATGTCTCTTCTCCACTGAATGGAGTTTCTCCTTAAGCAAACTATATTCAACAGTTATGGCAATATTATTCCGTCTGCAAAATATGTTGTCTGTGGAATTTTTCAGCATATTGTCGTCTGTTTCGATTAGTGTTTTCTTCTGAACTAGCCGTTTTGTATTTAGATATGAACATTCTAAAATTGAAAATGGGATGACCATTGGGCAGGATTATTTCCGTTATCTTAAGCGACAACCAGCTAGGGATACGGATAAGTTTTTTATTTTGCTTAAAGTATATCTGAGAAAACGTTATTCGTTCCCGTTTAAACGCAAATGTAATGCACTATACTTTAGAAAATTACATTAAAAATAATATCTACTTAATCTGAGTGGCAAACAGTTTGAAGGCTGAACAGACGCCGGGATGCCCGGCGTCTGATCTGGCTCCAAATTGTGTGCAGTTTTAGCGTTAACGCGTTTATACGGAAATAATAACGTATCAGTAAAACTAGATTCCATTGTGAGCAGATATTTTCACTGCAGACAAATATTTAAATGATTGTATTTGCGCGTAAGTTAGTATGATGCTGTATTATATTTGATTCTCGTTGTTATTTTTAGTAGAATATCGATTTATTCCATAAAGGTTGATTTATTTGAGAATAAGCACTACTTACAGCCAGTTTATTACATAATGCATAGTATCATCCGTGTCGAGACAAAAGTCTGATTTAACCCTTCCCTTTTTTCGTACAATATACTGGTACATGTACTTGGAAAGAAGTTATGACGTTATCATTTACTGTTAAAACAAAATTAAACGATAATGCAATGTATTAAATGAAGTAAAAAGTCTTTATCTAACTCAATATAAATTGCAAGCATTTGGGGCTTAGTTATGCCTTTGGTTTCCAGTGTCTTTTCTGGGTTTATTGTTCGCAATGGAATTATTCGTTTTAACAAAAGCGCTTTTAGTTTAAAAGACTGAATTTTCCACTGTCTTACTGAGGAAATAAGGACCTTGATTGTCAATTATTGGTTACTCGATATATGATCTTAATACATTCCTCCCTCTCTACAACGACATCAAATGGGAGAGAGACAACGATTGCGTGTGTTGCATTGAGGAAGTTGTTATAAGGATAGAAAATTAATTCCCTTCGAGTGCTTACATTTGCAAACAGTTTGAACCCACATAAGACGCCATGTAACGCGGCAGGATCAGGATCCAAACTGTTTGCAAAAAAGTGTTGTGCTCGGGGTAAGGCAGTGAAGGGGTTAAAAGTAAAATGACTTAATTCATATACTGTCTACCATTGCCCCATTGTATTTTCTAGCTGCATAAACCTTCCCTGGTAAATTAACGAAGAGGCATTATGATAACGCCCCATGCGGAAACAAAAATCACGAGGCAGACCAAAAATGTACATCGTGTATTACGTTTGTCCTGCATTAAGCTGTTACATGTCAAATGCAGGGCCTGGTTTAGATTCCGTTGTTCAACAATCAGATTAATTATGTACGAATATATAAACTTTTCACTTGTTAAAGATATTGAAACAGTAATAAAACCATTTGAATTTGCCATAGCGTGCAACATGTTAAACTCTTTCCTAAAACTTTCTGACTTTTAAGGGTTGTTTTTGTCAATGTTTGGCAGTATGCCAAACAGTGAAGACCCTGATCAGAGGACTCCTTTCGGGGCCCTCTGATCTGGGTATTCACTGTTTGCACAGGACAAGTGCACTATTCACATGTGCACTGTCTGAAAAGGACGCCTATATGCGGGACTAGGGTTCAAAGGGTAAAAACAGCACTTACGATATAGTCTAATAGTTTGCATTTAATTGTACATTATGGAATACGTTCCACTCACAGCTTTATAACATATCTTATTGCAAAATATCACCATGGTTTCTTTTAAATCGTAATCGAGGCAGTTAATGAGACAAACCACGTGTTTTTCTAGTTTAAACGAAACTTAACGCAAACGTAATGCAGAAAATTACAGTATGTTTTAAACTTCTGACGATTTTAACGTGAATTACAAATGGTTGATGCATGAACATAAGAATGTTTGGCAGAAACGCGTTTATTGGGAAAAACAACATCATTTCCACTCTACTGATAGCAACCTATTCTTATTGTGTAAAACATGACCATTGTAAATGTAAGTTATATGTGCAACAAATGCTAAATGTAAACTAAATTTATTATTTCTCCCTGTGGATTCATAATTTACTAAACAAAACAGCAATAAAATACTTCATACATCCATCAGTGACGGGTCGTATCGTTGTCTACCCTGCGCTGTCAGCCCGTCTGTCACTTAAACTTTCCTTATTAGCGCTAACTTTCATTTATTGACCCAATCTTACGAAACTAAAAAAAATCATACAACTGCTTGCAACCTTTTATCGCAGAAGTGCGTCCCCTTTGTCGATTATGCGCATTTAATAAAAAGCCAGAGCTTTTAGTTCAGTCCTCAACTCCTTTCAGATTGTATGAGGTGATACAGAGAGTGAAGTGGGTTATGCTCCTTTACACATGTCCTTTTCTTAAACAAGTTATTTTCTGAAAATAAGTATTGTTCCATTTAGGAAAGTGTATCCAAATTTCATACTAATTTTAGCTTCCTCAGTAAACAAAGAAATAACCTTTGATTTTGCTTTCGGTCCAGTGTTTAAATCCGCAATGATACCCTTTTAAAAACTTAATTATTGCAGAACAAATTATCGTTTCTATAAAACTTAAGTTAATTTGAACCTATTGGAGCTATATTTTATACTTAACTTACTTGTTGTGCAGGAAAGATGCATGATGATTTTGATTCCCGTTCAATGAATTTTTCTAGAATTATGACCCTTTACATCTATACATAGAATCGTACGGCTCAAACTGTTTACGGATGATAACTGAAATTCTTTTGTCCTTATTGAAATCAAATTTTACAGGTTTTTTTTTTACTTTTGGCTGTCGAGCAGCCCATTTATTTTGTCCCCGTCATAGGTGGGGGAAGGTCGGGGACCCATCCTCCTGCCCACCTCACATAAAGGCATGTCATATATATTTGTTTTACAATGAACCTTATCGACCCTTTTGAGTTGAAAACAGGTCCTGGAAATGGTATTCGAATATTTGAGATTTTCTGAAAATGACTATATTTTTCAATTTACTACCGCTCAAATTTTACAGTTATCTTTCTCATCATACAGATAGACTACTGTTGAATTTGGGGTTTGTCTGATGATATTATGTAGTGTAAGTATGTCCTTTTGCATACTCAGAACTTGACAAATATGCTTGTTTCCGACATAGCTAGATATTCTATTTCTGTCAAATTCATATTTAGCTATATCATCATACAGGTAAGACAACTATTGATTTGTGTCCAGGTCTGATAATGTCTATCATTGACTTTTAAATGACGAGCATATGTTGCACTGCAGTGCTCTTTTTTATAATAAGTTTTTAAACTAAATAATATTTCGTACAAAAACATTAGATCTACATTATGACGTTTTTATGAAGTTTGGCTAATTTAAAATGTCATTTTCTCCGTAACATAGAAGTCTATCGAAGTTTTGACTATAGTGAGTTTAAACTGTAAAACTAGCAAACAGTCAAATAAAATGGCAAAACAATTAGTGGTGCAATATAGCACAAGGTAAATCATTAAGAAAATTAGTTATATAATAAAGCAAACCAAGATGATTGTAAAACAAGTAATGTTGTAATATTCAGTTATATGTTTCTAAACCCATTCACCCATAGCCTATTTCTAGTTTTGAAAACATATGACCACTTAAAGTAGGTTGAAAATAAAGCATAATGTGCCTTAAGGCACATTCTGCTTTACTTTCAGCCTGCTTTAAGCTATCATCTCCTAGAATATTAAAAACAATTATGAAGAAATTCTTGACTGTATAAAGAGGAACCAATTTCTTCAGTGGGGGAATTAATTAAAGGCGTAAAAGGGGTATTTATGGGGTAATGGGTTAAGTAACTTCTGAAGTTATTTCTTAAATCACGTTTCCTTACCTTTGTGCTAACATATATCCAAAACATCCGTTCTTTAACTTAAAGCCTTCCTAGTCCCACTATTTCGCTCTTTTAACGTGAGCTTTGAAATATTCAAATCACCGAGACACACACACAAGGCGCCGTGCCATTGATCAATAACAAACCAATACCAAAGATCGGAGAGAAGAGGCAATTCTCATTTGTCATAAATGAGTCATAAGTTGGGGGCATTTTTCATACACTGTATACATTGAGCCTGTATCGTATCTGGTCAATAGCATTGTTGCAGCGCCGTTTTCCTTGTATAGGATTACATGAAAGACGGCAGTCTCCATGTAAGATAAACTGTTTTCCAGTGTAATAGGCACGATCGGTGGCGTAAGAGGTAATCCAATGTAGTCCTGTGTCAAATTGATCGTCTACTACAGCATTCCCTCCCTTCAACGGCCCTCCCAACAACGACTCCTTCCTTACAACCACCTTTGCCGCTATTCCCTAAACACAACAATTATGTCTACGCTTATACGGCTGCAATGTCGTCTGCTTTAAATAGTCGTCTGCTGCTTTTCTCAAAGTTACATTTTGACAGAAATATACTTAATGACGAGTGACAAACAGCTTGAATCCAGATCAGACGCCGCGTTAGGCGGCGTCTGATCTGGTTTCAAGCTGTTTGCAAATGTAAATCAATTTCCCTCCCTATAACGACTTCCTCTGAACAACGCACACACTTTTGGTCACCCATTGGATGTCGTTGTAGAGAGGGAGCGCTGTATGTTGGATATTGGTACGTTGGGGTACCAAACCTAACTTGAACACTGCTATCACACTCCATCGTGCCAATGATAGATAAATTAATAATGGGTTCTTATAGATAATAGTTAAGTATCCCGTAATATGCTTGAGACAATGTTTACCATGTTCTGTTAACGAAATTAAATGCTAACGAAATGAATTGACATTTTGTTCTTGAACATGTATCTAATCGGACTTTACTCAGAGAGTTAAATAGTTTGGCTTTATGTGGCATGTGATCTGATTCCACACTGTTTTCAAATGACTAACCTGTTTAACCACTTTCACTGCTTCACCCGAGCACAATGATTATTTACATTTCTATCTGGTTCAGACGCCATGCTCTGGAACAAACTCTTTGGCACCTGTATCGGTGTTTCCGCGGGGAAAAAAAGCTTGAATACCGCCATCACACTGGATAATGTTAAGGGCTACAAGATAATTGGTTATTATTGGTGATAAACACTTGACGACACCAGATTTAACTTAAGATAGTCAAAGAATTCGTCATGCGCTGTGGCGAAACATTACATGGTCTCATATTGAATAAAGAACACGCAAGCAAAGAACAACCTAAAATGCGGCTTTGGACATCCGATTTTGAGATTACAGACAATTTGTTGATTCCAACAACAGTTAGTATACAGTGAATATGCCTACTACCTATTACTTTTGTTTCTTTTTTTAGTTTATAGATATGTGTCCGCTCAAAGTAATGTCAAAATAAGGTTTTAATTGTATATTGCTGAACTAATTGAGCCTTTGAGGCGCACGTATATAGAGATAAAAATAAATACCGTAAAATCTCATTATTACGACCCCTAAAACGAAGTCTAATTGATGTCAATAAGTAATGTAACAACTTAAAGCAAGGTGACAGTAAAACATAAAGCACCTACAGGAGCTTTCTGTTTAACTGTCGCCTTGCTTTAAGCATCCCCTTGTCTTTAACACCAAATAATTCACATGGTTTAGTGGTCGTAATAGAGATGTTTTTTTCTGTATATCTGTGGAAACTCTGCATAGAGTTGTATATGGAACTATTTGTTTCCATATACAAGCAGTTTACATTCAATGATAGTCATTCTTAGAAGATCGATTTCCTTTCCCAATCCCTCCAGGATCATCGATTAGTAAAATTTTAAAAGCATGTATTAACTGGCAATCATACTAAATCATAACATTTTAACTGACTCAACGATCGTGGTTTTAATATGGTCATTAAAATGATGTTAGCGTTAACAGGATTGCTGCATTCAACTCTTTCATTGTCAAGTCTTATCGTCTGCTTTTACATTCTCACCGCCAAATTATCGTCTGCATTCAAAGTGTGGTCAGCAACATTTTGTTAAGTCAGATTTAGAGCATTTTGATTGCAGAAATATCGATACGAGTGTCATACAGTTCGGATCCTAATCAGACGCCGCGTTACGCGGCGTCTGGTTAGGATCCAAACTTTTCGCAAAGTAGCCTCATTGGTGCCATTGGCAGTGAAATAGTTAAACTTTAGATATGGGAAGAAACCATTTGTTGCCTCCAGCAACTTTAGAAATACAGCGTCCCTCTCTACAACGACACCCAATGGGAGACATAAAATGTGTGCGTTGTTCGGAGGGAGTCGTTATAGGGAGGGAAATTGCCTTACATTTGCAAACAGCTTGATTACAGATCAGACGCCGCGTAACGCGGCGTCTGATCTGGATTCAAGCTGTTTGTCACTCGTCATTAAGTTTTTTCCCAGTCAAAATCTCTATTATGTAATTTGAGAAAAATAGCAGACGAAAAATTTAAGCAGACGATATTGCAGCAGTAAAAACGTTAGACATAATTGTCCTTTTTAGGGAACTGCAGCAAATGTCGTTGTAAGGAGGGAGTCGTTGTTGGGAGGGCCGTTGTAGAGAGTGAACGCTGTACGGCCAATTTTGTGTTATAATTGAATGACAGAAGATAGGCGATTGCTAAATGAAGGCTGAAGTAAGATCTTGCATTCATGTATCCTGCATTTTAGGATTGCATATGACAAATACAAGTTTAGCTGTAGCAGCATTTAGCGAAGTTTGAATCTTCATTTTTTGAAATATTTGTGTGGGCTTAAATGTTCAATTCAGGATACAAATAATTTGAAGTTAAATTAGCCAAATGGCCATCGGAAATAACTCAATTAGTCTAAAAGCATTTCCATCTTAAGTGAAAAAAGAGCTGATGGCTTCATACAGAACAACAAAAAACTAAGTTATAAAATATACACCTTAAACGAACGTACAAGGTTATATATAGGTCGAATACGTTTCAGATGATTACTCTTAATTTGCTGACAGTAATAGTACTTAGTATGGTGATGATAGTTATTTAGGAAAAAGAGAAAAAAATCCTGACGACAATGACCTCATTTTGATCGTGAAGGATGCAACGTTTAAAGCATTATACAGTGCTCCCTCTATACAATGACACCCAATGGTAGAGTCATATGTGTTTATTGTTAGGAGGGATGCGTTATATATAGGGAGGGGAAATTAAAAATTGGCTAATATTTGCAAAAAGCTTAAATCCAGATCAGACGCCGCGTAACATGGCGTCTAACCTGGTTTTAAACTGTTTGTCACTCGACATTGCATTTATTTTATCAAAACATCAACTCATATGTAACTTTGAGAAAAAACGGGAGACGATATTGCGGCATTTAAAGCGTTCGACATAAATGTCCTGTTTAGGGAATTGCGGCAATGGTCGTAGTAAGGAGGGAGTTTTTGTTGGGAGTGCCGAAGTAGGAAGGGAACACCGACGATAGATAAGATAGAGAAATCACCGAGGCCGTAGGTCGATGTTGATATGTGTTCTGCACTCTATGAATTCTCATATCGTATAGACCGATTTTATTGACCTGTCAGGGCGGATTTCGATACGGACCATTGCATTTCAACTTTGGGGGCGATAGCACACTCTTTTATTATCGGAATTTACCGTTGACGTTTTTCTCAACATTACATATTAGTGGACATTTTGACAAAAGGACTATAATGAAGAAAAATAAACAGCTTGAATCCAGAGCAGACGCCGCGTAAGATCAGGATTCAACCTTTTTGCAAATGTTAACCAAGCCTTGATTTCTCTTCCTATAACAATGCCCTACGAACAAGACACGCAATCTTTGTCTTCCATTGGGAGTTATTGGGAGACTTGAGGACAACCAGGTACCAAGCCATACGTTGAACAGTTTCTCATGCATGAAGATTGTTTAAAGTTAGACACTTTCCCAGAGAAAATTTTTTTAAATTCTTTCCAGACTAATTTTCTTCATCCACGCAACGTTATGGCCTAGCACTTGATTGACCGACAAAAAACGGTATCCTTTTTTCATTTTTCAACATCTTTAATAATCTATAATACATCAAACATTTCAAAAAATCCACTGGGTTTTGGCTTAGTTTGGGCGTGGTTCCTGCTTCCATGTTAACCCACTTGATTAACAGGACGCCGGACAAATCGTCGTAAAGGGCGACCTTTAACAGCAATCTTTACCTCCCCAAAGGGAAAATTAATGCCACAAAAGGCTTTAAATAACTTGTGCCACAAAGGCTTTAAATAGATTTTGCCACAAAAGGCTTTAAATAAATCTTGCCACAAAAGGCTTTAGATTATGCCTCAAAAGTTGTTTACCGATGCCACAAAAGGCTTTAAATAAATTTTTGCCACAAAAGGCTCGAACTAAATATGTTCCTAACTGAAATAACATCACATACACTTTCAGATCCCAGGAAAACAGTAATCTGGCCAGTGCCTTCCATGATGATTTTCCGTGTTTGAAAACATAAGTATTCCAAGCTAAATGTACAATTAAAATTAACATTAAAATATAGAAAATAGTTCAAAGTAAACTTTTTGTTTGGATTTCGCTGCCGCCGCCCTTTACTAACCACGCCGATGATTTTGGTGATGTCAACCCTGTACCTCCAATTCAAGCCATGCACATGGACTTTGCTTTTAACCATTGAAACTGAAAAATACAAAATCAACACAGCAGTAAACAACCAAATATACTAGGGAGGGAGGGAGGGATTTAAAGCAGTAATTTAAAAAAATTGTTGTACGTGTTAAATTTTACGCACCCGATAGTCGTAGTTTTTAAAATGAAAAGAAAGTTTAATCGCATGAGGGGCCGGGTCTAAAACTCCGACGCAACAAACCGGCCGCAATTTAAGCATACACATACAAGCTCCAATAACGTCGATTATCCATAATGATAACCGCTATTATTGGGAGACTTGAGGACAACCAGGTACCAAGCCATACGTTGAACAGTTTCTCATGCATGAAGATTGTGTAAAGTTAGACACTTTCCCAGAGAAAATTTTTTTTAAATTCTTTCCAGACTAATTTTCTTCATCCACGCAACGTTATGGCCTAGCACTTGATTGACCGACAAAAAACGGTATCCTTTTTTCATTTTTCAACATCTTTAATAATCTATAATACATCAAACATTTCAAAAAATCCACTGGGTTTTGGCTTAGTTTGGGCGTGGTTCCTGCTTCCATGTTAACCCACTTGATTAACAGGACGCCGGACAAATCGTCGTAAAGGGCGACCTTTAACAGCAATCTTTACCTCCCCAAAGGGAAAATTAATGCCACAAAAGGCTTTAAATAACTTGTGCCACAAAGGCTTTAAATAGATTTTGCCACAAAAGGCTTTAAATAAATCTTGCCACAAAAGGCTTTAGATTATGCCTCAAAAGTTGTTTACCGATGCCACAAAAGGCTTTAAATAAATTTTTGCCACAAAAGGCTCGAACTAAATATGTTCCTAACTGAAATAACATCACATACACTTTCAGATCCCAGGAAAACAGTAATCTGGCCAGTGCCTTCCATGATGATTTTCCGTGTTTGAAAACATAAGTATTCCAAGCTAAATGTACAATTAAAATTAACATTAAAATATAGAAAATAGTTCAAAGTAAACTTTTTGTTTGGATTTCGCTGCCGCCAAATGGCACCTGGCTGCTCGCATAATCATGCGACCAGCCAGGAGCCACCGCCAAAAGTAAAGATACTTTTGCCTCAGCGAAAACCGAACTATAACTAGATTGCTGCTGAAGCAGGAAACACCACCCGTTTGCACCATTCCAATTCTATTCACTGAAAATAAACAGTTCCACTGTTGTGGTAAGCTTCGATGGCGGACGACAACTGATTAAGAAAAATACAGTTGCCCAGGAAAGTAAGATGCACCCCATCAGCCATGTAGAATGCTGGGGCAGTATCCCGCAAGTCTGGGTGTCTAATGTAAAACCCCTTGCTTTTTATTACTTTGTTTGCTGCATACCCATTAACTCTTTTTCTAATGGCTTCCATGGCCACTACATTATTTGAATAACGCCAACATCGTCTTGGTAGTATTTCTGACCAAATAATTTTAGCCCGGAAATTAGCAGACATGTACGTTAAAACCTGATCTATGTACAACCGTAAATCTTTTAACGAAATGCGACCAAAATCGTTACCACCACAATGGATAATGATAAAGTCTGGCTCCTCTCCAACCTCTTTAAGCAATGCAAGCTTCCTGGTCAAATCCAAGAGTGACAAACCACTGTATCCCTGCCACCAAATATTAGTATTCTGCAGACCCAAGTTCAGACCTCCCGGGCGACGTCTGGCAACAGTAAAGGCGTGTTTCACAATGGAAGATCCTATGCACCATATCGTTGTACCGCCTAAAAGACTTTGCGCAGAATTACTAAGGGAAGCCTTATAATAGTCTACCCAAATCATCCTGCAATTATCTCATGTGGCAGCACTACTAAAACGATGGGAGTGTATGAACTTGGTCTGGTTTAATATACCCCTTATATGCGTCGGAACGCCAGCGGCCTGCACCTTTAATCGATTCAACCGACCAGCCTGCCATGAATGCAGACGTTGCTGCCCCTATACGGAATGAATGAGAACTGTAGCTCCCATAATCTAACTGGAGGCTCTTTAAGACTTTCTTTAGAACGGCTGTAAATTGATACCGTGTCAGAGGGGTGCCATTAAAATGACAAAACAGAGGGCCTTTAACATGAGGTCTCTGCTTAAGAAAATACTTCATTATCCCCACAGGGCAAATCCTTGAATCATTCTTTAAAATTCTTAAATATGCGCCAGAACCATATTGATCAGTCTTTGAATGCCTTATCAAAACGGTAAAAGATTCACTCCTCGAGTCCATACATAAATCTGATATGGAAATGACTTCTGTTGTACATTTCAAACTTTTTACTGCCAATTCCCCCACCCTCAAGAATGCAAAGAATGCAAAACTATAGGCAGCCCTAAATAAATGGGTTTCATAAGCATTGGTACAGACACTATGCAAGTTCTCTAAAACTAATTGCAACAAATCCCTAGTTATTGGCAAACGAGCCCTGCTACGAGGACCTGCCCTCTTCAGCCCTTCCAATGCCTTCTGAATTACGTAATTTTTTGATACATCAACCTGGTTATTTATTTTGCATTGAAAACTGATAGACTTGATATACAAGTTTGCTGTAGCGTAAGACAGTCCCTGTAAAGACAGCCAAGCTATATACAATGTCATGCTATTCACCGACGGTGGCCATGATTTCGGAAAACTATATTTTGTTCTAAAACGCTCAAAACTATCTAGTCCCGTACCATATGCAGCCTTAGTATTGCCAGCCAGAGAAGCCTCTAAAAGTCTTTGAGATTCAAATCGTAAATCATTGATTGAAATCTGTCGGGAATTGGTTGTGGTTTGTGCAATGCCTGTGGTGCCATTCGTCGGAAGCGGTCCCACTGTTTACGAGAAATTGAATCAGCAATATAATTCTGTTCGGACACAATATGCCTAGCCCTAAATATTATTCCATACTCCATAGACAACATTACAAACTGTCTTACTAGTTGCATAAGGCGTTTCGACTTGGCCGATTGTTTATTTAAAACACAACAAAGTGATTCATTATCAATGAAGAGCAAAACTCTTCTATGTTTCAATTTTTCTCCCCACAAAAATACAGCCAGCAATACAGGTACCATTTCCAAGAAAGTAATATCCTTCAACAGACCATTTTTATCCCAAGATATAGGCCACTGAAAAAATGAACACTCTCCCTGCAAAAAGCAACCACAACCCAAGTTTCGAGAACCAGCGCTATCCGTAAAGAGTTGCAAGGTATCACTATCATACCATTTACATGGCGGAATATATGTTATTCCATTAAAATTAACCAGAAACCTCAGCCACATACCCAAATCCTGTCCAATCCCTGAAGATATCCAAAGCCTGTGATGTGCTTTCCTGATGCCGCACATTGCATCATAAAGTCTACGTAAGAACGCCCTACTTGATCGAATCGCCTTGCTGAAGAAAGACAGTTTCCCAACAACTGACTGAAACGCCTTTAATGTAACTTTCTTTTTACTAAGCAAGTCCGAAATAGCAACATTGAGCTCCTCAATTTTTTGTAGTGGGATACTTACAGTCATATTAACAGAGTCTAAATCAAATCCTAAGAATACCATCCTAGTACATGGGTCCACCGACTTCTCAGTAGCCAGTGGAACGGAAAGTTGATCACATACAGAGATAAATGTATCAGCAAGTTTCTTACAGTGATTTGAGTTCTGCGCTCCAGCAAATATAAAATCATCTAAGTAATGATCCATCGTGTTTAAGCCCGCTAACTTAGTAACCAGCCACTGCAAAAAAGTTGAAAAATTTTCAAACAAGGAACAGGAAATTTTGCAGCCCATGGGTAAGAATTTGTCAATGTAAATATTACCATCTTCATCCTTTAGTCCCAGTAACCAAAAATCTTTTGGAGAAATAGGCAATAATCTAAAAGCAGATTTAATATCTTGTTTCGCCATTTTAGCACCTATACCCAATTGAAAAATCATATCTGCCACTGTATCGAATGAGGTGTACATAACTGAACTGTCCACATCACTAATGCCATCATTCACACTGCAGCCATCTGGATGTGACAGATGTGTAATGAGCCGATAACATCCGTCAGATTTAGGAATTAGCCCCACAGGCGAAATTTTTAAATTCTTTATTGGGGGTGTGCTAAATGGGCCTGCAAATCTACCTAAATCTACCTCTTTCCTAATTTTTTCTTTCAAAATGCCAGGATTCAACCGAGCCGACTTCAAATTCCGTGCTTCTGAACCTAATATATCACCATTAAAACCGATACGAAAACCAGAACGAAAACCTTCACTCAAAAAACTAGCATCCTGAACATTAGGATATTGTTCCAAGTATTTACAAAGTGCATTAACATTTATAGGCGTTCTACCTAACTCTAGCACTGAACACCTAGTATCTTGGTCCTGAAGCCCTTGGGTTAAACCATGACCTTTGTGGGAACCTGCCTCCCTGAGGTGCAGTGGATGGTGCAGGCCCCCTAAAGCCCTGTCCTGACACCATGTTGACTGTGCACCACCTAGAAGGGTGAGAAGCACCACAATTAATGCAACTGTGCCTGTAAGAACAATTAACCTTTGGGCATTTTCTATAATTAAAGTCATAGCACTTTCTAGATGTTAGTAACCCTGGATCACTGTGTCTAGGGGGTCCAATGAACAAAAGCCATAGTTCATTGTCCAACTCCGCAAATGACCTACCAGCCGGATCCGCGGCAAGGCGCAACCTAAATTGCTGGTCATAAGTCTTCCAGCCTAACCCTACATGCCTACTTGCCGCAGTTCTTATAGTGCTCATATATTTGAGCAGCTCTAGAGTTCTTTCCGGATGAGCAGTTATGAATATTGCTGTATACACCAGAAAGGCATCTGTCCATAACTCAATGCTATTGATCGATTTATGAGCAGGCACCTGTCTCATCAGAAGCTCCCCAGAGCTGCTAAATTCAAACCTGTTTGCAGGTGATGCACTTGGTTGGACTTGAACCTCCAACAACTGTGCCAAATCAACATACAGTCCAGCGGTTATTTTGCCTCGCATAGCCTGGGGGACATGCAGACCCAACTGCAGGTGGACACTAGCCACTGCTCTGGGTTGAAAGTAATCTATATTACAATTAGGCCTAACTACATCAACTATCTGCACCTCAGGTTCATCAATCTCCAACTGACCTGTTTGCGCCTCCATACTTGTCCCCTTGTCCAACACCGTAGGCACTGGCTCCGCCATGGCCGCCGGGGGTGGGTCAGCTACACTCCCCATGGCCCGACCTTTCTTCGGGGCCACAACCCTCCGACATTCAGCTCCCTCCGCTGCTGCTGTAGGCTTTCTCTTTCTCTGGCTTTTCCTCATTTTGTCCAATTGTGATTCCCAAAAAATAAATAAATAAATTAAATTCAATAATAGATTCTAATATCTTAATAAATGCATTCGTAATTAACCCAAACAATTAAATTAGCAACTAGAACTAAATTTCGTAACAATTGGGTTCTTGATATTTACTGCAACCCGCGAGGTACGAAAGCATATCCTAACACCATCTCCGCACTAACTCTTTATTTAAATTATATATTTAATAAATTATTTTATTTATTACATCTAGTAAAATAATTATCAACAAACTTTTGAGTTATAATAACTTAATCTAATTCTATTTTAATAAGTTCTATTTGTGTACTAAATATTCAGTCTTAACCGCAACCCGCCATTTAACTTTTCAGCACCATCTCCTCGCTTAATTTTTTTCAATCAAAATCAGACAATATCTCATTTATTCGATTCCATCCAAACAATCTATGCCTGCTTGTTACAGTAAGTGATATACTCCAACTGTTTGACAACAATTATTTTCAACTACCACGCATTTAAAGCAGTAATTTAAAAAAATTGTTGTACGTGTTAAATTTTACGCACCCGATAGTCGTAGTTTTTCAAATGAAAAGAAAGTTTAATCGCATGAGGGGCCGGGTCTAAAACTCCGACGCAACAAACCGGCCGCAATTTAAGCATACACATACAAGCTCCAATAACGTCGATTATCCATAATGATAACCGCTATTGTTGTAGAGAGGGAGCATTGTATATACTAATTGCACGTGGATATTGGTGCACGCATAAATTGTGTTTCTTCAAGTTGAAAGTATCGGACAATATTAGAGAGGTTTCGATTTTTTACTTGTACTGGTACGTATACGTGTAGCTGGCTATTTTGCAGAATACCATCGTGACGTAATCAAGGTATGCGCACCTAACTTTTGACTTACAAGTTGATAACGTGTGGCATACAGTCTACCCGTTATGAAGCTTATGCGGGACTATAAACCTCAGCAGAAACAACAACTACCCGTTAGAGTAAAACGTGTAAGTTCATCATCATTTTATTCCTATTATTTATATAGCTCATGTAAATGTTATTTAATAGAATGTTGGTACAAACCCCTATCTTCATTTTGTATGTATTTATGTTTTAAAAGATTTGAGTTTAAAGAGTAAAGTATCGGAATAGGTGACACGGTTACACTCTGACAAAACATGATATCAGCCTTTCAAATGATACATAATCCTTCCCTGAGTACTAAAACAATAAAAAATATGTACACGTATGTGTGTTCAATGTGCGTGCAAGGTGCATGCGTCTGTCTTTATCTGCCTTTGTCTGTATGTCTATCTCTCTTTCTCTCTCTTTCTCTCTCGTTCTCTCTGTGTCTCTGTCTGTCTGTCTGCATCCGTTTGCGCATGTCTATGGGTCTGCCTATCTGTCCGATCTGTCATTTCGTCTCTCTTTCCCCCCCTCTCTCTCTCTTTAGATCTATATCTCGCATTTTCTCTGTCTGCTTTCTCTCCCTCTCTCTGTTTTTCTGTATCCTTGTGTGTCTCTCTGTTTCCTTCTCTTTCTCTCTGTCCCTGTATATCTATTACTTTTTTTCTCCTTCTCTATTTGTTTTACTCCTCTTTTTCGCTTCATCTCTATCTCTCACCCTCCCTCTTTCTGTCTCTCTCTGTGTCTCTTTGTGTGTGTGTCTCTCTGTGTCTCATTTTCTATCTGTGTATCTCTGGCTGTGTATGTTTGTCTCTGTATCTCACCCTCTCTATTTCTTTCTTTTTTTCTCTCTCCCACTTTCTCTCTCCCTCCCTCCCTCCCTCCCTCTCTCTCTCTCTCTCTCTCTATCTCTCTCTCTCTCTATATATATATATATATAAGATGTAAGAAACGTTTTATATGTCATAACATGCAATGGATGTAACGAATATTATATAGGCCAGACAGGCGACAAATTAAGAACAAGAAGAACAATACATGCCCAGCAAATAAGGGACCCATCCACCCGGCAGATACCTTTAAGTGCACATTTAGACATATGTTGTAAAGAAATTCCCAAGTTTCAAATGTTCCCGTTCTTTAAAATGAATTCAGAAAATATTTCGGTCAGGTTAGCAAAAGAAAAATATTTTATAAACTGTTTCCAACCTAAATTAAATGCATAGAATTGATCAAAAGAACTTCAATGACGTTCCACTAAAATGACGTTATGACGTCACGTTTATGACGTCACATTTATGACGTAGCGTTACCATTGACGCCACGTCATAGCAACAAATGTATTACAATCACTGATGAGTCGAGAGGCGAAACGCGTATGGTAATAAAAAAGAAAAAATAGAAGGTGTGTTTAGTCATTTTTACCTTTACAATTATATATATATATATATATTTTTTTTTTTTTGGATCTAAGACATAAAATATGATCATGTTCCTCTAATTTGAGAATAGATTTTTTTTCTATATCGAATATATATAGATCTACTATGTATAGATCGATACCTAATCCAACGCTAGATCTATTAAAGCTCATTTATTTTACAGAAAAATGGCATCCTCCCGTAAAAAATGGTTGTTTTCAACGAAACGCTTGATGTCAAGCTGTTGAGAGAGGGGTTACATGTAGCACAAAGCCCCATCCAGAACAAAAAGCTGGGAAAGTATCGCCGACGCAATAAGAGAGGCAGACAATGCCCATCGATGGAAAACGAAACGCAAACACAATACATTATAATGCAGAAAATTACATTTTTTGAAATTTATCACAAATTAATTTTATCTGAGATACAAAATGTTGGAAGCGTAATAAAATAAAGTCGTTATTATTCAGATGCCGGTTTACCCGGCGTGTGATATGGCTTCAAAATATTTGCAGGGGAAATACTAGTTTTAGCGTAAACGCGTTTATTTGGAAAAATGACGTTTCTCCACTATAGGCTACATCAAGGATTAACATATCACAGTAAACTAAGACCTACATCATGCATGATTGTACAAGTTGTCCAATTTGGAAAGACGATTTAGAAAACACGTGTATACATAATATGTACAGTGGAGAAAACGTTATTCTTTCCCGTTTAAACGCAAACGAAACACAAACGCAGTGCATTCAAATGGGTAAAATGACACATTTTTGACAATTTTGACGACTCATTTGAGCCTGAGTGGTAAACAGTTTGGAGCCTGATCAGACGCCGGGTTACCCGGCGTCTGATCTGGCTCTAAACTGTTTGCAAATGAAATAATAGTTTTTGCGTTTAAAACGCTTTTATTGGGATATAATCACGTTTTCTCCACACGTACACGTTCACGTAAAAGAAATCGAAACCCTCTTTACAAATCTTTTACTCGTGAACGGGAATTTGTGGTCACACGTACCCGTAAGAAATCGAAACCTCTCTATAACGATATAATACGGATACTATACCTATCTACCCTAAAATCAAAAGTAAATTAGTTTATCTTTGCCAAAGGTTAGCTCCGCCCTGCCAGTTGAATAAAATCGGCCTATACCATTGCAAGCGTCGTAATTATATTATTACAATCTTGCCAAAATTGTGTTCTTTAGCCAGTAAATTTATTTCTTCTATAAATTGGCGCTACATGGCCTGTTTAGTGTCGCTGTGCCGTTCCGTTAAACCCACCTCACTCACTTTTTATCTTTAAAGCTGACTGGAATCATGAATGAAACTTCACATTATTCACAATAAGAGTCTATGCATATGCAAAATATTTGAACTATACAAAAATATACGGTGCATCTACTTCCAATGCATATAATTTCCTCTTGGAATCCGATAGTTTATTGTGTATTCATGATTTTGTAAACTTAAACAAGTTGTAGATCAAAGTCTTAACGTTATCTAAATGGATGATCTGTGGCACAACAATCTGGATATGTCATTATTTCTATTTGACGTCATATGCGATTATTATATCGGGATCTTCTCGAATAAAGTATTTCCTTATAAGGTCGGTATTGACGGAAATCATCGAAGTTCCGAACGGAAACTTTTACAATAATCTATGACAAAGTAAGAACAGTGTCACAATATTTGACAGATGTCCCCAAATTGACAATGAAGTGCATTTTATTGATGTATGGAGACTTGTTAATACATATACGCTAATTTATACATAACATTTGAAATGCGCGCTACTCTGCCATCCAAAAATGTACTCGTAAACCAAATTCTGTATCTCTAGCTATTGTGGTATGGTAGATGAGATTCGGACAATTTCTTTTCTGTTTTAGAGATGAAAAGTCAATACCACGGTGACTTATAAATGAAATGAGACATTCCGCCATTCATACACTCAAACACAAAATGTGTATTCCTATCTAATGTATAACAGAGCAAACATGCTCCGAATAAGCGTTAATTTTATAATTGAGATAAAGACAGTGCTGCCATTTCCCTGGATTTTTCCTAAGTCTTCGGATTTTTATCGTAGCAGATGGAAGCTTTAATCAGGCTGAAAGTAAAGCAGAATGCTCCTTAAGGCGCATTCTGCTTTATTTTCAACCTATTTTAAGCAGTTATGTGTCTTCAAAACAAGAAACAGCCTGGGGGTAAAGGTACGATTAGTGAAATTGCGTCTGAAAAATTGAAAATTTGAAATCTTTGGATTTTTATTATGAAATTATTGCATTCCTGTAAAAATTCGAGGTTACCGTTATCCTTGAAACGGTATGCCACGCTAAGTAGAAAGCCCATTTATCTTTAGAGCATTGGACGATTTGCGGATGTGGGTCACGTCGAGGTAAACGACATTCAAGGAAGTCTAACATGTGTTGAATCGGGTAACATTTAGGGGAGTTAGCAAACCATGACAGAACGTCAATATACGTATTTGGCCATGAAAGGTTTCTGATAAATCAGGCCGTGTGAGGTGCATTATTATGTTAAAAAGTGAAGTAATGGTATTGCTGAAGCATGTAAACGAGCACAGGTCCAAATACTTGGTTTTCATACCCTCTGACGGTTAAATTGCTATTAATCACCATAAGGTCAGTTCTAAAGGTATAGAATATTGCCCAAACAATTACGCCATCCACCTAAACGGTTCTGCTCCAGCACAGTATTGTGGGAGAACCGTTCATTAATAATACGCGTCCGTCAGCACAAGAAAGATTAAAACGAAATTCATCACTAAATACCACATCACGTAATCATGCCTTTTGGTGTAAATTGAGTCCATTGCCTACTTTGCTGACGGTGAGTGTCCGTGGTCATGATTTTACAACACAGTTTGGCCACCTGTAACGGTGATAGTCCGTCAGCATTAAACCACTGTTTGACCGTCTGTACTACTCTCATTGGATACGTCTCCTTACTGTATGCCGACTTACATTTCTTCCTCGATTTCCTTTAACCACTTATGTTGTGGATTGCGCCATAACGAAATGGTTCAACCCATTACCTGATAGTTTATTTCTAGTATTGAAGATAATTGACTTCTTAAAGTATGTTGAAAGTAAAGCAGAATGCGCCTTAGGGCTTATTCTGCTTTCCTTTAGCCTTCTTTAAGCTATCATGTGCTAGAATATAACAAAATATTTCTTTAATATATATTCATGACTGATTAAATTGGAACTATTTTCTTCAGCGGAAGAATAAATCATATTCGCTAAAAGGCGTTTCTATAGGGGAAAGGGTTAATAGGTGACGTTGACGGATGAGATGGTCATGTCACAGGGCGCATCGGTCTATCAGCCACGCTAGCTATTTTATTTATCTGTCAAACAAGACGCACTGGTACTAAGTGTCTATCTTGCAACATTAAAGCGTTTAGCCACCTGTCTTTGAGAAAGTCCGCTTTCAAGCATTGTCAAAACATTATTTGTACTTTTTCATTATTAAGCCTTTGCAGTTTGCAAAAATGATGATTTCCAAATATTGCTTCAGTTTTGTTTTTAAATTCAATTACTGTATACATTTGTCTCATTTTGACTGACATTATCTCGCGAAGAAAGAACATGGGGTCCATGCGCAAAAAGGTGCGATGAGCCATGGCTTATGTCAATACGACAGACTGGTGAAATTTATGCTTCAGTAGATAAAAGAACAAAAATACTATAGACTTTCACTCGCACCCGGTTACAGCCTTTGGGCGAATTTCACGTTATTATTAAAAGAAGCCAAACAAAATAAAAAAAATCTCATAGATCGGTACCGTGACCTATGATTTCAATCAAATTTAACCCTTTACCTGATAGCATTGTTTCTAGTATTGAAGATATGTGACTACTTAAAGCAGGTTGAAAGTAAAGCAGAATGCGCCTTAAGGCGCATTCTGCTTTACTTTCAGCCTGCTTTAAGCTATTAACTGCTAGAATAAGGAAAGAATTTAATATGACACATATTCATTACGGTATAATTTGGAACTATTTTCTGCAGCGGATGATTAAAATGAATGTGCTGAAAGTCGCTTCTATAAGGGAAAGGGTAAAAGCAGTATGACCGAAGACGTTTTGATCCTGATCGTATGCAAAATAAGGCATTGTCTGAATTGGATCTAATCTGTTAGCAAAGTCTTCTTTAATCGCCTATAATAGTGAAAGGATTAAAATGATTAGTCCAAGAATAAAACAAATTACACTTTGTACGTTATGACCATACACCAGCCATCTAAATTCTGTTTTTATTACGTAACAACATGTACTTTTTCTAATTGCATTATATAAGGGTATGAAATCGATACTTCGAATTTGCGTTAGCTCGAACATACCCTAATTTCAAAGTTAAAACGTAGCTTAACCACGTTTTAACTTTGAAATACGGATATGATCAACTTAAACGAGATTAACATATCGAAATAATTATTCAACTTATGCAAAAATGGAACGGTCAAATTAAGCGAGTTAGCAGTTTCGGTATTCGACTGTATTTTGAATCAGCAAAACATGCCTCGGAGGACCATTGGCACACAAGTGTAGTTACCAGTCATTGCATGCTTTAACTTTCTAATTTAGTGTGCGTCTAACCAGCAGCAGCTGTTTATCACTGATTGAATAGTTTCTTCTCTTGAGACGTTAAGTTGGACATTTCAATCAATCACTTATTTGGGTCATTTACAACTACAGCCGATACTCGATACTTCGAACTCGCTACAATCGACAGTACCAGTACTTCGTCAGCTTAATTTCGATATCAATATCTTGCCGAAGTCAAACATACCCGTATTTCAAAGTTAAAACGTGGCTATGCCACGTTTTAACTTTGAAATATGGGTATGTCAGAACAAAGCGATTCCGAATTATCGAGATTTTACTGTAAAGTCGATAACAAGATAACCTCGATAAAACCGAAGGCCAGCTTAGACCGAACATATCCTTATTGTAAAGCTAAAATATATTTTTCCACATTATAACTTTGAAACAAGGATACCACCGACACAAGTGGAATCAAGTTATCAACCGATAATCCTAGAAAATCCTGCGCGTTCAATTTAAGAGAGCTCATTTTATCGAGGTTTGGATGTTTAATGCTTTGTACGTCCCCACCCAATATTGCAATGGAAATTGTTATAGCTGTTGTCCTATTGTAATTTCCCACAGGATCTTGATTTTAGTACAATGCTCTTTCTCTACAATGACCCTACCAACAACGATTCCCTCCTTACATAAACGCTCGCCGCTGTTCTTTAACAAGACAAGTATTGTTAACGGCTATAATATCGTCTGCTTAAGATTGTCGTCTGCTGTTTCTCTCCAAGTCACATATTGGACATTTTGACAGAAAAACAACACAATGACGAGTGACAAACAGCTTGAATGCAGATCAGACACCGCGTTACGCGGTGTCTGATCTGGATTTAAACTGTTTGCAAATGTCCCTTTCTATATAACAAGTTTTACCGAACAACACACACAATATGTGTCTACCATTGGGTGCTGTTGTAGAGAGGGGTTCTGTAGCCGTTGTCGTATTGTAATTTCCCACAGGATCTAGATGGCAATACGCTTTAAAATGTACTGAAATTGTTTGCGGCATTGCAATTTGTGTCTACTTTAAAATTTATTGCCATAGTTGTCATTTACAGACGGTGTCCGTACATAACTGTTGGATACTTGTTAAACGTAGCTCGAAATAAATATGAAACTTTTGAAACTTTATTGAAATATATATGTATAAGGTCAACTACCGTGGACAGCTTTAACATTTTTATACAAATGGAAAACATACATATCAATAGGGAGGACATACTGATAAACTATATTGTTTAAGGGGAAAGTATAGCTTGGTAACAGACCTACTAGAACTATACATACTTAATTCGATAATTGTAAATATACATTTCAGTCTGAGGTATTACATGTACATGTGTATCTACAGATAATCCAATAATGAAATGAAAACTGTATTTCTCTTAAAACTTTTCATATATTCAGGGCTCCAGATAAGAGGGAGTAAACTGCACAAATCCAACATTTTCTCACTTATTTCAGCATCAAATCCTATGGTGTTACTACTCATTAGAATCGTCTCTTCGAGACGATTCTAAAGAGTAGTGACACCATAGGGTTTAAAGCAGAAATAAAGATGTTAGTTTTTGAAATACTCCCCTTATCTGGAGCTCTGTATACCGGTATCTGGATTAAAACATTTGGTTTCGATTCCTTTGGCAGTAACACGTGTACGAATACTTTAGACGCCATACGGGACATATAAGTTTATATTAATGTATATGACGTCGTACAATGGTTTTATGTTATTAAAACGGCGAAAACACACTGTATTGGTTATGTCAAGCAAACCATCTAATGCTCGTTGTGTTTTGGGATCAAATGTATATAAAATCGCCAACAAAATTTTACTGAACTCGCAAAAGGCTCGCTTGAAAACACTTTCATAGGCTCGGTACTCTGTGGAAAACAATTTAAGCCTGATCAAACGTCGGGTAACATGGCGTCTGATCTGTCTCAACACTGTCTGCAATAAGCAAAGGGGTCATAAACGCGTTTTGGGACTCTTCAACGTTTTAACCTGTGTACCAATATACACCCTGACAAAAATCAATACAACTAGCCTTAAAACGACATGCAGTTTAACATGTATGTTTTACTTGTTCCGAAAGTTCGTTTTTTGTAAGTGCAATATGGTTGAAAGTTACCTAGAACAAAGTTATTTACCGACATATTATTATACGTATGAAATTTCTCATTTCAATCATTCTGCAAAATGGCTTTTAATATTGTGAATTCTAAACTTACTGATAAAATTAAACTATTTTACTACTACAGAAAGGAAACAAGATATTACCAAACCACTACATCCCTTTATTTTAAAATAAACATGTGTTGTTTATTTAATAACTCTTTCAACACTTAGTAACACTTGAAGGTTATAAGGCTCATTTGTGGATCATGTAATTACCAAATCATGAACCAGTCTGCTTTTAATTCTGAGAAGTTTTGTAAATACTGGTCTGAATAAGAGAACAGTGCAGATCCTGTAGGAGCCCTCTGATATTGGTCTAACCTTTTCAAATGTAGTGAATATAATTATATAAGAGGGTCTATTGTGTTAAAGAGTTAATCTTAATTTGTTCTTTGAGATAGAGAAGTACTTGCATTGTTGTATTCTACAAGTGTTATGCTGTTCTAGATGTACTCGTCTGAATAAAAGAACAGTGCAGATCCTGTAGGAGCCCTCTGATCTTGGTCTAACCTTTTCAAATGTAGTGAATATATATACGAAGGTCTATTGTGTTAAAGAGTTAATCTTAGTTTGTTCCTTGAGATAGAGAAATACTTGCATTGTTGTATTCTACAAGTGTTATGCTGTTCTAGGTGTACTCGTATCAAATCTGTACGTATTCTCAAACACTCTATTGCTTTTACAAGCAATTACTGTATACTAAAGTAGCTTAACTCTTTCCCTGTCAAGTTTTATCGTCTGCTTAACCTTCTCACCGTCTGTATTGGTAGTGTCGTCTGCATTATTTTTAAAGTCAACTTAAAGGCTGTTTTACTGAAGAAATATCGTTACGAGTGTCCAACAGTTTTGGATTCTGATAAGACGCCGCGTAACACGCGGCGTCTGATCAGGATCGAAACTGTTTGCAAAGTAGCATTATGGCGCCATTTGTAGTGAACTCATTGAATTGAATTCTTATTACCGGCATATGCCTACCGTGTATGCCGTAAACAAGCCTCCTTTTGCGGTAAGGGAGCTGTTATTCATTCCCAATTTCTGCACTATCTATTGAGTGAAAAGGCATTCTACATGTACAGTGGAGAATCTGTTATTCTTTCCCGTTTAAACGCAAACGTACGCAAACGCAAAGCGCTAAAACGTAGAAAAGAACAACTTTAGAACAATTCTGATATTTCATGTTTATCTTGGTGGCAAACAGTTTGGAGCCTGATCAGACGCCGGGTTACCCGGAGTCTGATCTGGCTCCAAACTGTTTGCACTGCAAATAATAGTTTTAGCGTAAACGCGTTTATTGGGAAAGAATAACAGATTCTCCACTGTATTACATTTTTTATCATAATGCTATGCTAACTGTCTAAGCTAGGTCCACAATGTTTGCAATACACAGCGCTCCCTCTCTACAACGACACCCAATTGGAGACGAAAAGTGTGTGCGTTAATCGGAGGTAGTCGTTATAGGGAGGGAAATTTGGAACAAACAGCTTGAATCCAGTTACGCGGCGTCTGATCTGGATCCATGCTGTTTGTCACTCGTTATTACATTTTTTCTATCGAAATGTCCTCTTATATGTAACTTTGAAAAAACCCAGCAGACGACAATTTAAGCAGACGATATTGCAGCAGTAAAAGCGTTCGACATAATTTTCCTGTTAAAGGAACTACGACAAGTGTCGTTGAAAGGAGGGAACTACGACAAGGAGAGAGTCGTTGTTGGGAGGGCCGTTGTAGGGAGGGGACATTGTAAATACATGTTATTATTTTAGCAAGGCCGCGTAAACGTCTTGTTCTCTGTAGTCTCTTGAATCGAAACTAAACGCATATTCTGCACTATCTAATGTGGACATGTATCACACTGTTTAAGAAATAAAACATTCATACCAGTGTTCTATCGTGCAATCGAACACTGGTAGGAGTTGAGATGCGTAGTAATTAAATCACGAGGCCGGTAGGCCGAGTGGTTTTATTACAAGCATCTCAACGACTACCCGTGTTCGATTGTTAGATAGAACACTGGTATTAATTTTTTATTTCGTTTCTAACACTTCAATTTAACCTTAATTTGCACCGAAGCAACGGCGCTACATTTCTTGGCGTACGCATTTTCGAAGCCAAATGACGTCACTTTAGAACGTTTAGCGCGTGAGTGTTCTACTGAAAATTCGTACACTGAGACGGTCCTTCTTCGCTTATATAAGGGTGTGGGCGAGGTGTGTTAGACTTGTTATTAGACCATTTTTATTGTTTGGGCTAACTACACAATGTTTGCAATATAAATGAGCACTACCATTACAAAACCTGCCTCATTGCATTGCAACATTGTACAGACCAAGCGCCGTTATAATCCCAGGCTCTGTATCTGAGTTTTGTCTACCCTGCCGAATTCCGTAGATAATACTGCTAAATACAATGGTTTAGTTGAGTGTGGGTATCAAACAGAGTAGATCAAGACCAGACGCGGCGGCTGGCCTTGCTCTACACTGTTTGCAATACAATAAGGCAGGTTTTTCATGGCACGGCTCAAATACATGTACAGTGGAGAATCTGTTATTCTTTCCCAATAAACGCGTTTACGCTTAAACTATTATTTGCAGTGCAAACAGTTTGGAGCCAGATCAGACGCCGGATAACCCGGCGTCTGATCAGGCTCCAAAACTGTTTGCCACCAAGATAAACATGAAATATCAGAATTGTCCAAAAGTTGTTCTTTTCTACGTTTTAGCGCTTTGCGTTTGCGTACGTTTGCGTTTAAACGGGAAAGAATAACAGATTCTCCACTGTAGTTGTTTAACACAGTCGCGTTTATGGACAGAAACATGTCTTGTTCTCTGTAGTTGTGGTAATAGTGTGATTTTAGTGTAAAGCAATGACTACTTAGACATTCAATTATGTAGTGACGCTTGGAAAACCAATACGGAACTGCCGAAACTACGAGAAATGAATGTCTAATTGGAAACCACTGAACTGTTATTAACGATTTCCTGGTGAAATTGTTTTTTGTCTTTCAAATATCTGAGAGAGAGACTGTTGGAGACAGACAATATATGTAATGAACCTTTCAAGGTTTTCTGAAAGGGCGAAGACTGGTATTCAATTAAACTATTCCCAGCTTTTGATTATATCAATATGATAAGTTTTCACCTAAATTCTTTCACCAATAAGCCCGACTTAATCGGCATTTGCAAGCACTTTAATCAAAATCTAGTGTGGACCCAACTCGTTATATCGACGTCCTTTCAAACAAAATGACTGTTTGAAAAAGTGAAAACCAGAAAATAAGATTTCTTGACATGACAATTCAATCATTAGAGAGATGTAGATGTTTTAACTTTAATAACAGATATTAAAGAAAAAAGACAGCTTGGAGACGTCGGTCTTATATTGTAGACTTTGTTTTAAAGCCAACATACTTAGCTTAGCAACGTTTTAACTTTGAAATACGGGTATGTTCGACTTAGCGAGATCGACGTATCGAAATTCAACTTATGAAATAATGGTACGATAGGTTTAAGCGAGTTCGAAGTATCGGGTTTCGACTGTATGTGCAAAGCTCGCTGTCATCGCGATGTATATAAGCGTAAAACGAGATAATAAACTATCCAGGTAAGTTTTCACTAATTACACACTGGTAAGACGTAAAGTCGCCGGCTGCTGTTCTACGTACCGGCTGCTGTTAACGCAACGCAAAAGCTGTGGAACAAAAATGGCTGCGTCCTTAGTAATCAACGAGGTAAGGACAAGAAAATATTGTTTTCGAAAGTCTTTCTTTAAACTATCAAAAAAGGAGTAGTTGCACGGAATATCCCGGTTATATGTGCATACTCCGGCGTTGTGTTCTAATACACCAGCTTTACGAAGCATTTTCGGAGATCTTCATACATAAATGTTCAAGAAATCCGGTATATGTCGCAACTTTATCGGGTTAAACGTCTTAATTAAGCGAGTAGAACAGCAGCCGACGACGTTACGTCTTACCAGTGTGAATTAGATAGAAGGTCACAGTCTTTGCTGATTTGCTGGCGGAAATACTCTGTATTTGTCCTAACTGTGACGTCATTTGTACCCTCGCCTGTTGTTTGAAAATCAAAGAAAATTTAACAATTGCTAGCTATACTATTAATGTAACTAAAATTAGACTTGATTATAAATGGAAAACTTAGCATGATACAATATATGCCCCTAGCATCAGGGAAAACTAAACTAGTGACAGAAACTGTTATCAACGCCCCAATAGCATGCCCGTGGAAATCTCAAAATACAATAGCGGTCAATTTGCACGCGTATTCAACTTGACATCAATCATTAATAAAATATACGGATCACGATTTAGATAAATTTATTTTCACAAACCATTTGCTCCTATGTGGTAAACATATACTTGAATGGTGTAAATGACGTAACACAGGTTAACAAAATGGCGACTTTCGCGATAGTTCATAATCCCATAAATCACTGGCCTAAAAGTTGTTATAAATATTATTCTAAAAGTATTTGAGAAAAGCTTTTTATTTTGGCATTTTCAACACAATATCTTTGGTTTAAACACAAGGTGTATCGAACTTTCCGTTTTCCTTAAAGCTCAGTATAAATGCTTCACACAAATGGTGTAAACTCTTTAACTCTAAATACCAAAAACAGTTTAAAATATGAAATCGTTTTTGCTTCCTTCATACTGTCAATAATTTGCATTTTTATTTAAAATAGCTGAGGGTATCTGATTCCTAAACGTCCAATAACCTGTAATAAAGATCAATTAAATTCTCTTCCCAAAGGGGTTTCTTGCTTTATTTATTTCCACCGAGCATTTTTAAATGGTCCATAAAGCAAGAAGGTACAGCGGATACGTTATATTTTCCAAATAAACTCATTAAATATGCTAAACCATTTTGTCCATCGCAAATACTATAGTAGTTTGAAGCCTGGTTAGACGCCACGGTCCAAGGTTATATAGAGTTTGAGTTGAGTCTGAAATTGTTCTCAAGCATTTGATCGGTCAGATTTGAGCCTAGGCTTAAATCTGACCAATCAAATGCTTAATAAGCTCACATCTGACCAATCAAATGCTTGATAAACTTAATTCTGACCAATGAAATACTTGAGAATTATCTCAGACTCTTTGCAACCTGAAATTGGAGCCAGGTAATCTGGCATCTAAGCGGTCCCCTAAATGTTCGCTACACAGATAACTATAATCAAATCGACAAACTTTTCAAATATTGTCATTTTCTGAAATTACATTGCATTGAGTTTTGTTTCGTTTTAACACAGGAAATGGTAACATATTCTCCACTGTATTTGAAACATCGTATAAGTGGGACGGGTAACCAATTACCGCAACTAAATCCTTTTAGCGAAAAGTCATAAACACTTGCAGCTTTTAGCACCCAGCGTAAAACCAGATTGTGTGCTAGACGGTGATTCAGTAATCAATATATTAGCTTTGCACCATATACAACGCTAAATAATGAAGCAAAAGGCTTTAAAGCTATTCAATAGATACTTGTTTAGCCCAGTAGGAACATAATTTACCAAATATTACACTTTAAGAAAATTGTTTTGACACTTCTAAGTAACCATACCAGTATTGTTGAACAAGTTTTTGAAACACAAATAAACAAATGAAGAGTATGTTGTCCGCCACAGATCTAGGATTGATTCATCTGCAGTTATCTTTTAGGAATTATCTTAGGAATATCCATAAGATTGTATCCCGACGTAGCGTCCAACTAATTGTTTAATTATTTAAAGAGCTTATATAGAAGTTTTTTAACAGTATTTTGAAAATGGATTGTTAAAACAGATTCAGTAAACATCTAAATTAAACTTGAGTTAATTAAGCATTGACATATTCGATACGCAGACAACACATTTCAATATTTCGTTTAAATATATATACGCCACTCCCGTTAAATAAGTGTACCAGTAGTGTTATTGCCTCTAGTGTTTGTTGTTTCCTTCTTTAAATACTGCACATGTCAACTTCATAGCCTGTTTCTAGTTTTGAAGAAAGGTGGCCATTTAAGCAGGTTGAAAGTAAAGCAGAATGTGCCTTAAGGCACATTCTGCTTTACTTTCAGCATGATTTAAGCTATTATTCTTATGATACATGTTTATGACTATAAATTGGAACTATGTTCTTCATTGGATGATTAAATTCAATGCGCTAAAAGGCGCTTCTATTGGGTAAAGGGTTAAGAAAACAATTACCAGAATACCTATGTTGTCGTAAATACAGATGCTTGCTTAATGCATTATGAAAACTAATGCAGGAAGCTCCTACGGGAAATGTGTCCATACCTTTTACCCTGTCTTTACTTTTAGCTCTCCATATGTGGTCGGCTGCTAATGTTTATAAACTGGCAGTGTGAATATTATTAGAAAACTACATTGCTGACAGGTAGGATCCTTGGGATAATTCTTCTTACAAGTGACGCTACGTGAGTAGCGAATGTTGGGGGCGTATGGTGGGTGGGGGTTAAACTCATATACATTAAGAGATCCTAACGTTACTTTAGTTGTTGTTCAATATAAAATTAACGTAACTTTCAAAACCGTTTGTAACACAGTTAAACCCATGGAAACATTGTCTTATATCTTTAATTCAAATATCAACGACAATAGTTATATAACATGAAACGTAGTTTTTGTAGTAAATGAGAAACACGGGTAGACTGACGATTTTCAAAATACATTTTCCGATCTATAAAATCTGTCGTAAATTACGTTATAAGTGTAACGTAAAGCATATCTACGGACATTAACCCATTTATACCCAGTGGATTCTTCCATGTTAATCTATTGGATTAGTCCATTTTTTGTCAAAGGGATGCCTGGTCAAAATGTTCATTATCATTTTGTTTGATATTGAAATTTCTATCAGCAAACAGTGTAAACTCTGATCAGACGCCGCATAATGCGGCGTCTGATCAGAGTCTACACTATTTGCAAATGTCCCATATGGGATCGTGGGTACAAATGGGTTAAATATTTGACGTTTTAGTTTCGGTTGTAAACAAGATTTATTTGTTTAACCCTTTCGGCGACGAAGTTCTTTGTTTATAGAGAGTCGACTTTGCAAACAGTTTGGATCCAGATCAGACGCCGCGTTACGCGGCGTCGGATCAGGATCTAAACTGTTTGACACGCGAAGCAATCTTTCTTAAGTCTAACTACCTTAAATCTAACTTTAAAACGTTCTTGCAGACAACAATATCGTAACGGTGAAAGGGTAAAACCTCACGATTAATTTGGCGCCGAAAGGGTAAACTTTGAATAAACTTTAACTTAGAATGATTTCTATTTTCCCACACAATCAATAAACTTCTGTGCCCATGTTGAATTTCAAAAAGTAAAATGCCGAGAAATACTCAAAATTTGCAAGTGTACTCCGCAGGGAAAGTATATATCCAGTGTGACCATACCACGTGGTATGTGACGTCATTTTTCGGTACCACTGTCAGCCAAAATGACAACAAATCCGCTCGATTCAACATTTGAAACACCTGTAAGTATTTTATTTTCCAGTCGATTTTAACAAAACATAGCCAATGCTATGGGGAAAATTGTCTTCTTTACAATGATGTTAATAGATTGTGAACTTTTGCCTGAAACCTGGACAACTCTCCAGAAAATGTAAAAAACACTGTGCGACCACGGCAAACCCTTCCAAAATATTGCCGAGAAATGAATGCAGTCGTTTATTACAGTTTGGTAATGCTAACCGGAGGTTCCGGCAATCATTTAAGATAACATAGTTAAAAAATAAAAAGTAGTAGGTCAAAATCCGACCACGGCAACCCATATAATTATATGATGACACGGCAATCCATATTATGGCAAACAACGTATCGATGTTCAAATAGCGGATGCTTTTTGACGATGTGGAAATGCTATGGGATAAAAACTGTCAAATAAAGGTACAGTGATCCCTCCCTACAACGGTCCTCCAAACAACGACTCCCTCCTTCAGAACCCTTGCCGCAGTTCCCAAAACAGGCCAGCTAGGTCTTACGTTTTTACTGCTGAAAAAATGTCGTTTGCTTAAAACTGTAGTCTGATGTCTTTCTCAAAGTTTTATAACGGACATTTTTATAGAAAAAACTAAATGACGAGTGACAATCAGCTTGAATCCAGATCAGACGTCGCGTTACGCGGTGTCTGTTCCGGATTTCAGCTCTTTGCAAATGGAAGCCGATTTCCCTCCGTAAAACGACTCCGTGCGAACAACGCAAACATTTTTGTCTCCCATTGGGTGTCGTTAGTAGGAACGATGTATATGCATTGTCAAATTTAGGAGTGACAAAGTAAAGGCTAGATTCCGCACAGTGCGATTCTTTCCATACTTATTTATTTCATTTATATGTGTGTCATCAAACACGCTATATGGCGTCACCTAGCACAGTCATGTTACTTTTCGCTCCAATCACATCGAGCAACACTCATCGCATGTTCAAATCAAATTTAAAGTTCTGTAATGGAAAGATATTGACGAATGAACGTGTATTGCACAAGTTTCACAACTCTTGCATCAATACCATGAGAGTTCTTCCTCCTTTTTACACTGTAGATAACCTCTGCTATACTGAAGCTTTACAATTCGGCAATAGTGCACGAGCGATGTTTGCTGCTGACAGGTTAAACATGTGTTCCGAGGAACATCTTTCTAGCTATTGGCAGCAATGCAATCCAATACAAATGTTTAAAAAACCCGTTTTATCACATATTAGAGCATTTAGTCATTTCTGGACTTAAGCATCTTTACCTTAAAAAGACGATCTAGGCTTTAGTTATTACGACAGTATTTCTGTTCTTATAGCCAGACATGAAATAGATAAATTGTCCTCGGAACAGACGATATCCAAGTTTCCAAAATGTCTTGGCACTTTCCGAATACCTCATTTCAGTCGTACTCACACAACTGAACCATTTCACAACTTCCAACCAGAGTTGAAATGAAATATTTTGTAGAGGGAATTTAGAATCTCGAACCAATTTGAAAAAATCCAACATGTGTTTCGAATGACCTTCCGCTTCCAAAGTGTTAATAGCGGTTGGTGTCAATTCAATAATTTCAGCAATTTCAGATTGTAAATCATCACATTTTGAAGTTCCTGAATCTGCCCATGAATCATGCTGTACAACATCGTCCGGTTCTGAAGTAATGTCATGTAAGGTTTCCATAAGACATACAGTGCATACTTTGTCCGGATTACTATTCCAACAGTTTTCAAGCTAAAACCTTTCTACTTGGCAAAGTGTTTGCACATACACCATAGATAAGTATGTGAATAGGATTTTGATCTGCTTTAATAGTTTACAAAATTACACTCAGTTGAACTAAGACAAATTTTGGCCAGTGGGGGCTTCATATTTGTCTTACAGACATAGCCTGTGAACAAGAGGGAATACTTACAGGTGTTTCAAATGTTGAATCGAGCGGATTTGTTGTCATTTTGGCTGACAGTGTCACATACCACGTGGTATGGTCACACTGATATCGCCACAATACATTGTTATAACTGACATGTATAGTTCTTATTTGTTTTCTTGAAAGGTCATCGGCAGAAACTATGGCATGTTAAAGGAGGATGTTTGTTTTTAAAATATATGTCTTTCTATAGCCAGCGAAACGATAGAATAGTTTGGTTTTACGGCACTGTGACACAAAATAGGTCATATAGCGCCGAATGAATGATGGTGGATGATGAGATGAGATGAAAATGATTTCACGAAAAGGACTCCGGCTTATCTCGTTCGTTGCCATGCAATGCATGGTATCAAATACGCCGACCTGTCTTCCTTTCAGTTATTGACAGAGGAGATAATCTCGGTCAAAAAACAAATATTTCCTATGACAATTAAGTCCAAAAACCATAACAATGTGGGAATGTCTCTGGCACCATAGAAACGAAGTTGCTATAGAAACAGTACTATACAAAAATTACATTTGCCTGGCTGCGAGTTCCAAGGTCTTCACTGTTTGACAAGGGATATATTTGAGTCGATGCTACATCACGTCATATAACTACATGGATGGCTTTGTATGCAAGACAAATATGATGTCACCGCCGGCCAAACAAAGTTTAAGTTCAACTGGCTGTACTTTTGTAAAAAAAAAATGCAGCAGATACAAATCATGTTCAGATGCACATCTATGGTATATGTACAAACTCTCTGTCAGGTTGTAAGGTTGTGGCTTAAAAACTGTGGGAGAAGTTAGTCGAACAAAGTATGTACTGTTTAATATGTTAGACGAACGAACGGACGAACTGACAGACGGACATACGAACGGACGTTCTAACGGGAGGATGCTTATATGGCTATTTTCTATTGTTTTCTTTTGGGTGGCTAGCCACACAAGCGACAATTTATTTTTGCTATAAATTGGGGAAAAAATGATCTGGAGGCTTACCTACCCCTAACCATATGTCCCACAACTGGCCAGGTTAATGTCACAAGAAATGGACAGGTTAATGTCACAAGAGACGGCTAGGTTAATGTTTTTCAATTATGGGGCTAAGAATTTTAGTCACATAAGTACCCTCCCGTAAGCACGGACGGACGGACAGACAGACAAAGTATAACAGTACATTCCCCCGCCTGCTCGTCGCGGGAGCATAAAACCTGCATGAAAACCGTGTTTGTTTTCAAAGCTCGACCTGTTTACAAAATCCAATGCTTACATGTTCGTGAGACAACACATTTCAAGTAAGTATTGTATAGTGTAGTTAATTTAGTTACACGTTTGCCTTCTTAACCCTTCTTTAATGTGATATCGGTTGCTTCGAAATGATTGTCTACACAACATGTAAAATTAAGATTCACGCCTTAATTGAAAAATACCTTAGAGATAAATATCATACAGTTTTGACCCTGGTTAGTTGCGTGAATCTGGAGCTGGATTCAGAATCGGACTTGACCTAAACCTGTTTGAAACTCCAGTAAAGTCGCTATCGGCAGACATAAGATTAATTAACAACAAACTAATTCTCTGTTGTAAATTGTTGTAAGGAGTTGGGAAGTAATTTACACTTGCACACGAATTACATCAATAATTCACAAGTCTGAGGTAGATAGCTACAGAATAGACGTATTCACACTATTATACTTAACATGACAAGACAGCCATAAACTTTAACGCAATAGAAAAATAATAAAATCAGCGTTACATGTATGTACAGTGGCGAAACGTTATCATTTTCCACTAAACGCGTTAAGGTTAACGCATTATGTCAATTGCAAACACTTTAGAGCCAGATCAATCGCGAAACGTCGTACGATAAAAACCTTCGTATGTCAAAACTTTTAAAATAACTTAATTCTGATAACTCCATCTAGTCCTGTCTCGTGACACAAGACAGGACTATTTGGAGAAATAAATAAAAATGAGAATATCTAGAATATAAGGTATCGTATGACGTTTCGTAAGACGGGCACCAGGAGTTCAATCAGCATCCGAACTGTATTTTGTTCAATTCAAACATAAGTGTTGCATTTTTCAAAACGCTGTCATGTTTTACGTTTTATTTCACTGCGTTTGGGTTCAGTTTCGTTTTTAGCTCGACTTTTCAAAGCAAAATATTACGCTGGTGCCGTGAGTGTCTGTGTCAGCGTTGAATTAGGTGTTGGTTAAAGTGTTCGGTTAAGTGTTTTGTAAGATAATATTTCTCAATAACTGTCGAAGTTATCCATTTTAAACTTAGAGTACTTGTTCAGTATCAGAATCAAATTCGCTGTAACAAGGCAGGTTTCGCTGGGATTTGTAATTCCAGAGTTTTTGCCGTTGTTTTTACTTAAAGAATTTGTAAATGAATTAGATATAATTCAATTAATATCACATGTATTCACTTGAAACTTTCACTACTAGTCTAGTATCAAATAGGAAATGCATCACTTAGTATCCTTAATGTGACTAGGAATTTACTTCTAATAGTTTTCCTCGATAATGTCTAAGGGTAATCACTTTAACTTTCAATACTTACTTGATAACTACCAAAAGAGACTATTGGCTATTGTATAAAGCTTGTGTTTGTTAATGGATATAATTGAGCCGTGCAATGAAATCCCAGCCTTATTGCATTTCAACATTGTACAGATCAAGCACCGTTGCTATCCAAAGCTCTGTATCTGAGTTTGGTCTACACTGTCAAATACCGTATATAATACAGCTACATAGAATGCTTTAGATGCATATAAGATTCAAACAGTGAAGATCAGGACCAAGCACCGCGTCTTTGACGCGGTGGTTGGTCTTGATCTACACTGTTTGCAATGCAATAAGGTATGTTTTCTCATGGCATGTCTCATATTTATTCTTATAGTCTTAAAACCAACTGCTTTCAGATATTGTCGTCTATAAAATCAGTGAAAAGATGTACATTTTGTACATGTATATGTTTCCTGCAGGGAAAACACCAGTTCTATATCTGTAAAAACGTCTGGAACAGTTGCAAAGCTTCACCAGAACTTTCAGTAATATTTGGTCTAAAACTGCTCAGGAACCATAATGAGAATGTTCTTAAACAAATTTGGAACGTTCTAGAACGATGAATGAGAGACATATCTGAAATAATATGTCCCTGACAACTATAGATGCAGAGGCGTATAGTAATTGTCTTGTCCGTGCATACGTCTATCCATGTGTGCGTACGATGTTTGAACGCGCAACTCCTATGTGAAAAAACCCGCATAAATCTGGTATAATAATAATGTTAATCATATTTTACCGTTTCGTCTAGCGTCATCATTACTAACTAGAATGCTTGGATACCTACGCAGTTGTTGCCTTGTCCAGTCCATCCATATTACCCAGCCTTCATTTGATATTGACCTTGACCTAATATATGCGTCAAAAACCTCTTTGTCACTTAACCGTGACACATTTCTTGATATGACAGTAAAGAAATTAACACAAGCTAAACAAAGCTGCCATAAGTTGATTATGAAAAACCCTAAAATTTCCCAATTTTCTATTTTTCAAGCGCAATTACAATGTACCTAAAGCATGTTGAAATTAAAGCAGAATGCGCCTTAATGTGCATTCTGCTTTATTTTCAGCCTGCTTTAAGCTGCCATCTGATAGGATAAAGATCCTAAGATTTCGGAAAGATCCGCAAAAATGGCAGCCCTGACTAAATTTTGCGTCGAATGATTAAAGATGAAGTCACATCTGAATGCATTGAAATAAAAATCCGGGAGAAACTGCGATTAAACGTGTGACCCTCGTGTTGCTAGGCGAGATTTTAAATACATCGTGAAAGCTCCTAAAATTTTAGAACCGATGGTGAAAATGCTTTAATTTTCTTGACAGCATAATTTTGTAACCTTTTCCTGTTAATTAGTTTTTAATTATTCGGAAAGGAAATAATTCCCCGGGGAATATCGATTGCAATAAAATAATCATATTATGGCCCTCTAATTATTAGTGCATTACTATTTGCAAATGTTATTACCGTCGAAACAAGACAACTCGAATTCGCCGACACGTATTTTTTCAGTTGATGCTCGCTTACTTTTATCATAAGTTTGAGATAAGATTAAGTTCGACTTCAGCGAACTAAATCACGTCTTTCTTCTAAAAAAGAATTCGAGTTAGCATAATGTGACTGTATTTGCATGTTTGAACTCCAAACAGGTATGCATAGAATCGTCTTCGATTGTTGGTTGTTAACTTTTTCTAGGTTTTGGCAAGCGGCGTGTGCATGAGTGTAGTGGACACAATCATTTCAGGGCTGCCAAATATTGATAATAAAAAATCCTTAGATTTCTAACTTTTATTTTTCATGCGCGAGTTTAGGAACATACCACTTAAAGCAGGTTGGATTGCCAAGTTACTGGCCAGGTTAATATCATAAGAGATGGCTAGGTTAATGTTTTGCACTTATGTGGCTAGTTTGTTTTGGCCACCAAAGGTTTTCCTTGGTGCGCCCGGACATGACTCCCCCGCCACACTTTATAGGAGGACAGAAAATTACGGATATGTTGTGATTATCGAAGTTATGATATTTATTGTGTTGACGTGTCTTATTAAATCTTTAAATAATTTTCATCAGAGAAAAACATATTTTTGGAAATAAACATGTCAACAGCGTGCACTATATCAAGAAAACAAGTTTATTACATTAAAACCTCTACAACGAAATCTAAGGGGAGATTAAAATTGTGTTTGTTTTCGGAGGAGGTTGTTGTAGGGAGGGACAATTAATACCCTTTGCAAACATCTTGAATCCAGATCAGACGCCGCGTAACGCGGCGTCTGATCTGGATTCAATTGTTTACGACTCGTTATTAAATTTTTTTTTTTTTCTGTCAAAATGTCTAATATGTAATTTTGAGAAAAATTGCAGCCGACTCTTTTAGTAAACGATTTTGCAGAAATGAAAGGGTAAAGACATGCGTGTCTTGTTAAGGGAACAGCGGCAAGTGTTGTTGTCCAAGGAGGGAATCGTTGTTCAGAGGACACTGTACATAACTCTTTAAATGCTATTGTGTCGTTTGCTTAAACTAATAGTTTGCAATTTAATGACATATTTATTGATTTTGATTTTGACTGTTCGAAGCATGACAAAAAGCTTCAATCATTACGCGGCGTCTGATCTCGATTCAAACTGTTTACAAATGTAAGCAAAATCTTAATTTTCCCTTCCTATAACGACTCCCTCCGAACAACATACACAATCTGTGTCTCCCACTGGGTGTCGTTAAGGAAAGGGAGTACTGTAAATTGTCGTCTGCTGTGTTTTCTCAAAGTTACATATATCAAGATCAGACGCCGTCTTACGTGGCGTGTGATCTTGATTCACGCTGTTTTCAAATTATAAGTCAAATTTAAATTTCCCCTCCCGATAATGACCTCCTCCGAATAACACACACAGTTTGTGTCTCTCATTGTGTGTCGTTGTAGAGTGGGAGCATTGTATCTTCTCATTGTGTTTGGTAGTGGTGGTGGTCGTGGGATGGGTTCAACGAACGATAGAGAGAAAGAAACACATAGATGATTTTGCTTGACCCAGCGTTCCGTCTAGTGCCTCTAATTGTCAATTACTACATTAGATGGAAGCCAAAAAAGAACATATAGACGTCGCAAACACATGGTGTCATTAACTTTTAGGGTTAGTAATGGGTTGTCATGTAAAAAGCCGGATACAGTAGAGACTATGGTAATAATTTTCCAAGAAAAGCGTCCAGCTGAAAAAGAAAAAAAATAGTGCAAACAGTTTGAAGACGCTGAGTAAATAGGTATCTGAATTGACTCCCAATTATTTTCTATTCAGGTTTTAAAACACCGTTAACCCATTTGTGCCCACGATCCCAAATATGGGACATAGGCAAATAGTGTAGACTCTGATCAGACGCCGCATTATGCGGCGTCTGGTCAGAGTCTACACTGTTTGCTGATAGGAATTTCAATAAAACCAAAATGATGATGAAAATTTTGACCAGGCATCCCTTTGATAAAAAATGGAAATATATAAACATGGAAGAAAACACTGGGCGCAAATTGGTTAATACCGAAAACATATTGAAGTGGATTTTGATTTCAGATCGTTTAACGCGTTCACTTCTAAAGGGTGAATTTGCAATCAGTTTGGATTCTGCTCAGAATCCGCATAACGCTGATTCTCGTCAGGATCAAAGCTGTTTGCCATTCATATCGAAATTCTTTCAGTCAAAACAGTCATACGGTGACTTTGCAAACAGATTGGATCCTGACCAGACCCCGCGTTACGGTGCCTCTGATCAGGATCAAAACTGTTCGACACTCGTATCGATATTTCTTCTGTCAAAAATGCTCTAAATCTGACTTGACAATATATTGCAGACGACACTATGATTGCAGACGATAATTATGCGGTGAGATTGTCAAGCAGCAGACGGCAAAACTTGGCAGTGAAAGGGTTAACATTTTCAACGTATACTTAACCCATATGTGTCCACGATCCCATGGGACATAGGCAAACAGTGTAGACTCTGATCAGACACCGCATAATGCGGCGTCTGATCAGAGTATACACTGTTTGCTGATAGGACTTTTAATATAAAACAAAATGAAAATTTTGACCAGGCATCCCTTTGATGAAAAAAATGGACTAATCCAATATATAAAGACTGACGAATCCACTAGGATCAAAAGGGTTAAACAGTCATCTCAACCTTTTCATCAACAAAATATGATTCAATACAGGTCATAAAAATCGAATTCTGAAGATTCAGTGTCTAGTCAATTTTTACTTAACCTTTTGAATCGCAATTATGCATAAAAGCGCGTTTGCAAGCAGTTTGGATCATGATCAGATCCAAATTCTTTGACACTCGTTTTGTTATTTCTTTAGTCAAACTGTCTTGTTTTTTATTTTACATTAAAACGACATTGCAGTCATTAAAATTGAAACAGACGACAATGAAACGGTGAAGCGCTAAAAATCTCACGAAACAATTGTTAGTGAAAGGGTTAAGAAACATGATACTATAGTGCCGAATAGTTCTCAGATCTGATGATGCGTATGCTATGGTTTCAACCCGTTTCTACGGATGAGAAAAAAAACACATGTGGTCCTCTCGTGTCCCTTATCAGTCAAAATGTCTCCAATTTAAGAAATTGAAACCACTTTATATGCAGACAATTTACATTAATGGCCCGTTCGGAGTCGTTTTCTTATGTTAAACACTAAACAGTACATGCTTGGTTATTTCCATTTAAATGGGGGTTCGGCTGCCAATTCGTTTTTATCCTGCATTATCATTGTCTGTTCAATTGAAGCTTTTCTGCTGCAATATATTCTTTTATTACACCTCGCTTTGAGTTACAATGTTAAATTCCCATAGACCTACAGTTAACATTTTGCATGTCTATACTGTCACTCTTTATGATATTCTTTTTGTGACGTCATTCTAAAGGACATTACCTTTTTACTACGTCCGAAAACGTACTGTCAGCCTTGACATGCCAATCGCTATTGGATACATTGGAACGTTTTAAAGAGTGGTAACTTATAATCAACTTTTGGCATTTTCTGTACAAGTTGCTTCCTTTTGTCCATTCCTTAACGATTTGCCATAATTTCGGAAGAGGATATTTGCCACCTAGACAATGTAAAGACGCTGTTTTTTCAATTTACTTATCATAACGTTCTTCTTTGTTTACTTGTAATATAATTATAAACAATGTGACGTCGTAAGACGGCGACATCATTTCCCGCGTTATGTACATGTCCGCGCTAAATTGGTGTTCACAACACATTTTATAAAAGACGAATAAAACGATTCCAAAGCCAGGGTTGATAAGCTCGGTGTAATAAAATAAATATTAGATGTCAGTTTGCGTGACATTCAAATTGTCAACCCTCGAAAACAAGAATGTCACCCTCGGCTACGCCTCGGGGTGACATGCTGTTTCTCGGGTTGACAATTTGAATGTCACGCAAAATGCCATCTAATATTTATATACTGTTGTCAGGGCTGCCATAAGTTGACATGAAAAACCCTAAGATTTCAACTTTGCATTTTTCAAGTGCGATTTTACTAATCGTACCTTTACCCCATGCATAGCCTATTTCTAGTTTTGTTGACACGTGACTACTTAAAGCAGACTGGAAGTAAAGCAGAATGCGCTTTAAGGCGCATTCTGCTTTACGTTCAGCCTGCTTTAAGCTACCATGTACTATAATAGTAAAAATCCGAAGATTTAGGAAAAATCCGGATAAATATACGTATACATGTAGTTGATGAATCGAAATAGCCTGAAAATAATTAACAAATGTGTGTCCGTTGCCTTAGGTTCCTTTAAATCATTAAATAATTCTTACTGGACTTATTTAATCAGTGGCGAAAAACATTAGTTCACATTTTAGCGAAAAGAATTGCAACGCAAACGGAACAAAATAAAATTTGGTAATGCTTAGACCCTACACTATACTGTATATACATACATGTCCGGCTAAAAAAGATTAATAAAAAAATAAAAATGTTTTGGTCTACTGTAGTGCTAGATCTGGGGTTTTTTTTAGCCGGACACCTATGACACTTTAGGAGCCGTCTGTTCTGGGTCTACACTGTTTGCAATTTTAATTAGTACAATGTATAGGTAAAGGCTTTGTTTATTATAGTGTCACCCCTATTGAAAGGGCCAGCCAGTTTGGCTTATGAGACACCTATCCTTTTTGCGCGCGCAGTACCTCCCGAATCCCTTCTGTTATTGCCGGGCGCCTGGCAGAGATGGGCCTATGGTAACCATTCGTTTAAGGTGGTTCGACAGCGGGCGGCCCGCATCTCGAGTTCCGGAAATGCTGATGACTTTTACCTGATCTTTGCGGCACGTGCTTATAGTAGAAAATTTAGATAAAGAAAAGTTTGATCTGCTTCAGTGTCTTCTCTGTTAGTGCAGTTGGTACGGTGATTGACTTGCAATCTAAGGGTTCTAGGTTCGATTCCCACTCGCTTCAAAAGTTTTTTTTAATAAATTGTCCGATTTTAGTAACTAGTCAATTCATAACGCGGTGATCAAAGGACAGGCTATGTTTAGTCACGTAATAATGAATAATATCAGATGCAAGTATAGTCAAGTGACAGCTAAATTTGTGAAGATTTATAGCCTATATGACAGATGGCAGCTTAACACAGGACAAAAGTAATGCTAAAAGATAGATCCTAAAGGAGCTTTTACGCATTACTTGTGTTATGCATTAAGCAGTCACTTGCCTTTAAATATCTACAGGCTACCGTATTCATTGGTTCCTTATTACAGGTTTGACGTATGGTATTATTTAGAGCTGACGGCATTTTAAAGTTGAACTCAAGGGAGGTTACTCGTTTTGTGTAAACATTTGTCAGAATTTCAGGAAATCATGTATAAAATGTAAATTCTACTGTAGATTTTCATGAAATTTTTGTGACTATTAGAATTAAGTTATATCTATCTAATAAGAGTAAAATTAGTGTATGTTAAACAGCTAGATTTTTTGTAATTTGACTTTTTCAGAATTTGACTTTTTAAAATATTGATATATTGATACTTTTGTTTGCCCAATATCTTATAGTCTATGTACTGTTTACTTGAATGTACAGAAATTATTGAGTTATACCATTTTATAAAGAAAATATTCCTGTTTATTAAAAAAGGAGCTTTTCTCGACAAAAGGTCCTGTCAGAAAAAAACGGCACTGTAATTTTTTTTTATTTGAACGATTTTTCACTCTCCATATGGTATATTTCAATTTAATCAAGGTTTCAAAGAATTCTGACACAGAATAAGCTGACCCGCGAACCACCTTAACTAGCTGGCGGCTCACCAACCGGCCACATCAGTCCCAACCCCGTATCCGGCTCCGGGATTCGAACCTTCGACCTCCCGCTTCCGAGGCGGACGCCCTAACCACTAGGCCACGGTTGCGGTTATATTTTAAACATGTATATGGTGTTGGAAGAGTTAACTATTAATACTCGTCTATACAAAACGCTTTTTAATAGGAATTCCTTTCTGTAGACATTTCAATGAGCTAATAGGGTCAGTTACCAAACTATATGTAATTTACGTTTACGCTTATGGATCTAAGTAAAAAATAACCTAAAATCCTATACACAGTATGATTTTAGTACAGGCATAGGGCTTTTAGCTTCAGGGATACTCCCTGCACCTATAAACCTACGTTCTACTATTGTCATTAATATTTCCGTAATTCAAGCTCTTAGAATACATGTATCTTAAATGTGTAAACTGTTGTCAATAAGATAAATGTGTAGACTGACTTTACACCATTCTTTCTGAATAGCAATTGCCAAGACAACATAAGAAAAGAAGGAAGAACGAATTTGCATAATCGATGTAAAAGTAAATCGTGTAAATCGTGTAAAAGCTGTGTTTTCAAATGTCTGAGGACACGATGAAGAAATCACGTCATTGATAAAAACGCTGTCGCCACTGTTCTAGTGAATAAATGCATTAAAGCCCTTTGACTCTAAATGACGCCAAAAAGCGCATTTGCAAAATGTTTGGATCCTAATCAGACGTCGCGTTACGCGGCGTCTTATCAGGATCCAAACTATTTGACACTCGTATCGATATGTTTTAACTCATACTACATTGAATCTTACTTTGCAAACAACAAAATAAAAGCAGACGGCAATATGAAACGATGAAGGGGTAAAAAAAATCACGATTAATTTGGCAGTGAAAGAGTTAAGGCATTCAGTAGTATATACCATTGTCTTCTGATTATATGATTATTTGTTATGTAAGAAATTGAATTAACCTCTTTTGTCAAACTCGACTATGCTGATATTCGTAAAAAATATTACGAAGTTTTAATGGGCTCCAAAATAGTGTATGCTTGTATTGATGCTTGCAATCTAATTTAAATAGTTTGTTATAATTGTGGAACATTTTTTTGTAATTACGCAAGTTTTAGTACTATAAGTGATAATTTATTACTCATTCGGTAATACTTGAATGTCAGTCGTCTGTTGTGCGTCGTCCGTCCTCAACAATTTAAAGTGTTTACAAAGGTAACAAATGTTATCCAATCTTTTTCAAATTTGCTCAGATTGCATGTTACCATAAGATCTCGGATAAGTTTTATTATGGTTGAAATCGCACCAATAAAGGCTTGTTTCTCTTCTTGTTGCTCATTATTTTTCTTGTCGCTTTTTATTCTTCTTGTGGCTTATTCTATTTCTTGTTGCTTTTTATTTTTCTTGTCGCTTTTTTCTTCTTGTGGCTGATTTCCCTTCTTGTGGCTTTTAGTATTTCTTTTGGCTTTTTATTTTTCTTGTGGCTCATTTCACTTTTTGTGGCTTTTTGTTTTTCTTGTGGCTAATTTCACTTCTTGTGACTTATTTTCTTCTTGTGGCTATTTATTCTTATTGTGGCTTTTTGGTTTTCTTGTTGCTTTTTGTTTATTATTGTGGCTTATTTCCTTTCTTGTGGCTTATTTGCCCTTCTCGTGGCTTTATATTTCTTCTTGAGGCTTATTGTTTCTACTTGTGGCTTATTGTTTCTTCTTAACACATTTATATCAAACTGACGAGCCATAGTTCAACGAAGTCTCCGTGGCTCAGTAGTGAACGAGTCGAACTAGCATGTCGTAGGTAGCAGGTTCAAACTACACAGCGTGCAATTTTTTTTCTGAACGACTTTTTTTCATAGATTCGTTTCTTTTATATTAATAAGGAACAGATTAAAGCATGCTGAAAAGAAAATGTAAAATTCTGCATTTAGAAGGTTTCCTTCTTGTTGTCATCATGCGCCAACACTAATATAATGCTATGCGCGACTTGGTTATTTCTTGGTTAGATCCAGATACGCGGCGAATGGACAGGGTCAAACCTTTTTTGCCAGTCATATTTTACTTTTCTTAAGTTTTGAAAGTATAAAATTGATTATGTGTTTTTTCCGCAGATACTGTTTTTGCACCAGACGGCAATTCAGCATGATTAGGGTAAACAGCAACCTGCATGACATTTTCATAAAACGCTTCAAATATCAAGAAGGAGCAGAAGCATGAAAAACCATTTCTAGAACTATCAGCCACTGTTAAGAAATACATTTGGTAAAGGGTGATTTACAAATTAGAAACAAAAACACCAACGACACCGCAAATAACAGGTCATTTCTACAAACGTGTATTTTCTGAGAGGAAAAGTTAGAAAATTATTTTTTAGCGGAAAATGTTAGAGTGATTCTTAGAATGATTCAGAATAACAGTATTTCTTCAAATTGTTACAAACTCAGTCAAATTTTGGACTTTTAACCCCATACGAACGCTAGGTTGTTAAAATTGAATGTTTCACACCAAAGAACACTCTATGGTGTGACCACTTGTTACGAGGGGCATTTGAAAAGTACAGATAATTGAGCGATAACTTTTCATTGAATAGTCGGATTTTATAAAAGTGAACATTTTCTGAAAGATCAACCTTTCAGCGAGACATTCATAGTATATATGTTTTAACAAATTTGAGCATTTCTGTTTTATGTGTATTCAAGCAAAACATGGTTTTAGCTATTGACCGAAATTCCTCTTGATTGCGTGAGGTATAATTGCGTTGTGTTGGAAGCATGTGTATTTCAGAGCGCATTTTTCAAGTTTCGTTCAGGCTGATTGAAAAAATATATTATTTGAAAAATGGTTAACAGTAATCACCCATCCTTGTTCACGACATAAATCAGGGATTATTTTAGAATGTGTTGTCTTTATTTTGTTCTTATCAACAACACGAAATATTATATCTTAACTGGGGTGGATTTCTGTGGTGTGTTCAATTATCCCTCTAAATGTTAAGAAAGATCCGCGCAGTAAGTACACTCGTAATCCATGGTAGATCTGAAAATAGACGAAGAACGGTCATTTAGTATTAACTAGCCTCTTCAAGAAACAGCACATACGTATTGCAAGACGCAGTACAGAAATGCTGCCATAAATCGACCAAATTTGCAATCTGTAGATCATTTTAGCCAACACTGTCAGATATCCCTAACACATGTAGTTATTTGCCATCAATCCAGTGAAAAACAATTACATTTTAAAGCGACTCGCAACCAGATGGTGCATTAAAAATAGTAATTTGTAAATATGTGTCAAACGCTTATATAAATGGTAAAGAATTAGTTTAGGATAAGAAATTCTGTTTAAAAAAAATGTATTTCAATAAAAAAAAATATTGGTCGCTGGTGGGATTCGAACCCGGGGCCCGGCATTGGCGGACAGAAGGCAAAATAGGGGAAACCGCTTAGACCAATTGACCACGGAACTATCCGTTTACTTCGGATCGATTTAACGTATTTCAATGTGTAGCGATCGGAAGTGCATACAACTTCGTAATTCGGCTCGTGTTTATGTCTGACCCCGTGTAGAGAAGCAACAACAACAACTATACCGTTAGCTAACGCTATGGAAAAACGATGGAAAATATCTAAAAAACTAAGATTCGGTGACGATTCATGAGACGTTTTTTGGACTGATCATATTTGTTTAATGTCAAAAGCCAAATAATGCCACAAATTTGCTTTTATTTGAGTATTTTATTTTATTTTGACAAGAACACCATCCGGTTGCGAGTCCCTTTAAAATGTATATAATGCACATATTTGGCCAATTTGTGCAAACTCGGCACACGTTGGTGGTGATCGGGCAGACTAAACGCTCAAAATTCACGGACCAATCGACGTTTGTAACAGAAGAGACTTGTTTGCGACAGGCAGAAATTAGTTCTGATTCGGTACAATTAAATGTTTAATACTTATGTGTAGAAATAATTGTGTAATAGACGTATTTCTTACCTGGTCTGACTTTGTTTACATCAATTCACTATGGATTCCGAATCACTTTGGGCCAATATCCGGTGTACGATGTATACCAGTGAGTTTAGATCCAGATCAGACGCTGACCTGGATCCAAACTATTTGCACAAGTATGTAAGTGTTTACAGCATGGTGGCGAAAGGGTCAAATGTACGATTCTTTAAATCGCGCTTGAAAAATTGGAAATCTTAGGATTTTTATGAGCAACTTATGGTAGCCCTTTTATTATCGTCTTAAAACAGTAGTAGAGAACTGTTACAGAATAAAAAACATATAGCAGTCGAAAGGTTACATATAAAATTGGTGCAATCTTATCAAAACTCCTAAATCGTATTGCCAATCCTTTTAAGTCTTGTACTGTAAAACCTCTCTATTACGACCACTAAAAACAATGCCAATAAACTATATAAAAGTCAGGTGACAGCTTAAAGCAAGATGACAGCAAAACAGAAAGCTCCTTCAGGAGCTTTCTGTTTTACTGTCGCCTTGCTTTAAGGATTAAGGAGTCACATGTCGTAAACACCTATAATAACTTATGCCACTGATGCAGTGGTAATAATAGAAAGTGTTAACTGTATATATTTATACGGAAGGCTATGGAACAGGGGCCCGTTTCATAAAACTTCTTACGCAAAAACGGTCGTAAGTCAAACATTTGATATACATTTAATTTCTGATTTCTCTATATAATCCTATCTTGTGACATCTTTTTGGAATCGTCTTAAAAAGACGATTCCAAAGAGATGTCACAAGACATGACTAGATGGAGAAATAACTAATAAATGAGAGTTTTATAATCTGACTTACGACAACATTTGTCGTATGAAGTTTTATGAAACGGGCCCCTGCTCTCCGGATAGGGATCCACACCTGGTTGTTCAAAAATTCAGGGCTGTCATTAGTTGATTTTGAAAAGTGCTAAGATTTTCAAATTATCTATTTTTCAAGCGGGAATACTTAAAGCAGGATGAGAGTAAAGTAGAATGCACCTAAAGGCGCATTCTGTTTCACTTTCATCCTACTTTCAGCTACAATCTGTAAGGATAAAAATCCGAAGATTTCGGAAAAATCCGGAGAAATGGCAGCCCTGAAGATTAGGATTGATTGAAGAAACGTCCATGTAAAAGTCAAACACATTCATCTTAATTAGGCGCTGTGTATTATCTGAACAATGCTGTCGATAAGGATAACATTACCCCAGTATTCCCGAGTCCCTGATCAGACAAGACGCCCCCAAGTTTGGAAATTTGAACCACTCTATATGCGGAGAAATTTATATTTAGGATATTGACCTGCTACTGTGGAGCTGGGTTATAATGCAAACTTTTCTTGCTGATTTGCATTTAATTGAATTTCAGTATTCTGGAGTCTATTTCGGTTGTTATTAATCAGTGTTGAAAGTTATTAGTTCTGTTTGAAATACAGCTATAACGCCTTTAAATGCTACAACTGAGCTCTCTCTCTCTCCACAACAACATCCAAATGTAGATAAAATGTGTGTGTGTGTTGTTCAGAGGAAGTTGTTATAGGGAATGACTATTTATACCATTAGAGTACATTTGCAACAGTTTGAACCAAGATCAGAAGCCGCATAACGCGGCATCTGATCTGGGTTCAAACTGTTTGTCACTCATCTTTATGTTTCCTCTGTCAATACGTTCAATATGAAAGTTTGAGAAAAACGGCAAAAAAACATTTTCAAGAAGATGATATTGTAGCAGAGAAAGAGTTAAGACATAATGGTCTGGTTTAGGGAACAGAAGCAAGCAGTGTTGTAGGGAGGGAATCATTGTTCAGACGGCTATTGTAGAATAAATGAATGGTGGTTTATGGTCAATCAACACAAAAGGGTCATTTAGAGCCGAGAGGGCCATTGCAGAGAGGTATCACTGTACAGTGGAGAATCTGTTATTCTTTCCCAATAAACGCGTTTACGCTAAAACTATTATTTGCAGTGCAAACAGTTTGGAGCCAGATCAGACGCCGGGTAACCCGGCGTCTGATCAGGCTCCAAACTGTTTGCCACCAAGATAAACAAGAATTATCAGAATTGTCCAAAGGTTGTTTTTTTCTACGGTTTAGTGCTTTGCGTTTGCGTACGTTTGCGTTTAAACGGGAAAGAATAACAGATTCTCCACTGTACCTAGATGTTCGTAAATATTATTTAAACCATATTACCCTATAGTCGCTTGTTTTGAAAACAAGTGACTTCTAAAAGCAGGTTGAAGTATAGGAGAATGCGCCAATGAGCATTCTGCTTTACTTGCAGCCTACTTTAAGCTACTACATGTACAGTGGAGAATCTGTTATTCTTTCCCGTTTAAACGCAAACGCAAAGCCCTAAAACGTAGAAAAGAACAACTGTTTGACAATTCTGATAATTCTTGTTTATCTTGGTGGCAAACAGTTTGGAGCCTGATCAGACGCCGGGTTACCCGGCGTCTGATCTGGCTCCAAACTGTTTGCACTGCAAATAATAGTTTTAGCGTAAATGCGTTTATTGGGAAAGAATAACAGATTCTCCACTGTATCTACATAGATCTAGAAAATATTTCTTATGCTGAATATTCATGACTATATGAAGTGGAATTGTTTCTTTATTGGAGGAATACATTAGAGGCATAAAAAGGTGTATTTATTGGGTAATGGGTTAACATCGGAGTAAGTACACAGTAAGTACAGTAATTACTCTGAGGTTTTCAAAATGAGACTTAATGTCACAGACAGGGAGCATGGACAATACAGTTAACCCATTACACCATAAATATGCATTTGCACGCCTTTATAAATTCATTCCTCCACTGAAGAAAATAGTTCCATTTCATACAGTCATGAATAATAAATATTATATATTATAAGAAATATTTTTTTATCCTAGAAGATGATAGCTTAAAGCAGACAAAAAGTAACCAGAATGCACCTAGAGGCGCATTCTGCTTTACTTTCAACCTAGTTTAACCCATTACCCAATTTCATGTTTCTAGCTTTAAAGAAAGATGATCACTTAAAGCAGGTTTAAAATGAAGCAGAATGCACCTTCAGGTGCATTCTGCTTTAATTTCAACCTGCTTTAAGCTTTAATCTGCCAGGATATATAAAATATTTCTTATGATACATATTCATGACTGTATAAAAGGGATTTTTTTCTTCAGTGGAGGAATATATTATATGCGTAAAAAGGCATATTTATGGGGTAATGGGTTAAGCGGTCATCTGTATTTAAAACTAGAACCAGGCTATTGGGTAATGGGTTAACATATAATTTGCAGTCCAGCTAGTGTTAAGGTTTGGGTCTGTAAATTGTGCCACTAGCAGTAATTCTACCAGTATTTTTTTCTGATGTTTCTGTCAATAAAATATCATCAGATTCAAACAGTGTAGATTGAGATGAGATGCGGATTTATTCAGCATTCCATCTTAATATACACTGTTTGGAATACATGTAGTTATCACAAATTGATTTCTTTGTTTGTTTGGTTTTTTTGTTAACGACTGTTATTGTCATCTAAGGGTTGATTGGCTGCCCCAGAGAGAGGGGAGGGGTACAGAGAACCTGGGTGCGATGCCCTACTCTTATTACCAAAAGAGTTCTCTGGTTCTTTTGAATGCCCAGTGTAAAGCACTGATACATCGAACCTAGGTTTATAAAAGTCAGAAGGGCTTGGTCCGATGGGGGATCAACTCACAACCCCTGTCACAAATTGGTTGACAGTGTGCTAAAGTCTAAGTGAATAAATGATGAACACACAAGTATTTGCATAAAAATATTTATTGATACAGTAAATTCCTTTAATAATATGAAACAATAATTAATTCAAACACCTTTATTAATATGAAACAATAATTAATTCAAATTCCTTTATTAATATGAAACAATAATTAATTTAATTTCTTTATTAATCATGAAACAATAAATAATTAGTTTAATTTCCTTTATTAATACGAAACAATAATTATTTTAAATTCCTTTATCAATATGAAATAATAATTAATTTAAATTCCTTTATTAATATGAAACAATAATTATTTTAAATTCCTTTATTAATATGAAATAATAATTAATTTAAATTCCTTTATTAATATGAAACAATAATTAATCCACAATTAACCCTTTCACTCTCAATAACACTAAAAACCCTGATTTACAAACAGTTTAGATCCTGATCAGAAGCCGGGATCACGCGGCGTCTTATCAGGAACCAAACTGTTTGACACTCGTATCAATATCTTTTAAGTCATACTGCATTGAATCTTACTTTGAAAGGATCTTGCATACAATACAATTGAAACGTTGAAGGGGTAACGGAAAATTTGGTAGTGAAAGGGTTAACCAAGTGTTTGCTCCACACTGTCAAATATTGTATATATTACCCTGTAGATGGGTCTGAATGCAGCCGGTGTAAATCATCACCAGTTGTCGCATAAAAAATCCACATTGTTTGGAATGCAATAAGTCCTGGGATCTAATGGCATGACTCAATTCATCAAATAAATATATATATGTACATTTTTAACCCAGCACCAGCTTAATTGAACACCTATCCTGCTTAACTAGAAATTGTCATACTCAGCAAAATTTTCTATTTCAATCCTGACTTTGTATATTTCTAGTTAAAGGAAAATCAACCCACGTGTCAAACATTTTTGGATCCAGATCAATTTATAAGTTATTTGGCAGCAGAATGATCTGATCTGGATCAAAACAGTTTGCAGTATGAATGTATTTTTGAGAAAAATGCATTTCATCCCTGTATTACCATATCACAAATAACTTTAGTCCAAGTTAGTTGCACACAATTTTCCACTATACATTCTATACATAAAAACAAATTCAAACAACATGACTTCTGTCAAAATGGTCTGAGCCCAATTTCATGTTCACATCACAAAATATGAGGATGAATAACACACTGAACCCTAGCGACGAGTATACTTGTCATAAAAAATTCATACACCTATCAAGAGTACACATGTCCTATGCAAACAGTGTAGACCCTGATCGGAGGGCTTCTTAAGGAGCCCTCTGATCAGGGTCTACACTGTTTGTCATATTGTACAATATTGTTAAAAAACCAACCTTATTTTTAAAATTTGGACTAAATTTAATTGAAAACTGGAATTGTTCATTTAAAGCTTCAGGGGCGAATGAGTTAAAACAAAAGTGATTGTCAGACAACTCAAATCTAGTAGCAGATTTTGACCAGAGACTTTCTTTCCACAGTCATATAGGCAATCTGTACACTAAAAATGAAGATGATTGGCCAATGAAAACAAAGGTTTGTGTATGGTAACAAAAACTCTGTTTTAGTGACAGAACATTTGGCATGTGACATATTGACCTCGAATTTATGCAATGTAATCCAAGTACTGGTAACTCCTAGTCAAAAGCAACATGTACACTAATCTAGGAAAAGATTGGCCAATGCGCAACAATTGGATTATTTGGAATGGAGCATTAGGCCTTTGACCTAAAATGCAATCCCAAGCAACCAACCTTTACTTTGAATAAGGAGATACTTGGCCCTTTAGAACTTAAGTTATTGTCCGGAAATGGAGGTCAAACAGTACGACAGACAAACAGACAGACAGACAGCATAAAAACGATATGTTTCCCCCACTAATGTGGGGCAGACATAATGAGAGTCAAGTCATGCAAAGCACTGTTAGGTTAAAAGTAGGCACTGAATAGGACATGGAGGATCTAACATGAGTACTCATTAATTATCATTTTTAATAAAAGAGTTGACTAAAATAATATGACACCAGCAATGGCAAGTGTTATCTTTATTTCTGTCAACAAGTTAATTATAAATGATAAATAATGAGCACGAATGTGAGACTCTATTTATCACATAAACATTTTAAAACCCTGTTATGTCAACTGAATCCATAGTTTGTAGTCTCTCCAACATATGCATTTTCCGCCAAAAGTTGACATTGTTTATGGTAACATCATGGCAAATGACGTTGTTTGTCATCCCACGTCTTGCAGGGCTTGTGGACGAACAGGTTGGGCCGGAGCCCAAAATTGATATTTCACTGATTTAATTGAAGGCTTTATTACACTGCCAGATGTTGTTTTATGTGATATATCTAGCAATGAAAATAGGTGACTACTTAAAACAGGTTGAAAGTAAAGCAGAATGCGCCTTAAGGTGCATTCTGCTTTACATTCAGCCTGCTTTAAGCTATCATGTGATTGAATATAGAAACTAGAACGGCTATCACTAAAGGTGATAAATACCCCCACTATACAGCACTCTGTCACACTCTGCAGACGTTTTCAATAAAGTTTTACAATAAGGTCAAAGGTGTAAGCCAATGTCAAAATGACTTAAAAATGGTATATGATACTCTGCAACTCCTGAGTAACATTTATGCCAAGTATCAAGTAAATCAGGTTGAAAATGAAAGAGGAGTTGGCCGTACAAGATTTTGCCTGCCAATTTTAAAACCAATTTGAAAGCCAAAGGTCAAGGTCACAGATATTTGAAATGTGTGTCCTGCAAATCTACTACTCCTGAGTAACATTTATGCCAAGTATCAAGTGAATCAGGTTGAAAGTGAAGGAGGAGTTGAAAGTAAAAGATTTTGGCAGCCAATTTCAAGGCCAAAGGTCAAGGTCACAGAGACCTGAAATTTGTGTCTTGCACATCTACTACTCCTGAGTAACATTTATGCCAAGTATCAAGTGAATCAGGTTGAAAGTGAAGGAGGAGTTCAAAGTACAAGATTTTGCCTGCCAATTTCAAGACCAATTTCAAGGCCAAAGGTCAAGGTTAAGGTCACAGAGACCTGAAATTTGTGTCTTGCACATCTACTACTCCTGAGTAACATTTATGCCAAGTATCAAGTGAATCGGATTGAAAATGAAGAAGGAGTTCAAAGTACAATATTTTGCCTGCCAATTTCAAGACCAATATCAAGGCCAAAGGTCGAGGTCAAGGTCATAGAGACCTGAAATTTGTGTCTTGCACATCTACTACACTTGAGTAACATTTATGCCAAGTATCAAATGAATTGGGTTGAAACTGAAGGAGGAGGTGAAAGTACAAGATTTTGCAGACAGACCGACCGACAGGCTGATTCCAGTATACCCCACTCAAACTCTGTTTGTGGGGGTATAAATATTCCCTATAATATGTATTCATGACTGACTAAATTGGAACTATTTTCTTCAGTGGAGGAATAAATCACATTTGCTAAAAGGCGCTTCTTTGGGGGAAAGGGTTAAATACTTTTCAGCAATTATTGCAAAAATGCCTAAACTCGGCCAGTTTAGTCAACCACAACCAATTTCTCCTGAACACCGTGGTGAGTACAGCTTGGAGCTGTTTTAAACTATGCTGGTAATTTCAGTGCTAGAAATTCCTCCTTTCTTGCGAAGTATTCATTCAACTTCATTTCAGCATACCTGAAATTAACAACAAATAATTCAGAGATTCTTAGCATCGAGTGACATGCTATACTTTACTGGAGCCAAAATAGTTGACCCTCTGATCTTCATTCCGTACATTTAACTCTTTCAACACTAAGTAATCCTTGTGGGTTATTATGTTACCTTGTGGATATTTTTAGTTACAAAAACATGAACAAGTCTACTTGGAATTTCTGGGTAGTTTAATAAATGCTGGTCTAAATTAGAAAACAGTGTAGACCCTGGTCAGAGGGCTCCTATAGGAGCCCTCTGACCTGGATCTACACTGTTTGCATGGAATAAGTGTATTTTAAACAGGTAAATGGTGTTGAAAGAGTTAACCCATTACCCTATAGCCTGTGTCTAGTTTTGAAGACAGGCAACAACTTAAAACAGGTTGAAAGAAAAGCAAAATGTGCCATATGGTGCATTCTGCTTTACTTTCAGCCTGCTTTAAACTACCAACTGCTAGAATATAGCAAACATATCTTATGATTCAGGATTGTATAAAGTGTAACTATTTTCTAAAGTGGAGGAATAATTTGAAGGCATAAAAAGGCATATTTATAGGGTAATGGGTTAATGTGGCACACACCATTGGAAGAAGAAGACAGAACAGAACAGAATATATTTTTTTCAAACTTATACAAAAGTACATCATATTAAAACATAAGTAACAATACCACATATTATGTCACAATGATTCAGTGTTTAAAGATATCACATGACCAAGCTTGGGTGGTAACACCTACCCCCGTATATAGTTTGAGTCAAAGCATGCAGAGCATGCACTAACAGTGGTAGCGTATAGGCAAAAAATCATTCAGGCGTCTCAAGTGAGGCCCGCACCTAATATTTGATAGCTTGGTTAGTAAATCCCATAGAAAAACCTATTGATATCTATTATGTAAGGGTCTCTATTCAAAGCTGAGCCATTGCCTGAAGACTTTTCTCATGCTGTATACTGGTATATACCTGTATTTTGACACCAACTAAAGAATGGGGGGTGAATCAATGAAAGGACTGGCTGGATGTCTTTAAAGAAATAAAGCATGATCAAGGGAGACAACTTGTTACAAACTTTGAATTATATGATAATCTGATACATTCCCCTACTACACTTCATAACACTGTTTCATATAAAGGCCTATGCCTTAAGGACAGTTACTGAGTGCTGATCCAAATTCCAATTAACCCATAAATACACCTTTTTATACCTTTAATTCATTCCTCCACAGAACAAAATTGTACCATTTGTTAGTGATAAATATTTATCCTGAGAATAATCTTTGGTATACCCTACTAGAGGATAGCTTAAAGCTGTCTTCAAACTAGAAACAGGCTCAGGCCTACCATTTCTCCTGATTTTTCCTAAATCTCCGGATGTTTCCTAATTTCTCCGGATCTCCAAATTTTTCTGAAATCTCCGGATTTTATTCAAAATCTTCCAGAAAAAAATTCCATGGCATAAATTTACCCAATCCTCCATTCAGTGTGGCAGACAGCATCTGCTCGGACTTTTAAATAAGAGGAAAGCAATCAAGGTCTTCCGAATGCTATTTTGATTGGTACTTTAACATATCGGCTTATTAATTCATGGGTGAAAGTTGGCAAAACTGAAAATACTGAAAACTTTGCTGGGGGCTAGGGGGCCGCTAGGGCCCCCAGTGGGTCCAGGGCAAGGCCCTGGCCGGGGGATCAGGGGGCCGGAGGCCCCCGGAAGCTCCTGGGTTTTAAGCATTTTGAAGGTCTGAAACTGTTGGAAAATTGTTTGAAAATGACAAGCAATGGAAAAATATAAAAATAATTTTCTTGGTCATAAGCATTAATATTTTGAAAAATAAATCTTAATTTTGATTTTATTTAACAAAAGATGGAAATTGCTTTCAGCAAACTGTTATACTCCAAAGTAAATGATAAGCACTTTGCTTTTACAATTATCATTGTAAGGTTACAAAAATATGGTTCTAGTTAGGTCCATGTATGAGTTAGATCCAAGGGACAAAAATATGAGATGGTATTTAGGTTTTCTATCATTATACTGTTTTATAAAGCTGTATGTATAAGAGTTTGTATCACTGACACTTAAAAATTATGACATGTATTACTAGATCCAATACAAAACATTTAGAACATACTCTATTTCCAGTCAAGCATTACCATAAAAACTGACTCTGGTTGTATAAGCTTTTGCAAGGATACTGTACATATCCTTAAATGGGGAACATTCTGATATTAGTCTACACTGTTCGTACAGGATAGATGTACATATAATTCATAACTGGCCCTTGCTTTCAGTTAACAGTTTAGAGTATTCAAATAAATCATTGTTGTCAGTACTTTTCAGTTGAATATAGTTAAACTATCGTACATAGTCACAGAAAACACCCAGTCCTGTTTTGACACCTATATTTCATTTATACAGACAAGTACATAGGTGCAGGATTATATATATGAAGGGGCAGGGGCAGGGGCTGACCACATACCCCCGCCTCATAAAATGATTTTTTTAAAAATGGCATGGGACTTGGGTTACCCTATAAATATATTTAAGAAATATTTTTTCATTATTATGGGTACAGGCCATTCTAAAGTTTTGTACATTTAAAGGCATGACATTTGAGAGGGGTGGGGATAGGCATTTCACTTATCCTAATGAAAATACCTCCCTCTCTCTGCTCAACGGATTTACTCATATAAAGTAAATAACTTACCTCTGTGCCATGTCTACTTTATTTGATTGATAAATGGTTTCTTGATAAACGATTTCTAACCGTGATCTGTGTGTGAGTTTATTTTAGCTCTCATTTTCATGTTCAATTTGCTTTCAGAAAGTTAAAACTAATTAAGTGGCACAAAATTTAAAGCAGTAGGCTATGATGGGAGAGGGAAGCCTTCCCATAGTTGATGGACCAAGAGGCCTCCCTAAAAATGATTTTAGTGGTTCAATTTTATACATTTTGATTTTTCTAAACTGTTTCAAAGCTGTGATGCTAAACTAAATTTTAATCTTGGGTTACCCAAATCAGATAAATATTTCTTTACTTAATAAATTAAATGGTTACTATCAATTACTTTAATGATAAGAATTCTATTAAAATACCTTTTCAATACTTTATAGCCATAGAAAAACGGATTGTTTAACAGTCCAATAATATGTAATGTGAAAAATTAAAAAAGGTGACATTAATACTTCAGTAACTGAGTAAGCTACTTGTTTTATAATAAAATCGGATTTTCAGCCGAATTTCCTATTCAATCTCCTAATTTCGTATAGTTCGCGTTTCTTTAAAGTTAACCATTCAGCTGCATTTGACAGATACGCCGGTAATTTTAAATTCGCGAAAACTGGTGACAAAATGAGCTAATTGCATTTTGATGCACCAACGATAAAACACGAAGCGTTCCGCGTGATATAGTTTAGCGTCTGGTAATCGGATGATTCATAAAACAATGAGCGCCTAGTAAGACAGAGATTTTAGATTTTTCCAAAAGAAGTTTTTCGTACCGCTACGGAAAATTATCGGCAACAAGATCAAAATCACAAACAGCCCCCTCATAAATTTGCTTACCTCTTTTTTAAGCAAGCCTGTCATATTATTGAAATCAATTACGGAAAAATTTGGTCAGAGATTGGTTTCCGTGTTTTCAGCGCTGTCCGCGTGCGTGTAGCAAACCTAATTCGGCAACCAGTCCAATTTGTTTTGGTTCACTCGGATTTAGCCGTCACCGTTATAGTACGACGAACGATAACATTGGCGAACATTGACACCGTAATTTCAACTAATTTGACAGCTCTCGAAATCACCTTCGATTTTGTTTTTATCAATCTTACTCGGCAAAGACATCATCTAACCCCCCCCCCCCCCCGAATTTCTCAACGGATTTACATGTTCTGGAAAAATGACCCTCGGCAATTTCGGAAATACGGAATTCCGTCACAATACGGAAAACTTTCACCCATGTTAATTGGATTAGCAGCTTGATCACAACCAATCAAACATGTAATTGCATCTGATTACAGATGCATAACGGTTTTCAAACATTGGTAAACTTGACCTACATAGCGACATCTTCAATATCCAAATAAGAAACTCAGATACTTAAAATGGTGTTTTGCATTGGTTCCGATTCGACGGCAGAAGAAGCAGATATGGCCTATACTTTATTTAAGACACTTTTGGTTCTCGCATATTGCAGAGTGGCCAGGGTGTGGTTCACACTTCCTTTATGACCCGACTGGTTCTTGCATAGCGATAATGTAATGGGATAGTGGAGGTAAACAGCTAGATTTTGCCAATATACACATTTTGCTGCATTTTTGCTCTTGGGTATAGCAAGAATTGCTATACCCAAGAGCAAAAATGCAGCAAAATGATGTCTTCAAATATTTTTAATTGTTTTTCTCATTTTAAAATTAAGGTAAAGTGTCACGTAATTAAGGCAGGACTTATATTGACGACCTGCTAAAAGTGTCTCGCTATGAGTAAATTTTATGAATATTATAAACTTAATAGTCATAGTGGCCTGAAATGTGCAAAATTTAGATGTTAGACTTAGATGTACTATAACTTTTTTAATCCTTAAGCAAACAGTACAGGTCCTTGTCACAGAACTCATCAACAAGGTGTTTGAGTGGGGTCTATGCTACTAAAATGAGTAAGTATTTGCAACTATGGAGAAAACAGTTGAGTTGCCCCAAGCAGTATTTATGTTAATTATAATAAAGTTTATATTGTGATTCTGTGTAGGTCTTTTTTTATATAAAGATCATGGTTGTAATGTGACATATATTTGAAAAAATGGTTTTAAAAAAACAAGAGAGCACAAATAACAATTTTCGATTTCCAAGGCCACTTTTTGGATTCACACTTTCAGAAGCGGGATTCTGAAAATCACGCTTTGAAATCAAAAAAATTGGGAAACCTTAAGATTCTTTTTAAAAATTATGGTAGGCCTGCAGGCTATGTGGTAATGGGTCAACACATTACCCCATAGCCTGTTTCTAGTTTTGAATACAGGCGTTCATTTGAGGCATGTTGAAAGTAAAGCAGAATGTGCCTAAGGCACATTCTGCTTTACTTTTGGCCTGCTTTAAGCTATCATCTGCAAGAATATAGAAAATGTTTCTTATGAGTCATGACAGATATGAATGACTGTATTAAGTGGCACTTTTTTTTCAGTGGATGCATAAATTAAAAGGCGTAATAAGAAAATTTTTGAAATGCACACAGTACATATAATAGGTCCTTCAGGGGGCATTAAACATGGAACACTCATGGCATCTCGCTACGCAGTTTATAAAAGCAACATCCTATACAAAATTACAGCTCAATATGTGAAAGTGTGTGGCAAAAAAATGGAAAAAACAATGTATTTCTAATATTTTACCTTAAAAGGGGGCATAACTCTTGCAAAACTCCTAATTTGCAGTGAGACAAACAAACAACTTCTCAGAACTTATTCTAGACCCCAATCATCTGCATATGCAACAAATATCAATATACATGTATTAGTAAAAGTAAAATAGCAAGTAACTTACTCTAGAAATCCAAAGTCTATGATAGACACCTTGGCCTGGACCAAACCCCAAAGTCCCCAGAATAGATGAGCAGCCTGGAAAAATAAAATTTCACAAAATGACACACAATGACATACAGTCGAACTTCGATATCTCGAACTCGTTTAACTCGAACTATCCGATAATTAGACACATGAACTGCATTATTTCATGTTCGGTTAAGTCGAACATACTCGTATTTCAAAGTTATAACGTGGCTTAGCCATGTTTTAACTTTGAAATACGGATATGTTCGACATAACCGAGTTTGAGATATCTAAGTTCGACTGTAATTGAATTCATGCAACCACAGCTGTAAATGTTGACAACTTTTTACCTTAACCCTTTCCTACCTAAAAAACCTCAACTGGACAATTCTAGTTTTAATTTAGTCTAGTCCATATTTTACTTTTTAGGGTTGATTTTTTTACAATATATATCAAAAAGCAAACAGTGTAGACCCTGATCAGAGGGCTCGATAAGGAGCCCTCTGATCAGGGTCTAAACTGTTTGCATAGGATTTGCATAAGTGTACTCCTCACATGTACACTGTTTGCAAATGACACATATGTGAGTGACAAGGATTCAAAGATTTAAGAAGACACATTTTATATGAACTGTATAGCCCATTATAAGAGACCCTAATTGGTGTTCAATACCCTAAAGAAAAAGAAAATCACATCATTTTCAGTGCAGTTCATGAATACATTAACGAAGCTAAAAGGTCTGAATCCAGTACATAATGGGGTTTCCTGATTTCTGGGCCAATATAAACATATTTCACTCTTTCACTGTCATAAGGACTGTTAGTATACTGTCTAACAGTCACTGCCACGATATTGTTTGGCAGTGATAATTTTACCTGTGCGTCCTTAGTCCTATACTCATTAAATTTGCCAGGGACTCATTATTTGAAAATTTGTGAGTCCCATGGACCCATAGCTTTTCCGGCCTCTGTTAACCAATTACTCCATATTACACAATTTTATGCCTTTAATGTATTCTTCAACTGAAGTGAATAGTTCCACTTATATCATATGCAACTTCAAATATATTTTCTATATCCTTGCAAATGGTAGCTTAAAGCAGGTTGAAACTAAAGCAGAATGTGCCTTAATTAATTAACCTGCTTTAAGTGGTCAACTGTCTTCAAAACTAGAAATAAGTAATGGGATATTGGGTTAATTTTTCACCTCAAGGACTCAATGTAAGTCTCAAGGACTCATTGTTTAACAGAATGTGCATCCAGAGGACTCATTCATCTGATTTCTAAAACTATCTCTGGTTGGGTCAACTATTTTGCCCTTTTTTCTATTAACCCATTACCCCATAATACACCTTTTAACACCTTAAATTTATTTCTTCACAGAAGAAAATATTTATACATTTAGGACCATTAGTGTACCGTAAGAAATATTTTCCTTATTAAAGTACATGGCAGCTTAAAGCAGGCTAAAAGCAAAAAAGAATGCTCCTCAAGTGGCAACTGCTTTACTTTCAACCTGCTTTAAATTGTCACAGGTCTTCAGAACTAGAAACTGGCTATGGGGTAATCGGTTAAATTTGTAATCTCATGTCGGTTTCTTTGTTTTTACACTTAGTACGTATCAGCATGAGTGTTAAATTGCTTGGATCCTGATCAGAAGGCCTTGCTGAACAAAGTCTGATCGGGCTCCAAAAAACTGTTTGCTAATTCAAGTGTTACAGGGCTTGGCAGGGAAACACTTAATAAAGGGAGACAATTCTAATGACTGAAAAAATATTTACAGTTGCCTCCCTTATACCCTAGATTTATTTACGGAAGGAACAGAGACTGTAGAATGATACTATTTCAAATGTATCCATTATTTATGCCATATGACTCCATTAACCTTGATTAATTAACTAAACCATGTTTGTCCTTTGATTACCATGATGTATCTTTTTATTTTATTTTTTCTCTCTCTCTCTCTGTCTTTCTTTCTCTCTCTCTCCAGATCTCACTAGCTCTTGTTTCTAAAATACATGTAGTTACAGTATATGCCTTTGTTTTATGTACAGTTAGTTCAGTGAAATTGTTTACGTACTGGTATTTATACAGTTCTACTTAGACACAACAGCCCTATTAACCCTTTTACCTGATAGCCTATTTCTAGTATTGAATATAGGTGACCACTTAAAGCAGGTTGAAAGTAAAGCAGAATGCGCCTAAGGCGCATTCTGCTTTTCTTTCAGCTTGCTTTAAGCTTCCATGTGCTAGAATATAGAAAATGTTCCCTATACTATATATTCATGACGGATTAAATTGGAACTATTTTCTTGAGCGGAGGAATAAACTGAATACGCTAAAAGGCGTTTCTATTGGGGAAAGGGTTAATAATGATTCCTCCTTTCAACAACACTTGTGGATATTCCCTAAACAATACAATTATGTTCAATCCTTTTATGGCTTACTGACAGAGACTGACTGACAGAGAGACAGATGAACTGACAGAGAGAGATAGACTGACCGACAGAGAGGTTAACCTATCGATAGAGACACAGACTGGCTGACAGAGAGACAGATGGACTGACTGAAAGAGAGACAGACTGACAGACAGAGAGGTTAACTGACTGATAGAGAGAAAGACTGGCTGACAGAGAGATAGATGGACTGACTGACAGAGAGAAAGACCGACTGACTGAGAGAGAGACAGACTGACTGATAGAGAGAAAGACAGACTGACTGACTGACAGCAGACTATAAGACAGAATGACTGACAGAAAGAAAGAGAGACAAACAGACAGACTATAGAGCTGATATATTTCTCCTATAGTACATAATATTACAGTAAAACCTCTATATATAAGACCACTAAAAAGAAGGCTAATGGATATATAAAATACAGCTGACAGCTTAAAGCAAGCTGACAGTACAACACGGGAGCTTTCTGTTTTACTGTCACCTTGCTTTAAGCAGTCACCTGCCTTAAACACCTTATAAATAACAAATGTCAATGGCCATTATAGAGAGGTTTTACTGTTTACAAATTTCTCACCAAAGCAAATTTGTTAGTTTTTACATAACATTCCTCTAGGTCCCTGTCTGTAACTTGAGATGACGTATTTTCCAGGTAGTATCGAAGCCACTTCATTTGGTGGGCTCGGTCAGGATAAAGTTTGAAGTCTATGTCGTCCACACCTGTTGAGACATGCACCCTACAGTCAACCTAGTGATAACCCATTACCCTATAGCCTTTTTCCACCTTTGAACATAGGTGACTATTTAAAACAGGTTGAAAGTAAAGCAGAATGCGCCTTAAGGCGCATTCTGCTTTTCTTTCAGCCTGCTTTAAGCTACCATCTGCTAGAATATATATAGAAAAGATTTCTTATGACACATATTGATGATGTATAATCTGGAGCTACTTTCTCTAGTGAAGGGTTAAGTTAAAGGCATAAAGAGGCATATTTATTGGGTAATGGGTTAAACTACTACTCAAAAGAGGGCCTTCTTTTAATCTTATGTACAGGTGGTTGCTTAAAGCAGGATAAAAATAATGCAGAAAGGCTGTGATTACATTAGAGATCAGAATGGTGGGTCCTGGGAAATGACCCAAGGGGCCTTTTAACCCATTAAGTCATATTGACTCATATTGACGCATTGTGCAATATTCTCATACTGACTCATTTCGACACACTTTAATCCACTAACTTTTATTTAGATAAGCATTGATAATTGTTTATCGCTTATGAGTTAATGGGTTAAGTACTGTTTCAGGCATAGATCAGCAACTGGGTAGACCCACTGACCTTCCACAAGCCAGCTGGAAGGCTTCCCAATATGAAAAATCTGAATGCCCAGACCGAGATTCGAACCTACAGCAAGCCTGTAAGGACTCATAGTTTCTTGACAAATGAATCCTTGTCAAACTTAATGAGTAAAGGACTGGGAAGGTCCTGTATTTTTGTTTTGCATTAAGCAGTCACCTGCCCACACTACTTCAATTAAAGGTTTGTTTATACAACATTGACTTAGTACAAGGTCAAATATGAAGACAGACAAAAACGACAACTCTCGATCTTGGTTTTTCTTTAACCCATCTGTGCCCATGATCCCATATAAGGGACACAGTGTTCTGCCAAGGCCCCGATTCCACGATTTTCTCGCGGAAAAATTAGAAATGTCGCCCGTAATTTTGTCTAAGTGCGACAATTGTTGAGGCGAAATTCGTTGGGCCGAATCAGTAAAAGCAGTGTAATTATAACGTTAAGCAGAATATTATGATAACCCGTGCTCAAGCAGCAACTAGACTGGATTGGTTAATTCCGATCACGCGGCTTGCACATTATGTCTTTTCCCGTAAATCTCCTTGTGAAGAGCTAAATCACGGCTACTGCGTCTTCTAGAAAGAAAACAGAGCTCGCAAATTTTGAGTTGTTCGTCTTTATAAAGCAACAAAATTCAAGATAAGATGTGCGGAATAGGACACTTAAAAGTACCGAGGCGAACGAGTACTAACGAGAGCGTCATTACTCCTTCAATATGGTAATCGGCATAAATAAGATCGAACGGAAGTTCCTGAAAAGTTGGCTGCATGACTATTCGTACTTAGAATATAACAAGACAGGATTACCTGTAAAATTTGCATTAAACAGCAAAAGAATAATTCCTTTACTGACAAAAACACAAACTTTTGAACCACAACTTTAAATCCAAATGCGACAGTTCCGATCATAAACAAAGCGTTGAGGCCGAATTAATGCATGGTCTGATGAAGTAATGTGTTGAGACAGGTACCAATTTTTTTTGTAGAGTAGGTTAGTGATAAAATCATTTGTCTCATCAATTTCAAAAATGTCTCCTACTTTTGAGGGCTGGTGAGACAATTGTCCCCACATTTTATCAACCTTGGCAGAACACTGGGGACATAGGCAAACAGTTTAGACTCTGATCAGATGCCGCATTATGCTTGCTGATAGGAATTTCAATAAGTAAGCTATGCCATGTTCTGTAAGTTATGTTTAATTTTTTCTTTTCTTACCTGCATACTCAGCAAAATGATTTCCAAGCTCAAAGTGTTCATAGTTGTACATGGCATATTCATGATCAATAAATGTCACTTTTCCTGCAAAAAAATAATAATATTCAGTCGAACTTCAATATCTCGTACTCGGTTAAATCAAACATACCCGTATTTCAAAGTTAAAACGTGGCTTAGCAACGTTTTAACTTTGAAATATGGGTATGTTAGACTTAACCGAGCATGAAATAATGCAGTTCATGTGTGGAACTATCAGATAGTTCAAGTTAAGCAAGTTTGAGATATCCAAGTTCGACAGTAGATGTAATTGTTAACCAAAACGGTAAACTTTTCTTAAAGTATCATTGTTAACCAATTTTGTAAAATGTTTTTGTTAAAAACTCAGTGACTTATTTGTGAATGAATTAAGTGAAATTTAGTTGTCGACCAATTTAGTCGACCAGCCCAGTAAAATTCCTTTTAATCATATCAGTCAACTATTTATTAAGGTACTCAACCCAGTAAAAATTATTTTAACTAACTCAGCAAAATTCCTTATTAAATAATTTAATCAGTAAAAACATATTTTACTCAACTTGGTAAAACTCCAGTAAACTGGTGCTGAAATGAGCGAGAAAACATTTGATTTGTTCAGTTTACTCCCTCTTATCTAGAGCCCTGATTAACCCATTACCCCATAGCCTGTTTCTAGTATTGAACATAGTTGACCACTTCAAGCAGGTTGAAAGTAAAGCAGAATGTGCCTTAAGGCACATTCTGCTTTACTTTCAGCCTGCTTAAAGTGGATACCTGTCTTTAAAACCAGGAACTGGCTATTGGATAATGGGTTAATATCTAGAAGTAACTGTGTAGAGCTATCTTAAGTTTTGTTAAGGAGTTGCTCCCCCTGGAATGAAAAACATCTTAGATTTAATTTTAATTTAGTACCTGCTAGGGTATAGAAAATATTTCTTATTTTACGTATTCATGATTGTATAAATTGGAAGTTTTTTCTTTGGTGGAGGAATTGATTAAAAGGGTAGAAAGGCGTATTTATGGGGTAATGGATTAATAATGACTGTATGGTTACCATGGTTACCTTTTTCTTCATCATAGATGATGTTTTTCAGCAAGAGATCATTATGACAGAATACTACGGGGGAGTTCAAGGCCTCTAGGTGAGATCGGAGCTCTTTTACTTCCTGTGCAAGGATTTCCTTGGGTTTTATTTTTTCAACAAATCTGAAAAACAAGAGACCCAGAGGGTCACATTTCGCTCACCTAGGACACTGTACCATAGAATCTGACTGGGCAAGACAACATTTTGATATAGCTATGACCCAGGTGCCATAATTTGATCTTGGTAGAGGACCACAATGCGAAGCTACAAGTCAGATATTAATGATCTTGGCCTTACAGTTTAAGAGAGGAAGATTTTTAAAGGTTTTCCTATAAAAACTGATAAGCCCCTGGGTGGGGCCAATTTTGGCCCGGGGGTCATAATTTGAACACACTTGGTAGAGAACCACAAGGCAAAGCTATATGTCAAATATTAAGAATCTGGGCCTTACAGTCTCAGAGTGGAAGATTTTTAAAGGTTTTCCTATATAAGTCTATGTAAAACTGATAAGCCCCGGGGCGAAGCCAAATTTGATCAAGGGGTCATAATTTGAACAATCTTGGTAGAGGACCACAAGGCAAAGCTATATGTCCAATATTGAAGATCTAGGCCATACAGTTTAAGAGAAGAAGATTTTTAAAGGTTTTCCTATACAAGTCTATGTAAAACTGATAAGCCCCGGGGTGGGGCCAATTTTGACCCAGGGGTTATAATTTGAAGAAGTTTGGTAGAGGACTTTAAGGCAAAGCTACATGTCAAATATAAATGATCTAGGCCTTACAGTTTCAGAGAAGAAGATTTTTAAAGGTTTTCCTATGAAAAACTGATAAGCCCGAGGGCGGGGCCATTTTTGGCCCGGGGTCATAATTTGAACAATCTTAGTAGAGGACCACAAGGCAAAGCTATATGTCAAATATTAAAGATCTGGGCCTTACAGTTTCAGAGAAGAAGATTTTTAAAGGTTTTCCTATATAAGTCTATGTAAAACTGATAAGCCCCAGGGCGGGCCGATTTTGACCCGGGGGTCATAATTTGAACAATCTTGGTAGAGGACCATATGGCAAAGCTACATGTCAAATATTAATGATCTAGGCCATACAGTTTCTGAGGAGAAGATTGTTAAAGGTTTTCCTAAGAAAAACTGATAAGCCCCAGGGCGGGCCATTTTTGGCCCCAGGGTCAAACTTTGAACAATCTTGGTAGAAGATCATAAGGTAATGATACATACCAAATATCAAAGGTCTGGGCCTTTGGGTTTCTGAGAAGAAGATTTTTTAAGATTTTCTTATGCATTAAAAGTTGTCTATAGGGTCATGTTAGAAAATCTGGTACAGCAAGGGGAATAACTCTAGCCAAAATCTTTGAACGAGATTTCGTTCCCCCTTGTCACTGATGCTTCTGACAAAGTTTGGTTGAAATATGTTCAGTGGTTTCTGAGGAGATGTTGTTTGAAAATGTGAACGGACGACGGACGATGGACGCCAGACACCGGACGACGGACGGAATGGGATCACAATAGCTCATCCTGAGCCTTCGGCTCAGGTGAGCTAAAAACAGAGCACTTAACATTCCACAGAACTAGATGTCTTGTTGTGCTTAACTCTTTCAACACCACAGACCTGTTTAAACATATACTTGTTGCGCTTAACTCTTTCAACACCATAGACCTGTTTAAAAATATACTCATAACATTTGCAAATGGTGTAGACCAAGATCAGAGGGGTCCTAAAGGAGCCCTCTGATCAGGGACTACACTGTGTCCTAATGTGGAGCAATATTTATTTAACTACCCAGAATTCTAAGTAGACTGGTTCATGGTTTGGTAACTAAAATATCCAGAAAGGGAACATAATGACCCACAAGAGTTAATTTGTGTTGAAAGTGTTTCCATTCCTCAATGACTCTGGGAGCACAATATAGTCCAGCGGATAAGTGTCAAAAAATGACACAATCGTGCATTTTATGATAAAAGCATGAAACTTGGTACACTGGTACTAGACATTATGAGAAACATTTTAAAGATTGGAGGCATTCTGGATCTGTCCTGTGTCGACCATGGCGGCCATTTTAAAAATGGCCGCCAATTAGAACAGTTTTCTGCAGTCTAGTGGCAATGTGTCTCAGTTTTATCATACTTCAACAGGGCTAAATCACTAAAAGCAGCTACAAGTATGATTACTTATTATAGAAAAGCAATATAAAAATATTTTGGAATTATATATGGGCCATTTAAGGTCATTTAAATCATCAATACACTCCCCCCCTCCTCCAAAAAAAATAAAAAAATATTCAAAACACAGAATTTTAAGTACAGTGGAGAAACCATTATTCTTTCCAATAAAGATGTTTATGCTTAACCATTTTGTCCATTGCAAACAGTTTGGATCCAGATCAGACGGGTTACCTGGTGACTGATCAGGCTCTAAACTGTTTGCCGCTCAAATATAAATAAATCGTCAGAATTTTAATGAAGTTGACATTTTCTACATTTCATTGCACTATTGTATTTGTATTTATTTTCCTTAAAATGAAAAGAATATCCTCTTTTCCACTGTATAACAATTTTAAAAGCTTAATGACTTTCATACTATCAGGTGCATTTTGGGGGATTTATTGTCTTCATTTATTGTGAGACACCAAATTTGGCACTGTGGATCAGCATTTTTTGCGCTCACAACCACCGCATTTGCTGAGTAATGTACAGGGAACGTTTTCTTTCTCATATCTACATCTTCTTCAACAGCATATGTGATAACAGCGCGGTATGCTGAACCAACAGGTGGCAGATTCACATATATTATATACTTCAAACTCGGCCGAATCATAATTTAATGTTCAACCAAATTCTACTGGATCTTGAAGTTGTGGTGCTTTCAGCAAGCTCTGATCCCATCTGTGGCCAGGCTGGTACCCCACACTTAGGAGATGTTGATAGAGAGCATCCTGTGTTGGCGATATATGTTCAGTACTCCTGCCTTTTTGGGCAAAGACCATATGTCTGGCCATGTTAACATTGTTTTCAGAGCTTTCACACACATCAATACGACGTACCTGATGTGACACACAGTCTGATCAAGCTGTTTGTTTTCCTATACCACCAAAACATGATGTTAGTGTCACTGTCACAACCTGTTAGCGCATGAACATAAGGAACCGAGCTTGTCACGTCCTAGAATCTGTGTCATTGACTTAATGTCCAAGTAGTAGAACCATTTCTCCATTTCAAAGGCAACACACCGCTGTTAACATCCGATCTTGTGAGCAAGCCTGCTTGCACAACATTTTCTGTGTCAACAGTTCTGAGTAAGATATTTTGGCAACCTTGTTTGGTCTCATCTGCGGCATGAAACAACATCGTTGTATCCGTTTCCTTGTGTTTAGAAGGAAATAACGATTCAGCGTCAAATGTCTATCAACAACGCAGCTTCCCCATGAGTAATGACAACGAACTATGCCAGGACATTGTTCTTCTATCACTTGTTCACTGAAGAAATTAAATATTTCTGTTTTATTACCGTCTTCCTGCAGGAATTGATGCCAGTTTCCGGAAAACCTGTTGTTTCCCTCGATCCTAATTCCTAAGCCCATTCCCCTTTTTATGTGTTTCCGCTTTAGACTCAGATTTGTAAACATCAAAACTACATTGCCACGGCTGACAGAATCTGACAATTGTCTTTGTATGTTTTTCATGAACTCAAGTGCATACTCATTGAATGGATGTATTAGGCTTGATTGCGTTGGCAATTTCCGCACCATCAATGGATTCCATGCCCATTCCAGATGCTATGCTATCAGCATCATCACTTTCTGGTACCAGAGTTCTAGGCATTGGAGAAGGTCTGCATTTTTCACAATCTCATTTCACTGCAGTCTGAGAGTGACGGTGGAAAACATGGGGTTTAATGTTGGTAACATCTGGTAAAACGAAGAGTCAGTGCCACGTATTTGACAAGCAATACATGTACAAGTATATTGTATTGAAAATAAACTACAATAACATATATGGACTTCAGCTGCTCCTGGTGCGTGGTTTTTCCTTCTGTGGTCGAGATCTGAACAAGGGAAGGTTGTTCTTTGCGGTATCCGGTCATCAACTGCAGCAGTGCGATCTACCAGACGATTCTTAAAGAATTTGTTGCATTGATTTTCACCCAGCTGTTTCATCCTGCGAACTTACTCCCGCTGCGTCTAACACCTTTCGCGTATCGAGCACCAAAAGATCAACACTGTTTTGTAAGAAAGGATTGCCCATACTGCTCAGCGTCATACAGATTCTACATATTCTTGAGAAACAGTGCTCCTGAAAATAACAGTTGGTTGTCATATAGTTTACGATTTAGTGTCACACAACGGCTTTGATGATTCAGTCATTTATAATGGAAAAGTAAGGACAATTGGGGTTATTGTTCCATTAACACAAAATTCATTTACGACATGCGAGTATGGAATAGTAGTCTAGTAGAGCAAACCCCAGTGGCAAGTCACACCTGTTGGAGACAGAGTTAATTGTGCTGACCTAGAACAGAGCTATCCATGAAGACAACTTCCTTGTGTAAGTTGAGGCACTGTTCCAAACAGATAGAATGTTTATTTCACGCTTTTGGTCACTTCAACTACTAGAATGCCAGAGCAGAATCCATACATCTGCCGGACATGATGGCTCTTCCAGACAAACATCCGGAAGAAATTTTCAGCTTTTTGTATGGGAAAGTTTACAGTCATGAATTAACTGAATTTCTTACTGGATTGGTCAAGATGGAATCATCATCTGCATCACATTTATGTCACTACGAGGATAAACCAGACAGGTCTTATCAATAACATTAATGAATACTAACCCTTACCGGGCACCTAACCTTAGGTTTACACAAAAATTCATGTTTGTGACATTGACATCTTCCTGTTTCTGTGTTTTCCCTTTGGACTTGAGTTATGAATGTTACCCTAAGCTTCCTTGGTATCCTTTACTTTTAAGGGCCATGGTGGCCGCTTGTTCGAGGTCAGTTGCACATTAGCCTCTCAACTCATAGATGTGGGTTTGAATCAGGCTTAGGACACTTTATTTCAAGATAGTGTTGAAGGAATATCCGCCGTAGTGTGAGAAAATCACGCAGCCAGGAGCAGCTGAAGTCCATATACGTTATTGTAGTTTATTTAGTGAAATGAGATTGTGCAAAAGGCAGACCTTCTCCAATGCCTAGATCTCTGGTACCAGAAAGTGATTATGCTGATAACATAACATCTGGAATGGACATGGTCACCATTGATGGTGCGGAAATTGCCAACGCAATCAAGTCTTATACATCAATTTAATGAGTATGCACTTGAGTTCATGAACAACATACGGAGACATTTGTCAGATTCCGTTTGCCGTGGTGATGTAGTTTTGATGTTTACAAATCTGAGTCTAAAGCACACGCACATAAAATGAGGGGAAAGGGCGCACGAATTAGGATCGAGGTAAACAAAAGGCTGACCGGAAACTGGCATCAATTCCTACAGGAAGACGGTAATAAATCAGAACTATTTAATCTCCTCAGTGAACAAGTGATAGAAGAACAATTTCCTGGCATAGTTGTCAACTTGTCATTACTCATGGGGAAGCTGCGTTGTTGAGAGACATGTGATGCTGAATCGTTATTTCCTTCTAAACACAAGGAAACGGATACAACAATGTTACTTCATGCCGCAGATGGGACCAAACAATATTGCCTAAATATCTTACTCAGAACTCTTGACTGTTGCCTTTGAAATGGAGAAATGGTTCTACTACTTGGACATTAAGTCAATGGCACAGACTCTAGGACGTGACAAGCTCGCTTCCTGATGTCCATGCGCTAACAGGATGTGACAGTGACATTAAGATCATGTTTTGGTGGTATAGGAAAACAAACAGCTTGATTAGACTGTGTGTCACACCAGGTACGTTGTATTGATGTGTGAAAGCTCTGATATGGAAGGCCGGTGCGCCATGCTAAATGCTAAATGCGAATTGCTTAATGCGAAATGCTAAATGCGAATTGCGAAATGCTATTTAAGTACAAAACTCTATTAGGGGTGTTTAATGCTAAATGCTATTTGTAAAATGCCAAATGTTAAATGCTGATTGCGAATGCGTTTTGGGAAATGTCATTTGCGGATTGCAAAAATGCTAAATGCGAATTGCAAAAATGCTATTCGCAATCCATAATGCCAATTGCGAATAGCTGTACTAAGACCAAACAAAAATACCTCGGTTTCCGGTACCCAAACCGACCCTAGTTTTTTTTAACACAATCATATAATGATGATATATTTAACTTTTCTGATGGAGTATTTTATATAATTATATTCAAATTGTTATTAATTTAATTGATAGGCCCCAAAACCAAATTTACCTTAAACATTGAAATCTGGTATGATTGTTAACCAATATTGGGATACCAAACCGGCAAAGTAGTGGCTTATATATGATAGGTGGAATTAATAATATTTTGTAATGTGTTGTATGTTTGTCAAATATGTCAATAAAATGTGTTGTCTGCCTGTTGAATATGTCAACGGTTAATTTCGAAAAATGAAAAAAAAAAGTTTAGGATCGGAGGGAAAAACTAGGGTCGGTCGGGTTACCGAAAACAACATATTATGGGTTTTTTTTTGTTTGGCCTTACTACAGCACTTCGCATTTGGCATTTAGGAATTTGCGAATAGCATGTTTTGCAATTCGCATTTATCATTTTTGCAATTAGCAAATGGCATTTCGCAAAACGCATTTCGCAATCAGCATTTAGCATTTTAAGAGTTTTGTATTAAACTAGCATTTCGCAATTCGCATTTAGCATTTCGCATATAGCAATTCGCATTTAGCATTTAGCATGGCGCACCGGCCTTCCATACTCTGAAAACAATGTTAACATGGCCAGACTGATGGTCTTCGCCTAGTCCACTAGTTATGTGTACAGTAAAAGACAGCGAGCTATTTTTAGACTTCAAGCGCTGCCCTCACAGTACACAGGCATTAACACTTAAAGTTGGGAGATATGTTCTGTCTATTTAATTAAAACCCCAACGGATTTTGTTGGGCATCAAATTTCTCAAAAAGTAAGTCATTATTTTCAAAAGTAAGACTACCAACAGATTCAGGATGCAAAAATACACCAACCTAGTACCCAAACAAATCTTTAAAACACTTTATTTGACTTTTAATCCAGAGATTTAAATCTGTGTGTATCATCTCTGTGTATATAGCTTGTACTAGCTGCCATGGAAATAACATTAAAACAACCTCTGCTAGAGTATTTTGAAAAGTTTAAAATTAGATGAATAGCAACCCGAAGCTTAATTTGAGGTCAGAAATTGTTCTCAAAATGACTTTTAGCAATAATTGTGTGATTTTAACTAGTAAATGTGACTCAATCTGTGATTTTAAGAAAGGAGGCAAAACTAAATGTCCTCCCTGTTTTGGGGTTATTGCCATGAGACCCTGAGGACGGCACCCGTCAAAAATTATCTTGTCGTCACAGGGGTTCATTGATGAGACTAGTGTTCGCCCAAAAAGGCAGGAGTACTGAACATAGTTATACCGCCAATACAGGATGCTCTCTATCAACATCTCCTAAGTTTGGGGTACCAGTCTGGCCACAGATGGGATCATAGCTTGCTGAAAGCACCACAACTTTAAGATCAAGCAAACTTTGGTTGAACAGTAAATAATGATTCGGCCGAGTTGGGACTAATATGGATAAATCTGCCACCTGCCGGTTCAGAATACCACACTGTTATCATATATGCTGTTGAAGAAGATGTAGATATGCGAAAGAAAACGTTCCCTGTACATTACTCAGCAAATGCGGTGGTTATGAGCGCAAAAAATGCTGATCCACTGTGCCAAATTTGGTGTCTCACAAATGAAGACAATAAATCCCCCAAAATCCATCTGATAGTATGAAAGTCATTAAGCTTTGAACAATTTTATATAGTGGAAAAGAAGATATTCTTTTCATTGAAAGGAAAATAAATACAATTACAATAGTGCAATGAAATGGAAAGAATAATGGTTCTCCACTGTACTTCAAATTCTGTGTTTTGATATTTTTAGAAAATTTTTGAGATGGGGGGGGGGGGGGTGTATTGAGGATTTAAATTACCTTAAATGGCCCATATATAAATCCAAAATATTTTTATATTGCTTTACTATAATAAGTCATCATACTTGTAGCTGCTTTTAGTGATTTAGCCCTGTTGAAATATGATAAACTGAGACACATTGCCACTAGACTGCAGAAAACTGTTCTAATTGGTGGCCATTTTTAAAATGGCCGCCATGGTCGACACAGGACAGATCCAGAATGCCTCTAATCTTTAAATTGTTTCTCATAATGTCTAGTACCAGTGTACCAAGTTTCATGCTTTTATCATAAAATGCACGATTCTTTCACATATCTGCTGGACTAATATGAGTGTCAAACAGTTTGGATCCAGATAAGATGCCGAGTCATTTGGCTTCTCATCAGGAATGATACCTAAACTGTATGCAAAAGTCATAAATATATGCTTTTAAAATGATAAAGGTTCACCCATTACCCTATAGCCGGTTCCTTAGATATAGCTTTTGATTTGATTTGTTTTGATTTTACGTCACTTTCAACAGTATTTCAGTCATATCCTGACGTCCTGCTAATTATAGGTGGAGGAAGACCCCAGAAGTCCTTTATCCACTGTTTCAGGCACAAATTGGCAACTGGGTAGAACCACCGAACTTCCGCAAGCCAGCTGGAAGGCTTCCCCACATGAAAAATCCGAACGCCCCTACTGGGATTTGAACTCACAGCGGTGAGGAGCTTAGTGATGCAAGTCACAGTGACTATACCACTAGGCCACAGAGGACCCTTAATTTTTGAGACAGGTGACCAGTTAAAGCAGGTTGAAAGTAAAGCAGAATGCGCCTAAGGTGCATTCTGCTTTACTTTCAGCCTGCTTTAAGCTACAATATGCCAGGATATAGCAAATATTTCTTATAGTGAAAATTCCTTACAGCATAAAATGTAACTATTTTCTTCAGAAGATGAATAGACTAAAGGCGTAGGAGAAGAACTAAATAAGCTTTAGCTTTCATTCTAATCCTATAATAGATATGTTGTATATTTTATGTATCTGTACATTTTCTGAAATAAATATGTTTAAACTAAAGGCATAAAAAGGGTTATTTAAGGAGTGATGGGTTAAGCATATTACTTACTGCTGTTGTCTCTTTGGATCGCTGAAGCTAGTTGGTCCAAGTTCTAAGAATGTATTTATTTTGTCCCATAGGCCAGTCACACGCTCCACCCCTTTTGGCTGTACACGATGCATGGCAATCATTTCCTTTGCTATTAATCTGTTAAAATCAGGGCTCCAGATAAAGGGAGAATAATTGGAACAAATCCAACATTTTCTCACTTATACATCACCTAAACCTATGGTGTTACAACTCATTTGAATCGTCTCTTCGAGACGATTCAAATGAGTAGTGACACCATAGGGTTTTATTCAGAAATAAAGATTTTAGTTTTTGAAAAAACTACTCTTATCTGGTGCTCTGGCAACATGGTATACAGTGCTCCCCTCCAAAAAAATTCCCTCCTAACAACAATGCTCGCCACTGTTCCCCGAACAATTATTTGTAACAATTTCTCTGCAATATCGTTTGCTTAAAATTGTTGTTCGCTATTTTTTCTCAAAGTTTCGATTTAGACGTTCTGACATGAGATACATAAAGACAAGTGACAAAAAGTTTGAACTCAGATCAGACGCAGCGTTAAGCCACATTTGATCTGGCTTCAAACTGTTTGCAAATGTAAGCCACATCCTTTTCAGCACTCTTAGGGTATCAAATTTCCCTCCCTACAACAACTCCCTACAACAACTATCTATATACGGTGGCACTTATTTATTTTTCAACCCTAGAAAACAAACTTTTGTTTTCTAGGGTTATTTTTTTTTCTCCAAAAGATTGGATAATAGTAGCACTTTTAAATATGGCATTTTCAACACAACAAAGGCCAATAACTCTTGACCTGTTAGTCTGATTTCAACAATAATCAAGCACATATATAACTGAAAGGCCATATACAATTTGTATAAGTTTCATTAAAATCCATTGAAATGTATAACACTAAAACTGTAACAAATCAATTGTTGACAGACAGACATTGTAACAGCCAGCTGGTAGGATGAAAGGCAGGGCTGCCATAAGTTGACATGAAAAATCCTAAGATTTCCAAATTTTCATTTTTCAAGTGCGATTTTACAAATCGTACCTTTAACTAGTTTTGTTGACATATGTAACTACTTAAAGCAGGCTGTAAGTAAAGCAGAATGCGCCATAAGAAATGGCAGCCCTGGAAAGGTGACCCTAATAGATCACCCAGAGCTGTTTTCAGGTGAGCTAAAATCATAACAAGTTTTCAATTGAGGCACATATGTGTAGTTGTACTAAAGTATGGTATGTATGTGTAGTTTTAGTTAGTTCTAAGGTATATGGAGTTGTAGGTTACAGTTCTGAGGTATGTGTAGTTGTACGGTCCGTCTAAGGACCCCAAACATCCCCAAACCTCCTCAAACCACTTTTAAAAGCAAGTTTTCCATAATCTAGCAGATGATAGCTTAAAGTAGGCTGAAAATAAAGCAGAATGCGCCTTAAGGCACATTCTGCTTTACTTTCAACCTGCTTTAAGTGGATACCTGTCTTTAAAACCAGGAACTGGCTATTGGATAATGGGTTAATATCTAGAAGTAACTGTGTAGAGCTATCTTAAGTTTTGTTAAGGAGTTGCTCCCCCTGGAATGAAAAACATCTTAGATTTAATTTTAATTTAACATTTTGTTCATTATTTTAGCTTAAATTTGCCCTTTAACAGCTTTATTTGATTAGATATTAAGTATTTAAAGTAGTTTGGGTTGTTTTTTTAACCCATTTTAAGCGGGATACACCTTTAGGTGTACCTCTATGCAAACAGTTTTAATCTCAGATCAGGCCCCACATTGTAGGGCCTGATCTGAGATCAAAACTGTTTGCAGCTACATGTAGTTCAGTATTCTATCAGAAACTGCTAAAACCATTTGAGTTATACCCGCTGCAGGCGACATTTTAACATGGCCGCCAAATATTACCCAGCATACAATGGGTTAAGTGGTTTAGGCAGGTTTGGAGTAGTTTGGGGAGGTCAGGGGTCTTTAGATAGTTCTAAGGAACTACTGTGAAGGACAGGGTTATGGTATATTGGTACTGGCTATAATATTCCTAATAATTATAAATACATGTACACACATGTAGAGTAAAAGAGAGTATTATCGACACCTTAAAACCCTACCAATCAGAAACCTTCTTTCAAATGCCAATCCAAGCCTACTGTAGCTTTTTTCACTCGGTCATGTGACATGATCAGTTGTCCTTAAAATAGATCCCATTACATGTGATTAAACTACATAATTTGGATCCGAATCAGACAAAACTTTTCTGCTTAGCTCTTCATTTGTAGTTAGGCTGTGAACGGTTTAACGTTGCATTGTAAATGCACCACGGGGTAAAATTATTTTAGCTTCTTCTATCTTTTGGTCAAGTTTTTCTTTTTAAAGTTTCAGGGCATCATGACCTGAGATGACTTTTGGCACTGAGTCTCTCTCTCTCTCTCTTTCTCTCCTTGTATGTCTGTCTCTGTCTGTCTGTCTCTGTCTGTATGTCTGACTCTCTCTCTGTGTATGTCTGTCTCTCTCTCCCCAAAGTATGCTTGTTGTTCAGTTATAGATCGATTCACAGCTTTAATTTGATGTAGATCTAGATCTATATGTTAATTGCGTTTATTTTGATTGTCAGGTTCACGGTTCTACCAGTTCATTTGTCGTTCTATGGTTTTTCTATTGGTTACGCTAAAAGATAGGTGAAATAGAAGTCATATTATTTCCTAATAACTGTACTACGAACCAGAGCTAGATCTACTGATAAGATAGACGGCAATGATCTGGATTTACATTGATAGATCTACAAGCAGTGTCGATAACAGCCAACATAACCCAAAACCTAGAGGCATTTATCAACACCCAGTCCTTTTCGTTTATTACTGTAAATATTGATGATTTGGGTCATTTTACATGGTAAGGGAGATAAACATGTCCTATTCAGTCATCCCACATGAGCTTTAGTGCAAGGTTAAACCGATGACTAATTTGTCATCACGTGACACCTCCTTATCGATTGCTATAAGTCGCCGATATTTTCGTACTGAATGTACGGTAGGTGATGTAAATATGCGTTATATATGGTCCAATCTTACCTTTTGAATTTGTTTTCCCGCGAGCTAGACTTAAAACCACGTCACTTCTCTTTCAAAAACACCGATGATGTGATAAAAGATCGTAGAAGATATGAAAAGATTGGTTTACAAAGAAGTGTCGATAATTACCGACTGTCGATAATACCCTCATTTACTCTAGTTATAATTGTGTTGAACAGCTCTGTATAAGCATGTAGCTCTCAAAAGAGAGATATATGACTACTTCATGAAGGACTAAAGTAAAGAACAAAGCTCCTCTAGCTTGAACAAAACTGTAACTGAAGAATTGTGAGTGTATTAACCCTTTCCCCAATAGACGCGCCTTTAAGCGCATTCAGTTTATTCCTCCACTGAAGAAAATAGTTCCAATTTATACAGTCATGAATATGTTTTGTTTTGTTTGTTTATGTCTGTTTCTGCCATCTACAGGCTTGGATGCCCCAGAGAGAGGGGAGCAGATACAGAGAACCCGGGCGCAATGCATCACTCTTATTATAGAAAGAGTTCTCTGGTTCTTTTAGATGCCAAGTGTTCGGCACTCATACATCAGACCTCGGTTTATAAAGTCTCATCCGAAGGACTTGGTCCGGCGGGGGATTAAACTCTCAACCCCTCCACTAAGTCCGCCGGTGTCATGAATATGTATCATAAGGAATATTTTCTTTAATCTTGCAGTTGGTAGCTTTAAGCAGGCTGAAAGTAAAGCAGAATGTGCCTTAAGGCACATTCTGCTTAACATTCAACCTGCTTTATATATAAAGTGTTCAGATGTTTTCAAAACTAGAAACAATCTATGGGGTTACATGAGTTAATATTGCTGGCTTCATCTCTTTATTACCAATGCTTATCTCAATACAAGCTAGTGGATTAGAGTGTGTCAAAATGAGTAAGTATGAGGCTATTGCAAAATGATCCAATACGAGTTAGTATGGCTTAATGGGTTAATATTGCTGGCGTCATCTCTTGATTTACATCAAACAGTAGTTACCTAGCGGCTACACACATTTAAACAGTCAATTAAGATTCAGAGACATGTACCATATCTGATAACACTGGTTAACCACATATAGTAAAACCTCTCACATTACGTCAATACGACCATGAAATTGTGTTACAGGAATGCAATACTGCAATTTATGTTAGGAAGCAAACTGCTCCATATATACCATTTACATACTTATCAGTACAGTACACACCAGGCAGAACACAAAATGTGACAATAAAGCATAGAAAATACATGTACAATACCGGTAAACTACAGTGTAGTATAGTAAATACATGTACAATAAACTACAGTGCTCCCTTTCTACAGCAACATTTAATGGGAGGCAAAGATTGAGTGTGTTGTTCGGAGGGAGTTGTTTTAGGGATGGAAAATTAACACCCTTAGAGTGCAAACAATTTGAATCAAGATCAGACGCCGCGTTATGCGGCGTCTGATTTTGATTCAAACTGTTTGTCAATCCTCATTTTGTTTATTCGAAATGGCCAATAGGTAATTTTTTAGAAAAAACAGCAGACAACAATTTAAAGCAAAATAGCAGATAAATGATACTGCAGCAATGAAAGAGTTAGGCGATACTGGTCTTGTTTGGGGAACAGTTGTTAGAATTGTTGTGAGGAGGGAATTGTTGTTGGGAGGGCCGTTATAGGGATGGAGCACTGTACATGTGCACAAATAGAGGGGAAGCAGGACTATAGACCTTGGAACACAAATAAATACAGTCTAACCTCGATATCATGAACTCGGTTATGTCGAACATACCCGTATTTCAAAGACTTAACCAAGCATGAAGTAATGTAATTCATGTATCAAACTATCTGATAGTTCTAGGTTAGCGAATTCGAGATATCGAAGTTTGACTGTAACTGGCTCAAAGCACATTGAAAGTCGATATTTTTGTCAGACTGTAGGAAGTAATACTCACTTTTCTATTTTTTCATCTCTTACTGTTTCTGGATCAAGTGTTACTCCATTCACAAACCCATAGGACACACCATTGTTGAACATCGCATACAATGGAGGACTTCGACCTGCTACATGCAACGCCTGCAAAAATCAACCCATCAATTTCAGAATATAGTAATACATTGTACCTCTCTATATCGACCACTAAATTGTTAATTATTAGGTGTTAATGACAGGTGACTGCATGCTTAATTCATTACCCCATAGCCTGTTTCTAGTATTGAAGATCGATAGGTCATCACTTAAAGCAGGTTGAAAGTAAAGCAGAATGCGCCTTAAGGCGCATTCTGCTTTACTTTCAGCCTGCTTTAAGCTACCATCATTCTGCTAGGAAATGGAAAATATTTCTTATGATACATATTCATGGCTATATAAATTGGAAATATTTTCTGAAGTGGAGGAATAAATTAGATGTGTAAAAAGGCGTATTTATGGGGTAATGGGTTAAAGGAAGGTGTCAGAAAAAACAGGAAGCTCCTTACTGTCACCTCATTTTAAGCTGTAACCTGTCCTTTATACAATATTTTAGCCTTTGTTTTAGTGGTAGTTATAGAGAGGTTTTTACTGTACTCTAAACTGTGTTAAATGTGATATTACTTTGAACCCTTATCATGCTAAATTGTCGTCTGCTTCAAATACATTGTCTGCAAAAAAAATCAAAATTAGTTTTGAAGCTTTTCAAAATCATGAAAGGTTAAAGATGAGTAACAAATAGTTTGGATCCAGATCAGATGCTGTGCTGCACAGCATCTGATCTGGATCTAAACTGTTTGCAAATGTCATGCATGATAAAGGTTAATTGTACGAAATAACAACAAATCAAAAGACTCACTCATGGAATTTAACCAATTGCCCTACAAAATTTTATGCCTATGATTTATTCCCCCACAGAAGAAATTAGTTGGACTTTAACTTTAATATACAGACATGAATATGTACCATATATTTTCTATATTCTAGCAGATGGTAGCTTAAAGCAGGCTGAAAGTAAAGCGGAATGTGCCTTAAAAACGACAGCCAGAGTGGTGGGACTTTTGGTTGTAGAAAGTGACCGCAAGGCCTGCTGGTTAGGGCTCTGACCTTTGGATCACAGTGTCCAAGGTGTGAATCCCTCAGCAGGCAGAATTCCTTGCTGACTTCAATGAGGCACGACAAAGGTATAGGTCATTAGCAATTTCCAAAAATAAATAATAAAGATACTACAGTGTTCCCTCTCTACAACGTCCCTCCCAACAATGACTCCCTCCTTACCCGGCTGTACTTTTTCCTAGGTTTTATGAAAAAAAAACATGGAAAAAACCACGGAGTATTCGGACAGTCATATTACAAAAACCTTGGAAAAAAGACGAGAAAACCTTAGAAAATACAAGACCTTTTTTTTACATGGTTTGACAAAATACCTCGGAAAAGTTTACGAGGAATCCTTGTAAAATATTTAATTTCCAAGGAAACCACGGAAACAAAAAATCCTCGGAAAAGTTTACGAGGAATCCTTGTAAAATATTTAGGAAAAAACCATGGAAATATTAGAACCATTTTACGTGGTTTCGACAAAATACCATGGAAAAGTATATATATACGAGGAATAGTTAACTACTAGTGGGTGGGGTACCACATGCTTTTGTTTGTATCATGTAAATATCCAAAATATATTATGATCATGATAAAATTGTATTTATGTAAGTTATGTAACTTACCATGAATCTTTTGTCAGGAGTCTGAACTGGTTTGGAGTCTTTAATTTTTGCCACATTCACATTTTAAAGTATAGATAAACAGACAACTTAAATCTCTGACCTCTGATTGTTGTGAGATGGTGTCCTGGGTGTGTATAATATTCACTGTTTTGTGAAACTTACAATACTCATATTTATAATTCACTAAGTTGTACTTCCAAGGTTTTTCCGTGCTGGAAAATGTCTAAGTACAATTTTTACGAGGTGCAAATTGTTTAAGTTATTATTTTACAAGGATTTTCCGTGCTAAAAAATGGTTAAGTTCTTATTTCCGAGATTGTTCTGTGTTTATTTTTGCCAAAGTCCAATTTTTCCGAGCTTTTGCCAAGGTTTTAAGAGTTTCCAAGGTTTTTTCTTGATATTAACGTGGTTTTTTTGTTCATAAGCATGCATAAACCATGGAAATTTTGGTGACTAAACAAAAACCTTGGAAATTGTTACGAATAACCATGGAACTTTTAGAATTCCATGTAAATTCCACGTAAATTATTCATATTCCATGGAAATTTTACACTGAACCTTGGAAAAAGTACAGCCGGGTACAACGACCCTTGTCACAGTTCCCCAAACAAGACATTTATGTCCAAACTTTTCATGGCTGCAATACCATCTGCTTAAAATTGTCGTCTGTTGTTTGTCTCAAAGTAACATAATCAACATTTTGATAGAAAAAGGAACTAGAGACGGATGACAAACAGCTTGGATCCAGATCAGACGCCATGTTACTAGGTGTCTGATCTGGATTCAAGCTGTTTGCAAATGAAAGCCAATTTACCTTCCTACAAAGACTCCCTCCGAACAACGCACACAATGTTTGGATGTCGTTGTAGAGAGGGAACACTGTAGTATTTAAAGTGTGTCAAAATGAGTCAGTTATAATGAGAATATTGCGCAATACGTCAATACGAGGGGTGTTTCATAATTAATGCAACTTGTTCTGTAACTTCGATATAACAAGTGTGATATGCATTTGTCATATATCGTTGGAAAGGGCAATTTCACGATGGTATAATGCACGGTTATATCCCATTACTCTATAAATCACAATACTAACCTAAATGACCCCTTCTCAAGGGCACTAGAACATAGCACTTTTTAGGTTTTGTTTGTTGACCTAAAAAGTTTTTAAAAATTAAAATTTGTAAATCTTTTTTTTGAAATATATCAGTTTGTGTCTGAATTTTAATGTAAATACAATTTCATAACAATCAAAATGGTCGACTGTCTTAAATCTCAATTTTTCAAAAATAGAATTTCTTATTTTGCTAATGAAAATTGATGAAATGAAGTTTCGAATGCTATAAAAAATTTCTCGGTTCGTGTATCTATATTTTTTAAACATGAAATCTACATCAATAGCTTCAATTATAGCCTGTTTTGATGTAACAAAATGTGGTTTACATGTCAATAAATACCCTTGAACATAACAGTAGTGTAATTTTGTACGATATTTACAGCACGAGCTATATTTTTGTCTTTTTATAGAATTATGTATGATGTATGTGTATAATTGTCTGAATATATTTGACCGAAAGTTTCGTTAAATTATTCCAAATAATAAAGTCGCTATAACAAATTTAGTATCATCATTTGTTCGAAAACTTACCTCTAAAATACACAAAAATGGTCCAGTGCCCTAGACTTAGGGTCATTTCAGTTCGTGTTTTGACTTATCTAGCTAGTCATGTGATCTTACCGTGCATTACACCATTGTGTAGAAGAAGAATTGTTCTTTCGAATGATATATAACACATGCATTTTGCACTTATTTTACTAAAGTGCATCAACACTGTGTGCAGGTCTAGCTACGCACAGCTGCGGCAAATAGGTCATATTAGACAGTACCTTTCTCCAGAAGCTACAAAGACTTTGGTCAATTCTCTGGTCACATCAAAAATTGACTACTGCAACTCACTGCTATATGGGATTCCCCAAAACTCACTACGAAAACTACAGCGTGTGCAAAATACAGCAGCCCGCATCATTACCAGGACTCCTCGGTACAATCACATCACTCCAGTCTTGAAGGAGCTTCACTGGCTTCCAGTTCAACACAGAGTTGAATTCAAAATTCTGACACTCACATACAAAGCCATGTGCAATGATTCTCCAATGTACATTGTTAGTATGCTGGACGTGTATAGACCTTGAAGAGAGTTGCGGTCTGCGAGTAAATCAGTATCGCTGGTTGTGCCGAGAAGTCGTTTGGTGAAGTTTGGAGATAGAAGTTTCATGCATGCAGCCCCAAAGCTCTGGAACTCTCTACCATCAGACATCAGAGATGCGAGCTCAGTTGCAGTCTTCAAACACACTTCTTTAATATTTATTTTTAGAACACATTAGGAAATGGATGACTGCTACCTCCGGGCTATGTTCTTGCTGTAGATATTGTGGGTCTAAATGGGAGTTCTGGAATTGTACCGTTTGCCCATGCCTGTTCGGTGGATCTTGATGGTAGGGATTGCCCCTGATCTCTTTGAAACCGACTGGCTTGGGGTTTGCGGTATAATTCAGGGACAGCTTTGTATCTTGATGTTTTATAAAGTAAGGGTGTAATTTCAGCCATGGAACATGTAGGTCCCGCGGGTGTTGGGTGGAGAGGGTAGATGACTGCTACCCTAAGGCTGTGTTCATTCTGTATATGTTATGGGTCTAATTTTTAGTTCTGGGGTTGTACCATTGACCAGTGCCTGTCTGGTGGATCTTTGATGGTAGGGATATGGCTCTGATCTCTTTTGAAACCAGCTGGCGGCGTCTGTGGTATAATTCTTGGACAGCTTTCACCATTTTTCAACATGTCATTGATCTTCTATAGAGTTTTTAGTTATGGTCGCATGCTATTTTTCCTAGTTATGTTACATTAGATAGCCTGCATTGGGTGTCTGCTATTATTTCTATTGGTCGGCAATCTTTAGCCGGTTGGTTCATTGCTGATTGATGGGGGTAGTGTGATCGCCGTTTTGGGGGCTGTCTTTTGTATGTTTATTCTTATTTATTTTAGATCTAATTATAGTTATTTGTGTTTTGTCGATGGCCTGCATTGGGCGCTCTACCATTATTTATATCAGTCGGCAATACTTAGCCGGTCGGTTCATTGCTGATGGGGGTAATGTGATCGCCGTTTTGGGGGACTGTCTTTTATATGTTTATTCATGTTTTATTTCAGATCTAATTGTAGTTATTTTGTCTTTTCTCGATTTATAGGTACATATGTGTTATTTCATGTAAAGCGCTTTTGAACGCACAATCCCTGTGTGAAAAGAGCGCTATATAAATCTGGTATAATAATAATAAAGTTATTGATCAAGTTGCATTAATTATGGAACACCCCTCGTATGAGTCAGTATGGCTTAACGGGTTAAAAACTCTCTACATAACATGTACCTTGCTGGAAGAGCATGAATTTATAGGAACCTTCAGTAATAAAACTTTTAGTAGACAAAAAGAACAATCCTATAAAACTCTCTTTTTTTTCCTTCCCAGTTCAGACAGAAGATTATTTACGACTTTCATGTGTGTGTGTCATTTGTCTTCTGAGATATTTTACACATGATACCTGTATATTGTGAGCCTCTCTGTCCCTGTCAATCATGAGTTCGGTCCCTTGGCCGTAAACACGCACAAGCACAACGTCCTCAGTGAAGTGGCCATCTTGATAATACCCATAGAGCTGGTTGGAAATCCCACCTACAAACACCTGGAAATGTAAAGAAGATTAGCTCCAGATACCGGGAGTATTTCAAAAACTAAAATCTTTATTTCTGCATTAAACCCTATGGTGTCACTACTCATTAGAATCGTCTCTTCGAGACGATTCCAATGAGTAGTAACACCATAGGATTTTGTGATGAAATGAGTGAATTATGAGGTTAAAATGTTTGATTTGTTCAGTTTACTCTCTCTCATCTGGAGCCCTGGGTGGAAGATGGCAATGATATGGTATCTAACTAACTCTATGTTGAAATGGAGTATTAAAATTCTACTTTTGAAACGCCACTTTACTATACTTTATTATATGTTGTAAGGCATGTACATAATTTTATGCTATCTGGCTATGAACATTGTGTAATTGTTTAACCCATTACCCCATAGCCATTTTCTAGTTTTGAACATAGGTGACCACTTAAAGCAGGTTGAAAGTAAAGCAGAATGCGCCTTAGGGCGCATTCTGCTTTACTTTCAGCCTGCTTTAAGCTACCAGCTGTTAGAATATAGAAATAATTTCTAATGTTAAATATTCACAACTGTATAAATTGGAACTACTTTCTTCAGTGGAGGAATAAATTAAAGGCGTCAAAAGGCGTATTTATGAGGTAATGGGTTAATGCCAATAAAAACTTGAATTGAATTGAATTGATGATTTGTAGTATTGATTTAATCCCTGGATTCCCCATAAATACACATTTTTACACATATATAATATATTGTGATATTCCATCACTGTAATACATGTGTATTGCAGTTAATATGTATCACAATATATTCCTGTTATTAAAGTGAACATAAACAATGCATCTTCTTATAATAGCTCTTATCTTTCATATTCATAACTGCATAATTGGAACTATTTGCCTCAGTGGATAAATAAATTAAAGGTGTAAAAAGGTGTATTTATGGGGTAATAGGTTAAAAGTACTAGAAGGGTGTTCCTACATCAAGCTTTAATTCACAGGGAAAGTGGATTTAAAGCTGCCATCTGTCACCACTCACCAGTAATCAATGTATTATGTGTGGCTATATATGTATACAACAGGCATTTTCTGTTAGAATTATACTGTTTCCTGTGCATTCAACTTTCTGTCCTAATTAAGTTATTTGACCTCAATTACAAAATTTCATCCAGATTCTATATTTCAGAGAATGACAGAAATACACGTGGAGTCGTCAATGTGTCCTGCAGTCAATTCTTTTAATGTAGTTATAATTTACGATTAGATCGCATGAGCCAACTCTATGTCCATTTATCACAGCTCAAGACCATGTCTAGCCTTTCATAGAGAAAGAAATCCTTTGTATGACATACATGTATCTAGGGCTGTTACAATACACTCGAATATTCGAATATACTCGAATATTTATTTTGGTGAATACATATCATATTCCTGTGTTCAAGAACCAAATATTCACCAGTACAAAAAAGAAAACTTTAAAACAACGAAACGGGTGAAAATTGCAGCTTACAAAGTTTAACAATCTCCATGCCTGAGTACCATATATTGCAACTTGCTATGATGATGGGGTTTGTCTTGATTAAAACCACTTACACAGAAATTAAAGTAAATGAAAAAAATGGTGCTGCAAAATACTTTAATTTTAAAAGATAACAATTAAATGAAAAAAATATGAACATGATAATCAGTAGTAATGAAATATTAGAAGTTTCACATAAAGATCTACAAAGAAACTTATTAAATTGCATTCATACTCGTGAATAATTATTCGTAATCGTCACCAAATATTGTAATGTGTATAAGTATTTGCTACATTGTGTATTCGTTACAGCCCTAGACATATCAGAATGTTAACTCTTCCCCTCCCCATTGTCAGTTTTCACAGGGCTCCATATAAGAGGGAGTAAACTGAACAAAACATTTTCTTCACTCCTTTTAGCACCAAATCCTATTGTGTTACTACTCATTAGAATCGTCTATTTTAGATGATTCTAATGAGTAGTGACACCATAGGTTTTAATGCAGAAATAAAGATTTTGGTTTTTGAAATACTCCTATGGTGCAACTACTCATTGGAACTAACTCCAGTGGTTGCTAAAAGCATATTTTATAGCAAAGCAGAATTTAATACTCCTTTAAGCTTCTACCTGCTAGGATAAAGGAAACAAAGGCACATTCTGCTTTACTTTAAACTTGCTAAAAGTGTCATCTGTCTTTAAAACTAGAAACAGACTATGGGGTAATGGGTTAACCTAAATTACCCCATGACTATGGGGTAATGGGTTAACCTAAATTACCCCATAGATAAAATGGCAATTTTAAACCTTTAATTTATTCCTGAAGAAAATAATTCCAATTATAAGAAATATTCTCTATATTCTAGGAAATAAAAACTTAAAGCAGGCTGAAGGTAGACCAGAATGTGCCTTAAGGCGCATTCTGCTTTACTTTCAGCCTGCTTTAAAGTCTCAGGGTCGCAACCAGATTTAGCATTAAAAATAGTAATTTGCAAATATATGTCAAATGCTTATATAAACGGGTATGAATTAGTTTAGGATAAGAAATTCTATATAGGAAATGCATTTCAATAAAAAAAAATATTATTGGGCTCTAGTGAGAATCGACGAGGGACCAGGCATGTGAGGGCAGAAAACAAAATAAGACAACCGCTTAGACCACTCGACCAGCCTGACTATTTATAACTCTGGGGTGGATTTAACATACTTTAATGTGTAGCGATGGAGAGTACATAATACGGCCTGGGTTTATGTCCAACCTGTGATCGATTTCTGTTGCCTCTTTCGATGCTATAGAATAAATATAGGATGAAGCGATGGAAAATATCTAAAAAATTAAGATTTGAAGACTTTTCTTGAGGGTGTTTATAGACTGATCATATTTTTTTTAATGCCAGATGCATGATTTTGCTACACATTTGGTTTTATTTGAGTATTTTCTTTTATTTTTGCAGACTACACCATCTGGTTGGGAGTCGCTTTAAGTGATCACCTGTCTTCAAAACTAGAAGCAGGCTATGGGGGGATGGGTTAAAGCTGGGGTCAAGAGAGCAGCTGCATGAAGGACTGTAAAGATAATACATCTGAAATTTTCCATCATCAAGACTCTTCAATTCTTATCAGACCCACAGGTGCTCCTTGCATGCTATAGCTCTCCAGTCCTCCCTCTTCCCCTGGGTCCATGCTTATAAAGCATTTGAGTTGAAGTGCTGGGCCTGGACACATATTCACACACTACATTAATTTTATATGTAATAAATCATGCCTTTTTCTGGTGCATCCATGGGTTTGTTAAACGGACCCATTCCCAATGATAAAAATATTTCCAATTTTTTTTTTACAAGTTGTTCCAAATAGATCTTAATCAAAATCACATCAAATTATAATAAAACAAATCGAGGGTTCGGCGCAAGAGGGGCGTAACTACATTTTTCAAAAATGTTCAGGAAGTGAAAAAAACTAATTTATTTCTATAGATTGAAAGTTACATACATATTTACCATGTGTTTTGTTTTAAGATAATTTATTCTTTATGAAACATTAAAAAAAAATATTAAAATTTTACAAAATAGTGTTATATTTAAAAAAATCTGACTTACGCCCTTATTGCATGCTTTTTCAAGGAAATCTGAAGAAATTTTATATGCAAGAAGGGCGTAAGTCAACTTAACCTTGGCCATAACTTTGGAACTACATGTGATAGAGACTTCATATTTGGCATGTGTATTCAACCCAAGGAGCTCTTGAGGTCAACCCAACTTGGATCATGTCAGACCAAGGTCAAGGTCATTAAGGGATAATAGGCTTAATTTAATAAAAAAATTGTCATAACTTTGGGACAACATGTGATAGAGACTCCATATTTGATATGTGTACTTGACTTCAGAAGCTCTTGAGCTCAGTACAAGTTAGATCATGTCATACAAAGGTCAAGGTCACATGCAGGGGGCATAGTATTTCAGAAATACATCTTATTGATAATGTTTGACTTATGCTCTCGTTGCACATTTTTCCCAAGTACATCTGGCAGGACTGTTCTATTATATATTTTTCAGTTAAACTGAAGTTAAAAAAAAAGTGAATTTTTATTACCTTTTATGCAAATAATAAAATGTACAACAGAATATGTACATGTATTGCTTGGGTTATTTTGATGTACATTTCCGTTTTGATTTAAAATGTATTTAATTAAGGACATTCACAGTTCTCCGGTTGAAAACATAATCAGACTATATTTTCTCACCTGTGCCTCAATCAATTTAAAACTTCATTAAAGTGTTCAGTATCATTTGACATAGTGTACAACATGTCCTATAACTCTGAATATTTCACATATTTTGCCATTTATTTTGAAACATCACTTAGCCCAAGTGAGCAGTATAATCTGGATTACATACAGCAACAAGTCTTATCATTCTTTTTAAATTTGACAAGAGTTATGCCTCTTTTTACCTTCTACCACATATATATCTTACTATCAATGTTGCTTATGTTATTTCTTCATGGATTTGATTAAATAGTTAAGGAAGACTAATTTACAATCACCCACATTACTAAAATGACACAAGGCCTATAACTCTTTCACAAATATGAATTTCTTAGAAATTTGCCCTTAGTTCATTTTTTGTCCTCATTAGGTTTGAAACTACTCGAGCATTCAGTTATCATCTGACTTCAGTATTTGTTTGTCAATCTTGACTTTGGGAGTGGGTTGGTACCCATTTAATTGGTAAAAATATGCTCTAAAACAACGTAAAATACTTGATTTGGACAAAAAAATGAGTCGTAAAACTTTCATTTCGGGGGAAAATCCTGCCGTAAACAGCTCATTTTGGGAAAAAGTCCTGGTTTACATACAACAACAAGTCCTATACCTTTTTTTTTTTTTTTAACCTTTTCTACAGTTTTGCTCATTTCTACTACCTACATTGGATTTGAATAAAAGTTAAAAATTACTGTTCCTCAACACTATCCATGTGAAATTTCAAGGCCTATAACTCTTATCACAAACTATGCCCCTATGTACTCAGAATTTCTTTACAATTTGTAAACAGAAAAATAAGAACAGGCCTTATGTCCAATTTTATTATCAAGCATGCATACTGTTTACGGACAGCTTTCACTTTTACAAGTTACACTGGTCTGATTTAAGTGAGTCAAAAAAAAATTAGTGGTTAACTTTTGTGACCAAAAATTTTCAACAAAAATGTGTGATAGTTGACTATATATTACAGTCGAATCAAAAAGAAGTACATGTCATGTGGACATATATCAACATGTGGAGCCAAATTAATTTGTTGCTTGTTATCTAAAAATGCCTATCTACTATGAATGCACAGGCCTCAACCAAATAAGGAAAACATGATTCTGGTGAAAATTGTGAAGGAGCTGACATCAAATGCTCTTAAACAGGCTGAACCAAGGTAAAACATCTGAAAAATATTTTGTAGCCATCATCCATGCAGTAGAATAAAGCAGATCCTGAAGAAATATGGCAAACTTCAGAATGCATTCTCTGTGAGAATGTTTTCTCATATAGTGATAATCAGGCAAAGAGACTTGAGGTACCCAAATTGTTCAGTCAGAGCATGGCATCAGCTACAGTCAAAGGGTCTTAGAGATGAGGAATTTTGTCGAATTTAGTAAGGAAGTTGAAAAGTTGACCAAAACTCTTTATGTAGGTGACCCTGGCTTGCTAAGGCAGCAAAGGCCACCATAACAACACTTTACAGGGGCTCCTTCACATAAACTTGTACCCAAACCATGTACTTAATTATAATGGAGCATGATTACTAAATTAAAATCAAATGGTATCGAAAACAGCTCGGGTACAGAATGTACATGTATACATATGAACTTGCCAAGATATGTTCAAGAGCCATATATGATGCAGAGTTTCAACAAGTCACAGACTTATATGGGTCTGATTTCCCCACAGCTCTGAACTTAATTTGAAATAGGATATGGTAAGAGCTCTTGAGCAAAGCAAGCTGTGATATCTCAGTTCATAAAATGATGCCCTTTTCATAGCGGTGTCTAAGCTTCTCAACCTGATACTGGTTTACCTGCTACAAGTGAGTGCTTAAAACTATTGGTATACAGAAGCAAGTCAAAACTGCACTTAAAGACATCTCCTGACGACCTTTTGGTCATAACACCCTGCCAGACAATATCCTTGCAAAAAGCATGGGTCTTGTGGACATACCGTTAGCAAAGAACCATTGAAGCTTCTCGTCTGAGACTCTACCTTTATATTTGATAGTTGGGTTAGAAATAACCATTGAAAATCACTAGAGCATGAGTATAATCTGGACCTCACCAGGTAAACTGAGATTGTGCTGCACATGATATGCGCATGATTTGCCAGTTACACTGACACCTCCAGAACAATGGGCTGGTGGTCCCTGAATGGACTGAGGAAAAGTCTTTAAAGATCAACACTGTGTCAGAAGAGACCTAATTTAGCAAAGCTGCATACTGATATTATACACCTGCACAAAAATAGAACAGGTGCTTTGAGTATAAACAAAGTTTCAATTTTGTTGAAGTGAATTTGTTGAGACCAGTGACCACAGATCTTCATTTGGTTGGGAAATTTCCAGTAGATCTAGGTATGTTTTATATCTGAAGAACCAAAACAACTGACTGGCAAAGTCTTAACTCAGTCACCTATGAAACTTTAACAGAACACATTCAATTAAGTTTAAGTAAATGTTTGACCAATAAGGGTTTTTTAAATAACAACATATTGCAAAATAACAAACATTGGAGACACTGATCAGAGAGCTCCTGCAGGTCTTAGCTGTCTACATGTTCAGGGCCTGCACTGTTTGCATAGGGCAAGTGTACTTTTTGCAGATACACTGTTTGTTTGTGACAAGTATACTCATTGCTTCTAGGTTTGAATGTGTTTAAAGGGAAATTTCAGTTTTGAAAATATTAAAAACTGATAACTCTAACACTAAATCTGCCTAAAAAGTAGATCTTATATCAATAATATTCTAATACCTCACGCCCGAAAAGGAAATAGTGAGAGGTTTTGTAGACTGTTATAACCAAATTCTGAACCCTAAAATATCTAAAAATGACATATATATTTACACATCCTGCCTCCAACACAAATGTAATGTACATAAAATGCAAACTGCCCTTATTCAAGACTCGGGCGCCCCCATAAGCCACATTATGGCTGCCTTCTTTTCTCAAGTATAAGATTTAAACCTTTTTTTCACCTTAAAATTGAAAATATTGTGTCATGTCAGTGCTTAAGTAGACTGTTATGATGCAATAATATACTGTTGTGATGTCATAAAGAACATAATGCCATCATAAGATAACAACACAGCAGTTATTTGTTTACTTAAGTCTGTATTGCAGGATAGATTGTAAGTCAACCAGATGTTTTTTAGCATGCAAGAAGGGCGTAAGTGGACTTACGCCCTTCTTGCGCTAAGATAATTTGGCAATCTGAGATACGCCCTTATTGCAATATCAAATTATTGATATAAATATCTGAAACTTTTTGTTTAAATTTATACAGCATATGAGTTTGACTAATATAAGCTGAAAAATCAAAAAAAGTCATTTTTGGAAAAATATGTAGTTACGCCCCTCTTGCGCCGAGCCCTCGAAATGTGAAAAACTAGGTAACAGGTCTTTTTCTGATAATTAAGCATAAACGAGTGAAATCCATTCCAAAAAAATTTCCCATATTATTTAAATTTCCAGCAAAAAATTTTCCAAATCAGACATGTTGCATTTTTCCCAAAATGTCCAGAAAAAGGCCTGTAAGTACAAGTTATTCAATTCCGGCCAAAATCTGGTCTTGAATCAGTGGTTGCATTCATGGATTTCATCCTTGTAAGCTCAATTTTCATAAACTTAAAATCGGTCTCATTTATCAAAGAAATAATTACTTTTGATGAAAAGAATCAAGCAGTCTAATTTTTCTTATAACTTTTAATGAACATGTCTTTGAAACGAGACATCAAAGTTTAACCCTTTACTCCATAGCCCCTTTTGTAGTATTGAAGATAGGCGACCTGTATTATTTACCATAAAGGTGCATTCTGCTTTACTTTCAGCCTGCTATAAGCTACTATATATCTGCTGGGGTATAGAAATATTTCTTTTGGTACATGTTCATGAATGTCTTAATTGAATATTTTCTTCAGTGGAGGAATAAAATGAATGTGCTGAAATGCGCTTCTATGGAGTAAAGGGTTAACAGCAATCTCCTCTAGGACCAGGTAGAGTTTGTACTTTTGTTGGGCAGGCTAGTTAACCCATGACCCCATAGTCTGTTCCTAGTTTTGAAGATATGTGACCACTTAAAGCAGGTTGAAAGTAAAGCAGAATGTGCCTTAACTCTTTCCTCCCTGAAACTTTAAATGGAAAATTCCAGTTTCCATTTTAGTCTAATCCATTTCTGACGTTTAAGGGTTGTTTTTGTCAATGTTTGGCATTATGACAAACAGTGAAGACCCTGATCAGAGGGCTCCTTTCGGAGCCCTCGGATCTGGGTCTTCACTGTTTGCACAGGACAAGTGTACTATTCACATGTACACTGTTTGAAAAGGACGCCAAAAAGCGGGACTAGGGTTCAAAGGGTTAAGGCGCATTCTGCTTTACTTTCAGACTGCATGCTTTAAGATTTTGCCTGCTTGAATATATAGTAACAGAAAATATTTCTTATGATTCTTATTTGTAACAGTATAAATTGGAAGTATTTCTTCAGTGGAGGAATAAATTAAAGGCGTAAAACAGCATATTTATTGGGTAATGGGTTCAAAGAATGGAAAAAATAAAAATAAAAATTTGCAAACAACAATTTTCAAGCTGATTATGGCAGTGAAAGAGTAAACATCATTTTAGAGGCCAATCAAGTACAAATGTACTGAACTTGATAACTTTGATTCAGTCCAGTGGTTTTATTTAATAGACTCAGTACACTAAATATCCTGTGACCTCAAATGTAATTTTGTGATTATGTTAAATTTGTACTTATTATCAGTCAACAGCTGTTATGAATGGTTCTTAAGACGCCTGAGCTGATATATACCATACTCTTCAATTCCCTGAAGCTTTTCTTCAATAGCCAATTTAGGCCCAAAAGGAAAAAAACCCAAAGTTCTGTATCTGATCCAAGTGACTGCTTAACCTTTTACCCCATATAGCCTAGCTGTCTCTAGTTTTGAAAACCCATTACCCCATAGCCTGTTTCTAGTATTGAAGATAGGTGGCCACTTAAAGCAGGTTAAAAGTAAAGCAGAATGTGCCTTAAGGCACATTTTGCTTTACTTTCAACCTGCTTTAAGCTACCGTCTTCTAGAAAGTAATTTTTTTTTTCTAATGATATTTATTCATAACTGTATAAATTAGAACTATGTTCTTTAGTGGAGAAATAAATTAAAGGCGTTAAAAGGTGTATTTATATGGGGTAATGGGTTAAAGTAAAGCAGAATGCGGGGAGGGCAATTTGCAAACAGTTTAAATCTAGATCAAACGCCGCGTTACGTGGCATCTGATCTGGATTCAAGCTGCATGTTTGTCACTCATCATTATGTTTTTAAAAATATCCATTACTTACAAATGTAACTTTGAGAAAAACAGCAGACGAACAGTTTTAAGCAGAAGACATTGCAGGCTTAAATAGGTTGGACACAGTTATCTTGTTTAGGAAACTCAGTGACAATGGTTGTTGTAAGGAGGGAGTTGTTGTTGAGAGGGTCGTTGTACGGAGGGAACTCTACAGACTACTTATGTGGACGGACGTACCCACAATCTTCATTTAAGTGTCCACTTCCTTCTTTATTGTATCTCTTTTATGTGGTTAAAATATGTGTGGTTAGCCACATAATTGAAATCTAACTTTGTTATAGAATGATCTGGAGGCTAACCCTACCCCTAACCCTATGTCCCACAACTGGCCAGGTTAATGTCACAAGAAATGGCCAGGTTAATGTTACAAGAAACTGCCAATTATGTGTCTGGTTATGGAAGCCAATTTTAGCCACGCAACTATCATTTTGTGAGCACGAATAATTAACCCGGTCTATGGAATGGGTTGTTACCTTTTCCTCCATAGACATCATGAGTGCCTGACCTTTTTTTTATGGTTTTGGGGAAAAGCAGTCAAGCCGATAATGATGTAGACATGAAGGGGAATTTCTACAATTAAAATTGGCATCTGAGCAAATATTTATACACCAAATCCAACTTTTAGGCAAAACAATAATTTGTTCAAGAATTTGGGAATTTTTAACCCAATTTTTGGCTGGGGGAATGCGGTGGCCAAAATTTAATATAAGCCAAAAAATTGCATGAAAAAGATTGAGTGCTTTTTGAAGCATGTTTAGTATTCCTGTGTTTTAAAAGCATGCAGGTGACTGCCTAACCGTACCCCATAAAAATATGTGTTTTAACACCTTTAATTTACTCCTCCACTGAAGAATATAGTTCCTCTTTATACAGTCATAAATATCATTATGTTTCATCAGAAAATATTTTCTATATTCTAGGATATTGCACCTTAAAACAGGCTGAAAGTAAAGTTCTGCTTTACTTTCAACATGCTTAAAGCCAAATCAACTGTCTTAAATCAAAAACTTAAGAAACAAGTTACAGAGTACTTAAAGCATTAAAAGTAAGGGTAGATCTAGGCTCTTAAGCAGATAACTGGTTCACTTGAATACAGTAAAACCTAGGCTTAACTCATAACCCCATAAACACGCCTTTTTAATGACTTTAATTTATTCCTTCACTACAGAAAATAGTTTCATTTTATATGTAGTAATAAACATAAATATGTGTAAGAAATATTTCTATATCCTAAGTAGATGACCATGGTAGCTTAAAGCAGGTTGAAAGTAAAGCAAAATGTGCCTTAAGGCACATTTTGCTTTACTTTCAACCTGCTCTAAGTGGTCACCTTTCTTCAAAACTAGAAATAGGCTATGGGGTAAAGGGTTTAAAGAAGATGCATTAGACAAAGGGAGACCTCTGTCTAAATTACCCTTTTCCCTGAAAGAAGCAGTAGATCTAGTCTTAGTGTTAAAGATTGTCATCTTTCTTTAACTCTTTCAACACTAGTCTAAGATATAAGTCTTGTAGGTTATAAGGTTCTGTTGTGGATCTTTTTAGTTACCCAAAACAAGTGAACAAATCTAGATCTACTTGGATTAATGAATACTGGTCTAACTCTAACTTATTGTCTGGCAAACAGTGTAGACCCTATTCAGATGGTTCCTTTAGGGTCTACACTGTAGACAAGTCCGGTATACAGTTAGGGAACAGTGGGATATTCAGGGCTGCCATTTCTCCATTTTTTTCCGAAATCTTCGTATTTTTACTAAGTAGATGCAGTAGCTTAAAACAGGCTGAAAGTAAAGCAGAATATGCCTAAAAGCATTTTGCTTTAATTTCAACCTGCTTTAAGTAATCGTGATTGAAAAATTGAAAATTTGGATATACATGTGTATTAGGATTTTTCATTGTCAACTTATGGAAGCCTGTCCCTGAGGACGACACCTGTCACAAAATAAGCATGCCGTAATAGAGTTCATTAATGAGACTACAGTCTGTTTAACCCATAACCTCAATAGCCTGTTTCTAGTTTTTAAGATAGGTGACCACTTAAAGCAGGCTGAAAGTAAAGTAGAAGAATGTGCCTTAAAGCACATTCTATTTTACATTCAGACTGCTTTAAGCAACCATCTGCTAATATATCCTCTTCATCCGTTTGTCCGAAACCCTTAGCGAAAACGGACTATAAAGGTAATCAATTTAAATGGAAACTGTGAGATCTATACATTGAACGAATATGGAGAAAAAACAGTTTTCTAACTGAAAATAACATAAATTAAAGTAATCAAACAACTTGATTGTTTAAACAAATACCAGTTATTCAAACTATAAACCTTCGGCTGTAAATGCAGCGCCTCGAATTCTTATTATACCGGAAGTTTGACGTCATTATCCGGGTAGCAAAGGCGCTTGTACACAACCGGGTCAAATTAGTACTGCATATGAAAGGTCAATTTCCAGACACTCGCTAGTCGCTGCACGTAATAAACATTTAAAGTTATATTGGAAAATGTGTTATTCGGAATCATTTTACAAAGGGACATTAAAAAAATAAGGTACGTGGTCAATTTTGGTATTCATTTTTTGAATATATAATTTTCTTCAAAGTTTCACTAAAATTCCAAGTTTTTTTCAGCATTTTTTTCGGCTATTATGCTGCCTGCATCTAATACCTAACCGGAACCGCTTTTTGCGTTGACGTAAGCAAACCCCACACGCTGTATCAAGCTTTTTGTGAGGCTTCCGGACATGTAGGAAGGGTCCATTGTATGAGAATGGAGGATAGAATCTAATATATATAGAATCAATTTCATGTGTGGCATATTCATGACTGTACAGTACAAATTGGAACTATTTTCTTCAGTGGAGGAATAAATCAAAGGCGTATAAAGGCGTATGTATGGGGTTATGGGTTAAACAGGTCCATAGTGTTGAAAGGGTTGAGAGCCCATCCGAGACTGGGTGGTTTCCGGATCTAGTGAGAGTGAGATCTAGATCTAGTGCACAACTTCGGCAACAACCAGGTTGAAGTTGAAATAATGAAAAACTATACATCAAAAGTAGAAATCTGTAAGTTTAACGTGATTAAAATCCGATTTCAAAGAAAAAATACGTTGTATGCCATGTCAGTAACCATGACAGCTGTTTGCCGGTAGGACTTAATGATCGATAAATAATCTACCTCTACACCGTCGGTTTTTGACATGTAAACATTTTTCGCACTTACCTTAGCTCGCAACGTCTGTAGATATTTTTCGGAAGTGAACCAGTTTGGTCTCACGTGTTTTAAAAGTTCTATAACTGAGGGGCACAATGGTTCTTTCTGTACTTCAGGATCCACTGTGATATCTAATTTTTCGTTGTCCATACCGACTACCGTTATATGGACGTTATATCGCTATATCCGCAAAAACAACGGTTGCACCGGTTGAGAGCTTTAACCCTTTGCCTGCTGATCGCGACTTTATCTATCTCTGAATACTGGCAACCCCTCTCACGAGTGTTACAGCCAGGAAAAAGTGCACGTCAGAACTGTTAAGTAAAGTGAAAGATTAAAGAAAACTCAACAATAGATATTGTCAAGTAGTATTGTGAGACTTAAGGTGGTTCGCGGGTCAGCTTATTCTGTGTCAGAATTCTTTGAAACCTTGATTAAATTGAAATATACCATATGGAGAGTGAAAAATCGTTAAAATAAAAAAAAGTTACAGTGCCGTTTTTTTCTGACAGGACCTTTTGTCGAGAAAAGCTCCTTTTTTTAATAAATAGGAATATTTTCTTTATAAAATGATATAACTCAATAATTTCTGTACATTCAAGTAAACTGTACATAGACTATAAGATATTGGACAAACAAAAGTATTTCATAACATATTTTCTGGAAATATCAATATTTTAAAAAAGTCAAATTCTGAAAATCTCAAATTACAAAAAATCTAGCTGTTTAACATACACTAATTTTACTCTTATTAGATAGATATAACTTAATTATACTAGTCACATAAATTTAATGAAAATCTACAGTAGAGTTTACATTTTATAGATCTACATGATTTCCTGAAATTCTGACAAAATGTTAACACAAAACGAGTAAAGTACCTTGAGTTCAATTTTAAAATGCCGTCAGCTCTAAATAATACCCTAAGTCAAACCTGTAATAAGGGGCCATTGAATACGGTAGCCTGTAGATCTTTAAAGGCAAGTGACTGCTTAATGCATAACAAAAGTAATTCATAATTTAAGCTCCTTTAGGATCTATCTTTTAGCATTACTTTTGTCCTGTGTTAAGCTGCCATCTGTCATATAGGCTATAAATCCTCACATATTTAGCTGTCACTTGACTATACTTGCATCTGATATTATTCATTATTACGTGACTAAACATAGCCTGTCCTTTGATCACTGCGTTATGAATTGACTAGTCACTAAAATCGGACAATTTGTTAAAAAAAAGATTTGAAGCGAGTGGGAATCGAACCTAGAACCTTTGGATTGCAAGTCAATCACCGTACCAATTGCGCTAACAGAGAAGACACTGAAGCAGATCAAACTTTTTTTATCTAAATTTTCTACTATAAGCACGTGCCGCAAATATCAGGTGAAAGTCATCAGCATTTCCGGAACTCGAGATGCGGGCCGCCCGCTGTCGAACCATCTTAAAAGCAGAAATTCAGTCGGTTTAAAATGGGTAAGTTGAGATCAAAGGGAACTTGACTGAGAATAAAATCACTGAACATGAACAATTAAGACCCCCCCCCCCTTTTCACCTGTTTCTAGATTTTTGGCACGTGGCTGCCTAAAGCAGGCTGAAAGTAAAGCAAAATGCCAGGGCTGCCATTTCTGCCGATTTTTCCAAAATTAATTGTACTTTTATCCAACACTTGGTTGCTTAAAGCAGACTGAAAGTAAAGCAGAATGCGCCTTAAGACGCATTCTGCTTTACTTTCAACCTGCTTTTTAAGTAATCACGCTTGAAAATTAGAAAATTTGGAAATCCAAGGATTTTCCAAGATCAACTTATGGCTTCCCTGGAATGCGCCTTACGGCTCATTCTGCTTTACTTTCAGTCTGCTTTAAGCCAGAGACAGTCTATACGATAGCTAATATAAATCATTGTTTTCAAAATAGCAGCCCTGTTAAGATACTGATGAGACGCCACGTATATATTCTTTCTGGATCCAATCTGTTTGACACTGGTCTTAAGGTTTCTTTACCCAACGGTGAACCTACAATGTTTAAAGTTCTGCAGATGGCAAATATAGAAGTTTAGTAAAAAATCTTTTTTTTGTAATAGATCTAGATCTATACATGTGTCAAGTAGCTGTGACCTCAGTAAAAGGGTTTACACGTTCAACCCTGGCGACGAGTTTACTCGTCATTTACAAACAATGTACCTGTAAAGATTGTACTTAGACTAGTACCATGCAAACAGTGTATACCCTGATCAGAGGTTCCTTAAGGAGCCCTCAGATCAGGGTCTACACTGTTTGTCATTTTGAAATAGGCTATATTAAATCAACACTGAATAGTAAAAAAAGGACTAGACTTATTTTGAAATTGGAATTTACCATTAAATGATTCAGGGGTGAATGAGTTAACAAGTAACAGTAGGCCTAGACTGAATGAACTCTTTTTTCACATAGATCTAATTCTGTTTGATCCTTTCAGAAATACGTGTCAGGGCTGCCATAAGTTGCCATGAAAAATCCTAAGATTTCCAAATATGCATTTTTCAAGTTCGAATTTACGAATCGTACATTTACCCCATAGCCTGTTTCTAGTTTTGTTGACACGTGCCTACTTAAAGCTGGCTGAAAGTAAAGCAGAATGCGCCTTATGGCGCATTCTGCTTTACTTTCAGCCTGCTTTAAGTAGCAATGCCAAACGCCGAAAGGGGGCGTGGCCTTCGGGGATCTCATTAATATGCATTACTCAATGGTTTCCAACCCAAGAATACACGTATTTTTATGGGGGCGTAAACTCCCTTTTATTATAGCAAGATCGAGATCAAACCACAAGAAATAGCATTCTGAATGATTAAATTAACTGGAAATAAGTTTACCAAGAGGCCACTTGAAGTTTTCAATACTTAAAAACTGACGGAAAAAAAGTAAAATGCGACATTTATATATAATACAGAGTATTGAAAAAAACGATTTCTGAGACACAAATTGGGTCATTTTACTTTTTCCTTTTATGTTAAAGTGTTGAACTTTAACATCATATTTTGTTTCTTTTATACATGTTTAGGTCAAGATCTACCCATTAACCACAAAATATCACTGAAATTGTTTTTTAAAAAAAATCCTTTGGCATTGCTACTTTAAGCTACCATGTTCTAGAAAAAAATCCGAATATTAAGGAAAAAATCCGGAGAAATGGCAGCCCTGACGTGTCAATCTATGCGTGTCAGTGAATGTTTTATTTTCCTACATCTATATAGTAGGCCTACTAATTCTAATAATGTAAAACTCGATAGATATAAAAAGATCAAGGCCATGCATGCAGCCATTAATCCACATCATGCTGAATTGTCGTCTGCTTCAAATAATCGTATGCTTCAAATATGCCAGGGCTGCCATAAACTGACATGAAAAATCCTAAGATTTCAAAATTTGCATTTTTTCAAGTGCGATTTAACGAATCGTACTTTCACCCCATCGCCTTTTTCTTGTTTTGTTGACATGCGACCACTTAAAGCAGACTGTAAGTAAAACAGAATGCGCCTTAGGGCGCATTCTGCTTTACTTTCAGTCTGCTTTAAGCTACCGTGAACTTGGAAAATATCCGGAGATTTAGGAAAAATCCGGAGAAACAGCAGCCCTGATATGCCGTCTGCTTAAAAAACAAAACCAGATTTTTATGCTTTTCGAAACTGAAGAAAAGTCGAATAGATTTACGAGTGACACACAGTTTGGATGCAGATCAGACACCGCGTCACGCGGCGTCTGATCTGGATCTTAACAGTTTGCATATGTTAGTTAAGTCGCGCTTTAAATAACGCACGGTAAGGTTAAGATAAGAGGGAGTAGATCTAGGTCTAAATATACATGTATGAGAACACTGGTCTTACAACTACATGTACAATTACAGATTTGTTGCAGATCTACCAACTGCTTGTTTCTTCTTTTCGGTTTTCCTGTTGTTATGTTTTTTGCCAAAACATCACTAATCTAGATCAAGATTCTAGTTTTCTAAGAGAAAAACAAAATCAACTTGTTTAGCTCTATCTTAAAAAGCGACATTCGTGTGGCTCGTCTGTGACAGTGTAATATATGTCTGAAATATATCTCTTTTATTCAGACCCGAATCAATATTTTTGGGAAGGCACCGGGCAGGAAACAGAATGTTGAAACAATATATATCCATTAACCCCCCCCCCCCCCCCCCCCCAACCACCCACCCACCCACACACACGCACAAGAAAAAGGAAGAAAAGAAAACGTTGTTTCATATAGACGAATCTAGGTCTAGAATCTAGACGAATTTATTTGGAGGAAACAATATACATGTAGATCTAGATCTATTTTTATTCCCAGAGAACTAGACTATTAATGCCTTCAACACAGGTCTACAATTATGGTCATGCAAAGATTTTCACCATTCAAAACAGAACAGAATTTTGTTGCAAATAGCCTGCAATAAGCATGAAGTTCAAACAATATAACTGCCATAGAGAGTGGTCTGATTGAATTACATGATGCTGATGATGATGGTGATGATGTTAGATGATAATAATAATAATAATAACAATAGTTCATTTAATAATAATAATAATAATAATAATATTGAATTCTAATGACAATAATAATAAAGACTTTATCAACGAAGGAGCTCATTTGATAAAATTAATCTTCCATTAGGTCCTCAGCATCTATAGATCTATAAGTACTTAAAACAGTTTGATTCCTTCAAAAAGGTATTTCATACAAACTTTATACTCAACAACAAATAATATAACATAATCAAATTCAATAACAACTAGATCTAGCAATTTTCAAGAGCAAGAGTATCTTAACCATTTGAGCCATTGTAACGTTTATAAACGAATGCATCCTCTGCAAATAGTGTACCTGTTAGGAGTACACTTTTTCTATGCCGGTCATAATGGATCCTTTCATTGGTTGACAATAATGACAAGATCCTGCTTAAAGTGCAACATGCATGCATGCTATTTAATTGTAATTGGAGACTCGAAGACCCAATCAAACTGAAAATTGACAGGAATTCAGCATGATTGTAGCCACTGATTCATTTTCAATGTGGGTAAGAAGATAAATACCCAAAATGGATAAGGCGTGTTAGAGTTGTGTTCCCAGAATTATTATCATTGGTTGTTCAGTCTTATCCGCTCTTTAACTCAAATAGTGTGTGTTTTATCCGACCTTGTACAAACTTAATTGCTGAAAATGTTTATAGGTGTAAACTCTTGACCAAGTTTGATAACCAGCTATTTCGCATACGGCCTAATTGTCGATCAGAATTATGCGCATTGAATTACTAGAAATGATAAAGTTGAGCCTTGTCCACTCGTTCACCAAGTTTTCTGATACTATTAATTTTGTGGGTTTATAATCTTGGACAAGTTCGATAATCAGCTATTTAGTTTTAACTCTTTCCTCCCTGAAACTTTAAATGGACAATTCCAGTTTCCATTTTAGTCTAGTCCATTTCTGACTTTAAGGGTTGTTTTTGTCAATGTTTGGTATTATAACAAACAATGAAGACCCTGATCAGAGGGCTCCTTTCGGAGCCCTCTGATCTGGGTCTTCACTGTTTGCACAGGACAAGTGTACTATTCACATGTACACTGTTTGATAATGACGCCTATATGCGGGACTAGGGTTCAAAGGATTAAAGCGCACAAGACATGTCAGGAGTATGCTCCTTGAATTACTAAAACTTTCAATTTTAGCCTTGTTTGCTCGTTAATTCCAAATGTTTGAAACACACAATCTCCACCAACTTATATGAAAATATGTGTGGGTTTACTTTCAAACTTTCAAACTTTTATTTATCATAATTGAATAAGGTCCACTTTACCATGGACAACTTTAACATTATACAAATATTGAATACATACAAATATAAATAGGGAGGTCATTAGTTAGTTTATAATCTTGGCCAAGGTTGGTTATCAGCTAATTCGCACAATGTATGTTAAGATTATGTCCCTTGAATTACTATAGGTACTTAAAATTGTCATTTTAAGCTTTCATTCGACCTAGAACAAACTTGATGAATATGTTAGCTTAGCCAACTTCGATAACCAGAGAAATAATTGTCTCAGGCATGTAAGTATCATGCCCGTTGGTTTATTCAACGTTTTCAGTAGCTCGCACTCAAATAGATTTATCCCACCAACTGGTACATGTACACTCTTACTGAAAATGTGAAAACTCTTGGGCAACTTTGCTTACCAGCTACATTGCATAAGGAATGCCAGTATACTATACGGCTTCGTGAATTACGCAAAAGCTTGGAACAACACAAGCACGTGCTTTTGTCATCAATCATTAGCCGTCACATCTGCCTTTGTACAAAACATAAAAAATCCGGTCCTTATACTGTAAAAGTCATTCGCACAGCAATGTCATCAAACCCTAAAAAGGCACTAAATAAGAAAGTGATGAATTTAATGGTACAGCTGGGTCAAGAACCTTACAAATTCTAAGGCAGTGCCAAGCCATTCGTGCAAGAGACAGACACAGAATGTACCATCCTTATCCCTAAAAGACATTTCAAGCACGCCTATATACCATAGTACATGTACTATAGTATACTATATAAGCCAATGCCATACTGAAGTGCCACGAAATTTAGAAATCTTCAACAAAATATCTCGTTTCAGTGCTCGAGGAATTGCTTTATAGGGTCGTCAGAGAACAGTGCACTGTCCGTTATATCTAATATATTTATAAATAAATGAACGTTCCCACTTTGCCTTGGCCTTTTTTTTCTTTTTTAAAGAAGACCAACTTGTTTATATAATGTAGATATTTAGCAGGAGAAGGTTAATACTCTTCTCTCAAATGCCACAGACAAGTACGACTGTAAGAAATACTATAATGTTTCCTGCGTGTATACGGAAATGACAAGGTCTGAAACAAGATAGTGTTGTCCGTTGACTGTTTTGTCTCCAAGTAAATGGACATGACTTTTATCCCGTAACCCTTTCTCCGCCGGAGTTACATCTATAGAGTCGACTTTGCATACAGTTTGGATCCAGATCAGACGCCGCGTTAACGCGGCGTCTGATCAGGATCTAAACTGTTTGACACTCGTATCAATATTTCTTAAGACATACTACCTTTAAGGCACCAGTATTGAAGCAGACGATAAAAAAACGACGAAGGGGTGAAAACATCTCAAGGTTAGTTTGGTGCCGAAAGGGTTAACCAGCCACATTTACAATATAATCTGCTACACATTTGTCGTTTGAATTAGTCAATTGCTGATTTTTGATTACAACAACAACAACAAATAATTTTTAGCTTAAAAAACATAAACATGATCGTTCAACATATTATATCCTGATCAGACGCCGTGTTCCGGATAAAAACTGTTTGCATGTTCTCTGTGAAGGGGATTGGTATGCCATATAATGCGAACACATATCACTTATTATATTCGGGATACCTCTGGAGACCTGTTTGCTTCTAGACAATAAATTCATTTTGGTGCACTGTCCTTTGGTTGCAAGTGATAATAATAGATTCAAGATATATAGTCTCATCGGTATTCATACAAATCAACGGTAATTGACAAGAATAAAACTTGATCCAGAATTCAGACGGTGCCATAACATGATGATAAATGCTTATACAGGACTTCCTCCCTAAAACGACCCTATATGAACAACGACTCCCTCTTTACAACGACCCTTACAGCTGTTCCCCGAATAAGACAATTATGTCCATTTTTACGGCTGCAATATCGCCTGCTTAAAATTGTCGTCTTTTATTCTTCTCAAAGTCACATATTTGGCACCATGACAAAAAAGCATAATGACGAATGCAGACCAGACGTCGTATTACGCGAGTCCTTATCTGGATTCAAGTTATTTGCAAATATAAATCAGCGTCCCTCCCTATAACAACTCACTCCGAAAAACACACAATCCTTGTCACCCATTGGCTGTTGTAGAGAGGGATTGCTGTAAATTTGCCTTAATATAGGCACACTTTCTTACTGGGTTAGGAAGCAACGCATTTTCAAGGAAGCTTTGAACGATCGGTGTAAAATAGCAACGCAATTAAGAAAAAGCCTAATCTCGATGACTTGGTTTTCTTTCTTAAGTGGAATATACAGTGTTCCTTCCCTACAACGACACTCTGAACAACGATTCCCTCTTTACACCGACGCATGCCGCCTTTCCTTAACCCTTTAACCCATAGCCTGTTTCTAGTATTTAAGATATGTGACCTATTAAAGCAGGCTAAAAGTAAAGCAGAATGCGCCCTAGGGCGCATTCTGCTTTACTGTCAGCCTGCTTTAAGTTAATATCTGCTAGGATATTGAAAAAAATTCTTATGATACATATTCATGACAGTATGAAATGGAACTATTTTCTTTGGCGGATGAATAAAACGAATGTGCTAAAAGTCGCTTCCATAAGGGAAAGGGTTAAACAAGACAGTTATGCCAAATCCTTTCAATGCTACAATATCATTTTGGCAGAGGAATCGTTAAGACGAATGACAAACAGTTTGAACCCAGATAAGACGCCGCGTCTTATCTAGGTTCAAACGTTTTGCAATTTGAAGCCAACCCATGCTCAGCACTCAGAGGGTATTAATGCCCCCCCCCCCCCCCCCCCCCCCTATAACAACTTCATAGCTCCGAACAACATACACATTATTTGTCTTCCATTGGGTTTTGTAGACAGGGAGCACTGTATCAGAGATTCAAAGTTAAATTCTGCGATTACTTCAGAGACTCACTTACCTAGATCTACATGTATATCAACCAAGCCCTTTGATGTGCTATTAATTAGAACCGTCGCAATGAGACAACTACAATGCTCGTGTACAGTCATACCATAAGGGGAAGCTTAGATATACATACATGTAGTTACAGCTAGATCTATATATAGACCACATCTCTATAACGGCCACCTCTCTGTTACGACCACTAAATTGTGTTAATTAATTGTAACTGTTTACGATAGGTGATAGCTTAAAGCAAGGTGATAATAAAACAGAAATCTCCTTAAGGAGCTTTCCGTTTTGCTATCACCTTGTTCTAATCTGTAACCTGTAGTATATACAATTAACTATAGCCTTCTTTTTAGTGAACGTAATTTACTAAAAGAGAAGTTTAACTACACATGGGAATATGTTAGAAATGTTTAGATAACTTACCTTTAGCTGGAGTTTTGTTGAATGTAAGAATGCAAATCTAATCATTATTCACCATTTGAGCGGTTTATGTAGCAACTATACAGAAAAAAAATTGATGTTTTGAATTTAGATCAGAGTAAAATACTTAAAAATAATTTAGTTCTGTCATGTTCAGAGACGAAACGGTATCCATAAATTTGGTGTTAAGTGAAGTTTAGATTTTGACAACAAATAAGTGTAAAAATGAATCAGTTTAGATTTTCGAAAGTACCATACTGAATTGCGTTACATACTCCGAATTATAATGTTTGCGAAAATGATAGTATCAAGTTTCGTTTAACTCATTATCCCCTGAGACATCCAATGGCCAATTCAAGTTTACAATAAAGTCTGGTCCATTTTAGAATATTTAGTGTTGTTTTTTATAATATATTACAAAATGACAAACAGTGAAGTCCCTGATTAGAGGGCTCCTACAGGAGCCCTCTAATCAGGGACTTCATTGTTTGCTTTAGACAAGTATACTCTTCACAGGTACACTTTTGGTAGAGGACGCATATATGCGTCACTAGCGCACAATGAGTTAATTCTTTTACTGCCAACGGCACCAAAAGGCGAATTTGCAAACAGTTCGAATCCTAATCAGGCGCCACGTTTGACACTAATATCGATATTTTTTCAGTCAAATTAACAGCCTTAAATCGGACTTAAAAATCATACAGACGACACTACCAAAGCGGACGATATTTTGGCGGTAAGAGGATTAAAGCAGAAGATACACATTGGCAGGGAAAGAGCTAACAGAAACTAAACGCAATCATATTGCATTAAAATATAGTAAACGAGAATGTGTTCAATAAATGTCCCTGGTTGCATCTTTGAAAATATATGTCTTTGCAAAGTCATATTTAACTTTGAAATACGCGTAATTATGTTTCATTTAAGCGCGCTCGAGATGTAGAAATTCATCACAAGAAATGCGGGTATGCTCGACTATAACATGTTATTATCGAAGTTCGAGTGTACCATGGTTTATAAATTAAATACATAAATGTATCGTGTTCACCTCTTCACTGCCTTACTCATATCTGATCAGGATCTTAACTAATTGACACTCATTACGATATTGCCTTAGTCAATTTAACTATGATTCAAATTTGAGAAATAAAACAGACGCCAATAATTGTTTATAGCAGGTGACGTCATGGCAGTGAAGGAATTCAATGTGTTGCTAATCACAGATTTTAGATTAAAGAAGTGATAAAGGTAGGGTTTCAGTGCTATTATGGGTATAATTGACTTACATAAGCTAGACGTCAACCAAAGCGTCTTACTTAAATGTCAACAGACACATCATATTTGCTTTAACTAGTCAAACTTGTACACTGTTAGTAAATAACAAGAATGCCCGTAGATGCCATGGAGTTGAATGTGTTCTGTAAATATGTGTACATGTACATTATTTTGAGGGCAACTCGTGAGATTACAGTGGAGAATCTGTTATTCTTTCCCAATAAACGCGTTTACGCTAAAACTATTATTTGCAGTGCAAACAGTTTGGAGCCAGATCAGGCGCCGGGTAACCCGGCGTCTGATCAGGCTCCAAACTGTTTGCCACCAAGATAAATAAGAATTATCAGAATTGTCCAAAAGTTGTTCTTTTCTACGTTTTAGTGCTTTGCGTTTGCGTACGTTTGCGTTTAAACGGGAAAGAATAACAGATTCTCCAATGTAGTTGCGTGTGTGCTCTTATTGTCTTACCCTCTTAAAATAAAGTCTTTATTATTATTATTATTATATATTATAATTATATTATAAATTTTATTATTATTAACTTGTCTGGAATAAAAATTTGGATCCAGATCAGACGCTATTTTGACAGGTAAAATTCGTATCTATAGTTGTAATACAGTCTGTATATAGACTAATGCTCCCTTGCCTTTTCAAATTCATTATCTTCTTATTTTAACTCCTTTGAGAGAGGATAACATTTCACGGTTAATTTGGGGTCGAAAAGGTTAACCTTACAACCGGAAACGAGTATCACATAGTTTTTGATCTTGATCAAACTCCGAATTTCTCGGCATCTTATTTGGGACAAATATGTTGGCAATAATGCTGTTCTCAGATAGCGCCTAAGGAATACATTTCCTGAATATATGAAAATAACATCTACACGAAACGATATACCCAAGCTTGTTTTTACAATCGAAACTTCGAACTCGCTTAAAGCGATCTCACCGATATTTCATATGTGTAATTTCGATAAATCGATCTCGCCTAAATAGAACATACCCGTAATTTAAAGTAAAAACGCGCCATAGCCACGTTTTAACTGTGAAATATGGGTATGTTCGAACTAACGCGAGTTCGAAATATCGAGTTTCGACTGTATCCGAGTTAACAGGCATATCCATTGACAAGCCGTGTCTTGTTGATTGGTCGTAAGTCTTGATTGGTGATTGTCTTTATTAGTTAATGGAATACGTTTGTTGTTCGTAATGTCAGAAGCTTGTTTACTGACATAGCATCGTTCAGATCTTGTAGGTGTTTCATGTCGAGACCTTGAATCTTAAAGGTCATAAAATTCTTTCATCGCAAATGTCGCATTTGTTTTTTTAGATACAGATCAGACGCCGCGTTATGCGGCTTCTTGTTATGCGGGATTCAAACTGTTAATTCAAACGTATCAATTTATTAGTAGTCAACATTTAAAAAAAAAAAATCAATTTGCTATGTACAGTGCTCCTTCCAAAGCCTCCCTACAACGGATCTCCCAATACCCCCACCCCACCCCACCCCGTTTACAACAACTCTTCCTTTTATACCCAAAACAAGACCTTTTTGTCTAACGCATTCACTGCTGCAAAATCATATGTTTAAAATTGTCACATATAAGTTACATATAAGAGGACAGTTTGACAGAAGAAACATAAAGACGAGTGACAAATAGCTTGAATCGAAATCAGACGCAGATCTGATCTGAATTCAAGCTGTTTGTAACTAAGCCAAGTCTTAGTTTGCCCTCTCTATAACAACTCCCTCCGAAAAACTCAGGCAATGTTTGTCTCCCATTGGATGTTGTTGCAGAGAGGGAGAACTGTATATACATGTAGTAGCAGTTCAGATTACATACAGTTTGGTAGTGAACAAGTTAACGACAGGGCTGCCATAAATTGACATGAAAAATCCTAAGATTTCCAAATTTACATTTTTCAAATGCGATTTTACGAATCGTACTTTCACCCTATCGCCTGTTTCTAGTTTTGTTGACACGTGACTACTGAAAGCAGACTGGAAGTAAAGCAGAATGCGCCTTCAGGCGCATTCTGCTTTACTTTCAGCCAGCTTTAAGCTACCATGTACTAGAAAAAAACCCGAAGATTTAGGAAATATCCGGAGAATTGGCAGCCCTGTAACGAATCAAAACTGCCTGCTACGATCACTGAAAGTAGACTCGTTAATGGTTCTACAATTAGATGACAGCTTAACTCATTTGATCCTAATGACGTTTATACTCCCCTTTTACAAACTTTGTACCTGTGAGATTACACTTGTTCTATACAAATAATGTAAACCTCAAACAAGATGGCTCCTGTAGGGGCCATATGATCAGGGTCACCACTGTATGTCCAATTGCAATACAGTAAATTCTTTCTTTTACGACCATTAAAACGAAGACTAACTGGTTGTATAAAAGACAGGTGACAGCTTAAAGCAAGGTGGCAGTATAACAGAAAGCTCTTACAAGAGTCACTTTGCTTTAAGCTGACACCTGTCCTGAACATATAATAATTAACATAATTAACTGGTCGTTACAGATGTAGGAATTGACTGTATGTTGTACAGTAAAACACCTCTAAACCGGAACCTCTAAATGCCGGAATTCTCACTGGACCGGACAAAAACGTTGGTCCCGTTTCCAAGCCTTTCTTTATTTTAACCAAGTACACCATAACTATGTCTTTTGACGCCCTTTGATTTATTCATACACTGAAGAAAATGAATCATCAGAAGCATTTTCTATATTCTAGCAGAAGGTAGCTTAAAGCAGGTTGTAAGTAAAGCAGAATGTGCATTAAGGCGCATTCTGCTTTACTTTTAACCTGCTTTAAGGGATCAGCTATATTCCATACTAGAAACATACTAAAACCCCTTTAAACCGGAAACCCCTCTAAACCGGACATTTATGTTGTCCCCACACATGTCCGGTTAAGAGGGGTTTACTGTGCTTGTAAGTAGCAGAACAGTTAACAAATGGACACGACATGATTGAAAAATGGAATTTTCAATTTGAGATTCGAGTGTTCAATGGCTGAAAGCAGAGTTAACTTTAACATAATTTTCTGGATAACATATATCTAGAAAGGCTTTAAATAATAATAATAATAATAATAATGATAATAATAAAGACTTTATTTAACGAGAGAGCTCATTTGATATAGATCAATCTTCCATGAGGCCCTAAACATATCTACAAGTACATAAATTATATATTGTTAACAACAATATAAAACAATCAATACTAACTAGAAACGATATCTTAACAATTTGAATCAATATGGGTCCTTTACAAATAGTGTACCTGTTAAGAGCACGCCTGTCCCAAGCAAACAGTGAAGACCCATATCAGAGGGCTCCTAAAGGAGTCCTCTGATCAGGGTATGCACCGTCTGTCATTTTACTAAAGGTACCTGTCTACTAATATTCTTATGAATCCGAGTTCCGCAGCCCGACACAGTACCACATCGTTACAAAATTTATTTTGTTAGTTCTTGTTACACTGCTCTAATAAGTACATTTATTTGCCCAGTTTGCGTATCAAGGGTGTACATATACACATGTCTATATACACCAGATACTGGCTACATTGTTCACATAATAGGGACAAGTAAATGTCAATATGAGATGAACATATCAAATTATAAGTATAGTTATTACCCAACTGATAGTAAATCATGGTAATATTCGTGTCTGGCTATTCAGATATATTGTCAACAAGCCATGTTTTATTCGTCTCTATACATTCTTCTGGTAAATATGTTTTTTCAGCAACATTTGTTTATCATATTATTTTATAATTATACAGTCAAAAACTCTATACTTCATACTCGGTTTAGTTTTAAGCCACGTTTTAACCTTGAATTACGGGTATATTCGAACTAAAGCGAGTTAGATTGATCAAGTTTTGAGTGAATGTAATTTAATCAAAGTGCGAAGCGGTTACATGTAACCTCCAGCACTCTACCAGGGTCCACGGTTATAAAGCTTTTCAGTTGAGTCAAAGTCGATCTCAAGCATTTGATTGGTTAGATTTGAGCCTTTGCTCAAATCTGACCAATCGAATGCTTGAAAACACACTCAGACTCAGCTCAAACGCTTTATAACCTTGGACCCAGCATTTAGCTACATCATCTATTAGACTACTTTGTTATCTTCTTGTGGATACAAGACTATAATGGTACATGGTCTGCTGCTACCAACTCAGGGCTGCCATAAGTTGACATGAAAAATCCTAAGATTTCCAAATTTGCATTTTTCAAGTGCGATTTATAGAATCGTACCTTTACCCCATAGCCTTTTTCTTGTTTTGCTAACATGCAACTTCTTAAAGCAGGCTGTAAGTAAAGCAGAATGCGCCTTAGGGCGCATTCTGCTTTACTTTCAGCCTGCTTTAAGCTACCGAGTACTGGGAAAAATCCGGAGATTTAGGAAAAATCCGGAGAAATGGCAGCCCTGCCAACTGATCCAACAATGTCACTCAAATTATATAAGTTATTTTATAAGTATAATAAGTGAGCTATTTCTTATTTCTTACTTCTCTCCTCTTACTTACCACTCACTCTATTTGTTGTCGCTAAATAGTTATATATGTTTAGAGCCATTGTATATATTGTCTGAATATTTACACACAAGGGGAAGGGCCACATCTAATGTTGTGAGAATATGTGGCCCGACGGCCCCGACCCCATTTCTATGTATATTTATTGAATAAAATATGTTTAAATCATATGTGTGATAAGTTGATAACTGTTGCAACTTGCAAACAGTGCCAATCAAGACGACACGACATGTGACTAAGCATTTCATTAGACACAAAATGTTTGATACTGCATGTGTGATAGATTTTTACCTGAATGAAAATGCCGCTAAATAAGCAAATTGATGCAGAAGATAACAATTGCAGAAGGCAATTTCATAACGTGCAGAATATGAACCTTTTGAACCCTAGTCCCGCATATTGGCGTCCTTTGCAAGAAGTGTACATGTGAATAGTACACTTGTCCTATGCAAACAGTGACGACCCAGATCAGAGGGCTCATAGAAGCCCTCTTATCAGGGTGTTCACTGTTTGTCATAATGCCAAACATTGACAAAAACAACCCTTAAAAGTCAGGAATGGATTAGACTTAAATGGAAACTGGAATTGTCCATTTAAAATTTCAGGGAGGAAAGAGCTAAGGGCGTTAAACGACAACGTCTTATACCTTGATAATACAGTAAAACCTCTCTTTAACGACCACTAAAACGAAGGCTGACTGATTGTATACATCTTGCAGACGGCAATTTCATAGCGTGACGGGGTCCGTCTTACTATAGCGTCGTGCGCCAATTCGACAGTAAGTCAAATTCTGTAATTTTCAATTAATATTTATTTCTACAAGACGATTCAAAAGAGACAGGGTATTACGGATACATTAGAAATTAGATATATTTCTTCCTTTTTATTTACGACTGTTTTAGTCGTACGGCGTTTCGTAAGACGGTCCCCAGAAGAGTTAGAGAGTTAATTGACATCGTTAAGTACCTTGATATTATAATAAAATCCCAAGACTATGACTCCAAAGAAAAGGCTGTCTACCCCACCTCCCTATAGAGAACACGCCATAGGACACGTTGATGTGTCCTCAGAAACAACAAGCGTCTTGTGACGCCTTTAGTTCAAGTTGCACTGGAGTTTTATGAGTATGCAAAATACAGTGTTCCCTCTCTACAACGACACCCCATTGGAGACACTGATTGTGTGTGTTGTTCGGAGGAAGTCGTTCTAGGTAGGGAAAATTAAGACTTGACTTACATTTGCAAACAGCTTGAATTCAGATCAGACGCCGCGTAATGCGGCGTCTGATCTGGATTTAAGCTGTTTGTCACTCGTCAATATATATATTCTATCAAAATGTGCACTTACTATAGCGCTTGTATTAATGTAACTTTGAGAAAAACAGCAGACGACAAATTCAAGCAGACAGTGTTTCAGCGATGAAAAGGTTGGACATACGTGTCTTGCTTAGGGAACAGTAGCAAGGGTCGTTGTAAGGAGAGAGTCGTTATTCGGAAGGCCGTTTTAGGGAGGGAGCACTGTTCACCCTCTCTATTAAATGTAGTTCCAAATTATGACCCAGATTATAGTAGATCTAACTGTTGTGGACAGACAGACAGAACCACAGATAAGCACACATAAATACTAAAAACGTTATTCCCCTAATTTACACAACATATCTAGATATATAACGTACATTACGTTGATTCGCATATCTAGACATATCAGCAGGAAATAAATAGATCGTAATCCCAGTTTTAGTTATTATTATTATTATTACTATTATACCAGATTTATATAGCGCTCTTTTCACACAGTGGTAGTGCGTTCAAAAGCGCTTAGTTGATCTTTAAATGAATGAATGAATGAATGAATGGATGGTGTTTCACGGCCCTTCGATACAAAAGGGTCATTTAGAGCCGAAAGTTAAAGTTAATATTTAAAGGAGAATGATTAGCAATGTAACAATCAGGTCAATTGTTTTAAATTCATCCTAAGGTGTTCTACAATATCAGTGAATAATAAGAATAGATCTACGTTTTACAAATTGAAAAACAAGAGGTCTAGCTCCGAGTAGTAGCTCGGTCTCTTGGACGTGAGTAGGCCTATTAAAACAATTTATTTGAAAGCGGTGATACATACTTTGCACACTATATAGATCTAATATTATCTTTTTTAATTTTCTGATGAAGTAGATCTAGATCTATTTGATACAATTATATTAATTTAATATGAAAATATATAAAAGTGTTTTTGTGCAGACGCCTTGGTCCCGTTTCATAAAACTTCGTACGACAAAACGGCCGTAAGTCAAAACTTTAAAATACATTTAATTTCTGATTTCTTTATCTAATTCTGTCTTGTGACATTTCTTTGGAATCGTCTTTTCAATACGATTCCAAAGAAATGTCATAAGACAGTATTAGATGGAGAAATAAATCATAATTGATAATTATGACTTACGACAACATTTGTGGTACAGAAGTTTTATGAAACGGGTACCAGGTGTCATAGATAGAAAACAATATATTTATAGATCCCTTCAAACTGTTGATTAAATAAATTGATAGGTTCACCCGTTCTATTACCAAAACTATTCATTATTTGTATACGAAAACGGTAAATAGTAGGAGCTAGCTAGCTAATATATCATGATAGTTGAAATTAACGAAGTTTTAAAATGAGGTGTTTTCATGTCGAGTCAGTGTTTCAATGCAATGGTTAATTGACTAAAATAGCATACAAGTAATGGATGTGCTTTAATGTAAGATTTAGAGAAAATTTCACTTATAAATAGCTGATCCTTTTTAACATTAAATTTTTAAGACCGTCACTTATACTTCTATAAAAGAGCTTTTTAAACAATGAGGTGGTCTGGAGAATAAAATTACTAGATCTATTCCACGCTACGCAATTATAAGTTTATAACGACTTTAACAGACACCGACAAAAATTACCGACATTCGCCGATACATTTCTAAAGAATAAAAAAAGAAACAAAGTTTAAGGGAAATCATATGGTCGATCGGGTTACCAACTCAACTCAACTCAAAATCTTTTTTTCGGCTTATCTTTACAGATCATAGCCTATGTTAATGAGATTATCACAGGTAAATCAATTTTTTAATTGGCCTTTGGAAGATAAACGTGACGTCATATTTCAGATACATTACGTCATTATGTGTAATCAATGACGTCACATATAAAAATCTAGTTTATTTGTGAGTATATTTCACGGTAGATCTACTTGCAACAATGATTGTGTTAAAGATATTTACTTTGCTATTTGTTTGCAGACATGTGCTATGTACAGTTGATATAAATATCCACCAACTTCAAATGGTTGCAGACCATCTTTCGGATGAAGAATGTAGAAAATTGTCAAGCGCCCTGTACCAAGATGGCTTCACATTGGATGATACATTGCCGAGCCACGCGAACCACAACTATTCTGTTTGTATCAAGTACCTTTTACTGTGGGATAGAAGCCATGGACAGGGGAAAACTTGTCACCACCTTGCATTGAGACTTCACCAGATAGGGCGTCGAGATTTGGCCATTACACTTACGGATTCTATCCATGCAGAAGAAAAAGAAATATTGGACAAAACTTACCTAAACGACCCGTTTAAGGACAAACTTCCGAAAGATTCAACTCTGCTAGCCAGTGATGAGGTGCCGAAAAAAGAGAAACTAGAGGACACTAACAAACAGTTAAGTGGTTGGGAGATTTTCAGTATTGTCGCAGGCGCTGTAACAGCTATAGCAATAGTTGTAATGCTTGTTTACAAAGTGTTCGGAGAAGTCATCAAGCGGATGTTTAAACAGTACGCACCAGAGTTTGTCATCCAGTGGCTGGACCTTGTATATGGGGAAGGCAGGTGGTTTTGTAAGAAAAGTAAACGCATGTTTGAAACCAAGGTTATTGGGAAAACAAAGAAAAAGCCAGATCTCAGGACACTTATGGAAATGAACAAAAACTTAAATAACTCTCTACTTGCATGGTGAAAATACATTCTTTATATTTCCAGAAATCTAGATCTAGATCAATCCTGTATTAATGCTACTTCAATTAAAGCCTGAATTAGTGATGTGCTTTTAGGATTCGTTTGTTGTTCCTCTGACGTCTAGGTATGTTATTGTTTTTTGTTTTTTTTGACCAGTCAAAATTTAAATGTTCCTCCAGTCCGTCACAAAAAGGATAAATTTAGCTTCAGTTTAGAGTCGATATTCTTCCGTTTTGATTTATGGATAGAAATTTAAGGCTTAAATGTATGTTAAATGATACCCGATGTGGTCTGAATTCAAGTCGGTGTTTGACAACCGAAATATAGCAAAGTTTTGCCAAACAGTGTAGGCTATCCCTGATCAAAGGGTTCGTTTAGCTAGAAATCCTCTGACCGTGTTATCCACTGTTTGTACGGGACAAGTCACTAGTATCTAGGTATATAGGGAACACTTTTCGTGAATGACGAGAAGATCTATATAGATCTACTCGTCTCTAGGGTTGAAATCATATTTCTCGACGGCATACTTAGAATTGTACAGTGCTCCCTTTCTACAGCCACATCAAGTTGGATAAAACACTGTTTGTGTTGTTTGGATGGAGTTGTTATAAGGATGGAATTTTACTTAATTTTGCAATCAGTTTGTACTCAGATCAGACGCCGTGTAATAATGTGGCGTCCGAACTAGATCTATAAAGCTGCTTGTTCAATTTACTTTGTGAAAAACAGCAGAGGACCATTTTAAGCAGATGCTATTGCAGGCGTTAAATAATTGGACATAATAGATTTGTTTGGGGTGCAGCGGCAAGCTTTGTTGTAAGGAGGGAACTGTTTGGAAGGCCTTTGTAGGGAGACTTCCGAAGGGAGCACTGAAACAAACCATACTAAAATTGAATAAACCCTTTCACGACCTAGCCCCAATATCATGTCGGTTGTAAACAGTTTGGATCCATATCAAACGCCGGATAATCAAGCATTTAAGAAGGACTTAGATCAGGATTTAAATTGTTAGCTCACCTGAGTCGAAGGGTCAAGGTGCGCTATTGTGACCGCTCACCGTCCGTCGTACGTCTGTCCGTCTGTCCGTTCACATTTACTTCAAACGACATCTCTTCTGAACCCGACGATTTTAGGAAGAGTTCAACCTGCTCATGATGTTCCTTGGATGCTTCTCTACAGAAGTTGTTCAAATGAAAGGCAAAAAGCGCAAACTCTGCTTAAAAAAGCAAAAAACTTTAAAACATCTTCTTGTTAAAAACTACTAGGCCCTAAGCTTTGACATTTTTACAGTAGTATCTCCTGGTGGATCCCTCTGAAGTTTTTTCAAATGAAATCCCTAGGGTCACACTTGACCCCACCTGCACAGTTTTAGTGATGCTCTAGGCAGGTCTCATGGTATTTTGATTTATGCAGAACTGTATTTACCTGAGTTATACTACAGGCAAATAGCCAATATTTACAAATAGTTTGGATCCAGATCAGATTAAACACATGCTGCATCTAAATTGGATCCAAACTATTTGCCACTCATTTACCTACTTTACATTTTCTAAATTGGTTTTTTGTACATTTTTCACATACAGTAGGTTTTAAGCAGACGTCATTTCAGTCTGATAAGGGTTTAGCCAGCTGCCTAGATGCTCTCCCCAACTATTGCATAATATTTGACCTCAGTGACTGAACAACAGAACTGCTGGTTGTGTCTGCTAAACATGTTGTCGGCTAAAGTTTAGAAATGGTCCAGTCTGCTTCATACTTAGAGAAACAGGATCTGGAAGTGATCCACTGACAGTTATGTAATTATGTCTTATGCCATATTTATACATATGTTTAATATTGGTTTTATCAGAGTTATCTGTATTTCTTGTCATTTTTTCTTGTCCAGGAGATAATTCCAATTTACCCATTCCCCCATAAATACTGATGTTTGTTAACCCATTACCCCATAAATGTGCATTTTTAGGCCTTTAATTTATTCCTCCATTTAAGAAAATAATTCCACTTTATACAGTCATGAAAATGTAAGATAAGAAATAAGTTTCTATATCCTAGTAGATGGTAGCTTAAAGCAGTTTGAAAGTAAAGCAGAGTGTGCATTAAGACGTATTCTGCTTTACTTTCAACCTGCTTTAGGTGGCCATCTATTTTCAAAACTAGAAACAGGCTATGGGGTAATGGGCAAAATAAAATTGCCTATTTGGAAAGAGCCTAATGAGAGGAAGTGCCATTTGCAAAGGCCATAACTCTTGACATCATTGTTTTGGAGTTATTTCCCTTTGTGATATTTTCTTGTCCAGAAGACAACTCCAGTTCTACTGTATTGTAATGAAATTTTATGTATGGAAAGAAACTGATGAGAGAAAATGCCATGCACAAGGGCAGCAATATTTTGTTTTTCCCCTTTGTCATATTTTATTGTCAGGAAAATAACTCCAGTTCTGCTGATGCTAGTGAAATAATTATCATTTACCGGTAATGGAAATAGCTTGATAAGAGGATGTGTCATTGATAAGGGTAATAAGCTTGGCAACAAAATTCCCTTTTGTCCTGATTTCTTGTCCGGAAGATAACTCCATTTATAGTTATATTAAAATGTTGTCTTGCCCAGTCAACTTAGGTACAAACTACAATGTCCTCAGGTGAGCGAATTAAGGGCCATGGCCCTCTTGTTTTAATATCCCTTCACTGCTTTACCTCGAGTACACTTGTTATTTGCAAACAGTTTGTATCCTGATCAGACACCGCGTATCAAGACACAAACTGTTTTGACATTCATTTCAATATTTCTTAAGTCAAAATCGCTAAAATTTAATTTTAGGAAATAAAAGCAGACGACAATTGTTAAAACTTGATGACGTCTCGGCAGTGAATGGGTTATATTTTTATAGTAAACTGCCTAACCAAAATTCAGATATAAGTGCGTGCGATATCTTTCAACATACATCGCGACTTGGCTAATAATAATTGCGAACAGTTTGAATCAAGATAAAAATCAGCCTTCTGCGAAGACTGATGTGAAGTAAACTGTTTGCCACTCATATTCAACTTTTCTTCAGGTTTTCACAGACGATATAATTGAAGCAGGCGACGATTCAGCATGATAAGGGTTAAAGATGGGAGTTGTTTCCAAAAAATTTTTAAGACAGGTTTAGTAACGTCTGTGAAAATATTGTCTCAACTCAACTCAATTTTGTTGCCGATGGCCAATAAAATTGAGTTGAGTTGAGTTGAGACTATATTTTCACAGACGTTACTAAACCATGTTTTATTCTTTACCTGTCAAGTTTTTACTGACTGCTTTCATCCCCTTACCGTTAAAATGCCGTCTGCATTGGTTGTGTCGTCTGCAATATTTTTAAAGTTAGTTATAGGGCTATTTTAACTGAAGACATTAGTGTCAAACAGTTTGGATCCTGATCAGACGCCGCGTAATGCGGCGTCTAAGCAGGATCGAAACTGTTTGCCAAATTGTCTTTTGGCGCCGTTGGCAGTGATAGTGTTAAGGTTTAGCCATATGTTATTGTCTTTTGCCAAAACATATCGCCTGCAATAATTCTTTGGAGTTTTATCTATATATTTGATTTCATTTTCGGGAAATTATCCTTAGACTGTTAAACAATTTTGATCTAGATGAGACGCCGAGTTACCCGACGTTTCATCTTTATCGAAACTGTTTTGCAAATGCTATAATAAATTCGGTTATAGCATACAAAAGTTAAACCCTTAATGTGCTAAGCGCGACTTGGTTAATATTTGCAAGTAGCCTTGGATCCAGACCAGACGCCGCGTAATGCGGTGTCTGATCTGGATCCATGCTATTTGCAACTCATAATAACATTTTATCAAGTCTAAACGAGATTAAGATTAATTTTACTTTTGCAGACGATATATATATTTCAAGCAGACGATAGTTCAGCAGAATAAGCGTTAATAAATTACGCTACATCTCGGGACTTGTATGTAATGATTTCATTTCAGCCTGCTACACCTCGTTTGGGAGCAATGTTAACGTTATCAAAAAACCAACCCTTGGGTATTCAAAAGAACAAATAACCTAAAGATTTAATTAACAAAAAGTTCTGACTTACAGTAAAAAAGAATGTAATAGTTTATTTGAGTTTAGAATATTTTATAGCGTTGAATCGTGTGTAGATCTATTTCACGTTTCTATCTAATGTGAAAATTAATCTTGTAATTCGGGTTGCAATTCAAGTATGTATGTACTCGCATGTAGTTTAACCCCTACGTCATCAATTTTAAACAATTGTCGTCTGCTTCTATATCTTAAATTTTATTTTTTGCTATTTTGACTGAAGAAATATTGAAATGAGTGGCAAACAGTTTAGATCCTGATCAGACGCCGCTCAACGCGGCGTCTGATCAGGATCCAAATTGTTTGCAAAAAAGCTGTTGTGCTGGGGGTAAGGCAGTGAAGGGTTTAATATATAGCTATTACAACGTTGTTGAAACAAAATGCTCAAAGAGCGTATGTTAGAGTATTCCAAGGCTTGTGTCATATTTATTTTAGTCTATGAGTTTATCAAAAATGAACAAAAATGTAAGATTCTTTTTAATCATATAAGAATTTTAAAAACCTATTTAGCTAATTGAACCCGTAGGTTGAAGTCCCTCCGCAATATATACAGTCAATGGACATAATTATTCGCCATCCTGCGAAAAAGTGGCTTATTTTTAACCCTTTCCCTCATAGAAGCGACTTTTAGCGTATTTAATTTATTCCTCCGCTGAAGAAAATAGTTCCAGTTTATACCCTCATAAACAATTACGATAACAAATATTTTCTATATCTTAGCGGATGGTTGTTTAAAGCAGGCTGAAAGTAAAGCAGAATGTGCCTTAAGGCACATTCTGCTTTACTTTCAATCTGCTTTCAGTGATCACCTGTATTTAATATTATAAATGGGTTATTGGGTAAAGGGTTAACAGTTCTTCTCATTGGTTTGTTAGAATCAAAACTCTAGATAAAAAACTTTTCCTGGTTTTTTTATTGTATACAGTGGAAACTCGATACTTGGAACTCGATTTAAATCGGCTTACCAGTATTTCGCCTCAATCGATTTTGTCTAAGTCGAAGATACCCGTATTTCAAAGTTAAAATATGACTTAGCCACCTTTTGGCTTTGAAATATAGGTATATTCGAACTAACACGAGTTCGAAGTATCGAGTTTCGTCTGTATTCACACAAAATTATGTTCGATATATTACGGAATAAAATATTTAACATGTATTGTAAGGTGTAGAGTGGGATGGATCTCCGACCCACATACACCTTCTCACGGAGATAATAAAATATTGAACTGAAAACAAACCCAACATACACTGCAGTTTTGTTTGGTTTTAAGAGTTGAAGCAAAGATCAGTTGAATGCTTTCTATAGTCTGAAACTGATCATGTGGTTCTTTTGTACTTGTTGCTGGGTAATTTTTAGAATGTACATGCAACATTTGAACCATGTTCACATTGAACGGTTGCCATGGTAACATTAGATGAAATTTATGTAAAAATACACCAAATTAACAAACACCATACATATACGATTAAAAGTAAAATAAGAAAAACTCATTTTAATACCATTTTACTCAATGTTAAGACACACAGTTCAAAAATTCACCCATGTTAATTTTAGCATTTATCGCATGTCAGTAAACTTGAACATCAACAATTTCTGTATTTATCTTAAGTTTCCTTTTGAAAGCGCACTATTGTGTGAGAGAATATGTTTTTAACTTAAAACGTTCTTCAATTGTAGTTATTTGTCCCATTTGTTACCATGGCAACCAGTTAATTTGAAGCAGTCAACTTTTTTCATGTATATTCAAAAGTCGTCTAGCGCCCGAACAGCATAGAATGTATCTATCTTTTGAAAAGTTAACACCTTAACTGTAAAATTGGCCTGCACTTTGGTGTTAATTTATGTTTGATAAATTTGTGGCATCATTAGAAATGTAGAAAATGAGTGGAAAAAAAAGCCAAAGTTTCGTAGGGTGGCGAATAATTATTAATATGTCCCATGACTGTGTGTTCGGCCAAAACGTTACCTTGTTTTATCGTTGAATGTGACGTCATTGGTGGTACCGCAGTGCTTGTGGACGAACAGATTGGACCGGAGCTCAAATATCAATTTGAGTAGTTATGCAACTAGCGGATAATGCAAGATGAATATGATATCCGCTTCAGACCACGTCTTCCCGGGTTTGAATCCTGGTTTTATAGGGACGCTTCAAATGATAATTGAACATACAGCGCTCCCTCTCTACAACGACTCCCACCTTACAACGAACATTGCCATGGTTCCCTAAACAGGACAGTTATTTCTATCCTGTTTACGACTGCAATATCGTCTGCTTTAAATTGTCGTCTGCTAACTTTCTCAAAGTTACAAAATCGACATTTTGACAGTTAAAAACTTAATGAGGAGTGACAAATAGCTTCAATCCAGATCAGCGTGACGCGGCGTCTGATCTTGATTCAAGCTGTTTGCAAATTTTTGTCAATTTCCCTCCCAACAACGACTTCCTCCGAACAACACACCTGTATATTTGTTGTCTCATGTTGAGTGTCGTTGTAGAGAGAGAGAGAGAGCGCTGCATTGATTTTTCGCATCTTAAATTCAAACTAACTACTCTGCTATTCGTTTTGAAGACTGGATCTGATCTGGATTCAAGCTGTTTGTTTCTCGTCAGGAAGTTGGTTCTGTCAAAATGTTGATTGTGCAACTTTGAGAAAAACAGCAGACGAGATTACAGTAGTAAGAGTCTCAGACATAATTGTCCCATTTTGAGAATTGTGGCAAGGGTCGTTGTAAGAATGGAGTCGTTGTTGTGAGGACCATTGTATAGAGAGGGAACACTATATACAAATAAAGCTGCTTCTACCCATGGAGATAAATTATGCAACTCCTTGTTTATGCCACTAGAGGATGTATTGTTTATGCCACTAGAAGATGTAATGACGAGATCAAACATATTCCCTACTGTATCACCAACTTGTAAGCATCAAGTATGATCTTTTGGAAGCAGCTATGACATCTATAGACAGTTGGTGTTAACAATCTATTCAAGTGGTCAATTTATGACAATGTTCTTTCAAGAACATCAGAACTTGAAAGCCAAGTGGTACTAAAGTGACCTAACCCCTTTGCTACCTTATACCTAAGTAGATAATGGTTACAGTGAAACCTCTCTAGTTCGGCAACTTAATTGCGTTAATTATTACAGGGCTGCCATAAAATGATAATGAAATATTCTAAAATTTCAAAAATTTCTATTTTTCAAGCGTGATCACTTAATTCAAGTTGAAAGTAAAGCAGAATGCGTCTTAAGACGCATTCTGCTTTACTTTCAGCCTGATTTAAGCTACTACCTGCTTCGATAAAAATCTGAAGAAAACCCCCCAGAGAAATGGCAGCCCTGATATTAGGTAATAAAGGCAGGTGATTGCCTAAATCAAAGTGGTCGTAATAAATAATGGCGCCTATAAGAAGGCATAAACTAAAGAAATAAATTTGTTTTTATTTTCAGATTTCTTTACGCAGAAATTGGTCTTTAGTACTTTAAAAATCGTTATTCTAACATAACCGCGTTTATTAGGGAGGTACTCATTTTCTCCGTTATACCGTAACTTATTCACCCCTGAAACGTTTAATGGACAATTCCAATTTCAAAATAAGCCTAGCCCATATTTGATTATTTAAATTGGGGTTGAATTAAAGGGCTCCTTAAGGTGCCCCTTATACGGTCTACATTGTTTGCATAGGACAAGTGTTATCCTGACAGGTACACTGTTTGTAAATGACGAGTATAAACGTCGCCTAGGTGTATGTTTTAACAACTACACAGACACTAAGAGGCATAGTAAAATAATAAATCTAGGTTGAATACTTATGGAAAGGAATTTCCGCCAAAAGTCTATTGTGACATTCTTATTCATGTTAATTACATTCTTATTCATCGTTCGTCGTAATGTATCTTCAGATTACACTTCTATGTCTGGTAATTCTAATTCTAATTCTTATTTAAATCAAAGCAAAAAGTGTAACAGGGGCATATATATTTACTGAATCATTGTTTGAATTTTCTCTCAAACATTCTTTCAAGCACAGTGCATTGCTTCTTCTCTACGGAGACAAATATCGTGTGTGTTGTTCGGAGGGAGCTGTTATAGGAAGGGGAAATTAGAATCCTTGGAGTATATATGCAAACAGTTTGACACGCGTCTTAATAATTCTTCTATCAAAATATCCAGTACCGTCGAACTCGGTTATATCGAACATATTCGTATTTCAAAGTTAAAACGTGGCTTAGCCACGTTTTAACTTTGAAATACGTGTATGTTTGACTTAAACGAGCATGAAATAATGCAATTCATGTGTCGACTAATCGGATAACTCGAATTAAGCGAGTTCGAGATACCGAAGTTCGACTGTACTTAACTTTGAGAATAAAACCCGACCAACGACAATTTTAAGCAGACGATATTGAATCAGTGAAAGCGTTAGACATAATGGTAGTGTTTAGGGAATAGTGGCATTATTTTAAAGAAGGAGCCGTTGTTCGGAGGACTGTTGTAGGGAGGGAGCATAGTATTATCGATCCTCGTTTACAGCCTCGAATGTAACGCTTTGCCTGCTATGATATAATCTGCTTCTAAGTTGTTGTGTGCTGTTATTTTCAAAGTTTTTTTTTTATTAAAATAATGATACATTTATGTTCACATTGAGACTCACACAGAAACGACCTCGTTAGTTTTATGCGAATACTGTGATAAAAGCTAAAGACAACTTCCATGGAGAAGAATTTCTCCAAAATGTAACACAATGTGAAAGACAGTATATTTCCAGTTTAAACGAGTCTAAAAGCAATGTAATAAAGTTTTAAAAAATGTAGATTGTTGGAAATGTTTACGATTAGTTTTAACCTGTTTTTCAAACAGTTTTGAGCCTTATCCGAAGCCGGGTTACCACTTACCAGGCGTCTGACCTGGCTAAGAAATGTTTGAAATTGACGTAGGGCTTTAAAATAACCCTTCACCTGATAGCCTATTTCTAGTATTGAAGATCGGTGACTACTGTAAGCAGGTTAAAAGTAAAGCAGAATGCGCCTTAAGGCGCATTCTGCTTTACTTTCAACCTGCTTTAAGCTTCCATCTGCTAGAATATAGAAAATATTCCATATACTATAATATTCATGACTGATTAAATTGGAACTATTTTCTTCAGCAGCGGAATAAATCATATCTGCTAAAAGGCGCTTCTATGGGGGAATGGGTTAAGTGTTTATGGAAAATAATAGCTTCTTCGTCGCATGTTGTTTCGGCAAACAGAGGAACATGTTTTTATAACAGAAAAAAATCGCTTCCAAACTGTTGATAGTTAAAATGTTCCCTCTCTCTAACTACACCCAGCGGGAGACAAATATTGTGTGCGTTTTTCGGAGGGAGTTGTTAAAGGGAGGGGTTATTAGAGTGCTAAACATGACCTGGCTTACATTTGTAAACAGTTTGAACCCAGATCAGACGCCGCGTAACGCGGCGTCTGATCTGGGTTCAAATTGTTTGTCACTCGTCTTTATGTTTCTTCTATCAAAACACTAATACACAACATTGAGAAAAAATAGCCAACGAAAATTCAGCAGACGATGTTGCAGCAGTGGAAGCATTAGACATAATGGTCTTTTTAAGAACAATGGTACAGTGGAGAATCTGTTATTCTTTCCCGTTTAAACGCAAACGTACGCAAACGCAAAGTACTAAAACGTAGAAAAGAACAATTTTTGGACAATTCTGATAACTCATGTTTATGTTGGTGGCAAACAGTTTGGAGCCAGGTCAGACGCCGGGTTACCCGGCGTCTGATCTGGCTTCAAACTGTTTGTAAAATAAAAACTAGTTTTAGCGTAAACGCGTTTATCGGGAAAGAATAACAGATTCTCCACTGTGAGTATTGTTGTACGGAGGGAATCGTTGTTCGGAGGACTGTTGTAGAACGGTAGCACTGTTTTTGAAACTTTCGTCACCTTTCTCCTGAAACTGTATCATGGAGCATTGCCTTGCACATCGTTTTCTGTTAGGTGTCTTTTAAAACGGATAAGAATTGGATTTTCTCCAGAGTAAGGTGCCACTTTCTCAATGAAGTTTCCTTTTGGCGCAATTTGCCTGTGATGTAATACATAGGTACTTGGCAGTACGTGTCACGCATATTTGTTGTTTCCTTAGAGGTTTACGCTGAAAACATGAGAACTGAAGTGACATATTCATGGGGAGATCGGAATACCAGTCGCCATACTGAACCATGGCAATGCTTAACACATTCAACCCTAGCGACGAGTATACTCGTCATTTACAAACGGTGTTCCTGTGATGATTACACTTGTACTATTCAAACAGTGTACACCCTGATCAGAGGGCTCCTTACGGAGCCCCCTGATCAGGATAAACACTGTTTGTCATTTTGAAATTTATTTTTAAAATCAACCCTAAATACTGGAATTCAAAAATGGACTAGACTTATTTTGAAATTGGAATTGTCAATAATAAGTTAACAAGTGCATGGGCAGGTGTATGGGAATACACTTTGTACATGCGGGAAGTTATACTATAATGAATTTTCCCCAAGGGAGTACTTAGGAAGTACTTTTAGGAAGTACCACTATTGCCGTAGAATATGGCTCCTGGGGTACATATTCGCTGAGAGGACAAATTCGCCATACCACCCTCAATTTAACGTAACCCTATCATTGTCATGACATAGTCAGTCTGTAATCTTATTTCTAAAAAATGTATTTGACCTAGGTAAATGCTGGGGTAAATACATGTAGTGCTAACCAAGGTATAGAGGATCTAACCATTAGTTTAAATGCTTCCTGGAAGCATTTGCAATGTATTCATTTAAGCTTATGGTTAGATCCTCTAAAGTTCCTAACAAGTCACATTTGTGCAGTTTTGACAAATCATTATAACTATATTTCTACTTTCACTATTTACATGTTGTTGTTTTTTATCTTCGTGTTCTGTTTAATTTCTCAAAATCTGAAATTTAAGTGTGGAGGAACACTACGAAACACCATGAATAAGTTATCTGGTCTCGTATTTACAATTTTCTTTAAATCGCATTATTATAGTTTTTTTATTATTATATTTGCATGTTTATATTGTGAGCAATTATGATACAGAAAAAGAGAAATAAAGAATAGAAAATATCGCAATGAGTTTACCGATTAGGATCTTTATCAGACGCTGCGCTATGCGACGTCTGATTAGTATTAAAACTATTTGTAAATAGTCATTGTATTTTGAGTAATGCAACGAGGGAATTAATGACGTAGTCAAAAGTAGGGAACAAGAACTACTGTTCACAATATCTAACTACTGTGGCGTGTTCAATTACGATTGTTTGCTGTTAAGGTTAGCAGTTTGTGCCCCGTGTGCAGCGTGCAGAGAACAGTAGAGAAAACATTTTCTTTCCAAATAACCCGGTTACGCTTTATCTATTTTTTCCATTGCAAACTGTTTGGAGCCAGATCAGACGCCGGGTAGTCAGAATTGTCAAAAAGTTGTCATTTTCTATATTTCATTGCATTGCAGTTGCGTTTGAACGAAAATATTACGTTTTCTCCACTGTATTTTAGACCGGTAGCCAAATCGCAATCGATGACCATCAACGGCCATCGATTTCGTTACTGAACTCATCACTGATCTACAAGGCATGGCCAAATTTAATGCGTATTAAGAGTTATGGAATGAACAAACGACACAGACTATTCTGAATGAAACTTAAGACATTACTTTACCTAGCTTGGGTGGTAACACCTAGTCCGTTAAATCTTGTGCAGAAGAGTGACATTGTCTGTGTAAATAATCAGTGGACTGTCTCGTGTGAGGTCGGACTTTTATATTTGATAATTTGTTTAGAAACAAAATCCATTGAAGAACCCTTTTCAAGAGTGTGAGTATGTCAGGACCTTTCTAGACAATTTATGATGACTGAGCCATATTTTGCACACTTTTATCATGCTTTACCGTTACTTTTCACGCCTATTGAGAACACTCGGAGATCACTGAAGTAACTGAGGTATTGTGTTTAATTCACACAGCTTATTATTGATGTTGAAAATTTACTGCCGCTAGATATCTTTGATTCTATAAACATGTCAAGGATGTGTCTTAGAGCAGGCGAAGGTGAACATTTTTTAGAGAAAGGTTAATATCTTCTCTGCCACACATCTTCAAAACTGGGTTAAGATTTATTGATATTTTCTGTGTCTGTGACAAATATTGTAGACAGTCATGTCTATACACTCTTTCACACTCAATGACGTCTTAAAATTGCGTTTGCAAACAGTTTGGGTCCTGATCAGACGCCGCTAAACGCGTCGTCTGATGAGGACCCAAACTGTTTGACAATCTTATTGATATCTATTAAGCAATACAACCTTAAATCTAACTTTGAAAATTATCTTGCAGACAACAATATTAAAGCAGACGACAACAAAGCGGCGAAGGGGTAAAACTCTCCCGAATTAATTTGATCATGAAAGGGTAAACGAATCTTATAAATGTTAATCTATATGTCGTAGCTCATATTTGAATGTAGGCAGATCCGTAACCTGCCTATGCCGTATAACGATTAAGTTATCTAAGTAAGGAAAACAGAACGAATGTAGTCAATTTAGAAAGTAGAAAAAACCCTTTAATGTGTAAGGATGCCAATTAGCAGGAAATACTCCATTATGTAGTCTAAATAAGTCTCCCTAGAAACAGTCCCAAGTTTTGGTTTGGCCTCATAATAGCATTTTTGTCAAGAAATACCTACTATTTTCAAGTGTTTTGTGCTTTGTATGTAATGCATGGATGCTCAGGAATAAATACAAACCCTTTTATTATAGATTTGGTTATAAAGGTACTATGTGAGCTGGTAAAAGTGACATGTCCCTGTTTTAGCCGGTGCACAAAATGTAGTGCCTATGCTTTGAATAAAACTTGTCATTTATTTACATGGAAGTAACGCACTTCATGAGTTATATAGGAGAGCCAAATTGGTGACCGATGCCCTAAAAGAAGAAGGACAGGATAATGCTATATTATTTAAATTGGCTATTTTATTAGCTTAACAACTAGATTTTAACATTTAGAACTTCAATATGGCCTACAGTGATAGTTTTACCTGTGCACCCCAATAATGAGTCCTCTACTCATTAAATTTTCCAGGGACTCATTATTTAAAACATTGCGAGTCTAATGGACCCATAGCTATTCCTGCCTTTATTAACATATTAACTCATAAGCAAAAAGTATTTTAAAGCAGGTTGAAAGTGAAGCAGAATGTGCCTTAAAGCGACTCGCAACCAGATGGTGCATTAAAAATAGTCATTTGTAAATATGTGTCAAACGCTTATATAAATGGTAAAGAATTAGTTTAGGATAAGAAATTCTGTTTAAAAAAATGTATTTCAATAAAAAAAAATATTGGTCTCTGGTGGGATTCGAACCCGGGGCCCGGCATTGGCGGACAGAAGGCAAAATAGGGGAAACCGCTTAGACCAATGGATCACGGAACTATCCGTTTATCCCGGATCGATTTAACGTATTTCAATGTGTAGCGATCGAAAGTGCATACAACTTCGTAATTCGGCTCGTGTTTATGTCTGAGCCCGTGTAGAGAAGCAATAACAACAACTATACCGTCTACTAGTCGGTATAGAAAAACGATGGAAAATATCTAAAAATCTAAGATTCGGTGACGATTCTTGAGACTTTTTTTGGACTGATCATATTTTTTTAATGTCAGAAGCCAAATAATGCCACAAATTTGCTTTTATTTGAGTATTTTATTTTATTTTGACAAGTACACCATCCGGTTGCGAGTCCCTTTAAGGCAAAGTCTGCTTTACTTTCAGCCTGCTTTGCGGTAAGTGGTCACCTATCTTTAAAACTTGAAATAAGTTATGGGATATTGGGTTAATTTTTTACCTCAACGACTTAATGTTTATCTCAAGAACTCATTGTTTTACAGAATGTGCATCCCGAGGACTCATTTATATTATTTCTAAAATTATCACTGGGACTTTAGGCAGCTTCCGGATATGCCTTTTCCATTTTTCTGCAAAATTTTAAACACAATCTTGTAATTATTGACGCACAGAGGGTCCCGGTGTAATGAAATATTGTGACCCCCGTAATAGAGTGACCCCCCGGTCGAAATATTTCAGAAAAAAGTGACTTTTGGCCGAAATAGAGTGACCCCCTCTTGAAATATTTTGACTCTAGGGGGTCACTTCATTTCAGATATGACATGAAATAAAGTGACCCCCATAATATTATGACCCCCTTCGAAATATTAGGAAAATGTGAATCCCTTGTCGTAATATAATGCCCCCCCCCCCCCCCCCCGCACACACACACCCACTGAAATATGTTGACCCCCCCCCCCCCCCCCCCTAACGATCTTGATACCGACATTATGTACATATATGCACTTTCAATTAACTCCTTGATAAAGTTTATCTATAGTTTACCCTTACATCACTGTAAACTCAAATGGACAATTCTAGTTTTCAATTAAGTCTAGTCCATTTTTGACGTTTTAGGGTTGATTTTTACAATATATGTTTAAGTGACAAACAGAGAAGCCCCTGATCAGGCTCTTTATTACATGTCACCTTATAATAATGGAGCGTTTCCGCATGTGTCTTCCCAGTAAAATACAAGAGTCAATATCAGCCACCTTGTATCAGCCACTTTGTATTTTTCTCCAACCTCGTTTTCGATTTAGCGTGATGTCAATTACGTACATGTACAAGTTCCACGCTATTCTTTGTGACATACAAAATTCTTGTTCTGCCTTAAATAATTAATGTTTCTGGATATAATATGATTTAAACAACTATTAGCTGTTATGACTGATCTGCTGCAAATGACAACAAGAGCCGTATACGGCCCTAAATCGCTCACCTGGAATGACTAATGTAAATGAAATATCTTGGAACGCTGAGAAATTATGTATATGAGTATATGTCCAGAGCAATGTTTTGAACAAAAGAGATCATTTTTTTAAACATTTTAGTAAAATTAGCGAGAATGTGAGAATATCCGGTCTTTTGAAGCGGTTAGCTCGTATTCTTCGGCATTTGTTGCAGTGTAACCTAGCCTTTCATCTCCGTTTTTAAACGGCCGTTAACTTTTTCATTCATAAAACCTTAGTTTTCAATCGAGTCTATTTCATTTTTTACTTTATACGAGTTTGATTTTACAAGTAAGTGCAATTGACAAACGGTGCAGACCCTGATTAGACGGCAAATTTAGGAGCCCTGTGATATGCGTCTACCCTGTTTGCACAGGACAAGTCTTTTCTCTACTGAAGTATTCTCGTCGCTGAAAACACATGTATAGTATCACATGAAGATGATTGAATATGCAAGTTAGATTTCTAAATATAATTATGTTGAAGGAAAGCTAATTCATGGCGAGTGCTTCGTTGAAAGATGAAGCTATCGTGACACAGTCAATAAAGTTCTATATAACGTTCATCTTTCAGTGTTGATGAAACTTAAAGAAATCGCAATGCATTAAAATGAAGAGATGTTTATACCGTACAAATAGAAATAAATGTTCATTTTAGTTCGGAACAGTTTTTGAATCTTATTAGACGTCCAGTTGCTTGTTAGATCTGGTCCCAAAATATCTAAAATGACCACCAATTACGGTAACCCTGTAAGTGCCATGTTCTACAACTCTAAGACAGGCAAACAGTTTGGATCTAGATAAGAAATATGCACTTATGTAGAACATTGCACTTAGAGGGTTAGTTTTGACCTTTTTGCCGAAACGTATTTAACATTTTACCACCATAAGCATCTACAGTCGTTTTTGCAAAAGGTGTGGAGCTAGATCGGTCGCTTAGTAGTCTGTCGTCTGTTCAGTATACGGTATACATTTGTTTCATAGGTGATTAACGGATTCTTTAATTCATTTCTTAATATTACGCATTAGTGTACTTTTTGAATCTCAGATTTTTTCAGCTTTTGTCTTATTGCACTTTTTAGTTCAACGATTAGCAACATCCATGTGGTCTTACCTTTGTAGACTATATATTTATATAATAATAACTAATGAATCGAATTATGTCTTTGATACTTGAACTGTGATAGTCTCTTATAGTTCTTATAAAGAATGGCTGTGTACGCCATATTTGTTGTTTATGTGATATTTGCTATTATATGTTATGTAGATCTACACAGATGAGACTTGAATAAAGATATATATATATCTATAGGTACTGAGTGAACAGTCAAATCATTGACCCGAGGTAGCAGGGAAGACCTTGAGAACTGTTGCCCGAGGCCAACGGCCGAGGGCAACAGTTCTCAAGGTCTTCCCTGCTACCGATCGAGGGACAATGGTTTGACTGTTCCCGATGTAACTATCAAACAAATGATGACGTTACAGAAATAAATGACGTCATATCATATCATGGCAAATTACGTCATTATGATATGGCGTCATTTATTTTTGTAACGTCATAATTTGTTTTAAAACAAAAGAAGACGTTAGATCTGCAAGCGGTTTATCGATTTTATTCGGAGTTACTCAGTCTCTTAATACTAGATCTAGAACATATAGCCTTTTAAGGGGATTTTTCGGGAGAGAAAAAAAGATCCGATCAACCCCGTTTTAGACAGACGATGTATTGGGGTCTGCAAGCGGTTTATCGATTTTATTCGGAGTTTCTCAGTCTCTTAATACTAGATCTAGAACATATAGCCTTTTAAGGGGATTTTTCGGGAGAGAAAAAAAGATCCGATCAACCCCGTTTTAGACAGACGATGTATTGGGGTCTGCAAGCGGTTTATCGATTTTATTCGGAGTTACTCAGTCTCTTAATACTAGATCTAGAACATATAGCCTTTTAAGGGGATTTTTCGGGAGAGAAAAAAAGATCCGATCAACCCCGTTTTAGACAGACGATGTATTGGGGTCTGCAAGCGGTTTATCGATTTTATTCGGAGTTACTCAGTCTCTTAATACTAGATCTAGAACATATAGCCTTTTAAGGGGATTTTTCGGGAGAGAAAAAAAGATCCGATCAACCCCGTTTTAGACAGACGATGTATTGGGGACGAAAGTGTTCATTCAAGCTTTTAAGATAAATGTCCTGTAGGAATTGAAAGGGTATTATAAATGCTTGAAAAACACCCAACAATGTTGGCACCTTTTATGCTACTCTGTCAAGTGCAACAAGTCTGGATCCAGATTTAAGGCCGATAAACTCGGCGTTGTTTCAATATTAAAACTGTTTGAAGCTCACACGGAGGAAGGGTGTTCCTCTATGCGCATATGGACCGAGAGGTGACAATACGACGGTAATAATACGACAGTACGACCGTTTAACTACGACGTGATAACGCGACAGTACGACAGTTATAATTCGACAGTAAGACGGGTGATAACGCTTCAATACAACGGTGATAATGTTGTAAAGATGAGGTAATTAAATCACTCGGCCTACGGCCTCGTGATTTAATATTTACGCATCTCAACTCCTACCCGAGTTCTTTTGCACGATGATACACTAGTTCATGTTATTATTTCTTAAAATGATACTAAACAGATACACGTTGTATAGGGGGGTCACTTTATTAAGGGGGTCACTTTATTTCATGAGCGGTCACTTTATTTCACGTAAGGGGTTCATAATATTTTGACCGGGGGGTCGAAATACTTCGACCGGGGGGTCACTCTATTACGGGGGGTCACACTATTTCATTACACCGGCAATACGTACACACTTAGGCCACATAAAAAAATACCTGTGTTTCCTATTACATGCCAAAAAAAATTAGGGATGGACGGTCGGAATATCTTTTTTTTTTTTCTTTTCCCTATAAAACATTACAGTAACACATACGTATACTTTTCTAATGGAGTATGAAATGGAAAATATTTGAATGTTTTCTATTGTGCAAAGCCATGGGCGATACATAAAAAAACTTATAAATATCCATTCAAATTGTTGATTTTATTGATAGGTCCCATTACCAATATTATCTGAAAAATCTAAACCGGTATAATTGTTTATAATATTGATATACCAACATTATGAAAAGGTTTAGAGCAAATTTCACTTCGATATTAGCTAAATCTTATTTAAATATAAATTTTTAAAATATTTAAACGTCTATTAATTAGCTTTTTATTATTTATCATTATTATTATACCCGATTTATATAGCGCTCTTTTCACACAGGAGTTATGCGTCCAAAAGCGCTTCACATGAAATTATATAAATGTACCTACAAAGCAAGAAAGACAAATAAATACATTCACAATAAAAATGATACAATATTGAGTAGCATGGAAACATGGAAATTCTTTCAATATTATTACCAAGATTATAAAATTGTTATAGTAAGTTTGTAAAATCATTTTTAAAATGAGTCAAATAATTAAAAGATCAATGGCATGATTAAAAACAGAGTTTTTGTTTGTTTGTTTGTTTCAGTGTAGAGCCGGAGAGTAGTTCACAAATCGTAAAACGAATGTTTAAAACAATACTCTCCATGTTGTTTGGTTGAATTTGTTTGTTTGTTTGTTTGTTTCAGTGTAGAGCCGGAGAGCAGTTCACAAGTCGTAAAACGAATGTTTAAAACAATACTCTCCGTGTTGTTTGCTTGAGTGTTGTATAATCCATGGCCGTGGTACACCCTTAGTTCATAAACATAAAGCTGTCCAAGAATTACACCATAGACCCCTAGCCAAATGGTTTCAAAGCGATTGGGCAATCCCTACCAGCAAGATCTACCAGACAGGCACAAGGTCAACGGTACAACTCCAGAACTGCCATTCAGACCCACAGCATCCGCAGGAAGAACACAACCCAGAGGTAGCAGTCATTGATTACCTACTTTCTTCTAATAACAGATATTAAAGAAGTGTGTTTTCAAACGTTTTTTGAAGGCTGCAATTGAGCTAGCATCTCTGATGTCTGATGGTAGAGTGTTCCAGAGCTTTGGGGCTGCATGCATGAAACTTCGATCTCCAAACTTCACCAAACGACTTCTCGGCACAACCAGCGATACTGATTTACTCGCAGACCGCAACTCTCTTCGAGGTTTATACACGTCCAGCATACTAACAATGTACCTTGGAGAATCATTGCACATGGCTTTGTATGTGAGTGTCAGAATTTTGAATTCAACTCTGTGTTGAACTGGAAGCCAGTGAAGCTCCTTCAAGACTGGAGTGATGTGATTGTACCGAGGAGTCCTGGTAATGATGCGGGCTGCTGTATTTTGCACACGCTGTAGTTTTCGTAGTGAGGTTTGGGGAATCCAATATAGCAGTGAGTTGCAGTAGTCAATTTTTGATGTGACCAGAGAATTGACCAAAGTCTTGGTAGCTTCTGGAGAAAGGTACTGTCTAATATGACCAATTTGCCGCAGCTGTGCGTAGCTAGATCTGCACACAGCGTTGATGTGCTGTGTCATATCCATTTGGGAATCAAATCTAGAACCAAGATTGTTCACACATAATGACGGTTTGATTTTAGAGTTTCCCACTTGAACATGGAAATTTCCGGGAATGTTAACCTTTTTTGAGTGAAACAGTATGACCTCAGTTTTGTCAGTGTTCAGCTTCAACATATTCTGGTGCATCCATGAGACTATGTCTTTAAGACATCCTTCGACTTTTGAAAGGGCTTGTTGTTGACTAGATGTGTCTTTAGGCTTAAATGACAAGTATAACTGTGAATCATCTGCATAGAAATGATGATCCAGATGATGATTTCTGCAAATTGAGCCGACAGGTTTTGTGTACAAGATGTAGTTTTTGGGTCCCAAGACTGAACCCTGTGCCACACTATATTTCATTTGAACTGGGGCAGATAATTCTCCATCTACTGCGACTGTTTGGTAACGGTCATTCAGGTATGAGGTCATCCACTTTAGTGGGTTTCCAATGATTTTGAAGTCTTTTTCAAGGCGATTGAGTAATGTTTCATGATCAATTGTGTCGAATGCGGCTGATAGGTCAAGCATCACCAGAATTGTGATTTCATTCTTATCAAGATATTGCAAGATGTCATTTTGGACTTTAACAAGAGCAGTTTCTGTAGAGTGATGCTTACGATATGCTGACTGATGCTGTTCATGCAGATTGTTTGTGGCCAAATGGGACTCAATGCGTCTGTCTACAACTTTTTCTAATACTTTGGAGAGAAATGGCAAATTTGATACAGGCCTGTAGTTCTTAAGATCATTTGTATCGAGATCAGGTTTCTTCAAAAGAGGTCTTACATGCGACTTTTTGAATTCTTTTGGAACATACGCAGATTCCAGCGAAGAGTTCACAATTTTTGTTAACAACGGTAGGAGCTCGCCAAGGCATAACTTTAAGAGCCATGTAGGTATTGGGTCGAGTTCACAGGACTTACATGGGGATGCCTTGACAATCTCCCCGATTTCTGCTGCTGTAGCAGTGTCAAAACTTTCTAAAGAGCTCATTGAATGCAAAGTTTCTGTGATGACTGGGTTGCATGCCGTTGATTCAGAGGCAATGCCTGTTCGTATTTTGTCCACTTTTTCAATGAAAAAGTCGCTGAAATCATGCGCAAGTTGTTTTGAGGACACATTTTTCGGCAGTGCAATTTCACTGTTTGCACCCAGGAGATGCTTAGTGACTTTAAAAAGACTCTTCGAGTCCCGTTGACAGGATTCTACTTTTTCTGTGTAAAAATTAACCTTTGACTTTGCTAACAATTTGTTTACTTTAGCACACTGGTCTCGATAAACAATTTAACGGAGAATATCTTCTATTACACGCTCCTCAAAAAACGATTGTCGCAAAAATGACCGACAATTGCCAACACCTTTTTCGAAAAGTGAAAAAAAAAGGATAGGGTCGGGGAGAAAAGTAGGGTAGGTCAGGTTACCGGAAACACAGGTACTTTTCTATTTGGCCTTATAAGATTCGGTAAGCGTTGCCAGTCTTATATTAAACAACTATTATCCGAAGTAGCATGGGCGTTTCTAAAAAACACGTGACTGCTTAGTACAAATTCAAATTCTGCAAGATGTAATCAATACAGGAAGCTAAAAGCTTTCTGTAACATGTTATTCTGCTTCAAGCGATGGTTTGCATCTAAGACATGGCTTCTATTAACTATATCCCTGCCAAGTTGTATCGTCTGCTTTAGCCCTCTTACCGCCAAAATATCGTATCGTCTGTAATATTTATAAAGTCAGTTTTAGAGCTGTTTTGACTAAAGAAATATCGATACGAGTGCCCAACAGTTTGAATCTTGATCGGACGCCGCGTAACGCGGCGTCTGATCAGGATCAAAACTGTTTGCAAACCGCCTTTGGGCGCCGTTGGCAGTGTAAGAGTTAAGTGGTGGTTTAATACAGGTTGAATGTGCACATAGAACAAAGGCGGGCATCGCGATCTCTAAGAAAACACTGAACACCCTCATTCGTTATTTATTCGAAAGTGCATGGTAATATTACTGGAAAAAGTATTTCTCATTGCAGGACAACAGTAATACAGGAAAAACTTACATTTTGTCTGCATTTTCTTTGTCCTGCAATAGCTATTTGTTTAATGCAAGAGTGCAAAGAGACCGCTCCCTCCCCACAACGCCATCCCAACACCGGCTCCATCAAAACATAAATGCTGTCTGCTGTTCCCTAAACAAAACAAATATTTCTAACACTTTCATTGCATCAATACCGTCTGCCTGAAATTGTCGTCCGTTTTTCCCCTCAAAGTTACATGTTAGTGGTCCTTTTGACTGGAGATTTATAAGGACAAGTGACAAACAGCTTGAATCCAGATCAGACGACGCGGCGTCTGATGTGGATTTAAATTGTTTTAAAATGTAAGCCAAGTCTTAATTTCCTCTCCCTAATACAACTTTTTCCGAATAGCACACACAATCTTTGTCTCCAATTGTGTGTTCTTGAAGAGATAGAGCACTGTATATACATGTATAGGTACAACTATAGTAGTTTCTTCCTCAAATAAACACAATACTTTCACTTTTTTTCAGCTAAAAGGCAATGATTCTACATAACTGTTATTGGGTTTCATTTATAGATCTATAGTCAGCACTACATTATGGTTTTAAAGAAATACATTTTAATTTTGTGAAAGGATAACAATGTGTTTGGTAAAGATTTAATCTAAAAAGGTTTTTCTTAGTGTTTGACAAACTTTGTCAACCAATTAGAGAGCCGAACAATTCAATCTTTCACTCGTTTTAATCATTAAGAGTGAGGCATGTGACGAAATTTTGCTTCCTAATTACGTAGTCTTCGAGATGACGTATTAGAAGTTAAGGAATCGTTGAGCATGCATTGATATTTCCACCCGCGTCTCGTGTCTTTCTCATATAGCTATGGGGAAATTTGAAATCATTACAAAGCAGTTTGCATATCTCGTAACTCATATGTATAGCGGCCATTAAATGATGAAGCATAAAGAGCATTGTGAAGTCCTGTTTAACCCGTTCACTGTCATGACGTCATCAATTTAAAACAATTGTCGTCTGCTTTTATTTATTAAATTCAATTTTTAGGTATTTTGATTTAAAGAATATTGAAACGAGTATCACACAGTTTGGATCCTGATCAGACGTCGCATAACGCGGCGTCTGATCAGGATCCAAACTGTTTGCAAACAACTATTGCACTCGGGGTAAGGCAGTGAAGGGGTTAAGGCGGAACTTAACAAAAACAGAAACTTCTAATCGGGCATTCTGCATTACTTTTGTCATGCATTAAGCAACCACCTGTTCCACATATTGTCCACGGACCTTTTTTATAGGCATCTACAGTGCTTCCTCCCTACAACGGCTCTCCGAACAACGATTCCCTCCTAACAACAATGATTGCCACTGTTCTCCTAAACAAAACATTTTATAACGCCTTTACTGCTCAAATACTCGTATCATCTACTTAAACGTGTCGTCCCCTTGAACGTGTCATCTGCTTATTTCTCAAAGTTCCGTATTGGACATTTTGAAAGCAGAAGCATGATAACGAGAACAGTTTGAACCTAGATCAGACGCCGCGAAAATGTAGGCCAAGTCATGCTTAGAACTCTTAGGGTATTAATTAGGGTATCCCTAAAACAACTCCCTTTAAACAACACACATGTACACTCTTTGTCTCACATGTGTTTTTGTTGTAGAGAAGGAGCATTGTGCATACAAATGCTTAGCTGCAAAATGATAAAATAATTCCCGTGGCTTCAAGGAATAGAATGACTTATCAAGCACGCTCAGTGGTAAACCATGTGAAAATCAGTCGAATATGTTTTTCAGAGTGAAAAATAAGAAAAATGTAAGCTCAAATCGATCAAAACAAACCCTTACCGTTACATGTATGAAACGTTAAACCAGTTTGAATCAATCATGCGACCAATAAATGAAGTGGCATTGGGATCAATAAATACAAACAACTGTCTTATGCAATATAGGATTAACGAATAAAGATCATTTATAGGAACTTTCTGCCTTTTTATTCTGCATTAAGTAACCGTCTATATTAAACATTTCAAATATAGCATTTTTACACTATTCTATTCCTTATTTGCTATCACACTGCAAGAGATGTGCAGGTTTCTAAGCCATAACCTGCAAGTGTCGTCATATATGCATGGGCTGGTCTTGAAAACACTTAACCCTTTACCTGATAGCATTGTTTCTAGTATTGAAGATATGTGACTACTTAAATCAGGTTGAAAGTAAAGCAGAATGCGCCCTAAGGCGCATTCTGCTTTACTTTCAGCCTGCTTTAAGCTGTTACCTGCTAGAATGAGGAAAGTATTAAATATGACACATATTCATTACGGTAAAATTTGGAACTATTTTCTTCAGCGGATGAATAAAATGCATGTGCTAAAAGTCGCTTCTATAAGGGAAAGGGTTAAAGCGTTAACGTTTATTTCAAAGCGTTTTAATAATTGAGAAGCCACAATCAGAAGCTACCGTTTCCCAATAGTTTGTTTCTGAATCATTAAAAATCTTCAAATTAAAGAAAACAGGCCCTTAGGAAGCAAACTGCGGACCATTTATATTCCTTGAAGGCCTCTGGTGTGTTCTGAGGACGTTTCGCGCGTTCAAAACAGGTAGAATAATAACATAAATCTACACAGATTCTAGAAAAAGAAGAGACAATGGAAAAGGTTGAGAAAAATCACTGCAGAGAAAAATCAGGGAATTTAACAGAAATAGAGGGAGAAAGTATCGCGCCATAAGTCACATGTTCTAGTCAAGTTTTATCGAAAAACGGACAAGACATTGTGTTCTAAAATAATTAAGAATCAAAACATACATTTTATGCTTCTGAAAGTAAAATCAGCTGAATGCGACAGAATCATGTTAGTCCACAAAACCAAACCAAATGATGATCACACTCAAGTTAATTAACGTAAAGCTTTCTCAATGCACGTTGTAACGTGTACTTCGGACAGTGTATTTTCTTGGAAATTGTTAATTGTTGTTAGAATTACTTATCGAAATTAACTTATGTTTGTAACCCTGCATTAGGACATAACAGAAATTAACAGAATTTTTAAATTAGAGATTCAGGTTTTTCTGTAAAATTGAACAATGCAAGCCATGCGCTACAGTGTCTAGGAATTCAAACATCAGTTTTAAAACTTTCTTATAATCCCTTGCAGAAACTGCTTTTGAGAACGATTTCTTTGAAGTTTTCGGAAGGTGCCTGGCTCCGATGTTATAAAGCGTTTAAGTTGAGTCTGAGTGTGTTCCCAAGCATTTAATTGGTCAGATTTGAGCCTAGGCTCAAATCTGACCAATTAAATGCTTGAGAACGACTTAGACTCAACTGAAAAGCTTTATAATCTTGAACCCTGAGCTAATGTGAATACTATTTTCAAAAACGGAAGCCTTTGTTAAAAATAGACAACGATTGATGCTGTATAAAAAACATGTATGCTTGCATGCTTTCATTCAAATACATGTACATGTATATCTTATTATTTTCTGCCGAATACCTGTAGAGCGCTGAATAAGGTTGTCTGTTGTTCTTTATAGATAAATAGCCGTTTAATGCAGGCTTGTGGAAGCTTTAACAGTCTTTCCCTTCTGTCTTAAGTTGCCACCACTCTCATATAAAATATCCGAGTTTGGTATCTGAATACCCAAATGACGGGCCGATAGTATTGTGTTTATTGCTTCACTGTGCGATTGAATTGGCTCACGTGGTCATTTATGAACTGGTGAAAAAGTAGAAATAGTTAATGTCCTATGACTCGAACAGGAAATGTTCAAGATATTTAAAAATACTTATTCTATTCATTGTCATTGTATTCTATAGAGTTTACATAGTTTAAACATATGTTATTTTGATAATGTATAGAAATCGGATCAGGCTACAAATGCTCACCACTTAGTCATATACCTCCCACTAATGTTTACAAACAAAACATTGACAACAATGGTATTATTAACACAAATGAATAAACAAAACAAATTTGCATTATAGATAGAGAAAGCTGCAGCAATAACGTTTAACCTTTCCATGATCAAATTATTCGGGAGATTTTTATCCCTTCATCGCTTTATTGTAGTCTGCTTCAATTTTGTTGTCTGCAAGACACGTTTCAAAGCTAGATTTAAGGCAATATAACTAACTAAATTTCTAAACGAGTGTCAAACAGTTATGCGGCGTCTGATCAGGACCAAAACTGTTTGCAAACGCGCTTTTAAGCGTCATTGAGAGTTAAAGGAACATAGACAGACTTCACCTGTAATTAGCTAGACGTTTCGAAATAACTTTAATACCGTTAAAGCGACGTAAATCATAACAAATCCATATCCAAAGAAAACAGACTGTTGACTAGTCTGAAAAGTGATTGTCAGCGTAAATCCTAATAATATTTGCTTATAAATGTACTTTGAATCAATGTCTTACAGTCTTGAATCCCATATATTCTCGTGAATAGATCGACATTACTCGTACAAACAGTCAAATATCGATAACTTGCACTCGTTCAAGTAGATCTGACCAACATTTCTCCTGTTCCATTTCGTTTCTATAACTCGAACATGCTTAAGTCATTTTTTCAAGTAACGTTTTCACTTTGAAATACAGTAAAACCTCTTAATTACGAAGGTAAGCTGATTGTTGATTGTATAAAAGACAGGTGATAGCTTTTAACAAGGTGACATTGAAACAGAAAGCTCCTTAAGGAGCTTTCTGTTTAACTGTCATCTTGCTGTAAACAGTCATCTGTAAATAAACGCCTGGCAATTAATACAGACGTTTTACTGTACGGGTAATTTTGACTGAAGCAACTCCGATTTACTCAGGTCAGACTGTATCATACGGATTCTTTGGTGTCCCTTTGGACCAATTTCGGTCGAACGTCATTATCTCAAATTTCTTGGGACCAGAAAAAATTATTTGAAACAATGAAGCATTTAGATAGATTTGACTACTGACAAAATTCAATACAGTGCCCCTTCCCTACAACTGACCTCCCAACAACGCCTCCCTCCTTAAAACGACATTTTCAGCAGTTCCCTAAACATGACATTTATATCTAACTCTTTTACTGCTGCAATATCGTCTGCTTAAAATTGCCGTCTGCTTTTTTCTCAAAGTTACATACTGGACATTTTCACAACAACTAAATGACGAGTAACAAACAGCTTGAATCCAGATCAGACGCCGCGTTATGCGGCGTCTGATCTGGATTCAATCTGTTTGCAAATGTAAGCGGATTCCCTCCCTTTAACGCCCCCTTCGAAAAAAGGCGCACAATATTTGTCTCACAATGGATCTCGCTGTAGAGAGGCAGCACTGTGTACATATTTTTCCAAAGTAACCTATCTGTACTAGAGACAAGAAATCAAATCGTGCTATAACAATCAGATACTGCAGGAGTAAACATTAATTTTCAGATTAGAGTAAACGCAAGGGAACGTAATAAACTGTAGAAAGTTACACTGTTTTGTGAATGTTACGGGTTTATCTTATTCTGGGTGGCAAACGGTTTGGCTTTTATCTGTGTCTGGTAAAATCATGTAACCCTCACCTGACGGCTCGGAAATGATTTTCCTCAGCCGGGAATAAATCCTCATGTATCCTTTGAAGAAATTGTATAACTAATAAAGTTAAAACGTGGCTAAGCCACGTTTTAAAGACATTACTCGACCGCTCTTTGGTGGTAACACCTAACCCGTAGAAAGCTTCAGTCAAAGCATGCAGCATGCTTTTTAACAGTACAGATGTCTAGGCAAAGAATCAGTCAGGCGTTTCATGTGAGGCCGGTACCTTATATTTGATAGTTTGGTTAGTTAACCCGTTGAAAAAAAACATTGAGTGTGATTATGTTAGGGCCTCTATAGAAAACCTGAGATTGCTAACATTGGCTGAGCTCATGTTTCCCATGCTTTACAGTTATTGTCTCGCCTTGTGAGAACAATGAGGGGGGAATCAATGAATGTATTGGGGTAATGTCTTTAACTTTGAAATACGGGTATGTTCGATTTAAGCGAGATCGACTTCTCGAAATTCAACTCATGAAATACTGGTACGGTCGAACAAAGCGAGCTCGAAGTATCGAGTGTCGACTGTATTTGCAAGTTTAAATAAGGACGCGTTCATTTGGATTGCCTAACGACTTTTCTACTGCCGCTAGTTTTTGGCGTTCAGTGTTTAATTAAGGCGTCATAAAGATAGAACAATATAAAAGAAAACCAGACATTAAACTTTGCTACCTGCATTTCACACCATCGATAGTGTTTGAAAAAGCTGTGATAGCGACGATCTTTTCCACAGCCTGCAATATTACATTATAAACAGAACAGAACAGAACAGAACAGAATTTTATTTCACATAAACTTTACAGTTTCTAGTGATTACAAATCTCTCTATATAACTATAACACTTTTGATAAGAAATCCTAGTGGTAGGTTTGTGTCCGATGGATGGACTTATCAAGCTAAAATAAGCTAAACCGCTATCGTTACTACACCCTGGGCCTTCTGCCCAGAGTATCGCTCGAAAGCGGAGTAAACATTCGTTATGTTTGATAGATACGTGGCATGACAAAACCTGCCTTATTGCATTGCAACATTGTACAGACAAAGCACTCTCGTCCATTAGAGTTTATCTATCTGAGTTTGTTCTACACTGCCAAATACCGTAGATACTGCTATATGCTATGATGTATATAATAGTGGTTGTCAAACAATGTAGATCAAAGACGCGGCGGCTGGCCTTGATCTACACCGTCTGCAATGCGATAAAGCATGTTTTGTCAGGGCACGGCTCATTTTCATATGCCTCAAATCTACCCGACGTAACCCTTTCCCTTATAGAAGCGACTTTTAGCACATTCATTTTATTCATCCGCTGAAGAAAATAGTTCCAAATTATACCGTAATGAATATGTGTCATATTTAATACTTTCCTTAGTCTAGCAGTTAATAGCTTAAAGCAGGCTGAAAGTAAAGCAGAATGCGCCTTAGGGCGCATTCTGCTTTACTTTCAACCTGCTTTAAGTAGTCACATATCTTCAATACTAGAAACAATGCTATCAGGTAAAGGGTTAAGTCGAATTCTGACTTCTATGGTCCAACGACTCTGTACGCCCTACCAAAACAACCAACCTATTAACTAGCTTTTTTCACGGCAATTCCCTTATATTGCTGCATTCTTTGGATAAAGTGACAACAGAGAATGAAATCGTTTCAGAGTAATATTACCGGATTCCCATGGTCAACGAATTCTACAGAATTAAACACACAGTCAACCCCACTACCGTGACCACTCACACTATAATACAGTGCTCGCTCGCTACAACAACAACCAATAGGAGACAAAAAGTATGTGTGGGAGTTGTTATAGGGAGGAAAAATTAATACCCTAAGAGTACATTTGCAAACACTTTGAACCCAGACCAGACACCGCTAAACGCGGTGTCTGATCTGGGTTCAAAATGTTTGTCACTTGTCTTTATGTTTCTGCCAAACTGTCAAATAATTAACATTGAGAAAACACAACAGACGACAATTTTATGCAGACGATAATTGAAGCAGTGAAAGAGTAATTGTTAGACATAATTGTCTTGTTTTAGAAAGAGCGGCAATCATTGTTGTAAAGAGGGAATCGTTGTTCGGAGGGTCGTGTAGGGATTGAGAGTTTAGCCCTAGTAAACCAAATAAGCCGTATTTATACTACACAAACAAAGTTCTTGTTAATGTATACACTTGTCCTATGTACACAATTTAGTTCCAGATCAGACGGTACTACAGGTGCATTCTGATTAGGTTGGGCACTGTGTGTCACTTTGAAATATACGGAAGAAACTAGTTCAATAACTAGTAAGAAAAGAACTAGTAAGAATGGCGTAATTTGAGACTGGAACATTCCATTTTGATGTACAGTAAAACCCATCTAAACCGGAACCTCAAAAAACCGGAATTCTCTCTAAACCGGACAAAAACGTTGGTCCCGTTTCTATTCTAACCCTCCTTTATTATGACACATTACACCATAAACATGCCTTTTTATTCCTTTTTACTCCTATGTTCTATATTCTATAGCAGATGACAGCTTAAAGCAGATTGGAAGTAAAGCAGAATGCGCCTTAAGGCGCATTCTGCGTTACTTTCAACCTGCTTTAAGTGGTCAGCTTTTTTCCATACTAGAAACAATATATGGGTTAAAACCCTCTAAACTGGAACCATCTAAACTAGACATTTATGTTGCCCCCACACATGTCCGGTTTAGAGGGGTTTCACTGTACTGACGAACTTTGATATTTCAAACTAGCTTAAGTGGAACTTACCCGTATTTCAAAATTAAAACGTGGCTTTTCCACGTTTTAACATTGAAATACGGATATGTTCAAATTAAGCCAGCTCGAGATATGGACATTTATCAGAAGAATATCTCGACTTAAACATATTTGTGATAGCTTAGTTGGAAAGTATGCTTTTCGACATTTTTAAAGCTTAAAAACTAGTTTAATATTATTTTCGCAGACGATCTATTTGAAGCAGACGACAATTCAACATGATAAGGGTTAAGACATTCTATATCCTAACACAGAGTGACGACAGTTAAGTGCACCTAAATCTCGATTCAGAGTAGGTAAAATACGAAGTTACCAATGTCTGGGACATATGGCAGCTTTAATGTAATACAGAAATATTACTTTGCGAGTTGTCTGTGCTATTCATGCTCATGCATTTCGCTGGGTGAGTATTACAACGCTCTATCTACCATGTAGGTTCCTTAAATTTATATGTGAAATTGTATGTATTGTCAGTCATGACTGTATCTATTTTGAAATAAAAAATACTGTTTAAACTAACGCTGTAAGACTCGTGATGTAGTTGTAGTTCACGCGACGATTTATCAGCGACCATTAAAGTATGCCCGTTTTTCCAACACTTTCTGCACGCTACGAATATTTGTGTGTCTTCTCATCTGAATCTAAGTTGTTACACTTGCGAATTATATTTTTGAAGGAAATAATAAGCTTTCAAAATCTCATAGAAGAAACATTCCGCAGAATACCGTTATACCTCTCTAGAACATATTACATGTTCTGTCATCTACACAACAATAGTCCATTGGCTCTGATTAAAGTTCCGATTATGGTCTTGACACATCTTGGCTTTTTAGAGTTTAAAGGGGAAAGTTAGTTCATGCCAGATTTGTATTAATGTTTTCTTCTGACCTGTCAGAGTTATTTTTAGATTGGAATTCTATAATTTTAAAAGGGATGATCACCGTACTCGTTGATTTCCGTACGGTCAGCCAGGGATACGGAAAGGTGTATTTATTGTGTGTAATGTACAGTAGAGAAGACATTATTATTTCCCGAATAAAAGCAAACACAATGCACTAAACTGTAGAAAATTGATTTTATCCTTTAAACTTGGTGGAAAACAGGTTGGAGCCTGTTCAAACGCCGGGTTACCCGGCGTCTGATCTGGCTCCAATCTGTTTGCAATGGACAAAATAGTTTTTAGCATAAACACGTTTATTGTGGATGAATAACATATGAGTAAAATTAGCGCAGTTGTCTCGTGCTGCACGAGGATCATGCTTATCTCAAGTTGGAAAGTGTACGACTCTATAGATCCGATGTTTCCCTGTTTCCCTGTTCACTGGGGGCCATCGAGGTATCACGAGGTTTGTTTCGCACAGAAGTCCTGTATATGTTCCGCACCGACAAAGTACATATTTTGTGTACCCAAAACGAAAGTAAAACACGAATTTCCTTGAGTGTCTCTCAATTTCGCCTATACTTTTTTTTCCTAGCCGGAACATATTATCAAATAGGTCCGATGGTAGGTAGAACGGTTTCTCGAGCAATCTACGTACACATTTCATATTATTCATTGTATTACTTGCAAAATAACATAGTCATTCATCCTCTGATGTAAAATGTTTCAAATGTATGATATTTGGTAAACAATGCTATTAATCATTATATGAACATTACCTTTTTAGATTGATTGTAACAATGGAATATTATTTGGGTTATAAAGAATCTGCAGTAATGCAATACATGGATTTTAAATCGAGTTTAACAAATTAACCGTGTATAGGTGCCGCACAGAGTATGTATATGTTACTAAACGAAGTCCATTTTATATGTATATGTTACCAACTGAAGTCATCATTGAATTAATAGGATGCAAACTGCCTAGTATCATGCACTTACTGTTGCCTATACCGTTTATCTCGAAAATAAATAATCTCCACCAAATCTGTTGATAGTGACAGTCCAGTGAGAAAATTTTTAAAGGTTAAACACACAAAAAAACCCCGGTCCATTTCATGTAAGTTTCTGAAGCAGTTAAAAGTGCAGGACTAGGAAATAAATTCGATCAATCAACTGTTGCGGAAGCAGATGAAGCTGATAGAGTTGTTGATTTGTCAGAGCAACTGAAATACACTATAATTATTTTGTACGAAACAAATTCAAAGCGACATAATTTCTTTAAAAATGTTGCATCCCGAATTGAAAACCTCATGAACACCTTGGTCTATGTAATCAATTAATCTGTGAAAGTTTGCAACATGTTCTTTATAGGAAAATACTCAAAGGGCTATAATTTTGTAAAACAGAAACAGCCAATATTCCAAACTACACGAACACCTTCATATATAAGTATTTACTCTGGGAAAGTGTTAAGAAAAGTGTATGAGAAGCTGCACAGGTTTTTCACAGGTTTTTCCCTATATATATTCTATTTATGAAACAATGATCTAATAATTACGTATATACCAGCAAATGGTAGCTTAAAGCAAACAGAGTAAAAGTACCTTAATGCTCATTCTGCTTTACTTTCAATTTGCTTTAATAAGTGAATATCCGTCTTCAAAACTAGAAACAGGCTTTAGGGTAATGGGTGAATGTCTTTTATTTTACACGTTTTATCAAAATGCGAAGAGAATATAAATGGATAGTACCAAGTGTGACCATACCACATGGTCTGTGACGTAATATGTGGATACCACTGGCAGTCAAATTGTCAACAAAAAGGCCTCCATTCGGAACTTCAATCAAATGTAACAAATTTGTTTTAGCCGATTTCAACGAAATATAGCTTATGATACGGGGGACTGGATTCTTTACAGTGGTATCAATGGATTTGTCTCCAAGGTAATACATTTTGCCTGAAAATGGGGCAAATAAGTTGGCAATATCTAGCATTAAATTGTCGTGGTATCATTGTGTGTGTTAACATTTCTGGATATTTGCCTCGTTTTCAGACAAAAAGTATCCATCTAGGGACAAATACATTGACATCATTCTAAAATAACTTATTAATACCTTTACCATAGACTATGTTTCCTTGAAATCGACTCATAAATTAAAAAAAACAACAACATTCGATTAAAATTCCGAATCGAGGCTTTTTGGTGATAATTTAGCTGTCAGTTGTACCAAAATTAACGTCACAAACCACTTGGTATGGTCACACTGGTACCGCTTGACTGGACGGCCTCATCGCTAAAAGTGCGCCCACAATGTGGCGGCCGCACGGCAAATCCCAAAGTTTTACAGGCCGTAGAGGTCGCCGCAGTATTATAACGCGGAGTTATAAAAAAGTTCATTTCTATGATGGCCGTAGAAAACGACACGCCATAGAGCGGTTCTGCGGCAGCCGTACGGCCACCGTGCGGCCGCCGGGCCTCAATGGTTAATTTTAATATTGGACATTTGCACTTTTGTTCATATGTGTCTATTGATCTAAAAGTGGAATCATATATGGCCTCTGAGTTCTCGGTGTAGTTGGACGGATATTAGTTATGTGCACATGTAGCAAGCCAATGTGTGAAGCAGGAGCAGCATTAAGACTGCACATCAACGGCCGCCGTACGGCCATTTGGCGGTCGCCGTGGCTTTTATTAGAAATCGCGGCCGCCGCAGAGGCGACGTACGGCTGCCGAGCGGAGACCGCACTGTCGCAAGTTTTTTACCCCCAAAACATCAAATCTCGCATTGCGGCGGCCGCAGCAAATGTGAGCACAACATACGGTGGTCGTAGGAAATCAACGGCGGCCGGGAAATTGCTACTCGCCGTAAAAATAATAATCCGTGCGACTGCCGTACGACCGCCACAGCCAATGTGAGCTAGGTATAAACAATACATTTGTCCAATCCATTTTTTTGTCACTGCAACAGAAATCAATTAATTGACTTCAGGAGGTAACACATACACCTTCTGTTGGTAACGTATACACGTAAATGCGACTTCAGGAGGGCACATACACACTCATAAACCCTTCAGGGTACTGTGAGTGATTTAAAGTTGTATACATTATTGTGAAAAATAAATTGAAAAAGTATGGAAAAATGGAGCTATTAATAAACATGCATCATGTCTGAGATGGGGTTCCAGAATATTTGTAAATATAGTGGATCATTCCAATGTTTTTTTCGATAATCGCCCGGTAATATTCATTTAAGAGTGACACATTGACGTTTGTGCTTGATATACATACTTATTTTCCATAAATAATACAAGAAAAGGTATGTAAACAGTTTATTCACGAACCTATACTGTAATTTGCCAAAAAAATAATTCAATTGATATGTGTGTCTATGGACACAGGTGGTTAATGCGAATGTCAACGCATAAAAAATAGTACACAAATGGCTGTGTTTACATGGATTGTAGGTGCGAAACATATACAGGACTTCTGTGCGAAACGGGCCTTCGTGATACCTCGATGGCCCCCAGTGCTGTTATCTATTTATCATTATGAACTATTCTGTTCTAAAAATAACCCTGACAGGTCAGAACAATCGGACAATACCGTTCACAGACAAAGTTTGCGGGGTCAGCGTGGTGGTTCGTAGGTCTGTCGGAGGGCGGACTGCCCGTCGGTCTATCGCTCTGTTAGTCGGTAGAACAATCTCGAATTTCAATGTTAAATGGCACGTAGCGGAAGGCAATGTTAAGATGAAAGGATACTGCGTCTCAGTCTGTCGAAATCTTTTCCGAGATTTCCACATTTCTTCGCATCTCAACGTCAAAGTGTAGTGGCCATACAGCACGCCCTCTCTACAGCGACACCCAACGAGAAACAAGGAGTGTTTGTGTTTTTTGGAGGGAGTGTATTACAGGGAGGGACAATTTATAATCTTGGAATACATTGGCAACGGTTTGAACCCAGACCAGATGCCGCCTAACGCATAAACATATAAACTGTGGAAGACAATGCCTTTTGCGCTGTACACGTTTTAATATATTTCTGGTACTAGGAAAGGTGAGGGAATGTAGGGGATACTCCCTGTCAAATAAACAGAAACATTTTGTATGACAATAAAGCCTCAGAACCCTAACAATCTACATAGTACATGTACAATATTCGAAGGCCAAACGACAATAACAAAACATTACAAGTCTGCAACCTTAAGTTTTCACACCATCGTCATTCAAAACAAAATTATAATCTGCAAATTATCAGATCACAGTAAAAAAGGAATACACCATCGTGTATCCAATACCATTGTACATACTTTGATACAAAATGTGTATTATTGTACTTATATTATCAATAAACAAATATCCCTCAAAGCAAATGTACAGTTTCTTTATCTTGTGAGTATACATGCGAAAATGAGAGAATATGATCATTCGACTATGGAAGAATGGTGATTATCCGACGTCAAGGTAAAATACGGTAGTCTTGTTATTTCAAATGTTATGATGTCATCATATCTATGTATGATTTAGAATACTGGTAAGTTCAGATTTGTATAAAAGAACACGGAAACAAAGGCTGAAATTCTTTCGGTTTTTGGAACATACTTTCAATAGGCAATGTACTTTAAAATGTTGTTTTATTCAACACTTTTATTAGTTTTCCCGTAATTTATATATTTTTATGAAATCCACAACATGGGAAGTGCCGAGGAAATACAATATGATACAAAGCATTGTTTTAACGTTTACGCTAAAACTATTAATTCCATTAGAAACAGTTTGGAGCCAGATCAGACGCCGGGTCAGATCAGACTCAGTTTAAAATGAGTCGTCAAAATTGTCCAAACAATGTCATTTTACCCATTTTAATGCACTGCGTTTGCGTTTCGTTTGCGTTTAAATTTTGAAAGAATAACGGTTTTTTCTTACAACTCCGTGAAATGTGTGTGAACAAGTCGAGTTTTAAATCGGTTTTGTACATTCAAGGGCTGCCATAAGTTGATCATAAAAATCCTAAGATTTCAAATTCTCAATTTTTCAGACGCAATTTTACTTATCGTACCTTTACCCCATAGTCTGTTTCTTGTTTTTGAGACACATGGCTGCTTAAAGAGGTTGAAAGTAAAGCAGAATGTGCCTTAAGGCTGTTTTAAGCTACGATCTGTTAGGATAAAAATCCGATTACTTAGGAAAAATCCGGAGAAATGGCAGCCCTTACATTCGAATAACGACGAATTCTTACGGAGATATACCGTTGACACTCGGTAAAAACTCATTAGCACACGCTACACACACATACACGTCGATGACTTAAAATCTGTTTGTGTTACACAGCGCCTGATCTCGACCTAAACTGTTTGACAACTATGTTTTCTAACTGAAAAACGCATACAATTCCAAATTTTAAAGTATGAGAAAAAAATCGAAGATTTAGGGAAAAATCCGTCGGTCCGGAGAAATTAAGAAAGATCCGAGGATTTCGGAAATGTCGGGAGAAATTGCAGCCCTGTTATTGTTTCATTTGAAATGCCGTGAAAGGGAGTAATTGTATTTTTATATGGAATTCGACACGTTTCATGTTTTTGTCACAACACAGTGGATATTGCAGATTCAAGTTTCAATAGATTATTCATCGTCATTGGACAAAGTTATTGCGATACATTTTTGTTCGATCCCTTCCTGATATTTTCTGGTGCATATTATAACATCAAAAGTCAATAAAAGTTAATTTTAATAATTTCAATGTGTTATATTGATACCCTGGGGACATAATTATCGCATGTTCTTCACCGTCACTAAATATTTCCCTTCAAAATTGAAGAATAAACTTCAATTTACTTCAACACTTATTTGATTTTGACGTTTTAGTAGAAACACCGAGAACATGTACTGTTGTTTATAATGACTGTATTATTCTATACATCTTGGTCAAGTATTTGGTTTTGTCGTTTGTTTCTACCGGTGTCTGATCACACTCAAAACTGTTTGTCGCTTAAAGTAAGATAAATCGTAAGAAGTTTACTAACCTATAATTCCCTACATTTCATTGCGTAAAACCGGTATATTTGTGTTTACTTTTATTTAAATGGGAAGGATTTTTTTTCTACTCTATATATACATTATACAGTATATCTATACATAGAGGATATTGTATGAGTGTTCATTATTTATCATTTTTAATAAACGAGTTGACTAAAATAATATGACGCGAGCCTTGGCGAGCGTCATATTCATTTTAGTCAACGAGTTTATTAAAAATGATAAATAATGAACACGAATGTGATATTCTATTTATCACATTACAAGTTCAAGCACCTATTAAATTGATTTGAAGCCGTAGTTTGTAGACCCTACGCTATATAGATTTTCCGCCAAACGTTACGTTGTTTACGTTAACGTCATAGTAAATGACGTCATTTGGCACCCGCTACATGCAGCGCTTATGGACGAACAAGTTAGGCCGGAGCCCAAAAAACGATATTCCACTAGTGGATTACGATATTTATACAATCGCTTTATGCAACTCCCAGACCGCAAATTATGTGATAAAGTATATTATAGCGAAACATGTTTGTTAGTAGATTATCACATTAAAACTTACATATAAAGGCATGTGAAGTCATTTATTTATTTTCCAGTATATTATATATAGAGAGAGGTAGGGTTTGTTCTTGCTACAAACACACGTGAACACTACGAAACCATTACAGTGCTTCCTCTCTACAACAACGCCCAATGGGAGACAGCGAGAGTGTGTGTTGTTCGGGGAAGTTGTTATAGGGAGGGAACATTAATACCAATTAGAGCGCTGAGCATGGTCTGGCCCACGTTTAAAAACAAATTGAACCAGATATAATGGGGTTGTTTTTCTTTCAAAGTGGTCAACTTTGAGAAAAAACAGTAGACGACAATTTGAAGCAGACGATATTGCAACAAAGAAAACGTTATATATAAATGTTAATGGGAACGACAATTTAGTTCTTACAACAATGATTATCGCAATCATTGTTGTAAGGAGTGAATTGTTGTTCGGAGGTTGAGCATTGTATTACGACCACTCGGGAGAACACATGGGTCCAAGTTTATAAAGCTTTTTAGTTGAGTCTTAAGTCGTTCGCAAGCATTTGATTGGTCAGTTTTGAGTCTAAGCTCAAATCTGACCAATCAAATGCTTGAGAACACGCTCAGACTCAGCTCAAATGTTTTATAACCTTGGACCCAGTGGAGAACGTTATTCTATCTCCTTTTAACGGAAGTAATTGTTAACCAATTACAGCTAATTGAAGTAAATTACAGCCTTTTCTAGGTTTTACTGGCACAGTTTGATATGAATGGCAGACAATTAAGAGCATTCTTAGACGCCAGGTTTCCCGGTCTCTTTAAAAAATGAACTTATTTTTTCGGCGTTTAAGCGAAATAAATGACAGAAAATGTTTGGCAAATTCCATGAATCGTGATTCATGGAATTTGTTAATCATTTTCTGTCATTTATTTTATTTAAACGCCAAGAAAATCAATTCATTTCTTAAGTTTACGTTATATTTGCTGTAATTTCTTAATTCTCGACATGAGGTTTTGTTAAAAAAATGTCCATGTATTGGGAAGGAATTATGTTTTTCGTCTGATTATGTCTAGTTCATTTTTGGTGATTAGACGTTAGTTCAGTAATAGAATTATAAAACAAAGGCAAATAATGCAGACTGTACAGTAAGCATGTGACAAGTATATTTGTATTATTACCTATTGCTTTATATTGCCTTTTATTCGTTATTTTTGACGGATTTTGATGTGTAATTATTGTATTTCTTATCCCAAGGGAACCAGTTAAAACTGCGTCCCTCTATGACGAACTGCTTCATGCGCGAAAACGTGGGAAGAAAGTTTAAAATCAGTCAGATCACTGCAAATATTTCTCCAAAAAACTATTATCCCTCGTTATCAGTCTATCCTCGGGAAACAGTTCAAAATCTTTCCTTAAACATCGGACCAATAGTTTTGACTGTTCCTAAATACAATGAATTAACTGTATTTTTACACGCTATGTAAGTGACGTATATATGCGTCACTAGATACTATTGTGTTAACGTGGTTTGACACTGGCAGTTGGCATCCCGAAGCTTTGAAATGTGTTTCAAAAACTCATATCATAGCGAATTGATAAACGGTTTTAATAAAAACTCCAACCCTTTCTTCAATAACATGTAAGTGTTTTCTTAAATACCGGTGTGCATTCAAATTGTAAAGCATGTTGAAAGAAAAAATAACTACGCCTTAAGTCACATTCTGCATTTCTTGCAACCTCTTGGCAACTATTACTGATGATATATTCTTGACTGCATAAAATAGAACTATCTTTTTAGTGAAGGAATACATTTAAGCTGTAGAAATGCGTATTTATAGAACATTGGGCTTAAATAGAGTAATGGGATTGCAACAAGTTTTAGTTCGTTTGGTGCATAACTTTAATTAGTATACACTGTACATGTATATATATATGCTATGCAAGAAACATAGAATGGCCGAGAATATTCACGTGTCATCTTAATCTGCACTGTTTGACAATCTGGTGATATATTCTAGGTGACAGTATATCTATACATGTGTAAGAAGTGCTGCAGACGACACAATATAATGAAACAGTGCTTACATTTATTATTTATAAGCGTTCAACATATGGCGATGAAAGGGTTAAAAACCACACGATAAACCTGATCATGAAAAAATTAACAGTTGTTTGCCTCTCTACGGTTCATTTCTGAAATGATGATTAGAATGCATTTCAGTATTTACCAATATTGTATAAAAATATCCGTATAAGATAACATGAAACCTCGTGTCAAGTTTTTCACGGACGTACTAATTAGACTTGCAAAACACTTTCCGCTCAGGCGAACTCCGCATAATCTATAAATGAAAAATGGAAACTAAAGGCTGGATTGAATGCTTTTAAATTACATAAGTAAATGTATAACAAAATATTAAAACATTGCATTGCACAATTTGTTGTATGCTTTTAATGTTTTCATCGACATGGTATGGTCTGTTTTATATGTATCTTCATTTGTATTTCAAATTAAGATTTGAAACAACTTAACTTCGGAAGTATCGATACGCTTGATTAAAAGTGTTATTCCTGACAAACCACATGTTTACTCATCGTGTGATCAGAGTAAAAACTGTTGGCAATCCAATTGAAACCAGCTTTCAGTGGTAAAAGTACACTATCCGGTCACTTCATATAAACCATTGCTAATAGCATTTAATGATAGAAAATGCAAATGCAATTGTATGTTCCACCTTAGAAGATGAATTCCACTTTGTATTCGAATGTATTCAATTCCAAGATCTAAGAATAACATATAGTTCAGTATATTATTGGAAAAAGGCTAGAGTATGTTGAAATTTACAAAATTAATGACTAGACCTGTTGTTAAGACTGTTAGAAATTGATCAATGTTTTTTCACTACGCATTTCAAGCTAAAAGTCTTTGATCTGATGACTATTACTGTAGTTATGATGAAGATGATTCAAATTATACATGTACAATGTACTTACATGCACCAGAATAAACTGATCATTTGGAGAAGTTCAATCTACGTCTAGCCTGTTTGGTGGAATGTAAAGGTTTTTTTCGATGTTTTTGTTTAACTTGGAGTTCTAATAGTTGTTTAAATATTACTATCATAAGATAGATTTTAATCTTATAAACATTACTATTTTCTAACACAAATATTTGATTTCAGAAAATTAAGTTATGATAATGGTGATACTGATATCATTTCGGACTTAAGTCAATATCACTAAAATCATAATTTTAATGTTTTTCTTTACTTAAATACTCTCCGCTAAATGCATCTTTATTGTCATAACTGTTTCTTGTTATAAAATCATATCTTAATAAAAACAAGTTCACAATAAAGATAAAAATATTTCAAATAGGGAACTAAAATAATATTAGATTATAAACTTGCTCTTTTCTAATAGTTCAACCTCGAAGGGCCTTATTAGCTTACAGTGGAGAATCTGTTATTCTTTCCCGTTTAAACGCAAACGTACGCAAACGCAAAGCGCTAAAACGTAAAAAAGAACAACTTTCGGACAATTCTGATATTTCATGTTTATCTTGGCGGCAAACAGTTTGGAGCCTGATCAGACGCCGGGTTACCCGGCGTCTGATCTGGCTCCAAACTGTTTGCACTGCAAATATTGTTTTAGCGTAAACGCGTTTATTGGGAAAGAATAACAGATTCTCCACTGTAACTCCTGTAGAAATATAATAGGTATTTAGACATGATTTTCTTTGACAAAGACCCATAGAGATCGAAATATTAGAAAAGAACAAATTTACTTTTTAAAAACAATTTCCACAAAAATAATTTTACTCCTGCCAGTTGCAACTGCAATAGATTTTTCAAAAAGTGTCCATATGGACCAGACAACGGGCGAAATAGGTGATTTATCAATAAGCAATCAGTTTGGGACTCAAATCAACGGTTTTTGTTGTATATACCAAAAGCATAGATTCGGAACTGGAGATGAAAAAACGATAAGGCGGACGACACTAATACCGCGTAATGGTTACAGACCTAGAAAAAATCTTATTTGACTTTATGCCAATACTCTATAGACCGTCTAACGCTTGTTTTTAACCCTTTCGCTGCCAATGGCGCCAAAAAGCGACTTTGAAAAAAGTTTGGATCCTGATCAGACGCCGCGTAACGTGGCGTCTGATCAGGATCCAAACTGTTTGACAGTCATATCGACATGTTTTAATTTATACTACATTGAATCTTATTTTGAAGCGATTCTGCAGGCAACAAAATTGAAGCAGACGACAATGAAACGGTGAAGGGGGAAACATATCACGATAAGTTAGCAACAAAAGAGTGAAATCGATTAAACCTTTGAATGTCAAATAACATTGACTAAACTGGCATTTGCTTAACCCTTTACCCAATAGCCTCTTTCTAGTTTGGAAAATTAGGTGACTACTTGGAGCAGGTTGAAAGTAAAGCAGAATGCGCCATCAGGCGTATTCTGCTTTAGTTTCAGCCTGCTTTAAGCTACCCTCTGCTAGGATTTATAAAATATTTTTTATTGTACATGTTCATGACTGTACAAATTGGAACTATTTTCTTTAGCGGAGGAATAAATTAAATGCACTAAAAGTCGCTTTTATTGGGATGAGGGTTAAATTGCGAAATTGGCTTGTTATTCGCTATATTTTCAGATATAAAATACGAGTAGCAAATGTATTAGATCCTGATAATATTCGGCGTCTTTTCGCGTCTGTTCTAGAAGTCAAATGTCGGTAGATACATGTATGAACAAAAATGTTTTCTGATATCGAAAATTTTAAGACAGTCGTCCAATTTCCTATAAGACTATTCATTATTATTGTTTGAATAGAAACAAACGGAACCGAAATGTGGAAATTAATCTCAGTCGTTCAATATTGTTAAAATTCTAATTACATTCCCCGGGTACTCCAGCTTCGTCCCACAGAAATGGACACATACGCGACCATTTAACTCATTATCCCCTGAAACTTCCAATGGAAAATTCCAGTTTACAATAAAGGCTAGTCTATTTTAGACCATTAAGGGTTGTTTTTTATAATATATTTCAAAATGACAAACAGTGAAGTCTCTGATTAGAGGGCTCCTACAGGAGCCCTTTAATAGGGACTTCACTGTTTGCATTATACAAGTGTACTCTTTACAGGTACACATTTGGTTAAGGACGCATATATGCGTCACTAGGGATATTTCCCGAGCTACTTTCGCTGGTAATATTCAGTTCATTTCTTATATTTATATTATATTTGCTGTAATTTCTAATATTAAATTAACATTTTATTAGTATGCATGTATGTTTAATCTACATAAGAGGTTGTTAACACGAATAATTTGTACCTTGAAAGGAACAGCCATAACAACGTTACTGAAGGAACGCAACAAAATGATTCGCATAGAGCAGATCCATAAGCCCCGCTTCCTAGAGGCTAATATTTCCACAAGTCCCGCCCTCTCGAGAAAAAACGTTTACGCGATATGAACGTCATTGTTTTCAATGGATTTGAATGGGATGAATGTAAATATTAGCCAAATGTACACATTATTCTGTACAAACAGTTTGGATCCAGATGAGACGCCGCATAATGTAGAGTATCATCTTGATCTAAGTAGTTTGATAGCATGACGATAATTTGAAAATAAAATTAAAAATAGTAGCAGAAGACAATTATTGCAGACTATCATTCGAGGATTTAACCCTTTACCTTATAGAAGCGCCTTTTAGCGCATTCAGTTTATTCTTCCGCTGAGGAAATAGTTCCAATTTAATCAGTCATGTATACATTTTACATGGAATATTTTCTATATTCTAGCGCTGGATAGCTTAAAGTAGGCTGAAAGTAAAGTAGAATGCGCCTTAAGGCGCATTCTGCTTTACTTTCAACCTACTTTAAGTAGTCACCTATCTTCACTACTAGACATATGCTATCAGGTAAAGGGTTAAATCAACAGCGACGGTTGTAGCTTTTGACCCTACCTCGAAACTTGGGGGGAAGCAACTAAATGGTTGCACTTCAAACTGCATGTGTAGTATTGGTGTACTAGAGGTTTTGAAGTGTCAATAGAATAATGGATAATGGAAGTCTCTTGTAACGCATATGGCGACCAATTCCAAATATAGAGCTGCGTCGAAATAATTCAATGCACATGTCGCCTGAAGCAGATACTTCACATAATTCTAATTAATAAAGCCATTATTCTGACTATCTATGGAATGTTATTTTTGCAACATCAAATTTAACTAACTCTCCGCTTTATTGTCAGAGTTGTCTTTTGTAAAAATCCATTTTACTTTTAATTGTACAAAGTAATTTGTTAGATCTGTTCATTAAAGAATTACTGATGTTAATGTCAAACAGTTATGCTAATAAAGTGCCGATCTGGACTGAACTAATTTTAAATTGTAGTCCACAAAGGCCAAAACAATGAAAGGATAAAGCATTAGCATACTTGCTAGAATTACCGTATTTATTTACACTCAGTGCAAAAAGAAACGCACACTTTTATTACAATAGTATCTGTATGTAGAAGGAACGTATTTGTGAAATAATCTTTTCATTACAGTCAGTAGTTCCGTCTTGGGCTATCAATGTTGAAAATGGGAGGTTTATCATTGAATTGGTATCATCACAACCTGTACAAATCGGTGCGGTGTTTTCAACAGGCACTAGTTACCTTTTTTTCTTCCAAATTAATCGTGAGATTTTTATCCCACCACCGTTTCATTGTCGTCTGCTTCAATTTTGTTGTCTGCAAGATCATTTCAAAGTAAGATTCAAAGTAGTATGACTTAAAGCATACCTATACGAGTGTCAAACAGTTTAGATCCTGATCAGACGCCGCGTTACGCGGCGTCTGATCAGGATCCAAACTGTTATAAAAACGCGCCTTTTGACGTCATTAAGATTGTAAGGGTTAAAATACAGCACAGAAATTTTAAGTATATGTTTTTCTAAACTTGTGGCAGAATTAAATTGATCTTGAGATATGGTCTTAGTATCTTAAAAAAAATCTCTTAATCTGCTCCTGAGCACAATGTGCGTTTCTTTTTGTACTGAGTGTATAAGTACAAGTATCCCAAATGTCGGTCGAATTTTATCGCCTTCTTTAACCCTTTTGAAGATGAAGTTTATATATTGTAGTCAAAAGATGAGATCATGATCATGGGGGTAGGCACCGGGAAGTAGTCTATTCAGTGGTTGCAAAGCTAGAATTAAACTCATTCACCCCTGAGACTTTTAAGGGACAATTCCAATTTCAAAGTAAGTCTAGTCCATCTTTTGACTATTCAGGGTTGATATTTAACAATTTTTTCAAAATGACAAACAGTATATACCCTGATCAGAGGGCTCCTTACGGAACCCTGTGATAAGAATCTACACTGATTGCATAGGACAAATGTAATTCCGACTGGTACAATGTTTGTATTTGACGAGTATACTCGTTGCTAGCGTCGAATGTGTTAGAGCAAACATTTTGGATACCGCGACACACGGCGTCTGATCGCTTATCGGCACCATAGATATCTTAACTCTTTCCTCCCTGAAACTTTAAATGGAAAATTCCAGTTCCAATTTAGTCTAGTCCATTTCTGACTTTTAAGGGTAGTTTTTGTCAATGTTTGGCATTATGACAAACAGAGAAGACCCAGATCAGAGGGCTCCTTTCGGAGCCCTCTGATCTGGGTCTTCACTGTTTGCACAGGACAAGTGTACTACTCACATATACACTATTTGAAAAGGATTAGGGATTAGGGTTCAAAGGGTTAAAATAACCTAGATCGGCTATAGGCCAATCAGCGATGGTCACCGAGAAGCCATTTTGATGCGTGTATTCTATTCATCGTCTAACGGTCTGGTGCACGTCGTAATTTACGTTACATTCTGTGCTAAGTTGCTAAGAACCGTTCCATAGTTGCTATGATTAACCGATGATTTAAGTCAGTTAAATAAGAATTACCATCATTCTGTGCTTATTATCGTTGATCAACACGGTGAACTTTGAGGTGTATGAAACACTCTGCTATCCCAAGATGTACCCTCACACTAAACATGGTTTCACAGGCTGATATCCACCGCGAGAACTGTTGCAAATGATACGACTTTCAAACGACAAATATTTACACTCGCCCCATTCAATTCCATTGACAAAACATGCTGTTCATTTCGTATAAACAAATTTTCTCGAGAATGTGGGATATGTGGAAAAGTTTCGAAGAGGAGGCGGACCATATGCAGTTTTCATTCGCGAATTAATTTTTGGAACTTGGGACAGCAAACATGATTCCCGACTAATATTCTTCTTTATTAATGAGATAAATTGCAAGAAAATTGACATACCTTATGAACAAAAACTGTCTGCCAAAACAATCGATATATCTATCCTACTATAAAAATGAGGTCACTTCCAATGACGTAAAATCGTAATTTTTCGCGCCAAACTGTCAAAGTTGTTGATCTCAGAATGTAAACAGTGGAACTTTTTTTTTTGCTTTCTAATGTACGCAGCTACAGTTATTCGGTCATGGCTGTTCCTGATAGAGTACACATTATTTGTTTTATCAACCTCTAATATAGATTAAACATACATGCATACTTACAAAATGTTAATCTTATATTAGAAATTACAGCAAAAACATTGTAAATATAAGAAATGAACAGATGTTTCGGCGCTCAAGCGAAATGAACGACAGAAAATGATCGGCAAATTTATCATGAATCGCTACCGCGATTCATGGTATTTGCCTATAATTTTCTGTCGTTTATTTCGCTTGGACGCCGAAAAATATCCATTCATTTCTTAATTAAAAGCTTAATATTAAACAGTTTGACATCTAAGCTGGCTACAAAGTAGCTGCAATGAGCACCAAATTTGGAGTATCCGCACTCGTTTTGGAAAAGAATAACATGTTCGTACGCATTATTCTCTCTAGGCAATTGAGTTAACCTTATGAGAAACACTGTCGACGATTACTTTAGTTATGACATCCCAATGTTAACAATAAAGTTCATATATAACTACATGTACTAAAATAAATATATACTCGTACGAAATCTAGTCTAATATACTAGTGTTGGATACTAAAATGTTTCGTTTACAATGGTTAATCTTGCTACAAACGCATGCAAGAAATAATGATATAACTTTAAACGAACAAAATCGCCTGCAACGCTCGCTCATAATCAGCTAAACACACGTACAGTCAAAACTGAATTCGGCTACCAGTTACAAAACACCTTCACTGCTATGACGTCATCAGCTTCCAACAATTGAAATATGCTATCATTTCTTAACTTTTAACAATAGGTAAATTGAATGAGTAATGTCGTGAAATTGGAGTCAAACAGTTTTGATACTGATCAAATAACTCGTTACATGATCGGGATATCCAAATTATATGTACTTTCGAGGGTAGTTAAAAACTTTTGATACAGGATCAATAACTTCACTATAATAAGTGCAAAATGCATATGTGATATATCATTTTTTCAGAACAATTATTTGCCGATACGTTGGTGTAATTCACGATAAGATCGCATTACTCGATCAGCCGCAACATGAACCTAAATGACCCCTCCTCGAAGACACTGGACCTATTTAGTGTATAATTGGGTTAATTTTCTGAACACAATTTAGATACCATAACTACTATTACGGATTTGCTATTTTCAATAAGTTCATGAAATTGTATGTCAAATAAATTCAGACAGTTATGCAAACACTACACAGTTTTAAATGTTATTATTATATAAAATATCAAAAATAGAGCTAATACTAAACACGTATTGAAACTGCAATAAAAAAGTTAATCTACTGTGATGTATAAAAGTAGTGAGAGAAAATCACAAACTCATTTTTGATATTACACCAGGCTATAATTGAAGCCATTGAAGTAGATTTTCATGTGTTAAAATCAAAATGTAGATATATTGATCTAGAACATTTTCATAGCGTTCGAAATGAACATGTCCACTTTCGTCATTACCAAAATAAGAAATGTTGTTTTGAATAATGATATTTAAGACAGTTAACCCTTTCAATAGAAATCAAATTTTATTTATATTAGAATTAAGACATTAACTGATATATTTGAAAACAAAATCTGGAAATTGTTCACTTTAAGAAGTTATTACGTCAAACAATAATCTCTGAAAAGTGCTAATTTCCTGTGTCCTCGAGTAAGGTTCATTTAGGTTCATGTTCTGACTAATCGAGTTATGTGGTCTTATCGTGCGTTTTACCATTGCTCTTTACAATGATATATCGCACATGAATTTCGCACTTATTACACTGAAGTTATTGATCCAGTATCAAAACTATTTGAACACCCCTCGTAACCACTGTATTCGGGCAATGACAGTAAAGGGGTTAACGGCCTTATCAAAGGTTCTTTGTGGATTAAAAACCGATAATTAGGACATTGCATTGAAAATGCAGAAACCCTCCAGAAATCACCTTTTCTGTCTGTCAATGTCAGATCATGTAGACATCCTCAAACCTCGTGAACTTTCCGCATAGGCCCGAAGACCAAAGGAAGTTGTCACGTCGCCAGTAACTTTGGGGATGTCGACAGTAGTGCAATAAACATAACAGTCAGCAATAAAATGTAAATGTTGTGCTTTGTTAAAAACTTATTCTCTAGCATGGCTTCACCACAAAATGAACGTTTTCAACAAACCTATATACGAGTATATGAGGAAATAATGAAAACCAGTATTATATCTTGATCAATGTTGAAAATTGGCCATTGTTCCTGATTTATCAAAAATGGTACATTTGAACTGTTTATTCTCCCACAACCTCAGTTTACTAGCCTTAAATTGCTACTACACATGTACAGCTTTATGATACTCGAGTAGAAAGGTTCTTTAACTCAGAACACAAAAGTTTTTACTTTACCTTGGAACTTTCGGAGATGTCACATCCCCTTCATCGACAAGACTGCACTGGCTTGGATCACGTGACCGGTGAGTGGTTACGTGATACGAAGAGACCGTCAAACACCCGCGGTAGTTCCAGTCCCTCGTCCCTGTCGAGTAGTAGCCTGCCCTGTTCTATTTCAATAGCTTCATTGACTTTGCGTTTCCAGAAGTTGTCATCTGAAGTCATGACTTTAGTGCTGTCCGGTCTGATCTTGTGTCCTGTTGCCTCACAATGCTCGTGTATGGCTGATGAAGTTGATACGTTTTATGTTGATATATGTATAACCCGACGAAAGCCAACTTCAAACATGATGGAAATATGTGCATAACCATTAGGTGTTCTGTGCTATGATTGGCTGCTGGCTGACCCACTCTAAAACTGTATTTATTTTGTTGATCGATTTTAGCTCAAAAGAGCACAAAGTGCCCAAGGTGAGCTTTTGTGATACCCCTGCTGTCCGTCGTCCGTCGGTCTGTCCGTCAACCATTGCAAACAAATTCTTCTCTGAAACCAATAACCCTAGTGTTACCAAACTTGGTCAGATACATGCTGTTGGTTTGAGCCTCAAAGGTTGTTTAAAAAATTGGTGGGGTAAATAGTCGTGTTGTCATGGCAACCATGCACAATGTCTACAAAAATCTTCTTCTCCAAAACCACTGGTCCTATTTCCATTTGGTTTTCACCAAAATGCTTCTCAATGGATAAACTTTAAAGTTGTTTAAAGAATTTTGGTCCGTAAAAAACATGGCCGCCAGACGGCGTGGTAATTTTCCGTGTTCGGTAAAAGTGAAAGAAACGTTGAAGAACCTTCTATATATCTTTGCTAAATTTGTCAGTGCCATGTCCTTAATAAAATTTAAGTCATACATGAATGTAGGTTTGTCAGGTCATAAAGAAGGTCAGTAGGTCAAATTGCAGAAACAGCTTTTGGCTCTCAAGTGGCCATATTTTTAGCCCACATCTGCTTAAAACTTGCTTAGAATTATTATCTTTACAAAAGCTAGGCGCTGTGTGAATATGGTTTAAAAAGTAGGTCAGTAGGTCAAAACATAGAAAAAGCGTCTAAACCATGTAGGAGCCATATTTTAGCAATAATTTCACAGAACTTGCTTAGAATGATTAACTTGACAAAATGTAGGCAATGTACTAATATCGATTACTTGGGGTTAAAATGTAGGTCAGTAGGTCCAATCATAAGAAAAACTGCAAAGTACTCTGAGGGCCAACATCTTCCGCCCTAATTTTATGAAACCAGCTTAGAATAATTACAATGAAAACATCTAGGTAAATTTTGAACGTGGGTTTGTCTGAATAAAAAGTAGGTCAAATCATCTGAACACTTCAGGGGTCATATTTTTAGTTCTAATTTCATGAAAATTGCTCAAAATAATAAAAATATTGGCAATGTATGAATATGAGGGATATCAGGTCAAAAAAAGGTCATTAGGTCATCTTATAGAAAAGTCTTCTGAACCCTCTAGTTCATATATGGAGTACATACATCAACATTATCCTGACACATTTGCTTTTTGTGACAAGGCGCTGGGATATTAATCACATTTAATAATAATTAAGTCTAGTTAAATCTGGGAACTTTGTACTCTGGTGAGCGCCTTAGAGCACATTTGGCTCTTGTTTTGTTTGTTGTGTGGGTTTGTATTAACAAGACATTGACCAAGTTCCAACCTTGAGTAAATTTGCACATATTTAAAATATGTTGATATGAGTTCTGACTAGCTTACGGTAGATCCACTGTAGAGTATGTGTTTGTGGATAGAGTTCCATATTTTTGTTGTTGCTTTAATATATCAACAAAATGAAGGTCAACATTCTAATATGGCGGGAAATGGCTTCGATGTAGATGAAACATTTAGTTGCAAAACCTATCATCTAGGTTTCAAACCTCTGTTTAATATTACTACGATTGGAGTCGGGTAGCGAACGATCGTGTTAAATATTTTCGCATATTACCTCACAGCAAAACAACACAGATAACTGAAATGTTGTATAGTTTTTTGATAAACCTTTGCCGACTATGACATAAAAGAACACATTGCTTTCATTTAGTAATTAAAAAGTTTTATTCATATTTTCTAGGCTGGGCTTACACTTCTTAAGGACCTTTTCCGTGGAGGATCACAAATCATTAAACAGCCTATTTTTGCAATTCGATATCGCTTTACCGTGATTCTCTCTGTTGTACAGTAAACGTTTTAAACGATGATACTGTCGTTTGAAAACATGTTGGGTCCTGATCAGAGCAATTTGCCGCTCATACGCATGTTGGTTAAACAAAACGCAAAAATCTTATTTAATAAAAACCGAAGATGCCTGCTTAACGGCCGATATATTTGCGGTGTAAGTTGCCCCGTACTTCATTCTCAGTGTTGTTGTACTTTCTGGTCCTTTGGAATCATTGATTTCAGCGCATTTACAGTTGAAAGTTGAATTCCGATTAAGCTGGTGCTAGGGGCGTGAGCACTGTTGCATATTTCAGTATTGCTCATTCATGAACAGACTCGGTTAAACCGAGTCTGCAATTTTTAGTATTTGCTTTGTTTTCTGTGCTTTCAAAGGATCTCCCCTTATTCAGATTTATATTTCAGATATTTGTATACCAAACCAAAATGTTTTCTTAACCAAAATGTTAACTACATGCACATTTTCCTAAAACGCATATCTTCTTTCGTAATTATTTATAATGAGTAATTATAAACCCGTCTGCACGTCATAATTTCTGTAGGCAAGTGCGTCGATCACTTAGTGCCTCATTGCCTCAATTTTGTAAAAACATGATTTTACCTTTTTGGGATTGTCAAGCTTCGGATCTGACTGGCGCCTTCATTTTCCTGAGATGAACGCCTTTCATGGTCATTTTGCATGAGAAACGGAACCCTTTCACTCTCAATGACGCTTAAAAGCGCGTTTTCAAACAGTTTGGATCCTGATCAGACACCGTGTCACGCGGCGTCTGATCAGGACCCAAACTGGTTGACACTCGTATCTATATGTTTTAAGTCATACTACGTTGAATCTTACTTTAAAACAATCTTGCTAACGACAAAATTGAAGCAGGCAAAAGGGGTAAAAATCTCCCGAATAATTTGACCATGAAAGGGTTAATCGTCGTTATGACAATTTTATGAAAATTTTGAAGAGAAACAAAAATTGACCGTTCCTATAAAAACGTGCACGAGTTGGCGTTGGTTGACTGGATTGTTGTTATTAAGCCCTTATCCATATAATCTGATACAATATTTGTCGTCTTACTAAAAGAAATTATAGGTACCAACAACCAAACAGGCTGGATCCTGATCAGACATCGAGATACGTGTCGTAAGATCTGAATCTAATATATTTGTACATAGAAATTAGTTGGAGCTTGGTATAAAATGGTTCAGGGATTTTGAGAGTGTTAAGCAGGAGCGTACACCCACCTCTTGCCAATAAAACTCAATAGTCTGTGGCGTTAAGACACCGACAGCAGTTATAAATACAATCTGGCTCAGAAGCTACAGTCTCTCATACTATTTTATACTGGAAGTAACGAAAACGTTAGGAACCACTTTTTGTTTAGTACTTTTCTTTTTTGTGTTCTTGGAAAAATAAAGACATGATTAGATTGATAAAAGGTAAGGTGTTTGAGTGTTGTTCGTTTTCACATGCGCTAACTAGTTGTTTTAGTTAAAAGAGTTTCAAATACATTCTTGCAGCTTTATGTTTATCAATATTAATGAATGTCTTGATAAGTAGCAACTATAAAAAAGGCGCTTTACTATGAAATGTTGCAATATATCACTGATTTGTTTTCTTTCTCATATTTTAAAGGGAACCATTAAATTGTTTGAGAATGTTTTCAAAAAGATTTCATTGTTTAAGCAATTCAGAAACCTTTAAAATATAACGTAGTTGACAACATATGATAAGGAACGTTAGAAAATCAGAGTATTTTATGTAATGACAATGGATTATTTGCCAAATTAGCTCTCCGGCCCATAAAACAATCAGTAAAGTGACATCAGTGACATTGTTGTATTATTATATAAACTTTTATAAACGATTTGAACATATTGAACTGTTCTATGTATTACAACAAGCAAGATAAACGTGTACTTATAGCATTAGTATTAAAGTATATCACTATATTCATGACACCAAAATTATCACATTTTGAGAGGTGAGTTCAAGTGACTTAATCAAATGTTTATAGTGTCCACTTGGTAAATATGATTAATAAATATCACCATGTTCTAATATCAGTAGTCTATTTTCAATTGACTGTGATTTATTAGATCATGATATCAACTGTTAAAAGCTAGATGTCATGATTTTAAGTTTCTCTTTATTTAAATGCACTGACGAGGTATCTAGTTAGTAATGAAAGTTATTTAAGAAATAATAAATTCATACCAGTGTTTTATCGTCCAATCGAACACTGGTAGGAGTTGAAATGCGTAGTAATTTAATCACGAGTCCTTTAGGCCGAGTGGTTTAATTACAGGCATCTCAACGACTACCCGTGTTCGATTGCAAGATTAAACACTGGAATTAATTTATCATTGCGATTCTTACACATAATTCAACCTTAATTTGCACCGAAGCAATGGCGCTACATTTCTTGGCGTACGCATTTTCAATGCCATACGACGTTACGATAGAAGGTTAAAGCGCGTGAGTGTTTTATTGAGAATTCAAACACAGATGTTTCTTCTTTGTTTATATAGGGGCGTGCACGAAGTGTGTTAATATCTGCTTCAATGTTTTATGTGGTATAGTTTTCATCAATTATCTATCTTTAATACATGGTGCAAAATAGTGCTCAGTGTCTGATCAGGATCCAACCTGTTTGATACTCTGGTGATATGTCCTTTAACCCATTACCCAATAGCTTATTTTTAGTTCTGAAGATAGGTGATCATTTAAAGCATGTTGACCCTTTTTCCAATAGATGTGCATTTTAGCGCATTCAGTTTATTCCTCCGCTGAAAAATAGTTTCAATTTATACCGTCATGAATATGTATCATAAGGAATATTTTCTTTATTCTTACAGGTTGTAGCTTTAAATTAGACTGAAAGTAAAGCAGAGTGCGCCTCCAGGCGGATTCTGCTTTACTTTCAACCTGCTTTAAATAGTCACCTATTTTCAAAAATTGAAACAGCATATTAGGTAAAGGGTAAAAACGAAGACGCTTAAAGGTACATTCTGTTCTACTTTCAATCTGCTTTAAGCTACTATCTGCTAGAATATTGAACATATTTTAATCCAATTCGACTGTTTGAGTTGAACATTGTAGACGACAGAGTTTATGGAGGACAAGTACTTAGGGTGCTGGGGTCCGTCTTACTAAACGTCGTACGACAAATATTGTCGTCAGTCAGATTCTTAATTTCTCAAATTTTATTAATTTCTGTATATAATCTTGTCTTGAGACATCTCTTTGAAATCGTCTTAAAAAAGACGATTCAAAAGAGATGTCACATAATAGGATTAGATAGAGAAACCAGAAATAAATGTATTGTAAAGTTTTGACTTACAACCGTTTTTGTCGTATGAAGTGTTATGAAACGGGCCCCTGCAGTTTAAAGTCGATGTTAAAAAAGACAATGACTTGGTTATAAAAGGGGGACGTTTTCAAAATCTTCACTGACTAAATATCGATTATTTACAAGCCATTTGTAAGTGATTAATTAGACATATCTTTGATATTTTGACAGCCATAATTAAGGGATAAACTAATGGTTAACTCTTTCAACACTTAGTAATTTTTTAGGTTCCTAAGTGGTTATTTTAGTTACCAAAACATGAACCAGTCCACTAGGAATTCTGGGTAGTTTAATAAATACTGGTCCATATAAGGAAACAATTGAGACCCTGTTCAGGAGCCCTCTGATCTGGGTCTACACTGTTTGCATTTGTAATCTGGATTTTTAAAAACTGTTTTCACGCTATGTGTATTGATTTCTCCTTCCTGCAACAATTTCCACCGAACAACACACACAGTTATTGTCTCCCGGTGAATGTTTTTTTAGAGAGAGTACACTGTATTCTCTTTGCTAAGAGATATCAATGAACAAGATACATAATCTTAGTGCAGTTAAACCTTTTACTTATCGTTAATATTATTTAAGTAAAGCAGATACTTATACTCTGTAAATCCAGTCTAAATAGAAAACATTTCAAAGCTGACAAAGTCATTCTTTTTTATTTCAAATCTTTGAAACCTGTGTTGTCAGATTTGAGTTTATGACTCATCCGCTCAGAAAAGCAACATTCAAGAATATCGTTTTTTAAAAACGAAAATTCGATCAACTTTGAGAACTTTATTATATGAAATAGTGAAATGATTTAAAATAATTAACTTTTAGTAAAAAAGAAATTTTATTCTGAAGTAAAAATGATAATCAAATATTAGTAGCAACTTCATTCACTTTGTACAAAAAATGTCGGGACCAAGAAAAGAAAAGTGAATGCTTCCTTGAAATGCGGCAGCACCGAGGCCATTCCGCAGGCTCTGTACATTATCAATCAATGTTACAAGTTGTCTGTATATGTATATATAAACAGTTACAATCCTACTATCAAAAACATTAATCCATTTGTGCCAACGATCCCATATATGGAACATAGGCAAACAAGGGAACATAATGACCCACAACAGTTACTTAGTATTGAACATACTTAGTCTTCTCTAATGCCAATATAGGGTTGTTTTCTGTGAATTAGTAGGTGAAGCTTATACAAGATTAAAATGAAGTAGAAATCTCCATTTGAAGTAGTCTACTTTGTATAACAGGGCCTTTTTTTCACCATATTGTGAATATGACCAATACCCCTGGAATTGGGAAAGTTCACGCCGAAACACTGAAAGTTTCTGATTTTGTTATACCAAAATTATGATTTTCTTTCATTCAATTATTGTTATTATTCATAAGACCATGAACTCTATTACATATACTCGTATGTACATGCATAGTGTTTCTGATTTAACTAATCTTTGGTTTGTGTCCTGCTTTATAACGAGTGCTTTTGACCTTTTTTATCTTCTAGGAATTGGGATTATTTTGTTGAAAATTGGGAAAATAATACTGCTTGCCATTGGGAACATATCCCTATGTAAGCTATAGAATTGGCCGAAGAATTTTATGTTAACCCATTTGTGCACACGATCCGATATATGGGACAGGACATAGGCAAACAGTATAGACGCTGATCAGACACCGCATAATGCGGCGTCTGATCAGAGTCTACACTGTTTGCTGATAGGAATTTCAATACAAAACAAAATAAAAATGAAAATTTCGACCTAGCATCGTTTTGATAAAAGAAATGGACTAATCCAATATATAAACATGGAAGAATCCACTGGGTATAAATGGGTTAAGCTACATCTTGCCAAACACCGTCAATGAGTATGAGTTGACCTGTGAGTTGACACTCTAAGAACTATTAGCTGACATTATCAAAATGTTTGGATCTAAGTTAGGCATCTAGTCACAGTCCAAACGGTTAAAACATATAGGATCTGTCATGAGTCTATGTTTAAGCAAAGCTGATCTCAAACGAGTCTAGAATTAAAATTGTTAATAAGCGAGCCTTGTCGAGCCTTGTCGAGCTTAATAACTTTTAGATTCTAGACGAGTTTGAGACCAACCTGTCTTAGACATCGACGAGTGACAGATTCTTTTTCTCACATTACCAACGATTTAAGGTATTTTTAAAGCAATATGCCTTTTTAGGAACCCCTATGACGCCAAAACGCCGTTATAAACAGTTACGTTATAGTGACGTCATCAAAGTGATCTCACACATATTGGAGATAAGGATATTCGTCATCGTTTTTCGCGATAGAAAACAGGAGTAGTTATGTGAGAAAATCCACGCGCTCTCGAATATTTCTAACACTTGAATAATGTCTTCTCCACTGTTGTAAATGTTTCAGGTGAAATAATAAAAGCTTCCCCATCGAATTATTCAATGTGCTTATGATTCGTGCGAGTGACAAGCAGCGCTGTTCGTCTTATTCTACAGTTTTGATTGTTAGAAACTCACGCTTCTCTCAATATAACCCAAATGTTTTTCAAAAGCCGAAATGATCTCTTTTGATTCCCTATAGAGCTGACATTTGTGGAAGGAAATTTTTAATAGTTATTTTATTTTTTAACAAAATCAGCCTTCTGTTGAGCAACTTAATTTCACTTTTATATGCAATAATTCAAAAAACGTCTCTATTACGATCTCTAAATTGTGTTGATTATTAGATGTTTTAGGCATGTGCCTGATTAACCCATTTACGCTCAGTGGATTCTTCCATGTTAATATATAAGTTTAGTCCATTTTTTATCAAAGGGATGCCTGGTCAAAATTTTAATTTTAATTTTGTTTTAAATTGAATTCCTATCAGCAAACAGTGTAGACTCTGATCAGACGTCGCATTATGCGGCGTCTGATCAGAGTCTACACTGTTTGCCTATGTCCCATATATGGGATCGTGGACACAAATAGGTTAAAAGCAAACCGGCAGTAAAACAGAAAAGTTACTAATGGAACTTTCTGTGTTACAATCACCTTACATGAATCAGCCTTCACTTTAGTGGTCGTATGAGAGAAGTTTTACTGTATATAATATAACTCGCATTTCAGGGAATGTAACCTGATATTTTTATTGATGGTCGCGACTTAACCCGTTCACTCTTAATGACGCCTTAAAGCGCGTTTGCTAACAGTTGGGGTCCTAGTCAGTTTAAGTCGGCGTATGATCTGGACCCAAACTGTTTGACACTCTTATCGATATTGAGTGATACAACTTTGAATCTAAGTTTAAAACGTGTCTTGTAGACAACAATACTGAATCAGACGACAATAAAGCCGTGAAGGAGTGAAAATCTTCCAAATACTTTGAACGTGAAAGGGTTAAATTGGAATTGTTCAACTTGGCGTACATGTATGCATTATGCTTCAACCTTTGTCATAAGCTTTATTCCAATTTAACATATTCTTCTATAGCATAGTCAGTGTTTAACGATGTGGATGCTGAAAGCCGGTTGATGGGTACACAATTACAACATTTTAAAATTATTTACGATTTATTCAAATCTGAGTGGAAAAATGTTTGAAGCATGATTAGCTCTTTGTATGCTGGGTGCATCAATTTGTCGTCTGATATCGTTCCAAAATTAGAATTTTCAAAATTTCTTTTAAATTCAGTGTCAGAATGACAAACAGTTTAGATCCTGATGAGACGCCGCGTTACGCGGCGTCTCATCTGGACCCAATCTGTTTGCAGAGATAATCACTATGGCAGGTATACCAGCCGCTATCATGCAAAGGATTAGACGAGGGGTATACTTGTGCGGATAACATTTAATGAATATTGTCTACGTAAACTTTTCTTTTTTAGTTTCAGAAAGATGTATTTATGTCGGTCATTTTTCGGCGCTTTTGACATTCGTTTTACGAGGCGTGTAATACTAGTTTTTCTCCTCCTTATTGTTCAACGAGAGCACCGCAAGCGGTACATTATACGCCCACAGGCAAAGAAATATATAGTTTTAGCAAAATTTATTCTAATGTGTAGACACTTAGAGCTCTGAGAGCATAATAAATACTGAAATAAAGCCTTTTCTAGCATATCTGAGTATATAATATCTTTATTCAAGTCTCATCATGGATACAGCATACATACAATTAGTTAACATCTATATATACATGTCAATGACTCATGTCATTTAATTATGAATTATAAGATACTATCATAATGTTATCAAAATGAACACATACTAGGTAATAAAACAATACAACATTATTTACACTAAAACGGACACCACTGTTAAATACAAATTGCATTAAAATCAAATATCACAGTTTATACATTGCTATATAGCAGACCTCTGCGTCTGTTTAAAATAAGATGGCAGGATTTGGCAACAGTGCGTATTAAATTTTCATTAGAAAATATATACACCTGAGTACACCAAAGGCAGATAACTCAACTCAATGATCCGATTTCAATAATAATCAACCCTTTCATGAACTTAATTATGCTTCTATAATTATACTGTGGGCAAACATAATCAAAATCCATTCAAAACTGTAGGTGCTACATGTAAGTGTGATCAACACTGTCAAATAAGCCTTTTATAGCGTATTTGAGAGCACCAAGGGCAGATAACTCTGGAAGGAAATATATAAAAAAAATCTCAAACTTAAATCAGCTTCAGAGCTTGCTGCATTTAACTTCATTAATATCCTTCGAATAGTTTTCCAAGAAAACTCTAGACAAGCTTTTTATAGCATATTTGAGTACATCAAGGGAAGATGACTCTGTAACGAAAATTGAAATGAACCTAAAACTCAACTCAGCTTTAGATCTTGCTGCATTTAACATTTGTGTGAAGTTTCATTAATATCCCTCCAATAGTTTTCCCAGAAAACTCCGGACAAGCTTTTTATAGCATATTTGAGTACATAAAGGACAGATAACTCTGTAACGAAAATTTGAATTAATCTCAAACTCGACTCAGCTTTATATCATGATGCATTTAACATTTGTGTGAAGTTTCATAAATATCATTCCAATAGTTTTCCCAGAAAACTCTGGACAAGCTTTTTATAGCATATTTGAGTACATCAAGGGCAGATAACTCTGTAACGAAAATTCAAATGAACCTAAAACTCGACTCAGCTTTAGTTCTTGATGCATTTAACATTTGTTTTAAGTTTCATTAATATCCTTCTAATAGTTTCCCGGAAAAAACTCCGGACAAACAAAATGTTGACGGACGAACGAACGGACAGACGGACGGACAGGGCCACGCCAATATACGACCACCTTTAGAAGTGGGCGTATAAAAAAGCTAATTTATAGAAGTTAAAGTGTTTAAAAAAACGGAGATTCAGCACATAATTAAGTGAAATTTGCTCTTATATTTCATAAATCACCTTCCTTGCAGATATGATAACCTAGATATTAACCACTGACACACTCGATCTGCAGACAATACATTTCATAACTTCATTAATTTGATCTGTCATATATAAGCCTGTACTTTGCCGTTTCGTAAACCAAAAATGATCAACAATGAAACCCGTTTAGATTTTTAATGTAAATTTGGTATTTGAAACTACCAATGAAATCAACAATGTTCATGGATATATATAGGACCACAATGGAAATAAGAGAATACTTTTACTCTTTTTGCTATCCTTATCGTATAATGTTGTTTGACATGGTCTGTTGATTTATCATGCTAACTATTGTGCTATGTTTTAATCAATGTGCCATGCAAATGTACATTTTATGATGAATAAATCTATCTATCTATTGACTCTGAAAAATAAAATACTTTTCATCAGAACGTCAAATGTATTATTGTTTATGTACTGATCTCCCGACGTATAGACCCTATAGTTTTTGGCATTTAATAGGAAACATAGGAACGATTCTCCTAATGCTACATATCCTCATGACACGCTGGTTCAAGCGGCGTTTCATCTCGATCTGTACTGTTTTCCAATATGTTCAGGCACGTTATTAGGCATTCATGACATGAACGGTAAATTATACATGTTTCAATAAAGTATTTCTTACAGTATATTCGTTACATAACTATGCTTTTTACATTGCCATGTAGTTATTATTAATGCACTAGTTTATATGTAAATAAGCAAATGATTCTTTCATCAGAATCAGGCGTAAAATTTATGGAAACTGACAGGCCATTTTCAAAACCAGTTTCTGTTTCTGGAGCTTTCCTACTAACCTTTGAAAGAGTGACAAATCTAACAAGAAATATCTTTAAAAAAGATATTCCGTCGCAGGTTAAAGTTTTGTGTGGGGTACAGTGGATAATCTGTTATTCTTTCCCGTTTAAACGCAAACGTACGCAAACGCAAAACACTAAAACGTAGAAAAGAACAACTTTTGGACAATTCTGATATTTCATGCTTATCTTGGTGGCAAACAGTTTGGAGCCTGATCAGACGCCGGGTTACCCGGCGTCTGATCTGGCTCAAAATTGTTTGCACTGCAAATAATAGTTTTAGCGTAAACAGGTTTATTGGGAAAGAATAACACATTCTCCACTGTACAGTATTCACTTAACCAGAGACAAGTGTATACACCGATTCTGACTTAACATCTTTCGTAAACAGACTTTCCCACATGCTAAATTTAGAGCTTATCCACGCTAAATTTAGAAATGATGACATAGACTGCATCTCAATGTTTTGCCAGGTTTACACTCGCAAGATTGATGTGAAAAAATAACAGAACGCCAGTCTAGGCCATTGGCCGATAAGAGTACTGCATTTCAAGCACGTGATCATTGACCAGGATTTCTGATCATTCCTGATTGGTTAAATTGTTTCATAGAGTTGCGGTCAAAATACAAAACAGACCCGTCTGCGACGGGAAAAAGGTTAAGTAGGAACTTTAGAATATAGGATATCAGCTTAACCGATTTGTGCCCACGATCCAATATATGGGACATAGGCAAACAGTGTAGACTCTGATCAGACGCCGCAATATGCAGCGTCTGATCAGAGTCTACACTGTTTGCTGATAGGAATTTTAATATAAAACAAAATGAAAATGAAACCTTTGACCAGGCATCCCTTTGATAAAAAATGGACTAATCCAATATATAAACATGGAAGAATCCACTTGGCGTAAATGGGTTAACCTTTTTACTACTAAGGCGTCATCTGTTTTAACCCTTATCATGCTAAGCGCATCTTGACTCATATTTGCAAACAGTTTTGATCCAGATCAGACGCCGCGTCAGTATAAAATGCCTAAGAAAATCATTTTCGCATACGATATAACTGAAGCAGACAACAATACAGCATTATAAGGGTTAAACAAGTGTCGGTTGCTTTTATTCTTCAAATTTAGATTTCAAGTAGTAAATAGTAGGTGTAGGGTAATGGGTGGTAAGCAGTTTGAATCTTGATCTGAACCTGCATTTCGCGTCTGACCTGGATCTAAAATATTTACAAATAACCATTGACCTCAGATTACATAATTTTCGTTACACACTAGTTACAGATTTGTTTCTTTACGCCTGTTTATAATAGAGATGGGCTGAACCAGAAAACCCGGGTGCAATGCCCTACCCTTATTTTCGACAGATTTCAACCTGTGTACAATAGGTATTTGCAAACAGTTTGAATCCAAATAATGTGCTAAGTAACGCGGCATCTGATAAGGATTTGAGAAATGAAAGCAGACGACAATTGTTTAAATTTGATGACAGCATGACAGTTGAATGGGTTAATTGAGCCTGATCTGGACCCACATCGCTTAATGCAAACGGTGTTACTGTGTGCTTGATCAGGTTCTAAATAGTACGTCACAAGGATCAGATTCTATTTATATGAGAAAGACTAAACCAATTTCAGAATTTTTTAACAGACGACAATTACTGTTGGAAGAGTTAAAACTCTGTGTACAAGGGATACTGAAATTAAAGATGTCTAGAACCAAGCGAGGCTTATCAGCATAGAAAATCAAGTCCAGTCTAGGACTGACCGTTAGACCAATACACATTTGACAGGGATTGATAAAATCTAAATTTATTGCGAGGTAAAATTTCGCAATTTATTTATTACCAGTCCCAATAATCCTAGGGCCCGTTTCATAAAACTTTGTACGACAAAGATTGTCGTAAGTCAAATTATAAAATTCTCATTTTTATTTATATCTCCATCTAATCCTGTCTTGTCACAAGACAGGATTAGATAGAGAAATCAGAAATTAAATGTTTTTCTGAAGTTTTGACTTCCGACCGTTTTTGTCGTACGAAGTTTTATAAAACGGGTCCCAGGCTAGGAAAAGACAAACAGTATGAGCAAAAGGGTAATAATGATAAACTATTATAGGGACTGGCGCCAGTCTAGATATAAACTGTTTATCACTCGTCATTTGGGTTTTTTTTCTGTCAAATTGTCTAAAAAGTGCCTTTGAGAAACACAAAAGACGACAATTTTAAGCAGACGAAATTGCAGCCGTAAAAAGGTTGGACATGGTTGTCTTGTGAAACAGTTGCAAGCATTGTTGTAAGGAGGGAATTGTTGATAGGAGGGTCGTTATAGGAAGGAAACTTTTCATTTGTATTTCTAAAGGACTATCACTTTCTTCATTTTATTGCATTGGATTCCGTTTAGTCTTTTTCAAAGGTGCAATGATAATGTTTTCTACACAGTAGCACGTCTCAACAATGTGGGTATGGGAAAAATGAATATCGTATAGTAACAATGAGAAGAACATTGTACAGTCTCCCTTTATACAACGGCCCTCTGAACAACGATTCCCTCATTACAGAAAGTCTTTCTGATGTTCCCCAGACAATTATGCCTAACAGCCAGTTCGCTGATGCAATAAAGTCTGCTTGAAATCATCTTCTGCTTTTTTTTGAGAAGTCACATAACTATTTGGAGATTTTTACAGTAAAAAACACAATGACGAGTCACAAACGGATTGATTCCAGACCAGACGCCGCATTACCCAGCGTTAGACCTTGATTCAAGCTGTTTGCAAATTTAAGCCAAGTCTTAATTATTTTCCTTCCCTATAACAACACTCTCCAAACAACTCACACAATCTATGTCTTCCATTAGGTGTTTTTGCACGGAGGAAGCACTGAATCGTATAATAGAACATAACAATGAGAAAAGCATTGTACCCTAAAACATCGTGTCATTCAGAACTGTTCAACAGATTTTCAAACAGTTAGTGTCAAGAGCAGGCCCGTATGAGGCAAAATTGGATTTGGGGGGGGGGGGGGGGGAGGGGGGCACACTGTTCATCTCTATATTGACCACTCTTCATTGGTAGGGGGGGGGGGGGCACCACCGATTTTGCTTTGACAACGTTTTGTTTTTTTTTGGGGGGGGGGGGGGGGGGGGGGGTGCGCTAAAATTTGCTTAAAAACAACGTCTGAAAGGCGTTTTCTGGCGTTTATTTTGTAAAAATAAATAAAAATTTGCTTGGTCACTTTTATTGGGGGGGGGGGGGGGGCACCTCCCATGTTCCTACGGGCCTGAAGATGACACGCCAAATTACTAAGCGTCTCTTCTGGGCCAAACTGTTTTGAATAGTTACCACAGATTAGTTTGAGGCGTGCAGAAATTTCCAGTATGTAATTTTACGTCAGTAGGGTGATGAGGCGGGATTGAAATAATAGTTCAACTAGTTGCATGCTGGGTAATTTTGTCGTCTGCAACAATTGGTGTCTGCTACTGGTCTAAAAATACAATTTTCAAAATTTCTATTTAAAACAGGGACAGAGTTTCAAACAGTTTGGATCCTAATGAGACGCCGCGTTACGCGGCGTCTCATCAGAATCCAAGCTGTTTGCAAAAGTAGTCACTATGGCATATATATCCGTCGCTATCATGCTAAAAGTTAACAACCGTTTATGTGATTATCCGAAATTAAATATCAATTCCTAGAGCAACGCATGACAGCATAAAAAGCCTTTGATTTATTAATAATTGAAAATCTAACCTGTTGATAAGAACTCTAATTGTCAAAATAGGCAAACTACAGCGAATACACCAATATGTGGTTTCATGTGTTTCCAAATAATGAGAGAATTTACATTAAATTACATGCAATCGTAAATTGTACGTTCGCGTTTCAAAACTCGGTTTGTTCAAAACAATATCACAGTCATTTATACAGTGGAGAAGACGTTATTCTTACCCGTTTAAACGCAAACAAAACGCAAATGCAATGCATTAAAATGTTATAAATGACAACTTTTTTTTAAAATTTCTAACTTTCTGTTTTAATTGGTGTGGGATCCTGTTTGGAGACTGATCAGACGCCGGGTGACCCGGCGTCTTATCTCGCTTCAAACTGTTTGCAATGGAAATAGATCTTATAGATCAATTTTATGCATAATTCCGATTTTGAAGTTCTGAGTGAATTATTTGATCGCCGAAACGCTTGAATCTTTATCACAGGCGGGCTCTGATCTGGATCAAAATAGTTAACAAACTTTACTTTCTATTGCCTATAGCAGTAAAATAAATGGTAGTTAAATGTTTTGACACCATTCATGTGCCTTAATTAGGGTGGTCTTTATACAGTGTTCCCTCCTTACAACGACCCTCCCAACAACGACTCACTCCTTACAACGACTCTTGCCGCTGTTCCCCAAACAAGACAACTATATCTTAAGTTTTCACGGCTGCATTTTCGTCTGCTTAAAGTATCGTCTGCTGGTTACATTTTGATAAAGAAAAACAAAATTCATAACCTCCCTATAACGACTCCCTCCGAACAAAACTCGTATTTTTGTGCCTCATCGGTTGTCGCTGTAGAGAGGGAGCGCTGTAGTCAATTTTTACAATAATTTCGTATGTTATTGAAAGTGGATTCGTACATGTTTAAACCATTGCTTTAATTCTTTATTTCAGAGAAAAGGCAGTTGACAGTATGTGGTATTTTGGTGTTAATACTGCTTGAAGTAGTGCATTTACATGCGGAGAAACACACAGGCCTCAAAGACAGGACTAAACACAGGTACCACGTGACTTTACTGTCGATCATACATATAGTGTAACATTTCCATATTAACACATTCAACCCAAACGACGAGTATACTCGTCATTTACACACAGTGTACCTGTGAAGATTACACTTGTCCCATGCAAATATTGTAGAACCAGATCAGAGGGCTCCTAATGGAGCCCTCTGATCAGGGTTTACACTGTTTGTCATTTTTAAATATATTGTTTAAATCAATTGTTATTAATCAAAAACTGACTAGACTTGATTAGACATTGGAAATGTCCACTAAAAGTTTCAGGGGTGAATGAGTTAAACATTTGCTCTGTCAACTATGAATGCTAATACATTGTATTTCCATCATTGCATTGCATGCTATGAAATTGTCTCTATGTCATTATGTTATACACTCATCATTTTTGAAAAGCGTACATGTGAAGAGTTTCCACGTGCTGTATGAACAATGCAGACCCTATTCCGAGGGCTCCTATACAGGAACCTTCTGATCTGAGTCTACATTGTTTGTCATTTTGTAATCTGTATGTTGTTGAAAACTGCATTTTGCTTATATAAGTTTTGTGCGGTACTTAAATACGTATTCGACTGTATTATTTTCTAAAATACGATACTATGATCCTTGGCAGTGCAAAATTATCTTCTACATTCCAATCGGAGTCTTCTACAGTATACTACCAACCATTGACAAATGTGTCAATCTTTTCTACTTCAGAATGTATCTGAACTTGATTTGAATGGATCTAATGAAACTATGCATGGATAAAACGCATTGTAAACATATACCTCTCTTTCACAATTCTTGCATGCCCTTGAGAGACTTTCTACGAACAGGATATATGTATTTCGTATTTTAAATTAGGTTCAATAATCTATAACTTACTTATATAGAATTCTATGTCATACAATTCACATAACAACGAGTCACCCGCGAAAAACAATAAATAAATATAAATAAATTATAAACGTGACAATTCATATTAAAATATCAAATAATATGTTAACTTTTTCACTCTCAATGACGCTTAAAAGCCCGTTTGCAAACAGTTTGGAACCAGACCAGACGCCGCGTAACGCGACTTCTGATGAGGACCGAAACTGTTTAACACTCTTATCGATATTTATTAAGTCAAACAATCTTAAAACTAACTTTGAAGCGTGTCTTACAGACAACAATTCTAAACCAAACGACAATATGGCGGTGAAAGGGTAAGTAAAATTCTCCCGAATAATTCTACCATGAAAGGATTAACCCTTTAACACATAGCCTGTTTCTAGTATTTAAGATATGTGACCTATTAAAGCAGGCTGAAAGTATAGCAGAATGTGCCCTAGGGCACATTCTGCTTTACTTTCAGCCTGCTTTAAGTTAATATCTGCTAGTAGATAGAAAATATTTCTTATAGTACATATTCATGACAGTATAAAATGGAAATATTTTCTTTGGCGGATGAATAAAATGAATGCGCTAAAAGTCGCTCCTATAAGGGAAAGGGTTAAATGGTAAAAACTGTGTTAAGCTGTCATGCGAATGAAGATGAGTTTGCATTATTCTATGTATAATATGTCAAGTACATGTTTGAAGCTTTTACTTATTCAACCCTAGCGACAAGTAAACGCGACATTTACAAAAAGCGTACCTGTAAAGAAAACACTTGTTCCTTGCAAACAGTGTATATCCTGATCAGATGGCTCCTTAATGAGCCCTCTGATCAGGGTTTACACTGTTTGTCATATTAGAATATAGTGTTAAAATCAACCCTTAATAGTAAAAAATGGACTAGATTCACCAGAGTTTCAGTGAATGAGTTAAACAGGACATGCATACACTGCATAAATCTCCTTTTGCAATTTGGTGTAATACCTTTGTTTTGCAATAAGTTGTAAGATATTATCTGAGTTCTGTATTAAGTAGCCGCTGTACATAGGTGTAACTGTACTCTGTTGATAGTTTATTGTGAAGCAATAATGATATGTTGCTACCAAATGTTATAGATGATATTCTTAGCAAAGACACCGACTAGCAAAACAAGTTACTAGCCCTTTGTGGAATTTACCTGAGCATGTTAGCTCAATTCACAGGCTTTTCGGTGTGGTCTGAAGTTTATTGAGGATTTAAATCTTTCAACACAATGGACCTGTGTAAAATATACTCATTACATTTGCAAACAGTGTAGTCACATATCAGAGGGCTCCATATGGATCCCTCTGATTTGGGTCTACACGCTTTGCTAATTTAGACCAGACGTCTAAGTCAAGTAGCCTGGTTCATGTTGTGTAACTGAAAAGATCCAAGAGGGAACCTGATAACTAACAAGAGCTACTTAGTGTTGACAGATTGAAGGCAGAAGTGGTGAAATATCAATACAAAATTAATGTTAACAAGTACAGATCCTAATCCTCACCAAACTCTAATTACTTCAACATCTGATTTGTATCTAAACTGTTAGAGAATTGGATTTTTATCGTCATTGGTGGTGAATGGTTTGATTGCTTTTATAGTTGTGAATGCGTTATTATTTTCCAATGAACGCGTTTACGCTATTTATTAATTTAATTATTTCCATTGCAAACAGTTAAGAGCCAGACCAAAATCCGGTGTCTGATCAGGCTCCAAACTGTTTGCAACTGATATTAAAATTAGTTGTAAAGCTTGTTACATTTTACTGCCATGCGTTTGCATTTCGTTTTCGTTTAACCCATTTGTGCCCACGATCCCATATATGGGACATAGGCAAATCGTGTAAACTCTGATCGGAGTCTACACTGTTTGCTGAAAGGAATTTCAATATAAAACAAAATGAAAATGAAAATTTTGACCAGGCATCCCTTTAATAAAAAATAGACTTATCCAATATATAAAAATGGAAGAATCCACTGGACACAAATGGGTTAAACTGGAAAGAATAACGTCTTCTCCACTGAACACGCGTCTGTAATGATTTTCTTGGCGTTGACTTTGCTGATTTAGAGCTACTGTAGACATTTTAAAAAACCAGTATTTAGTACAGAGCTTGTCTACTAAATCTTCAAAAACATTCCATGTATACGATAAGTAATGCTTTAAGAAACGTATATTTAAGTGATTTCTAATACGGATTTCTATTTTCTAGAAAATATTTAGATATCATTTGTCATTTGTACAACTTCCAACTCTATATACACGCAAATGTAGTTTCATTGAGTATTTACATGTGATATTGTCTTTGATACACGTGTTGTATTTGGAGAGGGCTTACAATAACAAAGTATGTTGTCCTGTCTACTTGTCTAGATATAATACAGTCGAACTTTGATATCTCGAACTCGCTTAACTCAAACTAATCGATAGTTCGACACATGAACTGCATTATTTCATGCTCGGTTAAGTCGACCATACCCATATTTCAAAGTTAAAACGTGACCTTAGCCTATTCCCAGCACAGTGTAATCAGCTTTATTCTTTCCAGTTTTAAGGCAAATTTAACGCAAAAGCATTGTTATATAATGCAGAAACTGACAATTTGTTATTTAAATCTGAGTGACAAACAGTTTGGAGCCGGATAAAAGCCGGGTCACTCGGCGTCTGATCCGCCCAAACCTGTTTGCGATGTAAGTAATGGTTTTACTGTAAACGCGTTTATTGGGAAAGGAAAACGTTTTCTCCACTGTATAGTCTTGATTTAGTCAAGTGAGTTTTGCTATAACTTCAAAATGCGCATAGACAGAAATCAAAGAGTGGCAAATGTTATTAATGAAGTGTTTGAAAGTCGGTTGGCTTAAAGACACTAGTTTAATAGCTGGGCTTTGTTGTATATGAACGACAAACACCCTTGGTTTTTATGCCACTTTTGATTTTTTTTTTTTTTTACTAAAACCGATATTCTGCAAATATCTCTGAATTTGGACAAATAAAACGTGTATGCCTTAGCGACTTGAAATGCCAAAGCAAATTTTAACCATCACGTTTAGAGAAGAAACCTGGATACATTTGCTATATATGCCTTCCTTTTACATTGGGCTTTTCCGAATCGTATAAAAAAATTGCACGATGCGATAAAGAGGCCGGTCTTATGGAACGTCGTACAACAAAAATGGTCGTAAGTCAGATTCTAAAATAAGCAATAATCATTTATTTTGAAAAGACAGTTCCAAAGAGATGTCACAAGACATTAACTGTATTCATAAGTTTTTGAGTTTCATAAAACGGTCCCAGAGTCTGTGTCATACTGGCTATACACACTATTAGTTTTTCATCCGACCCCGTTCTCGAGATTCCAACTTCAGTTTGCAACAAGTATAGACCATGATCAGAGGGATCCTGAAGGATTCCTCTATATTTTTCAAAAACAAAACTAAATTCAGCAAAATCTGGTCTATTTTCAAAATTAGTCTATATAAAAGTTTAGCATTAACTGGGTTAAGCTGCATCCCGTTCTAAACATCACGTTTCGTTTGTCTCCGTATTAACAGTCTGCAGTTCACCCGACTAGCAATTACTACAAAAACTAAGCTCGCTTATTTATCGGTATTTACTCACGGCTGAGTTCCACATTATTTCAGCATTACTTTTGCAGACAATTAATATTTGGTCAGTATCTATGTTTACTGTCTACTATACACTTAGACAGCAAATATTGCTGCCGTAGGCAAACGATATTCTCCCCGCTTTAACCATTTCCTTGTAACATATTTTAACTCTTTCTCTTGCAATGGCGCCCAACGGCCACTTTGCAAACAGTTTTAAACTGTTAACAATACATTTTAATCTAAAATTGAAACATTTCTGAGCTTTATCGGACGTCGGATGACTCGGTGTCTGATCGGACTCCAACCCGTTTGCTATAGGCATCCAAGATAAGATATTTGGAAACAAGACTTGTGTTTAGTTGTCATAATACACTTTAACCTTCCTTATCCGACATCCTTCGGTACCAACTGATGATGTCGGATAAAGCAGTGTGTCACTTAAGGGTGTATCAATGTCATGACTTTGGGAAATTTTCAAAGTATATGAAAACCCTCTATGATGGTTTTGTATTGAAGAGCTATTTAAGATGAATGAAAAAATAGAAAAAATGTACATTTTGGTGAACAACAGTTGGCTCTACGTCCATGTAAAATTTACCCCACCCACTTCCTGTTATTTTGTCCTTTTCAAACAGCCCGCTTCAATAAAATCCATTTTAATTGAAAACAAATATGATAATTTGGTTTTGTGTTATTTATTTCCTATCTATGGTAGTATTTCTTCATACAAAAACTAATTTAAGAAAAAAAAGGCACCAAATGTGAAATTTATAAAGCTCTAAATATCATCGATATGGTACTATTTTGTAAATTTGTAAGGGGAGATAACTCTTTTTACTTTAATAACTCAAAATTTTCAACACTGACCTTTCAATTTCTTTTCATATTTTGAACTGCCTTAGCATGGGCTTTCATCTGGTAGAATATAAAAAAAGTTTAATACTAGAACTATTTCATTTTCAAACTTTTAATTTTTTTTTCATAAAATAAAAAATCTAATAAAATCATGCCCTATACAAAGCATATTTTTTATAAACAAGGATCCATATTGTTCAAACCTGGTGCCTGCTTTGTCTAAATTTGGTTTCTATATGTGAAAATACCACATAGACATGAAATAAATAATGAAAACCCAAATTATCATGTTTGTTTTGTTTTGAAATAGATTTTACTGAAGCTTGTACTCTGAATGGGTAAAATTTGTAAAAAAAAAGTCCAAATTTGACATACCTTTTTCAAATGGATGTAGCTCACCAAAAAGGACACCACCATATATATTTTGTTTCATTTTTTCATTCATCATAAACAGCTCTCCCAAAAAAACAATGTTAGAAAAAAAGTTTGATACTTTGAAAAATTGGCTTATGACATTGATACACCCTTAAAGCAGGTTTATAGATATACAGCATATCTTTGATATTCCATACTCGCTTAGTGTGAACATAACCGGATTTCAAAGTTAAAACGTGGCAAAGTCATGTTTTAACTTTAAAATACGGGTATGTTCCACTTAAGCGAGCTTGAGATATAAAAATCATCATAAGAAAGAAATACTTGCTCGATTTCAACGTGTTCGGGATAACGAAGTTTGTCTGTATACCATTCGACATTTGCTTCCGAAAATCATTGTCAGACAAAGCAGGTTTCTGGATTAACAATATGTCGGATAATCACTTTACTTTATTGACATGTTCTTTGCACAATGTCGTCTTCCAATGACCAACATTGGTCAAAAAAGAGTACAACACTTCCTAAGAGTAAAATACGTTCATCCAATCTTACCATCCCTGTCACCGGGAGTGTACGTGGTTATACATAAATGTCACAGGCAGTGTCTGAAATATCTTTCTTGTGAGTAAATATTGACAAGCAAATAGTTGATATATAGCGGCTGTGTGCTGCCATAGAGAAATGCAGATGTCAACAAGTAGATGTGCTACAACGGAACATGTAACATTTCTTTCCCGTTAAGACGAGACTGAACGCAAACTAAACGCAAACTGAACGCAATGAACTTTTAGGTATGACTCGTTTTTGAAAATGTTATCGATTACAGGGTTCCCTCTCTACAATGGTTCTCCAAAAACCGGCTCTCTCCTTAAAACGACAATTGCCACAGTTTTCTAAACAATGCAATTATATGTAACGTTTTACTGCTGCAATATCGTCTGCTTACAATTGGTGTCTGCTGCTTTTCTCAGAAGTCATGTAGTGGGCATTTGACAGAAAAAAACATAATGATAATGACAAACAGCTTGACTCCAGATCAGACGCCGCGTTACGCGTCTGATCTGGAATCAAGCTGTTTGCAGCTGTAAGCCAATTTCCCTCCCTATAACAACTCCCTCCGAACAGCACTTAATCTTTCTCAGTTGAAGAGAGGGGGCACTTAGTTGTTATAATATTAGCTCTTTTCTTTATCGGCACAAACTGTGCAGAATGTCTTCTTTCTATGACCAACATTGGTCAAAAAAGAGCACAACACTTCCTAAGAGTAACATACGTTCATCTAATTTTACCATCCCTGTCACCGGGAGTGTACTTGGATATTCATATATATCACAGGCAGTGTCTGAAATATCTTTCTTGTGAGTAAATATTGACAAGCAAATAGCTGATATATAGTGGCTGCGTGCTGTCATAGAAAAATGCAGATGTCAACATGTAGATGTGTTACAGTGGAAACATGTAAATTATATTTCCCGTTAAGACGACACTGAACGCAAACTAAACGCAAACTGAACGCAATGAAATTTTAGACATGACAAGTTTGAAAATGTAATCGATTACAGGGTTCCCTACCTACAATGACCCTCCAAACAGCGGCTCATTCTTAAAACGACCATTGCGGCAGTTTTCTAAACAGCTAAACAGGACAATTAGATCAAACGCTGTTAGCCTTTTACTGCTGCAATATCGTCTACATACAATAGCTGTCTGCTCCTTTTCTTAAAGTCATATATTGGGCAATTTGACAGAAAAAACCCATAATGACAAGTGACAAACAGCTTGAATCCAGATCAGACGCCGCGTAACGCGGCGTCTGATCGGGATTCAAGCTGTTTGCAAATGTAAGCCAATGTACTTCCCTATAACAACTCACTCCGAACAACACACTTAATCTTTCTCTGTTGTAGAGAGGAAGCACTTAGTTGTTATAATATTAGCACTTTTTTATCGGCACAATGACCAACGTTGTCCAAAAAATAGCACAACACTTCTCAAGAGTAAAAACGTTCATCCTATCTTACCATCCCTGTCACCGGGAGCGTACGTGGTTATACATAAATGTCACCGGCAGTGTCTGAAATATCTTTCTTGTGAGTAAATATTGACAAGCAAATAGTTGATACATAGTGGCTGCGTTATGTCATAGAAAAATGCAGAATGTCAACAAGAAGATGTGCTACAGTGGAAAATATGGTATTATTTACCGTTGAAACAAAACTCAACGCAAACTTCACGCAATAAAAAGGCTTAGAGCACATTTTGGGCCAGATTGGACGGCGGGTTCCAGTGCCTCTTATTCCTCCGTTTTTTGCGATGCGTTCGCGTTTCGTTTACGTTTAAATGGGAAATAATAACGTTTTCTCCACTTGTAATCGTTAAAGTACAAAAACGTTTATTCGGGACAGTGATATATCCTCCATTGTACACGTGTTATTTCAAATGTCTCGATAGGAAATGATAAAATAAGGTGCGGCTGAAACTCAGTTTAGTTTTTTGGAGAAAACTCTCTCTAGCTTAAATAAATACGAAAGACTCAAGCAGGAAACGTAACACAAACAATACACCCACCTCTCAAGCAGAACACACACACACACACAATCATACCACAACAAACACACACACGCAATACCATTCCTTCATCTACACACTAAATAGAAAACAACACGCAAGACAAACATAAAGCAAAGTGAACATAGGAGCCCGCCTTGGTACGGTCAGTAGCAATTAACAACCAACTATAAATTAATTAATTATTAACAACCACTGGGGGGTTAAACCTGGGTTTAGGGGCGCCCAACCTCACACTTATCTCCTATATTCACCTATAAAGACAAACAGTGTACATAAAATATAAACCCTGTTCCACAACCTCACAATCAAAAAGACCGCCAGCACAGTAAGTAAATACATGTAAAACATTTAGCAAAAATTCTATGACAAGATCATTAGTAACATGGGAAAGAAGTAAACATTCAAGCCCGTGTTAAAAATAACCCACTATGGCAACGGTCAAATTGTACTCAAGCGACTAGTCTGTAGTTACGAGTAACTGTAAGACATGGAAGGGTCTAGGGTACGACAGAGAGGGAGAGAAAAAACAAAGCACGAAAATCCGACATAACTCTCCCGGTTAAGGACGGCTTTAAAGATACATCATCATGTAGTGCTAAGCCCTGTCTGTCGTCGCACAACCAAAGAGGAAAGCATAGTTATCAATTGTAGATTGATCGATAACCAAACGTGAAGTGCGCAGCAATATAGTTGGATCATAATCTTTTTTGATGAAAAATCTAATACGTTTCACAAATAGGTTTTGAAAATGTATATGTCCAAGAATCTTACGAAGTCTGTAAATCACATCACCATAAAACTCCGGATGTGAAATACCTTGCCGCAGAAAAGACTTTAAGTTACATTTATACTTGTTAATGAGAGGAAGATTTCTATAAAAGAATTTAGAAAATGTTTTACGAAGTTTATGAAATCTGTACCCCTGTTTAAGAAGCTTTTCAGTAATAGTTTTATTACGAATGTGGAAGTCTTCAACAGAGGTACAGGCCCTAGCAAAGCGAATAAGTTGTGAAATATAAACCCCGTAAGATGTGGAACGGGGAACATCGCCATCTAGATGAGGATAATTTACAATACTAAAATCAAAAACATCACGTTTATCGTAAATCTTAGAAGAAACAATTCCGTTATTTATAAAAAGATCCAAATCTAAAAATGGTGCCGACAAATTTGACTCGTTTGTTTTATTAAGGCGTAGTTCTTTTGGGTAAATAAAAGGAAACAACGTATCAAAAAATGGGTTGTCTATATTAAAAATATCATCTAGATAGCGCGATGTATTGTTAAAGGCTTCGATCATATCTGCCTGTGTATCAGGTTTTAGACTAAGCATAAAGTCCCTCTCATAACAGTACAAAAATAGGTCTGCGACAAGGGGCGTACAGTTTGTACCCATAGGAATACCAATCACTTGGCGGTATATGGTACTCCCAAAACGTACATAACCCTTTAACGCCATGGGAAACATTTCTGCCCTTATCATGCTTAGCACGGACTAGTTTACCTTTTTCATTTCGCGTTACGCAACGTCTGATCTGGTTCTAAGCTGTTTGTCACTCATATTAAACCATCCGTTAGTTGGTAAAACTTGAGTTTATTTTCGCACACTTGAACACAATTATATGTTATTTTGTACATTTTATTGCAATTCGTTTGAACTATAGTTCGCATATACGTGAAAGAAAGTTGGCTCTCCCACTGAATGTCTCTTGTTGGACGTAAATAAGTTAAACAGGCTTTGAAAGGGTTGCAATGTCTTGGCAACCATATCAATTACAACTAGAAATAATGATAGACAGTTTGCTTGTCTCGCAGTAACGTTGCGTGTTCCTTAGAATATATCTACGGAAGCCGGATAGAGCCACTTTTAAAAATATGTTTTACTTTTTTATCTTGAAAATTATAGTTATTATCATGAAAATTCAAGGAAGTATCTTGAAAATTCAAGATACTATCTTGAATATTCAAGATACTATCTTGAATATTCAAGATAGTAACTTGAATTTTCAAGATAGTAAATTGAAACCTCAAGATACTAAGTTGAAAACTCAAGATACTAAGTTGAAAAATCAAGATACTATCTTAAAAGTTCAAGATAAGTTTCTTGAAAATTTAACAAACTATCTTGAATTTTCAAGATATTGACTTGAAAATTCAAGATACTATCTTGAATTATCAAGATAATAACTTGAATTTTTAAGATACAAAAATAAAAAAGATTCTTGAAGTGGCACTATCCGACTTCTGTAGGTATCGGTTAACTTATTCAGTCTTTTGTTACATGCAGACAATAGAGATAATTTCATATTGCCTATAACAGGGCTGCCATTTCTCCGGATTTTGCCGATATCTTCGGAGTTTAAACGTAGCAGATGGTAGCTTAAAGCAGGTTCAAAGTAAAGCAGAATGCGCCTTAAGGCGCATTCTGCTTTACTTTCAATCTGCTTAGAGTAATCGCGCTTGAAAATATAAAAAAAAAGAAATCTTAGGATTTTTCATGTTCAACTTATGGCAGCCCTACTATAACTGGTTCACGGTGTAGTTTTTCTTTGATTCTGGTTTATTGTTATATCTTAGCTTACATTCACCTGGGGCTGTATGTAAGCTCGAAATTAGGTTAGGAAATAGTTTAGTATTATCCATCTGTATATACAATGGGTTTTAAAACTAATATTAAAAGCAAGTTATCTCATATTAGACAAACGCTCGAACAATGATACTTTTAGTTTAGTTTAAACAATTGTTTTTATTTCCAAAGTAGTTTACAAACATTCACTCTTCACTTAACATAAATATAAAGAAAAAAGGGTTAGGTCACAAGTTCTAACAACATTAGATAAGACCTTCCCCCAGTAAATAAAAGTTTCATATGTTAGATGGTAGTAGACAATTTAGTGTTTTTAAGATGATACATACATATATACATTACTGTGTCCCCTCTCTACAACATCACCCAATGAGAGACAAATATTGGGCGTGTTGTCCGGAAGGAGTTGTAATAAAGAGGGAAAAGTAATACCATTAGACTGTTGATCATGGCTCGGCGTTCATTTGCAAACAGTTTGAACCGGCGCCGCGTAACGCGGGCCTGGCTCCGAGGTTATAAAGCTTTTGACTTGAGTCTACATTCGTTCCAAAGCATTTGATTGGTCAGATTTGAGCGTAGGCTCAAATCTGACCAATCAAATGCTTGGAAACACACTCAGACTCAACTAAAACTCTTTATAACCTCGGAGCATGGTTATAATCGTTTGTCATCCGTCTGTTAAAAACGTACAATGCGTAACTTTGAGAAAAAGCAAACAGACGGCTCTCTAAAGGATTACAAGTTTACTATTGACGTAACTTTGTTAACCTTTCACTCTCGATTACACCTTAAAGCGCGTTTGCAAACAGTTAAGGTCACGTGTAACGAGGCGTCTGATCAGAAACCCAGACTGTTTGGCACTCTTATCGAAATTGATTTAGTCATACAACCTTAAATCTAACTTTGAACTATATCTTGCAGACAACAATATTGAAGCAACCGAAAATAAAGAGGTGAAGGGGTAAATATTTTTGAATAAGTTGATCATGAAACGGTTCACTCTTCACTATGGCTCATCTGGTTCAAGTTTAAACTTAAAAAATATCAGGGTTATATGTTTTGAAACTGTTATTGTAACAGGCTGCAGTTCACATTGGCAGCAAGTAGTAAACGTTACTTATACAGTGCTCCCCCTCTACAACAACATCCAAAATTGTGTGTGTTGGTCGGAGGGAGTTGTTAAAGGGAGGGACGATTCATACCCTAAGTGTATATTTGCAAACAGCTTGAAACCAGATCAGGGCCGCGAAACGCGGTGTCTGATTTAGGTTAAAACTGTTTTTCATTCTTCTTAATCTTTCTTCTGTCAAAATGTCCAATACATAACTTTGAGAAAAAACGACAAACGGCAACTTAAAGCAGACGATAGTTCAGCAGTAAAAGCGTAATACATACATGTACTTGTTTTGTTTGAGGAAAAGTGGCAAGCGTTGTTGTAAGGCGGAAGGGAATCGTTGCACGGAGGGCCATTGTAGGAAGGGAGCACAGTATGTATAAGCACGTTCCATGTTCTGAACTTGATGGCTGACTTCATTGAATGAGTGTCACTCAAGGCCTCAGCTTCTATTGTTGCACACAGTTCAAGCATATTGGAAGAAAGACCTATTGTGAAAAGAAATTTCCTTCAATAGCTGACTTTTGAAAGGAGTGTGTCTGCAATTAACAGTTAAGTTATTGATAAGGACGAATGAAAAGAACGTTTATAGGTGTTAAGTCAGGTTGGGGCTAAAACTAGATCTTTGGTTTATTTTTATCCCTCCTTACTCTGGTTTCTGGTGAATTTTGTCCATTTGTTTTGTAAGAGTAGACCCACTATATAGAACCAATAAACTGTAGTAGAAATACAGTGCTCCCTCCCTTCAACGGTCCTCCCTACAACGATTCCCTTCTTACAACAACGCTTGTCGCCTTTCCCCAAGAGCAAGACAGTCATGTCCAAATTATTCACGGCTGCAATGTCGTCAGCTTAAAATTGTCGTCTGCTGTTTTTCCAAAGTGATATATTTAACATCTTGGCAGAACAAAACAAAATGAGGAGTGACAAACAGTTTGAATCCAGATTAGACGCCGCGTTACGCGGCGTCTGATCTGGATTCAAGCTGTTTGCATATGTAAGCCAATTTCCCTTCCAATGACGACTCCCTCCGAACAACGCACATATTTGTTTGTCTCCAATCGGATGTTGTTGTAGAGGGGGAGCGCTGTACTAGTATAGTTAGCTCATCTGACACAAATATATCAATTGGTTATCAATATTATCTACAAGCCAAAGTTTGTTTTCGGAACGTTGTAACGATTTAATTCTTTCACTGCCAACGGCTCCAAAATGCGACTTTGCAAACAATAGTTATCCTGATCAGACGTCGCGTAATGTGGCGTCTGATCTGGATCAATCTGTATGACTCTCGTACCAACATTTCTCCAGTACAAACATCTCTAAAGCTGACTTTCAATACATTGCAGACGACACTGCCAATGCAGACGATATTTTTGCGATAAGAGGGTAAACGCAGACGAAAAAAATGGGCAGTAAAAGAGTTAATGTTTGAAATCTGTGATTCGCTGGGTTAGGCTTGGCATTATTGAAATATAGCATTTTATGTGTTAATATCCATATTAATCAAAATAAATAAAAATGCGAATATATGAATAGTTCATTGGTTTATTCAATAATCGCGTAAGGTGTCATCATACCATCATACCTTTATTTTAAGTGTCGTCTGCAAAACATTTTAAGTCAGATTTAGCCCTTTAACCAATAGTCTGTTTCTAGTATTTAACATATGTGACTTATTAAAGTAAGCTGAAAGTAAAGCAGAATGTGCCCTAGGGCACATTCTGCTTTACTTTCAGCTTACTTTAAGTTATTATCTGCTAGTATATAGAAAATATTTCTTATAGTTCATAGTCATGGCAGTATAAAATGGAACTATTTTCTTTGGCGGATGAATAAAATGAATGCGCTAAAAGTCGCTTCTATAAGGGAAAGGGTTAGTGCTGTTTTGACTGAAGAAATGTCGATACGGTTGTCAAACAGTTTTGGATCCTGATCTGATCATGATCTAAACTGTTTGCAACGTTGCCTTTTGGTGTCTTTGGAAGTGTAAGAGTTAATATTCTTGGAGAATTGTTTAAACGACAATTAAATATATATCTGAAGGATTCACAGATTGACGTGCAATTTCTTCGGGAAATATCACCAGTTTTAATCTCTATGTACATAAGAACATCGTTCTTAACCCATTGAACCCTAGTGACACACATATAAGCGACCTTTACAAACGATGTACCTGTGAACAGTACACTTGTCCTAAACAAGCAGTGAAGTCCCTGATTAGAGTGCTCCTACAGGATCCCTCTGATCAGGGACTTCACTGTTTGTCATTTTTCAATATATTATAAAAAGACATAATAGTATCAAATGAGCCAGTCTTTATTGCAAACAGGAATTGTCCATTGGAAGTTTCAGGGTATAATGCGTTAATTAATTTAGCATACAAAGGACGGTTTAAGATTCTCTTACTACAAACTTTCGTCACAAAGCAGCACTGCTAACACTAATTGCACATTAAGGGACAAGTTAAATACTTACACCCATCTGAAGGTCATTTGATTGTGCTCATTGCCATGCTAGTCAGACATTATGCAAATATACAGTCGAAACTAGATACTTCGAACTCGCTTAAATAGATCGTACTGGTAGCATTTCATACGTTGAATTTTGATAAGTCGATCTTGCTACAGTCGAACATACCCGTATTTTAAAGTTAAAACGTGGCAAAGCCACGTTTTAAATTTGAAATATGGGTAAGTTCGAACTACTGCGAATTTGAAGTATTGATTGTTGACTGTATTCTGTACTCTGTACTTTGAAGGAACTAGTCCGAATAATGGTAACGGTTTAGTTTCTTTATATTCTTGCAGCAATTAGTTCCATCAATGTCATCTTCTTGGGTTCTATCTAATTACCTATTAAATTACGATTCGATTACTAGTAAAAAAAACAACTTATCGAGCAATAATCGATTTAATGTTATTATTTCTAAATTATTTGCCAGTTATCGATTAATTATGATTACATTGCTCCATCCCTACAACGGTCCTCAGAACAACGATTCCCTCCTCCTTACAATAATGATTGTCGCTATTCGCCAAACACCTAACCCTTTCACTGCTGCAATATCGTCTGCGAACTTTGCTTTAAATTGTCGTCTGCTGTTGTTTTCTCAAAGTTACGTGTTGGCTTTTTTGATAGAAGAAAATAAATCGTCTACAGTCAGGAAAAAGTTTTTTGTCCCAGGTTTTGAAGGTATGAAATGCTAAAGCAACAAAACATGATGGACTTAATGGCATGTTGTTAGAATGATGACGATGTTTGTGATAAGAACGGCAAGCATTTTCGTGTGAGATCAGAAGTCGAATTTCTGGGCGGCTGAGCTGGCTCCGACTCTATGCGATGGAAGTGATTTAGTTCTTATGAAACACGAAATCACATCTCATAAAAATTACAGTTGTTAGCAGTGATTCATAAGTTTACCGGTTGAATATATACGAGGGCACTACAAAAAGTTCTGTTAGTTATTGTAAAGTTATTTTCTTGGAATCTACATGTACGATTTTTATATATGATGCGTCGTTAGAAGGGGCATATTGTTGCGGATACAGTGGTGTATAATGCTGTGATAATTAAAGTTCCCTTCGTTGTGAAAATTAGACCTCAATAAGGGTCAGTCAAAAGCACTGGCCACATTTGCTTTTTTCACATCATATAGCTTAGTATTAGTGTTTTCTTCTGTCATGTCAGAGTTATTTTTTGGATAGGAACATTCTAAAATTTAAAAGGAATGAGGTTTCTCTACAGCCAGCTAAAGATACGGATAGCTGTAATTTCTGTGCGCAATGTACAGTAGAGGATATTTACTTTTAGAAATTTTAACTATATTTTTAATCTGAGTAGCAAACAGGTTGGAGCCTGATCAGACCTGTTTGTAATGGAAATAATAGTTTTTATATATAAATGCATTTATTGGGAACGAATAAAATATCAGTAAATTTAGCGCAGCGGTCTCGTACTGCACGGGTATCATACTCTCAAGTAGGAAAGTGTACGATTACATATTCGATGTTACCTTGCTTACTTATTTACCATTCTGAACTATTCTGTTCTTAAAATAACTCAGACAGGTCAGAAAAATCGGACAATAAAAAGTGCAATACCGTTTTAATGCTCGCTATTGTTTAGTGGAGTTTTAATTAAGTTTTAAGCCAACAACACTACATGCAATGTTATTATAAGTATAATAATATAATGTTATTTTTTTATTAAATGATATGTAAAGATATCTTAGAATTATTTATTGATAAGATATATATCAGCTTTTTACGAATAAGTGATTGTTTTCAATTTCATCCAAAATAGGATTAAGTTTTGCAACAAAAATACATATTCTACTTTTCTCAGTAACTAAGTTGTTAATTTAACAAATACAAAATGTATATATGAATATCGTATTCATCGACAAACTACACTGAATTTAACTCCTTTACTTTGAAACATTCACTTAACATTAAAAAATATATGTTTCCTTCCCTTAAATAGTTTCAAATTCTGCAAACATGCATGGTTGAAGTGTCACTTATGTGATGTTTTATCACCAAATTAAGACAGTTTTAAATGAGAAAATTGACTGGCATGATACATCATCAAATAGACCTTTAAAATGACGTATCATACATAAAATTCGTACATTTTGATTCCAAGAATATGCCCAAAATACATAAATGTTTGAAGCACCCTCATACAGTGGCGTAGACTTTATTCTTTCCAAATAAACGCGCTTATGTTAAAACTACTACGTCCATTTCAAAATATTCCAAACTGTTTGCAACTTAGATCAAAATAAATTGTCAGACTTATAATATATATGCCATTTTCTACATCATTTTGCATTACATTTGCGTTTAGTTTCGGGTAAACGATAAAGAATAACATATTCTCTGGTGTCAAAGTATTCTAAAGCTAAGCGCGACTTTTCTTATAAGCATATACAGTAAACCCTCTCTGATAAGAAATGACGTCGATTTGGTTGTTTTAAAAGACGGATGACAGCTTAAAGCAAAGTGACATTAAAACTGTCTCCTTGCTTTAGGCTGCACAGTCACCTCACCTAATAAACGCCTAATAGTTTATACGAATATATGTGGTCATTACAATGATATTTTACTGTTCTACTGTTGAAATCTTGAGCAGATGGCATGCTGAAACAGACGACAATGTGGTATTCTATATAGCTTAACCCTTTCCCCCATAGCAGCGACTTTTAGGGTATTTATTTTATTCATCCGCTAAAGAAAATAGTTCAAGTTTATACCCTCATAAACAATAACCATTACAAATAGTTTATGTAGTCTATCAGATTTTCGCTTAAAGCAGGCTGAAAGTAAAGCAGAATGTGCCTTAAAGGCACATTCTGCTTTACTTTCAACCTGCTTTAAGTGGTCATCTGTCTATAAAACTAGAAACAGGCTATGCGGTAAAGGGTTAAATAGCAACTGGACAACTCGTTAAATATAACCTATCCTCGAGAAAGAAACGTGGACATTGATTTGTAATTGTTTCACTGCCCAGCCGTGTCTCGAATGACAGATCAACCCCACGGGCCCGGCCAATACGACACCTCCCAGGGGAATAAGCATGATACTTCGGCAAATTGTATTATTCAAATTTTCTTCCCTATTATATGTCAGTGTCGATTACTCGGGAGATAATGCACACGTCAAAAGTCGCGATAAGCTTGGCACAAGGCGTGTCAAAACAGTCTTAATGAAAATAGATTTCAGCCAAACTTCTCATATGAGTTGTTTTTGTTCTGCGATGTAGTTTTATATGTACGTTTTACAGGGGTCGGTTTATATTGATATATACCGCAAGTTTGGGCGTAGGAAAGAGTTCGTGATTGTAAAAACCATGCTGAATAGATGTCTTTTTTAGAGACTGAAAAAGACTTTATGCATTTGTGAACAAATTCAGCAACACGCTGTTTTGTGCAAGGACATTCAGTTTTGACAAATGACAAATATGAACCCATTGTGCCCACAATCCAATATATTGGACATAGGCAAACAGTGTAGACTCTAATCAGACGCCGCATAATGCGGCGTCTGTTCAGAGTCTACAATGTTTGCTGATAGTTATTTCAATATGAAACGAAACGAAAATTAGAATTTAGACCAGGCACTCCGTAGATAAAAAATGGGTTAATCCAATATATAAGAATGGAAGAATCCACTGGCACAAATGGGTTAAGTAGCCGTAGTAATATCAAGGGAATGCATTCCGTATTATTTTAGAAAGCAGAGCTTATTATAGGCTATTTAGAGAATAACTCGCAGCACAGAGCGTGAATAAGCCAATGATTTTATTGTTTTTTGATATTCACAGACGAGTATTCATGAACTAATCATATTGACATATAATTCATACGCCAGAGTAAAACTTAAATAAAGAAAACAGTGAAAACAAACTCAGCTTTCGAAAGCATAAACAGTCAAACCTCGATACTTCGAACTCGTGTTAGTATAAGCCACGTTTTAAGTTTGAAATACGTGTATGTGCGACTTAAGGTGGTTCGACAGCGGGCGGGCCGCATCTCGAGTTCCGGAAATGCTGATGACTTTCACCTGATCTTTGCGGCACGTGCTTATAGTAGAAAATTTACATAAAGAAAAGTTTGATCCGCTTCAGTGTCTTCTCTGTTAGCGCAGTTGGTACGGTGATTGACTAGCAATCCAAAGGTTCTAGGTTCGATTCCCACTTGCTACAAATCTTTTTTTTAAATAAATTGTCCGATTTTTATTGACTAGTCAATTCATAACGCAGTGACAAAAGGCAGCCTATGTTTAGTCACGTAATATTGAATAATATCAGATGCAAGTATTGTCAAGTGACAACTAAACTTTGTAAGGATTTATAGCCTATATGACAGATGGCAGCTTAACACAGGAAAACAGTAATGCTAAAAAATAGATCTTAAAGGAGCTTTTATGCATTACTTTTGTTATGCATTAAGCAGTCACCTGTCTTGAAAGATATACAGGCTACCGTATTCAATGGTCCCTTATTACAGGTTTGACTTCTGGTAGTATTTAGAGCTGACGGCATTTTAAAGTTGAACTCAAGGGAGGTAACTCGTTTTGTGTAACATTTTGTCAGAACTTCTGGAAATCATGTATAAAATGTAAATTCCACTGTAGATTTTCATTAAATTTTTGTGACTAGTAGAATTAAGTTATATCTATCTAATAAGAGTAAAATTAGTGTATGTTAAACAGCTATATTTTTTGTAATTTGAGATTCAGTGACTTTTTCAGAATTTTACTTTTTTAAAATATTGATATTTCCAGAAACTATGTCATGAAATATTTTTGTTTGCACAATATCTTATAGTCTCTGTACAGTTTACTTGAATATACAGAAATTATTGAGTTTTATTATATACCTATCGATGATTTATAGAGATTTCTCAGTTAGATAAATTTCATATCGTCACTGTTGATATCATCACTACATGTAGTGATGATATCACTTTTTGTGACGTCACGTCATAATTATTTTTGTGACGTCGCGGGTAAATAATGTGTGTTTTTTCTGTAAAAAAGTCATTAAAATATATATAATAAATAGAATAATCAATTCCTTTGAATAGATATGAAAAATATATCACTCGAATGGGTTGTTATCTGGTTAAAAAACTCGTCCTGCGGACTCGTTTTTCAACCAGATAACAACCCATTCTCGTGATATATTTTTCATATCAATCCAAAGAAATTGATTATCCTCTATATATCATTTTATAAAGAAAATATTCCTGTTCATTAAAAAAGGAGCTTTTCTCGACAAAAGGTCCTGTCAGAAAAAAACGGCACTGTAATTTTTTTTTTATTTTAACGATTATTCACTCTCCATATGGTATATTTCAATTTAATCAAGGTTTCAAAGAATTCTGACACTGGATAAGCTGACCCGCGAACCACCATAAGCGAGATCGAGTTGTCGAAATTTAACTTATAAAATATTGATGAGGTCGAATTAAGCGAGTTTGAAGTATCGAGTTTCCACTATATGTCGATTTATAGATGGATACCAGCATTTCTGCGAGCAGTCCCGCAATTTAAGGCCGCAAATCAGGCTACTTAGAGCTCTTGTATTAACAATGACTCAGACTGTTTTTCATATTTAGACGTTCTAATAATAATGACGTCATGTTCCAACAATAACGTAAATTTTTGAAAACGAAACTAGGTTCTAAATGTCAAGTGATCATTTTTAGTCAATTAGAACAATAAGGTATGAATTTAAAATTTGAATATGGCACCAGAGAAGTCATTTCACAACACATTGATGTTGTTTTTCCTTATTTCAGCCGAGGGCTAAAATAAAATAACACCGTCCAGATTTTCGTGTCATTTGGTGTTTATGTGATAAATAGAACATTAAATTCGTGTGTTTTCAGTAGTGGAATTTATTGAACTCGTTGGATAAAATTATATGTTGCTCGCCAAGGCTCGCAACATATCATTTTATCCAACTCGCTCAATAAATCAACTTCTGAAAACGCACTCATTCAATATCCTCTATATACATGTACTATGATTAGCGACGTTTTAACTTTAAATTAGACTTTTAAAGCGAGGTCTATCTATAGAAACTGGACTGTGCTATATTTCAAAGTAAAAGGTCAACCTATATGTGAATAAGTGACGACAGACAGACCTTTCAGCTATTTTTTCTTCAAAATTACAGAAAACTATAAAACATTTAAGATAAAAGTTATTGTTTGCTGTTTTACAAACGGGGGAGAAAAAAGATACTGGCTACTGAATAAGACATTTAGAAAATCAATAAATAATTAAGCTAATTGTCGGTTCAAATGAAACCAAGTCTGACACATGGCTGGTAATTTCTAAAGTGTGTAAAAACACATATACTGCAAAACAGTAAACTTATGTATTAGAACAATGGCTTTTAAAACGCCAAATATAATCTTTTACATTAACCCTCTTTAATTCAACACTGAAACTTGTAACGAGCCATTCCAGCTTTAAATCACATCTAGTCCGTGCTCAACTATTTAGAATTGGTTTTACAACATAGATCTAGATGTATTTCCAAACGACAAATAGTGTAGACTCTAATCAGATGGCTCTGTAATGACCCCCTGGCCTATGTTTACATTGTTTGCAAAGGGGCACATGTTCTATACGCAAGTCAGCGTCTGTGGAGTACAAGTGTACTTGTCGCTAAGTATCAATGTGTTAAAAGTTCAGTGCCTTAACACTCTTGTCTGTTCACAACTTTGATTCCAATAGATGGCAGAAACGGACATTAAATATCAATCCAAACTTTCATTATCAAATTTATGGCAGTACGACCGAAGAAACATATCGATACAGGTTTCAAACAGGGTTGAGTAACTGGTTTGGATCCAACATTGTCTACAGGTTTAACTTTATTTGCCTTTGGTGGTGTGAGGGTTAATCCTGTAAAGCCAAGACATATTAACCTTACTGTTTAATTAGAATATAAAAATCTTCTGGAAATATTAAACCACAAGACCTATGTCTGTGAAATAGCAAAACAAATAATGACAAAAAAATGGTATTGTTTTCATAAAACCTTATATAAGCTAGAAATTTAGAAATTTCTCCTCTGCAAATATTTTCTTCTATAAGAAAATCATGAAATATATATATAATATTATAATAAAAAAGGAAAAGATCCGGCTCAAGACATAGATATATCGGAAAATAAATAAATGACTTCACATGCCTTTATATGTAAGTTTTAATGTGATAATCTACTAACAAACATGTTTCGCCATTACGGCTCTTCAGTGTTGTATCGTGGTACACGATACCATATAACACTGAAGAGCCGTAATGGCGAAAAATGTTTGTTAATAGATTATCACATTAAAACTTACATATAAAGGCATGTGAAGTCATTTATTTATTTTCCGATATAATATTATATATATATATGTGCCTTCATTTTGGGAGAAGATGTTGTTTCCCCCAATAAATGCGATAATGCTTAAACTCTTATGTCAATTAAAACAGTTTTGATCCAAATTAATTGCCAGCTTACTCGGCGTCAGATCAGACTAAAACATGTTTGCTATTCAGAAAAAACCTAATCGTTACAAATTTCCAAACGTTTCCCCCGTGTCTACATTTTATTGCATCGCGTTTGAATGTTTTGTTTCGTTAAATTGTCAGGATCGAAATATGCGGCGTGTGTTCTAAAACTACATGTAATACATAGTGTTGTCTCTTTTATAGAACAACAAAAATTGCCATTTCTTTACAATGTGCGTGAGAACTACATGTATACTTATTGTTGGCGTGCATTTGTTGTTGTTGACGAACATTGTAATGTTTCATTGTTTGCATCGCAACTACCATTTGCAATACTTTCATATTTTTTTTATTATACTGCAAAGTAATTTCCTTGCTTTAGATTTGATGATGGGACGTAGACGTGATCCTCGTACCATGTGAGCTCATAGGGTACATAGGAATAACCCTTGGGTGGCCCCTCATTTTTCATTGTGTCACAAACAAGATGGTTGACTTTTCGACTCTACCAAATATTAACGAATTTGACTACGAAGAAACGTTTGTGATGTGAAAATATGTTCTTCGAAACGAATAAAAATTACATTTTCGTTTAACCCATGCATCAGTCTTTGAAATCAGCTATTATTGGTAATATCCGTCTCGTCTATATTGACGTGAACACCGATGTTAAAGTGCCGTCACGAAAACATACAGGTACGTCCGGTTCTGCCAGCAATGCGCTAATTGGACGCACCAGAGAAACGGGAGTGGATGCAAATAAAAAAAACGGCTCGATGCCCTACCCTTAGATAGAATTCTCTTATTCTTGTGGATGCAAAGTGTAACGCACTGTGATACATCGAACCTCGGTTTATAAGGTTAAAAACAGAGTCTAAATTTTTAAAACTGCAAACAAGGAAATTAGTACATGAAAGGCTAGACTCGCGGCAGGATAAATAACTTGCCTAACACACTAGGTCCTATTATAGATCTACACAGAAATTGTTTCAGTTTAACCAAAGCAGCATTATCATAGGAGGTCCTTAAATCGTTAGGCTAACCGAACGCTTCGATCACATATATTCAAATAAAACATTAAACAGAAAAAGAGGTCACTTACAATTAAAATGGAATATTTCCCTTTTACATTCCATTTAAAATTTCACATCTATCATCTAGAGTAGTTGTATGTCAAAATTTGCAGCTGTATAACGATCAGCTGTTTAAAAATGGCTGCTCTACACATAACAACGTCAAGTAAATTCTGACATATCATAATTTTACGTCAGAAAGATTGTGGTTTTTGGGGTGCCCGACGGCGAATAAGTGTTGCGTTATTAAAAATGACGAAATGGGAGGAAATAGTTATTTTAAAACGTACAAACCGTAAATCTTTGCGGTATAGCAAATTCGTTATATAGTTGTTTCCAGGGTACATGAGAGTTTATTCCCGGCTCGTAAAATCGGGCAACATTGTTTTCCTCAGGCGGGAATAAATCCTCACGTACCTTGGGTAAAAACTGTATAACTAATAATAAAAAGCTTGAATCCTGCTTCGATGCCGAGTTAGCGAAATCTGCTTAAAAATGGTTGCCAAATCGCTATAATCAGAATAATTCCTGCTAGGTTTGATAAGATAGAACTATATTTATGTCTCAAATAGTTATTTTCTCGGACAGTAAAACTTGGCAGTGAAAGAGTTGATTTGGAATTCGGATACTATCTGGCATGGTTGTTAGGTTAACCCATTTGTGCCCACGATCCCATATATGGGACATAGGCAAACAGTGTAGACTCTGATCAGACGCCGCATTATGCGGCGTCTGATCAGAGTCTACATTGTTTGCTGATAGGAAATTCAGTATAAAACAAAATGAAAATGAAAATTTTGACCAAGCATCTCTTTGATAAAAAATGGACTAATCCAATATAAAAACATGGAAGATTCCACTGGGCACAAATGGGTTAAAGAAGATTGTGAAATACATGTTTTACGAACTCTAGTACATGAAAGGCTAATTGATTTCGTAATCAATTTTACAATGAAAATATTCCAGACTTTTTATCTATCATTACTTTTGTCTCAATTAACGAGATAAGTTAGAGGAAACTCACTATATACAGTGCTTACTCTCTCCAACGGCCCTCACAACAACGGCTCCCTCCTAACAACGGCCCTTGCCGAAGTTCCCGAAACAGGACAATTATGTCCAACCATTTCGAGGTTGCATTGTTGCCTCTTTGAAATTGTCGTCTGCTGTTTTTCTCAAAATTACATAATGGACATTTTGACAGAAAAAAATAATGACAAGTAACAAAGAGCTTGAATCCAGATCAGACGCCGCAAAACGCGGCGTCTGATCTGGAATCAAGCCGTTTGCAAATGTATGCCAATTTCCTTCCCTATAACGACTCCCTCCGAACAACGCACACAAGTTGGTATCCCATTGGGTGTCATAGTAGAGAGGGAACGCTGTAATAGGTAATTGATCGGTAACGATTCTGCAGCCGACAGCGACTCGAATTTGTCTTTAGCTTATATCTAGATTGTATGACGACTATTTGGACTTTTGCTCTAGGTCTTACCTAATTTTTGACCAGTTCTATATTCCTTAAACCCTGAATTGGTTTCTAATCAATTTGAAAACAAAACCTTGAAACGGCAATTTGTAACAGCAAGACATACGACAGGGGATAGATTAATTGCTCTACATGACAGATAATTAAACCAGTTTCAAACCCTTCGCCTACAGAAAGAGACCCTCCGCTTAAAACTGCTTAATCAGTATTTAATCAAATCTGTTTTAATGTTCTTTTGGTTGACAACGAGCTATAAACAATTGTTATCATGAGCGTGTTACTCGGTGCTTTATATAAATCCAAACTGAGATGGCAGTTTCAATGCCAATAAGGATTACCATTCGGAAACTGCTTTCTTTTTTTCCCTTGAAATTGCTTTGATCTTTCATTATAGAGGCCAGAATTTCCGCATTTTTAAGAAACACATGTACGCAAACAAATAATATGAAACGTAGTTGACAGAAACTATACGATTTATCGATCAGTTGGTTTGTAATTGTGAAATGACAAAACCTACCTAATTGTTTTTGCAACTTTGAACAGAACACCGTTATCTTCCAAGACCCTGCGTCTTTGTGCCATAAACGGTATATATTACTACTTAATAAAATACTTTATATGCATGTAGGTTTCAAACAGTGAAGACCAAGACCAGTCGCCGCATCTAAGACATGGCGACTGACCTTGATTTTCACTGTTTGAAATTTATTTTAAGTACAGCGCTCCCTCCAAGGGGAGACAAAAAATATGTGCGTGTTCGGAGGGAGTCGTTATAGAGAGGGAAACATTTGCAAAAAGCTTGATACCAGATCAGACGCCGCGTTACGCGGCGTCTGGTCTGGATTCAAGCTTTTTGCCACTTGTCACTAAGTTTTTTTCTGTCAAAAGGTCCATTATGTAACTTGAAAAAACAAACAGTAGACGACAGTTTTAAGCAGACGATACTGCAGCAGTGCAATCGTTAAACATAACTGCCCTGTTTAGGAAACTACGGCAAGGGTCGATGTAAAGAGGGACTCGTTGTTGGGAGGGCCGTAGTAGGGAGGGAACACTGTAGATCTAAAGTTTTCTAAGTGTATGGCTCAAATGTAAGCACGGAGCTAATGAGGCGGATCCAGAAAATATGGTACAATTAGTGTGGCTATCGAATTTGTCAAAATGGACTGACTTTTTTTTTTTTTATCAAAACTAGGATTATAAATCACTTGATTTAATCATATTTTATTGCAAAATATCAGCTAGCATATACATTTATCGACCTACACGGTTTCTAGAGCATATATATATACAACTTATCAAACGATTATAAGATATTGCCAAAAGGTTGGGCCACAAGTTATGCCAACATTAGAGAAGGCCCTCCCCGTGTTATCAAAAATAAGTACAGATATAAAGGTTATGCTGTTCAAATACAGAAGAATAAATCACCTGTATCTAACGGTCCAATGAAAGTGACTGTTAAAGCAAGATAAAAATGTCCTGAATCAGCTGCTGTTTACATTCAACACCTTCTATGAATATTCAACTGTGTTTGTGTGTGAGTTAGTAGTCTTTTTATAATTAGAATATTTCATTCGTGTTCCTGCTGTAATGAATATATCAAACTTGTCATCTTAAAACGATAAAAACGAGACGGAGCCTCGTTTTTGTCGTTTTTGATGACTCTTTTAATAAGTTCAATACAACATTAACACTCATGGAATGCCCTCTATTTACAATATACATGTACTTTGTATTATTCAAATAATTGAATGTTAGATGTCATTGCTTAGATAGCCATGCTGTTCATATCCATGAATGACAACTTTGCACGCATGTTGTACGGAATAACAAAAACTGAACTTTTTCTGGCATGATAAACTGAGAATCTCAACTCATCTCGGGAATAAACCTCCAAACTTTGTTCGATGTTTTCTTCTCTGTTCTAAGAACTGCGGGATATTAAATATGATTATTATTTATTACAAATATAACACGAGTTCGTCGGTGTTTCTTTGTTTGTCCTATACAAAGGGGAACACTTATTCCTTGCCCGCTCATACAGCTTTTATAGATGCTTTTATCTCTAGCTGGTAAAGTCGAACTTCAATATCTCGAAGTTGGTTTTGTCGAACATACCTGTATTTCAAAGTTAAAACGTGACTAAGCCACGTTTTAACTTTGAAATTTGTGTATGTTCGACTTAACCGAGCATGAAATAATGCAGTTCATATGTCGAACAATCGGATAGTTCTAGTTAAACAAGTTCGAGATATAGAAGTTTTACTGTATACTGGACACTATTACTCTTTGCTTGAATACAACCAACTTTAATCACTTGTCTTAACTCTTTCAAAACTAAGTAATTTTGCAGGATATTATCTTCCCTTGTGGATCTTTTTGTTACCAAAACATGAACCAATATACTTTGGAATTCTAGGTAGTTTAATAAATGATGGTATAAATTAGCAAACAGTGTAGACACAGATCAGAGGGCTCCTATAGGAACCCTCTGACCCTGGCCTATACTTTTTGCAAATGTTATGAGTATATTTTAACAGGTCCATGGTGTTGAACGAGTTAAAATACGTATCCGTCGCCATGAATACTCGCTTCTTTCGATGTTTTCTTCTCGACAGTGTGTCGGTCATCTTGAAACATTACGCACTATGCTGGACAGGATTTTGCTATGACTACGAGCTTTATGTGAACTCATTTTTGTCTCCCTTTCTGGATATCGCGGCTGTTCTTTTTTGCTTTCCATTTCGAATTCTCTGAGCAAACATCTGTTGCACTCAGCATGACAGGTATGTATGTATGTTTATCTTTATGTATATCTACATGGACATCCATGATCATACCATACAGTGATGATTGAGTCTTTCTTTCCCGTTTAACCCATTACTCCATAGCCTGTTTCTAGTCCTGAATATAGGTGACCACTTAACCCTTTACCTCATAGCCTGTTTACAGTTTTGAATACAGGTGACCACTTAAAGCAGGCTGAAAGTAAAGCAGAATGTGCCTTAAGGCACATTTTGCTTTACTTTCATCCTGCTTTAAGCTAAAATCTGCTAGGCTATATAAAATATTTGTATTGGTAACTGTTCATGAGGGTACAAACTGGAACTATTTTCTTCAGCGGAGGAATAAATTAAATACGCTAAAAGTCGCTTCTATGGTGGAAAGGGTTAAAGTTGGATGAAAAAAAGGTAAAATAGGCCTTAAGGCCTTCTCTGCCTGCGGTAAGCTACCAGCTGCTAGCAAAAAGAAAATATTTTTTGTGATAAATATTAATGACTGTATAATTAGGAACTATTTTACTCAGTTGAGAGATACATGAGAGGCGTAAAAAGGCATATTTATGGGGTAACGGGTTAAATGAAAAAAATGATTTTGTAATACTACGTTTGCGTATGGTTTTGTTTAAAACATAAAATATTAAAGTCTTCTCCACAACGTCTTGTCCACTTTAGTACCCTAACATCATTTTGTAAAATTGTTTTTAGCAAACTTTAGTTTAGTAAATCCCTTAAGATGGTCGCATGTTAGAGAACACATGCCAAAACCTTTGTTTTATTGCACACCGTTTTATGGTGTAGTTGTGATAGGGTCTATTCTTCTTTTGAAAATATGTTAAAATAATATTGATTTTAGAGAACTTTTTGTTGTGTTTTTATTTATTTTGAAAACACATAATACTGGTCTCTAGCATAGTTAGGGTTTAAACAGATATTATTTTGACTTGCCGCAAATCATAAGAACTGAAAGCAGTTTTTCTTTATTCTGCTTTAATATCGCCTACTTCAAAATTGTTGTCTGTCTGTTTTAAGAGGTAGTTTGGTTCAAGAAATATTGATACAAGTTATTAGGAGTGTGATCTGGATCCAAACAGGTTTCAAATGAATGGTTTTGTAGAGAAACAGTAGCATTCAAAATGCCCCCTAAAGTATTGTGCATTTATGATGAATAATATTTACGTTAGTAGGATATTGTTTTATTTCAGAAGTCTAGTTTTTTAACCCATTTAGGCCCAGTGGATTCTTCCATCGTGTTTATTTATCGGATTAGTCCATTTTTTATCAAAGGGATGCCTGGTCAAAATTTTCATTTTCATTTTGTTTTATATTGATATTCCTACCAGCAAATAGTGTAGACTCTGATCAGACGCCGCATTATCAGAGTCTTCACTGTTTGGCTATGTCCCATATATGGGACCGTGAGTACAAATGGGTTAATAATTGCAGATGAACATTTTTTTAGACAATAACTGCAATAATGAAAATAACTCAATAATTACAAGACATGGGAAAAACGCTTTTCTATCCGCAGGGCAACCATTAGTTACTCATAAAAATACTAAAATTTCCCAATTTTCAAGCGCGATTTGAGGAATAGTACCTAAAACACTTTTCCTACCAGGCTCTATAACACTAACATAATTATGCAAACAGTTTGGATCTAGATCGGACGTCGCGTAACGCGGCGTCTGATATGGATCTTAACTGTTTGACACCCATATCAATGCTATTTTAAAAGTAAGAGCAGAAACCCGAAGAAATAAAAAAAATATCCGTAGGTCCGGAGAAATTAAGAAAAATCCGAAGATCTTGGCAACATCCGGTAACATTGCAGTGCTGTGTCCGTGTGAAGACGTTTGTATTGAAACGAGATTGTTCATTGCAAATATTTCAGAGTCAGGCCAGACGCCGGGTACAGTTTCGTTCATTCTTTATTTGAATCCCATCATGGTTACAACAAATAAATATACAACAAGAAATACATCATAATATACAAAGTAACCACATTATTCATAAATGAATTATATGAGACTATTTTCAGTGAACTCAACATTCACTGTCCTTTGAACTATTGCACATGCGTATATACATCCATACAGATACCAACCGTGTTTATTGTATAAACACGATGGCTTAAAAGATATACCACTTCCATTTATCTAGGCAATTATAACATTTTAACAAAATGCCATGGTTGTCTTTAAAATCTGCAATAAAAAAAAACGAATCAAATTTTGACAGACTAAAAAGACAAAACAAGTCAACTTAAGAAACCTTGTAAAACATCGAGTATTACCTAAAATCAGATTTGAAATAAACTGATTAATGGAGCTTGTATATATATTATTAAATATATTTGTAATTTAAAGCATCAATTAATACATTACTTACAATAACAAATAGATCAGGTCTGTATTTAAAGTACATGTAACTCTTCGTCTGATCACACTCCCGACTTTCTTTGATCTCTAAAATTATCTTGAACCTGCAAGTTTCTACATTTTATTGCTTTCATTCCGTAGAAACAGGACATAATAACGTAAATATGTTTTACTGTAAAGGTTGTGTAAAGCACATTGTGCAGAGGCAGTGTGGCTTACAACCGTGTGTTTCCTTGAAAATACAGTGCTCCCTCCCTACAACGGCCCTCCAAACAACGATTCTCTTCTTACATCAATGCATGCCGCTGTTCCACAAACAAGACCATTATGTCTAACGCTTTCACTGTTGCACTTTAGTCTGCTTATATGAGTTGTTTGCCGTTTTTCTCAAAGTTACGTACTGTACATTTTGACAAAAGAAACAAAAAGACGAGTGACAAACAGTTTGAACGAAGATCAGACGCCGCGTACGCGGCGTCTGATATGAGTTCAAACTGATTGCAAATGTACTCTTAGGGAATAAATGTCCCTCCCTGTAACAACTCCCTCCGAACAACACACGACATCTATTTCTGACACTGCGGGTGTTGTATAAATATAGGGAGCACTGTATGGCGATTGACACTTTTTTTAAACAGATGACAGTAATTATATACAAAAATGTTTGGTTAAGTGTATTTATTTCAGAGAGATGTGTTTACTTTCTTATTTCAGAAGCAAAAGGCAATTTGGTGACTTACAATTGGCGCGAGATATTGCTGAAATTGCTGAAGATTCATATAGAAAAAGACCACCGTCGCGAAACCCCCACCAGGCGTACGTATATAGTGTGAAACATGTATACATTTGTATCACGATCACTAAAGATAATGTTAATGCAGGGCTGCCATATGTTGACATGAAATTCCTAAGAGTTCAAAATTTGCAGTTTTCAAGTGCGATTTTACGAATCGTACCTTTACCACATAGACTGTTTCTAGCTTTGTTGACCTGCGACTACTTAAAGCAGACTGGAAGTAAAGCAGAATGCGCCTTAAGGCGCATTCTGCTTTTCTTTCAGCCTGCTTTAAGCTATCATGTACCAGAAAAAAATCCGAAGATTTAGGAAAAATCCGAAGAAATGGCAGCCCTGCTAATGTACTGCGAAACAGACAGAGGACAGTTTAAGGAGGTTCGCGGGTCTGCTTATTCCCTGTCATACTTCTTTGAAACATTGATTAAATTGAAATATACCATATGGAGAGTGACAAATCGTTAAAAAAATAACAGTGCCGGTTTTTTTACAGGACCTTTTGTCGAGAAAAGTTCCTTTTTTTGATAAATAGAAATATTTTCTTTATAAAATAATATAACTCAATAATTTCTGTACATTCGAGTAAACTGTACAGAGACTATAAGATATTGTGCAAACATAAATATTTCACGAGATATTTTCGGGAAATATCATATTCTAAAAAAAGTCAAATTCTGAAAAAGTCACTAAATTTCAAATAACAAAATCTCAGACTGTTTAACATATACTAACTTTAAGTTTTATAGATATAACTTAATTCTACTTGACACACAAGGTCAATGAAAATCTACGGTAGACTTTACATTTTATACATGATTTCCAGAAAGTCTCACAAAATGTTAACACAAACCGAGTTACCTCCATTGAGTTCAATTTTAAAATGCCGTCAGCTCTAAATAACACCACAAGTCAAACCTGTAATAACGGACAATTGAATATATGGTAGCCTGTAGATCTTTTAAGACAAGTGACTACTTAATGCATAACAAAAGTAATGCATAAAAACTCCTTTAGGATATATCTTTTAGCAATACTTTTGTCATGTTTTAAGTTGCCATCTGTCATATAGGCTATTACTCCTCACAAACTTTAGTTGTCACTGACTTTACTTGCATCTGATATTCATTATTACATTTATGACTAACAAAGCCTGTCCTTTTGATCACTACGTTATGGATTGACTAGTCAATAAAATCGGACAATATATTTTAAAAAGGTTTTTTAAACGAGTGGGTCTCGAACCTAGAGCCCTTGGGTTGCTAGTAAATCACTCTACAAACTGCGCTAACAAAGAAGACACTGAAGCTTATCAAACTCTTCTTTCTGTAAATTTTCTTCTATAAGCACATGCCGAAAAGATCATGTGAAAGTCATCAGCATTTCCGGAACTCGAGATGCGGACCGCTCGCTGTCAACCCACCTTAAAGCTAGATGAACGTAAAACAGAAAGCTCCTGAAGGATTTGTTTGGTTTAACATTCTCATTCACGTCGCACATGACGTTCGTACCAACGTTTGTACGTCTAAATCGACGTCCAAAACTAACGTCCAACGCGGGGTTTTGCGCAGCGTTTTTATTGTATATAGCGTTACATATATTACATTACAAGAAATAGAGCTTTAAGTCCTTTCGCATACGGAAGTCGGTCTTGCGGGCGAGGGGATATGCGTTTTGACGACATAGACCTTTTCCGTATGTGCTTATACAAGAAAATTTATATAAAGGAAATGTTGATACGATTTAGTATAATCCTTCATAGCGTAGTGAGTAGAGTGATTGACAAGCAATTCAAGATCAAAGGTTCGAGACCCATCCGATCCAAATATTTTTTTAAGTGTCCGATTTATTGACTTGTCAATCCATAACGCAGTGATCAAGGGACATGTTATGTTTAGTCTTCGTTGATTAGAATGAGTGATGTTGTATACGATCCAATTATATGTCCACTTACATGTACGTTTTAGTTTAATGATTTGCAAGTCAATAAAATCGGTATACATGTATACGATTTGATCGAACTGTAAAGCCACACACTGAAGCTTATCAATACGTCAACCTCGATATCGATATTGCCCATCATTATGTATAAAATATATAATTAAGCTTGTATGCAAGTCCATGAATAAATAGTAATGCATTTTAATGACAGAGTTTTAATTTTAAGGTAGGTTACTGTATCTCAAATTCATATATCTCACATTTTAATAAGAAAATCTGTTATAACAACAAATCCTGACTGTAATATTTTCTAATTTTTTCAGACTAACTATTTCACCAACCATATCTTTGAATAAAATGAAAACAAATATACATTGAATGAGTCGGTTTTTTGAAATTCGATTTTTTAGCATTTTGCAAAATTTAAATAGCTGATAACATCTTTCTGAACACCTTTATTCAAAATGTTTTTAGCTTTTCTTGTAATGAATGTTGTGGACTACTTATTGGGCGAGATTTATAGTCATTAGCTTTATTTATTTTGAGAAAAATAAAATCATCAAAATTCCAGTTTTTTGTCAGAAAAAGAGACTTTAAAGACAAACCACACGATACATTTTGCCTGTATTTTCACACATTGTTTCTTAGGTTATTATCATTCTTCATGAAAAATTTCATAACACCTTGTATGGAAACTAAGCGCACCTGCGAAGTACCTTAAATGTAGATCTAGTTACGCTCTTTAATTTGACATTGAAAAGTCACATGGACATAGACATAGTTTATTTGGTAACTTATTCAATTGTATCTCGTTACATCAACATATATCATCAAATTGTTTAAACAGGTCAAATCATATCACGTGACAAAACTATTTTCTTATGTATAAATCCAAACAAACAAAAAAGATCATATGATTGAGATCAATCAAAAAAAAGAAAAATGAGAAAAAAATTCCTCTGATAAAATATTGGAAAGTCACACATTTTACAAATAATGAAGCACACGGTATTTTTAAACTTTTGTTCTTTAAAACCAAAAACAATCGCATGATAAGTCAACTGCCTTAAACACCTGATAATTCACACATTTTAGTGGTCGTAATAGAGAGGTTTTACTGTAGTATGATATCTGACACCGAACGCCTTAAACCTTTCCTATATTTTGTGAGTGTCTACTGCAAAATGTGTCATCATCAACAATCACATAACAGACTTATCTGCAATTTCTAGCAGATAACACTACAGTACTCCCCCCTACAACTAAAACTCAATTATTGATATAAAATATTCTATATTTTAGTTTATTTTGTTGGATGTTTTAAGTACATAATTTTACATGTATCCTGTTCACATTTAACATTTCCTCGTTCATGGCTACTCTTATTTACGTTAACCCCTTCACTGCCTTACCTCGAGTACAGAAGGTATTTGCAAACAGTTTGGATCCTGACCAGACGCCGCGTAACGCGGCGTCTGATCAGGATCCAAATTGTTTCATACTCGTTTCAATATTTCTTTAGTCAAAATACCTAAAACTCATCGGCGCTTTATGACCTACTTTGTGTCGCATCATCTCATTTAAACGAGAACAGATAATTTGTTTTCACTGTAAGCTCAATCGTGTTTATTTTCTATTTCCAGTGGCAAGAAGCGATCAGGTCTTTATAAGGCTATGAGTAAAAGGTTCTATAAGAACTACCAAGACAAACAGGCCAATAGTGGTTTCTATGCTGCGGACGACACAGGATATGGGTGGTGAAGCAACTTTAGTTTCGAAGAGTTCCAGAGGCGGTGTAATCACTGGGGGCCAACTAGGTATTACGATAAACTGTTTTGCTACGACAACTTATAAGGGTATTATAACAGATTTGTATTGCTACGAAGGCAACTTTGTTTTCGTAGACAAACAAATTTCGTAGCAATACAAATCTATTATAATATCCTTACAGGTTGTCGTAGCAATACAATTTGATGATAATACGTAGTTGGTAGCACCCGTGTAGCAGGTTTAAATAAACAATCAATATCTTCAATTGGTAAACGATATATAGTAATGCCTCTCTGCTACGACCATATCATGATACTTATTTACGACGGTGACTGCTTAAAGCAACATGACAGTAAATCAAAAAGCTCCTTAAGAAGCTTTCTGTTTTACTGTCATCTTGCTTTAACCCATTTGTGCCCACGATCCCATATATGAGACATAGGCAAACACTTTAGACTCTGATCAGAGTCTACACTGTTTGCTGATAGGAATTTCAATATAAAACAAAACGAAAATGAAAATTTTGACCAGGCATCCCTTTGACAAAAAATGGACTTATCCAATAAATAAACATGGACGAATCCACTGGGTATAAATGGGTTAAGCTTTGAATACAATCAAGCCTTTGTATTAGTGGTCGTAATAGAAAAAGTTTTATGTACAGTAAAACCTCTCTATTACGACCACTAAATTATGTTAATTATTAGGGTGTTTACGATAGGTGACCGCTTAAAGCAAGGTGACAGTGAAACAGAAAGCTCCTATAGGAGCTTTCTGTTTCACTGTAACCTTGCTTTAAGCTGTCACCTGTCTATTATACACTCAATTAGCCTTCGTTTTAGTGGTCGTAATAGCGAGGTTTTACTGTATATGCAAGTTTATAATGCTGGGTCGTTACAATAAGATGGTCGACCATGAAGAATGAAGGGAACCACAATATTATAAAAGTTGCTGGAATAAAACTGTGTAACCATATCGTTTTGTTTTGTTTTGGTTTTCTTTTGGTTTAATAAACAATTCAATTTAATTAACCACTTTCAAACCTAATAACGACGATACTCGTGCAAGGTTATTGTGAACAGTAATCCTGTCATACAGCCGAACTTCGATATCTCGAAATTTGTTTTGTCGACATAACCGTATTTCAAAGTTAAAACGTTGCTAGGCCACGTTTCAACTCTGAAATATGGGTATGTTCGACTTAACCGAGCAAGAAATAATGCAGTTCATATGTCAAACTATCGGATAGTTCGAGTTAAACGAGTTCGAGATATCGAAGTTCGGCTGTATATGAATAGTGAACACCCCGACAAGAGCCCTCTTGTCAGGGTCTGTGTTATTATTTTTTCAAACACTTGGTAAAAATCAACCTCTAATACTCAAAAATGGATTTGAATTTATTGGAAATTGAAATGGTTCATTTGAGATAAGTTATTCTCACATAACTACCCTTGTTTTCTATAGCGAACAACGATCACGAATACCCTTATCTCCAACATGTGTAAGATCAGTTTGATGACGTCACTATAACGTGACTATTTATAACGGTATTTTGACGTCACAGGGGTTCTAAAAATGCCTATTGCTTTAAAAATCGTTGGTTATGTGAGAGAAAAAAATCTGTCATTCGTCGATGTTTAAGACAAGTTGATCTCAAACGAGTCTAGAATAGAAAAATTATTGTGCTCGCCATGGCCCGCTTAATAACATTTCAATTCTAGACTCGTTTGAGATAAGCTTGTCTTAGACATCGACTTAGGACATATCCTATATGTAGCTTAATGTTATTTAAATCTCAGAGAAGACAGCATGAATCAAATTTTAATTTAGGTCAAAAAATTAAATACAAGAGTTTCCTATTTCATGTCAAAATGTACATGGTCGGTATGTTGGACTTTTTTAACACAGTCATACTATAATACTTTAACCTTCTGATAGAATTTTTGTTATAATAATACTTTATTGTGCAGAGCCCTGGGGGTCATAAATGAAACTAACTTTAACTTAAACATAATATCCGTTCAAATTGTTGATTTTATTGGTAGGTTCAATTACCAAAACTATCTTGAATCTAAACTAGCCCATTTGCCGATACGTTTTTTTCGAAAAAGAAAAGGAAAAGTAAATTAAGATCGGGAGTAAAATATAGGGTCGGCCGGGTTACCGGAAACGCATGGTTTTTTTTTTTTGCCTTAGTTAACCCATTAGTGCCAACGATCCTATATATGTGACTTAGGCAAACAGTGTAGACTCTGATCAGAGTATACACTGTTTGCTGATAGGAATTGCAATATAAAACAAAATGAAAATGAAAATTTTGACCAGGCATCCCTTAGATAGAAAATGGACCAATCCAAAATATATCTATAAGCATGGAAGAATCCACTGAGCACAAATGGGTTAACAATGGTTCATCGCACCGTACTGTGGAAAGGGATGGTAGGTATGCTGAACAGTTTGGTGTCAGATCAGGAACTGGGTAAACCGACGTCTGGTTAGGCTGCAAACTATTTGCAACTCTGATAAAAAAATAAACCCTAATACCCCCATTCCACTGGGCGGCGGTTCCACTGCGGGATACAGTTGGGACTCTACTTCGAGTGCTGGAGAGTGTAAAGCGGCCTCGGCTTCTTGACAAACAGGAGATTCCTCCACCTGAGGTTCAGGCTGTTGAGAGTAGCATGCGCAGTCTTTCGTTTTGGCATTTTTAATTATTGATGTTTACAGTTTTAAGTGCAAACAAATAATGAAGATAAAGGTAGAAGTGATGCATATTTATACACTGGTCGGCAAGCGCGAAACTTAAATCGCCATGCGCGAAACGTAAATCGCCATGAGCGTGGCTCAGTTGCCAAGAGCGTAGTAGAAGCGAAGAGGAAACACAGTCAAAGCGCCAACAGCGTAGTGAGAGCGTAGTAGAAGCGCCGTGGTTTGTGATTCATAAATGGTCGAATCGCCGTGAAAATGCTTTGATCGTCGCTAGATCGTACAGAGCGTAGTGGAATCGCCCAGGGCGTACGAGAAACGTAGCGGAATAGCGGACAAATATATCGACGCTTTTACATCGATGCGACTGCGCTTCCGCTACGTCAAGCACGCTGCGACTACGACACCACTACGCTCTTGAATTTCTTAGTACGCTTCTACTGCGCTTCTGCTGCGCTTCGAGTCCACGGCGATGCCGCTACGTAAATTTTGAGCAGGGTCAAAACATTCGCCGTGAGGTGGCGATCAAGGCGCTTCCGTTACGCTTCTACTACGACCTTGGCGTTTCTTCTGCGCTGTTGCCGTTCCTACTACGATTTGCGGCGATTTTCCAAAAATTTCGAAGCGTAGAGGCATCGCCGCTCAGTGGAATGGGGGTATTAAGGATTGAGAAGACCGCATACATTAATTTAAACTCTGTTAAAATCGGGCGATTATCAATAGTGTACACGTATAAGAATTACACCCTAACATGAATCAAAATGAACTGAACTGATTTTGTTCGGCGTTCAAGCGAAATAAACGACAGAAAATGATCGGCAAATTTACCATGAATCGCGCTTACTGAACGCCGAAAAAAATAAGTTAATTTCTTATATTTACAATGATTTTGCTGTAATTTCTAATACTAGATTAACATTTTGTACGCATGTATGTTTAATCCATTTTCGAGGTTGATAACTTGAATAATGTGTACCCTATAAAGAACAGCCATGACGGAATTACTGAAGCTGTTTTCATTCGAAAGCAAAAAAAAATGTGCCATTGTTTACATTCTAAGGTCAACAACTTTGACAGTTTGTCGCAAAATGCCGATTTGACGTCATTTGGAAGTGACGTCAATTTTAAAGTAGGATAAATATATCGGGGGGGGGGGGTCATAAAAAACGCAGGTAGCTACTATTTATTAGGTATGTCAAATTTCTTGCAAGTTATCTCATTAATAAAAAAGAATTTTAGTCTGGAATCATGTTTTTCACTTATAGGAAGGCATAGATCGGTTAAGAACAATATTTTGAAAAAATACGCCCAGTGTTTGCTGTCCTAGTTCCAAAGGATTGATTCGCGAATGAAAACTGCATATGCCCCGCCTCCTCTTCGAAACTTATCCACAAGTCCCGCCCTCTCTAGAAATGGTGTTTATACGAAATGAACGGCATTATTTTCAGTGGAATTGAATGGGGCGAATGTAAATTTTTCTTAATTGAATGCTAAACGCTCGAAATAAGTACCAACAATACATGGAAGCAACTGCTTTGTGCTATGTCATAAAAAGAATATAACATTCGTGTTCCTAATTAATTAGGTTTATCAAACCCGTCCTTTTAGAAATCGATAAAAACTAAAAGAAACATCGTTTTTATCGTTTCCTATATACATGCATATGATAGTAGAAATGATAATTAAATGAAAAAATTTGTAAACATGTGCTCGTACATAATAGAGAGTTATAACCAAAATATTAAATCATCTAAATATATTCTAGGTTTGTTTTGTAACTGTTGCAATAATTAATCTTAATGAAATTGCTCTTTACATGTACACCACTAAACGACAGCCCTTGCAGGTACAATATTTATCACATAACCTGCGGTCTAGAAGTTGCATAAAACCTTTATGTAAAAATCGTAATCCACTAGTGGAGTATCGTTTTTGGACTCCGGTCAGTCTGTTCGTACTGTTATGAAGGGGTCTACAGGGGCAGTTATGGGGAATTAACTCTTGCATCCTTTCTGGATCCTCTCTCTCCGATATCTATAAAAAGCGAAATGCTAATTGCGAATTGCGAAATGCTATTTAAGTACAAAACTTTATTAGGGGTGTTTAATGCTAAATGCTATTTGTAAAATGCAAAATGTTAAATGCTGATTGCGAATGCGTTTTGCGAAATGTCATTTGCGGATTGCAAAAATGCTAAATGCAAATTGCAAAAATGCTATTCGCAAATTCCTTAATGCCAATTGCGAATTGCTGTACTAAGACCAAACAAAAATACCTCGGTTTCCGGTACCCAAACCGACCCTAGTTTGTTTTAACACAATCATATAATGATGATATATTTAACTTTTCTGATGGAGTATTTTATATAATTATATTCAAATTGTTATTAATTTAATTGATAGGCCCAAAAACCAAATTTACCTTAAACATTGAAATCTGGTATGATTGTTAACCAATAGTGGGATACCAAACCGGCAAAGTAGTGGCTTATATATGATAGTTGGAATTAATAATATTTTGTAATGTGTTGTTTGTTTGTCAAATATGTCAATAAAATGTGTTGTCTGCCTGTTGAATATGTCAATGGTTAATTTCGAAAAATGAAAAAGAAAAGTTTAGGATCGGAGGGAAAAACTAGGGTCGGTCGGTTTACCGAAAACATATGTTTTTTTTGTTTGTTTGGCCTTAGTACAGCACTTCGCATTTGGCATTTAGGAATTTGTGAATAGCATTTTTTGCAATTCGCATTTAGCATTTTTGCAATTAGCAAATGGCATTTCGCAAAACGCATTTCGCAATCAGCATTTAGCATTTTAAGAGTTTTGTATTAAACTAGCATTTCGCAATTCGCATTTAGCATTTCGCATATAGCAATTCGCATTTAGCATTTAGCATGGCGCACCGGCCTTCCATACAAATGATTATGTATTTAAAGGCTTACAGTGTATGAAATAATTTAACTAAACGCCAAATCAGTTACAATACACGTGTTTGTACCTTTATAACAACAGGTACCTAAGTACACCAACACTCATTGAATACTAATTTTATATAAAACAATATTCGTAAAGAGCTGGACATCTTTACGTGTTAATCAGTTCCTTTTAAGTATATGGCAATGTGCCACATGAAATATGTAGATAAAATGTAAAACAACTGATCTGGAACTGATCTGGAGCCATCTATCGAAAACAAATCGTTATACAATAATGGCGTATACTATAACGAATCCAACGTAATTATTTTACCACATAAAAGTTCACAAGCGCTGCATGTAGCAGGACACCAAATGACGTCATTTGCTATTACGTCAACGTAAATAACAATACGTTTAGGCGGAAAATCTATATAACAGAGGGTATACAAACTACAGCTTCAATTAGTTTTATAGGCTCTTAAAATGGTTGACTAAAATGAACATGACGCTCGCCAAGGCTCGCGTCATATCATTTTAGTCAACTAGTTAATTAAAAATGATAAATAATGGGCACTCATACAAGATCCTCTATTTATTGAAACTTTGATTCTGATCAGACATTTAAACTGTTTGCAATGCTGCATTCACCAGGGCTGCCATTTCTCCGGATTTTTCCTTAATCTTCGGATTTTTTTCTAGTACATGGTATAGCTTAAAGCAGGCAGAAAGTAAAGCAGAATGCACTTTAAGGCCCATTCTGCTATACGTCCAGTCTGCTTTAAGCAGCCACGTGTCAACAAAACTAGAAACAGGTGATGGGGTAAAGGTACGAATCGTAAAATTGCACTTGAAAAATTCAAATGTGGAAATCTTAGAATTTTTCATGTCAACTTATGGCAGCCCTGATGCATTCTAGTCAAGGTAGCGAAGGGTTTAGTGAAAGCTTATGGTGAGAGGGCTAAACGATGTATTCGGTTTAACATTCACATTCACCTAATCGCACTGAGATTGTACAACGAGAATGTAGGAAATTATGCAAAATATTACAATCCGGCATTTATTCAGCAAAACATATCGGTTCATTGCGTAATTATAAAGTTATTAAGGAATATATCGATTGTTTTTTCATCAAGGAGTAGATCAAATCCTGGTCACACTGTATGAAATCGCGAATCGGTTTCATATTAAAGTGAGACCAAGTATTTTTTGCATACCTCCATGAAAACCTGGAAAAGTCAGCTTAGTCCGGATAGGTCGTACAGGACTACCGGGATTCTTTACGATATATGCACAGTCCTCTGTGACTTTCACTGGTGCCATATTATTCCCGATTACTTTACACCTATCCGCTGTCCATTCCTTTTCAAAAATAATCAATCACTCGACTTATCTCTTGCTACGTTGGCCTTGTGATACGTTTTCTCTGTTCCTAACATGTTTTAGCACACTCGTGTAACAGGGCCGAGAACCTTCTTACTGTCCCAAAGCTTGATTATCTTCCTACGCCGTCACCATACTGGGGAGATAGTATTATTATCAGGGCTACCATTTCTCCGGATTTTTCCTAAATCTTCGGATTTTTTTCTAGAAAATGGTAGCTTAAAGCAGGCTGAAAGTAAAGCAGAATGCGCCTTATACTTTACTTCCAGCCTGCTTTAGGTAGTCACGTGTCAACAAAACTAGAAACAGGCTTTGGGGTAAAGGTACTATTTGTAAATTCGCACTTGAAAAATGCAAATTTGGAAATCTTAGGATTGTGCATGTCAACTTATGGAAGCCCTGTATTACTTTCCGTTTGTATGCAACGTAATGCAAGTGAAATGCAATAAAATGGCGGAATCTTAAAAATTTGACGATTAATTAATCCTTCACTTCCTTGACGTTATCAGTTTTAAAAAAAGTTGTCGTCTGCTTTTATTTCTCTTTGAATGTCATGTATTTGACTGATAAAAATGAGTGTCAAACAGTTTGGATCCTGATCAGGACCGCGAAGCACGGCGTTTGATCAGGATCCAAACTAGTTGCAAATATGTATTGTAGTCGGGTTAAGGCAGTGAAGGGTTCAAATCCGAATTAAAAATAGTTTCTCTCTCTGGTCACTCTGTTTGCATTGTAAATTATTGTTTTGGCACAATCATCTTAAAAATATTTTAGGATAGAATATCGTCTGTCTCACTATTTATCCAATCAGAGCTTGACATTAGCTTTCTTCCACTTGTCCGGGCCAGGTAATTATCTAAGGGATTCTAATGGGCCGCACCGATCATAGAAATGTTGAAATACAGACATAAGCTACTAAAATGGATGCTTTAAATCAATACCAACAACGGCCCTCTGACCAACGATTCCCTCCTTACAACAACACTTGCCGCTGTTCCACCTAACAAGACAATTTTGTCCAAACTTTTCATGGCATCAAAATCGTCTGTTTAAAGTTGTCGTCTGCTGTTTTTCTCAAAGTCGCACAGTGGACATTTTAAAAAAAATCATAGTGACGAGTGACAATCAGCCTGTATCCAAATCAGACGTCGCGTAATTCTGTTACTAGTATCTGTGGAAAGTAGTGCACCTTGTATTTCTTGTATCTCATGGATAATACCAGTGAATATGACTCATAAGTTGTTACAAATGATCGACTACATGCTGAAAAAGATTGTATAACTTTTGATCATTATATCGAAGAGTTTGATGCACCTTTATTTGTGATGTAAATGAATATTCACGAGAGAAGAGATACAACTTACTGCGTTACACAATCTTTAACCTTTCTGTCATGGTAGCCGTTTGTACTCATCTACCTTAAGAAAGCAGTGCAACATTATCGAATGTTATCATCATATAGCATTCAATATAAAACAATAATTAACACACGTGACCACAAAACACATGCTAAATAAAACCGTTCGACTTTTGGTACATATTAAAACACGGAGTAAATACATGCATCTGTTTTTCTTGGAATATAAAGTTTATTGAATATGCAAGAGAAAAACAACACAGGCCGTTTCCGCGATACATGCAAAATATGATGCCATTAGAGACGTTTCAATTGTTGTAGCCTTTAGAGTCTCAAATATTAGAAAAAAAATCTTTTGGCAATCAATGATTCAGTACATGCAATTGATACGCGTGAGCATGTCAATCATGCTAAATAAGACCGTTTAATTTTCGAACATTAAACGGAATACGGTTATTACACATTCATCTGTTTTTGTCGTTGGAACAATGAATGAATATGTATGAGAAAATCAACAAAGAAGTGTCTGCAGTAGCCTTTAACGTTCTGCTCTGTAAATACGTAAAATTTAAAATAATGCCTTTAGATGTCTTAAGAGTGTCAAAATTACATAGTCGTGTCTTATGAACAAATCTTCCTCCTAAACAAGGTGATATTTTCATGTTTTCAATGATTGTTAAACAAACAATGACACTGCAGATTAAAAGTGTTGTTATAGTTAAGTAGTCTTACATACTTTGCAATTAGAAAGATTTCGGAGGTAATGCAACAATTATAATTCGTTCAAAAATATATTCTGTACATTAGTTATTTATCTAGCACACCTCATCGTCCTTCCCAAAACTTTAACTTTAACGTTTAAAAAGTGTCATATGCTGTAGGCACAGATGACACTTGGGGATCACTATTCCGTAATTTGTCTGGATTCCCGCCCGTTTGTCATGTTTGTAACGTCACACTTTTAGCAAAGACAACTTTGTCAACACACTACAGGACACAGTTCATTTGTCCGTCGTGATCAACTTGTGCTACTACGACGTACTGCAGCTACAGTCGCGGGACTTCTTATGCTCATACTCCATGCTGTATCACAGTTTGTGAACTGGACCTTCAACATTGACCTCTGTGACTAAGGCTTCCTTTTTGCGTTAAGATCATTTGAGCGCAAGTTCAGTATTTATGGTTAAGCATACCACATGGCATCAGTGGCTTGATGGTATATGTCTTCTCATGCCTCCTGAGCCCTTCGATATGTGTTGCAAACTGTTGTGGGCATGATCCATGTGTCTTAGCGGCGGTTAACTGTTTGGGGGTAGAAAACTATGCTACTCCAGTGTAAATAGCTGTTACGGCGACAAAAACGTATTATACAGAAGTGCTGCCATTGTGACCTCATAGCTATTTAACACGTTCACTTCCTTGTATCATTTGGTGCAAAACTGTTTTGCAATTAGATTGTAAAACATTTGAGCCGTGCCGTGAGAATACCTGCCTTATTGCATTGTGCACAAACAGTGTCGATCAATGCAATCCGCCGCGCTTTTAACCCTTTACCTGATAGCATTGTTTCTAGTATTGAAGATATGTGACTACTTAAAGCAGGTTGAAAGTAACGCAGAATGCGCCCTAAGGCGCATTCTGCTTTACTTTCAGCCTGCTTTAAGCTATTAACTGCTAGAATAAGGAAGGTATTAAATATGACACATATTCATTCCGGTATAATTTGGAACTATTTTCTTCAGCGGATGAATAAAATGAATGTGCTAAAAGTCGCTTCTATAAGGGAAAGGGTTAAAAGACGCGGCGACTGGCCTTGACCTACACTTTTTGACACCTACATGCATCTAAAACATTTTATAGATATATATTTTTTTCATACATAAGGCCAGAGGCCCAACAGTACACAAGCATACAAATCATGCAATACATAGTCATAGCTGTATTATAAACTTTATTTGGCAGTGTACCCCAAACTCAGGTATAGAGCCTGGGATGACAACGGTCTGTATAATATTGCAATGCAATAAGGCAGGTTTTGTCATGGCACGGCTCATGTATTTCAGTGTCCAACAGTTTTAAATTAATTTGTTTCGCGGCGTCTGATCAGGATGCAAACTTTAAAAAATGTTTACTGTAGTGGTATTTGGCCATGAAGGGTTAACAAAGTTAGATTATCGTTAGTTAAAATCTCATGGGCAGCATTTTGTGGACATTAGATTTTAAGGTTTAACGAAGAAGTGGCCATTTCATTTGACAGATTTTTTTTATTGTGTTGCGAGTTTTTAGGTTTTATCTTTCTCTGAAATGAAAGTTTTTCAGGGTCAAATATCATTTCTGTCGATTCAAATTATAGGGGACATGTGATTATGTGCATGCCTACTGGAAATGCTTTTAAGATTTAATTTGCCGCTGCAGCAACTGTTTTTAGTTGGGTGGCTTTATTGGCCCTTGCAGAGGTGGTCACGCGGAATGGCAAATTGGTCAGACACATCACAGTAACAGGTCGCAACCAAATTGTCAATTACAATGTAACCACTGACAGCCGAAACTGCCGAAAACGGAAGACTATGAAAACACGACAAATAGAATGGTAAAAAAAATGTTCTTCTTGTCCATCAATCATCTTTAAACGTATTCTGAACTCCTTCACGCGTTACCCAAAGAGCAATCTGTACTACATGTGTATTAACTTGCAAACAGTTCCCCATAGTTCTAGCGCCTTTTTAGCTCATTTAATTTATTCCTCACCTGAGAAAAAAACAGTTCTAATTTATAGTTATAAACATATACATTGTTAAGAAATATGTTCTCAACCCTAGCAGATGATAGATTAATACAGCAATGAAGGGGCTCGCCGCTGAGACAAATGACGGCTTAATGCAACAATTATCTGGTTTAATCGTTTAGCCCTATCGTTTGATAATGTTATCTGTTCAAGGACAAAGGCAGGGCTAAAGTTCATTACGGCTATCCAGTAATAAGAGTGGTTACCTTTAATGGGATATGTAAATGCAACTGTAAAATGTGTCATCTGCAATACTTCTCGGAGGGCTCCAAATAACGCTGAGTAAACTGAACAAATACAACAGTTTCCCTCCTAATTCAGCACAAAATCCTATGGTGTAACTACTCAATAGAAAGGTCCCGAAGGAGACTATTCTAACAAATATACAGTAACGCCATAGGATTTAATACAGATGCAAATTTTTCCCGTCGCAGACGGGTCTGTTTTGTCTATTGACCCAATTTGACCGCTACTGTATGAAACAATTTAACCAATCAGGAATGATCAGAAATCCTGGTCAATGACCACGTGCTTGAAATGCAGTACTCTTATCGGCCAATATGCCAAAATGGCCTAGACTGGCGTTCTGTTATTTTTTCACATCTATCTTGCGAGTGTAAACCTGGCAAAACAATGAGATGCAGTCTAAATTATTGCTGCGTTACTATGTCATCATTTCTAAATTTAGCGTGGATAAGCTCTAAATTTAGCTTGTGGGAAAGTCTGTTTACGAAAGATGTTAGCCAGAATCAGTGTATATCTATCTTGCGAGTGTAAACCTGGCAAAACAATGAGATGCAGTCTAAATTATTGCTGCGTTACTATGTCATCATTTCTAAATTTAGCGTGGATAAGCTCTAAATTTAGCTTGTGGGAAAGTCTGTTTACGAAAGATGTTAGCCAGAATCAGTGTATACACTTGAGTGAATACTGTATCCCACAAAAAACTTTAACCTGCGACGGAATATCTTTTTTAAAGATATTTCTTGTTTAAGATCGAGTTTGAAATACTCCCCGTATCTTAAGCTCTGCTTCTAAGATTAGTTTTTTATCTACATTTCCATTCATGAAAATGTAACCAGCCAGCTACGTGTCAAACACATTTAATCAAGATGAGACGCCGGGTTACCCGTCGTCTCATCTGGGTATAAACTGATTGCAGAGTTCATCACAAAAACGCCCGTAGCGTACAGATGGTTAACAACGTTGCTTTTGATTATGTTTGGATTTGAACTTTCTCAAAGAAGTTAAAAAAGTTATAGTTAACCATAATTAAGAAATCACCCTAAAACAAACGGCGGCTTTTAACCCATTACCCCATAGCCTGTTTGTAGTTTTGAAGAGAAGTTACCACTTCAAGAAGGTTGAAAGTAAAGCAGAATGTGCCCTAAGGCACATTCTGCTTTACTTTCAGCCTTCTTTAAGATTCCATCTGCTAGAATATAGCATATATTTCATATGTTACATATTCATAACTGTATATAACTATTTACCTCAGTAGAGAATCAAATCAAAGTCGTAAAAATGCGTATTAATGGAGTAATGGGTTAAATCCAGCGGACAGTTTTTTAACAAGTAGCATGAAGCTATTTAAAGACAGATAATTTCATAATGCACGATGAAAATAACACCGACATCTCTATGAAGATTAAATAGATTTCATTATTAAATGTTGTCCCTGGGAATTCAGCTGAATGGTTGCCTATTAAACCAAGTTCATTGAACTTTTGTGCCACATGGCGACTGTGTGATACCTTTTTCAAACATAACAACGTCCAGATGGAACACCTAACAGGCACGCAGGAAGAAAAATGGGATTGGGGTGGGGCACACTCTTCATTTGGGCACTCACCAATGGGGGTACACTCTTCATTCAGCGGCGGATCCACCGATTAATTGTCTTTGGAAACACAAACAATGTTGTGTTGTTGTTTTTTTTGGGGGGGGGGGGGGTTGTTTGTGTGTTTGTATTTGTATTGGTTTGTGAAAAAAGAACAACGTCTGAAATGCGTTTTGTTTTGTGGCGTATGTCTAGATCAAATAAAAAAATGTTTGGTTACTATTATTGGCAAAATTATTTGAGCAGGCGACAATATATATACAGTGCTCCCTCTCTACAAATACATCCTATTGGCGACAAAGATTGTGTGTGTCGGAAGGAGTTGTAAAAGGGATGGATTTTAGCTTACATTTGCAAACATTTTAAATCCAGATCAGACGCCGCGTCTGATCTGGATTTAAAATGTTTGTCACTTGTCATTATGTTTGTTCTGTCAAAATGTCAAATTCGTAACTCTGAGAAAAATCAACAGGCAACAGTTGTATGCAGACACTATCGCAGCATTGAAAGGTTTAGACATATGCATGTACTTACCTTGCTTGGGGAACAGCAGCATGCATTGTTGTAGGTAGGAAATCGTTGTTTGGAGGGCCGTTGTAGAGAGGAGCACTGTATTTAATTGATTACAGACGTATTTCGACTGGTGCGTGTGTGATTGAGGCACTGGCATCGGTTTAACTCTTCTCTGCCTAGTTTTATCGTCTGCTTTAACCCTCAAAAATATCGTCTGCTTTGGTAGTGTCGTCTGCAATAAATTTAGTCAGATTTACAGCTGTTATGAATAGAGAAATGTTGTTCACGAGTGTCAAACAGTTTGGATCCTGATCAGACGCCGCGTTACGCGGCGTCTGATCAGGATCCAAACTGTTTGCAAAATAGCATTTTGGCGCCGATGGCAGTGAAATAGTTGATATTTGGAAGTCCATTCAATATCAATGTGTATTTTTTGTCCGGTAACTGAAGATGACGACTGTTGTGTCATGTTTCAGACGGCCTGTGTTTAATTTAAAACGTGCAATTCAACATTTTTTTGAAAAAGAATTGAACAAAACAATTCCATTAACCCGTTCAATTAAACAGTTGTAAATGAGAGTAGTCAATTTAGACGCAAGTCAACGACCTTAGAGACTGAGAATCATTTTTCAAATTTTACTCTTAATGATATAAAATTGAAAATGTATCATGAAGTGAAAAGCACCTATGAAAGACGCATTTTCAGAGATACATGTATATGACGTCACATGTATATCCTGAGTCATGCACTTTCCACTGCCTCTTTTGTCAAGACCAACATTCATACAAAATGTCCTACAGTGATGGCGACGATATTATTTCTCAATAAACGCGTTTATGCTGGAACAGTCATTTCCATTGCAAATACAAGGTACTTGCAAATACATTGTAGTTTTGAACCAGATCAGACACCAGATAACACATCTGAACAGGCTCTTAACTGTTGTTCACTCATGTCGAAGTTAACTCTTTTATTGCCAACGGTACCAAAAGGCGACTTTGCAAACAGTTTGAATCCTGATCAGACGCCGCATAACGCGGCGTCTGATCAGGATCAAAACTGTTTGAACTCGTATCGACATTTCTTCGGTCCAAACAGCTCTAAACCTGAAAGACGACACTTCCAATGATGACGGCATGTTTGTGGTAAGAGGGTTAAATAAGACGATAAAACTTGGTAGAGAAATATCAAAAAGCTGTTACATGTATTTGGTACATTTTATTACATTTCGTTTGTGTTTACTATCGATTAAACGTTGATGGAAAAACGTGTTAGTACCTTCTGAAGTACAATCATTAAACTTATGTAACAAAGTGCATTTGCAAACAGTTTGGGTCCTGATCAAACGCTACATAACGCGGCGTCTGATCAGGACCAAAGATGTTTGACACTCGTTTCGAAATTTCGTGAGTCATATTGCCTTAAATCTCACTATAAAACGATGTTGCATACAACAATATTGAAGCAGACGGCACTATGGCGGTGACGGGGTAAAATACTCACGACAAATTTGATCTTGAAAGGGTTAAAAGTCATTTCCCACGCCAAATGTATCACCTGCGTAAGTCTTTTACGACATAATGTCTTATAGACACTGTTTACTGGTCCAATTGTTACAGATTTAGATTGAAGACAATTAGAAGATCGATATGAGTTTCAAGATATTGATCAAACGCCAAGTTCTCCACGTCTGGCCTAGATAATATAACGTCATCCTTACCCAGTAATTATAGGTGCTACCATAAGTTGCTCATAAAAAATCATAAGATTTATATTTGCAAGCTCGATTGAAGGAATCGTACCTTTCACTCTTTCGCAACCAGACTTTTCGATCCAGATCAGGAGCTGTTTGGCACCCGTAATAATGTTTCCTAAGTAGAAAAACGCATAAAATTCCTTTATTTTAAAAGTATGAGTAGAATTTAGAAAATTCTTGGAAAAATTCCATATATCCAGAGAAATTTAGGAAATTCCAAAGATTTCTAAACAATCGGAGAAATGACTATCCTAAACAAGTACACGACTTCCATTGCAAACAATAACCATTATATTGGCACACAGAATATAATTTTCAAGAAGAGCTAGGTTCTTTGGGGAGTAGGTTGGTGACGAAGACGGACTCATGCCGATCACAATAACTCACCCTGGCTCTGTAGGAGCACATTTGTCTCGGAACACATTTATCTGACGAGGTGTGACCGATGTGCTCATAAACCTTCATATATTCGACAAATTGGAAATGAGACAAATATGTTCGACACACATAAGAAAGGACGCTCGAAGCACATTTGTCTCACGTTCTATCATAAATTCTTAACGAATATTTAGCAGACCTTAAACATCCAGACAGCACTGGTGATGCAAAAACAGATAATACTCTTAGAGAGAGGCATCGACTAAAAAAAAAAATGGCACAAATTCCGTTCCAACTAAAAGGCCAACGAGACCAAAATGGATGATGTGCAAAAAGATGCGCAAAGTAGATACATAAAACTGTCTTGGAAAAACAAACTGTGGTGCACTATGATTTCTGCGGTTACCGTTACATACAAATACAAATTGTTAAATGTTGCTTAATTGATCACTCATTTAGATTTGTTTATTAAAGGACACATTAGCGTTTAAGGCTATTGTTTATGATAATAAACGTCCATCGAGCACATATCCACTTTAGCTCCCATGTTATGAGTGACAGTCAAATACCCGTAAGTGTCAGGCGTATTTCGAGAACTGTTGGACGAAACAGTGGGTTGCTGTTAGAGATAAGAAAACTCATAAGAAAAATGAAAAAGGAGATTGTTTTTTTCTTAGTGTGTTTTTCTTATTGGTTTGAATGAAATCACAGAAATTTTGGAAATAAAGGACTATTTTAGTTATTGCTTTGACTGCATCTGTCGTATTAACATAATATGATAGTTTGCCCATTGCACTGCCATTTTAGCTAACACCTACGCCCAGCATTACTCTACATCTAAAACTATTCTACTCCTATCACTATATACGCCTAGCAGTTCTCTACTTCTATCACTTCTTACCCCTACGTCTAACACTGCTCTACTCCTTTCACTAGTCTACATCTAACACTACTCTACTCCTATCACTACCCACGTTAAACACTACTCTACCCCTATCATTACCTACGCCTACGTCTAACACTACTCTACTCCTATCATTACATACGCCTACGTCTAACACTACTCTACTCCTATCACTACCAACGCCTAGCACTACTATGCATCTAACACTACTCTGCTCCTATCATTACCTACGCCTACGTATAACACTACTCTACTCCTATCACTACCAACTCCTAGCACTACTATGCATCTAACACTACTGTACTCCTATCATTACCTACGCCTACGTCTAACACTACTGTACTCCTATCACTTCCTACTCTACGTCTAACACAACTCTACTCCTAGCAATACTCTACTCCTATCACTACATACGTCTAGCACTACTCTACTCCTATCACTACATATACGCCTAACACTTTTCTACTAACACTACTCTATCCCTAGCACTACTCAACGTCTAACACTACTCTACCCCTAACATTAGTATACGTCTCTCCTTCTAACAGTACTCAACGTCTCTACGTCTAACACTACTCTACGTCTTACACTACCCTACTTCTATCACTACCGTACTACTAGTACAACTTACCCAATTATTACATCTACCACTACCTTGATACTATCACTAACATTACCACTAACATTACCACTAACTACTACTACTACTACTTATACAAGAATGCAAAAGACACCAATGTAAATAAATGCAAAGACGTCATTGACTCCCACGTGAGAGTCTTCAAAGAAGGCAATTATTGAGCTATACAATGAAATTGGCCTTAAACTTAACACGGCCCTTAAATACAAACATAGTTTTACTTCCGACAGGTTCGTCCAGAGTGAGTAGTAAAAAAGTTATGAACTGGAAAACGGTTTTAACTCATTTTGATGCATTTAAACCGGCGACTATTTCATTTATGTCCTATAATAATATAGGTCCGAATTAAATCTTTAGTGGTTTTTATTCTAATAACATGGGTTAGACGGAGTCAAAGAGTGGGTCAGTAGTAGGTCAAATTGTAGGACCAACTTTAGAGTTCTCTAGGGTCCGCACTTTCTGCCTTTAATTTCATTTCTCTGGTGAGCGCCTCAGGGACTCATGACCTTTCTGTTTGTACTTGTTTTTGGCGTGTTCAGTAAAATTTAAGTTAAATATAACCCTTTAAACTTTATTAAATGTACCAGATATTCATGTTTCTTAACAAGATAACAAAACCCTCTGGCTGCTTTGCCTATCCTTCTTTCCGTACGCTTGCCACAGCATGACCCCAACATTTTAGGAACGCAACTCATGACTCAATAACGAGAGTGTGTTGGAGTATAACAAAGATAATGGACAGTTTTTAAAAAGTGTTTACTGTGAAATATCGAGCTTTGTATGATGGAGTTTGCATATACATGTAGAAACAATTTTACAATGTAGTTTTTATTCATATACAACGCGTAGTAACTATTTGGACCCTAAAACTTTTGCTTTCATCCTTGTATCAAGATAAAATATTTTCCAAAATTTAAAAACACCAAAAGTAATTGATATGGTTCATTAAAATAAAGGTCCGTATACCACATCCATGCCTTACACTTTTCTGTGTTGTCTGTATTTATAAATAGCGTTTTATGTCACTTCCGGTCAATCAGAAACGTCAAAATATCCCTGCCTCTGCATAACTGAAAGAACATGCCTGTCCTGCATATCACAGCATTTATTACAGTTGACATGAGGTAAAGAGGCGGATCTCGATTCTAATATCTTGGAAAAATTGTGACAAATGTGCTTGTATTTCATAAAAAATGACGTGAGACAAATGTGCTTTGTTTGTACTAGAAATTTTGATCGGATCACATTTGTCACATGTATGTGTTTATCGGTAAGATATTTACAAGTGCGACCGCATCGGTCGTACGTGGGACAAATGTGTTCCGAGACAAATGTGCTCCTACATGGCTTTGCGTGCCTGGCGAGCTAAAATAATAACTTCATTAGGACCTGTAAGTGTCCATATGTAGTTTCAAAGTAAACGAGTTAACACATGTTTCAGTGTAGCTTTTGATTTGTAGTATGTCACATGTATATAATACAGACTGGCTAAATATTTGACTTTAAATATTTAAACGTATTGTGATTAACTCTTTCCTCCCTGAAACTTTAAATGGACAATTCCAGTTTTAATTTTTTTCTAGTCCATTTCTGACTTTTAAGGGTTGTTTTTTGTCAATGTTTGGCATTGTGACAAACAGTGAAGACCCTGATCAGAGGGCTCCTTTTGGAGCCCTCTGATCTGGGTCTTCACTGTTTGCATAGGACATGTGTACTATTCACATGTACACTGTTTGAAAAGCACGCCTATATGCGGGACTAGGGTTCAAAGAGTTAAGGTAGATGGCACGTTTAAACATGCTAGAAGTATAGCAGACAGTCGTTTAAGAATGTTTCTACTTTATTTTAATCTTGCTTCCAGTAGCTACCTGCCGAACAAAAAAATAAACCTTCCTTTGGTTGGTCCACAGGTACTTGACACATAGATATATTTTTTGTAATAGATCTAGAACTATGTGTCAAGTACCTGTGGGTTGGTCGTACTATCAGAACGTGATTTTATTTGTTAAGTCACTCAATGAGAAAGCCAGACTTATTGTAATGCAAATTTGTTGAGGCCAAACACCTTTGTCATGTTAAACTTTGCATTACAGTGGAGAATACGTTATTTTTTCCCGTTTAAACGGAACGAAAAGCAAACTCAAAACACTAAACGTAGAAAAGTGCAACTTTTGGACAATTCTGATAATTCGTGTTTATCTTGGTGATGAACAGCTTGGAGCCTGATCAGACGCCGGGTTACCCGGCGTCTGATCTGGCTCCAAACTGTTTGCAATACAAATAATAATTTTAGCGTTAACGCGTTTATTGGGAAAGAAAAACGTTTTCTCCACTGTACATAGATGGATTGGTATAGACTACAAACTGTTGAATAAAAACAGATGACGAAAATGTTGTCTACAGATAATAGTAACTGAAAGCAGGTTGAAAGTAAAGCAGAATGAGCCTTAATAACAAACAGCAAAATCCTTACCAGTCTTTTACGTGATGGCTTGTGTGGATCTACACTGTTTGTAATGCATAAATGCATTTCCAGTTGAAAACAAAGTAGACTAAACTCGATACTTCAAACTTGCGTTACCTGAAAAATACCCCATATTTAAAATTAAAATGTAGCTAAACCACGTTTTAACCATAAAATACGGATATGTTCGATTCAAGCGAGATCGGCTTATCGAAATGCAACTTATGAACAACAGGTACGAATGATTTTTTAAAAGCGCGTTCGAAGTATCGAGTTTCGATTTTTAGTTTACCAGATCAATGTTTTTGTTTACTCTTCTGTTTCCTATAAGAATAAAACATACAACTTACAATATATCGTGCAAAGTATGGCATTAAAGTTGTTACTGGATCATTGAATAATTGAGCCGTGCCATGAGAAACCCTAACTTATTGCATTGCAAACAGTGTAGATCAAGACCAGCCCAGGCGACAAAGACGCGGCGACTGACATAGATCTTCATTGTTTGACACCAGCATGAATCTAAAACATTTTATGTAGCAGTATTGCATACGGTGTTTGGCAGTGTAGACCAAATTCAAATACAGAGTCTGGGGTGAAATAGGCGCTTGGTCTGTACTATCTTGCAATGTAATAATGCCGTTTGGTCCAGTTATTATCTAAGGTTTGTAATGTGTTCGGTTTTGTTTAACTCATTATCCCCTGGAACTTCTAATAGAAAATTCCAGTTTGCAATAAAGGCTGGTCCATTTTAGACTATCTAGGGTTGTTTTTTTGTAATAAATTGCCAAATGGCAAACAGTGACGTCCCTGATCAGAGGGCTCCTGCAGGAGCCCTCTGATCAGGGACTTCACTGTTTGCTTAGGACAAACATACTCTTAACAGGTACACATTTGGTAAAAGACGCATATATGCGTCACTAGGGCTCAATGAGTTAATATGTGATGATTGTTTATTTGTCTAATTCCAGACTGAAACGACAGGCCGCTGATATTATTTTAATGGGCTACAAGGCTGAAGGAGCATTAAGAGGAACATCAAAACCTTCCAATTACTTCAATAGAATGTACGTATATAATTATATAATAAGAATTGAACAAGGGGTGGGGTTTACTTTTACCGAATGAACATGTTTATCACATGCTAAATACATGTACACAGTATAGCCATAGCAGACGACCCGGTGCCATATTGGACGCGTGAAACACGGCGCGTGTTCAGACTGCAAGCTGATTACTATTCAGAACTAAAATTTAACATTTTCATAAAAGTAGATCTACTATTTTCTCAATTTAATTGCATTGAGTTGAGTTTAGTTTCATTTAAACGGGAGCAATAAATGTTCACTGTAGTAAAGGGTATGGTGTAAATACAGTATAGCCTGGCCTATTATCCGAAACCTGGTTAATCCAGAAACCAGCTTTATCTGACAATGATTTTCGGACCCAATATCGAATGGCATACATGAACTTTGCTATCTCTAACACGCTTAAGTCGGTCTAACTATATTTCTTTGGTGAATTTCTAGATCTCAGGCTCGCTTAAGTGGAACATACCCTTTTTCAAAGCTAGAACGTGGCAAAGCCACGTTTCCATCTTTGAAATACGGGTATGTTCCTCTTCAGAGTATGGATTATAAAAGTTCAGCTGAATATCTAAAACCTGCTATTAACCGGCACACTGCGTTATCCTACATCATCAGTTGGTACCGAAGGATATCGGTTAAGGCAACGTCGGCCTAATATCGAAACCTCGTATAGTCAGTTTTTAACATTTTACAGGAGAGACGTTTTTTGTCTAGCTATTTCAAACATTGACAAAATCTCTATAAATTTGAAATATATAATTAAGATATCATACTAAAATATGTCACTAACTGATTTTCGACTAAGTACAAAGGATAATTGAGTGATCATTTGATTATTGTTGTATACGACTCTTTATTATTATTATTATTATTATACCAGATTTATATAGCGCTCTTTTCACACAGGGATTGTGCGTTCAAAAGGTCTTTACATGAAATAACATATATGTACCTATAAATCGTGAAAAGACAAAATAACTACAATTAGATCTGAAATAAAACATGAATAAACATATAAAAGACAGTCCCCCAAAACGGCGATCACATTACCCCCATCAATCAGCAATGAACCGACCGGCTAAGTATTGCCGACTGATATAAATAATGGTAGAGCGCCCAATGCAGGCCATCGACAAAACACAAATAACTAAAATTAGATCTAAAATAAATAAGAATAAACATACAAAAGACAGCCCCCAAAACGGCAATCACACTACCCCCATCAATAAGCAATGAACCAACCGGCTAAAGATTGCCGACCAATAGAAATAATAGCAGAGCGCCCAATGCAGGCCATATAATGTAACATAACTAGGAAAAATAGCATGCGACCATAACTAAAAACTCTATAGAAGATCAATAACATTATTAAAAATGATGAAAGCTGTCCACGAATTGTACCACAGACCACGCCAGCTGGTTTCAAAAGAGATCAGAGTTGTATCCCTACCATCAAAGATCCACCAGACAGGCATTGGTCAACAGTACAACCCCAGAACTAAAAATTAGACCCATAACATATACAGAATGAACACAGCCCTAGGGTAGCAGTCATCTACCCTCTCCACCCCACACCCGCGGGACCTACATGTTCCATGGCTGAAATTACACCCTTACTTTATAAAACATCAAGATAAGAAGCTGTCCCTGAATTATACCGCAAACCCCAAGCCAGTCGGTTTCAAAGAGATCAGGGGCAATCCCTACCATCAAGATCCACCGAACAGGCATGGGCAAACGGTACAATTCCAGAACTCCCATTTAGACCCACAATATCTACAGCAAGAACATGGCCCGGAGGTAGCAGTCATCCATTTCCTAATGTGTACTAATAATAAATATTAAAGAAGTGTGTTTTCAGACGTTTTTTGAAGACTGCAACTGAGCTCGCATCTCTGATGTCTGATGGTAGAGAGTTTCAGAGCTTTGGGGCTGCATGCATGAAACTTCTATCTCCAAACTTCACCAAACGACTTCTCGGCACAACCAGCGATACTGATTTACTCGCAGACCGCAACTCTCTTCGAGGTCTATACACGTCCAGCATACTAACAATGTACACTTGGAGAATCATTGCACATGGCTTTGTATGCGAGTGTCAGAATTTTGAATTCAACTCTGTGTTGAACTGGGAGCCAATGAAGCTCCTTCAAGACTGGAGTGATGTGATTGTACCGAGGAGTCCTGGTAATGATGCGGGCTGCTGTATTTTGCACACGCTGTAGTTTTCGTAGTGAGTTTTGGGGAATCCCATATAGCAGTGAGTTGCAGTACTTGGCATCACTTTAACACAAATTTATGAATATATCAAATCAAAATGTATGGTCAGTTTTTAAAAATTTAAATATCGTATATAGCTCAAATTGCTTCCCATGAATGTACATAGGTAAAAACCTCGTATTTCAAAAGCAAAAACAGAAAATGGCATTTAAAGACTATGTAACTAGACAAATGAATACTAAAAACCTACACTTAAACAGTGACTATAATTCCTGACCAAGTACGATGTTTTAAAATTAAGACTTTTGCACCCATCGGTATACGACATTTCATCAGGTGACTGTTTACAGCCTTTCTATAGAAGTACGGGGTTTTGTCAGAATCTGCGTATAGGCGCAATCTTTCCTAAGATGTAAAAAATTGATTTGCTGAAAATTGGGTTATACGAGGTTTTGGCATTAGGCCGACGGCATGTTATACTGAACGTTTGATCCCTTCACTGCCTTACATTCAATTACAATGACTATTTCAAACAGTTTGGATCATGATCAGACGGCGAGTAATGTTTGCCACCCTTTTCAGTATTTCTTGAGTAAAATTACCTAACTTTAAAGTTGAAAAAGTCATATGAAAATGGGTTAAAGCAGATGACGTCATGTCAATTAATTGGCTAAAGAACAATATAAAGTATGTACTATATGTTTGTGTACGCTCGTATAATCATGCACAGCTAAGTATGATTAAATGATAACGGATTGTATGTAAGGCAGCACTATAGACTATATTGTAAAACACGATAACATGCAGTGTTTGGGATCTGTCTTCTTTTTTATGTGTGTAGAAATGTATCTCAAGTGTTAACTCATTGAGCCCTAGTGACGCATATATGCGTCCTTTACCAAATGTGTACCTATGAAGAGTACACTTGTCCTATGCAAATAGTGAAGTTCCTGATCAGAAGGCTCCTGCAGGAGCCCTCTGAAGAGGGATTTCACTGTTTGTCATTTTGCAATTTATTACAAAAAACAACCCTTAACAGTCTAAAATGGACCAGCTTTTATTGCAAACTGGAATTGTCAATTGGAAGTTTCAGGGGACAATGAGTTAATAGGACACGTGTACACTTAAATTATCATATTAAGTGTTAAATGTGTATCCCAGTTCAATTCTTAACGTTAAAAATTGAACCAGGATGATTTTTATTTTTTAACGGGGACAAAAGTCCATGTAACACCGGACGCTATAAAAGCTTTATCGGCAAACGTTTTGCATCCATTTAATGGAACATTGTAGCAATCTGTCACAGAATTTGGGACCCGTTTCATAAAATTTCCTACGACAAAAATGGTCGTAAGTCAAAACTTTAAAATACATTTAATTTCTTATTTCTCTATCTAATCCTGTATTGTGACATCTCTTTTGAATAGTCTTTTCAAGACGATTCCATGGATATCTCACAAGACAGTATTAGATGGAGAAATAAATAATAATTGAAACTTTTATAATCTGACTTACGACAACATGCGTCGTACGAAATGTTATGAAACGAATCCCTGAGGATCTTAATCAACGTCGTGTTACCTTCTCTGTCAATAGTTCAGTTAAATAAGGTAGAGTCTGACCAACTGGACAGTTGTATATAACATTTAACACCTTTAAATTCTTACTTGAATGGGAAGTCAATGCAGTCGGTACAACGCGTGCATTGGACAATCATAATTGGTCCGTTTCATAGTATCATAACAACTAATATGACTAGTCCCACAAGTAATGTGGAGTGGTTAGTTACCTCGTGCTTGAAGTTGAAACCAGTATAATTTATGACGTATATTTTGCAAACTCAACAGTCTGAACTATGAGTATCAGGTGTTTAAGGCAGACGACTACTTAAAGCTAACTGAACATAAAACAGATGTTACTTAATGGTCCTTATAGAGGTTTTACTCTACTTTGAGTTTTGATAATTTAAAACCATTCACAGTTGAACTTCGATATCTCGAACTCGGTTAGGTCGAACATACCAGTGTTTCAAAGTTGAAACGTGGCTTAGCCCCTTTTTAACTTTGAAATATGGGTATGTTTGACTTAACCGAGCATGAAATAATGCAATTCATGTGTCGACAAATCGGATAGGTCGAATTAAGCGAGTTTGAGATATCGAAGTTCGACTGAAGGGTAACCTTGCAATACGGATAAGTTTGACCTAGGCTTGTCTAAGCTATATAGGAGACACATACTTAATTATATTTATTCCAGAGGCAGAAAACGTTCCAGCCTTTACACGACTAGCGGCTACAATAGAATGAAGAACTATCTTGACCAACCTGACGGTGGTTTATTTATCGACGATACAGGATACGATATCCAAAGGTGGTGACGTAGTTCCGGTTTAGTTTCGAAGATCATCAGTGAAAACATAATTTTAAAAAACACTGTAATAGGTAAAAAACAAGTGAAAGTGCGATGTTTATATCCTTCATACTTAAGCATTCTATAAACGTTGTACATATGGCATGAAATATATGCAAGTTGATGATGCAGAGCCACTAAATCATTGTAGCATTACCATCAAACATGTGTTTGTCGGCCACTTAAAAGGATGAATATGCGTTCCAATAGCAGGTGACGGCTTAATGCAGGTCAAAAGTAAAACAGAAAGTTGTTAAAGTAGCTTCTGCTTTACATTGATCTAAGAGGTCACCTGTCTTAAGAAACATTGTTGCCTCTTAGCCCTTTCACCCTGAATGACGTCATAAAGCGCATTTGCAAACAGTGTTGATCCTGATCAGACGTCACGTAACGCGGCGTCTGAACGGAATCAAACCTGTTTGCCACTTGTTTTTTAAATTTCGTCAGAAATACTGCCTTAATTCTAACTTTGAAACAAGTTTGAAGCAAACGACAATAGGCGGTGAAGCGCTGGGGTTAAATTTGTCCGGGGAAGGGTTAAATAAGTACCCGGTGAATACACGTTTGAATGTACTAAATACTACAGTGGATAATACGTTACTCTTTCCAGTTTTAAACGCAAACGAAACGCAAACGCAAAGCACTAAAACTTAGGAAAGTGCAATATTTGGACAATTCTGACAACCCATGTTTATCTTGGTGGCAAACAGTTTGGAGCCTGATCAGACGCCGGGTTACCCGGCGTCGGATCTGGCTCCAAATTGAATGCAATGTAACTAATGGGTTTTGCGTAAACGCGTTTATTGGGAAAGAATAACGTCTTCTCCAATGTATGCCATGCCAATAAAATGGTCATTTGAATTTTTTCTTTCAACATGAGAATTATTACATCATATTAGGAAGACAAATGGCGTTTCGAAATGTAAACGTTGCTTTCAAATTAAACGTGTTAACATTTATATTCGTTTGTTATGCTTTGAAAACCGTAACGTGTGATGTTGAGAGATACACATCGTTAACTAGTCCGTAAATGCTTAATATTTATCAAATACAGTAATACCTCCCTTAGCGGCCCTCCGAACAACGATTCCTTCCTTACAACAATACATGCCGCTGTTCCAAAGTGCTCCCTCCCGAAAGTTTCCCTCCGAACAACGATTCCTTCCTTACAACAATGCCTGTCGTTGTTCCTCAGTGTTCATTCACTACAACGACCCTTCTAACAACGAGTCCTTCCTTACAAACAATGCTTACAGCTGTTCCCCAAACAAAAAAATTATGTCTAGCGCTTTAACTGCTGCACTAAGAATGTTGATATTCCGGTATGTATGACATTTTGACAGAAAATAAAGCAACAGAATAACGACAAATCGCAGTTTGAATCAAGCTGTTTGCAAATGTTAGTCAAGTCAACTCTATAAGGGTTTTATATTTTCCTCCCTATAACAACTCCTTCCGAACAACAAACATAATCGGTGTCGCCCATTGGCTGTTGTTGTAGAGAGGGGCACTGTAGAACATTTGCAAACACTGTAAACACAGAGGAGGCATCACAATATGCGAATCTCATCACACGTTGTTGCTCTACATTTGGGCGAGTTGTTCGGAGGGAGTTGCCATAGGGAAGGGAAATTATAATTCCTTAGAGCGCTGAGCATGACTTGGCATACATTTGCAAACAGTTTGATCCCAGATCAGACGCCGCGTCTGACCAGAGTTCGAACTATATTTTCACTCGTATTTATGTTTCTTCTTATAAAATAGCCAAAAGATACCATTGAGGAAAAGGCACAAAACAAATACGCTTGTAATGATTTAAAGGGACTCGCAACCGGATGGTGTTCTTGTCAAAATAAAATAAAATACGCAAATTTGTGGCATTATTTGGCTTTTGACATTAAAAAAATATGTATTTGGCTTTTGACATTAAAAAAATATGATAAGTCCAAAAAACGTCTCAAGAATCGTCACCGAATCTTAGTTTTTTAGATATTTTCCATCGTTTTTCCATAGCGTTAGCTAACGGTATAGTTGTTGTTGTTGCTTCTCTACACGGGGTCAGACATAAACCCGAGCCGAATAATGTTCTATTAATAGCTATCATTGAAGTACGTTAATTCGCTACCATATATATAGAGGGCGTCCGTAGCCGAGGGCGTAAAGGCGATGCCTCATTTTTCATTTTTGTCTCCGCATGGATGGTCACGGGTTCGAATCCCACCAGAGCCTCTTCTTTCTTTTTTTTTGGAAATGCATTTTTTAACAGAATTTATTATCCTAAACTAAATTTTACCCATTTATATAAGCATTTGACATATATTTACAAATTACTATTTTTAATGCTTGATCCGGTTGCGAGCCTCTTTAAGTAGACGATAAATTGCAGCAGTGGAAGCATAAGACATACTGTTCTTTTTGGGGGAACAGCGGCAAGCATTGTTATAAGGAAATAATCTTTGTTCCGGGTGGTGTAGAGAAGTAGCACTGTTTTGGACAACACTGAGCAGAACGTTATCGATTCACGTTTATTTATTTGATTTGTTTTGATTTTACGTCGTTTTCAACAGTATTTCAGTCATATCGCGACGTCCAGCTCATTACAGGTTGAGGAAGACCCCAGAAGCCCTTTATGCACTGTTTCAGACATAAATTGGCAACTGGGTAGAACCACCGACCTTCCGAAAGCCAGCTAGAAGGCTTCCCCACATGAAAAATCCGAACGACCCTACTGGGATTCGAACTCACAGCGGTGAGGAGCTTAGTGATGTAAGTCACAGTGACTATACCACTAGGCCACGGAGGCCCCGATTCACGTTTATACGAAACTAAACGCAATGAAATATTGTAAAAAATAATAGTAAAACCTCTCTATTGTGACCACCAAATTATGTTAGTTATTGTGTGTACGACAGGTGAATGCATAAAGCAATGTTACAATGAAACAGAAAGCTCCTGTAGGAGCTTTCCGTTTAACTAAAATATTAGCCTTCAGTTTAATGGTCGTCATAGAGAGGTTGTACTGTATTAGTATTTTGTTTGAGAAAGTTCAATCTCAGTGCCAAACATTGTTTAGCCTAATCTGAACTGTCACCTCAATTGAAATACGTTTTAAAGTACAAATACATATTCGCCCTTTTGTCCAATGCTTTTCTTTTAATATTTGTTATCTTTGTAGGCTATTCTTTTATTTATCCAAATTATTAATTTCCATTTAATTTAAATTTTATTGGCATTAAACATATACAATGTCCATAGCACTATAACATATAATTATGTTCATGACTTACAAACATATCTTAAAGTAATAGATCAGGACATTCAGTTACATACGTAGGAGAAAGGTATGAAAAAATGAGATTAAAAGTGAGCTTCACTGTAATAAATATCACACTTAACTTGTCGTAATAGAGATGTTTTACTGTATAAACACTTTGCTTAACATTTGTATCTGAGATATGTCTTATACAAGATGACACAGAGTGCAAGAGTGTCTTCTACTTTTATAAAGGATTGGAAAATACATTGTTTTGTCCCATTTAAACAAGACTAAAGGCTAATAGATCTATCATGAAAGTAGAAATTTTCAGTTTGTTTTAGATTTTTACGATTTATTTAAATCTGAGAGTTTGTTAACTGATAAAACACTGGCCTATCCGGCATCTGACCGGGCTTAACCCTTTACCCAATAGAAGCGACTTTTAGCGAATCTGATTTATTCCTCCGCTGAAGAAAATAGTTCCAATTTAATCAGTCATGAATATATATTATAGGGAATTTATTCAATATATTCTAGCACATGATAGCTTAAAGCAGGTTGAAAGTAAAGCAGAATGCGCCTTAAGCGCATTCTGCTTTACTTTCAACCTGCTTTAAGTAGTAACCTATTTTCAATTCTAGAAATAGGCTATCAGGTAAAGGGTTAAATAGGTGTGCAAAGGTTATAATTAAGTTTCTTTGTAAACGATAATGTATTCATCATTATGCGTTATAAGGTGCTCCCTTTCTACAACAACGCCCAATCGTAGACGAAGAGTGTGTGTGTTGTTGTTTGGAGGGAGTTGTTATAGGGATGGAAAATTAATACCGTTCGAGAGCTTAGCAAGTTCGCATTATCTGGCTTACAATTGTAAACAGTTTGAACCAAGATCAGACACCGACTAACGCGGCGTCTGATCTGATTCAAACTGTTTGTCACTCGTCTTAACATTTCTTCTGTCAAAAAACACAATATGTTGGAGAAAAAACAGCATACGACAATTCTAAGTAAACGATATTGCAGCAGTGACAGCGTTAGACATAATTGTTTTGTTTTGGGCACAGTTGCAAGCAATATTATAAGAAGCGAATCGTTGTTCGGAGGGTCGATGTAGGGGTGGAGCACTGTAACCCAATCCACACTATTTAATATCGGACTTAAGCATTTCCGAGGTGGATGTACAGTAAAACCTCTCTATTACGGACACTAAACCAAATAATAATTGCTTAAATAATAGACAGATGACAGCTTAAAGCAAAGTGACTGTAAAACAGAAAGCTCCTATGAGCTTTCTGTTTAACTCATTGAGCCCTAGCGACGCATATATGCGTCCTTTACCAAATGTGTATCTGTGAAGAGTACACTTGCCCTATGCAAACAGTGAAGTCCCTGATCAGAGGGCTCCTACAGGAGCCCTCTGATCAGGGACTTTACTGTTTGCCATTTTGCAATTTATTACAAAAAACAACCCTAAATAGTCTAAAATGGACCAGTCTTTATTTCAAACAGGAATTGTCCATTGGAATTTTCAGGGGATAATGAGTTAACGGTCACATTGCTTTAAGCAGCAACCTGTCGTAACCCCCTACTAATTAACACAATAAAGTGGCCGTAGTAGCGAGGTTTTACTGTACTTCTATATCAAAATACACTCAATGTGTAAACTCTTAAGATCTAATGTTCAATCACACAAAATATGGTGTCAGATCAGTCGCTGAGGAACAGGCAGTTGTAGGGGCAAATCAAATCAAACTTTAGTGATTTATATGATTGAAGTCCAGCACCAAATGAGGCTTCAGTTAATCAGAATTACAGTCACGGATTTAAACAACAGGGCCGGGTTTAATCAAATTCAATAAGATTCAATCAGAAACGTGTTGAATAAAATTGATATTGCCCCAGTCCCTATATTATTAGTGTCTTCTTCTGACCTGGCCGTTTTATTTTTGGATTGGAACATTCTAAAACTGACAATGGGATGACCAATGGGCTCGATTATTTCTGTAATCGTATCTAAGCTGCCCATTAAAATACAAACGCAATGCACTTAACGGTAGAAAATTACAACTAATTGAAATTTCTAGTTATCTACCGTACTTAATCTGACCTGGTGTCTGATCAGGCTCTGACCTGTTTGGAATGGAAATAATAGTTTTAATAGCGTAAACGCGTTCGTTTTGGAAAGAATAAAGTATCAGTAAAGTTAGCGCAGCCGTCATGGAGTCCCTTTTCGAGAAATTCGAGAACCAAATGACTAAGTGCTTGGCGCGATGTGGCTGGTTCTCAAACCTGGCCTCCAATTTCAGGGCTGACATTTCTCCGGATTTTCCGAAATCTTCGGGTTTTAATCAATTTCTCCGGACCTACGGATTTTTTCCGTAATTCCCGGGTTTCTGTTCTTACTTTTAAAATTAAGAACTTTTTTACCTAGGATATGGGTGTCAAACAGTTTAGATCCAGATCAGACGCCGCGTAACGCGGGGTCTTATCTGGATCGAAACTGTTTGCATAAGTATATTAGTGTTAAATGTATAAAGCCTGACAGCGATAGGGGTTAAAGCAACGATTCATTTGGATGCGTTCAAACATTTTGAAATCTTAAATTTTTTATTAGCAACTTATGGTAGCCCTGCAATTTATGACAACCAACATTTTAAGAACGTTTGGTGAAGACCAGATGAAAATTGTTCAATTTAGAGAACGGAACCCAAAACGTGCGGACCTCCAGACGGCGAGTGCAAAAACTTTAGTGTGGGGTATCTACAATATAAAAACTTAAATTGTTGACGCACGACGAACGACAGACATTCAAGTATCACAAACCCTCACCCTTTACTTTGTCCCAGGTGAGCTAAAATGGGAGTAACATTGGTCATAGGTGAAATCCAGCTAAGATCACTTTTTTAAATGATACGTTATGGGCAACGTGAACTTGCATGTTCCACATTATATAAAACAAGTATAAACAATTGAGTTCCCCCTTTTTGCTTATCCTCCGGACTATTCGTGTACTCCTGAAATGTGGACATAGCGAAATAATGGGGGTGGGTGATACGGGTGAAATAGGAATGGTCCCAGGCAACAGCTTAACCCTTTGCATGCTAGCGGCGGATATATCCGCCACAGTGATTACCGTTGCATACAGTTTGGATCCAGATGAGACACCGCGTAACGCGGCATCTCATCAGGATCAAAACTGTTTGACATTCTGACCATGTTATAAAAAGAAATTTAGAAAATTCTATTTTTAGAATAATAGCAGACGACAAAGGTTGCAGACGAAAAAAATTACCCAGCATGCAAAGAGTTAATAGTAGCGAAGGGTTCTAGCAAGTGATGTTGATGCTAGATGATCGAAACAGCAACACCACAATCCATGGTTATAAAGCGTTTGAGTTAAGTCTTAAACCATTCTCAAGTATTTGATCGGCCAGATTTTAGTTTAGGCTCAAATCTGACCAATCAAATGCTTGAGAACGAACTCAGACTCAACTGAAACGCTTAATAATGTTAACCTGGTAAACACCAACGGACGGACAGTGTAGATGTGGGGTAGGTTTGATTTGATTTGTTTTGATTTTACGTCGCTTTCAACAGTATTTCAGTCATATCGCGACGTCCAGCTAATTACAGGTGGAGGAAGAACCCAGAAGTCCTTTTATGCACTGTTTCAGGCACAAATTGGCAACTGGGTAGAACCACCGACCTTCCGCAAGCCATCCGGAAGGCTTCCCCACATGAAAAATCCAAACGACCCTACAGTTCGAACTCACAGCGGTGAGGAAACTTTGTGATGTAAGTCACAGTGACTATACCACTAGGCCACGGAGGCCCCTAGATGTAAGGTAGAGGAAGGAACACAAAAATATGAGAAATAATTTTTGTTCAAGCAATTTTAATTCATATCTTACATAATTTAACAACCCCTTTACTACATTTTATGTGTACACTGGGACTTGCATACAGTTTTGATCCTGATCAGATGTCATGTAACTCAGTGTCTAATCAGGCTTGGTGCTTATAAAGCCTTTGAGTTGAGTCTGCATGCATTCTCAAACATGTGATTGGTCAGATTTGAGCCTAGGTTCAAATCTGACCAATCATATGCTAGAGAACGATTTCAGACTCAACTCAAATGCTTTATAAGCATTGACCCTGGATACAAACTGTTTGACATTCATAATACTGGTAGATGTTTTTGCTCAACACAATACATGTATACCCAAAAAAAAAAAATTCTTGCAATTCATGGGTTAACCAGTTATCCCATAGCCTGTTTCTAGTTTTGGGGACAGGTGATCACTTAAAGCAGGTTAAAGTAAAGCATGATATGTGCATTAAGGAACATTTTGCTTTACTTTCAGTCTGATTTAAGCGTCTACATCCTAGATTATAAAACATGTTTCTGCAGGTACATATTCGTGATTGTATAAACTGGAACTACTTTCTTTATTTCCTTTGGGTGGGGGAATAAATAAAAGGCGTAAAAAGGCATATTTATGGGTAATGGGGTTAAAAAACAACTAGCCTATCAAAACCCAATAGTGAGATCTTATTTCCTCTCAGATTACTAAAAGCATAAATTAGAAGCATGAAAATGTGTATTTATGGAGTAAAAGATTAAGCAGAATCTTGTTTCAAATAAAGTTCTGTATTGGATATTTTGACAGAAGATACATAAAGATATGTGATTTACAGTTTGAACCCAGATAAGATGCGGCCTTACACAGCATTTGACCTGGGTTCGAACTGTTTGCACATGAAAGCCAAGTCATAGCACTCTCAGAGTACTGGTTTTCCTGCCCTATAACAACTCCCTCCAAACAACACACACAATCTTGGTCTCCCATTTGGGTGTTATTCTAGAGAGGGAGCAATGTCTCCTGGTTGGTACTTTTACTATTAGGGAAAGAACTAAACACTAGTTTACATGGACTGAATTCAACACCAGTTTAGGAAGACTGAATTAAACACCAGTTTACGAGGACTCGTCAAGGTAAGCCTTGCAACATCTTACACACTGAACGTAGACATCTTCAAACCCCTGCATGTCCTTTGGATCATCCTGAAACAAAAACATCATTACAGACACATGTCAACAACAACAGCTTGCCCTTTCAATATTTGTATACAGTATACATGCACATGTCAATCTTGCAATCAGAGCTCCAAATAAGGGGATGTATTTCAAAAACTCAAATCTTTATTTCTGATCTTAACCCTATGGTGTCACTACTCATTAGAATTGTCTCTTCCAGACAATTCTAATGAGTAGTAACACCATAGGATTTGGTGCCGACATTAATGTTGGATTTGTTTACTTTACTCACTCTAATCTTAAGCCCTAACCATTAATTGAGGTAGTAAGGAGATCTCTAATGATATAGCCTCTTCCATGGTTCCAGATAAGAGAGAGTGAACTGAACAAATCCTTACACTTTCTTCTTCATTTCAGCACCAAATATTGTGGTGTAACTACTCATTAGAATCATCTCGAAGAGACTATTAAAATGAGTAGTGACTCTATAGGGTTTAATGCAGATATAAAGATTTTAGATTTTGAAATACTCCCCTTATCTGGAGATCTATTTTTCTACTATAGAAAATAAATGATCATTTAAGGCAGGTTGAAAGTAAGTGGTCATATTAGTGAGGTTTTACTATCCAGACCATTTGATGCTATGCTAGAAACAATGTGTATGATCTGTCTAAAAGCTTTCTTCCTCATAACACAGCTGTTTAAAAAACGTTTTTTCTATATATACTCAGCTAAAAAAGAAAGTACCCCTGTTTTTACATTGACTTTACATTAAGCAAGTTTTAAAGCTCCATATCTTTTAAAGTACCATATTAATCCCAGTTTTGTTTGAGATTTTAAAGGCTCATAGGTTCACTAATGCATTCCAGTTAAAACATTCAGCTAAAACGACACATTTAACGAAAATGAAACACTTAAAGTTCTTTCTTATTTCAAATCAAAGGGTGGTAATTTGATATAAAAAGACTTTCTACTCTTAATAACGCGGTGTATATTGTTGAAAATCTAATGTGATTTCATTTTCTTTAAGAAAAAGTTCTATCAGCTGAATATGAGCACCATTGTTTCTTTCCTATGGAAAACATTTCTAAAGCAACAAGAGCACCGCAAGCCGGGCACATTATACGCCCGTCAAATCAATCTTAGAATGTAGTCATACCAAAACCCTATCAAGGTAAAAACAAAAGGGGAAGAACCCTGAAAGTTAGGGGTCATATGCTGACCAAGTTTCAAAAGGATGGGAATAAATTTGTTTGAGAAAGAGAGCTACAAACAAAAAATGCCCGTTTTGACGATAAAAGGGGCATAACTCTTGAATGTCAGGGGCAATCTTGCTGGTTATGGAGCTTGACCGAGACATTATGGTCATACACATGCTGACAAAGTTTCAAAAGGATTGGAATAAATTTATTTGAGTTAGAGAGCGGACAAACTAAAATATGCCCGTTTTTGACAAAATAAGGGGCATAACTCTTGAATGTCTGTGGCAATCCTGCTGGTTATAGAACATAACCGAGACCTTATGGTAATACACATGCTGACCAAGTTTCAAAAGGATTGTAATAAATTTGTTTGAGTTAGAGAGCGGACAATCTAAAAAATGCCCGTTTTAGATGAAAAAAGGGGCATAACTCTTAACTGTCTGTGGCAATCTTGCTGGTTATGAAACATAACCGAGACATTATGGTCATACACATGCTGACCAAGTTTTAAAAGGCCTGAAATAAATTTGTTTGAGTTAGAGAGCGGACAAACTAAAATATGCCCGTTTTTTACAAAAAAAGGGGCATAACTCTTGAATGCCTGGTGCAATCCTGCTTGTTATCAAACTTGACAGAGACATTATGGTCATACACATGCTGACCAAGTTTCAAAAGGATTAAAATAAATGTGTTTGAGTTATAGAGCAGACAAACTAAAATATGCCCGTTTTTTACGAAAAAAGGGGCATAATTCTTGAATGTCTGGGGCAATCCTGCTGGTTATCGAACTTGAGCGAGATATTATGGTAATACACATGCTGACAAAGTTTCAAAAGGATTAAAATAAATTTGTTTGAGTTAGAGAGCGGACAAACTAAAATATGCCCGTTTTTTACGAAAAAAGGGGCATAACTCTTGAATGTCTGGGGCAATCCTGCTGGTTATCGAACTTGACCGAGATATTATGGTCATACACATGCTGACAAAGTTTGAAAAGGATTAAAAAACATTTGTTTGAGTTAGAGAGCGGACAAACTAATATGCCCGTTTTTGACCAAAAAGGGGCATAACTCTTGAATGTCTGGGTCAATCTTGCTGGTTATCGAACTTGACCGAGATATTATGGTCATACACGTTCTGACCAAGTTTCAAAAGGATTAGACTAAATTTGTTTGAGTTAGAGAGCGGACATGAAAAAGTTAACGGACGGACAGACGGACGGACGGACGGACAGACGGACGGACAGCGCCACGACATAATACGTCCCGTCTGAAGACGGGCGTATAAAAATGCTGTTTTCAGGAAAAACAGTTATAGACCTTTTATTTTCAATACAATGTGAAAGTTATTTAGCAACAATGATTTCATGTCGTCTGTAACTTTCTATGAAACCAAAATTAAATACAGTTACGTATGAGATGCTGATAATTTAGAATACAAAAGTGGGTGCTTTCTTTTTTGGCTGAGTATATATTAATCCTTTCCCCCATAGAGGTGCCTTTTAGTGCATTCAATTTATTCCTGCACCGAAGAAAATACTAAGCTTCAATTTCTACCGTCATGAATATATATCATTAGAAATATTTTCTATATTCTAGCAAATGGTAGCTTAAAGTAGGCTAAAAGTAAAGCAGAATGCACCTTAAGGTTACTTTAAGCCTGCTTTAAGCTTCAATCTGCTAGAATATAGAAAATATTTCTTAAGAAGTATATTAACGACTGTAAAATGTGGAACTATTTTCTTCAGTGCAGAAATAAATAAAAGGTGTAAATAGGCATATTTATGGGGTAATGGGTTAAGAACCTTTTTTTCTATATTTATTAACCAAGACTGCTTATTTCACCCTATTCCACCTATCATTAGTTAAAGGTCTGATTTCCCAATGATTTTAAAGACTGGACTTTCTCAGACAATCAAGCTAAACCATTTTTTTTTTTAATTTTGAAATATTATCTTGTACCTAAATCTGAAATCCTGTATGACCATTTTTTTTTAAAAATATTATATAAATATTACATATCTGGCAGGGTGACAAAAAAATTGTCAACGTTTGGAAATATACTGTCAACCGAGGTGAAGCCTAAATATACAGAAATTCTTGGCTTAAATACGAGATCTGAGTTACTAGATCTTTTCCAAAGCTGGCTGGAATCATGAATGTAACTAGATCCACATGTGATTCATAATGAAATTCTCTGTTAATAAAAAGACTGGAATTTGAAGGAATTATACAAACTCCAAGTTGTATCTCTCCTATATATAAATAAACATGCATATTATAATATACATGCCTAGGTTTCCCTTTTTGAATCTGACTGTTTATTTGTATCATTTTGTTAACTTAAACTTCAAACAGCTTTAAATTGTAGAGTTTTTTTGTGATCTAAAACGAGGCTTTGGTGCGTAAATAGAGGATTTTATATGAGTGCTCATTATTTATAATTTTTAATAAACGAGTTGACTAAAATAATATGATGCGAGCCTTTGCGAGCGTCATATTCATTTTAGTCAACGAGTTTGTTAAAAATGATAAATAATGATCACGAATGTGAGATTCTATTTATCACATAACAAGTTTTAGCACCTATAAAATGAATTGAAGCCGTAGTTTGTAGACCCTCAGCTATATAGAATTTCCGCCAAAATGTTAACGTCATAGTAAATGACGTCATCTGGCATCCCGCTACATGCAGCCCTTTTGGACGAACAAGTTGGGCCGGAGCCCAAAAAACGATATTCCACTAGTGGATTACGATATTTATACAATCGCTTTATGCAACTCCCAGATCGCAAATTATGTGATAAACGTAGATTTGAAGTCGTTGTGGCGTAAACAAACCTAAAATAAAGCCTTTCTTTGCATGTATATGAGTTTATTAACTTTTGACACAGAGATCCTACTTTGACTATAGTCTCCTTCAAGAACACATACTTATAAACATTGTGAACAAGTTAATTATAATCAAAATCCACTGGAAACTGTAATGTTAACAAAGTTAAATCTGGACATTTTCAACACATCAAGGGCAGATAACTCTTGACCAATAAGTCCACTTTCAACCACAATCAAACTCCATTGAGAACTTAATGTGATTATATTTACAGCGCTCCAGATAGGCTAGGGGAGTATTTTAAAAAACAAACAAAAAAAAACTTTATTTTTGCATTAAACCCTATGGTATTAATACTCATTGGAATCGTTTCTTTAAGATGATTCTAATGAGTAATTACACTTAAGGTTTCAGTCTGACATAAGTGAGAAATTGTTGGATAAGTTCAGTTTACTCCCTCTTATCTGGAGACCTGTATATATATAGTTTTACAAAGTTTGCTGCTATAGCTCCAAACTATACAGACCATCCTCTCCACTGTAATCTAGGAACAAAATCCAAAGTTTAACTCTTTGCATGGAAGCGGTGGAAACATGTGCCACAGTGATTACCTTTGCAAACAGTTTGGATCCTGATGAAGCGTAAAGCGGCGTCTCATCAGGATCGAAACTGTTTGACACTCTGACCTTGTTTAGAACAGAATTTTGAAAATTCTATTTTTACAACAGTAGCAGACAACAAATGTAGCAGACGAAAAACAATACCCAGCATGCAAAGAGTTAAGTGTATGAGATCATTTCTGAGACTCAAGCATACAGCTAACTCGGTATGAAATAAGGAACAATCTGAATCAAATTGAGAGTTTTGTGAGTTAATTTTGTTTTCTTTGTCTAAAATAGGCACTTTTCCAGTTTGATATTTACAAGGGACATAACTCCATACTTACATAATACGGATCTCTTATTATTAACTCCTTTTTTGGATCATGCTCTCCAAGCATGCATATTTCTGCTGTACCATTCTTAGGCTGCCTGTCCTTCAAGTCTCTGATAAACATAGGAATAAAAATAGAATTTTAGATTATACAAAAATTCTTGTATTAAGCAAGCACTCAATGTTCAAGTTGTGGGCTGACCTCTCAAGACAAGTGACTACTTAATGCAAGATACAAATAGTTAAGAGTAAAGCTTTTTGCTTTATGTTTATGCAATCATGTGTATTAAATAATGCATATATGCCTTCTATAGAGGGTGGTCAGTGTCGACAAGGTGAACTGTAAGTTTGTAATATTTCACCAGTTAAATAAACACAGTATAAGATTATATTCATAAAAACAATGCAATTTCGCATATAGTCTTGATTCTGTCGTTATAGGAAGGGACAATTGAGACTTGGATTACATTTCCGAATAGCTTGAATCTAGATCAGACTCCGCGTAACATGGCGTCTGATCTGAATTACAGCTGTTTGTCATTATAATTCTTCTATCAAAACGTGACCTTAAATGTAACTTTGAGAGCAAAAAAGGAGACGATAATTTTATGCAAACGATATTGCAGCGGTTAAAGTATTAGGCATAAGTGTCCTGTTTAGGAAACTGGGACAAGGGTCGTTGTACGGAGGGCTGGTGTAGAGAGGGAGCGCTGTATATATAAATCTTATACAAACTTTTAAAATTGTCAGAAAAAAAACTAATACAGAATTCTAGTAAATCATAGACACAAAATGTACTGGGAATTTTAGAGACATATTCTTCTTACCTAATATTTTCTTCATCCATACCAAATATGACATCAAACCTTGTGAAATCATCTTTACAAACCTATAGTACACAAAAAGCAACCTAAAAATCTTCAGTAATCAGTATAAAGATATCTATATTCAGCTATCATTCAATAAATACATGTACAGTGCTCCCTCTCTTCAATGTCACCCGTTGGGAAACAGACATTGTGTGTGTTGTTCCGAGGGAGTGGTTATAGGGAAGGAAATTGGCATACAATTGCAAACAGCATGAATCCAGATCAGATGCCGCATAACGTGGCGTCTGATCTGGAGTCAAGCTGTTTGTCACTCTTCATTAAGGTTTTTATGTAAAAATGTAACTTTGAGAAAAACAGCAGACGACCATTTGAAGCAAACGATATTTAAGCTGTAGAACAGTTAGACATGATTGTTCTGTTTAGGGAACTGCGACAATGGTCCTTGTAAGGAGGGAGTTGTTGGGAGGGCCGTTGTAGAGAGGGAGCATTGTACAACAAATCAAATCATATGTAAAATGAGGCCCCTAAACAAAAGACAGAATATCAGTAATTACTACAGATGATTGCTTAATGCAGGACACCGATAAAGAAGAATGTTCTGTTTTACTATTGGCCCTGCATTAACTCTTTCAACACTTAGTAACTCTTTTGGGTTATTAAGTTACCATGTGGATCTGTTTAGTTTCCAAAACATGAACCAGTCTATTTGGAATTCTGGGGAGTTTAATGGAAACTAGTCTAAATTAGCAAACAGTGTAGATCCAGATCATAGGGCTCCTATAGGAGCTCTCTGATCTAGGTCTACACTGTTTGAAAATGTAATGAGTATATATATAATATTTCAAACAGGTCCATGGTGTTGAAAGAGATAAGATTTCACCCTCACTGATGAGAGACACTTTTTTCTTTAAACCATTACCCAATTAATACACCTTTTTAGGCATTTAATTTATTCATCCACTAAAGGAAATAGATCCATTTCATATACATGTAGTTATGAATATGTGCCATAAGAAATAGTTTCTATTGTTGACATGTACAGTAAAACCTCACTATTATGACCACTCAAAAGATGGCTAATTGATTGTATAAATAATAATAGAGAGGAGACAGCTTAAAGCAAGGTGACAGTGAAACAGAAAGCTCCTAAAGGAGCTTTCTGTTTCACTGTCACCTTGCTTTAAGCGGTCACCTACTGTAAACACTCTAATAATTAACATAATTTAGTGGTCGTAATAGAGAGGTTTTATTGTAGTTATGAATATGTGGCATAAGAAATAGTTTGAACTTTCTATTGCTGATAGTAGTTTAAAGCAGGCTGAAAGTAAAGAAGCCGAATGTGCTTTAAGGCACATTTTGCTTTACTCTCAACCTGCTGGTGGTCACCTATCTTCAAAACTAAAAACAAGCTATGAAGTAAAGGGTTAAAGAGCAGTTGCTTGACTATACTAAGTTGGGTTTACTTTGTTTTCTGTTTATAAGAATTAAACTTAAGTCAAATGTAATGCTTTCTGCTTTACTTTCATTTTGCTTTAAGCTTGCACGCATATTAAATACCATCATTTTATATTAATTTGAATAGTTTATATGAAAGACTAAGTAGAATGGTCCTAAGGGATTTCTATGGAGAACATGTGCAGGGCTCAAGATAAGGGCACATAGTACTTAGACCTAGGTCTAAGTACTCTGTGATAAGAGCTAGTAATCTAAATGAACAATCCAACATTTTCTCACTCATTTCAGCACCAATTCCTATAGTGTCACTACTCATTAGAATCGTCTCAACGAGAAGATTCTAATGAATAGTAACACACAGAATAGGGTTAACATAATCCACAATTTGTGAATGATATACCTGTGTATATATACATACCTGTCTGGCTTTATGCTTATAATCAGTTATGTCATGATTTCTCAAAGTCTGCATGGTTCGTTTATCTGGCCCATTACCTACATGCCAAGGTCCAATGGCTCCACTGTCCACATCCCACTGTAAACAAACAACTACAGTAAAACCAATCTATTAGGATCTAGAAAATATTTCTTATGATACAATTCCTATTAATGATTGTATAAAAGGGAACTATTTTCTTCAGTGGAGGAATAAATTATAGGACTAAAAAGGTGTATCTATGGGGGTAATGGGTTGATAGCAAGACATCTATGCAGACAAGCACAGGGTTCCAGATAAGGAGAGAATTTCAAAAACTTAAAAATAAATTCTGCATTAAACCCTATGGTCACATCATGGTGTTACTTAGACTCATTAAAAGAGTAGTAACAGTTACACCATAGGATTTGGTGATGAAATGAGTGAGCTTATGTTGGAATTGTTAAGTTTACTCTTATATGAAAGCCAGTGCAAGCAGCTGTTACCATAAATACTAAAGTAATATTTAAACCTAACTTTAGACACAAATGAATAACAACTTTTATTCATTCATGCTTTAGAACTTCAAGGATGTACCTTATGAACTTTTATTTGATACACACTTGCAGAATTTTATACCTTAGAAGACGCTGTTCATGTTTACAGCTATCTGCTTTACTTTCATCTTCTTTTAACCCACTACCACATACCCTGTTTGTAGTTTTGAAGACAAGTGACCACTTAAAGCAGGTTTAAAGTAAGCAGAATGTGTCATTAGGCTTTCAGCCTGTTTAAAAAGCTGCCATCTGCTAGGCTATGGAAAATGATTCTTATGATACATTATTGGATGACTGTATAAACTGGAAATGTTTTCTTCAGTGCAGGAAAAAATTAAATGGGCTAAAAGAGGCTTCTATGGGGTAAAGGGTTAAGCCATTACCCCATAAATATGCCTTTTTACGCATTTAATTCATTCCTCAACTGAGGAATATAGTTCAATTTTATACAGTCATGAATATGTGGCATTAGAAATATTTTCTATATTCTAGCAGATGGTAGCTTGAAACAGGCTGAAAGTAAAGCAGAATGTGCCTTAAGGCACATTCTGCTTTACTTTCAACCTGCTTTAAGTAGTCCCCTATCTTCAAAACTAGAAACAGTTTATGGGGTATGGGTTAAGCTGCACATGCAGTATGTATCAACACTGTCAATAAATTATCATTTGTAGTGTTATGTGGATGAATATGTTGAGATGTTTTAATCCTATACTTCATTGCTTGATTCTAGTATTGAAAATAGCTGATCACTTAAAGCAGGTTGATAGTAAAGCAGATTACTATAATCTGCTTTTAGGCACATTCTGCTTTACTTTCAGCATGCTTTCAGCTACATGTACCATGGCATCTGCTAGAATGTAGTTTTAAAGAAAGACCATCACTTAAAGCAGGTTGAAAGTAAAACAGAATGCGCCTTTAGTTTCAGCCTGCTTTAAGCTATTATCTGCTAGGATAAAGAAAATATTTCTTATGATACATACTCATGACTGTATATTGTGGAACTACTTTCTTCAGTGGAGAAATAAATTAAATATGCTCAAAGGCGCTCCTATGGAGGAAAGAGTTAACCGCAGTGGAAATGGTTTCCTTTGAAAACCTTTGTTTCTCTCCCTCATGAGAAAAATAGATGGATAATTACCTCATCTCTGGTTCCCTTTTCCTTTAACATGTTCAAGAAAACAGCTTCTGCCATTGGAGAACGACATATGTTACCTAAAACAGTAAACAAATACCACATAACTAGTACAGTAAAACCTCTGCATTCAGAGTCGAGGTATTGGGCCACCAAATAGACCGGAAGTGCTTCATGGTGTAGTCGAAAGAAGTCCGGCAAAGAAATAGTGCCAAACTTTTTGCCTTAGAATTTTTGTCAAGAAATAGGTACTGTTTTGAGCCTTTTATGTAATACATGGATGCTAGAGAATAGATACAAAGACTTTCTGTCATGATAGATGGGTTTTTAAAGAAATTATGTTAGCTGAAGTGACATGTCCCTGTTTTAGCAGGTGCCTACTTTCAAAATGTAGCAAAACACCAGTCATGTCACTGAAGCCAAGAGATTTTTCTTATATGCCACATGACTCCCTGTTTTCTCTGCATTTTTCACTTGTGCAAGGGTTTATCTTTGTGGGAAATATAGGGTAGCACCCGTGGTTGGAAATGACACATTTTATATAAGTTATATTGGAGAGCCGTTTTGGTGACCCATGCCCTCGACCACTAAACCCATGGCTTATTTAATATATAAATTGCATAAAGGACAGGTGACAGCTTAAAGCAAGGTGACAGTAAAACAGAAAGCTCCTTAAGGCTTAAGGTAGCTGTTTACGATCGATACTACAAGCGGATTTTTCTAATTAATTGTCGTGATTGATGATTTTCCCCCCAATTTTATAGCTGACGGATGAAAATGGTACACATCCCATCAGAATATGCCAATTTACAAAAAATATTTTAATTTTTTACGATTTTATAAGAACATTTAAAAAAAATATTCAAACAACGATATCAAAGCCATCTTTATATGTAACATGATTAAAATTACCCAAAATACTCTTTATACTCATATCTAGGGATCCTTGTCTCAGATTTTTAAAATACCGCTTCAAACCTTTGTTATGTAATATCAAAGTTTTTTTACGGTTTAAAGTCGACCACTATTACATAACGCTTTATAACGGACCACTGGAGTAATTTATACAATTTCTGAGACACGGTTCCCTCGAGGAGATAATACCCTTTCATCTGCTTAATCAAACCGCACGAAAATCGAACCCCAACTGCGAAAGTTAGGGGAGTTCAAAAATACCGCTTGCTTCAAATTATGTAATGCCGGAAACTCAAATTAACTGACTGATGTGTCAATTAGGCTCTCGTGACTGCCCGGTATACTAAGACCTTCTTGTTCAACAAATAACATGACCCAGCTTAACATCAACCATTTCGTTAAACTCCGCCCCAAATTAACAAAGCCAATCATATAAAAATAACGATTTTAATACGGTAAAAGTCGTAAATCACCTGACAGCTTCGGAATAAACCACCTATCTAGTCACGTAATCTTCACAATTGAGGCACCCAGCGGGGATTCTGATGCGTGATTTACCGGTAAAATGACCGAGGAAGCAAGAGAGAATTTGGTAACTTGTAGAAAATTATATACCTTTATCTATCAGGATTTGTAAAAAAGTATAAAACGACTATTTATTTCGTAAAACGCTACCTTAAGGAGCTTTCTGTTTTATTGGCACCTTGTTTTAAGGATTTCAGGACGTTTCGCTACCTGGATTTTTGCTACCCTAGCATGTTCTCTACCTTGTGGCTTTCGCGGCTGGTCTTTTCGCTAACTAGACTTTTTCGCTACCTAGTTTTATTTTTCACCCCTCCTATTTACCTAACATAAAGAAATGGAAGAGGTTTTATTGACTAATCTGGATTTATACTAATGGACAGAAATAAAAACAAATTTTGACGAAATATTTGCAGTCTCTACGCGTTCACATCAGACATTTTTATTCCTTTAAATCTGGATTCAAATCAATGAAATCACCATACAACGAGTTAAGTTTATAATCTTGATACCGACAGAAATAATTACAATTTTGACGAAATATTTGCGCAGACGCCACACGTCCCCATCAGAGATTTTTATTTACTAATCTGGATCCAAACCAAAGCTAGCTGAATATAAGAGGTTTTTATTTACGGAACAATGGGGTTATTTATCAATCTGGACCCCAACTTAGATGGACATAAATAGAAGAGATTTTTATATACTAATCTTGATCCAAACTTACCATGAGTCCATGACATATTATAATAATTATAATTTTGACGAAATATTTGTGCAGACGTCACGCATCAACATGAGAAATCTATATTTATCAATTTGGCTCCAAACCAATGGAATCTCCATCAAAAGAATTTTATTTTATTCACTCTTCTCAATGTGGAAAATGATTTACTGATTGGATTTTTGCGGAAGCTGTTATGTATCACACAAAAAATTAAAAATTCAGAATTGCCTTTCAAAATTGACAACTGCTAATTTCATTTTCAACAGCAACTTTCAGATCATTAAACTTTTTAATTTAATCATTTTAAATGTCGTACTTTACGCTGAATTTAAGTACTAATGGTAAATAAACTACGATAAGTCATTAACAAAAAAAAATTTTAGTTCCTTAAAAAAAAAATTGGAGGAAGCGAAAATATACGGGTAGCGAAAAGTCCAGGCTAAAAACACCCTGGGTAGCGAACTGACAGGCGCGAATGCAACAGGGTAGCGAAACGTCCAGTATTACCGTTTTCATAACCAGTAACCTGTTGCTGATACCTAATAATTCATACAATTTAGTGGTCGTAATAAGAGACATTTTACTGCACATGTGTAATGGGAACAGTTTGTCTGTCAACTCTTACATTTAACCTTTGAGTGGCTGCTTGCAGTGCGGGAGGTTGTGGGTTCAATCCCCGGCCGGGTCAAACCAAAGACTTTAAGGTTTTAGACGGGTAACGCTTATCGAAACGAATCCGCAAAAACTTATAATACACCATCTCATTCAGTATCCAATTCTACATCATTTTCCAGAGTTAAAAGAATTTTCACCTCATATAACTGAAATTATGGATATTTTTGTCTTGTTACCCTACTTTTCAAAAAACGTCCTGAAATGACTACCCCTCTTTTTTCTTTCCGAGGATAAAAAATTACAAATATTAATAAAAAGATCAAAATTTATTCATGCATTTATACCTAAGACATTTTTGTATACAAATACAAACAGAACAATTAAATATTTTGCATAATACATTAAAAAAAATCTCTTATATTTCGGAAAAAATAATTTATGAGTCAATTTTTTCTCAAAAATCATTTTTTACGTTATAGCAAAACTGAGATGTTTACAAAAATTAGGCAGGGGCATTCATACTGACTACATTTAAAATTATCTACCATGTCTATAGAACAAAATAAAAAACAAGAGGGCCATGGCCCTTAATTCGCTCACCTGAGGTCATTGTGCCTTAGCTTTATAGGCAAGACAACATTTTAATATAGCTGTAAATGGAATTATCTTCCAGACAAAAAAAAACATGACAAATTGGAATAACTTAAAAAAATATTGTTGGCAGAGTTATGGCCCTTATCCATGACACTTCTTCTTATCAAGCTACATGTATTTCCATATGATTATTTATTGCGCACTCTGCTTTACTTTCAACCTGCTTTAAGTTATCATCTACTAAGATATAGATACTATTTCTTATATCTTACATGTTTATGACTGTATAAAGTGGAATTATTTTCTTTAGAGGAGGAATAAATTAAAGGCGTAAAAAGGCATATGTATGGGGTAATGGGTTAACATCAGTAGAACTGGAGTTATCTCAAAGACAAGAAAATATGACACTGGCAAATATCTCAAAAATGACATTGACCTTTGTAGGACATGACCCAAGTTATAAAGTTTCTAACTTTAACAAAGTTATGGCTAAGATTAAAGTTGTGGACTGACAGACAAACAAATGGACAAACAGACAAAAAAGCAGACAGACAAAAACAATATGCCCCCAACTGCAGGGCATAAAAATTTAGCAGACACCACCATATGCAACCTCATCAGCTGACCAGCTGACCTGAGTTCAGTTATGTAACTCTGCCAGTAGGAAATTTGGCTCTAGGGTCTAACTCTTATAATGCTGAATTGCTGTCTGCTATACATATTTTGAATGTGAATTATGACCTAGATATTTAACCGACCAGAACAATTTGAACAAACTAGGTAAAGGACATTTAGAAGTGTCACCATGCCAAATATCAAAGCTCTGGCCATATCAGTTTCAGTGGAGAAGACGTTTGAAATTGTCACTATATAACTCTATGTAAAACTGTGACCCCCGGGGCGGGGCCAATTTTGACCCCAGGGGCATAATTTGAACAAACTTGATAGAGGACCTGTAGATAATGTTATGTGCCAAATATCTAAGCTCTGGCCCTTGTAGTTTCAGACAAGAAGATTTTTTAAGATTTGCTTATTTTTTCACTTTGGTTGCCATAGCAACCAGAGTTCTATATTGTTTTCAATTCTTTGAACAAATTTGAAAGAGCTTGACTCAAGGAACATTCCTGTAAAGTTTGGTTGAAATCTGTTCAGCCGTTTAGGAGAAGATGTCATTTGAAGCAATTGTTAACGACGACGGACGACGACGGACACAGGGCCATCCCAATAGCTCACCTTGAGCCTTTGGCTCAGGTGAGCTAATAAATTAGGAGGGTTGACCTCATGTAACTTAAGAAAAATGAAATTGTGTTTGAGAGGGGTCAACATTTGTGGGAAAGTAAAATCAAGGAAAATTGAAGTTTTTTGATAAAACATGCACTTTCATTTGCAAATAGTTGTGGAATTCACAAAAATGTCAATTTAATAGCTACTGTCTGTTTTACAAATTATTGTCTGCAAAATAAACAATATTCTCCAGCAAGAAATGTGAAAAATATAGTCAATCTTGAAAAATATAGTCAATCTTGTATAAAGCAACCACCTTGCGAATCAGTCAGCATACCTCTTCATTATGACACTAGACCAATTAACTCAGGGTAGAAATAGTGAAGAAAACTCCTACTGAAGCATTCTGAATTAGTTTTATCCTGCATTAAACAGACAGCTCAATACCAGACAAAATATGGGTATTCACTAGAATGATCGCTTAATACAACATTGACTGTAAAAGTTGACAATGATTACCAAGTTTCATAATAAACGGCTGGTATGTTGCAACCCAATAATTGCAAGAGATATTTAACCCTTTAATCCATAGCTTATTTTTTTAAGTATTGAAGAGACATGGTTGCATAAAACAGGCTGAAATTAAAGCAGGATTCATTCTGCTTTACTTCCAGTCTGCTTAAACTATGTACAGTCTGCTTAGATAAAGGATTTTTATTTAATAGGCGGTATGTTCCTCTACCTTTGTTGTGGTTCTAGGGCATATTTGTCATAGGGAATGTTTTCAGTTTATTAGACCGAGATGATCCCCTCTGCTACAGTGGAGAAAACGTTATTCTTTCCTGTTTACACGCTAACGTAAAACACTAAAATGCAGATGAGGACAATTTTTTGACAATTCTGAATTTTCATTGTTATCTGAGTGGCAAACAGTTAGGAGCCTGATCAGACGCCGTGTTTACCCGGCGTCTGATCAGGCTCCAAACTGTTTGCACTGGAAATAGTACTTTTAGCGTAAAAGCGTTTACTGGGAAAGAACAGCGTTTTCTCCACTGTAAGAGCTAAAAAGGAAGGCGGTTTGGTGGTTTTAATCCAAACAGGCTGCTTTGGAACAAATGAGATAAGCCGAAATCATCTTCCTGTAATCATTATCATGTCATCTCATCATGCATCCCTCATCATTTATGGGCGCTTGTCTCGCAGATCCTGGCAAATCTAGCTCTTCGTTGGCAGACAAAACAATTTTACCACCCGCACAATAGTTATGATCCACTAAAACATGTTTTTCTTTTATTTGCGCACCGGCCACACGTCGATTTGCAAACTTTTCCACTCAGGGCTCGATTTCTCACAGGGCCCGACACGATTGCTTTTTGAGAAAAAAACTGTCAGAAGTATATCGATTTTTTTTCTCTAAAAATAGCAATCGTGTCGGGCCTGTGTGCGCAGTCAAGCATTACCCAGCTAAGACCTTAAAATTGGTACAGTACGTCACTGGTGCTGCTCATAAGTGCCCCTTCTCATAATCATCAATCTTGATGGAGAGAAGTAGTAATTAGAAAAAAATCTTATTTCCTACAGTATTATGGCCTAAATTAGTAAATATGGGGTCGGTTTGGAAATTGGGCGAGTTGACCAGTTACCTTCTGTTAGAAAATCTATTTTACCTAAGCATATAAAGAACACAGACTTCTTCTTGGACGCCATTGACCATCAAACGCAGGATACCCTCAAATAAACGATTGCTAAGAGTACGATGAGATTCAGAAAGTCCTCCAGCACACGTCCTTAAAAATGTTGGTGTGCAATTTAACACCGCTTGGAAGTATCACGTGACTGCATGAGTTTTTTTACCAAATAGCTCACGTGCAATGTCATGTGATAAGTTGTTGTCAAAATGGCGAGCAAAAATACCTCCGAGTTCAGACCAAAACATGTTTTTGCGTATGTCTTGTTCCATTTATTTTGTCTGACACAATTGAGCGCAGTTACGGATGGCAAACGACCACCGAATATTTTGTTTATATTGACTGATGATCAAGATGTGGCTCTAGGTGGACAGGTATTGTATTTTGTTTGTATTGGGTATGTTTCGTCCTAAACTCGTTTCAACCCCATGTTGTTTCATCTTGAATATATAGCCGTTTTAATTGCATAAACTTGTTAAGTAAGATATGTTGATCATCATGTATAAATGGCCGACTTGTGACTCAATGATCGGGGAGGTAAATGTAAAAGTTGGCAGAATATGACAGAAGACTTTATAAACCCATTCTGTTTTCCAGTGCTATGTCATACCCTCTTTGTTTTCACCTAGCGAGCACGCGCACTTGGCGACAACAAACCCGAAATCTACATAAGTTTGTTCAGCATTCTGTGTTTAATCTCATTCTTTTTTACGCATTATTATCTGAATAGGTCCTATGAATACTACAAAGGTCAGAGTTTGACATAAGTTGCAAAAGCGCGATTTTACCGAAAATAAGAATTAAATTTTTCTCCGAGTAAGACTGACGTCATCCAAATAGAGGACCGAGAGTATACGTATGACATTAAATACCCGGATGACTGGAAAAGAGAATACCTTAACTTTATGACCTTGCTGTACGAAGGAGGTAGAGTGACTTACATCTGGTTGAATACCGGAACTTTGCTCCTCCGGCCTTTTGCCCCTTCGTCAAAAATCGCAACACAGAACTTTTCCCCTTCCAACACGGACTTTTGCCCCTTCCAACACGGACTTTTGCCCCTTTCAGTTTTTTGAAAGGACGGACTTTTGCCCCTTCCCTATTTTTGCACGGACAGAATAAATTTTTCTTTTCATCTCGTCATTAGCAAAGTAATTAGCAAACAACTTTATTACCAATCATTATTATCAATCAACTTTAACTGAAATCGAATCACTGCAGCAGTCGCTGCTTTGATGTTTAATACATATATAGGTATTGATTGCTAATTAAAGAGTGATAACAACCTTAAAATGTGAACTGTTTGCAATAAAAAGGATTAAAATGTTTAAGTTGTGTGACTGTCGGTGAAATTGTCCTTTTGTCTTTTACAATAGAGGCTCTCGGGTACACCAATAAAGCGTGAATGGAAAATTATGTTTGCATAACTTTCACGCGAGAATAAAGCCTAATAGCGATAATGATGATTACATAAGTTGTACGTTCACCTCAACACAAAATCAGGAAAGGATTACTGAAATCTTAATTCAAATGTAAGAAATTGGAAATTTAAAAGACATTAATATTAAATAAATCAACATTTCGATATGGAAGGGGCAATATTTGACATTTCGATACAGAAGGGGCAAAATTCCGCTATGGAAGGGGCAAAATTCCGTGTATGAAATAACGGGAAGGGGCAAAAGTCCGTGTATGTAAAATCAGGAAGGGGCAAAGTTCCGTGTTGCTGTTTTTGAGGAAGGGGCAAAAGGTCGGAGGGGCAAAAGGCCGTTTACCATCTGGTTACATATATTTATTTCTATGACAGGAAGTCACAGGATTTTATTCAGCTTCAAATTATAGTATAAGTCCACTGCTTGACCCGTTGAACCGTTCTCTTATAATGGGTTTTTTATCCATGTGTCAGGGCTGCCATTTCTCCGGATTTTTCCTAAGTACTCAGATTTTTATCCAAGCAGATTGTAGCTACAACAGGCTGAAAGTGAAGCAGAATTCTACTTTACTTCCAAACTGTTTGAAGCAGTCATGTGTCTTCAAAACAAGAAACAGGCTATGGGGTAAAGGTACGATCAGTAAAATTGCGTCTGAAAAATTGAAAACTTGAATTCTTAGGCTTTTTATGGTCCACTTATGGCAGCCCTGATGTGTTTAAAACAGGCGATTGCTTAAAGAATGAGGTTCGGATGAAAAATGTTGCCCATATGTCCAGACCCACCCAAGACTGCAAGAATCCACAAGCATCACAAAAACAATTGATAGGGCACCGTGTTTGCGATCTGCTTACATGCTTACATGCTTAATACGACTTCGCAAAAAGTGGTTCTGGTTTTGGTGAAATGATTTCGAATAACATTTTTTTCCAATATAACTCAAAATGTTTATTTTATGTAGCGAGTGTGTTATTCATCGACCTTTCATATGCGATATTTGTTACCAAATGATGACGTTAAGGTTCTGATGTAATGGGAATTCACAACGCTGCATTTTCATCCCTAAATAACTGGTATTTGGTTAAAAAACACATTTGTTTGGTTACTTTAAGTTTAAGTGTTATTTTCATATTATTATTTTATATATTCCTTCAATGTACCAGTAGCTACCAGTTGCATTTAAATTTGAATTCTTTATGATCATGTTCAGCTAAGAGTTCAGAAGATACGGAAACATATGGACAAGTATGTGTCAAAATTATTCATTCATTAATTATAGATAAAAAACTTTTCCTATTTCAGACACCAATGGTAAAGACAAAGAAACTAATTGGAGATAAAGGAATGGTATTTTCTAACATGGTAAGAGAGACATCATGTTACTCTAAGTTAGACTTTTTCTGGCTGAAGTTGCTGTTTTTAATGCCTTTAATTTATTGCTCCACTGAAGAAAATATTTCAACCTACTACAGTCATGAATATGTACTATAAAAGAGGTTTTCTATATCCAAACTGATTGTAGCTTAAAGAAAAAGGCATTTATACTTTCAACCTGTTTTAGTGGCCACCTATCTTCAAGGCTAGAAACAGTTGATTTGGTAAAGCTTAGAGTTTCTTGTAATTATTCTAAAAAAAAAAAAAAAGTATTTCAAATAAGGACAAAACTATTCAAAGTCATTTGACTCTTTCAGTCGTATTTGTAACTTAACCAATTACCTCATAAATATGCCCTTTTACAGATTTAATGTATTCCTATGTAGCAGAAACTAATTCAAATTGAGACAGTCATGAATATCTATCATAATAAACATTTTCTTTATTCTAGCAGATGATAGCTTTAGCAGGTTGAAAGTAAAGCAGAATGCATCTTTATAAGGTGCATTCTGCTTGAATTACTTTCAACCTGCTTTAAGATGTCACATATCTTCAGGTTATAGGGTATTGGGTTAACTAGCCTTTCTGGGTTTTATGATATTTTAAATTTAATACCTGTATGTATAATGCTAAAATTTAAACTACTTTCACATTAAAATGTTTGGCTGACTTAACCCTTTACCCCATAGAAGCGACTTTTAGCGCATATGAATGATTCCTCCGCTGAAGAAAGTAGTTCCAATATAATCAGTCATGAATATATAATATAGGCAATATTTTCTCTATTCTAGCACATGGAAGCTTAAAGCAGGCTGAAAGTAAAGCAGAATGCGCCTTGGGCGCATTCTGCTTTACTTTCAACCTGGTTTAAGTAATCACCTATCTTCAATACAAGAAATAGGCTATCAGGTAAAGGGTTAAATAGCACTCATATTTCAATTTAACTTGAACTCTTTATTAACACAGAAGATTGAATTATATAGAGAAATCCTCAAACTTCTTATTCTCATATATTTTAGCCTCTATTGATGTCTAGAGCTATGATATTTGTAGTTTATGAACATTTTGAGGTCTTGCTGTTGCATATCTAGGTAACAGGAGCTAAAAATAGTCTTTTCAGGATAAAGCGAATTAATTTTTTCCTCACTACAACAACTCCCTTAGAACAACACACATAAGATTTGTATCCCATTGGCTGCTGTTGTAGATAGGAAGCACTATAAGTTTCAACATGGTATGCAAAAGCAATGATATGTTCCATCTACAAATCAATAGGAAAAGGCTGGTTAAAAACTTCTATTGAGAAAAAGTGTAAACTTTCAGTTATGATCTCAATGTATGCTTATTGAAGAGTTATTTAACCCATTACCCCATAAATACGCCTTTTGACGCCTTTAATTAATTGCTCCAATGTTGGATAAGTTACAATTTATACAGTCATGAAAATATATTTTAAAGAAAATTTTCTGTATCCTAGCAGATGGTAGCTTAAAGCAGGCTGAAAGTAAAGCAGAATGCGCCTTAAGGCGCATTCTGCTTTACTTTCAACCTGCTTTAAGTGGTCACCTATTTCCAATACTAGAAACAGGCTAATGGGGTTATGGGTTAACAGTGTATGATGTTTCTAATACAGTTTACAACAAGCCCTCTATGCTGCCCAAGTAGATCGAGTATCTTCACCGGGAGATATGTTCATAATCACAAGGCCATCAATAACTCCGTGACGGGCAACTGCAGCAGTCCAGCTTGGCAAGCCACACAAGAAGCCAGTGCTTTCCCAACAGTCATCAAATCGCTTGAGTACTCCACTTTCTTTGCAGGGAAATACTTAAATCAGGTAAGTTGTTTTGTTAACTCTTTCAACACTTAGTAACTCTTGTAGGTTATAACTTCCCTTGTGGATAGTTTTAGTTACCAAACATGAACCAGTCTACTTATGGATACCATCTTGGTAAATACAGAAAATATTGTGGTAACTTTTTCAACACTAAGTAACTGTTTAAGGTTATAATGTTTCCATGTGGATAGTTTTAGTTACCAAAACATGAACCATGCAGTCTACTTGGATTTATTGGTAGTTTAATAAAAACTTAAGCTTAAATAAGTAAACAGCCTAGACCCAGATCAGAGGGCTCCTATAGGAGCCCTCTGATCTGGATCTACACTGTTTGCAAATGTAATGAGTATATTTTGAACAGATCCTGATGATGATGTTGAAAGAGTTAAGCCTTTTTGTTTTTGCTGGCAAGAGTTTTCATCTGCTGTGACTCTCAGTTTATTCAGTGGAGATGTGTAATATCTATCTAGAGCTTTAGACCAGCAATTTCACATCTTCAACCAATGATACATGGATAATGTCTTTAAGACAAGTGACTGTTTAAAGCTAGGTGACAAATAAACAGAAAGCTCTTTTAGGAGCTTTCTGTTTTACTGTCACCTTGATTTAATCTGTCACCTGTCTTTTATACCATCAATTAGCCTTTGTTTAAGTGGATGTAATAGAGAGGTTTCCTACAAATGAAGTATAACATTTTGGTTGGTCTCACTCTACACTGTTTGTAAGAGTCTTCAGTGCCGTTCCTAGCATCTACGTGTTAATATTGTTTCAGTACGGCTTTCCAGAAACTGGAGGAGTGGAGCATGTACCACCTGGCTGGGACTCTTGGAATGGTCTGGTGAGAAATTGTTGTATAGCACAGTAATAAAAAATAATGAATAAATAATATCTTCATTTCTCACATAACTACCCCTGTTTTCCATAGCGAACAACGATTACAAATATTCTTCTCTCCAACATGTGTGAGATCACATGATGACGTCACTATAACGTCACTATTTATAACGGTGTTTTGACGTCACCGGGGTGCCAAAAAATGCCTATTGCTTTGAAAAATAACTTAAAATCGTTGGTTTTGTGAGAAAAAGAATCTGTCACTCGTCAATGTTTAAGTCAAGTTGATCTCAAACTTGTCTAGAATAGAAAAGTTATTAAGCTTGCCAAGGCTTGCTTAATAATATTTCAATTTTAGACTCATTTGAGATCAGCTTGTCTTAAATATCGACTCATGACAGATCCTATATGTACAGCACAGTAATAACCCATTCACTGCCTTGCTCACAGTATAATATGCGTCTTTGCAAACAGTTTGGATTCTGTTTGACATTTATGATGGCATTACTTTGGATAAGTTACCTTAACTCATTTTCCCCTGAAACTTCCAATGGAAAATTCCAATTTGCAATAAAGGATGGTCCATTTTAGACTATTTAGGGTTGTTTTTTGTAATAAATTGAAAAATGACAAACAGTGAAGTCCCTGATCAGAGGGCTCCTGCAGGAGCTCTCTGATCAGGGACTTCACTGTTTGCATAGGACAAGTGTACTCTTCACAGGTACACATTTGGTAAACGACGCAAATATGCGTCACTAGGGCTCAATGAGTTAAATTTAAATTTGAGAAATAAAAGCAGACAACAATTGTTTAAAGCAGATGACATCACGGCAATGAATGGGGTGTAGAAGCTAAATGTTTTAAACATTTCAAGTTGCTATATTAAAAACGAAATTGAATTTAAAATTAAGATATAGAGTCAAAATGATTTTTAGCTCAACTTTGTCATCAGCATCTGTGTCAGCGATGGTTAAGTTTTTTGATTAAAATTTTGGAAGATAGCATTTCTCAATAACTATCAAAGGTATCCATTGGAAACTTGGAATATGTTCAATATCAAAAGGGTAACTCATTACAATTCAATATTGAAAGGGTAGCTCATAACTACAAATCAGGTAACCCTGATATTTGTTATTCAAGAGTTGTTGTCCCCGTTTTGACTTAAAATTCACTTTAAATGGAATTTCTCATTGACTGTCAAATATATTACCATCAAACTTTGGATACTAGTTCGCTATCAAAAGAGTAATTCATTGCAACAAGGCAGCTTACCCTATGATTGTTTTTGCTGATTAAGTACCCTTGATCAACTTAGAATGTACTTTTAATGGAATGAAGATGTAGGTATTAATTTTTTTAAATTAGAAATATTAAAAACTTGCATGGTGTTATTTCCTCTTATATGAACATGGTAGACAAATGTAATGTATGAGTTGTTGTTGCTAACAAACATTTTAGGATAAAAAAAAGCATCAAATGCTCATACTTATTCTTTAAATTTGGCATATGTAGCCATCCCACATATGAGTAAGTTGAGCATCCAGCATCCATTTGGGGTGCTCTTGTTTGGAGGTAAAGTTGTGAACCCATTACCCCATAGCTTGTTTCTAGTTTTAGAGAAAGATCATCACTAAAAGCAGGTTGAAGGTAAAGCAGAATGAGCCTTTAGGCGCATTCTGCTTTACATTCAGCCTGCTTTAAGCTATTATCTGCTAGGATATAGAAAATATTTCTTATAATGATACTTATTCATGGCTGCATAAAAGGGAACACTTTTCTTCAGTTGAGGAATAAATTATAGACGTAAAAAGGTGTAATATTGGGTAATGGGTTGAAGGTGTTGTATGGTGGTTATTTAACTCATTATCCCCTGAAACTTCCAATGGACAATTCCAGTTTGCAATAAAGGTAGGTCCATTTTAGACTATTTAGGGTTGTTTCCTGTAATAAATTGCAAAATGACAAACAGTGAAGTCCCTGATCAGAGGGCTCCTACAGGAGCCCTCTGATCAGGGACTTCACTGTTTGCATAGGACAAGTGTACTCTTCACAGGTACACATTTGGTAAGGACGCATATATGCGTCGCTAGGGCTCAATGAGTTAAAGGAAAGGGTTAGCAGGGCTTCAGATAATAGGGAGCTAATTGAACAATTCCAGCATTGTCACACTATTTCAGCACTAAATCCTATGTTGTGACTACTCATTAGAATCGACTCTAAGAGACGATTCTAATGAGTAGTGACACCATGGGGTTTAATTCAAAAATAAAGTTTTTAGTTTTTGAAATACCCCCCTTATCTGGATCCCAGGAGGTTATATAAAGGAAAGGGTTAGTATGTAGAATTGTTTACTTTAGGTTGGGAATTCTGTGTACTATAACTACAGTCTGTCAGTGAACGGTAAGAGAGAGAAACATGGTGACGTGTATGCACAGGACTATCTCACTGACATCATTGTGAGTATACAAACACTTTACTTTTTCTGCTGAATGTGAACTCTTTCAACACCAGGGACCTGTTTAACTCTTTCCTCCCTGAAACTTAAAATTGACAACCCCAGTTTCCATTTGAGTATAGTCCATTTGTCAATAATTTTCATTATGAAAAACAGTGAAGACCCAAGTGAGAGGGCTCCATAAGGAACCCTCTGATCTGGGTATTCACTGTTTGCATAGGATAAGTGCACTTTTCACATGTATACTGTTTGAAAAGGACGAGTCTATGGTTCAAAGGGTTAAAATATATACTATTATATTAACAAACAGTGTAGACCCAGATCAGTGGACTCCTATATGTGCCCTCTGATCGGTGTCTACACTGTTTGCTAATTTAGAGGAGTGTTTATTAAACTACCTAGAATTCCAAGTAGACTGGTCCTTGTTTTGGTAACTAAAATGACCCACAAGATTTATATAGTGTTAAAAGAGTGAAGTTGTGTTTTTATTTCTGTGGGATTTTTCAGCTTTAACCCATTAACTCATAGGCGATATACAATTATCAATGCTTATGGATTAAAGTGTGTCAAGATGAGTCAGTATGAGATATTGCACAATGCATCAATATAAGTCAGTATGGCTAAATGGGTTAAGTTTCCGAACACATCTAGACAATCCCAAATTATGTTGATAGTGTACCTGGAGTTTTCGTCCACACTGAGGACTTACTTCATTAGCAGACTGAGCTGTCACTGGTTAACATCTTTGAGCAGTTACCTAACTTTGAACACCTAATATTTAACATAATTTAGTGGTTGTAATAGAGAGGTTTTACTGTAGATGTATAGGTCTAACGGTTCTAACAAGACAGTTGATGCCTAAAAATAATACTTATGTAAATACAGTAAAACTACTCCATAAGGACCACTAAAAGGAAGGCTAATTCATTGTATAAAAGACAGATGATAGCTTAATTTTTAACCCATTGACTCATCAGCGATAAACAATTATCAATGCTTATCTCAATACAAGCTAGTGGATTAAAGTGTGTCAAAATGAGTCAGTATAAGGCTATTGTGCAATGAGTCAGTATGGCTTAATGGGTTTAAGCAAGGTGACAATAAAACAGAAAGCTCCTTACGGAGCTTTCTGTTTTACTGTCACCTTGCTTTAAGCAGTCACCTGAGGTAAACACCAAATAATTAACATAACATAGTGGTCGTAATAGAGAGGTTTTACTGTACAATCTTTTCATACAGCACAAAAAAGCCCGACATTTTCTTGATGATCGTCACAAATGGAGTTCACCGTTTTTCATGATGCTGTCAACTCCAGCTTGCCATGGCCCTTTCACCCCTGCCCCACAATTCAACAACAATTTTACTAATGAGACAGCACCCCGGAATGGAAGCTACAACAAAAAAGCAATGGTGAGATATAAAAGTTTATTTCATGCTCTCCGGCGGTTTACTTGGAAATAATAGTAGATTATCACTTGATAATCTCACTTTATTATATGCCTTCTTATGATATCAAGCGTTTATTCTTTGTGGCATACAATAATTCTTGTTCTGCTTCAAATAACTAACTTTTCTTGATATAAAATGATTTAAACAACTTTTTTAGTCGCTTTGATGTGTATCCAAGGCATATAATAAACACATCATCAGTTGGCTGTGCTACAGAGTGTTGTATTTAGTTCTCAATGTTTTTGGCGCAAACAACCAATAAGACTCGCGCCAAGGCGCTCGTCAGATTGGCTTTTTCCGTCAAAAAATTTCTCAAGCTAAATATATAACCCTGTATCGCACTGTCAACTGGTAATGTACATGTATCAAACAGTGATATTATGGTCATGTGATTAACCAACTGTTGCTACTATTATGAGTTTTTCCCATAGGCAGCTCCCCACAATCTAAGTCAATTTGTGTTATCATGTAATTCCGACAGGCTGATTTGTCGAGAAGAAAACAAATCTTTGATTGGGAAGTAATGAACCTCTACTAAGACTGTTCAATTTATGCTCCTAGGATCAAAATTGGCCTAGCTTATAAAATGATATTTCAATCAAGAGTGAGTTTGATGATTCATATTGTGTCAGGTTTCGTAAGTATTTGCATATTGCACTGCAAAACATTCATTAAGAGTTGCATTTTGCAACATATTTCCAAATTACAAACTGTTCAGAACCTGATAAGATCCTTCAGGACTCATCTGACCTAGGTCTACTCTGTTTGCATAGAACACAAGTGCTCTTCACAGTTACAGTTTTGTAAAGGGCTTGGGGCCCGTCTTACGAAATGTCGTACATAAAACTTTAAAATACATCTAATTTCTGATTTCTCCATCTAATCCTGTCTAGTGACATCTCGTTGGAATCGTCTTTTCAAGACGATTCCAAAGAGATGTCACAAGACAGGATAAGATGGAGAAATAAATAATAATTGAGAATTTTAGATTCTGACTTACTACCGTTTTTGTCGTACAATGTTTCATAAGTCCGGCCCCATAATAGTAGACACTTGGGTTGAATGTATTATGAGGCATTACATGATTAACTCTCGCCATGAAGCCTATATTTACATGTATTGCCAATTTATTTTCAGGACAAGCACTGGCTTCTGCGACAGACAATTGTTCCCATGCCAAGTGATACTGTTGCTGATTCTGATAAGATATTTAGGAACAGGTAATATTACAGGGCTGCCATTTCTTCGGATTTTTCCATAATATTCGGATTTTTATTCCAATGGATGGAATCTTTAAGCAGGCTGAAAGAAAAGCAGAATGCGCCTTAAGGCACATTCTGCTTTACTTTCAACCTGCTTTGAGCATTACGTGTCTTAAAAACTAGAAACAGACTATGGGTAAAAGGTATAATTCGGAAGATCGCGCATGAAAAATTGAAGAATTTGAAATCTTAGGATTTTTTGTATCAACTTATGGCAGCTCTGATACTATGACTAGTGTCTACACCAGGGTACTGACTTGGCACCCGTATTGATCAATTGAACGTCATTTAGCTACATGTAGTTCGTCATTTGCCTGCTGAAAATCTTCACATGCTGAACAAGATATCTGGTTTTAACTCATTTCTCCATAAATACACCTTTAGACACATTAAACTCTTTCAACACTAAGTAACTCTTGTGGGTTATTACGATCCCTTGTGGATCATTTTAGTTACCAAAACATGAAACAGTCTACTTGAAATACTAAATTCTCTAAATTAGCAAACAGTGTAAACCCTGATCAGAGGGCTTTCTGATCTTGGTCTACAATGTTTGCAAATGTAATGAGTATACTATTTTAAACAGGTCCATGGTTTTGAAAGAGTTAATTTATTCCACTGAGGAAAATTGTTCCTCCTTATATGGTAAGGAAATATGCATCATAATAAATAGTTTCTAAAGCCTAGACGATGATAGCTTAAAACAGGCTGAAAGGCACATTCTGCTTTTCTTTCAAGCTTTAAGTTAAGTCACCTGTCTACAAAACTAGAAACAGGCCATGGGTTATTGATTTAAAAATTGTCTTGATATATATATATTGCATCTATGTATGCTGATTGTCAATACAACTGAAACTGATATAATGCTGTCTCTAGATCGTCTTTTCATATCTAAAATCCAGCAAGCACCAAGGGAAGAGTTCATTGCAATACTAAGGTGTTTATGGTTTAACTCTTTAAACACTTGGTAAACTCTTGTGGTTTATTCTGCTGCCGTGTGGATCATTTTAGTTACCAAAACATGAACCAGTCTACTTCTGGGTAGTTTAACAAATACTTGACAAAATTAGCAAACAGTGTGGACCCTGATCAGAGGGCTCCTATCGGAGCCCTCTGATCTTGGTCTACACTGTTTGCAAATATAATGAGTATATTTTAAACAGGTCCATGGTATATATGATTAAATGTGTTTGTTGATATTTATTACAGATGGCGGACACTGTTATCTGTTGATGATATGGTAGAGGACATTCTGGATACTTTGGACAGGCAGGGAGAGTTGGACAACACCTATGTCTTCTTCTCTTCCGATAACGGATACCACCTTGGTAAATACAGAAAATATTGTGATGGACTAATTTTAGTTACCCAAACATGAACCATGATATAGTTCACTTGGAATTCTGGGTAGTTCAATGAATACTGGTCTAAATTAGCAAATAGTGAAGATCTTGATCAGAGGATATTTGTAGGAGCCATCTGATCTGGGTCTACAATGTTTGGAAATGTAATTATATTTAAAACTAATCAGTTAAATGGCCATTCCTCACATTGTCTTTAACTGTGAAGAGTACATATGTTCTACTCAAAAGTGTAAACCCAGATCAGAGTGTTCCTCCTCTGATCATGATTTGCACTGTTTGTCATTGAAGATAACAACTCTAAACAAGCTCTAAGCAGCCACTTGTCACAATGCAGGTTAAGTTTTTCTATGGCTTTTTATGTCTGGGGTCCACTAGAGTGCTGATAAGATTAGGAAGGTATGTGGTACCAAAACAGGACATTTAGGCATAGCTTCTACGTCAGGTGTGAATTATTTGCCGAAATTTTGCAATATTGTGAACCTCTGTGTATTGTCTGCAGGAATAGTCACATAGTCATGTGATTCTTTGTCTGTGGCGGTTCCTCTTACTCGCTTATGCAGACCTGCATCGGCTCTGCACTTTCCTGAAGGAGTTGTGGTACCTTCCACATGTCTTCCCCCCTCTCCGAAGCTTTCGGAGTGGTTACTGAAGAGTCTGCATGCTTCATGAAAAGCAGGATGTCAGCATGACTATGCTGACTGGTCGCAGAAAGAGTGAGGAAGTTCATTACTGCAACCTTCCATGTCCAAATTTTGCTCTTGACCAAAACTTTGATGTGGACAATTTTACCCTTCCCAAAGGTGCAGAATCATTTGAAAGTGTTTATGAGTGAATTTGTATTCCATGTCTAGTCCACACCCTAGTGGACACCTGGTCTTATTCAGCGTTAAAAGATGTTTTGGTGAGGAATAAATAGAGACATCAGAATTGTTTGTATTATTGTCTGTTATAGGTCAATTTGGGCTTCCATTTGACAAGCGACAGCTCTATGACTTTGACATAAGAGTACCTTTAATGGTGAGAGGACCTGGTATAAAACCTGGACAGACATCAGAGGTAAAATTGTGCATTCTCTTTAATTCTTTCAATGCTAAGGAACTCTTTGGGGTTTTAGGTTTCCTTTTGTTATTTTTAGCTCACCTGAGCCATAGGCTCAGGATGAGCTATTGTGATCCCATTCCGTCCGTCGTCCGGCGTCTGTAGTACGTCGTCCGTCCACATTTTCAAACAACATCTCCTCTGAAACCACTAACCTGATTTCAACCAAACTTTATCAGAAGCATCAGTGACAAGGGAGAACGAAATCTTGTTCAAAGTTTTTGGCTAGAGTTATTCCCCTTGCTGTGGGACTAGATTTTCTATATATGACCGTATAGACAACTTTTAATGCATAAGAAAATCTTAAAAAATCTTCTTCTCAGAAACCCAAAGGCCCAGACCTTTGATATTTGGTATGTATCATTACCTAATGATCTTCTACCAAGATTGTTCAAAGTTTGACCCTGGGGTAAAAAATGGCCCAGCCCTGGGGCTTATCAGTTTTTCTTAGGAAAACCTTTAAAATTCTTCTCCTCAGAAACTGTATGGCCTAGATCATTAATATTTGACATGTGGCTTTGCCATATGGTCCTCTACCAAGATTGTTCAAATTATGACCCCCGGGTCAAAATTGGCCCGCCCCGGGGCTTATCAGTTTTACATAGACTTATATTGGAAAACCTTTAAAAATCTTCTTCTCTGAAACTGTAAGGCCCAGATCTTTAATATTTGACATATAGCTATGCCTTGTGGTCCTTTACGAATATTGTTCAAATAATGACCCCCGGTCCCGCCCTCGGGCTTATCAGTTTTTCATAGGAAAACCTTTAAAAATCTTCTTCTCTGAAACTGTAAGGCCTAGATCACTTATATTTAATATGTAGCTTTGCCTTATAGACCTCTACCAAAGTTGTTCAAATTATAACCCCTGGGTCAAAATTGGCCCCGCCCCGGGGCTTATCAGTTTTACATAGACTTATATTGGAAAACCTTTAAAAATCTTCTTCTCTTAAACTGTATGGCCTAGATCTTCAATATTTGACATATAGCTTTGCCTTGTGGTCCTCTACCAAGACTGTTCAAATTATGACCCCAGACCAAAAATTGCCACGCCCTCGGGCTTATCAGTTTTTCATAGGAAAACCTTTAAAAATCTTCTTCTCTGAAACTGTAAGGCCTAGATCACTTATATTTAATATGTAGCTTTGCCTTATAGACCTCTACTAAATTTGTTCAAATTATAACCCCTGGGTCAAAATTGGCCCCGCCCCGGGGCTTATCAGTTTTACATAGACTTATATTGGAAAACCTTTAAAAATCTTCTTCTCTTAAACTGTATGGCCTAGATCTTCAATATTTGACATATAGCTTTGCCTTGTGGTCCTCTACCAAGACTGTTCAAATTATGACCCCAGGCCAAAAATTGCCACGCCCTCGGGCTTATCAGTTTTTCATAGGAAAACCTTTAAAAATCTTCTTCTCTGAAACTGTAAGGCCTAGATCACTTATATTTAATATGTAGCTTTGCCTTATAGACCTCTACCAAAGTTGTTCAAATTATAACCCCTGGGTCAAAATTGGCCCCGCCCCGGGGCTTATCAGTTTTACATAGACTTATATTGGAAAACCTTTAAAAATCTTCTTCTCTTAAACTGTATGGCCTAGATCTTCAATATTTGACATATAGCTTTGCCTTGTGGTCCTCTACCAAGACTGTTCAAATTATGACCCCAGGCCAAAAATTGCCCCGCCCTCGGGCTTATCAGTTTTTCATAGGAAAACCTTTAAAAATCTTCTTCTCTGAAACTGTAAGGCCTAGATCACTTATATTTAATATGTAGCTTTGCCTTATAGACCTCTACCAAGATTGTTCAAATTATGACCCCTTGATAAAATTTTGGCCCCACCCCGGGGCTTATCAGTTTTACATAGACTTATATTGGAAAACCTTTAAAAATCTTCTTCTCTTAAACTGTATGGCCTAGATCTTCAATATTTGACATATAGCTTTGCCTTGTGGTCCTCTACCAAGACTGTTCAAATTATGACCCCAGGCCAAAAATTGCCACGCCCTCGGGCTTATCAGTTTTTCATAGGAAAACCTTTAAAAATCTTCTTCTCTGAAACCGTAAGGCCAAGATCATTATATTTGACATGTAGCTTTGCCCTATGGTACTCTACCAAGATTGTTCAAATTATGACCCCTTGATAAAATTTTGGCCCCACCCCGGGGCTTATCAGTTTTACATAGACATGTATAGGAAAACCTTTGAGAATCTTCTACTCTGAAACTGTAAGGCCCAGATCTTTAATATTTGACATAAAGTTTTGCCTTGTGGTTCCCTACCAAGTGTGATCAAATTATGACGCCTGGGTCAAAGTTGGCCCCACCCAGGGGCTTATCAGTTTTTATAGGAAAACCTTAAAAAATCTTCTCTTAAACCGTAAGGCCCAGATCATTAATATCTGACATGTCACATGTAGCTTCGCATTGTGGTCCTCTACCAAGATCAAATTATGGCACCTGGGTCATAGCTATATCAAAATGTTGTCTTGCCCAGTCAGATTCTATGGTACAATGTCCTCAGGTGAGCGAAATGTGACCCTCTGGGTCTCTTGTTAAGTTACCAAAACATGAGTCAGTCTTCTTGGAATTCTGGATACTTAAATAGATACTGCTTTAGATTAACAAAAATGTAGACTCTGATCAGAGGGCTCCTATAAATTCCCTCTGATCTGGGTCTAGACTGTTTGCAAATGTTATGAGCATATTTTAGATAGGTCTTTGGTGTTGAAAGAGTTTATTATTATCCCCTGCCGAAAGGCAGAGGGATACTGTTTTAGGTCTGTCCGGCCGGCCGTGCGTGCGTGCGTGCGTGTGTGTGTGCGTGCGTGTGTGCGTTTTCCGTCCGCAACTGTATCTCCGAAACCTATGAACAGATTTGGATTAAACTTGGTATACTTATTTGTCATCATAGGAGCACCGTGGGAAATCAAATTTTTTTCAGAAAATTTTAGGAATTTATGAGTTATCTGCCCTTTTTGTGTTAAAAATGCCGTCCGTCCGTCCGTCACGTTTTCCGTCCGCAACTGTATCTCCGAAACCTATTAACAGATTTGGATTAAACTTGGTATACTTATTTGTCATCATAGGAGCACCGTGGGAAATCAAATTTTTTTCAGAAAATTTCAGGAATTTATGAGTTATCTGCCCTTTTTGTGTTAAAAATGCCAAGTTTAACAGTTTTTACACTCTAGCAACTACAGTATTCAACATATTTTGTTTATACTTGCACACATTGTCTATAAGTACAAGTTCTTGCATGTGTGCAGTTATTGTAAAAAAAGGATACTTCTGACAAGAGTTATCTGCCCTTGATGTACTTAGAAATGCTAGAAAATGCTTTATTTTGGTATTGTTTACATACTAGAGCCTATAAATATGCATGGATTTTTGAAAAAACTTTCTTGAATTATGTATGGCTATTAGTTTTCAAATGAATTTGATTATTGTTGAAAACAGAGAAATTAGTCATGAGTTATCTGCCCTTGATAAGTAAAAAAAGCTATATTTAACTGTTTTTACTCTCTGGCAACTACAATTATAAATGGATTTAAATGATACTTGCACACGATGTCTATCAGTAAAAGTTCTTGAAGGTGTGCAATTATTGTCAAAAAAGGATACTTGTGGCAATAGTTATCTGCCCTTGATGTACTTTGAAATGATAGAAAATGCTTTATTTTAGAATTGTTTACATCCTAGTATCTATAAATATGCATGAATTTTGATAAAACAAATTCTTATTTACTATGTATGGCTATTAGTTTTCAAATAATTGTTATCATTTTTGAAAAACGGAGAAACTAGTCAACAGTTATCTGCCCTTGATGAGTAAAAAAACCCATATTTAACAGTTTTTACCATCTAGAAACTACAGTCTTTAATGGATTTTGATTTAACTTACACATGATGTATATAAATATAAGGGTAGCAATTATTGTCAAAATAGGATACTTTGTGGCAAGAGTTATCTGCCCTTTATGTACTTAGTAATGCTCAACATGGCTTTATTGTTTACATGCTATTGTGTACAAATGTGAATGGATTTTGAAAAAAAAAAATCATATATGGCTAATATTTATAGAATGAGTTCAATTATTATCGAAAATGTGCAAATTAGTCAAGAATACTCTGCCCTTGATGAGTTGAAAATGTGTTTACACTCTAGTAAATTCTACAGTTCTGATTTTTTTTAATAATACTTGCACACAATTATAAGTTCTTGAAAGTGTTTAATTACTGTTGAATTTGAATCAAGAGTTACCTGCCCCTGTCATACTTAGATTTATAATGCTACAAACGGCTTTATTTTTTGTATTGTTTAGGCTTTAAAATGTACAAAATTGATTGGATTTTATAAAACTTTGTAAAAAGCTTTTGAATGTTGATCTTTAAAGACAGGTGATCACCATTTGCCCCTTCCTCCCACAATAAAGTTTACCACTTTCTTCTGGACAATCGCTGCGGCAGGGGATATCAGCTCTAAGGTGCTTGTTTTCAAAGCGTTGAATGGTATCCCTAAAAAATAAATTAATTAACAAAGCATGTCAGAATTGTAAAGCAAAAATACCAGATGTTTTACTAAACGGTAGTTTTACTATCCTATATTATTAAAACTTTAATGCTATAGCCTATTTCCAGTATTGAAGACAGATGAACATTTAGAGTACCGAATATACGCAGCCTTAAGGCAAGTTTTTCAGACCCAAAAAATACACACTAAAAAATCACACTAGACTTATGGGCTGGTCATAGTCTTTGTCAAGATTTTTTGGTATAAAAATCCGATTAAAAACAGTGTTTACTGATACCAAATTTAGAAGAAAAAGTTCCCGCGAATGCTGTCCTATTCTGTATCTAAATACAAAATAACTTTTATTCATAACACATTAAACAGTAATCCAGTATCACAGGAATGCAATTTACACGCCTGGCAAATTGACACTAAACACTGGTCAGTGTTAATCTTTGCGAGATTAACGACCCGGGATAAACTTACACATCAGCTGGCAGTTGCAGAGCTCGGTGCTGTGTGTACTGGCTGTGGGCGTTGGCGCGTGTAATTTTAATTGTGAACACATTTATCGAGATAAGTCATATGCAGTGACGTAACGGGCCCTATAGCTGCTGTTATGTATTTAGTCTACAGGTGTTGAAGATGTGTAATGGCTTTAATCACGGATTAATTAACATGAGAGCTGTACACAAAGGAAACTATAGAAATTATTCTTTAGAGGTACGGAGAGATTCAGTTAAGCTAATTAATGTCTATTTTGACATGATACGAGGGATGCTTCCGTCAATTTTACAACAAACACTTGCAAACATTGTCTGAATTAAGTGACAAATGAGGTCAATTATTACAATAATTTAATGACTTTGATCTTAATACTAACCAAAAAGGACTGAATGCAGAGAAGTATTCTTTACATACATTGGGACACCTTACACACTTTCTGCTTCGTAAACATTTCAACTGCCTTGTTGAAAAATTGAATCGACTTATGGAGGGGGAAACGGAAAATCTGGAAATTTTAGGACAAAATAGGGGGGTCGACTTATGGTACGGGTAGACTTATGGCTGCGAATATACAGTAGTAGGTTGAAAGTAAAGCAGAATGTCAATTTTAAGGTGCATTCTGCTTTATTTTCAGCCAGCTTTAAACTACCATCTGCAAGAATAAAGAAATATTTCATATAATACTTATTTATGACTGTAAAAAATTTCTTGAGTGGAGGAGTAAATTACAGGTTCATTGCATATCAATGGAGTAAAGGGTTAAACTATTGGGTCACATCTAATTTAATGTAATTATTTCTTGTTGATAAACTTTGCAAACTTAAAATCTGAATGTGCTCTAACAAGGTTACATATTTAATAGTCCTCTGAAATCTTGATTATATCTCGTGGTCTTTACTTCTGAGGGTAGATGGACTCTCTAAACATGAAATATATTGTGAAGATACAATGATAGAAAACCTGACTGGAATATTTAATGTGACATATTGTTGACTGGTTTTGTCCTTGTTTGGGCTCATCAGAACGATTGTGATGAACCATTATATTGTGGTGAGTCAAAGAGTTAATTTCCATCACATCCTGCACTTCCAAATTTGTATGTTTCTTCACGAAACCTGAAACTGATGGACTAAGGTCGCAGATAGAAGATCATAACAATACGAACCTTGATAAAGACATCAGTGGAATATCTAAACTGTAAAAAGGTAATAAGTAATTCTAGTAGTGTTAAAAAGAACATTATTTATATTTGATTGAACCTACTTAACTCTTTCAACACCACAAATCTTTTTAAAGTATACTCATTAAATTTGCAAACAGTGTAGACCCAGATCAGGGTCTACACTGATTGCCAATGTAGACAAGTATTTATTAAAATACCAAGATTTCAAAATAGACTGGTTCATGTTTTGGTAACAAAAAAGATCCACAAGGGAACCATATTACCTTCAAGAGCTACTTTATGTTGAAAGAGTTAACATATTGAACCTTAGCGACTAGTATACTCGTCATGAAATATCATACACCTATCAAGAGTACACTTGTCCTATGCAAACAGTGCAGACCCTGATCAGAGGGCTCCTTAAGGAGCCCTCTGATCAGGGTCTTCACTATTTTTCATTTTGTAAAATACTGTTAAAAACCACCCTAATTATTAAAAAATTGACCAAATTTAATTATAAACTGGAATTGTCCATTTAAGTTTCAGGGGTGAATGAGTTAATGGACACGTTCAAGGATATCAGTCATTATATTGTTTTATACTTAGGCAGTTGTGTTGAATATCGACCTGGCTCCAACCTTTGTACACCTCCTGACAAACGAGGAGCGGCCGAATTACGACGGCATCAGTCTGGTTCCCCTCCTCCATCCAGGGTCCAACAGCACGATGCCGCTGAGACAGTTCTTCCTGGTGGAACATACTGGGGAATACGAGTCGGCAGTTCAAGGATGTCCTCAGTATGCTTCACAGAACTTAGATGTAAGTAATTAACCCATTACTCTGTAATGCCTTTAACCCGTTACCCCATAAATATGCCTTTTTACGCCTCTTATTTATTCCGTCATGTAAGAAATTAATTCCAATTTATTCAGTTATGATTGTGTACTATTAGAACAAAATTCTTTATCCTAGCAGATGATAGCTTAAAGCAGGCTGATAGTAAAGCAGAATGCGCCTAAGGGCGCATTCTACTTTACTTTCAACATGCTTTAAGTGGTCAACTGTTTTCAAAACTAGAAATAGGATACGGGGTAATGGGTTAATTTATTTCTTCATTTAAGAAAATAGTAAAATTCCTATACGATCTTTGGTATTAAAAAATCTGCCTGGATTCGATTCCCTAATTTTAAAAAAAAAATCTTTGAATGTACTTTTCAACATAAATCCTTTTTCTGAACGAATATTTAGGTGTTTGTATAGGCGCTTGGCATCCATTTACAATACAGTGTTTTTAGGCCAATCTTGTTTTCAGTCTCTTTAACCTTTTAGCTCCCCATATAAATGCCTTTGAGTGCATTTGATTTATTCCTGCACAGAACAAAATAGTTCCAACTTATACAGTCATGAAAATGTACAATAAGAAATATTTTCCAGATCCTAGCAGATGATAGCTTAAAGCTGGCTGAAAGTTAAGCAGAATGCACATGTAGGTGCATTCTGCTTTACTTTAAACCTGCTTTAAAAAAAGAAGTCACATGTGTTCAAAACTAGAAAGGAGCTATGGAAGAGTTAACAGGGCTACAGATAAAGGGGAGTAAACTCAACAAATTCAGCATTTTCACTCATTTGAGAACCAAATCCTGTGGTGTTACTACTCATTAGAAAAGTCTCATCAAGACAATTCTAATGAGTAGTGACACCATAGGGTTTAAAGCAGAAATAAGATTTTAGTTTTTGAAATACTCCTCTTATCTGGAGCCCTGGTTTAAACCAACCGAAGACTGACTTTGTGTACCACTCAGAAGAATAGTTCACTTACCTAAGTCCAAGTTAACTCATTATCCCCTGAAACTTCCAATGGACAATTCCAGTTTGCATTAAAAGATGGTCCATATCAGACAAGTTAGGGTTGTTTTTTGTAATAAATTGCAAAATGACAAATAGTGAAATCCCTGATCAGAGGGCTCCTGCAGGAGTCCTCTGATCAGGGACTTCACTGTTTGCATTGGCCAAGTGTACTCTTCACATGTACACATTTGGTAAAAGACGCATATGTGCGTCACTAGGGCTCAATGATTTAATTCAAGTTTGATTTAAGATTGACTGTTTATTATTTGTTTTTAGAACTGCAATAATCACTGTGTATGTGAAGACTCGATGAACAACACGTACGGTTGTGTTATACAGTTCCTACCTCAGCAAACACTCAAATATTGTGAGTTCCAGGATTCTGAGGTACTAAACTTTTAATATTAAAGCTTTTCATCCAGTCTTAATTGGGCAGAATTTTCAGCCAAATTCCTTCCCCTGACCTGTACTTTTTAGATTCCGGCCGTATGGGCGAAATCTTTTAAAATGATCCAAGCAGATTTCTTTGTGGAAAACACCACTTGCCCACCTACAGGGAATTCCCTTAATTAAGAGCGTCTTGGGAGATTATCCTTGCAGGTTATCTTCTCACTGGTTAACTCCCATATTATAGTTGCTGTCAGCAATTATAGTAATAGATCTTCCTCTGGCTGGCCACCATCTGACAAACCCTACAGTGTGTGATACATGTATCTGGTCTGTGTTATAAACCTCGCTGATATAGCAGTGTCCATAAACACTTGCCATAACCATTTGCCAGCTGATCGAGACTAAATGATTTTTGCAAACAGTTGGGATCCAGATCAGATTGCATTTTTCAGATTTTAGCAAGCAGTTTGAATCCAGATCAGTCGCCCCATGGCCATGTTATAAAAACTATAATGCCTGTCCGGAATCTTCAGTACTGTGAGTACTTTGATTTTTCCCATTATGCAGTAATAAGTTCTAGAATTAAAGAAATCTTTACTTTTATTCCTTAAGGTCGAAGATTTGGGAACGTATTGTCTGTCTGACTGTGTTTTCTGTCTGTTCACAATTTAATCCATTTAAAATGTTTAAAGTTTATATTGGCAGACAGTTTTGAGCCTGATAAGACATCTTTGCCTTATTCCAACAGTTATGATGCATTCCCTTTAACCCTTAGCCCGCCAAATAAATTCTCGTCTGCTATATTTCTCGTCTGCTTCAAGTTTCAAAGTGCTTCAAAATTGCTCAAAACTGCTGAAAATGTCCGAGTGTCAAGCAGTTTGGATCCGGATGAGACGCCGAGTTACTCGGCGTCTCATCCGGATCCAAGCTGTTTGCATATGGAGCTATAGTTGTGAGTGGCAGGCTAAGGGTTAATATTTCAATGTGCTTGTATTGTACTTTTTCTTCTTTGCAGAACTTTATTGAGATTTACGATACAAAAGCAGATCCTTACGAGTTGACGAATCTTGCTCCCACTATTGAACCAGAACTTATTGTTAATTTGGGAAAGAAACTGAGGTTTCTAGCAAATTGTGAGGGCACACAATGCAACATTCTATCTAGGTGAATCTCTAGCAAATTGTGAGGGGCCTCAATGCAACAGTCTACCAAAGTGAATCTCACAGTAAAATTTTGTACGTTGATACTAGGTCCAAGGTATAAAGCATTGAAATTGAGCCGAAGATAATTCTCAAGCATTTTATTGGTCAAATTTGAGCCAAGGCTGAAATCTGACCAATCAAATGCTTTAAAACAGACTGGACTCAAATGCTTTATAACCTTGGAGCCTGGTGATGATGGCCAACTGATTGAGAAGTGTTTTATATTTTTTAAAAAAAGAGCTCAGAGGTCAGTCTTACAAATCGTTGTACACTAAATTTGTCGTCAGGTTTAAAAAATTCTCAATTATTATGTATTTCTCCATCTTATCCTGTCTTGTGACATCTCTTTGGAATCGTCTTGAAAAGGTGATTCCAAAGAGATGTCACAAGAAAGGATTAGATTGAGAAATTAGTAATTGGATGTATTTTAAAGTTTTGACTTGCAGCCGTTTTTGTGGTACATGTATGATGTTTCGTAAGACGGGCCCCAATATTATTTGGCAGCTACATGTGTATGCAGGACCTTTGTTCAACGTATTGAAGCAGCCTGTTTTAACATATATATTAATGGTTAAAACAAGCCGCTTCGTTCTGTTGAGAAAAGGTCCTGCATATACTTGTAGCTGTTAATACAAATACAAACAGCTAGATTGCTTCCAGCTAGTGTTGTTCGGATTGTTGCTCAAAATTGAAAACTATTGACTGAACATCACATTGGCGACAATTGATTGCTCCATTCATTGAGAGAGGAGAGAGAGCTTTACAGGAAATGGCTGCCTAATGCAGGACACTAGTTGTTTAAACCATTACCCCATAAATATGCCCTTTTACACCTTCACTTTATTTCTCCACTGAAGAAAAAAGTTTCAATTTATACAGTCATAAACATGTATCATAACCGTTCATAAGGCATATTCTGCTTTACTGTCAACCTGCTTTAAGCTACCAACTGCTAGGATATAGAAACTATTTTTTATCATACATATTTAAGACTTTATAAATTGGGACCATTTTCTTCAGTGGAGGAATAAATTAGAGGCATATTTATGGGGTAATGCCACTCAGGTTTTAAGAAAGGGTTGAAATTTTCACTTTACTGTTATTCTTGTCAATTTATTGCATTGCATGTTGTTTTGTTTGGGCAGGAAATATGTCATTTCCACAGTATGATTTGATGTTTAAGTCTGAACATCTGTGATATAATTAATTGTGATATACAATATACTACAGTAAAACCTCTATATTACGACCACTAAAAAGAATGTTAACTGATTGTATAAAAGACAGGTGACAGCTTAAAACAAGGTGACAGTAAAACAGAAAGATCTGTTTTACTGTCACATTGCTTTAAGCAGTCACCTGTCCTGAAACCCTAATAATTTACACAATTTAGTGGCTATAATAGAGAGGTTTCTGTAATGTCAGCATCCAGTTTGCCAAATCAAGAATGATAAGACAAGTCTTTCCACTTTGAACTTGGGAAACAAGTTTTCAAATCCTTTGTTAACTGTTTTGATCTAGATCATGTACCTTGGCATCTGATCATGACCCAAACTACTTGTTATATAGGTTACAAAATAGCTGCTTAAAGCAAAATAATCAAAATTTATTAATAGCTGGTTTTTCAAGCAGTCACCTGTAGCTTTAAGTATACACTGCAAAGCACTCATACTAATAGTTATACAGGGCTTCAGATAAGAGGTGTAAAGTTAACAAATCCAACATTTTCTTACTCATTTCAGCACCAAATCCTATGATGTTACTACTCATTAGAATTGTCTCTTCGAGACAATTCTAATGAGTAGTAACACCATAGGGTTTAATGCAGAAATAAAGATTTTAGATTTTGAAATACATGTACTCCCCTAATCCAGAGCCCTGCAGTTACACTCTGAATCTCTCATAACATGTACAGACTGTACATGTAGCTCTCACATGTATTAAATCTTGTCAACTAGATTTCTTGATATTTTACGCAAATGAATAACTACATGATCATTTTGGGGATGTATTGCATATTTTTTTATGAATCTGTATTTTACTAAATAGAATATTGATCTGTGTAAATGGACAGCCAAGTTTTCTTGACGGATAAATTTCAGTTATTATGAATTGATGAAAACCCCAAACTTCTTTTTATGCCCCCGGCATCGACAGATGCGGGAGCATATAGTAATCGTCTTGTCCGTCCGTCCGTCCGTGTGTGCGTCCGTCCGTCCGTAACAGGTTAAGTAGATTTTACCGTTTCGTCTAGCATCATCACCGCTTACTCAAATGCTTGGATACTTATACAGTTGCCTAACTGGACCATTCCCTTTCCACCAATATCACACAACCTTGATTTTGACCTTGACCTAATTTGGACTTAGAATATTTTAAATGGGCTATTTCTTGGTTAACTAGATTTTACCGTTTCTTCTAGCATCAGCATAACTGACTACAATGCTTTGATACTTATACAGTTGTTGCCTTGGATCACTACTAATCCACCCATATTACCCAACCTTGATTTTGACCTTGACCTAATTTGGACATAGAAAAAATTCAGAATATATTGTCAAGGATGCCACTGGGGCATAAGTGTTTATTGAACGCGCATTCTTGTTTATTTACATTTCAACTCGGATGAAAGTTGATTAAGTGTGAGGTTGGGTATCCTCAAACCAGGTTTAATTCATTACCCTATACTAGTAGCCTGTTTCTAGTTTTGAAGATAGGTGACCACTTAAAGAAGGTTGAAAGTAAAGCAGAATGCTCCTTAAGGCGCATTTTGCTTTACTTACACCCTGATTTAAGCTACCATCTGATAGGATATGAAAAATTATTTCTATGGTACATATTCATGACTTGATTAATTGGAACTTTTTTGACTTACGTTTTGACTTACGACCGTTTTTGTCGTACACAGTTTTATGAAACGGGCCCCAGGCTTCTTGCTGACTGACCATTGGAAAGTGATATACATGTGCCTGCTTCCACCCAGTATTTTATTTTATTTTCTAGGCTTGATGTCTGTCAGGTACAGTACATAATGTGTAAGTTTGTCTCATAACATAAATCTCAGAATCACATTCCTATTGCGTTACTAAAATGGGTTACAGTGTTACATCTATATATGATGTTCCTCTTTCAAACTTACAGAGTATTGAACGCTGGTACACTGGAAATGTTAGTTAGAATTAGGTAGTTTCCAAGGATAACAGTTCAGTAGAACCTCTCTATTAACACCACTAAATTGTGCTAAATATCATGTATATAAGGCAGGTGACTGCTTAACCAATTCCCCCATAAATACGCCTTTTTACGCCCTTAATTTATTCCTCCACTGAAAAAAATTGTTCCCTTTTATACAGTAATTAATGTTTTACTGTCACCTTGCTTTAAGCTGTCACCTGTCTTTATACAATCGATTACCCTTCATTTGAGCAATCGTAATAGAGATGTGCTACAGTATCATGTAAGATATTTAATCGATATGTAACACCGAGACGAAACTATTTACTGCATGTCATAGGTATACGAGGTTGGTTTGCTTGTTTCATGTACACCGGCCTTGCTAAATTTCTTACATGATTCCTATAGCCCATAAAGACCATATACAGTGAAACCTCTCCATTACGACTACTAAAAACCAAAGACTAATTGACTATATAAAAATCAGATGACTGCTTAAAGCAAGGTGACAGTAAAACATGAAGGAGCTTTCTGTTTTACTGTCACCTTGAAGCAATTACTTAACGTAATCACCTGATATATCACAAAATTGTGTGGTCGTAATAGAAAGGTTCTTTGTTACCTTTTTAACAAACCATGTTAGGTGTCACTATTCAATTGTTTTGTAGAGTTTCATGTTATGTATTAATGTTTTCTTCTGACCTGGCTGATTTAATTTTAGATTTGAACATTCTTAAAACGAAAACATGATGATCATTTGGCTCGATTTCTGTAATCTTAATAAGTGTTATAGATAGACTTATTGTGCTTAATGTACAGTGGAGAATTCGTTATTTCTTTTCTGTTTAAACGGAAATGCGATGCACTAAACTTTAGGAAACTACCACATTTTTTTAGTGTTTAACTATCTATTAAATCTGAGTGAAAAACAGGTTAGAGCCAGGCCCAGAGCTCAAATCTGACCAATCAAATGCTTGAAAACAGTTTGAGACTCTACTCAAATGCTTTACAAGCATTGACACTGATCAAATCCGAGGTTACCAAACTCTGATCTGGCTCCAATCTGTTTGCAATGGAAATTTATTTATATTATGGAAATAAAAGTTTTAGTGTAAACATGCCTAACGGAAAGAATAATGTATCGGTAAAGTTAACACAGCGGTCTCCTGTTGCAGGATGATCATGCCTATCTCAGGTACGGACATATATTTGATGTTATCTTGCTTACCTATTCACCATTATAAACTATTCTGTTCTAAAAATAAATTTGTCAAGTCAGAAAAAATGGAAAATACTGTTTTGTATGTTAGATGAAGTATTGGTTAACTCATTCACCTCTGTAACTTTTAATGGACAATTTCAATTTGAAAATACGTCTAGTCCATTTTTGACTATTTGGGGATGATTTTAACAATATACTTCAAAATGACAAATAGTGTAGACCCTGACCAGAGGGCTCCTAAAGGAGCCCTCTGATCAGGGTCTACACTGTTTGCATAGGACAAGAGTAATCCTCACAGGTACACTGTTTGTAAATGATGACTATACTTGTTGCTAGGGTTGAATGAGTTAATATAAGTTGTGATATTCTCTTCTGTACTTTTCTCTTATTAATTTTGCAGATAAATGACTGATTTACTATTTTCCGTTGTTGTTGTTTCTTGTAAAGTTTATCATCCCACTCAAGCTTTTTATGCGCCCAGAATATACGATTCAGGGGCATATAGTTTTTGTCCTGTCTGTATGTTGGTTTGTAGGTTTGTTGGTTTGTCCGTCCGTCCCAAAAACCTCACCTTGGCTGTAACTTTTGCATTTTTGCACCTGGGCTTTTAAACTTGGTATGTGTATTCCTCGTGTCAAAACCTTTCCAACCATACAAACCTTTTTGACATCACAGCTTAACCTTGACATTTGACAGGGCTTTCATATTGTAAATGAATATTTCTTGTGTCAAGACCTTTCCAACCATGCCAAAGTCTATGACCATGTGACCATAACCTTGACTGTTGACCAATTTATCAAATTTTAACCAAAAACCTTAACCTTGGCTATACCTTTTGCATTTTTGCATATGGGCCTTTAATACTTGGCATGTGTATTTCTTGTGTCAAGACCTTTCCAACCATACAATTTTTTTGACCTTGTGACATTGACCTTGACTTTTGACCTACTTTTGTAAAACATATTTAAATGGCTATAACTTTTGCACCAGTAGGTACAGGGCTTTCATATTTTGATTGTATATTTCCTGTGTCAAGACCTTTCCAACTATACCAACTTCTATGACCATATGACCTTGACCTTGACTGTTGACGTATTTAATCAAACTTTAACAAAACCTTAACATTGGCTATAACTTTTGCATTTTTGCACCTTAGCCTTTAATACTTGGCATGTGTCTTCCTTGTGTCAAGCCCTTTTCAACCATACCAACCGCTTTGACCTTGACATTTGACCTACGTTTGTAAAAAAAATAATCAAATAGCTATAACATATGCACCAGTAGGCACAAGGCTTTCCTATTTTGTTTGTATAGTTCTTGTGGCAAGACCTTTCCAACTATGACCATGTTACCTTGACCTTTACCGTCGACCTATTTTATAAAACTTTAACCAAAAACCTTAACATTGGCTATAACTTTTGCATTTTTGCACCTGGGCCTTTTATACTTGGCATGAGTCTTCCTTGTGTCAAGAACTTTTCAACCATACCAACCTCTTTGACCTTGACATTTGACCTACTTTTAAAATCTTGAAATAGCTATAACATTTGCACCAGTAGATACAGGACTTTCATATTTTGATGTATATTTCTTGTGTCAAGACCTTTCTAACCATACCAACGTCTTTATCATGTGACCTTGACCTTTGACATATTTAAACATTAATTTGTCATTGATTCCATTTTTAGCTCGCCTGTTCGTAGAACAGCAGAGCTAATGTCATACCCCCGGCGTGAGAGTGAGCGTGGCCAAGGTTAAAGTTTTTTGGACGGGTTGTTTTAAAGCTTAATACTTGTGCTAGGGTGCTTAAATTTTGTATGGGGGTTTATTAGGGGTCAAACATTGATGTTATGAAGTTATAATTTAAAAATGATTTTAATTTTTGTCAAAATTTGTAATGTTTTGGACGTAGGTTTTTTTACTACAAAAGACCAGGTTAAAGTTTTTTGGACGGGTTGTTTTAAAGCTTAATACTTGTGCTAGGGTGCTGAAATTTTGTATTGAGGTCAATTAGGGGTCAAACATTGATGTTATGAAGTTATAATTTAAAAATAATTTCAATTTTTGTCAATATTTGACATGTTTTGGACTTAGGTTTTTTACTACAAAAGACCAGGTTAAAGTTTTTTGGACGGGTTGTTTTAAAGTTTAATACATGTGCTAGCGGGCTGAACTTTTGTATGAAGGTTCATTGGGGGTCAAACCTTGATGTTATGAAGAATAAAGTTAATAATAATTTTAATATTTGTCAATATTTGACATGTTTTGGACTTAGGTTTTTTGCTACAAAAGACCAGGTTTAAGTTTTTTGGACGGGTTGTTTTAAAGTTTAATACATGTGCTAGGGTGCTGAAATTTTGTATGCAGCTTCATTTGGGGTCAAACATTGATGTTATGAAGTTGGAATTTAAAAACAATTTTAATAATTTTCATGTTTTCGACTTAGGTTTTGTTCTTACAAATCACCAGGTTAAAGTTACATATGCTAGGGTGCTGAATTTTTTTATGGAGCTTCATTTGGGAACAAACATTGAGGCTTTGAAGTTCGAATTAAAAATGATTTTAATTTATTTCAATTTTGGACATGTTTTGGACTTAGTTGTTTTGACCTCAAATCACCAGGTTAAAGTTTTTTGGACGGGTTGTTTTAAAGTTTTATATAACTAGATTGAGACTCATCATTCTTTTAATAATCTTTCTAAACTGAAAATTGATTTGTTTTGGATACAAGATGTTTTTAGACTTAAAGTTCAAGCAGGCGAGCATCAGGTGGCTTTGACACCCATTTCTGGTATCCTTTTTAGTTTGAATTTTAAAGGTATATATGCATGGTTCATAAGCATTTGGAAAGTATAGGGCTTTAAGGATTGGCCAAAAAATCTGGTATTAAAATGCCACCTGTAATTTCTCTGTGAATTACATTACTTAATTATTACATATAGGTAAATATATCTGTAATATGGGAAATAAAAATAAAAAATATGATTTTGATATAACGTAGCGTATATAAAACCGAAAGAACAGTATACAAAATACAAACTCTGTGACTGTTGCACCACGAATAAAGAAAAACACAATTTTAAATTAATCGATATTAGGGGTCACTAGAAATGTAATCAAAATGAAACAATAGTCATCTTCAATTAAAATTGCCTAACAGTTGATTTGTCTTAAACATGTATGAATTAGCTCAAAAGTTGAGCAAAACTCCATTCTCTTCGGAAAACGAAAGAAAACTGTAATTGATTCACTATTTCAAACATAATTTAAACATGTGTTACCTATATCGAAGGTAACGTAATTCACCATTTTAAGCCTGATAATATCAATTAAACAGAGTACAGAGTATACAAAGACTAGACAGGGACCATAAATACCAATAAGATTGAATAACAATAACAACAATACTTACCTTGTTCAATTATGGTAACGTAATTCACTTCATTTTTCTGGACAGCTGCATTTTGTTATGGTAATAAAGACCTACATCTATTTGAAGTATTTTAGTGTTTATTTTTCATCTACATCATATAAAGTTATGAAAAACAGAAACATTGACTTGTTAGAGCACGTTTGGATGTGGACAATACGGTTAATAATCAGGAAACCCTATATTTGCACACCTCATTTTTACCTATAGATGCATTGGTTTGCATGGATATTGGCGGAAAACTTGAAAATAATCTATTTTTTCACGCTGCGTTTTTAATATTAAATCATTGTTCAGTATATATGCACTCCATACTAAGTGAATCACTGTATTATATCCGCAAAATGACATGGACATGCTATAATTGGAATGTGTAAAGTTAACTCGTTTTGGATGTGCAAAGTTGCGCATGGGATCAAAACCACCCATCCCTTTCGTTTAATCCCTGGCAGAGGGGATACTCTAGGTCAAATAAACAGATACATTTTAACCCTAGAACCGCGAAAAGGTTTGAAGGTAGAGTCTCCTGGAGTGAGACCATATTGGTCATCTGAGATGACATGATATACAGAAAAATGTAAAAGTACTTTAAAACAAAGTATTTTCGAAGGATTTGTTTAGGCACTGATAATTATATACTACTGATGGATCTTTGGATTAAAATATTGGAAACACGTTTGCCTCTTAGAAGGAATCTCAGAAAAATCGAGACTTATATTAAACAACTTGCGTAGTGGTAGGGATATTTTGCTGGTTAACCCCGCAAAATATGATTGACGATCTCATAGTGACCTACATGGTTGCCTGTTTTGACCATAGGTGGTTCTTTCGAGTAGACTTTTTTGTACCCTTACTCTAATATGTACAGTCGAACTTCGATATCTCGAAGTCGGTTTTGTCGAGCATACCCGTATTTCAAAGTTAAAACGTGGCTAAGCCACGTTTTAACTTTAAAATATGGGTATGTTCGACTTAACCGAGCATGAAATAATGCAAATTATATGTCGAACATCGGATAGTTTGAGTTAAACGAGTTCGAGATATGAAAGTTCGACTTTATATTACCAACTCGAGAGAACCACCCATGGCTTTGACACGTGTTAGTGTCTCATATACCTCCTCAGGAATAATTACAACAAAACATCGTAAACATAGCCAGTTACCTGAAATGGTACGCTCCGCCATCCCTCGATGTACTCGCACGATAAATTTGGTTCCCATAGATTCACACTATGTACCCGGATAATCCTGACTGGATTCAGCGACCCTAACTCAGTGCCAATATGGCGGAAGACGATACAAAATATGTCATTAGTTGTCTTTGTTTGTAGTATGCTTTTATATGTATGTGGGGTGTAAGCGTAAAACTTTAATAGCCATAGTATTATGTATTGGTAACACGGTCTGTGTACTTTATATTTCGTTCGACAATCACTGTATGTTGCTAGAATTCAAGAAATTCTATACGATAATAGTGTTCAAAATGAACATTGTCATGTTTTGGAGTGTATCTGAAAATGGAGTAATACGTTACTTTTTAGCGATGTTAGTATAATGAACATCTCTATGACACTGTGTAACAGTATCAAAGTTTAAATTTTATGTTTACTTCTAAAAATATGTCTTTGAACAGAGGTGGGTATGCATATGCGGATAAATCCTGACATTTGTGTAAAACCGTACTGGATAAAAAGCGAACTGTAAATGGATAAACACCTAACAGATTGGAAAAAACTAAACCATCGCGCACTTAATGATATGCTAACAATGATAAGACAATCATTAACGTGGAAGACATATTTATACACATGTTTTTAACAACATAACGTGCTCATGATCTTGGCCTATCCTATGAGTTAGGTAGTTTTCCATAAATGCCGCACACTATTACTTAAAAAGCTTACATTAATTACATACCTACAACATAGGTAGAACCTAAACCCTATATAATAATATAATGAGGTCGGCGAAACTACTTTTTTTAGTAGTAGTAGTAATCTATATTTACATCTCATCACTATACATACATGTTTCTAAATATAATCACAAATACAGTAGACATGCATAATGCCACTCCTATTTGGAGTTATAAGAGATGAATAAATATTGTTACACTTATCATATAAGAGTATCTGTACATATACTGTGCATATTTAAGATAAAACTGTAAATACCAATGCTAATTAGAATCTAAAACTGCTGCTCTAAAACAAGTTTTTAAAACACTGAAAGACAAAATACTGTGCACTGCTTAAAGAATGGTTATACGAAAGCATACGTTCCTTTAATCAGATCAAAATGAACCCGATTAGCAAAGATATTACAGGCCACATAAAAAGATAAAACAAAATTGACATTATTTACATATAACGTTATTTACACTGTAAAGCGTACGGTGTTGTATAATGACAAAACAGACCATACCTGGGTTAGAAAACAGAAAGCAGAACTTATCTTTGTCACTTAGAGAATGAAACATGGGACTTAAACGTGAGCTCTTAAAAGAAGGTGTTGTCTTATATCAATATACATTGGACCATTCAATAATACATGTACTTCATTCTCGATGGTATTTGTGTCACAAAAAGGACACATTCTGGCAGACCTTCGTAACGACCAGTTTCAATTCTAATAGGGGCGACCCCGAATCGGAGTTTATAAACTTCGGGGTGGCAATATAATTTTACAATATTGTTCGGCGTAAAAACCCATTTTAAAAGATTTAAAAACTCTCAGTCTGTTACGACCACGGTCAGAAGGACCCACAGTATTGTTTAACCTGTTTTAGCAGCTGTTGATATGGACATTAAATGTCCGAATCTCACGAGAAATAGGGTTGGTTAAACTAGTAAAAACTCATTAGCATCGTAATACTTCTTTACATTAAAGTAGCAGTTTTAACACGAGTTACCAGCCTTACCACATGCCCAGAGTGCCACTCGTTTATTGACCCTTATATTATTCATACATGAAGGTTTTGACCAATATAAAGAAAAGCACTTCCATTGACGGACAATTGGAGGTTTCCAACCCATATCTCTGTATATTCCATCACATGGTGAATACTTGCCGACTCCATGAAAAAATCGCATTGCTCTATTGTGAACGCTCTCGATACATGAATATTCTTAAAAAACCCATATAGCAGCACTATATTTGATACCTGGCCACACGATAGAGTCGTAAAGTTTAGTAATGACGTTATATGGTACACCGCCAATTTATCTGCATTTTGCTATTAACAGATCAAAAGCCCGACCGGCACTCTGAGAAACCACTTTAACAGTGACATTGTAATCTAAATTTCCTGTAGATACCGTACATAAAGTTGAACTGTGTACACATCTAAGATTTTGGTCTAAAATGAACAACATTACAATTATTAACAGTCGTGTCATTCAAGACACACCCGTCGTTTAAAGAATTTAGAAGTAACTGCATATCATAAGCAGAGTCTGCCATCAGCAGAATATCATTTGCCTTTTACATTATGCACACATTCTCTTCTCCTAAACTTACACCAACACCTAGTGATTTCAGATAAAGAGACAAATCATTGATAAAAAGATTAAACAAAATAGGGGAAAGAATTTATCCCTGTCTCAAGCCGCAAATTACATCGATTCAGTCTGTATAAAAACTATTAATCTTTTACATGAGTTCACTGAAAGATGTAAAGACTGTAATGCTTGCATCACTTTCCTGTTATCCCCTTATCAACTAATCGTTTCCATAAAGATCGATCAAATATATCTATTAATAATATCATATGCCTTTTTAAAATCTATATAGGCACAAACTATGGATTTACGTAACTTTTTTCTTGTATCAATTATACTTGTAAGATTAAGTACATGGTCAGTTGTAGTACGACCTTCTCTGAACCCATTTTGTTCATCTCACACTTTCCCGTTTACTTATGACCACACACTTATCCTACTGTTTAAAATGGAACAATAAATGTTATACATAGAGGGGGCAAGTGAAATACCTCTATAAGACAGCGGGTCCCTTCGGTCCAATGTGGAAGACTTTGGTATAGGATTAATAATGCACTTGTTCCATAACGACGGAAGAATACCATTATCAAAACATATATTTAACAATATACATGTACATTGTATAAAGGAAAGAGAGTGATGTATAATTTCTAAGTACTACAACTGGAATATCATCAATACCACTTTCCCTTATTTACTGAACTGATGGCATTTTTCACTTCCAAAATAGATATATGAGTCTTATAACATGCATTATTTACAGAGTGTTAGTTGCTGTATCGGAGGCATTACTTGCAGTTTGGAACAGAGAGCTGAAGTATTTTTTCCATTTGTATTAAGGCGAAATTACCGTTGAAATTGAAACTAGGACAAAATTAATGCACGACAACTAATATTACATGTACTTCAATTACAACGCCCCAAAAAACCAAGGCTATAACAAATAGCCCGATTCAATTCTTTGAATAATTGTACTCACTCATATCTATAGAATATTAGTCGGTTCGGTTTTTATCATCGGAGTTTAACGATTTAGTTCGATTTTTATTCACTTAGTATAACACTGAGTTCGGTTTTTATTTATTCGACGGTTAGGTTTTTATCCATTTTCTTGCATTATCCTCATAGGAACGAGTATTCTGACAACAATCATTGGGATAAAAACACAGTTTAAGCGAGCATAAAAAGTAGTATTGTTTTGCTCCCAAACTACAAAATAACAAGGGAAAATAAAGCCTGTAAGTATTTTTAAGGATCTTTTATAAATATTTTGATCGAATGTTTGACCTTGTTCCTCAACATTCCATCTTAAATCGCAAAGATGGATATATGTAACAGTGGATCTTTGGAACTGAATATATACTTGGTCGATAGCGACAGATAATACAACCTAAACCTACCTTTCAAAAGCGAAATTATTAAAAAGCAAATGTACACCGTGTAAAACTTCTGCCATGTTGGCACTGAGTTAGGGTCGATGAAGCCATTCTGGATTATCCGGGTACATAGTGTGAGATTGTGGTGTACAGGAAATATCATCCGGACAATACTTTTTTTTCTATAATTGAGGTCAAAGGTCAAAGTCAAAGTCTTAACACTTTGTCATCCCAAGATTTACTCGCACACCAAAATTAGTATCCTTATCTGGTGTTGTATAGGAAATATACCACTGAAGAAAAGACGGCGAACGAACGGACATGCGGACAGTTCCGCCAATCTTAGTTATTGGGTATAAACACATAAGTTGTTAGAGTCTTTAATGAATGGTCAAATAAATCAAAACTGTAACAGAAAGAAGTAAATAAATTATATTCAATTGACTTTCAAGTACAAAATATCAAACAGACATACAAAAACGATCATAAAAACATAAGCGCATTTTCTATTAGACTAGGAATAACGAACATTTATACAAGTACAATGTAGTGTTTCTGATTTGGCAAAGTCAAACAAAGGTACAGCGCTCCCTTTCTTCAACGACACCCAATATGAGACACACATTGTCAATCCATTTCCACAGAAGAGCATATTTCGTTCCTCAACATACATGCGGTAGCTAATGACCAGATAGTGCAAGAGAGTGAAACATTGTGTGTGTTGTTCGGAGGAAGTCGTTATGGGTAGAGAAATTGACTCTCATTAGCAAACAGCTTGAATCCAGATCAGACGCCGCGTAACGCGGCGTCTGATCAAGATTTAAGCCGTTTGTTACTCGTCATCAAGTTTTTTCTGTGAAATTGTCCATTATGTAACTTTGAGAAAAACAGCAGTCGATAATTTGTAGCAGACGACATTATAGCAGTGAATAGGTTGTTCATAAATGTCTTGTTTTGGGGAAGAGTGAAAAACGTCGTTGTAAGGAGGGAATCGTTGGTAAGAGGGTCGTTGTAGGGAGGGAGCACTGTACCAAGCTTCCGTCTTCTACTGCCAAGTCTGATTACACTGTATTTGACACAAACAAATCGGGAGTTGACTATATTCCAAACACTAACACATTATGTTTAGTAGTAAATGTTTTATTCGGGGTTTTAACTAATAGCGTTTTGTTCTGATTGAAATAATTATTAGACATCCGGTCTAGTAGTAAATTTGAAGACGTCGTTAGTGTTGAATGAGTAAAAGAGTTTATTCATATGGCAATATTCCGCCAACATTTACAGTGTTTCTGCGTTCAAATTCATTTTGAGCTTGAAAGAGTAGCATACATTGTATATTTCATAGCAGGTCGTACAAGAGATGTAGGACTGTAGCCCATAACAGTAGCGTAAGAGAAATAAAACTTGTTTTTTGCAGCGCAATAAAGCCATACACTATTTTCGATATTATACCATAAGATAAGATAAGATAAATTTTGTTTTAAGTTGGCAAGACATAATATAGACGCCATAAAGGCTTTTGAACCGACTATACAACATACATGTATGTATAATTATAACAAAGATAAAGCAGCTAAACTAGAACATCCGATGCAAACAATGGATTGGAAAATATATATATCACAGATAGAACTAATCTGCTGGTACAGTACCTTACCATTTGGGTGATATAAATTTATTTTTTTTATCACAGGAAAATATTTACGTCTAGCATGGCTCGCTAGATTGCAGGAGGGGTAAGCCCTGAGAAAATAAGGTAAAATTTAAAAGCTGGCCAGCAGCAGAGTTTTATCAATGTGGAAATATTACATAAGTCAGGCGCTAAGCCAAAGATATAATAAAGACAGAGATAAACAATATATTATAACAAAATTTGGAAAACATAAAAACAAAATGTATTTGTACAGGTAAGTAAGTTTATGATTTTAAAATGTTGTGCAGGAAGCTGCTGATCTAGATCTAAGTGTAGGTCTAAAATCTGCCTTAATGAATAGGCATAACAGTGCGACCGATAAGAGAAAAATAAATGCGAATATCAGCTCGAATCAGATTCGAAGTGAACTAATCAGCAGCTCCATCACAGTAAATATTCTGCAAGCAAACCATGCAAAAGAAAATCTAAGCAAACTAAAACAAAATAGACAAAGGTCAGCAAAAGGACAACATAATAAACTGAAGCAGGGTACACCAGTAGTTATTGATGCCCCACCGGTCCTTTGGGGCATGTGGATATATTTGCTAGGTGTCATTAAATGCTGAGCATTTGCAAGTTTTCCCGTTTCAGTGGGATATCAAAGACATAAATTGGCTAAAATTTGAGGTTTTCCTGAAATCCTCAGGTAGTGAGTTTCACAGAACCGGTGCTTGATACCTTGTAGACTTCACCTGTGTAAGTTGGTATATCTAAAATTATAGCGAGTGTCATGTCTATTATTTAAGCTACTCAATACTGGTGGAGCTATGTTATTGATTAGTTTAAAAGTTGCAATGGCCATAACTCTGGTTCTTCTAATATATAAACTAGGTAAATTAGCTTAAGTTAACAGTTCCTCATAAGTACTTGTGTAATTATCATATACAAAACGAAGAGCTGGCTCTTGAATTTTTTCCATTTTACTTGTTTTGGCAGTTGAACAAAAATGCCGTGATAATGGATAAAAGCTAAAATTTGACAGTATAAATGAGTGGAAAATAGTAAGTTTACTTAATTTACATAGCTTTCTTCCTATTCTCTTCAGGATATTTAGTTGTTGCGCTGCTTTACTGCAGAACGAGTTATTTAACCAGATAACAACCCATTCGAGTGATATATTTTTCATATCTATCCAAAGGAATTGATTATTCTATTTATTATATCTATATTAATGACGTTTTTACAGAAAAACACACAAAATTAATTATATACGCGCGACGACGTCACAAAAAGTATTATGACGTTACGTCACCAAATGTGATATCATCATTAGACTAAGTGACGATATCAACAGTGACTATATCATATTTATCTACTGAGAAATCTCTATAAATCATCGATAGGTATATAATAAAGTGCCTTGTTGTATAAAGTAAAAGATGTCATTTATGAATACATTGAACAGGAGGGGTCCGAGAATAAATCCCTGGGTAACTCCCTTTATTATATCAGCCCAGGTACTTCCATTATTTCCTATTTTAATTTGCTGCTTTCTATTAGAGAGATAAGATTCAAGGATTTTAACCCATTACCCCATAAATACGCCTTTTTACGCCTTTTATTTTTTCCTCAACTCAAGAAAATAGTTCTAATTTATACAGACATGAATATGTATCATAGTAAATTTGTTCTATAGTCTAGCAGATGGTAGCTTAAAGCAGGCTGAAAGTAAAGCAGAATGCGCCTTAAGGCGCATTCTACTTTTCTTTCAACCTGCTTTAAGTGGTCACCTGTTTTCAAAACTAGAATCAGGCTATGGGATAATGGGTTAACTGAGTTTTCTGACAGCCCGTATGCACTTAATTTGCAGAGTAGTATATCATTGGGGAGATAATCAAATGCTTTTGAAAGGTCCATGAGGACGACCGCAACGTATTGGTTTGAATCAAGAGAAGTTTTCCAATCCTCTACAAGTTTCAAAAGCAAAGTCTGACATCCATGGCCTTTTCAGAATGCACAGATATATTTATCAAAAATGTTATCAAAAATGTTGTGGCTGTTCCGTCAAAAGATTTTTCAAAATAGTTTGATGGAGCTGGTAAAATGCTGACATGTCTATAGTTAGATTTCAGTAGCGGGTCATTCTTTTTGAAAACAGGTAGGACCTGAACTTGTTTAAGACGATCTGGGAAAATGCTTAAGTCTATTGAGCTATTTATGAATCTGGTATAAAAAGGTACTAGTGAATTGGAGCCTAGTTTTAAAAGCTTAATAGAGATCTTATCAACACCTGTTGCTTTCTTTACATTAAATTTATTTATAATTTTTGACACAGTGAATTGTTGTATATTTGAAAAGTTGAATGAGCTTGAAGAGAAATTTTGCCCAAATTTTTTATTTAAACTAGGATTGTTTCGGTCAAAATCAAAATCCTTTCCTATATCTTTGGCAACATTAACATAGAACGAATTTAAAATATCTGCTAATTCACTATTATCAGAAACTTTTTTCTGGTTTTCATGTAACATTATTTTGATTGCTAGTTTATTTAGTTGACATATAAGGTTTTACAGTTGACCAAAACTCATTGGACTTGCAGCCACCAGCACTAACAATGTTCCTTCTAACATTTCAATCGGCCATATTAGCAAAAAACGAAAGACAACTGCTATCAAACTCGGTCAAATTACTCCCATTTCATATAGACAATAATAATAGAGTATTTCAATCTTTTGATACATATGAATTCGAATTTCTACCAAGACACAGACATTTTTCTGTTAAAGTTTATATGATTCCCTTGCTTTTCATATACGGTTTTTATGGTAAACAGAGGAGTTTTCATGGTAAACAAGTAAAGTTTTTGAAAACGGGAAATTACACAATATGCAATATACACTGCGCCCGTATGTCAAAGCGAGTACATCTAATTGCCAACACGAAACGGTACACACTTATCACGATATCAGATTTACTATCAGTTTAAAGAGTAACTAAACAAGAAACATGTATATGAATTCTAGTATGGGAATAGTTTTGAATTTATTTGCACCGCTATCACGCGACCACATTTAAATGAATGATAGTGTGGTAGAGCGCAGTCGCTTGCACTGACTTCCGCTGTGTTGAAATATCAAAAGCGCGTATAGCTAAAGTGTGTAAGTGACCAGTGCACCGTTCTAAAAAGTAATTGGTTTTAGAAGTACGCTTTAATTTATTCACAAACTTTATTCTTTTTCTATATTCTTTCCAGTTTTTGGAGTTATAATATCGATATAAATAAATAAATAGTTTTAGGTGATAAAGCGCCAATGAATGATGAGGGACGATGGGAAAACACAAAACTTTTTCAGGATGATGATTTTAGGAAGATGGTTGCAGGAAGATGATTCCAGAATGATGATTGCAGGAAGATGATTGCAGGAAGATGGTTGCATGAAGATGATCTGGGCCAATCTTTTCGCTGCGAAACATCTCCCTCAAGCAAATAGAAACAAATCCTATGACAATTACAGAATAAGATGAAACGCTATTATAATTGATACATGATATATATTATATAGAAAACATAAAACTTTTTTAATAAAAAAGGATATGATAAACTTAAGTTCATGATACTCGACATTTATACAGTTAAAACACAGAGGTGATTACTAGGTTTCTGTAAAAAGAAAATGCGTATAAGCATAACAATGTCACGCTTGCAGAAAATATATAATAATGGCGACATATCGTCTATTTTCATATCTTAATTTTAGAATATTAGGCAGTTAGAATTAAAAACAACATTTATTTGAGTGCAAAATAGTTTTGATCCTGATCAAACCCCGTATTATGCAGAGTCTGATCTAAATGCAAAGTGTTTTATTGGCGATGCATGTTATGTTGTTGAGCTTGGCACCGAAAGGCTGACGAGAGATGTTGCTGTAGTATTAATTAATTTACTGCATTGCCACGGGTATCGGACTCACTTCTTGCCTTAATCCCCAAGTATTTAGGTTATTTGCAAACAGTTGGGATCATAAGTCAAAATACAATAAAGCCTCGCTATTACGACCCATTAATTGTGGAAATCATTGGGTGTTAACTACAGGTGAATGATTAAAGCAAGTTAGGTCCTTTAGGATCTTTTTACTGTCTTCTTGTTTTAATCTGTTACATGTATTTTATACATTTCATTAGTTTTCTTTTTAGTGGTCGTAATAGAGAGATTTTATTGAACATAAAGTCTAAATTTGAAACAGGAAAGCAGACGACACTTGTTTTTAATTGATGACGACTTGGCAATGAGGCTGTTAGCATTTTAGATCTGTAAAAAAGCCTAGAAACTTTGCATCCGTATGGATCCGACATATTTTACCTTCTAATGGTTTTGATATGTTTTGAAGTTCTTGGAAATGTTGCACTTACTACATGTTGTAGACGAAAATTTCCTAGCGCGGTACAAGTTAAATAAATAAAAAGCCACTGCTAAAATTTATAACTATTTCCATCAGCAAGTGCCCTGCTAACAGCAATGACATATTATCACATTTCCTATTGGTAGCATACGGAGTATCTGTTTTATCTTTGAATATTCAAGCTCACAGTCAAAAACGAAATCATGATTGGAACAATGCTCCTGGCTATTAATATTGCCTGTGACGGCTCTGAAGAACTAGATGAAGTGTCTGGTACCGTTACGTTGCCTGAATTAGTTGATAAAGTTCTAAATGACGTCACAGTGGTGTTGTGTGCCGAGTCAGTTGTAACAAGTGACGGGTTCACTGAAGCACTATCTGTAGTTGTTAGGGGTGAACTAGAAACAGTGGACGGGTTCACTGAATTGTTATCAGACGTAACTGCTGGTGAAGTGAGAACAGTTGACGAGATTGTTGTATTTTCAGATTCCAGAGTTATATTCCACACTGGAGTTGTGGATGTTTCATTCGTCGTGGAATTACCAGTATTTATAGGTGTCGTGGAACAGTTGTCAGAGTATTCAATTGCTTCTGAACACACCTGGTGCCAGAACACTGTCCAGCTCCTTACAATTGTACACCTACAATAAAACCAATACTATATTTAGTACTAATCCTTGAACTAATTCATTAGTTGGTAGATTCATATGTATATATTATTCTTATAAAACTGCTAGAAATATTTTACATATCTTTGACAGTTTCGGTAAATGCTGTCACCTTTCTCAAAATTCCAACTGATCATTCTGATCAGCTGAGTTTTGAGAAAGGTGACAGCAGTCACCGAAACTGTCAAGTTTGTAAAATAAATTCTAGTAGTGTTATAAGAACATTATATACATTTAGTAACAATGTCATGACACGTAATAACATAGTCGTTGTCATGCTATTGTCTGCTAAATAATTTGCATGTTATTATTTTCTTACTTTTAGAATTTAAGGTATTTTGGCATAAAAACATCTACCTAAATAGCGATTTGGTCGAACAGTTTAGATACGAGGATTGTTTACAAGTAAAGAAACTTGATCAATAACTTCAATATATTAAGTGCAAAATGTGTGTGTGTAAATAATATTTTATTTCATTTTAAAGCCTAAATATTCGCCTACACGGTGTATAATGCACTATAAGATAACATAACTCGATAAGTCAAAACATGAACCTACAATACCCCCACATTCAAAAATAACATTTCTTATTTTATTATCTTATAACACTTACACAATATAAACGGTACCAACGTCATATGTAGGCGGGATCCAGGAAAAACTAATGGCAGATTTCATGCTTGAGTCCACATGTGTAACAGCAGTAGCCTTAAATATAAAAATGTGCTCCGGTACATGTATCTAGTATAACTGTATTGTTATTTATGTACCCACTGTCCTCTCTCTGGGGCGTCCAGTTAGCCCACAACTGGCATAAACAAACATTACAAACCAACTAAACCAACCTGATCAAGGACCCGTTTCATAAAACTTCGTACGACAAATGTTGTCGTAAGTCAGATAATAAAAGTCTCAATTATTATGTATGTCTCCACCCATTCCTGTCTTGTGACATCTCTTGGACATCATCTTGGAAAGACGATTCCAAAGAGATATAACAAGACAGGATTAAACGGAGAAATCAGAAATTATTTTAAAGATTAGACTTACGACCGTTTTTGTCGTAAGAAGTTTTATGAAACGGGCCCCTGGATCCAAAACTGTCTGAAAATGTTTCGATATTTCTTCTGATGCATAAGAAGTATGAAGTCATGATATAAGAGGCTGCTTCTTCAGTGGCAAGCCTTACAGTCCTAACATACGCAACATATTAAATAAAAACAGACACCGCATACCGCGTTGTGTGACCAGCGTCCAAAATGTTTTCAAATCATTTAAAATTCGTTTAAGCCAAACAGCGCAAAATTCGTTGAATGATTTAGACCGATTTTGGCGTCATTATAATGGTGAAATAGTTTCCGGTTTTATTTTAACAATTCAATTGAGCATTTAACTCTTTCCTCCCTAAAACTTCAAATGGAAAATCCCAGTTTCCATTTTAGTCTAGTCCATTTCTGACTTTTAAGGGTTGTTTTTGTCAATTTTTTGCATTTTGACAAACAGTGAAGACCCAGATCAGAGGGCTCCTTACGGAGCCCTCTGATCTGGGTATTCACTGTTTGCATAGGACAAGTGCACTTTTCACAAGTACACTGTTTGAAAAGCACTCCTATATGCGGGACTAGGGTTCAAAGAGTTAAAGCCCATGAGGACAGAACATATGTATAAATATGTCTGGTAGTATGACATTAAACATTAAAAACCATGCAAAAAACAAAAATGCAATAAGAAAACAACGCGGAGAAGGTTCATTTACATGCATTAGAATTAGTCATTGGTTTGAGATAGTTTAACTTAGTACCAACAAGAAGCCAAGTTTTGGTCAATTATCTCTTTCAAAGTAAACTAATCTGACTCGGCATTATTGTTATGAAATCAGAATATTTTGTAATATCTGACAAGCACCAACAAGCTTGTAAAAAATAATTAAGTTATTAGAGGAAATTTACATATGCCTCTGACAGTAAATCCAACAATAGGAACAGTTGTATACATGTACAGTGTTCCCTCCCTTAAAGATGTCGGCCTGTCTTTTTGAGCATTATGAAATTTCCGAAAAATTTTACTAACTCATTTTCCGAAAAATGTTAAGAACTCATTTTTGGTGAATGCAAACAGTCATAAAATACTATTTTCCCGGGAAAAAATTAGATTTTTCGTTCCGGAAAGGACTTTTTAAGTTTTATGTCCTATTCGTAGTTTACAGCATACACCGTTTTCATAGGTAGGTTGCATTTTGTTACATCCAAATTCATTTCAATTTCTCAGAATATAAGCATGAAATTTTCATGGAAGTACAGTTTTAGTATAAATTATAGATAATTCAAAAGATCAAATGATATTTTTTTGAAAAAAATTTTTTTGGTAAAAATACACCAAAAAGTGAAAAAATGAGAAAAAATGGATTTTTTCAATAAAACGATATATATCTTTTTTAAAAGATCCGGGACCCTGTGTTTTTATTTGCTATTTCACTAAAACTTTATGTTTGGAAGGCTAAAATCAACAAATAAAAAATTTGGTAATTAGTTTGCTACAATTTGTAGGGCAATTTTCACTGTGCCTTATTCTCCCATTATAAAAAAGTGGGTGGGGTAAATTTTACTCCTTTTCGGTGAAATCAAACATTTTTATTTTGAATCTTGACAAAACATTATTTTCAGAGTTTATTCTTACTATGGTAATATAAATTAGGATACTTTTTGTACAAATAGTTTGTTTAAATAAAGATTGAAAAACCGTAGTACAAAAAAGTAGGAGTTTTTGTGAAGTTTCAATTTTAGGGGGGTAGCCCTGAAAAATCTCAAATTGTGAAAAAGAAAGGTCCGGTACCCCCACTTTTTTCACCACTTTTGTCATAGAAACTAATTTTACTGTCTGTATGCAAAGTTTGAAGAATTTGGTAATTACTTTCCAAAGGTGCACCTACCCCCTTAAGCGGCCCTCCGAACAATGATTCCCTCTTATACAACAATGCTCCACTGCTCCCAAACACGACAGTTTAAATGACGCTTTCACTGCTGCAATAGTGTCTGCTTAAAATTGTTGTTTGCTGTCTTTTTCAAAGTTACGTATTGAACATTTTGACAAAAGAAACATAAAGACGAATGACAAACAGTTTGAAGCTAGATCAGACGCCGTGTGAGGCGGCGTCTGATCTGGGTTCAAAATCTTCTCAAATGTAAGCCAAGTCATGCTCAGCACTCTAAGGGTGAAGGTTTTTCCCTCTTCATAACAACTCCCTCCTAACAACACACACTATTAGTCTCCCCATTTAGTTTTGTTGTAGAGAGAGACAACTGAATAAGTGTATATACATGTGTAATATAATCTAGGTATATACTTACATTGCCACAATTATTAGTCACACTATCATCTAAGGGAATTGATCCGTACGTTTTGTAAACGTCAACGTCAGTACGTGGTTGACATAAAAACCCACGAAAGCCTGTGCCATTGGTCGACACAATTGTAACTGAAAGCAGATAGAAGAAAAGTTTCAGTTACCCTCACTGTTAACTCGTTCCACACCATGGGCCTGTTTAAAGTATACTCTTACATTTGCAAACAGTGTAGACCCAGATCGGAGCCCTCTAAATAGGGTCTGTACTGTTTGTTAATTTCAAGCAGTATTTATTAAACCATCCAGAATTCAAAGTAGGCTGGTTCTTGTTTTTGTAAATAAAACTATTCACAAGGGAACATATTAAACCCCAAAAAATTAACTGTGTTGTAGCTCAACCAGGCAGTTAACTACAGCTTTATGCAAAAGACGTTTTTCTTTGCCGAAAGAAGTATTGCTAACATCGTCGTATATACCACATACGATCATGTCCATTGCGAAACCGTTCGGAGCAAAATCAGACGCCGAGTTACCCGTCGTCTGATCAGTTTCAAAACTGTTTGCCCATCCATATTCAAATGAATCGTCCACCTAGTCCAATTTTAGAATCTGTCTACATCCCATGGCTTTTAGAACATTGCGTTTACAGGCAAGATAATAACGTCTCCACTGTACTAATCCTCGCAGCTCGGATGACGTATTGAAATCACCGGTATTAAACATAGTTCTCTTTTAACCCATTTGCGCCCAGTGGACTCTTCCGTTTTGTGTCACATGCTGTAGGCAGAGGTGACACTTAGCGATCACTTTTCCGGCGTCTGTCTGTCTGTCCGTCCGTCTGTCTGTCTGTACATACAGGAGGCACATTATGGGGTCCTAAACTGGTCGTTTTTGGGTCCTTTTGGCCAGTTAGTGATTGTGGGGTTGAAAGAGAGTATTGAGGGGTTAAAAATGGCGACTGTGGGGTTAGTTTTAGGGTTAGGGTTTATATAGCATCTAACCCCACAAAACCATCTCGTAAGAACGTCCGCCCGTCTGTCTGTCTGTCCGTCACGCTTTTTTTGTCCGGCCTCATAACTCCGGTTATACTGAAGCTTTTAAGATGAAACTTCTTTTATGGAAAGAGCTTGACATGTGAATGCGTATTACACAAGGGCCATAGCTCCTGTATCAATATTGTGAGAGTTATTCCCCTTTTCAACATTTTCTTTTCATGCAGTTTATCTGTTTTACTGAAGATTTTGAAATGAATTTCTTTTAATGGAAAGAGATTGAAGAGTGAAATTGTCTTGGCTAAGGTTGATAACTCTTGCAGCAATACTGTGAGAGTTATTCCTCTTTTCCTTATTTTCTATTTTCAGCGTATAACTTCTGTTCTACTCATGCTTTCCGGATAAAATTTCATTTACTTAAATAATTTGAAGAGTGGAAGTGTCTTGCATCAATACCATGCAATTTATTCCCCTTTTCTACACTTTCTTTTGCAGTAGATTATTTCTGCTATAACGGAGTTTGTCATCGTAATTTTAACTTAAACTCTTGTTCGACTGATGGTGGCTGACAGGTGACACACGTGTTCCGAGTAACCCAACTATTTTTATATATTGGATTAGTCCATTTTTATTCAAAGCGGTGCCTGGTCAAAATTTTCATTTTCATTTTGTTTTTATTGAAATTCCTATCAGCAAACAGTGTAGACTCTGATCAGACGCCGCATAATGCGGCGTCTGATCAGAGTCTACACTGTTTGCCTATGTCCCATATATGGGATCGTGGGCACATATGGGTTAAAGCCACTCAAATGCAGTAAAACCTCTCTATTACGACCACATCTTAATTAAGACCACTAAATTGTGCCAATTATTAGGTGTTTAAGACAGGAGGCTGATTAAAAAAGTGACAGTAAAACAGAAAGCTCTAGAAGAAGCTTTCTGTTTTATTGTCACCTTGCTTTAACAATATTGCAGACAACACTATTGAAGCAGATGGCAATATGGCAGTGAAGGGGTAAAAACCTCACGATCAATTTGATCACGAAAGGGTTTATAACACGATCCTGTACGATATGCGAACTACAACTAAGGCTTCTGCGTTTGGGCTGTAAACTACTCTAAAAATCGTTTCTTTCAGTCACGCAGCAAGTACTAACGCCGAAAATCGCACTTAGTTGACACATCGTTCTATAATGCACTAGCTTTTGAATATTAATTATACATGTATAAGTAGATCAACAACAGTTCAATGAACTAAACAATTTTATAGTTTCAAAACTGTTTGCCTACATAAACGTGTAATCAGATAACAAAGATATCGTAACCGTGTCTATACATGTAATCTTATTTTAACCCCTTCACTGATTTGGATCAAAACTATATGTACTTGATACTTTATGTTTCTTTAGGTAACTACCATGACAACTAGAATACTGACTCATTCAGAAAGGGTCCAATAAAAGGAGGCAAGGGGAAAAGACGCGAGAGAAAATGCAAAGTTCGGCATAATTACTATCATTTATTTTATATACATATCGATGATTTATAGAGATTTCTCAGTTAGATAAATTTCATTTCGTCACAGTTGATATCCAGTGATGATATCATTTTCTGTGACGTCACGTCACAATATCATTAGTGATGTCGCGCGTAAACAATTAATTTTGAACGTCATTAAAATGTATATAATAAATAGAATAATCAATTCCTTTGAATAGATATGAAAAATATAGCACTCGAATGGGTTGTTTTCCGGTTAAAAACTCGTCCTGCGGACTCGTTTTTTAACCAGATAACAACCCATTCTCGTTATTTATTTTTCATATCAATCCAAAGTAATTGACTATCCTCTACAGGGGAGTATATGTACAGTCGGCTGAGCGGTCATTCGGACTGAAAGTAAACTTTAACTTGGTATATTACTTTTACATCATTGAGGAAAAACTTTGAATACAGTTGAATGAAAATCGTTCAAGGGGTAAAGGACATACTGAGAGGTCATTTATTACTTAACTTATCACAAACACGGCTAAGATGACGCACATGCAAACATTATTCAAATATTTGGCTGAAAAGAGAACAGGCAAGGCTGAAACAGTCATTTATTAATAATTCAAGGGCAATAATAACTCAGACATGCCTTGTGTGATTTGGGTAGTTATCAAACTTGATCTAGGCTTTATACCCATTAACATTTTCAGTAAGTATGGTGAAGATCCGATACAAAGTGTTTTTAATAATTCCGAGATGCCTCGTGTGATTTGGGTAGTTATTTAATTTGACGTATGATTTATACCAACAAATATTTTCAGTACGTTTGGTGACGATCATATAAACAGTGTTTTTGGTAGTGAGTAGACATTCTGAAACAGTCATTTTGTGAATAAATCAAGGACAATAACCCAGACATGCCTTGTGTAGTTTGGATAGTTATTAACATTGGCCTACATTTTATACCAATTAACATTTTCAGCAAGTTTTGTGAAAATTCGATAAAAAACTGTTTGTGTTAGAGAGCGGACAAGGCTGAAACAGTCTTTTTTTAATAATTCAAGGGCAATAACTCCGACATACCTTATGCGATTTGAGTAGTAATCGAACTTGGCCTATAATTTATACCAATACACATTTTCAGCACGTCTGGAGAAGATTGGATAGAAATTGCTCGAGTTAGAGAGCAGAAAAAAAGTGTGACAGACTGACTGACTAAGGGAGAGAGGGGCTGGCGGACAGGGCGATTACTATAGGCCATCCAGCTGTAGGTGGGGCCCTAATGAATTGGTAAGCAGGCTACAATGGGACACGAAGAGTAATTCTACTTAAGTGGGTGAAAACGATAGTATGGGTAATATCAACCCTTTAGGCCAATAGCCTGTTTCTATTTTTGGAGACAGTTGAAAACTTAAAGAGGCTCGCAACCAGATTTAGCATTAAAAATAGTAATTTGTACATATATGTCAAACGATTATATAAACGGGTAAGAATTAGTTTAGGAAAAGAAATTCTGTTTAAAATTGCATTTAAAAAAAGATATTGAGTTCTGGTGGGATTCGAACCCGGGACCCTCGACCACGGGCTATTCATATCTTTGGAATCGATTTAACGTACTTCAGCGTGTAGCGATGGAAAGTACATGATTCGACTCGGGTTTACGTCTGAGCCCATGTTCAATTTCTGTTGCGTCTTTCGACGCAACGGATAAAACGATGGAAAATATCTAAAAAATGTTTGAAGACTTTTCTTAAGGACGTTTTAGACTGATCATATTTTTCTAATGCCAGATGCACGACAATGCTACACATTTGGCTTTATTTGAGCATTTTCTTTTATTTTTGCAAATACACCATCCAGTTGCGGATCGCTATAAAACAGGTTGAAAGTATAGCAGAATGGTTTACATTCAGGCAACTTCAAGCCGTCATCTGATCACTAGGATATAGAAAATATTTATTTCGGTAGATCTACATGTGTATGACTGTGTAAATTGGAACTGTTTTCTTCAGAGGAGGAATAAATATAATGCGCTAAAAGGCGCTTCAATATGGGGTAGGGGGAGGTTAGAAATATGGTAGCTTGTAAAGAAACCGCAAGACTCTACATTTCATTTCATAACAATGATCAGAAAGGAAAATGTCGAGCTCTGTTAAAGAGAACTATGCAATACATTTTTAACAGATTCAACCCTGGCGACGAGTTAAGTCGTCATTTATAAACAGCGTAACTGTGGGATTACACTTGTCCTATGCAAAAAGTGTAGACCCTGATCAGAGGGCTCCTGATGGAGCCATCTGATCAGGGTCTACACTGTTTGTCATTTTGTAATAAATTTTAAAAATCATCCCAAATTAGTCAAAAGTAGACAAGACGTATTTTTAAAATAGAAATGTCCATTAAAAGTTTCAGGGGTGAATGAGTGACGTGAAAATAAATACAATAGTTTTACCTGTAATAGAAGGCATTATGCAACCATATTTCGTTGACGTGAGCATTATGTCGTATGGCGCCGGTTGAGACTGCGGCACGCCTACGTGCTGAGGCAACATGGCGTCACAGGCAGCTTCTTTGGCGCCGGTGCTTGCAGGTATTACCATTTTCCAAAATCCGGCAAGGAAGCACATGTGTAGAATTATATTCATCACAGTAATTCTCTGAAAAGTATAAAGTTGTATTGCGATCGAAGTATAATACAAGTGTGTATGGTTCTACTGTGTACGAATCGTAGCATACCTTATTACATCATGCACCCCTTAAATCATTCATCCCTTCAATTGCAAACGAACGATTCATATTTCCAGTCTAGTCTACGCTCGTAATTTTGACTATTCATGGTTACTTTGCTTATTTTGCAATATATCGCAAAGGTGCAAACAATGTACAGTGCTCCCTCTTCACAACGACATCCAATTGGACACACAGATGTGTGTGTTGTTTCGGAAGGAGTTGTCATAGGATGGGAAACGGATTTACATTTGTTTCAGATGTGTTGCCAATATCTATTCCTCCGTGTCTGAGTTTTCAAAATATATAATGGCCTTATGGTAGTCCACCCATAAGCAATACCACGCATGTATTACACTACTATTACATGTACATACATGTATAATAATTACTGTATGTAACGAAGGAGCTCATTTAATAAATGGTAGGCCCAGTTAAGCGGTCACAAAATGCGATGCCCATATCGATTTATGTAATATTCAGAATACTCATTATTTTCAGCCTTCACGAAAATAAACTTCCATAAAACGTAGTATTTTCTTGAAACTAATTACCCTTTTTCAGAATATGGGTGTCAAAACATGAAGGTGCTAATCAGACGACGAAATATTAATTTTAAAATGACCATCTATTCCTCAAAATCCTTCATTACAAACCCGTTCGTCGGAAAGAAGATATATAGCGTTTTCTCTCGTATTTATATGTATGGCTAAATCTATATTGTCTATACAGTGGAGAATCTGTTATTCTTTCCCGTTTAAACGCAAACGTACGCAAACGCAAAGCACTAAAACGAAGAAAAGAACAACTTTTGGACAATTCTGATATTTCATGTTTATCTTGGTGGTAAACAGTTTGGAGCCTGATCAGACGCCGGGTCACCCGGCGTCTGATCTGGCTCCAAACTGTTTGTAAAAGAAAAAATAGTTTTCGCGTAAACGCGTTTATCGGGAAAGAATAACAGATTCTCCACTGTAAAACACCAATATAAAATGATACCGAATACTGGCAGACATCATAATTGAATTCATGCCTGAAATTTAATGATGTTCCCAATGATGACTCAATTGTACGCTTGCTTACAAGCTCTTTAGATATAAGATTTTAATTGTTGATTTGTCCTGCAAATGTAGTTTAAACATATTTATTTTCTGAACTACATATGATTAAATTTAAACACGCTAACGTAAAAAAAAAATACTTAGGAAAAGGATTGAAACTAAAGAATAAATTTATTGAGTTTCTCTCCTTACTTATTTGCTAAACAGTTAGTCTTGTTTTTTTCAGCGGCTTGCTAGAAATCTTTCTTGCTAGAAGCAAGTATGATTTCAAATTGTATTACTTCAGTTGCTGATTACAGAACAGAAGCAAAGGAGAAAGCGCAAAGTGTCTCTCTAATGCACCAATTTATCATCTTTTTGGCAGAGCACCATATTCATGCAAAGGGTGTCGCTGGAAACAAACCAAAGTGTGTGTGAATGCGAACGAAAACAAACAATTTCTGTTGATATCAATACATCATTTGTTGAGCAATATTTTGAACAGTTAAAAAGAGACATAATAAACTTTTGTATAGAATAGGGATAAAAAATATGGTAGTAAATAGAATAATGGATACGGGACTGAAAGGTGTGGCGATGCTAAACCTTGACGATACATGTACAGCACTACCTCTCTACAACGACATCCGATGGGAGACAAAAAATGTGTTCGTTGTTCTGAGGGAGTCGTTATAGGGAAAAACATTGGCTTACATTGGCAAACAGCTTGAATCCAGATCAGACGCCGCGTTACGCGGCGTCTGATCTCGATTCAAGCTGTTTGTTACTTTTCATTAAAAAACATTCTTTAAAAATGTCCATTACGTAACTTTGAGAAAAACAGCAGACGACAATTTAAACAGACGATATTGCAGCAATAAAAGCGTTATACATAATTGTCCCGTTTAGGGAATTGCGGTAAGGGTCGTTATAAGGAGGGAGCCGTTGTTCGGAGGGCAGTTGAAGAGAGAGAGCGCTGTAGTAAATAAAAGAATGGATACGGGACAGAAAACGTGTGGCGATGCTAAACCTTGACGATACACCATTGAACCGAGGGACAGTTTAGCTGGTGATAAAATCGATATGACGTCAAACTAATTTTATACTGATCATACGTCAAATACATGTAACTCGGCGTCTGATCTGGGTCCAAACTACAAATTCCTCGGCATCAAGGCATAAGTTGCTTATAAAACTCCTAAGCTTTCCAAATTTTCAAGCGTGATTTTAGGAACGACACCTTTCGATGCCAGGGTATATATAACACTTACATAACGCGGCGTTTGATCTGGATCTTAACTGTTTGACATCCATATCAAATTCAATAGTTCCTAAGAAAAAAAGCCAAAATTTGAAAGTAAGAGCAGAAATCCGAAGGTCGTAAAAGAATCCGTATGTCCTAAGAAATTAAGAAAAATCCGAAGATTTCTGAGAAAAAAAAATCGGAAAATTGGCAACCCAGTAAAATTTTCTTTTAGTAGAAGGGGTAATATAACAGATACCCTGTACTGGGCCCGTCTTACGAAACGTCGTACGAGAAATAATGGCGCAAGTCAGAGTATTAAATTCTCCACTATTATTTATTTCTCCATCTAATCCTTTCTTGTGACATCTCTTAGGAATCTTCTTTTAGAGACGAAATCAAAAATTATATGTATTTTTAAAATTTTGACTTACGACCGTGTTTTAATTCGTACGACGTTTTGTCAGACGTGCCCCTGAGTGCATACGTACCAGATAAAATATATATTCCTAGGTATCACCAAACTTTCTACACTTTCTGTGCTACTGTTCACTAGGCTGAAATAAAATATAGGCCAATCCTCTACGTATATTCTTTCGAAATTAGGCCGTTAGTCACACTGTTTGGGTAAGAAATATTAACTCCAAGACGCCTGATTCAATGGAAATGCAAACAGTTCTGATTCGTATAAGACGTCGAGTAATTTGACGCATGATCAAAATCCAAACAGTACGACTTTTGCGTCCATCTTTCCTCAACTAAATCAATTGAATAGTTTGAAAGTAATATAGTGACAGACAACGATGCTGTAGCTGAATATATGTTTTCATATTAAAGGGTTAATTAAGGGGGAGTTCTGGCCGCGCGCGCCCACTTGAGCCCCCAGTAGGTCCCGCTGATCCGGACACTTTGGGAGGTTTATGAATGGACTTCTTTCGATTGTTCATCCAACCTTTGGATTTAAAAAATCGGACATTTGGTCCTTAACCTCCTGCATACTACAGATGAAATTGCAATAGCTGTTACAAACAGTTTGTATCAAGATGAGTCGCTGAATAATTCAACGTCTCATCTGGGTCCAATCTGTTTATTACTATATAATGATGGATTTTTAAGGAAAATGCAAATATTCTAAGAATTTCTGTATGCAATAAATTCCGCAAAGGATACTTCGAGTGTATACTAAAGGTGCGAAGGATGTAACGACTGTGGTTGTCACGTTTTATAATGGAGAATACGTTATTCTTTCCCAATAAACGCGTTTATGCGAAATCTATTATTTCCATTGCAAACAGTTTGGAGCCAGATCAGACGCCGGGTAACCCGGCGTCTGATCTGGCTCCAAACTGTTTGCCACTCAGATTAAAGTTTACAGTCAGAATTGTCAACATACTGTCATTTTCTACATTTTACTACAATGCGTTTTCGTTTATTTGCGTTTAAATGGGAAATAATCCACTGTGTCACATTGGCTACCATGCAGGTTCAACGACACTGTCATTTGTAAACAGTTTTGATCCGCTTAAGACGATAACTAACTCAGTATCGAATCTTGATCATAATTGGTTTACATTCGTATATCCATGTTACCTAATTCAAAATGGATAAAATCTAAATTTGAGAAACGAAGGCTGTCGTTATTACTTCGTGCAGATGAAACGGGGGCAACAAAAGGGCCAATACCCTTTGTGATGTTGGATATGCATTGGTAAATATTTTACAAACTATGTAGAATGCAAGACAGATAACTGTTGGCGTATTATATGATTAATATCTGATCGATATACGCGTCTTGTAATTTTATAAAACATACATCTTTCATTATTTTAACATAAGATATATCAACGAGTCCAATATGTGAGTTGTAAAATATGGCCTTATTGCACAGGGTAATACCATGTGGTAAGGGGAGTGTAAATAAGAATGTTAATCTCTGAAAGATGTGATTGCATGGTTTATCGCCTTTTATAACACGGAATAATGTATTAGTATATAGATATTTAATGGTATTTTCCTTGTTACGTAAAGGGAGCAAATGTACCGTAAAATACTTTAAATCTAATACCAGTCAACCCTTAAGCGCTTTTAGACGATATTTTAAGATTGGTGTTTTATCCAGTACAGGTGTCGAGTAATTCAATGTCTTATCCTCGATCATATATTTAAACGGTGCTACCTCCCTACAACGGCCTACCAAACAACAATTCCCTACTTCAAACAAGCGTGTCACTGTTCCAAAAAAAAATGTCTAACACTTTCATTGCTGCAATATCGTCTACTAAAAATTGCCTTTTGCTATTTGTTCTCAAAGTTACGTAACGGATATTTTGACGGAAGAAACATGACGACGAGTACCCTGAAGCTAATTTAGCCTACCATGCAACCCACAGGACACATTTTCATAGATGTCAAATTGTTCACCAATACCTTCTCCATTAGAAAACAAAATGTACTCAAGAATAAACTCATTGGCACTATGTGAAATCATGCTGTTTCCATACCAATCCATATGAAGTTTTAACCCTTTCACTACCAAATCTTTCGTTAGATTTTATCCCTTCACCGTTTCATTGTCGTCTGCGTTAATTTTGTTGTTTGCAAGATCGTTTCAAAGTAAGATTCAAAGTAGTATGACTTAAAACATATTGATACGAGTGTCAAACATATTGGATCCTGATCAGACGCCGCGCTACGCGGCGTCTGATCATGATCCAAACTGTTTGTAAACGTGCTTTCAGGCGTCATTGAAAGTGAAAGGGTTAAGGTGATGGTATATATGGAAAATTGTTTATATCTCTGTTGGTGTTTAAGTTAGGTTAACAATATTGGTGTCAATATGAAATATAATACATTGCGCATATAATCTAATTTGCATATCTATAAATATTCATGAAATCGTTGTTTTCTATGAAATTCATATCAAAATCAGCAACATTTTACTGATATTAAGTTCTAAAAAACTGTTATCTGACAGTCAGACTACCAGAACCTGAAGTTTAAACGTTTCTTGTTAACTGGGTATATCTATAATTATGCAAATCAGTTTGTTGCATATTCAGAAGCATTCACGAAATTAACCATTTGTTTATCTGAGCGAGGTGAAATACACAGTACAAAAGCGCAAACCGTGCCAATTGGGCCAATTTAGCCTACAATACAGTCCCTCAATCTCTACAATATATTGATGAAAATAAAATTCAAACAGAATTTTCCTATGGAAAATGAAATAATACTCAGGAATGAAGTCATTTCGAGTATAAAAAATAATGTTGTTTCAATTGGAACCCATAAACTTTCTCAAAATGGTGATATAGATGGGACATCGCAAGTTTTTAAGCTGGGTTAATAATTTTGGTGTCAAATGTAAGATATTGCACAATACACATGTTTTAACTACATGTATTTGTATTATCTTACATGTATATGCATATTTTACATAATCATGAACTTGTTTTCTTTCTTTTTTTAACTAAATCGGACAGAACGCGAGCGCGTTTTAAATATACCGCCTCTAAAGATAGAATGTCACTTTCGATTTCGTTTTGACACTCAGAATAGTTGTGAGATGTCGGAGTGTAGCGTTTTTTCAGAACATGAGCTTCAAATTAGTCCAGTAGTATCTGTGCTATGTGTACAAAATGGATCAGGCTTGCTATGGATATCCATCCTAAAGAATTGATTGTTGTAACAACGCTTCGTTATACTGTTGTTAGCTTTACTGTAGGAATTCCTAACAGGTTGAATAGAGAACAATGTTGATCTAGTTTCTGATGTTTAATAGTGTCCTGGACTTCCAGATAATCAATATGTGGTATTCCACAATACTTAATAACCAACAGTTCTCTATACTAAATATACATTAATTAACACTTTATTTTTCGTTGAGGAAATCCTCAAACTTAGTCAGAAATCCGACTTGTTTCTTTCAAAGGTAAAATTAGACTCCTTCTCCATAAAGCAAAACCAGTGAGGCAGATAAGGGAGTCCCGCCCCTTTACATGCTTCACGTGGTCATGGCAGTTGCCATACAATTTGCCCGAAGCCCGCTGATCATGAAGGTGACAACTTTATAAGCCTATTAAGTTAAGGCATGATAAGCTGGCAACTTCAAAGTCAAAACGTATAGACAGTTTAATTGCATACAAGGATTTTATCAATGTTTTTACAGCAATTTCGCACCTTGGTAAAGCGATGACACGTGTACGCCAACAACGGACTAAAACAAGAGCTGAATGAATTGGGGAAATACTGTATATGCAAACTATGATGATTATCGGTGCTACAAATCCCTCCGGTCTAGAAAACAAATGCGTCCCCGCATTTAAGAATTACATGTACAGTGATTTTGTCAACTTTATGCAACAACTTTTAATAAACATGTGCACCGATAAATATCATAAAAACATATCAAAATAATTTCAAATTCTTACATACATAAAAATCACATTGAACGTAAACATATTGGCCATATATTCCCTTCAAGTTAAAATCGTATTGCAATATCTAATCTGATTAAACAAATATAACTTGACCAACACACAGGCCATTTAAGAATATTCCATGGAACCATTTTCCATCACATTATCAGTATTACAACAATAAAATTTGCCAATACGTATAATTATTTTTTTGAAGCGGAATACTCAACCAATTATAGATACGTTCAAACCACAGTTTTATAACAAATTCTATAAAAATGATATTAGACAGAAATATTATTTCCAATTTGCATTTAGCAATGTACTTATTTAACATGATTTGTCAATCAGTTGAAACTTCAAGTTTTTCGCACCTTCCATATGATATTTTAACAAATCTGAAGTATCTCGCCTATTTAAGATTACCGCACACGCAGTGTTGTCGCACGGCTACATGTAATTGAATAGGCGGGAAAACGTTTAACGTTTAACTAACTGATAATACACAAAATTATTTGTTTGTCAATATGTATGTTTCGTCTATACAATGATTTATGTTTTCATCATGTATATTCATGTTTATCATGAACTGAGTGTAATAAAGAAAATTGAATTTGATAGCATGAAGTTAATTAGTTCAGCAACAGAACAGCATATAACAGTTATGTTCTATACTTTCGGCTGCAAAAAGAATTATCCATATTCATAAATGCTAGTTTAGAAATTTAACAGAAAGTATGCCACTTATTATTATGAGAACATTGTGATTATCTCTTACACTCGTGAAACCAATAAATTTCTATGTACCGACACTAGGATCTATAACCGATGCGTATTGAAAATGCATTTCAAAACACAATAAAGGCTCTAACAATTTAAGTGAAATTAACTGTTCATTTTCAAATGTATCCCTTAATAAAGTGCTTATTCTAATTCCAAATGTTACAGTCTTAATATGTATGTTTTCTTCCGCGTCTTGCATGCATAGGACCTGACGGCGACTGTTCATAATACACAGCACCCTGCGGTTGATTCCCACGTGTATTGCTGTGGAACTTCCGTTTTAAATTTCCCAAGGCTTGCTTACTAGCGCGGAGATCACTTTCTAAGTTGCGAATTTCACCCGATTTTTTCCGGTTTGTGTCGAACAAAATGTGAATGTGATCCAAGAGCTCACAGAAAATAGTTCCTGCTTCGCGGAGGATTGTTTCCTGGTTTATAATCGATTTAAGATGGTCAGTTTTCGTAGGTCCTCCCTCATGTGCCTTAACTAAATGTGTGTGAATCTTATTTCCTATTTCTTTGACTTTCGCGTCCATATCTTTGATGTAACTTCCGTATGTTTTCAATAAATTTGATATTTCGTCAAACTGGCCGTCTCTGGCTATAAGTTCCTTTTCTTGGAAAGCGACTTCTTTCGAAAGTTCTTCAATTTCAACGTCTTTGGATTTTAATTGTATTTCAAACTGTTCCTTGTTATCCTGGCATATCTGTATAACTGAGAGTTCTACGTCATCTAGCATGTCGTTCCACTCTTGGTCTGTCCGAACTGAAGAATTGAATTGAATTTCACTGAGCTCAGAAACTGATATGGCATAAAAGGGCAGTACCAACTCAGCTGTTTTCCTGTTAATGAAGGCATTCATTCTTGCACGATCGCGTTGTGCTTTCCTGGCCTGTAGTAACGACTGTGAACGTGCCGTTCTACAGGCATGAGCTGGAAGGTTGTTATGAAATTTCCTATTTCCGTAGAAGTTCGATCTTGAAACTGACTGCATATAGTAGCGTCTATTGTCCATAACTTTGTGCCTATTGGCGTAATCCATGTGGTAATCCAACATAATTTCTAAATTCCGGGGAATGTTGTTTAGCTCCAAATGGTAGAGTCTACTCGCTAATGTGAAAAGTCCGAGAAAGTGTACAATGCAAAATATATGCAATGTACCCCGTTTCTAACACCAATTGTAACAACGCTTCGTTATACTGTTGTTAGCTTTACTGTAGGAATTCCTAACAGGTTGAATAGAGAACAATGTTGATCTAGTTTCTGATGTTTAATAGTGTCCTGGACTTCCAGATAATCAATATGTGGTATTCCACAATACTTAATAACCAACAGTTCTCTATACTAAATATACATTAATTAACACTTTATTTTTCGTTGAGGAAATCCTCAAACTTAGTCAGAAATCCGACTTGTTTCTTTCAAAGGTAAAATTAGACTCCTTCTCCATAAAGCAAAACCAGTGAGGCAGATAAGGGAGTCCCGCCCCTTTACATGCTTCACGTGGTCATGGCAGTTGCCATACAATTTGCCCGAAGCCCGCTGATCATGAAGGTGACAACTTTATAAGCCTATTAAGTTAAGGCATGATAAGCTGGCAACTTCAAAGTCAAAACGTATAGACAGTTTAATTGCATACAAGGATTTTATCAATGTTTTTACAGCAATTTCGCACCTTGGTAAAGCGATGACACGTGTACGCCAACAACGGACTAAAACAAGAGCTGAATGAATTGGGGAAATACTGTATATGCAAACTATGATGATTATCGGTGCTACATTGTTCTATTTATTATACCTTTTCAATCACGTTTTACACAGAAAACACGCAAAATTAACTGTATACGCGCGACGTCACAAAATGATATCATCACTGCAACAGCGATATCATTAATAGAGATTATATTAACTGCGACGCATTTGAAATTTGTCTAACTGAGAAATCTCTATAAATCATCGATAAGTGTAAAATAAATACTGTTATCTAACTTTCACAAGTATAAATCCTGGAAATAGAGCATTGCTTGTTAAAGACATTTCCTGACCTAGTTCCGGTGATTACACCTAGTTAAGTAAAAAGTTGTGCTGATAATTGTCTTTCTAAAGAATCAGTGCAGCGTCCCATGTGATGGTTTGGTTTGGTTTGGTTTGGTTTGAAAGAAACAGAATGAGATTGCGTTTCTATAATTTGCCCAAGAGACTTTAAAAACATTACATGACCAAGCTTGGGTGGTAACACTTAGCACGGTAGAAAGTTGAGTCAATGCATAAGGCCCATGTACTTACTCGGCTAGCGTCTAGGCAAAGAATCATTTGGGCGTCTCATGTGAGGCCCGAACCTAATATTTGATAGATTTGTTGGTAAAACCCATTGCAAAACCTATTGAGATCTATTATTCAAAGCTGAGCCGTTGCCTAAACAATTTCCTCATGCTCTATACCGGTATACCTGTATTTTGAAACCTAGTGAGAACAATGGGGGCGAATCAATGAATGGATTGGTTTAATGTCTTTAAAGACATTACTTGACCTATCTAGGGTGTTTACACCTAGTCGGTCAAATATTGTGCAACCCATGCTCCGAGCGGTGGTCTGTGCAAATAATCATCATTGAAGCGTCCCATGTGAGGCCCGTACATTTGATAGTTTGGTAAGGAAACCCCATTTAAAAAAAACTTGAGTGTGAGTACGGCAGGGCCTCTATAGAAAACTTGAGATTGCTGACATGGCTGTGTACATTTTTCTCATGCTTCACAGTTACTTTCACGCCTCGTGAGACCAATGGAGGGATCAATGAATGTACTGGGGTAATATCTTTAATTCCTTCATAGCCTCGGTTCTCGGGTTCATAGTCACACGGGATGTTTTTTATTTAATTGACAGATAGTATCCCCTTCTTCCAAGAATTAAAAGGGAGGCAGGTTTGTGGTTGTGGTCCTGTACGCTATTTTGCAGTGAATGAGATTAGGCAAAATAAAATAAAAATACATGTGTTTCCGGTAACTCGACCGACCTTAGTTTTTCTCTCCGACACTAAACTTTTGTTTTTCATTTTTCAAAAAATGTATCAGCGAATGTCGGTATTTTTTGCGGATCTTGTGACAGTCTTTTTCCGGATGGTGTAATAGAAGCTATTATCCACTTAATTGTTTAAAATGCTAATTTATAGACGTTTAAGTGCTTAAAATTGATTGTAAATAAGATTGAGCAAATATCTAAGTGAAATTTGCTCTAAATTTGTCATAAAGTACGTTCCTTGCACATATGATTTGCTAGTGAATTAACCATTGACAAATTCAACATACAGACAAATTGAGACAATATATTACATTGAATCATTTGACATGCATACAATACATTCCAAAACATAATTAACTACGTCTATAATATATGTCACTACTTTGCTGTTTTGGTTCACCAATATTGAACAACAATGACACCATTTTAATATAACTTTATAAAATACTCCATCAGAAAGTTGAATGTAAAATTCTATGTTTTATTTATAAAAAAAGATCTTCCGACCTACCGTCCCTAATTATTTTGGGCATGTACAATGTAATAGGAAACACATGTACTTTTTATATTTGGCCTTAGCTGCTATAATCTTTCTGATAATCACCACCCATCATAACATCATTCATCGGCGTTATATGACCTTTTATGTATCGCAGTACTATAAAACCCAAGTCGTCTATCCATCCATATTTCGCATACATATCTTGTGATTTTACAGATATTTCAACATTTATGAAGCGGTGAACCAATGGGACAGTTATGGGGAATTAACTCTTGCACCCAATCTGGATCCTCTCTCTCCCATATAATACAGTCGAACTTCAATATCTCGAACTCGGTTAAATCGAACATACCCATAAAATACCCGTTAAATCGAACATACCCATATTTCAAAGTTAAAACGTGGCTGAGCCACGTTTTAACTTTGAAATATGGGTATGTTCGACTTTACAGAGCATAATATATTGCATTTCATGTCTCGAATTATCGAATAGTTCGAGTTTAGCGAGTTCGAGATATCGACTGTCATTCGACTAAAGTTCGATTGTATCTATAAGAAATATCAAGAGCGTGTCCTTTCCCTATTCGTTATTGCATTCACCTTTGGTCAGATCTCAAATGTCTTTAAAATTGAACAAATGGTGATGTATTCACAAGCTTACAGTAAGTAAAATGATTAAATTAAACGCCATAAAAAATTATATAACAATACATGTATTTGTACTTTTATACTAATGACAAGTGCACAAGTACCAGCGCTCATTGAATACCAGTTTTATATAAAACAATATTCGTAAAGAGCTGGACTTCTTTACGTCAGTCTATGGACAAGTCATATACATTGTCTGAATTTTACGCTACGTGAAATTTACGCGATTGTATCGAATGGGACTCGAACCTATGACCATTGGATTGCTAGTCATTCACTCTCCTGACTGTGCTATGAAGGACTACACTGAATCGTATCAATATTACCTCTATATTATTTTCTAGTATATAAGCACGTGCGGAAAAAGTCTATGTCGTCAAAACGCATTTCCACTCGCCCGCAAGAAGACTTCCATATGCGAAGTACCTTAACATGATTGTAAATATGCATTAGCTGGTAAATCATTTTTCATGTATGACCATTTAATATACATTGTCTGATTTTACGCTGTGTAAAATGTACATAACTGTAAAACTTACTCTTAGTGATATCCACACAATAATTAATTTCACACTGTTTATCTTGTATATCTAATATATAGATATTTGAATGAATCCAAAATGCGTGTGACATACACGCATTCCAGCCTCCATGCTTTTATTATTTACACTTTGTATTGTATAGCCTTGCGTGCGTTCAACATTATTCTGAATATTACACTTTACAGATTATTTGGCTTGTAAATAATTGTTCATTACATATATGACCATGCAATTTACATTGTATATTGAAATTGTAACTGTGATACAATGTCATGTTGTATACTGAAGAGAAATGAATAAAATATGGGAAAGTTGTCTGAAATTTACGCCGAGTGCATTTTTCACTGTTGTAAAGTTTACACTGCGTGGATTCACACAATTACAAGTTCACACTGTTATGCAACTAAACAGTTATATGAAAGGATCTTAAATGGGTGTGACATGCACGCATATCGCTTTACGTGTGTTTAACAAGATTGTAAATATTATACAATATAGCTTCTAGTCTGCACGACTAGAACTTTAATATCTGTACATAGATATATGGGAATGTAACCAGAGCGCTAAGCGCTAAACATTATCAATACATATCAACGCTGAATGCACCATAACTATTCGAGGTAAAATTATATACAGTGCTCCTTCGCTACAACGACACCCAAAGGGAGACACGGATTGTGACTGTTGTTCGGAGGGAGTCGTTATAGAGAGGGAAAATTAAGACTTGGCTAACATTTGCAAACAGCTTACGCGGCGTCTGAACTGGATTCAAGCTGTTTGTCCCTTGTCATTGTATTCCTTTTGTCAAAATGTCCGAGCAGACGACACTTTTAGACAGACGATATTGCAGCAGTGGAATCGTAAGACATAATTGTCTTGTTGGGAGAACAGCGACAAACGTTGTTGCAGGGCTGCCATAAATTGACATGAAAAATCCTAAGATTTCCAAATTTGCATTTTTCTAGTTTGATTTTACGAATCGTACTTTAACCCCATCGTCAGTTTCTAGTTTTGTTGACTCGTGACTACTTAAAGCAGGCTGAAAGTAAAGCAGAATGCGCCTTAAGGCGCATTCTACTCTACTTTCAGCCTGCTTCAAGCTACGATATACTAGAAAAAAATCCGAAGATTTAGGAAAAATCCGGAGAAATGGCAGCCCTGTTGATGTAAGGAGGGAACCGTGGTTGGGAGTGTGGTTGAAGGACGGGAACACTGTACAACATACACGTTTTTCAATAAACTACAGTGAAACCCCTCTAAACCGGAACCTCTAAATACCGGAATTCTCTCTTAACCGGACAAAAACGTTGCTCCCGTTTCAAACGCGTCTTTATTTTAACCTATGACACAATAAATACGCCTTGTTGCGACCTTGATTTATTCGTACACTGAATATGTATCATCAGAAATAATTTCTATATTCTGGAAGATGATAGCTTAAAGCAGGTTGAAAGTAAAGCAGAATGCGCCTAAAGGCGCATTCTGCTTTACTTTCATCCTGCTTTAAGTGATCAGCTATATTCCATACTAAGAACAAGCTATTGGGTTAAAACCCCTCTTAACCGGAAACCCCTCTACACCGGAACTTTATTTTGTCCCCACTCATGTCCGGTTTAGAGGGGTTTCACTGTACTCGTCAATGTGCGTTCATGTGGAAATGCGTTAACTTTACACGTTTATAAACTTTGCACTATTGCAAGCTTGGGTATGTAGCCAAGTGCAGGGGGTGTCGGCCTGGTCTAATTTCGCCCTATATAATCTATAGTAAAATGCCTAACTTTCAGAGCCAACAGCTCCCTCCAAAATATATTCTAGGCTATAAAAGACATACCCTTCAATTCTATAGACATTTCCCTGTTAATTGAGACCAGTTTACCTATAACATCGCTGGCTACATTTTTTGCTATCAATGATTTGCTAAGGTCACTGTCAAAATAATGTCAAAAAAAAAAAACGTTGATCTTGTAGGACACTGGTTGCAGTTTGGAGTCGTGCCCGCGTAGATCAAATTCTGCTGCACTGGCGTGGAATGGCTATTTATGTTTTAGAAAGTGTTTCTAAAACAATAGAATGAACAAGAAGGAAAGCATAGAGAGCTTGGAGTGTTTTGATTTCTGATTTTGTTTCTTGTTTTTCCCCCGAAAGGGAAGTGGGCCGATCCCGGAGGTACTGCAATACCGGGCCAACCCGTGGTAAGAGCGGAGCAAGCCCCAGACTTCTCACCGTTTCTCAAAAATCAGTTTAATATCGAAGTCCTCCAATGGAGGACATATCAGATATTAAGCTGATAAGAACAGATACTACACTTTGATCTTAGCCAAAAGGCCGAGAAGCGATGCCAAGCAGTAGTTTGGCTGGCTACTTGAACGAACGCGCTACGACATTGAACTGGTGTATGAAAAATCGGATGCACAACATTTAACTTGCACTTTTCACAAACTCACACACTTGAACGAAACAATAACCCGCGTGCGTTCCTCACGGTCAAAAATTCATATCTGGATCTAAACAATTTAACAAACATGAAATAAAGTCACAAACGTATCACGTACGTATGTCGTATATACATCTATGGTAAATATACACATGTACATATGGTATCGGCCTGGTCTAATTTCGCCCTATATAATCTATAGTAAAATGCCTAACTTTCAGAGCCAACAGCTCCCTCCAAAATATTTTCTAGGCTATAAACGACATACCCTTCAATTATATAGACATTTCCCTGTTAATTGAGGCCAGTTTACCTATAACATCGCCGGCTACATTTTTTGCTATCAATGATTTGCTAAGGTCACTGTCAAAATAAAGGTAAACAACTTTCACCTTCATCCCATTCACTGTGTTTCCATATGCATCCGCCTGGAGAAAAAGTCCTGAAATGAGATGCCTAAAACAATGCCATTTGGGTGGAAATGACCACAAATAGCCAGTTTTCATCAAGAAAACCATTCAAACTCACCCACAGGCAAAACTAAACAGTGCAAATCCTTGAAATTGTATTTTTCAAGGTACTACTTGCAAGACTACAACGACCCGGAAGTGATTCCTGACCAGGCCGACACCATATATGAGCATGTACATGTTTCGTCGCTAAAAATGATGTTTCGCACCTGTGAAACAAGATCAATTAGTAGCAGCAGAAGTAAAAGACAAAGTGGTAATAGTACTAGCAGTAGAAATTGTAGTAGTAGAAGCAGCAGCAGTAGCAGTAGTAATAATAACAGTAGTAGTAGTAGTAGCCATGGTTGTCGTTGTAGTAGTTAAAGTAACGGAATGTGATGTAGTGGAAGTATTATTGGTCGTTGTTGTTTGGTGTTTTTTTGCTGTTGTTGTTTGTTGTTATTGTTTGTTGTTGTTGTTGTTACGGAAATGACAATAATGATAACAGCAGTATAAGTATCAAGTATAGTATTTTCTGTTGCTGCTGCTTAACTTCTGCTAGTTTTGTTGTTACTGCTGAATACAAGTCGCTGTTAGAGGACCATCGAACTTGGATATCTCAAACTCGCTTAACTCGAGCTTTTCCGTATTTCTACCGTTGCATTTCATTATTTCGGCCTCTCTTCAGTCGAAAATGTCCTTATTTCGAACTTAAAACGTGACTTATTTCCGTTTGAACTCTGAAATACGGATATGTACGACTTCAGCGAGCTCGAGATACCAAAGTTAAGCTGTTTTTAGATAAAAGTCTACTGCGTATTACAGTTCAAAGATTAAAGTAGTCAAGTTATTACAGGCGTGCGCCGTAACGTGCAATTGGTCATTTCTGTCTGTAAAAAAAAACGTTGATCTTGTAGGACACTGGTTGCAGTTGGGAGTCGTGCCCGCGTAGATCAAATTCTGCTGCACTGGCGTGGAATGGCTATTTATGTTTTAGAAAGTGTTTCTAAAACAATAGAATGAACAAGAAGGAAAGCATAGAGAGCTTGGAGTGTTTTGATTTCTGATTTTGTTTCTTGTTTTTCCCCCGAAAGGGAAGTGGGCCGATCCCGGAGGTACTGCAATACCGGGCCAACCCGTGGTAAGAGCGGAGCAAGCCCCAGACTTCTCACCGTTTCTCAAAAATCAGTTTAATATCGAAGTCCTCCAATGGAGGACATATCAGATATTAAGCTGATAAGAACAGATACTACACTTTGATCTTAGCCAAAAGGCCGAGAAGCGATGTCAAGCAGTAGTTTGGCTGGCTACTTGAACGAACGCGCTACGACATTGAACTGGTGTATGAAAAATCGGATGCACAACATTTAACTTGCACTTTTCACAAACTCACACACTTGAACGAAACAATAACCCGCGTGCGTTCCTCACGGTCAAAAATTCATATCTGGATCTAAACAATTTAACAAACATGAAATAAAGTCACAAACGTATCACGTACGTATGTCGTATATACATCTATGGTAAATATACACATGTACATATGGTATCGGCCTGGTCTAATTTCGCCCTATATAATCTATAGTAAAATGCCTAACTTTCAGAGCCAACAGCTCCCTCCAAAATATTTTCTAGGCTATAAACGACATACCCTTCAATTATATAGACATTTCCCTGTTAATTGAGGCCAGTTTACCTATAACATCGCCGGCTACATTTTTTGCTATCAATGATTTGCTAAGGTCACTGTCAAAATAAAGGTAAACAACTTTCACCTTCATCCCATTCACTGTGTTTCCATATGCATCCGCCTGGAGAAAAAGTCCTGAAATGAGATGCCTAAAACAATGCCATTTGGGTGGAAATGACCACAAATAGCCAGTTTTCATCAAGAAAACCATTCAAACTCACCCACAGGCAAAACTAAACAGTGCAAATCCTTGAAATTGTATTTTTCAAGGTACTACTTGCAAGACTACAACGACCCGGAAGTGATTCCTGACCAGGCCGACACCATATATGAGCATGTACATGTTTCGTCGCTAAAAATGATGTTTCGCACCTGTGAAACAAGATCAATTAGTAGCAGCAGAAGTAAAAGACAAAGTGGTAATAGTACTAGCAGTAGAAATTGTAGTAGTAGAAGCAGCAGCAGTAGCAGTAGTAATAATAACAGTAGTAGTAGTAGTAGCCATGGTTGTCGTTGTAGTAGTTAAAGTAACGGAATGTGATGTAGTGGAAGTATTATTGGTCGTTGTTGTTTGGTGTTTTTTTGCTGTTGTTGTTTGTTGTTATTGTTTGTTGTTGTTGTTGTTACGGAAATGACAATAATGATAACAGCAGTATAAGTATCAAGTATAGTATTTTCTGTTGCTGCTGCTTAACTTCTGCTAGTTTTGTTGTTACTGCTGAATACAAGTCGCTGTTAGAGGACCATCGAACTTGGATATCTCAAACTCGCTTAACTCGAGCTTTTCCGTATTTCTACCGTTGCATTTCATTATTTCGGCCTCTCTTCAGTCGAAAATGTCCTTATTTCGAACTTAAAACGTGACTTATTTCCGTTTGAACTCTGAAATACGGATATGTACGACTTCAGCGAGCTCGAGATACCAAAGTTAAGCTGTTTTTAGATAAAAGTCTACTGCGTATTACAGTTCAAAGATTAAAGTAGTCAAGTTATTACAGGCGTGCGCCGTAACGTGCAATTGGTCATTTCTGTCTGTAAAAACAAACGTTGATCTTGTAGGACACTGGTTGCAGTTGGGAGTCGTGCCCGCGTAGATCAAATTCTGCTGCACTGGCGTGGAATGGCTATTTATGTTTTAGAAAGTGTTTCTAAAACAATAGAATGAACAAGAAGGAAAGCATAGAGAGCTTGGAGTGTTTTGATTTCTGATTTTGTTTCTTGTTTTTCCCCCGAAAGGGAAGTGGGCCGATCCCGGAGGTACTGCAATACCGGGCCAACCCGTGGTAAGAGCGGAGCAAGCCCCAGACTTCTCACCGTTTCTCAAAAATCAGTTTAATATCGAAGTCCTCCAATGGAGGACATATCAGATATTAAGCTGATAAGAACAGATACTACACTTTGATCTTAGCCAAAAGGCCGAGAAGCGATGTCAAGCAGTAGTTTGGCTGGCTACTTGAACGAACGCGCTACGACATTGAACTGGTGTATGAAAAATCGGATGCACAACATTTAACTTGCACTTTTCACAAACTCACACACTTGAACGAAACAATAACCCGCGTGCGTTCCTCACGGTCAAAAATTCATATCTGGATCTAAACAATTTAACAAACATGAAATAAAGTCACAAACGTATCACGTACGTATGTCGTATATACATCTATGGTAAATATACACATGTACATATGGTATCGGCCTGGTCTAATTTCGCCCTATATAATCTATAGTAAAATGCCTAACTTTCAGAGCCAACAGCTCCCTCTAAAATATTTTCTAGGCTATAAACGACATACCCTTCAATTATATAGACATTTCCCTGTTAATTGAGGCCAGTTTACCTATAACATCGCCGGCTACATTTTTTGCTATCAATGATTTGCTAAGGTCACTGTCAAAATAAAGGTAAACAACTTTCACCTTCATCCCATTCACTGTGTTTCCATATGCATCCGCCTGGAGAAAAAGTCCTGAAATGAGATGCCTAAAACAATGCCATTTGGGTGGAAATGACCACAAATAGCCAGTTTTCATCAAGAAAACCATTCAAACTCACCCACAGGCAAAACTAAACAGTGCAAATCCTTGAAATTGTATTTTTCAAGGTACTACTTGCAAGACTACAACGACCCGGAAGTGATTCCTGACCAGGCCGACACCATATATGAGCATGTACATGTTTCGTCGCTAAAAATGATGTTTCGCACCTGTGAAACAAGATCAATTAGTAGCAGCAGAAGTAAAAGACAAAGTGGTAATAGTACTAGCAGTAGAAATTGTAGTAGTAGAAGCAGCAGCAGTAGCAGTAGTAATAATAACAGTAGTAGTAGTAGTAGCCATGGTTGTCGTTGTAGTAGTTAAAGTAACGGAATGTGATGTAGTGGAAGTATTATTGGTCGTTGTTGTTTGGTGTTTTTTTGCTGTTGTTGTTTGTTGTTATTGTTTGTTGTTGTTGTTGTTACGGAAATGACAATAATGATAACAGCAGTATAAGTATCAAGTATAGTATTTTCTGTTGCTGCTGCTTAACTTCTGCTAGTTTTGTTGTTACTGCTGAATACAAGTCGCTGTTAGAGGACCATCGAACTTGGATATCTCAAACTCGCTTAACTCGAGCTTTTCCGTATTTCTACCGTTGCATTTCATTATTTCGGCCTCTCTTCAGTCGAAAATGTCCTTATTTCGAACTTAAAACGTGACTTATTTCCGTTTGAACTCTGAAATACGGATATGTACGACTTCAGCGAGCTCGAGATACCAAAGTTAAGCTGTTTTTAGATAAAAGTCTACTGCGTATTACAGTTCAAAGATTAAAGTAGTCAAGTTATTACAGGCGTGCGCCGTAACGTGCAATTGGTCATTTCTGTCTGTAAAAAAAAACGTTGATCTTGTAGGACACTGGTTGCAGTTGGGAGTCGTGCCCGCGTAGATCAAATTCTGCTGCACTGGCGTGGAATGGCTATTTATGTTTTAGAAAGTGTTTCTAAAACAATAGAATGAACAAGAAGGAAAGCATAGAGAGCTTGGAGTGTTTTGATTTCTGATTTTGTTTCTTGTTTTTCCCCCGAAAGGGAAGTGGGCCGATCCCGGAGGTACTGCAATACCGGGCCAAACCGTGGTAAGAGCGGAGCAAGCCCCAGACTTCTCACCGTTTCTCAAAAATCAGTTTAATATCGAAGTCCTCCAATGGAGGACATATCAGATATTAAGCTGATAAGAACAGATACTACACTTTGATCTTAGCCAAAAGGCCGAGAAGCGATGCCAAGCAGTAGTTTGGCTGGCTACTTGAACGAACGCGCTACGACATTGAACTGGTGTATGAAAAATCGGATGCACAACATTTAACTTGCACTTTTCACAAACTCACACACTTGAACGAAACAATAACCCGCGTGCGTTCCTCACGGTCAAAAATTCATATCTGGATCTAAACAATTTAACAAACATGAAATAAAGTCACAAACGTATCACGTACGTATGTCGTATATACATCTATGGTAAATATACACATGTACATATGGTATCGGCCTGGTCTAATTTCGCCCTATATAATCTATAGTAAAATGCCTAACTTTCAGAGCCAACAGCTCCCTCCAAAATATTTTCTAGGCTATAAACGACATACCCTTCAATTATATAGACATTTCCCTGTTAATTGAGGCCAGTTTACCTATAACATCGCCGGCTACATTTTTTGCTATCAATGATTTGCTAAGGTCACTGTCAAAATAAAGGTAAACAACTTTCACCTTCATCCCATTCACTGTGTTTCCATATGCATCCGCCTGGAGAAAAAGTCCTGAAATGAGATGCCTAAAACAATGCCATTTGGGTGGAAATGACCACAAATAGCCAGTTTTCATCAAGAAAACCATTCAAACTCACCCACAGGCAAAACTAAACAGTGCAAATCCTTGAAATTGTATTTTTCAAGGTACTACTTGCAAGACTACAACGACCCGGAAGTGATTCCTGACCAGGCCGACACCATATATGAGCATGTACATGTTTCGTCGCTAAAAATGATGTTTCGCACCTGTGAAACAAGATCAATTAGTAGCAGCAGAAGTAAAAGACAAAGTGGTAATAGTACTAGCAGTAGAAATTGTAGTAGTAGAAGCAGCAGCAGTAGCAGTAGTAATAATAACAGTAGTAGTAGTAGTAGCCATGGTTGTCGTTGTAGTAGTTAAAGTAACGGAATGTGATGTAGTGGAAGTATTATTGGTCGTTGTTGTTTGGTGTTTTTTTGCTGTTGTTGTTTGTTGTTATTGTTTGTTGTTGTTGTTGTTACGGAAATGACAATAATGATAACAGCAGTATAAGTATCAAGTATAGTATTTTCTGTTGCTGCTGCTTAACTTCTGCTAGTTTTGTTGTTACTGCTGAATACAAGTCGCTGTTAGAGGACCATCGAACTTGGATATCTCAAACTCGCTTAACTCGAGCTTTTCCGTATTTCTACCGTTGCATTTCATTATTTCGGCCTCTCTTCAGTCGAAAATGTCCTTATTTCGAACTTAAAACGTGACTTATTTCCGTTTGAACTCTGAAATACGGATATGTACGACTTCAGCGAGCTCGAGATACCAAAGTTAAGCTGTTTTTAGATAAAAGTCTACTGCGTATTACAGTTCAAAGATTAAAGTAGTCAAGTTATTACAGGCGTGCGCCGTAACGTGCAATTGGTCATTTCTGTCTGTAAAAAAAAACGTTGATCTTGTAGGACACTGGTTGCAGTTGGGAGTCGTGCCCGCGTAGATCAAATTCTGCTGCACTGGCGTGGAATGGCTATTTATGTTTTAGAAAGTGTTTCTAAAACAATAGAATGAACAAGAAGGAAAGCATAGAGAGCTTGGAGTGTTTTGATTTCTGATTTTGTTTCTTGTTTTTCCCCCGAAAGGGAAGTGGGCCGATCCCGGAGGTACTGCAATACCGGGCCAAACCGTGGTAAGAGCGGAGCAAGCCCCAGACTTCTCACCGTTTCTCAAAAATCAGTTTAATATCGAAGTCCTCCAATGGAGGACATATCAGATATTAAGCTGATAAGAACAGATACTACACTTTGATCTTAGCCAAAAGGCCGAGAAGCGATGCCAAGCAGTAGTTTGGCTGGCTACTTGAACGAACGCGCTACGACATTGAACTGGTGTATGAAAAATCGGATGCACAACATTTAACTTGCACTTTTCACAAACTCACACACTTGAACGAAACAATAACCCGCGTGCGTTCCTCACGGTCAAAAATTCATATCTGGATCTAAACAATTTAACAAACATGAAATAAAGTCACAAACGTATCACGTACGTATGTCGTATATACATCTATGGTAAATATACACATGTACATATGGTATCGGCCTGGTTTAATTTCGCCCTATATAATCTATAGTAAAATGCCTAACTTTCAGAGCCAACAGCTCCCTCCAAAATATTTTCTAGGCTATAAACGACATACCCTTCAATTATATAGACATTTCCCTGTTAATTGAGGCCAGTTTACCTATAACATCGCCGGCTACATTTTTTGCTATCAATGATTTGCTAAGGTCACTGTCAAAATAAAGGTAAACAACTTTCACCTTCATCCCATTCACTGTGTTTCCATATGCATCCGCCTGGAGAAAAAGTCCTGAAATGAGATGCCTAAAACAATGCCATTTGGGTGGAAATGACCACAAATAGCCAGTTTTCATCAAGAAAACCATTCAAACTCACCCACAGGCAAAACTAAACAGTGCAAATCCTTGAAATTGTATTTTTCAAGGTACTACTTGCAAGACTACAACGACCCGGAAGTGATTCCTGACCAGGCCGACACCATATATGAGCATGTACATGTTTCGTCGCTAAAAATGATGTTTCGCACCTGTGAAACAAGATCAATTAGTAGCAGCAGAAGTAAAATACAAAGTGGTAATAGTACTAGCAGTAGAAATTGTAGTAGTAGAAGCAGCAGCAGTAGCAGTAGTAATAATAACAGTAGTAGTAGTAGTAGCCATGGTTGTCGTTGTAGTAGTTAAAGTAACGGAATGTGATGTAGTGGAAGTATTATTGGTCGTTGTTGTTTGGTGTTTTTTTGCTGTTGTTGTTTGTTGTTATTGTTTGTTGTTGTTGTTGTTACGGAAATGACAATAATGATAACAGCAGTATAAGTATCAAGTATAGTATTTTCTGTTGCTGCTACTTAACTTCTGCTAGTTTTGTTGTTACTGCTGAATACAAGTCGCTGTTAGAGGACCATCGAACTTGGATATCTCAAACTCGCTTAACTCGAGCTTTTCCGTATTTCTACCGTTGCATTTCATTATTTCGGCCTCTCTTCAGTCGAAAATGTCCTTATTTCGAACTTAAAACGTGACTTATTTCCGTTTGAACTCTGAAATACGGATATGTACGACTTCAGCGAGCTCGAGATACCAAAGTTAAGCTGTTTTTAGATAAAAGTCTACTGCGTATTACAGTTCAAAGATTAAAGTAGTCAAGTTATTACAGGCGTGCGCCGTAACGTGCAATTGGTCATTTCTGTCTGTAAAAAAAAACGTTGATCTTGTAGGACACTGGTTGCAGTTGGGAGTCGTGCCCGCGTAGATCAAATTCTGCTGCACTGGCGTGGAATGGCTATTTATGTTTTAGAAAGTGTTTCTAAAACAATAGAATGAACAAGAAGGAAAGCATAGAGAGCTTGGAGTGTTTTGATTTCTGATTTTGTTTCTTGTTTTTCCCCCGAAAGGGAAGTGGGCCGATCCCGGAGGTACTGCAATACCGGGCCAACCCGTGGTAAGAGCGGAGCAAGCCCCAGACTTCTTACCGTTTCTCAAAATTCAGTTTAATATCGAAGTCCTCCAATGGAGGACATATCAGATATTAAGCTGATAAGAACAGATACTACACTTTGATCTTAGCCAAAAGGCCGAGAAGCGATGCCAAGCAGTAGTTTGGCTGGCTACTTGAACGAACGCGCTACGACATTGAACTGGTGTATGAAAAATCGGATGCACAACATTTAACTTGCACTTTTCACAAACTCACACACTTGAACGAAACAATAACCCGCGTGCGTTCCTCACGGTCAAAAATTCATATCTGGATCTAAACAATTTAACAAACATGAAATAAAGTCACAAACGTATCACGTACGTATGTCGTATATACATCTATGGTAAATATACACATGTACATATGGTATCGGCCTGGTCTAATTTCGCCCTATATAATCTATAGTAAAATGCCTAACTTTCAGAGCCAACAGCTCCCTCCAAAATATTTTCTAGGCTATAAACGACATACCCTTCAATTATATAGACATTTCCCTGTTAATTGAGGCCAGTTTACCTATAACATCGCCGGCTACATTTTTTGCTATCAATGATTTGCTAAGGTCACTGTCAAAATAAAGGTAAACAACTTTCACCTTCATCCCATTCACTGTGTTTCCATATGCATCCGCCTGGAGAAAAAGTCCTGAAATGAGATGCCTAAAACAATGCCATTTGGGTGGAAATGACCACAAATAGCCAGTTTTCATCAAGAAACCCATTCAAACTCACCCACAGGCAAAACTAAACAGTGCAAATCCTTGAAATTGTATTTTTCAAGGTACTACTTGCAAGACTACAACGACCCGGAAGTGATTCCTGACCAGGCCGACACCATATATGAGCATGTACATGTTTCGTCGCTAAAAATGATGTTTCGCACCTGTGAAACAAGATCAATTAGTAGCAGCAGAAGTAAAATACAAAGTGGTAATAGTACTAGCAGTAGAAATTGTAGTAGTAGAAGCAGCAGCAGTAGCAGTAGTAATAATAACAGTAGTAGTAGTAGTAGCCATGGTTGTCGTTGTAGTAGTTAAAGTAACGGAATGTGATGTAGTGGAAGTATTATTGGTCGTTGTTGTTTGGTGTTTTTTTGCTGTTGTTGTTTGTTGTTATTGTTTGTTGTTGTTGTTGTTACGGAAATGACAATAATGATAACAGCAGTATAAGTATCAAGTATAGTATTTTCTGTTGCTGCTGCTTAACTTCTGCTAGTTTTGTTGTTACTGCTGAATACAAGTCGCTGTTAGAGGACCATCGAACTTGGATATCTCAAACTCGCTTAACTCGAGCTTTTCCGTATTTCTACCGTTGCATTTCATTATTTCGGCCTCTCTTCAGTCGAAAATGTCCTTATTTCGAACTTAAAACGTGACTTATTTCCGTTTGAACTCTGAAATACGGATATGTACGACTTCAGCGAGCTCGAGATACCAAAGTTAAGCTGTTTTTAGATAAAAGTCTACTGCGTATTACAGTTCAAAGATTAAAGTAGTCAAGTTATTACAGGCGTGCGCCGTAACGTGCAATTGGTCATTTCTGTCTGTAAAAAAAAACGTTGATCTTGTAGGACACTGGTTGCAGTTGGGAGTCGTGCCCGCGTAGATCAAATTCTGCTGCACTGGCGTGGAATGGCTATTTATGTTTTAGAAAGTGTTTCTAAAACAATAGAATGAACAAGAAGGAAAGCATAGAGAGCTTGGAGTGTTTTGATTTCTGATTTTGTTTCTTGTTTTTCCCCCGAAAGGGAAGTGGGCCGATCCCGGAGGTACTGCAATACCGGGCCAAACCGTGGTAAGAGCGGAGCAAGCCCCAGACTTCTCACCGTTTCTCAAAAATCAGTTTAATATCGAAGTCCTCCAATGGAGGACATATCAGATATTAAGCTGATAAGAACAGATACTACACTTTGATCTTAGCCAAAAGGCCGAGAAGCGATGCCAAGCAGTAGTTTGGCTGGCTACTTGAACGAACGCGCTACGACATTGAACTGGTGTATGAAAAATCGGATGCACAACATTTAACTTGCACTTTTCACAAACTCACACACTTGAACGAAACAATAACCCGCGTGCGTTCCTCACGGTCAAAAATTCATATCTGGATCTAAACAATTTAACAAACATGAAATAAAGTCACAAACGTATCACGTACGTATGTCGTATATACATCTATGGTAAATATACACATGTACATATGGTATCGGCCTGGTCTAATTTCGCCCTATATAATCTATAGTAAAATGCCTAACTTTCAGAGCCAACAGCTCCCTCCAAAATATTTTCTAGGCTATAAACGACATACCCTTCAATTATATAGACATTTCCCTGTTAATTGAGGCCAGTTTACCTATAACATCGCCGGCTACATTTTTTGCTATCAATGATTTGCTAAGGTCACTGTCAAAATAAAGGTAAACAACTTTCACCTTCATCCCATTCACTGTGTTTCCATATGCATCCGCCTGGAGAAAAAGTCCTGAAATGAGATGCCTAAAACAATGCCATTTGGGTGGAAATGACCACAAATAGCCAGTTTTCATCAAGAAAACCATTCAAACTCACCCACAGGCAAAACTAAACAGTGCAAATCCTTGAAATTGTATTTTTCAAGGTACTACTTGCAAGACTACAACGACCCGGAAGTGATTCCTGACCAGGCCGACACCATATATGAGCATGTACATGTTTCGTCGCTAAAAATGATGTTTCGCACCTGTGAAACAAGATCAATTAGTAGCAGCAGAAGTAAAATACAAAGTGGTAATAGTACTAGCAGTAGAAATTGTAGTAGTAGAAGCAGCAGCAGTAGCAGTAGTAATAATAACAGTAGTAGTAGTAGTAGCCATGGTTGTCGTTGTAGTAGTTAAAGTAACGGAATGTGATGTAGTGGAAGTATTATTGGTCGTTGTTGTTTGGTGTTTTTTTGCTGTTGTTGTTTGTTGTTATTGTTTGTTGTTGTTGTTGTTACGGAAATGACAATAATGATAACAGCAGTATAAGTATCAAGTATAGTATTTTCTGTTGCTGCTACTTAACTTCTGCTAGTTTTGTTGTTACTGCTGAATACAAGTCGCTGTTAGAGGACCATCGAACTTGGATATCTCAAACTCGCTTAACTCGAGCTTTTCCGTATTTCTACCGTTGCATTTCATTATTTCGGCCTCTCTTCAGTCGAAAATGTCCTTATTTCGAACTTAAAACGTGACTTATTTCCGTTTGAACTCTGAAATACGGATATGTACGACTTCAGCGAGCTCGAGATACCAAAGTTAAGCTGTTTTTAGATAAAAGTCTACTGCGTATTACAGTTCAAAGATTAAAGTAGTCAAGTTATTACAGGCGTGCGCCGTAACGTGCAATTGGTCATTTCTGTCTGTAAAAAAAAACGTTGATCTTGTAGGACACTGGTTGCAGTTGGGAGTCGTGCCCGCGTAGATCAAATTCTGCTGCACTGGCGTGGAATGGCTATTTATGTTTTAGAAAGTGTTTCTAAAACAATAGAATGAACAAGAAGGAAAGCATAGAGAGCTTGGAGTGTTTTGATTTCTGATTTTGTTTCTTGTTTTTCCCCCGAAAGGGAAGTGGGCCGATCCCGGAGGTACTGCAATACCGGGCCAACCCGTGGTAAGAGCGGAGCAAGCCCCAGACTTCTTACCGTTTCTCAAAAATCAGTTTAATATCGAAGTCCTCCAATGGAGGACATATCAGATATTAAGCTGATAAGAACAGATACTACACTTTGATCTTAGCCAAAAGGCCGAGAAGCGATGCCAAGCAGTAGTTTGGCTGGCTACTTGAACGAACGCGCTACGACATTGAACTGGTGTATGAAAAATCGGATGCACAACATTTAACTTGCACTTTTCACAAACTCACACACTTGAACGAAACAATAACCCGCGTGCGTTCCTCACGGTCAAAAATTCATATCTGGATCTAAACAATTTAACAAACATGAAATAAAGTCACAAACGTATCACGTACGTATGTCGTATATACATCTATGGTAAATATACACATGTACATATGGTATCGGCCTGGTCTAATTTCGCCCTATATAATCTATAGTAAAATGCCTAACTTTCAGAGCCAACAGCTCCCTCCAAAATATTTTCTAGGCTATAAACGACATACCCTTCAATTATATAGACATTTCCCTGTTAATTGAGGCCAGTTTACCTATAACATCGCCGGCTACATTTTTTGCTATCAATGATTTGCTAAGGTCACTGTCAAAATAAAGGTAAACAACTTTCACCTTCATCCCATTCACTGTGTTTCCATATGCATCCGCCTGGAGAAAAAGTCCTGAAATGAGATGCCTAAAACAATGCCATTTGGGTGGAAATGACCACAAATAGCCAGTTTTCATCAAGAAACCCATTCAAACTCACCCACAGGCAAAACTAAACAGTGCAAATCCTTGAAATTGTATTTTTCAAGGTACTACTTGCAAGACTACAACGACCCGGAAGTGATTCCTGACCAGGCCGACACCATATATGAGCATGTACATGTTTCGTCGCTAAAAATGATGTTTCGCACCTGTGAAACAAGATCAATTAGTAGCAGCAGAAGTAAAATACAAAGTGGTAATAGTACTAGCAGTAGAAATTGTAGTAGTAGAAGCAGCAGCAGTAGCAGTAGTAATAATAACAGTAGTAGTAGTAGTAGCCATGGTTGTCGTTGTAGTAGTTAAAGTAACGGAATGTGATGTAGTGGAAGTATTATTGGTCGTTGTTGTTTGGTGTTTTTTTGCTGTTGTTGTTTGTTGTTATTGTTTGTTGTTGTTGTTGTTACGGAAATGACAATAATGATAACAGCAGTATAAGTATCAAGTATAGTATTTTCTGTTGCTGCTGCTTAACTTCTGCTAGTTTTGTTGTTACTGCTGAATACAAGTCGCTGTTAGAGGACCATCGAACTTGGATATCTTAAACTCGCTTAACTCGAGCTTTTCCGTATTTCTACCGTTGCATTTCATTATTTCGGCCTCTCTTCAGTCGAAAATGTCCTTATTTCGAACTTAAAACGTGACTTATTTCCGTTTGAACTCTGAAATACGGATATGTACGACTTCAGCGAGCTCGAGATACCAAAGTTAAGCTGTTTTTAGATAAAAGTCTACTGCGTATTACAGTTCAAAGATTAAAGTAGTCAAGTTATTACAGGCGTGCGCCGTAACGTGCAATTGGTCATTTCTGTCTGTAAAAAAAAACGTTGATCTTGTAGGACACTGGTTGCAGTTGGGAGTCGTGCCCGCGTAGATCAAATTCTGCTGCACTGGCGTGGAATGGCTATTTATGTTTTAGAAAGTGTTTCTAAAACAATAGAATGAACAAGAAGGAAAGCATAGAGAGCTTGGAGTGTTTTGATTTCTGATTTTGTTTCTTGTTTTTCCCCCGAAAGGGAAGTGGGCCGATCCCGGAGGTACTGCAATACCGGGCCAACCCGTGGTAAGAGCGGAGCAAGCCCCAGACTTCTCACCGTTTCTCAAAAATCAGTTTAATATCGAAGTCCTCCAATGGAGGACATATCAGATATTAAGCTGATAAGAACAGATACTACACTTTGATCTTAGCCAAAAGGCCGAGAAGCGATGCCAAGCAGTAGTTTGGCTGGCTACTTGAACGAACGCGCTACGACATTGAACTGGTGTATGAAAAATCGGATGCACAACATTTAACTTGCACTTTTCACAAACTCACACACTTGAACGAAACAATAACCCGCGTGCGTTCCTCACGGTCAAAAATTCATATCTGGATCTAAACAATTTAACAAACATGAAATAAAGTCACAAACGTATCACGTACGTATGTCGTATATACATCTATGGTAAATATACACATGTACATATGGTATCGGCCTGGTCTAATTTCGCCCTATATAATCTATAGTAAAATGCCTAACTTTCAGAGCCAACAGCTCCCTCCAAAATATTTTCTAGGCTATAAACGACATACCCTTCAATTATATAGACATTTCCCTGTTAATTGAGGCCAGTTTACCTATAACATCGCCGGCTACATTTTTTGCTATCAATGATTTGCTAAGGTCACTGTCAAAATAAAGGTAAACAACTTTCACCTTCATCCCATTCACTGTGTTTCCATATGCATCCGCCTGGAGAAAAAGTCCTGAAATGAGATGCCTAAAACAATGCCATTTGGGTGGAAATGACCACAAATAGCCAGTTTTCATCAAGAAAACCATTCAAACTCACCCACAGGCAAAACTAAACAGTGCAAATCCTTGAAATTGTATTTTTCAAGGTACTACTTGCAAGACTACAACGACCCGGAAGTGATTCCTGACCAGGCCGACACCATATATGAGCATGTACATGTTTCGTCGCTAAAAATGATGTTTCGCACCTGTGAAACAAGATCAATTAGTAGCAGCAGAAGTAAAAGACAAAGTGGTAATAGTACTAGCAGTAGAAATTGTAGTAGTAGAAGCAGCAGCAGTAGCAGTAGTAATAATAACAGTAGTAGTAGTAGTAGCCATGGTTGTCGTTGTAGTAGTTAAAGTAACGGAATGTGATGTAGTGGAAGTATTATTGGTCGTTGTTGTTTGGTGTTTTTTTGCTGTTGTTGTTTGTTGTTATTGTTTGTTGTTGTTGTTGTTACGGAAATGACAATAATGATAACAGCAGTATAAGTATCAAGTATAGTATTTTCTGTTGCTGCTGCTTAACTTCTGCTAGTTTTGTTGTTACTGCTGAATACAAGTCGCTGTTAGAGGACCATCGAACTTGGATATCTTAAACTCGCTTAACTCGAGCTTTTCCGTATTTCTACCGTTGCATTTCATTATTTCGGCCTCTCTTCAGTCGAAAATGTCCTTATTTCGAACTTAAAACGTGACTTATTTCCGTTTGAACTCTGAAATACGGATATGTACGACTTCAGCGAGCTCGAGATACCAAAGTTAAGCTGTTTTTAGATAAAAGTCTACTGCGTATTACAGTTCAAAGATTAAAGTAGTCAAGTTATTACAGGCGTGCGCCGTAACGTGCAATTGGTCATTTCTGTCTGTAAAAAAAAACGTTGATCTTGTAGGACACTGGTTGCAGTTGGGAGTCGTGCCCGCGTAGATCAAATTCTGCTGCACTGGCGTGGAATGGCTATTTATGTTTTAGAAAGTGTTTCTAAAACAATAGAATGAACAAGAAGGAAAGCATAGAGAGCTTGGAGTGTTTTGATTTCTGATTTTGTTTCTTGTTTTTCCCCCGAAAGGGAAGTGGGCCGATCCCGGAGGTACTGCAATACCGGGCCAACCCGTGGTAAGAGCGGAGCAAGCCCCAGACTTCTCACCGTTTCTCAAAAATCAGTTTAATATCGAAGTCCTCCAATGGAGGACATATCAGATATTAAGCTGATAAGAACAGATACTACACTTTGATCTTAGCCAAAAGGCCGAGAAGCGATGCCAAGCAGTAGTTTGGCTGGCTACTTGAACGAACGCGCTACGACATTGAACTGGTGTATGAAAAATCGGATGCACAACATTTAACTTGCACTTTTCACAAACTCACACACTTGAACGAAACAATAACCCGCGTGCGTTCCTCACGGTCAAAAATTCATATCTGGATCTAAACAATTTAACAAACATGAAATAAAGTCACAAACGTATCACGTACGTATGTCGTATATACATCTATGGTAAATATACACATGTACATATGGTATCGGCCTGGTCTAATTTCGCCCTATATAATCTATAGTAAAATGCCTAACTTTCAGAGCCAACAGCTCCCTCCAAAATATTTTCTAGGCTATAAACGACATACCCTTCAATTATATAGACATTTCCCTGTTAATTGAGGCCAGTTTACCTATAACATCGCCGGCTACATTTTTTGCTATCAATGATTTGCTAAGGTCACTGTCAAAATAAAGGTAAACAACTTTCACCTTCATCCCATTCACTGTGTTTCCATATGCATCCGCCTGGAGAAAAAGTCCTGAAATGAGATGCCTAAAACAATGCCATTTGGGTGGAAATGACCACAAATAGCCAGTTTTCATCAAGAAAACCATTCAAACTCACCCACAGGCAAAACTAAACAGTGCAAATCCTTGAAATTGTATTTTTCAAGGTACTACTTGCAAGACTACAACGACCCGGAAGTGATTCCTGACCAGGCCGACACCATATATGAGCATGTACATGTTTCGTCGCTAAAAATGATGTTTCGCACCTGTGAAACAAGATCAATTAGTAGCAGCAGAAGTAAAAGACAAAGTGGTAATAGTACTAGCAGTAGAAATTGTAGTAGTAGAAGCAGCAGCAGTAGCAGTAGTAATAATAACAGTAGTAGTAGTAGTAGCCATGGTTGTCGTTGTAGTAGTTAAAGTAACGGAATGTGATGTAGTGGAAGTATTATTGGTCGTTGTTGTTTGGTGTTTTTTTGCTGTTGTTGTTTGTTGTTATTGTTTGTTGTTGTTGTTGTTACGGAAATGACAATAATGATAACAGCAGTATAAGTATCAAGTATAGTATTTTCTGTTGCTGCTGCTTAACTTCTGCTAGTTTTGTTGTTACTGCTGAATACAAGTCGCTGTTAGAGGACCATCGAACTTGGATATCTCAAACTCGCTTAACTCGAGCTTTTCCGTATTTCTACCGTTGCATTTCATTATTTCGGCCTCTCTTCAGTCGAAAATGTCCTTATTTCGAACTTAAAACGTGACTTATTTCCGTTTGAACTCTGAAATACGGATATGTACGACTTCAGCGAGCTCGAGATACCAAAGTTAAGCTGTTTTTAGATAAAAGTCTACTGCGTATTACAGTTCAAAGATTAAAGTAGTCAAGTTATTACAGGCGTGCGCCGTAACGTGCAATTGGTCATTTCTGTCTGTAAAAAAAAACGTTGATCTTGTAGGACACTGGTTGCAGTTGGGAGTCGTGCCCGCGTAGATCAAATTCTGCTGCACTGGCGTGGAATGGCTATTTATGTTTTAGAAAGTGTTTCTAAAACAATAGAATGAACAAGAAGGAAAGCATAGAGAGCTTGGAGTGTTTTGATTTCTGATTTTGTTTCTTGTTTTTCCCCCGAAAGGGAAGTGGGCCGATCCCGGAGGTACTGCAATACCGGGCCAACCCGTGGTAAGAGCGGAGCAAGCCCCAGACTTCTCACCGTTTCTCAAAAATCAGTTTAATATCGAAGTCCTCCAATGGAGGACATATCAGATATTAAGCTGATAAGAACAGATACTACACTTTGATCTTAGCCAAAAGGCCGAGAAGCGATGTCAAGCAGTAGTTTGGCTGGCTACTTGAACGAACGCGCTACGACATTGAACTGGTGTATGAAAAATCGGATGCACAACATTTAACTTGCACTTTTCACAAACTCACACACTTGAACGAAACAATAACCCGCGTGCGTTCCTCACGGTCAAAAATTCATATCTGGATCTAAACAATTTAACAAACATGAAATAAAGTCACAAACGTATCACGTACGTATGTCGTATATACATCTATGGTAAATATACACATGTACATATGGTATCGGCCTGGTCTAATTTCGCCCTATATAATCTATAGTAAAATGCCTAACTTTCAGAGCCAACAGCTCCCTCTAAAATATTTTCTAGGCTATAAACGACATACCCTTCAATTATATAGACATTTCCCTGTTAATTGAGGCCAGTTTACCTATAACATCGCCGGCTACATTTTTTGCTATCAATGATTTGCTAAGGTCACTGTCAAAATAAAGGTAAACAACTTTCACCTTCATCCCATTCACTGTGTTTCCATATGCATCCGCCTGGAGAAAAAGTCCTGAAATGAGATGCCTAAAACAATGCCATTTGGGTGGAAATGACCACAAATAGCCAGTTTTCATCAAGAAAACCATTCAAACTCACCCACAGGCAAAACTAAACAGTGCAAATCCTTGAAATTGTATTTTTCAAGGTACTACTTGCAAGACTACAACGACCCGGAAGTGATTCCTGACCAGGCCGACACCATATATGAGCATGTACATGTTTCGTCGCTAAAAATGATGTTTCGCACCTGTGAAACAAGATCAATTAGTAGCAGCAGAAGTAAAAGACAAAGTGGTAATAGTACTAGCAGTAGAAATTGTAGTAGTAGAAGCAGCAGCAGTAGCAGTAGTAATAATAACAGTAGTAGTAGTAGTAGCCATGGTTGTCGTTGTAGTAGTTAAAGTAACGGAATGTGATGTAGTGGAAGTATTATTGGTCGTTGTTGTTTGGTGTTTTTTTGCTGTTGTTGTTTGTTGTTATTGTTTGTTGTTGTTGTTGTTACGGAAATGACAATAATGATAACAGCAGTATAAGTATCAAGTATAGTATTTTCTGTTGCTGCTGCTTAACTTCTGCTAGTTTTGTTGTTACTGCTGAATACAAGTCGCTGTTAGAGGACCATCGAACTTGGATATCTCAAACTCGCTTAACTCGAGCTTTTCCGTATTTCTACCGTTGCATTTCATTATTTCGGCCTCTCTTCAGTCGAAAATGTCCTTATTTCGAACTTAAAACGTGACTTATTTCCGTTTGAACTCTGAAATACGGATATGTACGACTTCAGCGAGCTCGAGATACCAAAGTTAAGCTGTTTTTAGATAAAAGTCTACTGCGTATTACAGTTCAAAGATTAAAGTAGTCAAGTTATTACAGGCGTGCGCCGTAACGTGCAATTGGTCATTTCTGTCTGTAAAAAAAAACGTTGATCTTGTAGGACACTGGTTGCAGTTGGGAGTCGTGCCCGCGTAGATCAAATTCTGCTGCACTGGCGTGGAATGGCTATTTATGTTTTAGAAAGTGTTTCTAAAACAATAGAATGAACAAGAAGGAAAGCATAGAGAGCTTGGAGTGTTTTGATTTCTGATTTTGTTTCTTGTTTTTCCCCCGAAAGGGAAGTGGGCCGATCCCGGAGGTACTGCAATACCGGGCCAAACCGTGGTAAGAGCGGAGCAAGCCCCAGACTTCTCACCGTTTCTCAAAAATCAGTTTAATATCGAAGTCCTCCAATGGAGGACATATCAGATATTAAGCTGATAAGAACAGATACTACACTTTGATCTTAGCCAAAAGGCCGAGAAGCGATGCCAAGCAGTAGTTTGGCTGGCTACTTGAACGAACGCGCTACGACATTGAACTGGTGTATGAAAAATCGGATGCACAACATTTAACTTGCACTTTTCACAAACTCACACACTTGAACGAAACAATAACCCGCGTGCGTTCCTCACGGTCAAAAATTCATATCTGGATCTAAACAATTTAACAAACATGAAATAAAGTCACAAACGTATCACGTACGTATGTCGTATATACATCTATGGTAAATATACACATGTACATATGGTATCGGCCTGGTCTAATTTCGCCCTATATAATCTATAGTAAAATGCCTAACTTTCAGAGCCAACAGCTCCCTCCAAAATATTTTCTAGGCTATAAACGACATACCCTTCAATTATATAGACATTTCCCTGTTAATTGAGGCCAGTTTACCTATAACATCGCCGGCTACATTTTTTGCTATCAATGATTTGCTAAGGTCACTGTCAAAATAAAGGTAAACAACTTTCACCTTCATCCCATTCACTGTGTTTCCATATGCATCCGCCTGGAGAAAAAGTCCTGAAATGAGATGCCTAAAACAATGCCATTTGGGTGGAAATGACCACAAATAGCCAGTTTTCATCAAGAAAACCATTCAAACTCACCCACAGGCAAAACTAAACAGTGCAAATCCTTGAAATTGTATTTTTCAAGGTACTACTTGCAAGACTACAACGACCCGGAAGTGATTCCTGACCAGGCCGACACCATATATGAGCATGTACATGTTTCGTCGCTAAAAATGATGTTTCGCACCTGTGAAACAAGATCAATTAGTAGCAGCAGAAGTAAAATACAAAGTGGTAATAGTACTAGCAGTAGAAATTGTAGTAGTAGAAGCAGCAGCAGTAGCAGTAGTAATAATAACAGTAGTAGTAGTAGTAGCCATGGTTGTCGTTGTAGTAGTTAAAGTAACGGAATGTGATGTAGTGGAAGTATTATTGGTCGTTGTTGTTTGGTGTTTTTTTGCTGTTGTTGTTTGTTGTTATTGTTTGTTGTTGTTGTTGTTACGGAAATGACAATAATGATAACAGCAGTATAAGTATCAAGTATAGTATTTTCTGTTGCTGCTACTTAACTTCTGCTAGTTTTGTTGTTACTGCTGAATACAAGTCGCTGTTAGAGGACCATCGAACTTGGATATCTCAAACTCGCTTAACTCGAGCTTTTCCGTATTTCTACCGTTGCATTTCATTATTTCGGCCTCTCTTCAGTCGAAAATGTCCTTATTTCGAACTTAAAACGTGACTTATTTCCGTTTGAACTCTGAAATACGGATATGTACGACTTCAGCGAGCTCGAGATACCAAAGTTAAGCTGTTTTTAGATAAAAGTCTACTGCGTATTACAGTTCAAAGATTAAAGTAGTCAAGTTATTACAGGCGTGCGCCGTAACGTGCAATTGGTCATTTCTGTCTGTAAAAAAAAACGTTGATCTTGTAGGACACTGGTTGCAGTTGGGAGTCGTGCCCGCGTAGATCAAATTCTGCTGCACTGGCGTGGAATGGCTATTTATGTTTTAGAAAGTGTTTCTAAAACAATAGAATGAACAAGAAGGAAAGCATAGAGAGCTTGGAGTGTTTTGATTTCTGATTTTGTTTCTTGTTTTTCCCCCGAAAGGGAAGTGGGCCGATCCCGGAGGTACTGCAATACCGGGCCAACCCGTGGTAAGAGCGGAGCAAGCCCCAGACTTCTTACCGTTTCTCAAAAATCAGTTTAATATCGAAGTCCTCCAATGGAGGACATATCAGATATTAAGCTGATAAGAACAGATACTACACTTTGATCTTAGCCAAAAGGCCGAGAAGCGATGCCAAGCAGTAGTTTGGCTGGCTACTTGAACGAACGCGCTACGACATTGAACTGGTGTATGAAAAATCGGATGCACAACATTTAACTTGCACTTTTCACAAACTCACACACTTGAACGAAACAATAACCCGCGTGCGTTCCTCACGGTCAAAAATTCATATCTGGATCTAAACAATTTAACAAACATGAAATAAAGTCACAAACGTATCACGTACGTATGTCGTATATACATCTATGGTAAATATACACATGTACATATGGTATCGGCCTGGTCTAATTTCGCCCTATATAATCTATAGTAAAATGCCTAACTTTCAGAGCCAACAGCTCCCTCCAAAATATTTTCTAGGCTATAAACGACATACCCTTCAATTATATAGACATTTCCCTGTTAATTGAGGCCAGTTTACCTATAACATCGCCGGCTACATTTTTTGCTATCAATGATTTGCTAAGGTCACTGTCAAAATAAAGGTAAACAACTTTCACCTTCATCCCATTCACTGTGTTTCCATATGCATCCGCCTGGAGAAAAAGTCCTGAAATGAGATGCCTAAAACAATGCCATTTGGGTGGAAATGACCACAAATAGCCAGTTTTCATCAAGAAAACCATTCAAACTCACCCACAGGCAAAACTAAACAGTGCAAATCCTTGAAATTGTATTTTTCAAGGTACTACTTGCAAGACTACAACGACCCGGAAGTGATTCCTGACCAGGCCGACACCATATATGAGCATGTACATGTTTCGTCGCTAAAAATGATGTTTCGCACCTGTGAAACAAGATCAATTAGTAGCAGCAGAAGTAAAAGACAAAGTGGTAATAGTACTAGCAGTAGAAATTGTAGTAGTAGAAGCAGCAGCAGTAGCAGTAGTAATAATAACAGTAGTAGTAGTAGTAGCCATGGTTGTCGTTGTAGTAGTTAAAGTAACGGAATGTGATGTAGTGGAAGTATTATTGGTCGTTGTTGTTTGGTGTTTTTTTGCTGTTGTTGTTTGTTGTTATTGTTTGTTGTTGTTGTTGTTACGGAAATGACAATAATGATAACAGCAGTATAAGTATCAAGTATAGTATTTTCTGTTGCTGCTGCTTAACTTCTGCTAGTTTTGTTGTTACTGCTGAATACAAGTCGCTGTTAGAGGACCATCGAACTTGGATATCTCAAACTCGCTTAACTCGAGCTTTTCCGTATTTCTACCGTTGAATTTCATTATTTCGGCCTCTCTTCAGTCGAAAATGTCCTTATTTCGAACTTAAAACGTGACTTATTTCCGTTTGAACTCTGAAATACGGATATGTACGACTTCAGCGAGCTCGAGATACCAAAGTTAAGCTGTTTTTAGATAAAAGTCTACTGCGTATTACAGTTCAAAGATTAAAGTAGTCAAGTTATTACAGGCGTGCGCCGTAACGTGCAATTGGTCATTTCTGTCTGTAAAAAAAAACGTTGATCTTGTAGGACACTGGTTGCAGTTGGGAGTCGTGCCCGCGTAGATCAAATTCTGCTGCACTGGCGTGGAATGGCTATTTATGTTTTAGAAAGTGTTTCTAAAACAATAGAATGAACAAGAAGGAAAGCATAGAGAGCTTGGAGTGTTTTGATTTCTGATTTTGTTTCTTGTTTTTCCCCCGAAAGGGAAGTGGGCCGATCCCGGAGGTACTGCAATACCGGGCCAACCCGTGGTAAGAGCGGAGCAAGCCCCAGACTTCTTACCGTTTCTCAAAAATCAGTTTAATATCGAAGTCCTCCAATGGAGGACATATCAGATATTAAGCTGATAAGAACAGATACTACACTTTGATCTTAGCCAAAAGGCCGAGAAGCGATGCCAAGCAGTAGTTTGGCTGGCTACTTGAACGAACGCGCTACGACATTGAACTGGTGTATGAAAAATCGGATGCACAACATTTAACTTGCACTTTTCACAAACTCACACACTTGAACGAAACAATAACCCGCGTGCGTTCCTCACGGTCAAAAATTCATATCTGGATCTAAACAATTTAACAAACATGAAATAAAGTCACAAACGTATCACGTACGTATGTCGTATATACATCTATGGTAAATATACACATGACACATGTACATATGGTATCGGCCTGGTCTAATTTCGCCCTATATAATCTATAGTAAAATGCCTAACTTTCAGAGCCAACAGCTCCCTCCAAAATATTTTCTAGGCTATAAACGACATACCCTTCAATTATATAGACATTTCCCTGTTAATTGAGGCCAGTTTACCTATAACATCGCCGGCTACATTTTTTGCTATCAATGATTTGCTAAGGTCACTGTCAAAATAAAGGTAAACAACTTTCACCTTCATCCCATTCACTGTGTTTCCATATGCATCCGCCTGGAGAAAAAGTCCTGAAATGAGATGCCTAAAACAATGCCATTTGGGTGGAAATGACCACAAATAGCCAGTTTTCATCAAGAAAACCATTCAAACTCACCCACAGGCAAAACTAAACAGTGCAAATCCTTGAAATTGTATTTTTCAAGGTACTACTTGCAAGACTACAACGACCCGGAAGTGATTCCTGACCAGGCCGACACCATATATGAGCATGTACATGTTTCGTCGCTAAAAATGATGTTTCGCACCTGTGAAACAAGATCAATTAGTAGCAGCAGAAGTAAAAGACAAAGTGGTAATAGTACTAGCAGTAGAAATTGTAGTAGTAGAAGCAGCAGCAGTAGCAGTGGTAATAATAACAGTAGTAGTAGTAGTAGCCATGGTTGTCGTTGTAGTAGTTAAAGTAACGGAATGTGATGTAGTGGAAGTATTATTGGTCGTTGTTGTTTGGTGTTTTTTTGCTGTTGTTGTTTGTTGTTATTGTTTGTTGTTGTTGTTGTTACGGAAATGACAATAATGATAACAGCAGTATAAGTATCAAGTATAGTATTTTCTGTTGCTGCTGCTTAACTTCTGCTAGTTTTGTTGTTACTGCTGAATACAAGTCGCTGTTAGAGGACCATCGAACTTGGATATCTCAAACTCGCTTAACTCGAGCTTTTCCGTATTTCTACCGTTGAATTTCATTATTTCGGCCTCTCTTCAGTCGAAAATGTCCTTATTTCGAACTTAAAACGTGACTTATTTCCGTTTGAACTCTGAAATACGGATATGTACGACTTCAGCGAGCTCGAGATACCAAAGTTAAGCTGTTTTTAGATAAAAGTCTACTGCGTATTACAGTTCAAAGATTAAAGTAGTCAAGTTATTACAGGCGTGCGCCGTAACGTGCAATTGGTCATTTCTGTCTGTAAAAAAAAACGTTGATCTTGTAGGACACTGGTTGCAGTTGGGAGTCGTGCCCGCGTAGATCAAATTCTGCTGCACTGGCGTGGAATGGCTATTTATGTTTTAGAAAGTGTTTCTAAAACAATAGAATGAACAAGAAGGAAAGCATAGAGAGCTTGGAGTGTTTTGATTTCTGATTTTGTTTCTTGTTTTTCCCCCGAAAGGGAAGTGGGCCGATCCCGGAGGTACTGCAATACCGGGCCAACCCGTGGTAAGAGCGGAGCAAGCCCCAGACTTCTCACCGTTTCTCAAAAATCAGTTTAATATCGAAGTCCTCCAATGGAGGACATATCAGATATTAAGCTGATAAGAACAGATACTACACTTTGATCTTAGCCAAAAGGCCGAGAAGCGATGCCAAGCAGTAGTTTGGCTGGCTACTTGAACGAACGCGCTACGACATTGAACTGGTGTATGAAAAATCGGATGCACAACATTTAACTTGCACTTTTCACAAACTCACACACTTGAACGAAACAATAACCCGCGTGCGTTCCTCACGGTCAAAAATTCATATCTGGATCTAAACAATTTAACAAACATGAAATAAAGTCACAAACGTATCACGTACGTATGTCGTATATACATCTATGGTAAATATACACATGTACATATGGTATCGGCCTGGTCTAATTTCGCCCTATATAATCTATAGTAAAATGCCTAACTTTCAGAGCCAACAGCTCCCTCCAAAATATTTTCTAGGCTATAAACGACATACCCTTCAATTATATAGACATTTCCCTGTTAATTGAGGCCAGTTTACCTATAACATCGCCGGCTACATTTTTTGCTATCAATGATTTGCTAAGGTCACTGTCAAAATAAAGGTAAACAACTTTCACCTTCATCCCATTCACTGTGTTTCCATATGCATCCGCCTGGAGAAAAAGTCCTGAAATGAGATGCCTAAAACAATGCCATTTGGGTGGAAATGACCACAAATAGCCAGTTTTCATCAAGAAAACCATTCAAACTCACCCACAGGCAAAACTAAACAGTGCAAATCCTTGAAATTGTATTTTTCAAGGTACTACTTGCAAGACTACAACGACCCGGAAGTGATTCCTGACCAGGCCGACACCATATATGAGCATGTACATGTTTCGTCGCTAAAAATGATGTTTCGCACCTGTGAAACAAGATCAATTAGTAGCAGCAGAAGTAAAAGACAAAGTGGTAATAGTACTAGCAGTAGAAATTGTAGTAGTAGAAGCAGCAGCAGTAGCAGTAGTAATAATAACAGTAGTAGTAGTAGTAGCCATGGTTGTCGTTGTAGTAGTTAAAGTAACGGAATGTGATGTAGTGGAAGTATTATTGGTCGTTGTTGTTTGGTGTTTTTTTGCTGTTGTTGTTTGTTGTTATTGTTTGTTGTTGTTGTTGTTACGGAAATGACAATAATGATAACAGCAGTATAAGTATCAAGTATAGTATTTTCTGTTGCTGCTGCTTAACTTCTGCTAGTTTTGTTGTTACTGCTGAATACAAGTCGCTGTTAGAGGACCATCGAACTTGGATATCTCAAACTCGCTTAACTCGAGCTTTTCCGTATTTCTACCGTTGCATTTCATTATTTCGGCCTCTCTTCAGTCGAAAATGTCCTTATTTCGAACTTAAAACGTGACTTATTTCCGTTTGAACTCTGAAATACGGATATGTACGACTTCAGCGAGCTCGAGATACCAAAGTTAAGCTGTTTTTAGATAAAAGTCTACTGCGTATTACAGTTCAAAGATTAAAGTAGTCAAGTTATTACAGGCGTGCGCCGTAACGTGCAATTGGTCATTTCTGTCTGTAAAAAAAAACGTTGATCTTGTAGGACACTGGTTGCAGTTGGGAGTCGTGCCCGCGTAGATCAAATTCTGCTGCACTGGCGTGGAATGGCTATTTATGTTTTAGAAAGTGTTTCTAAAACAATAGAATGAACAAGAAGGAAAGCATAGAGAGCTTGGAGTGTTTTGATTTCTGATTTTGTTTCTTGTTTTTCCCCCGAAAGGGAAGTGGGCCGATCCCGGAGGTACTGCAATACCGGGCCAACCCGTGGTAAGAGCGGAGCAAGCCCCAGACTTCTTAGCGTTTCTCAAAAATCAGTTTAATATCGAAGTCCTCCAATGGAGGACATATCAGATATTAAGCTGATAAGAACAGATACTACACTTTGATCTTAGCCAAAAGGCCGAGAAGCGATGCCAAGCAGTAGTTTGGCTGGCTACTTGAACGAACGCGCTACGACATTGAACTGGTGTATGAAAACTCGGATGCACAACATTTAACTTGCACTTTTCACAAACTCACACACTTGAACGAAACAATAACCCGCGTGCGTTCCTCACGGTCAAAAATTCATATCTGGATCTAAACAATTTAACAAACATGAAATAAAGTCACAAACGTATCACGTACGTATGTCGTATATACATCTATGGTAAATATACACATGTACATATGGTATCGGCCTGGTCTAATTTCGCCCTATATAATCTATAGTAAAATGCCTAACTTTCAGAGCCAACAGCTCCCTCCAAATATTTTCTAGGCTATAAACGACATACCCTTCAATTATATAGACATTTCCCTGTTAATTGAGGCCAGTTTACCTATAACATCGCCGGCTACATTTTTTGCTATCAATGATTTGCTAAGGTCACTGTCAAAATAAAGGTAAACAACTTTCACCTTCATCCCATTCACTGTGTTTCCATATGCATCCGCCTGGAGAAAAAGTCCTGAAATGAGATGCCTAAAACAATGCCATTTGGGTGGAAATGACCACAAATAGCCAGTTTTCATCAAGAAAACCATTCAAACTCACCCACAGGCAAAACTAAACAGTGCAAATCCTTGAAATTGTATTTTTCAAGGTACTACTTGCAAGACTACAACGACCCGGAAGTGATTCCTGACCAGGCCGACACCATATATGAGCATGTACATGTTTCGTCGCTAAAAATGATGTTTCGCACCTGTGAAACAAGATCAATTAGTAGCAGCAGAAGTAAAAGACAAAGTGGTAATAGTACTAGCAGTAGAAATTGTAGTAGTAGAAGCAGCAGCAGTAGCAGTAGTAATAATAACAGTAGTAGTAGTAGTAGCCATGGTTGTCGTTGTAGTAGTTAAAGTAACGGAATGTGATGTAGTGGAAGTATTATTGGTCGTTGTTGTTTGGTGTTTTTTTGCTGTTGTTGTTTGTTGTTATTGTTTGTTGTTGTTGTTGTTACGGAAATGACAATAATGATAACAGCAGTATAAGTATCAAGTATAGTATTTTCTGTTGCTGCTGCTTAACTTCTGCTAGTTTTGTTGTTACTGCTGAATACAAGTCGCTGTTAGAGGACCATCGAACTTGGATATCTCAAACTCGCTTAACTCGAGCTTTTCCGTATTTCTACCGTTGAATTTCATTATTTCGGCCTCTCTTCAGTCGAAAATGTCCTTATTTCGAACTTAAAACGTGACTTATTTCCGTTTGAACTCTGAAATACGGATATGTACGACTTCAGCGAGCTCGAGATACCAAAGTTAAGCTGTTTTTAGATAAAAGTCTACTGCGTATTACAGTTCAAAGATTAAAGTAGTCAAGTTATTACAGGCGTGCGCCGTAACGTGCAATTGGTCATTTCTGTCTGTAAAAAAAAACGTTGATCTTGTAGGACACTGGTTGCAGTTGGGAGTCGTGCCCGCGTAGATCAAATTCTGCTGCACTGGCGTGGAATGGCTATTTATGTTTTAGAAAGTGTTTCTAAAACAATAGAATGAACAAGAAGGAAAGCATAGAGAGCTTGGAGTGTTTTGATTTCTGATTTTGTTTCTTGTTTTTCCCCCGAAAGGGAAGTGGGCCGATCCCGGAGGTACTGCAATACCGGGCCAACCCGTGGTAAGAGCGGAGCAAGCCCCAGACTTCTTACCGTTTCTCAAAAATCAGTTTAATATCGAAGTCCTCCAATGGAGGACATATCAGATATTAAGCTGATAAGAACAGATACTACACTTTGATCTTAGCCAAAAGGCCGAGAAGCGATGCCAAGCAGTAGTTTGGCTGGCTACTTGAACGAACGCGCTACGACATTGAACTGGTGTATGAAAAATCGGATGCACAACATTTAACTTGCACTTTTCACAAACTCACACACTTGAACGAAACAATAACCCGCGTGCGTTCCTCACGGTCAAAAATTCATATCTGGATCTAAACAATTTAACAAACATGAAATAAAGTCACAAACGTATCACGTACGTATGTCGTATATACATCTATGGTAAATATACACATGTACATATGGTATCGGCCTGGTCTAATTTCGCCCTATATAATCTATAGTAAAATGCCTAACTTTCAGAGCCAACAGCTCCCTCCAAAATATTTTCTAGGCTATAAACGACATACCCTTCAATTATATAGACATTTCCCTGTTAATTGAGGCCAGTTTACCTATAACATCGCCGGCTACATTTTTTGCTATCAATGATTTGCTAAGGTCACTGTCAAAATAAAGGTAAACAACTTTCACCTTCATCCCATTCACTGTGTTTCCATATGCATCCGCCTGGAGAAAAAGTCCTGAAATGAGATGCCTAAAACAATGCCATTTGGGTGGAAATGACCACAAATAGCCAGTTTTCATCAAGAAAACCATTCAAACTCACCCACAGGCAAAACTAAACAGTGCAAATCCTTGAAATTGTATTTTTCAAGGTACTACTTGCAAGACTACAACGACCCGGAAGTGATTCCTGACCAGGCCGACACCATATATGAGCATGTACATGTTTCGTCGCTAAAAATGATGTTTCGCACCTGTGAAACAAGATCAATTAGTAGCAGCAGAAGTAAAAGACAAAGTGGTAATAGTACTAGCAGTAGAAATTGTAGTAGTAGAAGCAGCAGCAGTAGCAGTAGTAATAATAACAGTAGTAGTAGTAGTAGCCATGGTTGTCGTTGTAGTAGTTAAAGTAACGGAATGTGATGTAGTGGAAGTATTATTGGTCGTTGTTGTTTGGTGTTTTTTTGCTGTTGTTGTTTGTTGTTATTGTTTGTTGTTGTTGTTGTTACGGAAATGACAATAATGATAACAGCAGTATAAGTATCAAGTATAGTATTTTCTGTTGCTGCTGCTTAACTTCTGCTAGTTTTGTTGTTACTGCTGAATACAAGTCGCTGTTAGAGGACCATCGAACTTGGATATCTCAAACTCGCTTAACTCGAGCTTTTCCGTATTTCTACCGTTGAATTTCATTATTTCGGCCTCTCTTCAGTCGAAAATGTCCTTATTTCGAACTTAAAACGTGACTTATTTCCGTTTGAACTCTGAAATACGGATATGTACGACTTCAGCGAGCTCGAGATACCAAAGTTAAGCTGTTTTTAGATAAAAGTCTACTGCGTATTACAGTTCAAAGATTAAAGTAGTCAAGTTATTACAGGCGTGCGCCGTAACGTGCAATTGGTCATTTCTGTCTGTAAAAAAAAACGTTGATCTTGTAGGACACTGGTTGCAGTTGGGAGTCGTGCCCGCGTAGATCAAATTCTGCTGCACTGGCGTGGAATGGCTATTTATGTTTTAGAAAGTGTTTCTAAAACAATAGAATGAACAAGAAGGAAAGCATAGAGAGCTTGGAGTGTTTTGATTTCTGATTTTGTTTCTTGTTTTTCCCCCGAAAGGGAAGTGGGCCGATCCCGGAGGTACTGCAATACCGGGCCAAACCGTGGTAAGAGCGGAGCAAGCCCCAGACTTCTCACCGTTTCTCAAAAATCAGTTTAATATCGAAGTCCTCCAATGGAGGACATATCAGATATTAAGCTGATAAGAACAGATACTACACTTTGATCTTAGCCAAAAGGCCGAGAAGCGATGCCAAGCAGTAGTTTGGCTGGCTACTTGAACGAACGCGCTACGACATTGAACTGGTGTATGAAAAATCGGATGCACAACATTTAACTTGCACTTTTCACAAACTCACACACTTGAACGAAACAATAACCCGCGTGCGTTCCTCACGGTCAAAAATTCATATCTGGATCTAAACAATTTAACAAACATGAAATAAAGTCACAAACGTATCACGTACGTATGTCGTATATACATCTATGGTAAATATACACATGTACATATGGTATCGGCCTGGTCTAATTTCGCCCTATATAATCTATAGTAAAATGCCTAACTTTCAGAGCCAACAGCTCCCTCCAAAATATTTTCTAGGCTATAAACGACATACCCTTCAATTATATAGACATTTCCCTGTTAATTGAGGCCAGTTTACCTATAACATCGCCGGCTACATTTTTTGCTATCAATGATTTGCTAAGGTCACTGTCAAAATAAAGGTAAACAACTTTCACCTTCATCCCATTCACTGTGTTTCCATATGCATCCGCCTGGAGAAAAAGTCCTGAAATGAGATGCCTAAAACAATGCCATTTGGGTGGAAATGACCACAAATAGCCAGTTTTCATCAAGAAAACCATTCAAACTCACCCACAGGCAAAACTAAACAGTGCAAATCCTTGAAATTGTATTTTTCAAGGTACTACTTGCAAGACTACAACGACCCGGAAGTGATTCCTGACCAGGCCGACACCATATATGAGCATGTACATGTTTCGTCGCTAAAAATGATGTTTCGCACCTGTGAAACAAGATCAATTAGTAGCAGCAGAAGTAAAAGACAAAGTGGTAATAGAACTAGCAGTAGAAATTGTAGTAGTAAAAGCAGCAGCAGTAGCAGTAGTAATAATAACAGTAGTAGTAGTAGTAGCCATGGTTGTCGTTGTAGTAGTTAAAGTAACGGAATGTGATGTAGTGGAAGTATTATTGGTCGTTGTTGTTTGGTGTTTTTTTGCTGTTGTTGTTTGTTGTTATTGTTTGTTGTTGTTGTTGTTACGGAAATGACATTAATGATAACAGCAGTATAAGTATCAAGTATAGTATTTTCTGTTGCTGCTGCTTAACTTCTGCTAGTTTTGTTGTTACTGCTGAATACAAGTCGCTGTTAGAGGACCATCGAACTTGGATATCTCAAACTCGCTTAACTCGAGCTTTTCCGTATTTCTACCGTTGCATTTCATTATTTCGGCCTCTCTTCAGTCGAAAATGTCCTTATTTCGAACTTAAAACGTGACTTATTTCCGTTTGAACTCTGAAATACGGATATGTACGACTTCAGCGAGCTCGAGATACCAAAGTTAAGCTGTTTTTAGATAAAAGTCTACTGCGTATTACAGTTCAAAGATTAAAGTAGTCAAGTTATTACAGGCGTGCGCCGTAACGTGCAATTGGTCATTTCTGTCTGTAAAAAAAAACGTTGATCTTGTAGGACACTGGTTGCAGTTGGGAGTCGTGCCCGCGTAGATCAAATTCTGCTGCACTGGCGTGGAATGGCTATTTATGTTTTAGAAAGTGTTTCTAAAACAATAGAATGAACAAGAAGGAAAGCATAGAGAGCTTGGAGTGTTTTGATTTCTGATTTTGTTTCTTGTTTTTCCCCCGAAAGGGAAGTGGGCCGATCCCGGAGGTACTGCAATACCGGGCCAACCCGTGGTAAGAGCGGAGCAAGCCCCAGACTTCTTACCGTTTCTCAAAAATCAGTTTAATATCGAAGTCCTCCAATGGAGGACATATCAGATATTAAGCTGATAAGAACAGATACTACACTTTGATCTTAGCCAAAAGGCCGAGAAGCGATGCCAAGCAGTAGTTTGGCTGGCTACTTGAACGAACGCGCTACGACATTGAACTGGTGTATGAAAAATCGGATGCACAACATTTAACTTGCACTTTTCACAAACTCACACACTTGAACGAAACAATAACCCGCGTGCGTTCCTCACGGTCAAAAATTCATATCTGGATCTAAACAATTTAACAAACATGAAATAAAGTCACAAACGTATCACGTACGTATGTCGTATATACATCTATGGTAAATATACACATGTACATATGGTATCGGCCTGGTCTAATTTCGCCCTATATAATCTATAGTAAAATGCCTAACTTTCAGAGCCAACAGCTCCCTCCAAAATATTTTCTAGGCTATAAACGACATACCCTTCAATTATATAGACATTTCCCTGTTAATTGAGGCCAGTTTACCTATAACATCGCCGGCTACATTTTTTGCTATCAATGATTTGCTAAGGTCACTGTCAAAATAAAGGTAAACAACTTTCACCTTCATCCCATTCACTGTGTTTCCATATGCATCCGCCTGGAGAAAAAGTCCTGAAATGAGATGCCTAAAACAATGCCATTTGGGTGGAAATGACCACAAATAGCCAATTTTCATCAAGAAAACCATTCAAACTCACCCACAGGCAAAACTAAACAGTGCAAATCCTTGAAATTGTATTTTTCAAGGTACTACTTGCAAGACTACAACGACCCGGAAGTGATTCCTGACCAGGCCGACACCATATATGAGCATGTACATGTTTCGTCGCTAAAAATGATGTTTCGCACCTGTGAAACAAGATCAATTAGTAGCAGCAGAAGTAAAAGACAAAGTGGTAATAGTACTAGCAGTAGAAATTGTAGTAGTAGAAGCAGCAGCAGTAGCAGTAGTAATAATAACAGTAGTAGTAGTAGTAGCCATGGTTGTCGTTGTAGTAGTTAAAGTAACGGAATGTGATGTAGTGGAAGTATTATTGGTCGTTGTTGTTTGGTGTTTTTTTTGCTGTTGTTGTTTGTTGTTATTGTTTGTTGTTGTTGTTGTTACGGAAATGACAATAATGATAACAGCAGTATAAGTATCAAGTATAGTATTTTCTGTTGCTGCTGCTTAACTTCTGCTAGTTTTGTTGTTACTGCTGAATACAAGTCGCTGTTAGAGGACCATCGAACTTGGATATCTCAAACTCGCTTAACTCGAGCTTTTCCGTATTTCTACCGTTGCATTTCATTATTTCGGCCTCTCTTCAGTCGAAAATGTCCTTATTTCGAACTTAAAACGTGACTTATTTCCGTTTGAACTCTGAAATACGGATATGTACGACTTCAGCGAGCTCGAGATACCAAAGTTAAGCTGTTTTTAGATAAAAGTCTACTGCGTATTACAGTTCAAAGATTAAAGTAGTCAAGTTATTACAGGCGTGCGCCGTAACGTGCAATTGGTCATTTCTGTCTGTAAAAAAAAACGTTGATCTTGTAGGACACTGGTTGCAGTTGGGAGTCGTGCCCGCATAGATCAAATTCTGCTGCACTGGCGTGGAATGGCTATTTATGTTTTAGAAAGTGTTTCTAAAACAATAGAATGAACAAGAAGGAAAGCATAGAGAGCTTGGAGTGTTTTGATTTCTGATTTTGTTTCTTGTTTTTCCCCCGAAAGGGAAGTGGGCCGATCCCGGAGGTACTGCAATACCGGGCCAACCCGTGGTAAGAGCGGAGCAAGCCCCAGACTTCTTACCGTTTCTCAAAAATCAGTTTAATATCGAAGTCCTCCAATGGAGGACATATCAGATATTAAGCTGATAAGAACAGATACTACACTTTGATCTTAGCCAAAAGGCCGAGAAGCGATGCCAAGCAGTAGTTTGGCTGGCTACTTGAACGAACGCGCTACGACATTGAACTGGTGTATGAAAAATCGGATGCACAACATTTAACTTGCACTTTTCACAAACTCACACACTTGAACGAAACAATAACCCGCGTGCGTTCCTCACGGTCAAAAATTCATATCTGGATCTAAACAATTTAACAAACATGAAATAAAGTCACAAACGTATCACGTACGTATGTCGTATATACATCTATGGTAAATATACACATGTACATATGGTATCGGCCTGGTCTAATTTCGCCCTATATAATCTATAGTAAAATGCCTAACTTTCAGAGCCAACAGCTCCCTCCAAAATATTTTCTAGGCTATAAACGACATACCCTTCAATTATATAGACATTTCCCTGTTAATTGAGGCCAGTTTACCTATAACATCGCCGGCTACATTTTTTGCTATCAATGATTTGCTAAGGTCACTGTCAAAATAAAGGTAAACAACTTTCACCTTCATCCCATTCACTGTGTTTCCATATGCATCCGCCTGGAGAAAAAGTCCTGAAATGAGATGCCTAAAACAATGCCATTTGGGTGGAAATGACCACAAATAGCCAGTTTTCATCAAGAAAACCATTCAAACTCACCCACAGGCAAAACTAAACAGTGCAAATCCTTGAAATTGTATTTTTCAAGGTACTACTTGCAAGACTACAACGACCCGGAAGTGATTCCTGACCAGGCCGACACCATATATGAGCATGTACATGTTTCGTCGCTAAAAATGATGTTTCGCACCTGTGAAACAAGATCAATTAGTAGCAGCAGAAGTAAAAGACAAAGTGGTAATAGTACTAGCAGTAGAAATTGTAGTAGTAGAAGCAGCAGCAGTAGCAGTAGTAATAATAACAGTAGTAGTAGTAGTAGCCATGGTTGTCGTTGTAGTAGTTAAAGTAACGGAATGTGATGTAGTGGAAGTATTATTGGTCGTTGTTGTTTGGTGTTTTTTTGCTGTTGTTGTTTGTTGTTATTGTTTGTTGTTGTTGTTGTTACGGAAATGACAATAATGATAACAGCAGTATAAGTATCAAGTATAGTATTTTCTGTTGCTGCTGCTTAACTTCTGCTAGTTTTGTTGTTACTGCTGAATACAAGTCGCTGTTAGAGGACCATCGAACTTGGATATCTCAAACTCGCTTAACTCGAGCTTTTCCGTATTTCTACCGTTTAATTTCATTATTTCGGCCTCTCTTCAGTCGAAAATGTCCTTATTTCGAACTTAAAACGTGACTTATTTCCGTTTGAACTCTGAAATACGGATATGTACGACTTCAGCGAGCTCGAGATACCAAAGTTAAGCTGTTTTTAGATAAAAGTCTACTGCGTATTACAGTTCAAAGATTAAAGTAGTCAAGTTATTACAGGCGTGCGCCGTAACGTGCAATTGGTCATTTCTGTCTGTAAAAAAATACGTTGATCTTGTAGGACACTGGTTGCAGTTGGGAGTCGTGCCCGCGTAGATCAAATTCTGCTGCACTGGCGTGGAATGGCTATTTATGTTTTAGAAAGTGTTTCTAAAACAATAGAATGAACAAGAAGGAAAGCATAGAGAGCTTGGAGTGTTTTGATTTCTGATTTTGTTTCTTGTTTTTCCCCCGAAAGGGAAGTGGGCCGATCCCGGAGGTACTGCAATACCGGGCCAAACCGTGGTAAGAGCGGAGCAAGCCCCAGACTTCTCACCGTTTCTCAAAAATCAGTTTAATATCGAAGTCCTCCAATGGAGGACATATCAGATATTAAGCTGATAAGAACAGATACTACACTTTGATCTTAGCCAAAAGGCCGAGAAGCGATGCCAAGCAGTAGTTTGGCTGGCTACTTGAACGAACGCGCTACGACATTGAACTGGTGTATGAAAAATCGGATGCACAACATTTAACTTGCACTTTTCACAAACTCACACACTTGAACGAAACAATAACCCGCGTGCGTTCCTCACGGTCAAAAATTCATATCTGGATCTAAACAATTTAACAAACATGAAATAAAGTCACAAACGTATCACGTACGTATGTCGTATATACATCTATGGTAAATATACACATGTACATATGGTATCGGCCTGGTCTAATTTCGCCCTATATAATCTATAGTAAAATGCCTAACTTTCAGAGCCAACAGCTCCCTCCAAAATATTTTCTAGGCTATAAACGACATACCCTTCAATTATATAGACAGTTCCCTGTTAATTGAGGCCAGTTTACCTATAACATCGCCGGCTACATTTTTTGCTATCAATGATTTGCTAAGGTCACTGTCAAAATAAAGGTAAACAACTTTCACCTTCATCCCATTCACTGTGTTTCCATATGCATCCGCCTGGAGAAAAAGTCCTGAAATGAGATGCCTAAAACAATGCCATTTGGGTGGAAATGACCACAAATAGCCAGTTTTCATCAAGAAAACCATTCAAACTCACCCACAGGCAAAACTAAACAGTGCAAATCCTTGAAATTGTATTTTTCAAGGTACTACTTGCAAGACTACAACGACCCGGAAGTGATTCCTGACCAGGCCGACACCATATATGAGCATGTACATGTTTCGTCGCTAAAAATGATGTTTCGCACCTGTGAAACAAGATCAATTAGTAGCAGCAGAAGTAAAAGACAAAGTGGTAATAGTACTAGCAGTAGAAATTGTAGTAGTAGAAGCAGCAGCAGTAGCAGTAGTAATAATAACAGTAGTAGTAGTAGTAGCCATGGTTGTCGTTGTAGTAGTTAAAGTAACGGAATGTGATGTAGTGGAAGTATTATTGGTCGTTGTTGTTTGGTGTTTTTTGCTGTTGTTGTTTGTTGTTATTGTTTGTTGTTGTTGTTGTTACGGAAATGACAATAATGATAACAGCAGTATAAGTATCAAGTATAGTATTTTCTGTTGCTGCTGCTTAACTTCTGCTAGTTTTGTTGTTACTGCTGAATACAAGTCGCTGTTAGAGGACCATCGAACTTGGATATCTCAAACTCGCTTAACTCGAGCTTTTCCGTATTTCTACCGTTGCATTTCATTATTTCGGCCTCTCTTCAGTCGAAAATGTCCTTATTTCGAACTTAAAACGTGACTTATTTCCGTTTGAACTCTGAAATACGGATATGTACGACTTCAGCGAGCTCAAGATACCAAAGTTAAGCTGTTTTTAGATAAAAGTCTACTGCGTATTACAGTTCAAAGATTAAAGTAGTCAAGTTATTACAGGCGTGCGCCGTAACGTGCAATTGGTCATTTCTGTCTGTAAAAAAAAACGTTGATCTTGTAGGACACTGGTTGCAGTTGGGAGTCGTGCCCGCGTAGATCAAATTCTGCTGCACTGGCGTGGAATGGCTATTTATGTTTTAGAAAGTGTTTCTAAAACAATAGAATGAACAAGAAGGAAAGCATAGAGAGCTTGGAGTGTTTTGATTTCTGATTTTGTTTCTTGTTTTTCCCCCGAAAGGGAAGTGGGCCGATCCCGAAGGTACTGCAATACCGGGCCAACCCGTGGTAAGAGCGGAGCAAGCCCCAGACTTCTCACCGTTTCTCAAAAATCAGTTTAATATCGAAGTCCTCCAATGGAGGACATATCAGATATTAAGCTGATAAGAACAGATACTACACTTTGATCTTAGCCAAAAGGCCGAGAAGCGATGCCAAGCAGTAGTTTGGCTGGCTACTTGAACGAACGCGCTACGACATTGAACTGGTGTATGAAAAATCGGATGCACAACATTTAACTTGCACTTTTCACAAACTCACACACTTGAACGAAACAATAACCCGCGTGCGTTCCTCACGGTCAAAAATTCATATCTGGATCTAAACAATTTAACAAACATGAAATAAAGTCACAAACGTATCACGTACGTATGTCGTATATACATCTATGGTAAATATACACATGTACATATGGTATCGGCCTGGTCTAATTTCGCCCTATATAATCTATAGTAAAATGCCTAACTTTCAGAGCCAACAGCTCCCTCCAAAATATTTTCTAGGCTATAAACGACATACCCTTCAATTATATAGACAGTTCCCTGTTAATTGAGGCCAGTTTACCTATAACATCGCCGGCTACATTTTTTGCTATCAATGATTTGCTAAGGTCACTGTCAAAATAAAGGTAAACAACTTTCACCTTCATCCCATTCACTGTGTTTCCATATGCATCCGCCTGGAGAAAAAGTCCTGAAATGAGATGCCTAAAACAATGCCATTTGGGTGGAAATGACCACAAATAGCCAGTTTTCATCAAGAAAACCATTCAAACTCACCCACAGGCAAAACTAAACAGTGCAAATCCTTGAAATTGTATTTTTCAAGGTACTACTTGCAAGACTACAACGACCCGGAAGTGATTCCTGACCAGGCCGACACCATATATGAGCATGTACATGTTTCGTCGCTAAAAATGATGTTTCGCACCTGTGAAACAAGATCAATTAGTAGCAGCAGAAGTAAAAGACAAAGTGGTAATAGTACTAGCAGTAGAAATTGTAGTAGTAGAAGCAGCAGCAGTAGCAGTAGTAATAATAACAGTAGTAGTAGTAGTAGCCATGGTTGTCGTTGTAGTAGTTAAAGTAACGGAATGTGATGTAGTGGAAGTATTATTGGTCGTTGTTGTTTGGTGTTTTTTGCTGTTGTTGTTTGTTGTTATTGTTTGTTGTTGTTGTTGTTACGGAAATGACAATAATGATAACAGCAGTATAAGTATCAAGTATAGTATTTTCTGTTGCTGCTGCTTAACTTCTGCTAGTTTTGTTGTTACTGCTGAATACAAGTCGCTGTTAGAGGACCATCGAACTTGGATATCTCAAACTCGCTTAACTCGAGCTTTTCCGTATTTCTACCGTTGCATTTCATTATTTCGGCCTCTCTTCAGTCGAAAATGTCCTTATTTCGAACTTAAAACGTGACTTATTTCCGTTTGAACTCTGAAATACGGATATGTACGACTTCAGCGAGCTCGAGATACCAAAGTTAAGCTGTTTTTAGATAAAAGTCTACTGCGTATTACAGTTCAAAGATTAAAGTAGTCAAGTTATTACAGGCGTGCGCCGTAACGTGCAATTGGTCATTTCTGTCTGTAAAAAAAAACGTTGATCTTGTAGGACACTGGTTGCAGTTGGGAGTCGTGCCCGCGTAGATCAAATTCTGCTGCACTGGCGTGGAATGGCTATTTATGTTTTAGAAAGTGTTTCTAAAACAATAGAATGAACAAGAAGGAAAGCATAGAGAGCTTGGAGTGTTTTGATTTCTGATTTTGTTTCTTGTTTTTCCCCCGAAAGGGAAGTGGGCCGATCCCGGAGGTACTGCAATACCGGGCCAACCCGTGGTAAGAGCGGAGCAAGCCCCAGACTTCTCACCGTTTCTCAAAAATCAGTTTAATATCGAAGTCCTCCAATGGAGGACATATCAGATATTAAGCTGATAAGAACAGATACTACACTTTGATCTTAGCCAAAAGGCCGAGAAGCGATGCCAAGCAGTAGTTTGGCTGGCTACTTGAACGAACGCGCTACGACATTGAACTGGTGTATGAAAAATCGGATGCACAACATTTAACTTGCACTTTTCACAAACTCACACACTTGAACGAAACAATAACCCGCGTGCGTTCCTCACGGTCAAAAATTCATATCTGGATCTAAACAATTTAACAAACATGAAATAAAGTCACAAACGTATCACGTACGTATGTCGTATATACATCTATGGTAAATATACACATGTACATATGGTATCGGCCTGGTCTAATTTCGCCCTATATAATCTATAGTAAAATGCCTAACTTTCAGAGCCAACAGCTCCCTCCAAAATATTTTCTAGGCTATAAACGACATACCCTTCAATTATATAGACATTTCCCTGTTAATTGAGGCCAGTTTACCTATAACATCGCTGGCTACATTTTTTGCTATCAATGATTTGCTAAGGTCACTGTCAAAATAAAGGTAAACAACTTTCACCTTCATCCCATTCACTGTGTTTCCATATGCATCCGCCTGGAGAAAAAGTCCTGAAATGATATGCCTAAAGCAATGCCATTTGGGTGGAAATGACCACAAATAGCCAGTTTTCATCAAGAAAACCATTCAAACTCACCCACAGGCAAAACTAAACAGTGCAAATCCTTGAAATTGTATTTTTCAAGGTACTACTTGCAAGACTACAACGACCCGGAAGTGATTCCTGACCAGGCCGACACCATATATGAGCATGTACATGTTTCGTCGCTAAAAATGATGTTTCGCACCTGTGAAACAAGATCAATTAGTAGCAGCAGAAGTAAAAGACAAAGTGGTAATAGTACTAGCAGTAGAAATTGTAGTAGTAGAAGCAGCAGCAGTAGCAGTAGTAATAATAACAGTAGTAGTAGTAGTAGCCATGGTTGTCGTTGTAGTAGTTAAAGTAACGGAATGTGATGTAGTGGAAGTATTATTGGTCGTTGTTGTTTGGTGTTTTTTTGCTGTTGTTGTTTGTTGTTATTGTTTGTTGTTGTTGTTGTTACGGAAATGACAATAATGATAACAGCAGTATAAGTATCAAGTATAGTATTTTCTGTTGCTGCTGCTTAACTTCTGCTAGTTTTGTTGTTACTGCTGAATACAAGTCGCTGTTAGAGGACCATCGAACTTGGATATCTCAAACTCGCTTAACTCGAGCTTTTCCGTATTTCTACCGTTGCATTTCATTATTTCGGCCTCTCTTCAGTCGAAAATGTCCTTATTTCGAACTTAAAACGTGACTTATTTCCGTTTGAACTCTGAAATACGGATATGTACGACTTCAGCGAGCTCGAGATACCAAAGTTAAGCTGTTTTTAGATAAAAGTCTACTGCGTATTACAGTTCAAAGATTAAAGTAGTCAAGTTATTACAGGCGTGCGCCGTAACGTGCAATTGGTCATTTCTGTCTGTAAAAAAAAACGTTGATCTTGTAGGACACTGGTTGCAGTTGGGAGTCGTGCCCGCGTAGATCAAATTCTGCTGCACTGGCGTGGAATGGCTATTTATGTTTTAGAAAGTGTTTCTAAAACAATAGAATGAACAAGAAGGAAAGCATAGAGAGCTTGGAGTGTTTTGATTTCTGATTTTGTTTCTTGTTTTTCCCCCGAAAGGGAAGTGGGCCGATCCCGGAGGTACTGCAATACCGGGCCAACCCGTGGTAAGAGCGGAGCAAGCCCCAGACTTCTTACCGTTTCTCAAAAATCAGTTTAATATCGAAGTCCTCCAATGGAGGACATATCAGATATTAAGCTGATAAGAACAGATACTACACTTTGATCTTAGCCAAAAGGCCGAGAAGCGATGCCAAGCAGTAGTTTGGCTGGCTACTTGAACGAACGCGCTACGACATTGAACTGGTGTATGAAAAATCGGATCCACAACATTTAACTTGCACTTTTCACAAACTCACACACTTGAACGAAACAATAACCCGCGTGCGTTCCTCACGGTCAAAAATTCATATCTGGATCTAAACAATTTAACAAACATGAAATAAAGTCACAAACGTATCACGTACGTATGTCGTATATACATCTATGGTAAATATACACATGTACATATGGTATCGGCCTGGTCTAATTTCGCCCTATATAATCTATAGTAAAATGCCTAACTTTCAGAGCCAACAGCTCCCTCCAAAATATTTTCTAGGCTATAAACGACATACCCTTCAATTATATAGACATTTCCCTGTTAATTGAGGCCAGTTTACCTATAACATCGCCGGCTACATTTTTTGCTATCAATGATTTGCTAAGGTCACTGTCAAAATAAAGGTAAACAACTTTCACCTTCATCCCATTCACTGTGTTTCCATATGCATCCGCCTGGAGAAAAAGTCCTGAAATGAGATGCCTAAAACAATGCCATTTGGGTGGAAATGACCACAAATAGCCAGTTTTCATCAAGAAAACCATTCAAACTCACCCACAGGCAAAACTAAACAGTGCAAATCCTTGAAATTGTATTTTTCAAGGTACTACTTGCAAGACTACAACGACCCGGAAGTGATTCCTGACCAGGCCGACACCATATATGAGCATGTACATGTTTCGTCGCTAAAAATGATGTTTCGCACCTGTGAAACAAGATCAATTAGTAGCAGCAGAATTAAAAGACAAAGTGGTAATAGTACTAGCAGTAGAAATTGTAGTAGTAGAAGCAGCAGCAGTAGCAGTAGTAATAATAACAGTAGTAGTAGTAGTAGCCATGGTTGTCGTTGTAGTAGTTAAAGTAACGGAATGTGATGTAGTGGAAGTATTATTGGTCGTTGTTGTTTGGTGTTTTTTTGCTGTTGTTGTTTGTTGTTATTGTTTGTTGTTGTTGTTGTTACGGAAATGACAATAATGATAACAGCAGTATAAGTATCAAGTATAGTATTTTCTGTTGCTGCTGCTTAACTTCTGCTAGTTTTGTTGTTACTGCTGAATACAAGTCGCTGTTAGAGGACCATCGAACTTGGATATCTCAAACTCGCTTAACTCGAGCTTTTCCGTATTTCTACCGTTGCATTTCATTATTTCGGCCTCTCTTCAGTCGAAAATGTCCTTATTTCGAACTTAAAACGTGACTTATTTCCGTTTGAACTCTGAAATACGGATATGTACGACTTCAGCGAGCTCGAGATACCAAAGTTAAGCTGTTTTTAGATAAAAGTCTACTGCGTATTACAGTTCAAAGATTAAAGTAGTCAAGTTATTACAGGCGTGCGCCGTAACGTGCAATTGGTCATTTCTGTCTGTAAAAAAAAACGTTGATCTTGTAGGACACTGGTTGCAGTTGGGAGTCGTGCCCGCGTAGATCAAATTCTGCTGCACTGGCGTGGAATGGCTATTTATGTTTTAGAAAGTGTTTCTAAAACAATAGAATGAACAAGAAGGAAAGCATAGAGAGCTTGGAGTGTTTTGATTTCTGATTTTGTTTCTTGTTTTTCCCCCGAAAGGGAAGTGGGCCGATCCCGGAGGTACTGCAATACCGGGCCAACCCGTGGTAAGAGCGGAGCAAGCTCCAGACTTCTTACCGTTTCTCAAAAATCAGTTTAATATCGAAGTCCTCCAATGGAGGACATATCAGATATTAAGCTGATAAGAACAGATACTACACTTTGATCTTAGCCAAAAGGCCGAGAAGCGATGCCAAGCAGTAGTTTGGCTGGCTACTTGAACGAACGCGCTACGACATTGAACTGATGTATGAAAAATCGGATGCACAACATTTAACTTGCACTTTTCACAAACTCACACACTTGAACGAAACAATAACCCGCGTGCGTTCCTCACGGTCAAAAATTCATATCTGGATCTAAACAATTTAACAAACATGAAATAAAGTCACAAACGTATCACGTACGTATGTCGTATATACATCTATGGTAAATATACACATGTACATATGGTATCGGCCTGGTCTAATTTCGCCCTATATAATCTATAGTAAAATGCCTAACTTTCAGAGCCAACAGCTCCCTCCAAAATATTTTCTAGGCTATAAACGACATACCCTTCAATTATATAGACATTTCCCTGTTAATTGAGGCCAGTTTACCTATAACATCGCCGGCTACATTTTTTGCTATCAATGATTTGCTAAGGTCACTGTCAAAATAATGGTAAACAACTTTCACCTTCATCCCATTCACTGTGTTTCCATATGCATCCGCCTGGAGAAAAAGTCCTGAAATGAGATGCCTAAAACAATGCCATTTGGGTGGAAATGACCACAAATAGCCAGTTTTCATCAAGAAAACCATTCAAACTCACCCACAGGCAAAACTAAACAGTGCAAATCCTTGAAATTGTATTTTTCAAGGTACTACTTGCAAGACTACAACGACCCGGAAGTGATTCCTGACCAGGCCGACACCATATATGAGCATGTACATGTTTCGTCGCTAAAAATGATGTTTCGCACCTGTGAAACAAGATCAATTAGTAGCAGCAGAATTAAAAGACAAAGTGGTAATAGTACTAGCAGTAGAAATTGTAGTAGTAGAAGCAGCAGCAGTAGCAGTAGTAATAATAACAGTAGTAGTAGTAGTAGCCATGGTTGTCGTTGTAGTAGTTAAAGTAACGGAATGTGATGTAGTGGAAGTATTATTGGTCGTTGTTGTTTGGTGTTTTTTTGCTGTTGTTGTTTGTTGTTATTGTTTGTTGTTGTTGTTGTTACGGAAATGACAATAATGATAACAGCAGTATAAGTATCAAGTATAGTATTTTCTGTTGCTGCTGCTTAACTTCTGCTAGTTTTGTTGTTACTGCTGAATACAAGTCGCTGTTAGAGGACCATCGAACTTGGATATCTCAAACTCGCTTAACTCGAGCTTTTCCGTATTTCTACCGTTGCATTTCATTATTTCGGCCTCTCTTCAGTCGAAAATGTCCTTATTTCGAACTTAAAACGTGACTTATTTCCGTTTGAACTCTGAAATACGGATATGTACGACTTCAGCGAGCTCGAGATACCAAAGTTAAGCTGTTTTTAGATAAAAGTCTACTGCGTATTACAGTTCAAAGATTAAAGTAGTCAAGTTATTACAGGCGTGCGCCGTAACGTGCAATTGGTCATTTCTGTCTGTAAAAAAAAACGTTGATCTTGTAGGACACTGGTTGCAGTTGGGAGTCGTGCCCGCGTAGATCAAATTCTGCTGCACTGGCGTGGAATGGCTATTTATGTTTTAGAAAGTGTTTCTAAAACAATAGAATGAACAAGAAGGAAAGCATAGAGAGCTTGGAGTGTTTTGATTTCTGATTTTGTTTCTTGTTTTTCCCCCGAAAGGGAAGTGGGCCGATCCCGGAGGTACTGCAATACCGGGCCAACCCGTGGTAAGAGCGGAGCAAGCCCCAGACTTCTCACCGTTTCTCAAAAATCAGTTTAATATCGAAGTCCTCCAATGGAGGACATATCAGATATTAAGCTGATAAGAACAGATACTACACTTTGATCTTAGCCAAAAGGCCGAGAAGCGATGCCAAGCAGTAGTTTGGCTGGCTACTTGAACGAACGCGCTACGACATTGAACTGGTGTATGAAAAATCGGATGCACAACATTTAACTTGCACTTTTCACAAACTCACACACTTGAACGAAACAATAACCCGCGTGCGTTCCTCACGGTCAAAAATTCATATCTGGATCTAAACAATTTAACAAACATGAAATAAAGTCACAAACGTATCACGTACGTATGTCGTATATACATCTATGGTAAATATACACATGTACATATGGTATCGGCCTGGTCTAATTTCGCCCTATATAATCTATAGTAAAATGCCTAACTTTCAGAGCCAACAGCTCCCTCCAAAATATTTTCTAGGCTATAAACGACATACCCTTCAATTATATAGACATTTCCCTGTTAATTGAGGCCAGTTTACCTATAACATCGCCGGCTACATTTTTTGCTATCAATGATTTGCTAAGGTCACTGTCAAAATAAAGGTAAACAACTTTCACCTTCATCCCATTCACTGTGTTTCCATATGCATCCGCCTGGAGAAAAAGTCCTGAAATGAGATGCCTAAAACAATGCCATTTGGGTGGAAATGACCACAAATAGCCAGTTTTCATCAAGAAAACCATTCAAACTCACCCACAGGCAAAACTAAACAGTGCAAATCCTTGAAATTGTATTTTTCAAGGTACTACTTGCAAGACTACAACGACCCGGAAGTGATTCCTGACCAGGCCGACACCATATATGAGCATGTACATGTTTCGTCGCTAAAAATGATGTTTCGCACCTGTGAAACAAGATCAATTAGTAGCAGCAGAAGTAAAAGACAAAGTGGTAATAGTACTAGCAGTAGAAATTGTAGTAGTAGAAGCAGCAGCAGTAGCAGTAGTAATAATAACAGTAGTAGTAGTAGTAGCCATGGTTGTCGTTGTAGTAGTTAAAGTAACGGAATGTGATGTAGTGGAAGTATTATTGGTCGTTGTTGTTTGGTGTTTTTTTACTGTTGTTGTTTGTTGTTATTGTTTGTTGTTGTTGTTGTTACGGAAATGACAATAATGATAACAGCAGTATAAGTATCAAGTATAGTATTTTCTGTTGCTGCTGCTTAACTTCTGCTAGTTTTGTTGTTACTGCTGAATACAAGTCGCTGTTTGAGGGCCATCGAACTTGGATATCTCAAACTCGCTAAACTCGAGCTTTTCCGTATTTCTACCGTTGCATTTCATTATTTCGGCCTCTCTTCAGTCGAAAATGTCCTTATTTCGAACTTAAAACGTGACTTATTTCCGTTTGAACTCTGAAATACGGATATGTACGACTTCAGCGAGCTCGAGATACCAAAGTTAAGCTGTTTTTAGATAAAAGTCTACTGCGTATTACAGTTCAAAGATTAAAGTAGTCAAGTTATTACAGGCGTGCGCCGTAACGTGCAATTGGTCATTTCTGTCTGTAAAAAAAAACGTTGATCTTGTAGGACACTGGTTGCAGTTGGGAGTCGTGCCCGCATAGATCAAATTCTGCTGCACTGGCGTGGAATGGCTATTTATGTTTTAGAAAGTGTTTCTAAAACAATAGAATGAACAAGAAGGAAAGCATAGAGAGCTTGGAGTGTTTTGATTTCTGATTTTGTTTCTTGTTTTTCCCCCGAAAGGGAAGTGGGCCGATCCCGGAGGTACTGCAATACCGGGCCAACCCGTGGTAAGAGCGGAGCAAGCCCCAGACTTCTTACCGTTTCTCAAAAATCAGTTTAATATCGAAGTCCTCCAATGGAGGACATATCAGATATTAAGCTGATAAGAACAGATACTACACTTTGATCTTAGCCAAAAGGCCGAGAAGCGATGCCAAGCAGTAGTTTGGCTGGCTACTTGAACGAACGCGCTACGACATTGAACTGGTGTATGAAAAATCGGATGCACAACATTTAACTTGCACTTTTCACAAACTCACACACTTGAACGAAACAATAACCCGCGTGCGTTCCTCACGGTCAAAAATTCATATCTGGATCTAAACAATTTAACAAACATGAAATAAAGTCACAAACGTATCACGTACGTATGTCGTATATACATCTATGGTAAATATACACATGTACATATGGTATCGGCCTGGTCTAATTTCGCCCTATATAATCTATAGTAAAATGCCTAACTTTCAGAGCCAACAGCTCCCTCCAAAATATTTTCTAGGCTATAAACGACATACCCTTCAATTATATAGACATTTCCCTGTTAATTGAGGCCAGTTTACCTATAACATCGCCGGCTACATTTTTTGCTATCAATGATTTGCTAAGGTCACTGTCAAAATAAAGGTAAACAACTTTCACCTTCATCCCATTCACTGTGTTTCCATATGCATCCGCCTGGAGAAAAAGTCCTGAAATGAGATGCCTAAAACAATGCCATTTGGGTGGAAATGACCACAAATAGCCAGTTTTCATCAAGAAAACCATTCAAACTCACCCACAGGCAAAACTAAACAGTGCAAATCCTTGAAATTGTATTTTTCAAGGTACTACTTGCAAGACTACAACGACCCGGAAGTGATTCCTGACCAGGCCGACACCATATATGAGCATGTACATGTTTCGTCGCTAAAAATGATGTTTCGCACCTGTGAAACAAGATCAATTAGTAGCAGCAGAAGTAAAAGACAAAGTGGTAATAGTACTAGCAGTAGAAATTGTAGTAGTAGAAGCAGCAGCAGTAGCAGTAGTAATAATAACAGTAGTAGTAGTAGTAGCCATGGTTGTCGTTGTAGTAGTTAAAGTAACGGAATGTGATGTAGTGGAAGTATTATTGGTCGTTGTTGTTTGGTGTTTTTTTGCTGTTGTTGTTTGTTGTTATTGTTTGTTGTTGTTGTTGTTACGGAAATGACAATAATGATAACAGCAGTATAAGTATCAAGTATAGTATTTTCTGTTGCTGCTGCTTAACTTCTGCTAGTTTTGTTGTTACTGCTGAATACAAGTCGCTGTTAGAGGACCATCGAACTTGGATATCTCAAACTCGCTTAACTCGAGCTTTTCCGTATTTCTACCGTTTAATTTCATTATTTCGGCCTCTCTTCAGTCGAAAATGTCCTTATTTCGAACTTAAAACGTGACTTATTTCCGTTTGAACTCTGAAATACGGATATGTACGACTTCAGCGAGCTCGAGATACCAAAGTTAAGCTGTTTTTAGATAAAAGTCTACTGCGTATTACAGTTCAAAGATTAAAGTAGTCAAGTTATTACAGGCGTGCGCCGTAACGTGCAATTGGTCATTTCTGTCTGTAAAAAAATACGTTGATCTTGTAGGACACTGGTTGCAGTTGGGAGTCGTGCCCGCGTAGATCAAATTCTGCTGCACTGGCGTGGAATGGCTATTTATGTTTTAGAAAGTGTTTCTAAAACAATAGAATGAACAAGAAGGAAAGCATAGAGAGCTTGGAGTGTTTTGATTTCTGATTTTGTTTCTTGTTTTTCCCCCGAAAGGGAAGTGGGCCGATCCCGGAGGTACTGCAATACCGGGCCAAACCGTGGTAAGAGCGGAGCAAGCCCCAGACTTCTCACCGTTTCTCAAAAATCAGTTTAATATCGAAGTCCTCCAATGGAGGACATATCAGATATTAAGCTGATAAGAACAGATACTACACTTTGATCTTAGCCAAAAGGCCGAGAAGCGATGTCAAGCAGTAGTTTGGCTGGCTACTTGAACGAACGCGCTACGACATTGAACTGGTGTATGAAAAATCGGATGCACAACATTTAACTTGCACTTTTCACAAACTCACACACTTGAACGAAACAATAACCCGCGTGCGTTCCTCACGGTCAAAAATTCATATCTGGATCTAAACAATTTAACAAACATGAAATAAAGTCACAAACGTATCACGTACGTATGTCGTATATACATCTATGGTAAATATACACATGTACATATGGTATCGGCCTGGTCTAATTTCGCCCTATATAATCTATAGTAAAATGCCTAACTTTCAGAGCCAACAGCTCCCTCCAAAATATTTTCTAGGCTATAAACGACATACCCTTCAATTATATAGACAGTTCCCTGTTAATTGAGGCCAGTTTACCTATAACATCGCCGGCTACATTTTTTGCTATCAATGATTTGCTAAGGTCACTGTCAAAATAAAGGTAAACAACTTTCACCTTCATCCCATTCACTGTGTTTCCATATGCATCCGCCTGGAGAAAAAGTCCTGAAATGAGATGCCTAAAACAATGCCATTTGGGTGGAAATGACCACAAATAGCCAGTTTTCATCAAGAAAACCATTCAAACTCACCCACAGGCAAAACTAAACAGTGCAAATCCTTGAAATTGTATTTTTCAAGGTACTACTTGCAAGACTACAACGACCCGGAAGTGATTCCTGACCAGGCCGACACCATATATGAGCATGTACATGTTTCGTCGCTAAAAATGATGTTTCGCACCTGTGAAACAAGATCAATTAGTAGCAGCAGAAGTAAAAGACAAAGTGGTAATAGTACTAGCAGTAGAAATTGTAGTAGTAGAAGCAGCAGCAGTAGCAGTAGTAATAATAACAGTAGTAGTAGTAGTAGCCATGGTTGTCGTTGTAGTAGTTAAAGTAACGGAATGTGATGTAGTGGAAGTATTATTGGTCGTTGTTGTTTGGTGTTTTTTGCTGTTGTTGTTTGTTGTTATTGTTTGTTGTTGTTGTTGTTACGGAAATGACAATAATGATAACAGCAGTATAAGTATCAAGTATAGTATTTTCTGTTGCTGCTGCTTAACTTCTGCTAGTTTTGTTGTTACTGCTGAATACAAGTCGCTGTTAGAGGACCATCGAACTTGGATATCTCAAACTCGCTTAACTCGAGCTTTTCCGTATTTCTACCGTTGCATTTCATTATTTCGGCCTCTCTTCAGTCGAAAATGTCCTTATTTCGAACTTAAAACGTGACTTATTTCCGTTTGAACTCTGAAATACGGATATGTACGACTTCAGCGAGCTCAAGATACCAAAGTTAAGCTGTTTTTAGATAAAAGTCTACTGCGTATTACAGTTCAAAGATTAAAGTAGTCAAGTTATTACAGGCGTGCGCCGTAACGTGCAATTGGTCATTTCTGTCTGTAAAAAAAAACGTTGATCTTGTAGGACACTGGTTGCAGTTGGGAGTCGTGCCCGCGTAGATCAAATTCTGCTGCACTGGCGTGGAATGGCTATTTATGTTTTAGAAAGTGTTTCTAAAACAATAGAATGAACAAGAAGGAAAGCATAGAGAGCTTGGAGTGTTTTGATTTCTGATTTTGTTTCTTGTTTTTCCCCCGAAAGGGAAGTGGGCCGATCCCGAAGGTACTGCAATACCGGGCCAACCCGTGGTAAGAGCGGAGCAAGCCCCAGACTTCTCACCGTTTCTCAAAAATCAGTTTAATATCGAAGTCCTCCAATGGAGGACATATCAGATATTAAGCTGATAAGAACAGATACTACACTTTGATCTTAGCCAAAAGGCCGAGAAGCGATGCCAAGCAGTAGTTTGGCTGGCTACTTGAACGAACGCGCTACGACATTGAACTGGTGTATGAAAAATCGGATGCACAACATTTAACTTGCACTTTTCACAAACTCACACACTTGAACGAAACAATAACCCGCGTGCGTTCCTCACGGTCAAAAATTCATATCTGGATCTAAACAATTTAACAAACATGAAATAAAGTCACAAACGTATCACGTACGTATGTCGTATATACATCTATGGTAAATATACACATGTACATATGGTATCGGCCTGGTCTAATTTCGCCCTATATAATCTATAGTAAAATGCCTAACTTTCAGAGCCAACAGCTCCCTCCAAAATATTTTCTAGGCTATAAACGACATACCCTTCAATTATATAGACAGTTCCCTGTTAATTGAGGCCAGTTTACCTATAACATCGCCGGCTACATTTTTTGCTATCAATGATTTGCTAAGGTCACTGTCAAAATAAAGGTAAACAACTTTCACCTTCATCCCATTCACTGTGTTTCCATATGCATCCGCCTGGAGAAAAAGTCCTGAAATGAGATGCCTAAAACAATGCCATTTGGGTGGAAATGACCACAAATAGCCAGTTTTCATCAAGAAAACCATTCAAACTCACCCACAGGCAAAACTAAACAGTGCAAATCCTTGAAATTGTATTTTTCAAGGTACTACTTGCAAGACTACAACGACCCGGAAGTGATTCCTGACCAGGCCGACACCATATATGAGCATGTACATGTTTCGTCGCTAAAAATGATGTTTCGCACCTGTGAAACAAGATCAATTAGTAGCAGCAGAAGTAAAAGACAAAGTGGTAATAGTACTAGCAGTAGAAATTGTAGTAGTAGAAGCAGCAGCAGTAGCAGTAGTAATAATAACAGTAGTAGTAGTAGTAGCCATGGTTGTCGTTGTAGTAGTTAAAGTAACGGAATGTGATGTAGTGGAAGTATTATTGGTCGTTGTTGTTTGGTGTTTTTTGCTGTTGTTGTTTGTTGTTATTGTTTGTTGTTGTTGTTGTTACGGAAATGACAATAATGATAACAGCAGTATAAGTATCAAGTATAGTATTTTCTGTTGCTGCTGCTTAACTTCTGCTAGTTTTGTTGTTACTGCTGAATACAAGTCGCTGTTAGAGGACCATCGAACTTGGATATCTCAAACTCGCTTAACTCGAGCTTTTCCGTATTTCTACCGTTGCATTTCATTATTTCGGCCTCTCTTCAGTCGAAAATGTCCTTATTTCGAACTTAAAACGTGACTTATTTCCGTTTGAACTCTGAAATACGGATATGTACGACTTCAGCGAGCTCGAGATACCAAAGTTAAGCTGTTTTTAGATAAAAGTCTACTGCGTATTACAGTTCAAAGATTAAAGTAGTCAAGTTATTACAGGCGTGCGCCGTAACGTGCAATTGGTCATTTCTGTCTGTAAAAAAAAACGTTGATCTTGTAGGACACTGGTTGCAGTTGGGAGTCGTGCCCGCGTAGATCAAATTCTGCTGCACTGGCGTGGAATGGCTATTTATGTTTTAGAAAGTGTTTCTAAAACAATAGAATGAACAAGAAGGAAAGCATAGAGAGCTTGGAGTGTTTTGATTTCTGATTTTGTTTCTTGTTTTTCCCCCGAAAGGGAAGTGGGCCGATCCCGGAGGTACTGCAATACCGGGCCAACCCGTGGTAAGAGCGGAGCAAGCCCCAGACTTCTCACCGTTTCTCAAAAATCAGTTTAATATCGAAGTCCTCCAATGGAGGACATATCAGATATTAAGCTGATAAGAACAGATACTACACTTTGATCTTAGCCAAAAGGCCGAGAAGCGATGCCAAGCAGTAGTTTGGCTGGCTACTTGAACGAACGCGCTACGACATTGAACTGGTGTATGAAAAATCGGATGCACAACATTTAACTTGCACTTTTCACAAACTCACACACTTGAACGAAACAATAACCCGCGTGCGTTCCTCACGGTCAAAAATTCATATCTGGATCTAAACAATTTAACAAACATGAAATAAAGTCACAAACGTATCACGTACGTATGTCGTATATACATCTATGGTAAATATACACATGTACATATGGTATCGGCCTGGTCTAATTTCGCCCTATATAATCTATAGTAAAATGCCTAACTTTCAGAGCCAACAGCTCCCTCCAAAATATTTTCTAGGCTATAAACGACATACCCTTCAATTATATAGACATTTCCCTGTTAATTGAGGCCAGTTTACCTATAACATCGCTGGCTACATTTTTTGCTATCAATGATTTGCTAAGGTCACTGTCAAAATAAAGGTAAACAACTTTCACCTTCATCCCATTCACTGTGTTTCCATATGCATCCGCCTGGAGAAAAAGTCCTGAAATGATATGCCTAAAGCAATGCCATTTGGGTGGAAATGACCACAAATAGCCAGTTTTCATCAAGAAAACCATTCAAACTCACCCACAGGCAAAACTAAACAGTGCAAATCCTTGAAATTGTATTTTTCAAGGTACTACTTGCAAGACTACAACGACCCGGAAGTGATTCCTGACCAGGCCGACACCATATATGAGCATGTACATGTTTCGTCGCTAAAAATGATGTTTCGCACCTGTGAAACAAGATCAATTAGTAGCAGCAGAAGTAAAAGACAAAGTGGTAATAGTACTAGCAGTAGAAATTGTAGTAGTAGAAGCAGCAGCAGTAGCAGTAGTAATAATAACAGTAGTAGTAGTAGTAGCCATGGTTGTCGTTGTAGTAGTTAAAGTAACGGAATGTGATGTAGTGGAAGTATTATTGGTCGTTGTTGTTTGGTGTTTTTTTGCTGTTGTTGTTTGTTGTTATTGTTTGTTGTTGTTGTTGTTACGGAAATGACAATAATGATAACAGCAGTATAAGTATCAAGTATAGTATTTTCTGTTGCTGCTGCTTAACTTCTGCTAGTTTTGTTGTTACTGCTGAATACAAGTCGCTGTTAGAGGACCATCGAACTTGGATATCTCAAACTCGCTTAACTCGAGCTTTTCCGTATTTCTACCGTTGCATTTCATTATTTCGGCCTCTCTTCAGTCGAAAATGTCCTTATTTCGAACTTAAAACGTGACTTATTTCCGTTTGAACTCTGAAATACGGATATGTACGACTTCAGCGAGCTCGAGATACCAAAGTTAAGCTGTTTTTAGATAAAAGTCTACTGCGTATTACAGTTCAAAGATTAAAGTAGTCAAGTTATTACAGGCGTGCGCCGTAACGTGCAATTGGTCATTTCTGTCTGTAAAAAAAAACGTTGATCTTGTAGGACACTGGTTGCAGTTGGGAGTCGTGCCCGCGTAGATCAAATTCTGCTGCACTGGCGTGGAATGGCTATTTATGTTTTAGAAAGTGTTTCTAAAACAATAGAATGAACAAGAAGGAAAGCATAGAGAGCTTGGAGTGTTTTGATTTCTGATTTTGTTTCTTGTTTTTCCCCCGAAAGGGAAGTGGGCCGATCCCGGAGGTACTGCAATACCGGGCCAACCCGTGGTAAGAGCGGAGCAAGCCCCAGACTTCTTACCGTTTCTCAAAAATCAGTTTAATATCGAAGTCCTCCAATGGAGGACATATCAGATATTAAGCTGATAAGAACAGATACTACACTTTGATCTTAGCCAAAAGGCCGAGAAGCGATGCCAAGCAGTAGTTTGGCTGGCTACTTGAACGAACGCGCTACGACATTGAACTGGTGTATGAAAAATCGGATCCACAACATTTAACTTGCACTTTTCACAAACTCACACACTTGAACGAAACAATAACCCGCGTGCGTTCCTCACGGTCAAAAATTCATATCTGGATCTAAACAATTTAACAAACATGAAATAAAGTCACAAACGTATCACGTACGTATGTCGTATATACATCTATGGTAAATATACACATGTACATATGGTATCGGCCTGGTCTAATTTCGCCCTATATAATCTATAGTAAAATGCCTAACTTTCAGAGCCAACAGCTCCCTCCAAAATATTTTCTAGGCTATAAACGACATACCCTTCAATTATATAGACATTTCCCTGTTAATTGAGGCCAGTTTACCTATAACATCGCCGGCTACATTTTTTGCTATCAATGATTTGCTAAGGTCACTGTCAAAATAAAGGTAAACAACTTTCACCTTCATCCCATTCACTGTGTTTCCATATGCATCCGCCTGGAGAAAAAGTCCTGAAATGAGATGCCTAAAACAATGCCATTTGGGTGGAAATGACCACAAATAGCCAGTTTTCATCAAGAAAACCATTCAAACTCACCCACAGGCAAAACTAAACAGTGCAAATCCTTGAAATTGTATTTTTCAAGGTACTACTTGCAAGACTACAACGACCCGGAAGTGATTCCTGACCAGGCCGACACCATATATGAGCATGTACATGTTTCGTCGCTAAAAATGATGTTTCGCACCTGTGAAACAAGATCAATTAGTAGCAGCAGAATTAAAAGACAAAGTGGTAATAGTACTAGCAGTAGAAATTGTAGTAGTAGAAGCAGCAGCAGTAGCAGTAGTAATAATAACAGTAGTAGTAGTAGTAGCCATGGTTGTCGTTGTAGTAGTTAAAGTAACGGAATGTGATGTAGTGGAAGTATTATTGGTCGTTGTTGTTTGGTGTTTTTTTGCTGTTGTTGTTTGTTGTTATTGTTTGTTGTTGTTGTTGTTACGGAAATGACAATAATGATAACAGCAGTATAAGTATCAAGTATAGTATTTTCTGTTGCTGCTGCTTAACTTCTGCTAGTTTTGTTGTTACTGCTGAATACAAGTCGCTGTTAGAGGACCATCGAACTTGGATATCTCAAACTCGCTTAACTCGAGCTTTTCCGTATTTCTACCGTTGCATTTCATTATTTCGGCCTCTCTTCAGTCGAAAATGTCCTTATTTCGAACTTAAAACGTGACTTATTTCCGTTTGAACTCTGAAATACGGATATGTACGACTTCAGCGAGCTCGAGATACCAAAGTTAAGCTGTTTTTAGATAAAAGTCTACTGCGTATTACAGTTCAAAGATTAAAGTAGTCAAGTTATTACAGGCGTGCGCCGTAACGTGCAATTGGTCATTTCTGTCTGTAAAAAAAAACGTTGATCTTGTAGGACACTGGTTGCAGTTGGGAGTCGTGCCCGCGTAGATCAAATTCTGCTGCACTGGCGTGGAATGGCTATTTATGTTTTAGAAAGTGTTTCTAAAACAATAGAATGAACAAGAAGGAAAGCATAGAGAGCTTGGAGTGTTTTGATTTCTGATTTTGTTTCTTGTTTTTCCCCCGAAAGGGAAGTGGGCCGATCCCGGAGGTACTGCAATACCGGGCCAACCCGTGGTAAGAGCGGAGCAAGCTCCAGACTTCTTACCGTTTCTCAAAAATCAGTTTAATATCGAAGTCCTCCAATGGAGGACATATCAGATATTAAGCTGATAAGAACAGATACTACACTTTGATCTTAGCCAAAAGGCCGAGAAGCGATGCCAAGCAGTAGTTTGGCTGGCTACTTGAACGAACGCGCTACGACATTGAACTGATGTATGAAAAATCGGATGCACAACATTTAACTTGCACTTTTCACAAACTCACACACTTGAACGAAACAATAACCCGCGTGCGTTCCTCACGGTCAAAAATTCATATCTGGATCTAAACAATTTAACAAACATGAAATAAAGTCACAAACGTATCACGTACGTATGTCGTATATACATCTATGGTAAATATACACATGTACATATGGTATCGGCCTGGTCTAATTTCGCCCTATATAATCTATAGTAAAATGCCTAACTTTCAGAGCCAACAGCTCCCTCCAAAATATTTTCTAGGCTATAAACGACATACCCTTCAATTATATAGACATTTCCCTGTTAATTGAGGCCAGTTTACCTATAACATCGCCGGCTACATTTTTTGCTATCAATGATTTGCTAAGGTCACTGTCAAAATAATGGTAAACAACTTTCACCTTCATCCCATTCACTGTGTTTCCATATGCATCCGCCTGGAGAAAAAGTCCTGAAATGAGATGCCTAAAACAATGCCATTTGGGTGGAAATGACCACAAATAGCCAGTTTTCATCAAGAAAACCATTCAAACTCACCCACAGGCAAAACTAAACAGTGCAAATCCTTGAAATTGTATTTTTCAAGGTACTACTTGCAAGACTACAACGACCCGGAAGTGATTCCTGACCAGGCCGACACCATATATGAGCATGTACATGTTTCGTCGCTAAAAATGATGTTTCGCACCTGTGAAACAAGATCAATTAGTAGCAGCAGAATTAAAAGACAAAGTGGTAATAGTACTAGCAGTAGAAATTGTAGTAGTAGAAGCAGCAGCAGTAGCAGTAGTAATAATAACAGTAGTAGTAGTAGTAGCCATGGTTGTCGTTGTAGTAGTTAAAGTAACGGAATGTGATGTAGTGGAAGTATTATTGGTCGTTGTTGTTTGGTGTTTTTTTGCTGTTGTTGTTTGTTGTTATTGTTTGTTGTTGTTGTTGTTACGGAAATGACAATAATGATAACAGCAGTATAAGTATCAAGTATAGTATTTTCTGTTGCTGCTGCTTAACTTCTGCTAGTTTTGTTGTTACTGCTGAATACAAGTCGCTGTTAGAGGACCATCGAACTTGGATATCTCAAACTCGCTTAACTCGAGCTTTTCCGTATTTCTACCGTTGCATTTCATTATTTCGGCCTCTCTTCAGTCGAAAATGTCCTTATTTCGAACTTAAAACGTGACTTATTTCCGTTTGAACTCTGAAATACGGATATGTACGACTTCAGCGAGCTCGAGATACCAAAGTTAAGCTGTTTTTAGATAAAAGTCTACTGCGTATTACAGTTCAAAGATTAAAGTAGTCAAGTTATTACAGGCGTGCGCCGTAACGTGCAATTGGTCATTTCTGTCTGTAAAAAAAAACGTTGATCTTGTAGGACACTGGTTGCAGTTGGGAGTCGTGCCCGCGTAGATCAAATTCTGCTGCACTGGCGTGGAATGGCTATTTATGTTTTAGAAAGTGTTTCTAAAACAATAGAATGAACAAGAAGGAAAGCATAGAGAGCTTGGAGTGTTTTGATTTCTGATTTTGTTTCTTGTTTTTCCCCCGAAAGGGAAGTGGGCCGATCCCGGAGGTACTGCAATACCGGGCCAACCCGTGGTAAGAGCGGAGCAAGCCCCAGACTTCTCACCGTTTCTCAAAAATCAGTTTAATATCGAAGTCCTCCAATGGAGGACATATCAGATATTAAGCTGATAAGAACAGATACTACACTTTGATCTTAGCCAAAAGGCCGAGAAGCGATGCCAAGCAGTAGTTTGGCTGGCTACTTGAACGAACGCGCTACGACATTGAACTGGTGTATGAAAAATCGGATGCACAACATTTAACTTGCACTTTTCACAAACTCACACACTTGAACGAAACAATAACCCGCGTGCGTTCCTCACGGTCAAAAATTCATATCTGGATCTAAACAATTTAACAAACATGAAATAAAGTCACAAACGTATCACGTACGTATGTCGTATATACATCTATGGTAAATATACACATGTACATATGGTATCGGCCTGGTCTAATTTCGCCCTATATAATCTATAGTAAAATGCCTAACTTTCAGAGCCAACAGCTCCCTCCAAAATATTTTCTAGGCTATAAACGACATACCCTTCAATTATATAGACATTTCCCTGTTAATTGAGGCCAGTTTACCTATAACATCGCCGGCTACATTTTTTGCTATCAATGATTTGCTAAGGTCACTGTCAAAATAAAGGTAAACAACTTTCACCTTCATCCCATTCACTGTGTTTCCATATGCATCCGCCTGGAGAAAAAGTCCTGAAATGAGATGCCTAAAACAATGCCATTTGGGTGGAAATGACCACAAATAGCCAGTTTTCATCAAGAAAACCATTCAAACTCACCCACAGGCAAAACTAAACAGTGCAAATCCTTGAAATTGTATTTTTCAAGGTACTACTTGCAAGACTACAACGACCCGGAAGTGATTCCTGACCAGGCCGACACCATATATGAGCATGTACATGTTTCGTCGCTAAAAATGATGTTTCGCACCTGTGAAACAAGATCAATTAGTAGCAGCAGAAGTAAAAGACAAAGTGGTAATAGTACTAGCAGTAGAAATTGTAGTAGTAGAAGCAGCAGCAGTAGCAGTAGTAATAATAACAGTAGTAGTAGTAGTAGCCATGGTTGTCGTTGTAGTAGTTAAAGTAACGGAATGTGATGTAGTGGAAGTATTATTGGTCGTTGTTGTTTGGTGTTTTTTTACTGTTGTTGTTTGTTGTTATTGTTTGTTGTTGTTGTTGTTACGGAAATGACAATAATGATAACAGCAGTATAAGTATCAAGTATAGTATTTTCTGTTGCTGCTGCTTAACTTCTGCTAGTTTTGTTGTTACTGCTGAATACAAGTCGCTGTTTGAGGGCCATCGAACTTGGATATCTCAAACTCGCTAAACTCGAGCTTTTCCGTATTTCTACCGTTGCATTTCATTATTTCGGCCTCTCTTCAGTCGAAAATGTCCTTATTTCGAACTTAAAACGTGACTTATTTCCGTTTGAACTCTGAAATACGGATATGTACGACTTCAGCGAGCTCGAGATACCAAAGTTAAGCTGTTTTTAGATAAAAGTCTACTGCGTATTACAGTTCAAAGATTAAAGTAGTCAAGTTATTACAGGCGTGCGCCGTAACGTGCAATTGGTCATTTCTGTCTGTAAAAAAAAACGTTGATCTTGTAGGACACTGGTTGCAGTTGGGAGTCGTGCCCGCGTAGATCAAATTCTGCTGCACTGGCGTGGAATGGCTATTTATGTTTTAGAAAGTGTTTCTAAAACAATAGAATGAACAAGAAGGAAAGCATAGAGAGCTTGGAGTGTTTTGATTTCTGATTTTGTTTCTTGTTTTTCCCCCGAAAGGGAAGTGGGCCGATCCCGGAGGTACTGCAATACCGGGCCAACCCGTGGTAAGAGCGGAGCAAGCCCCAGACTTCTCACCGTTTCTCAAAAATCAGTTTAATATCGAAGTCCTCCAATGGAGGACATATCAGATGTTAAGCTGATAAGAACAGATACTACACTTTGATCTTAGCCAAAAGGCCGAGAAGCGATGCCAAGCAGTAGTTTGGCTGGCTACTTGAACGAACGCGCTACGACATTGAACTGGTGTATGAAAAATCGGATGCACAACATTTAACTTGCACTTTTCACAAACTCACACACTTGAACGAAACAATAACCCGCGTGCGTTCCTCACGGTCAAAAATTCATATCTGGATCTAAACAATTTAACAAACATGAAATAAAGTCACAAACGTATCACGTACGTATGTCGTATATACATCTATGGTAAATATACACATGTACATATGGTATCGGCCTGGTCTAATTTCGCCCTATATAATCTATAATAAAATGCCTAACTTTCAGAGCCAACAGCTCCCTCCAAAATAGTTTCTAGGCTATAAACGACATACCCTTCAATTATATAGACATTTCCCTGTTAATTGAGGCCAGTTTACCTATAACATCGCCGGCTACATTTTTTGCTATCAATGATTTGCTAAGGTCACTGTCAAAATAAAGGTAAACAACTTTCACCTTCATCCCATTCACTGTGTTTCCATATGCATCCGCCTGGAGAAAAAGTCCTGAAATGAGATGCCTAAAACAATGCCATTTGGGTGGAAATGACCACAAATAGCCAGTTTTCATCAAGAAAACCATTCAAACTCACCCACAGGCAAAACTAAACAGTGCAAATCCTTGAAATTGTATTTTTCAAGGTACTACTTGCAAGACTACAACGACCCGGAAGTGATTCCTGACCAGGCCGACACCATATATGAGCATGTACATGTTTCGTCGCTAAAAATGATGTTTCGCACCTGTGAAACAAGATCAATTAGTAGCAGCAGAAGTAAAAGACAAAGTGGTAATAGTACTAGCAGTAGAAATTGTAGTAGTAGAAGCAGCAGCAGTAGCAGTAGTAATAATAACAGTAGTAGTAGTAGTAGCCATGGTTGTCGTTGTAGTAGTTAAAGTAACGGAATGTGATGTAGTGGAAGTATTATTGGTCGTTGTTGTTTGGTGTTTTTTGCTGTTGTTGTTTGTTGTTATTGTTTGTTGTTGTTGTTGTTACGGAAATGACAATAATGATAACAGCAGTATAAGTATCAAGTATAGTATTTTCTGTTGCTGCTGCTTAACTTCTGCTAGTTTTGTTGTTACTGCTGAATACAAGTCGCTGTTAGAGGACCATCGAACTTGGATATCTCAAACTCGCTTAACTCGAGCTTTTCCGTATTTCTACCGTTGCATTTCATTATTTCGGCCTCTCTTCAGTCGAAAATGTCCTTATTTCGAACTTAAATCGTGACTTATTTCCGTTTGAACTCTGAAATACGGATATGTACGACTTCAGCGAGCTCGAGATACCAAAGTTAAGCTGTTTTTAGATAAAAGTCTACTGCGTATTACAGTTCAAAGATTAAAGTAGTCAAGTTATTACAGGCGTGCGCCGTAACGTGCAATTGGTCATTTCTGTCTGTAAAAAAAAACGTTGATCTTGTAGGACACTGGTTGCAGTTGGGAGTCGTGCCCGCGTAGATCAAATTCTGCTGCACTGGCGTGGAATGGCTATTTATGTTTTAGAAAGTGTTTCTAAAACAATAGAATGAACAAGAAGGAAAGCATAGAGAGCTTGGAGTGTTTTGATTTCTGATTTTGTTTCTTGTTTTTCCCCCGAAAGGGAAGTGGGCCGATCCCGGAGGTACTGCAATACCGGGCCAACCCGTGGTAAGAGCGGAGCAAGCCCCAGACTTCTCACCGTTTCTCAAAAATCAGTTTAATATCGAAGTCCTCCAATGGAGGACATATCAGATATTAAGCTGATAAGAACAGATACTACACTTTGATCTTAGCCAAAAGGCCGAGAAGCGATGCCAAGCAGTAGTTTGGCTGGCTACTTGAACGAACGCGCTACGACATTGAACTGGTGTATGAAAAATCGGATGCACAACATTTAACTTGCACTTTTCACAAACTCACACACTTGAACGAAACAATAACCCGCGTGCGTTCCTCACGGTCAAAAATTCATATCTGGATCTAAACAATTTAACAAACATGAAATAAAGTCACAAACGTATCACGTACGTATGTCGTATATACATCTATGGTAAATATACACATGTACATATGGTATCGGCCTGGTCTAATTTCGCCCTATATAATCTATAGTAAAATGCCTAACTTTCAGAGCCAACAGCTCGCTCCAAAATATTTTCTAGGCTATAAACGACATACCCTTCAATTATATAGACAGTTCCCTGTTAATTGAGGCCAGTTTACCTATAACATCGCCGGCTACATTTTTTGCTATCAATGATTTGCTAAGGTCACTGTCAAAATAAAGGTAAACAACTTTCACCTTCATCCCATTCACTGTGTTTCCATATGCATCCGCCTGGAGAAAAAGTCCTGAAATGAGATGCCTAAAACAATGCCATTTGGGTGGAAATGACCACAAATAGCCAGTTTTCATCAAGAAAACCATTCAAACTCACCCACAGGCAAAACTAAACAGTGCAAATCCTTGAAATTGTATTTTTCAAGGTACTACTTGCAAGACTACAACGACCCGGAAGTGATTCCTGACCAGGCCGACACCAGGGATATTTTTATATTTAACTGAAGTGTTCACGTACAGTTTGTGTTAAAAATAACCATAAGATATCAAATCAACAACCTGGACGTGAAAAGAGTAACAAATCTAACATAAATGCAGGGCTGCCATAAGTTGACATGAAAAGTCCTACGATTGCCAAATTTGCATTTTTCAAGTTTGAATTTACGAATCGTACCTTTACCCCATCGTCTGTTCTTGTTTTGTTGACACGTGACTACTTAAAGCAGGCTGGAAGTAAAGCAGAATAAGGTTTAGGAAAAATCCGGAGAAATGGCAGCCCTGTAAATGACACGGTAACTATTCTTACCTATAAAAAGAGTAACTAAACACCAAGAGTGTGTCCTTTGTGTATTCTTTATTGCATACAACTTTAATCAGAATACAAGTCACTTTAGATCACGTTAGTCATTTCCTTATTATTATTTTTTATGGATTCAAGCTGTTTGTTCCTCGTCATTGTATTCATTTTGTCAAAATATCCGAGCAGACGAAAGTCATCATTTTCTTAGCACGGATAGACACGTACATGTACAAATTTAAACCGAATTTGCGGATCAAGAAATTACCAATTAAATCACACGAACATTTTTTATGGTCTCACTTTCTTTGAAACTTTGAAACGTTATTGAAATATATCTATATAAGGTTCCCAACCTCTATTGTTCAAGAAAAAATAATTAGTTGGGCTGGTGGGAAGGCATTGTGCATTAAAACAATATATTTAATTGGTGATAATTGGGCTGGTTGGCTAAACACAAAACCCAGTCAAGTCGAAACCGGCAGGCTAAGGGATAAACCCCTAGTTGATAAGTAGATAATCAACTACAGATGGTGTATACCAAAATCAGAGGGCACTCGAACGAGCCTTCAGATGAGGGTTTACACTATTCACATTATTTCTCTTGTCGAGTCTTCTAAGGCGAGTCTTCTTAGGCAAACTAAAAAATACCTGTTTTTCCGGTACCCCGACCGACCCTAGTTTTTCTCTCCGACCCTAAACTTTTTCCTTTTTTTTTGAAAAAAGTATCAGCGAATGTCGGTAATTTTTGCGTCGCATAATGCAGTCGTTTTTACAGAGCGTGTAATAGAAGCTTTTCTCCCCTAAAGGTACTTCGCGGGTGCGCTTAGATTCCATACAAGGTGTTATGATTTTTTTTTCTAGAAGAATGGTAATAGCCTAAGAAACAATGTGTGAAAATATGGGCAAAATTTATCGTGTGGTTTGTCTTAAAGGTCTCTTTTTCTGACAAAAACCTGCAATTTTGATGATTTTATTTTTTTTCAAAAATAAATAAAGCTAATAAATATAAGTCTCGCTTAATAAGTAGTCCACATCATTCATTACAAGAAAGGCTAAAAACGTTTTGAATAAAGGTGTTCAGAAAGATGTTATCAGCTATTTAAATTTTGCAAAATGCTAAAAAATTGAATTACAAAAAACTGAATAATTCAATGTATACTTCTTTTCATTTTATTTGCATATAATTATGGTTGATGAAATAGTTGGTCAGAAAAAATTAGAAAATATTACAGTCAGGATTTGTTGTAATAACAGTTTTTCTTATTAAAATGTAGGAAATTTGAAGTTGAGACACAGTTACCTACCTTAAAATTAAAGTTCCGTCATTAAAATGCATTATTATTTATTCATGGACTTGCATACAAGGTTAATTATATTGTTTAAACATAATAATGGGCAATATCGATCTTGAAAAGCTTAAATGTGTGGCTTTATAGTTCGATCAAATCTTATACATGTATACCTATTTTATTGACTTGTAAGTCTCTAAATTAAAACGTACATGTTAGTGGATATATAGTTGGACCGTATACATAACATCACTTATTCTAATCAACGAAGACTAACTATAATATGTCCCTTGATCACTGCGTTATGGATTTACAGTCAATAAATCGGACACATCATTAAAAACAATATTTGGATCGAATGAGAGTCGAACCTATGACCTTTGCATTGCTAGTCAATCACTCTACCGATTGCGCTATGATGAACAACACTAAATATTATCAGCAGTTCCTTTATATAAATGTTCTACTATAAGCACGTGCGAGAAAAGTCTAAGTCGTCAAGACGCATTTCCGCTCGCCCGCAAGAGTGACTTCCGTATGCGAAGTACCTTAATTGTTTAAACGGCTACTTTATAGACGTTTCAGTGTTTAAAATTGATTGTTCAATACGATTTAGCAAATATCTAAGTGAAATTTGCTTTGAATCTGTCAAAAAGTATCTTCCTTGCATCTATGGCCTGCTAGTTATTAATTAACTTTTGACACATTCAACATGCAAACAACACATTTCATTGAAACATTTGATATGCATTCTATACATTTCAAAACTGAATTAACTCAATATATCATAATTCGATCTGTCACTATAAAGTATTTTGCCGTTGATCAACAATGATACCAGTTTAGATTTTTAAGGTTATTCTGGTATTCGGGTCTACCAAAAGAATCAATAATTAATTTTGAATGGATATTTATTATAGTTTTTATGAATAACCATAGGACTCTTCACAATTAAATACTAAAATAATATAACTTTTCATATTTTGATATAATTATATAAAATACTCTATCAGAACGTTAAATAGATTTATATTATTCTATTATCTTAAAAAAAAAGTTTTTTGACCCTCTTCACGCATACATATATATACTTACCTTTCAGTTATTCTCCATGCGGTGAGAAATCGAACATCGGCGCGTCTACATGTATGTCGATTGTCCGCAAAGATATATAGATAAGTAATTGGACAGGTTTCCACCGTGACCCGTAAATCAAATCCCGTTTTGTTTGAAAGAGTATAATTTATATAAGCGGCCAAGCAGTAAAAGGATTAAAAGATATACGTATACGGTGCGGATGTCTGCTGGATGAAGGACAAAAAAAATGCAGATAGCCCCTGGTGAAGTTTAACTATATCGTTTTTCTCTTGCATTTGGCCGCCACCTGCTTTAACTGATCGCTATCTTGCTTCAACTGGGTGTAGTATACTTGGCAAAACTGCTAAGTACCCCAGGGTCTATGTTGAAATTTTCTTTTTCATGGATCGTGATCACGTAAAGGGCTTTTCAGATTTATGAAATATAAACAGTTTTTAATTATTTTATGAAAAACATAACAATGTTTGTGAGATTATGATTCTTTTATACGTTGAAGAACAAAGCATAGTGCCAATCAAAAAGTTACATTTTTGGAGCAATGTCAAAAAATGTGTATGACCACCATTAGCTCTCACTACAGCCATGTGTACCTATCCCTCATAGACGTGATGCAATTTCTGATGATGTTCTGCCCATGGATCGCGGACATCTTTGCTCATCTGCTACACTTCCGGTTCTGTGGTACCTTGCCAGAAGCCTGATCATTGATTGCTTCGGCGAGCAAAAGTTGATGAAAAGTACTCTACTGGGGCAGATAATGCTGGTATCATACCATAACAGAGAAAGAAAGGCGATGAAGATGTTAAAATGGAAGACGTTTCCAATTACCTCAGCATGGGTCAGCCCGCTCTGTAAAAAGTCCTATGGTTCTACCTCGTTCTTCAAGACATCCGACCCATTTTTTGTTTTTTCCAACTGTCGAAGTCAACGCATTTTAGACTGCCCTATGTATGAGGATTTTAGAACAGACTTACTTCTTAAAGCTTCTTATGCATGTGTTGACTTTATGAATTTTAACAAACTTGATCAGCTAAAGGTTTTATTTACCCATCCCAGTCTAATACGTATATGTGCCAAAACCTGTTTTAATATTTTAAAAAGAAGAACTCAACTTTTATGTAAGTACTTAATGCACATTTTTTCTTATTCTTTATTGATTAACGTCTTACCTATCACATGTGCTTGTTGCTAATCAGTTCATCTTTGATCTGATCAAAGATGATAATGGCTTCTTTACATCATTTCTTAATAATACGCTGTAGTGTACGTTTTGATTTTCAGATTTTCACAACTTTTTTTAAAGCAGACTTTAATACAACGATTAGCAGCATGCACATGGTCTTACTTATGTTTATAAATTGTAATAATCATTATTGAATTGAATCAATTCTATGATATTTGATCTGTGATAGTCTCCTATAATTCTTAGAAAGAATGGCTGTGTAAGCCATAGTTTCTGTATATATGATGTTTGTTAATATTTATGTTTGTACACAGATGAGACTTAAATAAAGATGTATATTCAATTTTCAAGTGAAATTTGTGAAACATAACACAGCCCGTGCTGCACGTGTCACTGACCCTGGTTCGAGCCTGTGTACCGGCTACACGAAACGGCTGACTGAACACAACTAAAACCGGTTTCGGTCGATCAAGAATCTCCATGCACACGTTTTGGCGTTGAAAACAAAATTTATTTGATTAAAAACTAAAAAATCAAATTATATTTATGTTGGGGTACTTAGCAGTTTTGCTGAGTATATTTATACAAGACTGACTGTACGACTGTCGGTCATGGCAGGATCAGATTTTATGTCGTTTATTGAAACAGGGACCTATATAACGTATATAGGTCCTTGATTAAAACTAAGCTTACACATAAACAAATTGATAGTACATGTACCGTATAAGCATTGTATATTCTGTATGCGTATCTGCCAGTAAGTCTGTTTGTCATATTTAGTTGTTCTCATTCTCTGTTATATTACGCTCACGCAAATTGAACCTCTGTTTTTTCTTGCAACAGAGGTCCAATGTATGCGTGCAAGCCTAATACCGCTATCATCAGGGGCCCGTTTAATAAATCTTCTTACGACAAAAACGATCGTAAGTCAAAACTTTAAAATGCATAAGATTTCTGATTTCTCCGTCTAATCTTGTCTTGTGACATCTCTTTGGAATCGCCTTGAAAAGACGATTCCAAAAAGATGTCACAATACAGGATTCGATACAATAAATAATAATTGAGACTTTTTTATTATGACTTGGACCCTTATCAGACCCTTATCAGACCCTTCTTAAAAGGGTGTTTAAACAGGAGTATATAATACTTTAAACTGTTTGACAAAACTGACCTTTAATGATTGATCTTAGAATAAGGTCTTCTCCGCTGTATATTATCCAATTTAAAGAAAAGTATATGTATGACCTGTTCATACTAAATCTTCGCTATAGATTTATTAAACGTTACTTTTACTAAATAGCTCCGTCATAGTTTGCAAAAGTTTACAGAATTGCTCAAGTCTAAAAGCAATGCTGTATTGATTAGTTCAAAGATAGTATACATGGTCTCTGATTAGATTAACCCATTTGTGCCCACGGTCCCATATATGGAACATAGGCAAACAGTGTAGACTCTTATCAAAGACGGCGCATAATGCGGCGTCTGATCAGAGTCTACACTGTTTGCTGATAGACATTTCAATATGAACCAAAATGAAAATGAAAAATTTGACCAGGCATCCCTTTGATAAAAAATGGACTAATATAATATATAAACATGGAAGAATCTACTGGGTACAAATTGGTTAAATAAATATAGGGTACAAGCCAGTATTATGAGAAAAGATTTACTCACAGGCTTATAGATCAAGTGTTGTATGTTTCTGTGAAAATGTATGTACAGCGCTCCTTCTCTACAACGACACCTAATGGGAGACAAAAATATGTGCGTTGTTCGGAGGGAGTCGTTGTAGGGAGGGACATTTCTTAAATTTGCAAACAGCTTGAATCCAGATCAGACGCCGCGTTACGCCACTTGTCATTATGGTTTTTTTCTGTCAAAATGTCTAATATGTAAATTTGAAGAAAAACAAACACCAGCAGATGACAATTTTAAGCAGATGATATTACAGCAGTAAATGCGCTGGACAATTTTCCTGTATAGGGAAATACGGCAAAGGGTCGTTGTAAGGAGGGAATCGGTGTCGGGAGGGCCGTTGTAGGGAGGGAACACTGTATGTTATGGCAGTGCAATAATACATTAAATGAATCATTTGTATTATCATTGTCTGACAAACGTTTATTCTTATTTCTGGAGATTTCTGTACACACAAGAAACTGTATAAATCAAGTCTAATAAATAATCTGAATATTGTTGGTGGCTCGTTGTGTGCTAATGAGTTGTACCCAGGGACCGATCTAATTGGGAAATCATTTTTTGTTTTAGTTAACTCTTTCAACACCAACTAATTATTGTGGGTTATTAAGTTCCCCTGTGGATCGTTTTAGTAACAACAACATGAACCAGTCTTCTTTGAATTCTGTGTAGTTGAATGATTACTCTAAATTTAGCAAAGAGTGAATACCCTGATCAGAGGGTCCCTTTAGGAGCTTCTGATCTGGGTCTACACTGTTTGCAAATGTAATGAGCATATTTTAAACAGGTCTATGGTGTTGAAAGAGTAAACTTTTTACGACCCTTAATTACCAATTTACTTCTACATGTATCTATTAAGTACTGTATGCATATTTGTTTTTCATACTTCCGATCAGTGTTCTAAAAATATTTCAAGTTGTCTTTATTCACATAATATAACATTACTTGAATACATGTATGCAATGATAATAATAATAACAATAATAGTTATGAATAATAATAACAATATTCAATAATAACTAAACTCAGAACTTTTAGAGCTATGTTTGACCAGTACCTATTTCATATACCAAGGGAAACACTACCAACAGAAACAAGGAGCCGCCATGGGATCACCAGTGTCACCCATTATAGCCAATCTGTACATGGAGTTCTTTGAACAGCAAGCATTAGAACAGGCTAAGAACCCTCCTTCCCTGTGGGTTCGCTATGTGGACGACACCATGACCAAACTTCATGAATATCACATAGATGAGTTCTCTGAATTCTATCGACCCACACATCAAGTTCACGTCGGAACAGGAAGAAGACATGAAAATTCCATTCCTTGACACTTGCATACACATTGAGGATGATGGGTCAACCAAAGTGACTATATACAGGAAGCCTACCCACACAGATCAATACCTCAATTTCAACTCCAATCACCACCTAGAGCATAAAAGATCAGTGGTTCGGACTCTACTACACAGAGCAAACTCTCTGGTAACCACCGAAACAGACAAAAAGAAAGAGATAGAGCACGTCAAGACAGCTATCCGCTCTAACGGCTATCCCGAATGGATCTTCAACTTGCCCAAGAAAAAAACACCGGATAACAACAAGAATAGAGACAGTGGTAGAAAAGCTAGTGTGGGTATGCCGTATGTGCGTGGTACATCCGAGGTTCTGGCACGAATTTTCAAGAGCCACGGTGTCATTATGTACCACAAGCCTTACAACTCCATCAAAAGCCAGGTTACCAAGGTAAAAGACAAAACCGACAAACTGAAAAAATGTGGCGTCATCTACCACATACAATGTGAAAACTGTAAAGAAGACTACATAGGAGAGACTGGCAGAACACTAGAAACAAGAATGAAAGAACATGTGACCAGAAACTCTTCAGCAATTTCGAACACTGCAATAACACCGGACATACCTTCAAATCAGACCATACAAAAATCTTAACCAACGAAAGCACTTTAATGAAAAAAGAGTAAAAGTAGCCATTGAGATCATTGTTGGTCATCAATCGACCTAACAGAAAAACATCTAATATGTCGAGAATGCGAATTGTGCTTATCGCAAGAGCACTCGAAATGTTGTATTCTACGTCAACGTGAATACCACGTTAACGCCATGGACGATTTACGACCTGTGTGCCCTACAATCGTTTACATAAGCTAAATATTAAACATAAATTTCTTATTTCAACAACAACAAAGCATTTCAACATGTTGTTCGCCAATATCTGCTTGTTTTGAGTAAATTTTGTCTGACCGGAATTGTAGAGACTAACGTCATTAGCGTCTCACCTACAAATGAAAACTTGTACGGAATCTTTCATTTTGGTAATCACACACTCGCTCGTATGTTTCCACGCATCGACGGTGACTGCTCGCACATGTCTTGACCGTCGAATATGTCAAAATAGCGTTACGTAACTGCGTTAACGGCATCAACGCAAATCGTTTATAAGCAAAGTTTTAACCTGGAAACTCAAACTTTACCTTTTGTGTTGGTACATTAATATTGCACGTCACTGAAGTCATTTAGGGTGAAATTCTTTAAGTATTCTGTAAATATCACTAAGCCACTGCTGACAGGCTGTTTTCCACCCAGATTAAAAAGATAAAATGAATTTTCTACAGTTTAGTGCATTGTGTTTGGGTTTATTCGGGAAATAATAATGTCTTCTCTACTGTACATTACACAAATAAATATAGCTTTCCGTATCCCTGGTTGACCGTACGGAAATCAAAGAGTACGGTTATCATCCCTTTTAAAATTCTAGAATGTTCCAATCTAAAAATATCTCTGACAGGTCAGAAGAAAACACTGTTGAGTATGTATTCAAAATCTTACAGTGTATAAAAATAAGTAAACCAAACGCCATATGTAACATTACACATGTTTGTACCTTTATAGTAACAAGTACAGGACATGTACATAAGTACACAAACGCTCATTGAATACCAGTTTTGTATAAAACAATATTCGCAAAGAGCTGGACTTATGAAAAGTTGTAATACTCAATAACTATACCACATTGGCTAAAAATATTTTCACACAGTATAAATAATTAGTCCATGAAAAGAAACATTCCTAAATTTCCATAAATCTGGGTGTACTTGTGTTGTCATATAAAGTCCCTGTAGGAGAAAAAAATACTGGAATTTGAAGAGTTGTAATACTCAATAACTATACCACATTGGCTAAAAAATATTTTTCATTTTCATTATTAATGTTTGATACATAATCAATAAAAAAGTGCATTGCACATTACTTTCGATCATAAATTCCTCCGTATGTCACGATTCTTCAGCGGATTACTTGCCGCGAAAGTAATTCTGTCCCTGTAGAGCTGACCTTTGTTTCAGGAAAATCAAGAGATTGTCCCTTTAAATCACCCGTTCAAGTATTCCACATTTTACCGGCTAGTGTAATGTTGATTAATATTTTACTTTGCATTGCGATCTTAATTATATAATGCTTATATTGCTGTGAGAGTATTTCAGCTCCAGTCGGGTACAGGGGTACACCTACATGTATATTATACTGCAAGGATTCGACATTGGCTTTCTATGGAGTCCTAGTAGGGACACTGCAGACGATTGCGTTGGGCAGAGACACACAATTCTTTTTTGTCCTTACTAATTTTTCACGTATATTCTGCTTCTGCATTTCACACATACACACACATTAAATTATTTTAATGGTTCATGAGTATATGCAACTACCACCCTGATAGCCTTATTTCAGTAGTTGTAAGTATTTAGAAACAATGATAAGGGCACAGATATTTGACCATTTAGTCAGGAAACAATCATATATCAGTTTATCTAAGGCTCAATTTGTTTCTTGCGCTAGGGGATCCTGCGTTTTACAGTTAATTGAATTCATGGATGATTAGTCACACTACATTGAGGGTGATGGAAGTTTGGAAAATATATTGTATATTTAGATTCTGTCAAAGCTTTTGACATAATAGTACATTAACGTTTTCTTCGCAAAGTATCAGTATTTTGAATCAGAGGTCAGTTTTGTCATGGAAACGTTACTTTTTGACTGGCCGTAGGTAATATGTATCTTTGAAAAGAGTCTTCTTCGTGGAAAGACGTTTTATGTGGAGTATCCCAGGGAAGAGTTCTAGGACCCATATTATTCATATGTGTATAATAGATGACCCCCCTGAAGTTATACGTAGTATTGTGAAATTCTTCGCTAATGGTACCAAACTATACAACAAAGACATTAAAAGTGAATATTATCCAGCACGACTTAGATGCCTTACACATGTTCAAAGTGGCAGTTGCGTTTTAATGTGAAAAATTACAGTACCATACACTTTGGAAGAGACAACCAATATTACCAGTATACTTTGAAATTAGCGGACATTGAGTCTGCTAGTGAAAAGGGGGATTTAGGAGTAATATTTTAACAAGACTAAACAGTAAATAGTCATATAGTTGAAAAGATAACAAATCCAACCGTGTATTATCCTTAATAATCAGAATGTATGATTACATTGCGAAAAGCTATTTCATAATTTTGTACAAAGCACTTGTCAGGTCCATATGGAGACACGATATCATGTATTATAGTATCCATTCTTAAAGGAAGACATTGTATGTGTTGAAAAATAATATTAGCCTGCCACTAAGCGTACTCCTGGATTGTCAGACCTTACATGTACCGAAAGATTGATTTTTAAAATTTGCTTGGTCTGACTCATCAACGAAGGCGTGGTGACATGATTCAGGGTTCTAAAATTATTTAAGAGATGGAAGATATACATACAGAAATATTTGTTCCTTTAAAATCATCTTCAAATTAGAAAACATAATTGAGATTACAACACTTTTCACAGAGAATTTATTATTATAAACAACCGCATCTCAATGCAGTTTACATAGAATTCAATAGAATTGATTATTTTGTTAATACATTAATATGCTGGGTTGATTATTTTTGTAATCGAAGCTTCATTGTCATATTCATGTGTCTGTGTAATTCAGTGGATGAGAATCAGATATTGCATTTTCTAATGAATAAGTAAATGAAATTAGAATGACCACACAACATTTGGAGACCAAATCTTACTGACTGCGCGCTTAAAGTGATGTTATCAAAATCATCAGTAACAACTGCGACCTCCATTTTACGAATACATTGCAATATTTACATTCACCTTGTAAATTCTTTAGGTAATCCTATTAAAAATTTGCGGTACATCTGTCGATGAACCTACACTTCGGAACTGGTATTAGCCAGTTCGGATTTCGCCCGTGCTATTCGTGGACTTCTTCAAATAGACTACATCGGGCACTTAACACTAAGCTCCCATTGATCGCCGGTCATATGACACTAGCGCAGTGATACAGACCCATAGGTCATTGCCATCGCGTTGCTATGTGTGTAAATGGGTTAAAAAAAACAACCGCGACCTGTATTTTTATAATGTGCTTTGGCAATAGATATTCAAGTTGCACTGTTATTTGTTTGCCTTGTAAGTCTTTTCCATTCACAGAGAGAAAGTTTACTGGAAAAAATCCTGATTTTTTAATACAGTTAGAGTACATGTAGTTGGGACTACTTTCTCACCATATTTAGAAACTGGAATGGCTATTACATCGACATTACATCTATCAAACCTCTTTGACCGGTATATGATAAATTCTTATACACAAAAACAAATCTGGCCAATAAACACATTTAATTGACAGACAGAAAATATAAATATAAGGAATAAACAACATCTCTTTGCCGCTCATGACGGTATGACTACATTAGCTTCGGGGGGTAAATTTAACGAAAACGCCCTTCGGGCGTTTACGCAAAACGTTCATGACGGTATGACTACATTAGCTTCGGGGGTAAATTTAACGAAAACGCCCTTCGGGCGTTTACGCAATTTACCCCCTGCGAAGCTAATGTAGTCATACCGTCATGAACGTCAAAAATATGTTGTTTATTCCTATATTATACGTCCCCTCATTGATTGTACGTAACGCTTCAACAGCGTTGCCATTCTAACAAACGTGCACTTTCGAGGCCATTTAGGTATAAATTTGATGATTTGACCTGGCCCTGTTACCCAATTACTCCGATATGTGTTCTATGGGGCTGATACCCGACGGTAAAGCAGGTCAAGGCAAGACGTTAAGGTAACTTTAGGCAAGGAATTGGTGATACGCGCCGTGTGAGGCTTAATATTGTCACGCTGGAAAAATCAGGTCCGTTATTTTGCATGCATTGTATCTCTGTGTTATTTAAAATATTGAAGTAACGCTGAGCATTGGCATTTCCTGGAATAATAACCAAGTCAATTTTCAGAGTCATCCTTATCCTTACCCAGACCATAGTACTGCCCCAGCCCAATGCGTTACGTCGTTCATTTCTACAGAGATAAATGCGTTTTCTGCGTGGCGTACGGTAAACCGAGACTCATCGCTGAAAAGTACCGATTGTCGATGACCCAGTGTAATTTATCAATCTAAAACCTGTTTACAGTGAAACGTCTGTTCCAGCGCACGTGCAAAGTGCAAAGTAAAGAACACGTTTTCAAGCTTCGACGGATAAAGAGACCGGCAGCGTCTTCAATATCCATTGTTTTCTGTTTTGGTTCGCAGTTTGTGTCCCTTGTGCAGCGTGCAGAGTACAGAAGATAAATCATTTCTTTCCAATTAACCCCTGTTATGCTTAAACTATTATTTGCATTGCCGGCGTCTGATCAGGTTCCAAACTGTTTGCAAATGAGGTTAAAAGTGGTTGTCGGAATTGTCAAAAGGTTGTCATTTTCTATATGTCATTGCAATGCGTTTGCGTTTGAACGAAATAATTACGTTTTTTCCACTATATTTCAGACCGGTAGCCAACTCGCAATCGATGGCCATCGATTTTTTACTGAACTCATCACAGGAATAATCGTTATCCGCAATGAAATCATTATACTCATGTATAAATCTTGCAACATGTATTTACATGTAGACACAGTTATAGAAAAAATCTAGAAAGAGGATGGCTTATACAGGAACAACTCCTTCCCTTTTCAAAGATTCTCAAGTTATTCTCAAAGCATATGTTAATTAAATTGATAAAAATGTATGAAAAGCAATATAGTCTGCATATGTATAAACGTAAATTATGTTTGACAAAGGCTCGTGCTGCCCACCATACTTTGGGAAAAAAAAGTAGTTCCTTGAAAATTGTCAAATATTCCATTACTTCTTCTGTCGTTATTTGAGTGGACTTCGTCAGGGTTTTGGTTCTTCTACCTCATGTAAAGCATATTCTTCAATATAGAAGAAAGATTTGTTGAATCTCAATACAGAAAATTTGCTTCAAATTTTGATGCAAATCCAAACATATTGTTCAAAATAAAAAAAACGCAGTTTTCCTTTCTAATTGTAAGCTATTTCATAAGTTTGTTCATTTAAATACGAACAGTTTGATATGAAATTATGCAACATTGCTCCATAAATGACCAACAAAATCACCTTTCAAAAATGCACCAAAAACACTGTACATGAACCTTAATCAGTATATGGCCATGTAATATACACTGTCTGAATTTCACGCTGCGTAAAATGTACACGATTGTAATTTTTACGCTGCGTGAAATTTACACATGATAAATTTCACACTGTAAACATTAAATACTATTAGTTAATTGAAACCATCTAAAATGCGTGTGACATGCACGCATACCGCCTTGCGTGTGTTTAACATGATTGTAAATATTACCTTTTTACATTATTTGACTTGTAAATCTTAATATACATTGTCTGAATTTTACGCTGTTAAAAATTTACACAATTGTAAATTTTACACTGAGTGAGATCCACGCAATACTTTAATTTCACAATGTTTGTCTTTTAATGCTATTTTTTAATATATTTGAAAGCGTCTAAAATACATGCTCTCATATCGGATTGCGTATGTTTAACAAGATTGTAAATATTACACAATATACATTCTAGTCTGCACGACTAGAACGTGATTATTCAAGGCATAATCTGTACATAAATATATGTGATTGTAACCAGAGCGCTACAAGCTTAACATTATCAAATACATATAAACGCTGAATTCACTATAAATTATTCGAGCTAAAAGTATATGCAGCATGCACGCATTTCAATTAACCACTCTTCAATGTGCGTTAATGTGGAAATGCGTGAACTTTACACGTTTATCAACTATTGCAAATTTCTAATAGTTCTTACGTTTCTAAAGAACTAGCCAAGTGCAAGATATTTTAACATTCAACTGCAGCGTTCACGTGACGTACAGTTTGTGTTAAAATAACCATAACACATGAAATAATCAAATATTGAAAACAGACTGCACATGTAACAGTCACAAATTTAACAAAAATAACATAGTAACTTTTCTTACATATAAAAGGATCAAGAGCGTGTCCTTTCCGTATTCTTTATTACATACAACTTTGATCAGATCACGAAAAATTTACATGCATCGACGTAATTACATCAACTCTAGGTGTCAGACTTTGAGCGATAAAAAGATGTTAACAGATTGTTGTTTGAGGTTGACCAATGCCGGTGTAACGCAGTAGAATGACCCACCCGTGCAAAAGGACCCGGGTCTTTATACTACGTAAAGAAATGACCCCAGACCGTGAGTGGGTCATTCTACTACGAGTCGATGGTGTCCTTTTTCTACGGCTGGGGTCATTTTTCTACGTAGTAAAATGACCCGGGTCACTGTTCTACGTAATGATATGACCCATGGGTCATTTTAGCAGGGATGGGTCGTTCTACTGCGTTACACCGGCGTAATTCAGCGGAAATAATAAACAAGACGTTTGATCATTAATACATGGCGTGAAAACTTATTGAGACGAACTCGGACTTAATTACTGTGGTAGTAGTAGTAGTTTATTTCTTCCTCCATACATGGAGATCTATAACATATATACAGGTAACAATGAGAGAAATTTAAACATATATGTGATAAAACCTTTGCTATTCAAGCAGTATTATATTTGAATCAAAATTCAAATTAGATGTGCATATTATTGTATTTCTTTGCAATTAATGCAGCTACACAGTAACAGTTCTACTCTGTTCTGACATAGACCTTGATATTCAAATAGTATCACTGCCTGTAATATTAGCACATTTACAACGTAGATATAGAATGGGGAAGACGCCATTCTGTCCCGTTTTAACGAAAACGAAGCATAAACGCATTAGCCTACAATGAAGAAAATTAACACTTTAACCATCCCGAATATTCATTTTACATGAGCGACAATCAGTTGAAAGTCTGATTAAAAACCGGGTTACCAGGCGTCTGAGCAGACTACAAACTTTTTGCAATTAAAATTTAACTTACACGCGCTTATTGGAAAGAATACCGTCTTCTCCAATTTATAACTATACAAATAATACACCATATATGTCACCACTGATCATATCAATTGATAACTGCGTACATCTATAATCTATTCTTATACTGCATGCATTTATAAATACCAGATTTATAACGTGCGCATCATTAGCAAAATAACAGACGCCCGTGTATACCCTCCTTCAAGGCAAGCGAAGGGGAAGTAATACGGGTATCCATGATTTCACAACAACAACCACAAAACATACATTCATTTATGACAGAGCTTCAGACAAAGGGAGTTAACATAAGTTTGCAAACATGTACTTGGATGTATGTAGCTAACCCAATGGGGTGACAACCCATCAGAACCTTCACAAAAATAATTCTAATGAGCCATCACGGCATAAGAACGTTATTACTTTATGATATTCACCTTTATCTGTAGATCTGCTATAAGGAATGAAACAATATGCACCCATGTATACTCTCCAGCGAAACGAAAATGGAAATGTAATACAGGTACGCCTGAAAGATTTAAGGATAGGGTACTAAGTCATTCATAACTTTATTTAACAGCTTAGATCCAGACCAGGCGCCACAATGTTAACGTTTTCCCCTAAAACTCTAAACGCCTTTAAGCGCAGTTAAATTTATTCGTACACTGTAGAAAATAGTTCCAATTTATATACAGCCATAAACACATATAAACAGAAAATGTTTCTATAACCTAGCAGATAATAGCTTAAAGCAGGCTGAGAGTAAAGCAGAGTGCGCTTTAATGGGCATTCTGTTTGACCCCAATCGTTTTAAGCGCTACCCTGTCTTTAAATCTAGACCTAGGCCATTGTATAAAGGGTTAAGATAATAGCTTTACCGTTGGAACGCCGAGCTACTCGGATCTGTGTCTTACAGCAACATAACAAACAAGACACTGTTATTTTGTGAGATAACCCAATTGGATTACTGCAATTAATTTCTTTCTTTCTACAATAAGTACAGTAACACCTCATAAAGCCGGAAGTTGACATACGACGTTGGAGTACGTTAAGAATAATTATTATGAAAAGGTCAAAACGAGGCAGAACGTAAATACAGAAGCGCTCCGACTCGCACAGGCTTTTGAAACAAGACCATGGCTCAATTTCCAGCTTAATGAGAATAACTGAAATACTAACATGCTGGCGTTTAATCACGGAGCATACACTTAAGGATTGCATGCAATCCATAACAGTTACTGTACTTTCCGTTATGAAGTATCATGACTACTGTTTTCAGAATATAGGCACACATTGCTCACGGGCAGAGAAGCGCATCAAATAGGTAAACTCTTTTACACCGTTAAACCCAATCACAGCGTTCCACAGCGCTTGAACCGTACTAAAATTCTTCTCACCGAAGCATAGTAGATGCACTATGATATTAGTGCGTGCACAAGCGGTTGCATTTCCTGCATGTCCATAATTGCTGGCCAGATATAAATAAGGCTATACCAGATACTACCTGCCTACATATGTTCATTGTATATGGTGAGTCCCTAGCCAGTTCCCATATACCTGAAATGCTTTTGTCTTTTACTATGTCACAGTTAGCCAAGCTACCCAGTGGCTGAAGCAATTCACATACTGTCCGCGCTTTCCACGGACGTTCTACATGATTGTAAATAGTCTGTTTCCATGAGTATTTAGATGGAAATTGTCCGTGCTCTATATACTGCTCTAACACTTGTTCAATATTATATGTACGTAATAAACGGTAAATGTCTGGTATGAAACCGCGTGATTGTCTGTCCAGGTTAATATAGCGGATGAGACGCTCTATAAACACTCTCTTTGATAGATAGGTGCATGGTAAGCGGCATAACTGTCCAAAGAAAAGCAGTTTTCTCTTGTCAATCATTACTTCTATCGGTGGCACGTCCAACATAACAAGAGCGAGGTTGGTGTGGCAAAATTTACTGAGGCCTTGCATATTCTTTATACACACACGATGGGCCCTTTCAAGGAGAAGAATGTCACTTTTCGAATACGAGTCCCAAGTTTCACAGCCGAATAACGCTTTCGGCAAGACTGTACTGAGGTAAATAGTCTTGAGAAGCGTTGGTGTCAACGTCTTAGAATTAAGTCCGTTATGTAATATATTTAAGTACGTTCCACGCAACTTCACACTAGCATCATATATCAGAGCGCTACAGGAAAGAGATTTATCACAATTAATACCCAAGTGTACATAAGAGTCTGTTTCTCTGACAATTTAGTTTCCCAGTCTGTATGCACGCTTTGGCGGAGACATCGTTGAATACCACAACAGCACATTTATTTGCATTATAGAAGTACCGCCATTTGCATGAATATTGCCAACATATATCTAACATCCTGTCGATGCCTTATTTGATGCATCTGTTATGAAAACTTTCACGTGATATATCTATTTTCTAATCAGGTTCTACTAAATCTCCCATTATGAAAAATGGATGTTTTAAATTCCGAAAAGGTTTTCAGTAAAATGTCCAAATTAATTCCCATCACATAAAATATGTAGATAAAATGTAATATGACTGATCTGGAGCCATCTATCAAAAAACCCACTTTATACAATAATGGATTTTAATAAAAGTTTTAAACGCATCCAATGTAATTATTTTACCGCATAAAACGTCCCCATTCTTAAAAAAAACTTTATTCCCATAAAGTGCATCCATATGGATTACTAAACGCATTGCGAGAACAATATATATCATTGGCAGACGATATTGGTCCCTACCATTTTAAACTGAAAACATAAACACACACAATCAACCACAAAGTATTCATATACATGTATACATCAGAAACAAATATACAACATAATTATGATATATCAACCATGTGTATTGTTCCTTGATAGGTGCTCTCTTTCAAATGTTGCAGAGAAGAAATTTATTAATATGCACTTTCTTTCTTTCTTTTTTTCTTCTTTTTTCCCTTCTTCTTCCTTTCTCTTCTCTTCCTTTCTCTGCCCTTACTCACTATCCACTTATTCTGACTGTTATTAAAAACTTAGAGAATATGTTTGCACCCATTGTTACACTACTTTGAATGTTTAAACACAAGGGGAACCCCATTGCTTTGTATATATTGAAATAAAATATGTTTAAACTAAACTAAATGTTGCAACGCAATGGGTTCTTTAACTAAGGGGTATTAGAAGATCAGCATGTCTGATGTAAAAATGAACTGAGTAAGGATTTTTCATAATGCGACGTAGTTTTCTCGATGTCATTGTATTTATTTTAAATTTAGAGACCACTGTTGTAACTTTGTTATTCAATTTGTTCTAAACAGTAAAACTATCCCATGTAAATTTTTACATTAGAGTTCCACAAGCTTTGTACTTCTATGCATTGCATATCTTGTGGAACTGTTACCTTCCAGTAGCTTGGACAGAGTGATAATTTATGAACCGAAAGTAGAACACCAGAGACACCATTTGTAATTTCGAGTAATACAGTGATGCTCACTTATAACGAAATTCAGGGGACATTGCAAATTAGTTCATCTTATCCAAAGTTCGTCTTATCCAAACAAAGAAATTTCTTTGTGAATGGTTTGAATATAAAGAAATTTTTACTCATCATACTTTTAGTACAGAATTCATTAGAAAGAATAAAGATAGTAAAAGGCTAGATTATCTTCGTGTTGTTGGATACTAGTAACCATGTTCCAGGACAGTCTGTTTAACGCGTTTATATGTTGTGTCAATCTCTCCACGTCTCCATAGGTTGCAGTTCCAAAGATAGCTTTTGATATTTTTCCAATAAATGGCAAGAGTGACCGACGAGACTTTGATTGTCATTGAAAACTGTTCCTTTCCGGGATGAGACTCATGATGGACTCTAATGTAGTATTTACCATTATTTCTGTTTCATGTCTGATTTTATTAATTTCCAGTAATACTTCATAGTTTCTTGGTTTTGACGACACCCGTGAATAGTCACTACATTCAAACTTGATAGCAGTTTTATAGCAAAGGTATGGATCCAACTTTCCGTTGCCAAATGAGTTTGACTTTGAGGCTAAAATACCACACCATAGTTTTTCGCTGCAGCTCTTTTGGTAGACTAGCCGACACCATTGTGAGACACAGAACAAGTGAAATCATCGACAGCAAGAGTTAAACCCAGCCAGCTACAATATAAGAAAATTGATGTTTTAAATTCCGAAAAGGTTTTCAGTAAAATGTCCGAATTAATCCCCATCACATAAATATGTAGATAAAATGTAATACGACTGATCTGGAGCCATCTATCGAAAAAAAAACTTTAAACAGTAATGGATTATAATAAAACGCATCCAGTGTAATTATTTTACCGCATAAAAATTACGTCAAAGTGGCAAAGTTCTTAGAATTACAGCATTAAAAATAAACTATACTAAAAAAAAACCTATTATAGGTTAGAGTTTTTCATCAAACAGAGTTGTGCTCAGGGAGGAAGTGGTTCTTGCTCGATGTCGCATAGGTCACACTTATGTTAGTCATTCGTACATATTAAAACGAGAAGTTCAACCATAGTGTGTTTTCTGCATGGAACCATACTCGGTGAAACATTTCTTATTGGTTTGCGTTGTTCTTGCTATCATGAGACAAAGATATTTCAAAACTCGTTGTATAAAAGAAACTCTTTAGTTCAGTGCCATAGGATAATATTATCAATTTTCTTAAAGATACTGGTCTATACAAGAATATTTAGCTTTTAATACGTTTTCACTAATATGTTTGTATATGTTTCTTACACAATCATTGATCGAAATAGTTTGTGTTTTTACATGTTATCGTTTTCGTGTTACCGTTTTTCGGCGCCATATGACCATTTTATGTGTCGCGGTGCCGTAAACCCCAACTCAATCAATTTAAACCAGACATTTATGTTGTCCGCACACATGTCCGGTTCAGAGGGGTTTCACTGTTTTCGTATTTCACTTGGCAACCGAGTCTATGATATGTGGCCTGAAACCTTGAAGACTAAAGACTGATCACGAGCCAATGTATTTTGCGACCGGGGGTAGTCTGATGTCCCGCTGGGTTTTTTTATTGCATGCTGGATAAATGTCGTCTGCAACAATTGTCGTCTGCTACTGTTCTAATAATAGAAGTATCTAATTTTCTTTTCAAAACAGGGTCAAAGTGCCAAACAGTTTGGATCCAGATGAGACGCCGCGTTACGCAGCGTCTCATCTAGATCAAAACTGTTTGCAAAGGTAAACACTATGGCACGTGTAGGCGGCTGGCCGCTAGCATGCAAAGAGTTTAAAGTCATCGAAAAGCATGAAAAGGATCAAAAGTATAAAACCCACTCTTACAAGCCCAATAAAAAGAGAAATGATGGTATAATCTATCTTGCATGGTATGAATAATAAGGTGAGCACGAAGTGAAGCAATACAGTTTTTACACAGGTGTCTGTTGAGCCGAATTCTTCACACTACGAATTCTTCACACCTGTGAGGAATTCGTAGGAAGTTCATACGAATATGTCACACATGTGTGAATAATTCGTACTGACTCTCAGCCCCCCTGACAGTAGGTACGAATTCTTCACATGTCGAATTGTTTTAAAAACGATTGTAAAAAATTTGTGCATACGAAAACCTCACACTTTCCAAAAAGCTTTTAGCCACCCAGATGGATAAGGGGACATATTGGGTTTGCTTTACTTGATAGAGGTCTTATATTTCACATAATGACAAAACATATGTAGTAGACTGCCTGTTTAAACTGGGTCATAAGGTAAAAGGTCAAGGTCACACGGGGTAGAAATGTCACATTTTTCAGCACTCGATAATTAATTATACACACATAAAACTGAAAAATAGCATGGTAATAATAGCACTTTGGTGACCATATAATTTACTCGATTCCGTCGTATCGGATATTATTCGGTCCGTCTGTACGATGCATTCTAAGAACTTTATAAATGTATGGACCGGTTTCTGTGTCACCAGCTGAAGGCAAAGATGACCTGTCGGGGTCGGCCATTTTTCCGTAGTCTATCTGTCCGATCGTCCGACTGTCACGGTTTTGTTTTTTACTCGAACGCCTGTTCCAATGAAGTTTTTAAGGTGAAATTTCATTTAAAGAGTTTAACGAGTACGTGTATTGCAAACAAAGTTCATAATTCTTGTATCAACACCGTGAGAGTTATTCCCCTTTCTACATTTTTCCGGGAGATTCTGCCATTCCGAAGCTTTTGAAATTAAATTTCATTAAGGACTATCGCGGCAGTTTGTTCGAATTTTCAAACCATTCAGATTTTTTTTCAAATTCTGCATGTTGCTAGTACATACCCTGCTGTGCAGAAATATGAAATAAAAATAGGGAGTCCCCGAACTGGTTCTTTTCTTAATATCTTGTTGTTTTGGTATACCCCTAATTATCCGGAGACACGTGCTTCTGATCATAAAATCTCAGAACACCCCTCTTCAGCTTTGTAATTTTCCTTAGATATTTGGTTATTCATATGTTTTCATAAAATAGAAAAGAGGAAGTAGCAATAAAAACATGGAAACAACATTTTATTCGTCAACAAAGGGAACACATCAAATAGTTATTTTTCAATTTTTTTCTCCTACAGTTCTTACATTCAGATTTTGCCAATATTTTTCACAAATATTGATAAAGCCTTAATTTACTGAAATCACTAATTAAAGTTATGAGTAACCGAACTATTTTTTCTACAAAATACAAATGTTTGCATAAAGAGTAACATCTGGGTAAAAGCACCGAATTTTCTCCAAATGAAAAATCCCAAGTGTTCAGATTGGGATTCGAACCAACAGCAGTAAGGAGTCAAGTGAGTGTAAGTTATAGTCACTATGAGCACTGGACCTCGGCCACGGGTCCCATCCCTCCCAATCCCGTTAAGAATACCAACAATCTACCAGCATTCGGCCGGCAACCTGTCGGTCGTCTTCCTATTATGACTCAAAGGAAGCCGGGAACTAAGCATATAAGTTTGATCATGGGATGAAAAAGGCTGCACTTGTCCACAGATAATTCTTCGGAGTTAGGTCGGCTGTTAAAGAGCTTTTTTGATCAAATCGTAAAAACTGCATGTAAAAGGGTGGATAGCACAGTTTTAGCGTACCGGCTTCTTAACAATGCATCCCGAGTTCGATCCCGGGTCGTGACAGTACGTGAGAGGGTCGCCTGTCCGAAGACGTTGGTTTTCCCTAGTACTCTAGTGTCATCCCTCAAAACGTCGCAATACACCATATTTTGCGCTATGGAAAGTGATTTGCCTAAGTTGTTAGAACTTGTTTCATAAAGAAATGTTAAACGGAAGGTGATGTGTGAAGAATCCGTAGGTACCAACAGGTCGTTAAAAAAGGGGGTACGGAAATCTCACACTGCCATTGTGTGACATATTCGTACGAACTCTTCACACATTGGTCACACGAGTGGAAGAATTCGTACGAATTCTTCACACGTCTGATTACGGTGTGAAGAATTCGAAGTGTGAAGAATTCGGCTCAACAGGTGTCTGCTTCGTGCGGGTTACGCGTGGGTTATAATAATTGCGTCAATGCCAGTTCAAACGTATTCTATTGGAACGGTATTTGAGTACTGCGTTGTCGAAAATACGTTGTCTGTGACAATAATTACTTTCTTAACCCCTTCACTGCCTTACCCCGAGTACAACGGTTATTGGCAAACAATTCGAATCCTGATTAGACGCCGCGTAACGCGGCGTCTAATCAGGATTCAAACTGTTTGACACTAATTTCAATATTTCTTAACTAAAAAAATCTGACCATTGAATTTGAGAAATCAAAGCAGACGACAATTGTTTAAAATTGATGACGTCATGGCAGTGAAGGTGTTAAACTTACATACATATAGGTTGAATGTCAACGCTCGTAACGCCTCGCTGAATTATACGCCCTGTCGCTTTAAAACATACAATCCTATCGACGAGTATACTCGTCATTTATAAACAGTGTACATGAGAGGATTACTCTTGTCCTATCCAAACAGTGTAGACCCTGATCAGAGGGCTCCTTAAGGAGTCCTCTGATCATGGCCTTCACTGTTTGTCATTTTGGAATATATTGTTAAAATCAACCCTTAATAGTCAAAAAATACTTATTTTGAAATTGGAATTGTCCATTTAAAGTTTCAGGGGTGATTGAGTTAATAACGATTTTACATGTTCAGAGTAAAATATCGTCTCCTGTAAAGGTGTCGTCTTCAGCACTTTCAATTGAAGATTCTCGTTTGATTGGAGTGAATTACAGCGCTCCCTCTCTACAACGGCCCTCCCAACAACGACTCCCTCCCTACAATGACCCTTGCCGCAGTTCCTTAAACAGATCCGCACAATACATCCAAAATGTGTCTCCCATTGAGTGTAGTTGTTGACATTTTGATAGAATAAGTTTAATGACGAGTGACAAACAGCTTGAATCCAGATCAGACGCCGCGTTACGCGGCGTCTGGTCTGGATTCAAGCTGTTTGCTAATGTAAGCCAAGTCTTAAAGTTCCCTCCCTATAACGACTCCCTCCGCACAACACACACAAAATGTGTCTCCCATTGAGTGTCGTTGTAGAGAGGGAGCACTGTATATGAATATTGATAAAAAGCCATGTGAGGCAACGTTTTATCTGTAGCGCGTTCAAGTACTGTATCGGAGAACGGCAACGTTAACCGATGCAAACAACCCTTATAGTACGACATCTAACGTTCTCCAATGCTCTTCAATAATAACTCATTGCGCCCGCAAGTTTATTTACTTTTCAAGGGTACGAACAAACTATTTACGAATCGGAATAACACACGCAAAATTGTACAAATAAACTGAAATGCATCAATTTTACCGCATATAAAAATAAGATTTAGCTGCTTAGATGTAAGCTGCTTTGTTTTATTCATTAAGTATCGGAAAATGTTGGTTTATTGATGAGAAATTAACTCGGGACTGTTCGCTGCATTTACAAACTCATTTGGTCGCCATTTTGTTTTTTCTCGTTAGCGTTGGCGCACTACCTCTGAGGCCGTTCGTGCTGATCGCAATCGATATAGGTCGTTTAGTTAAATTTTTACGGTTTTTTATGCAATCGATGCATTCGATACGGTAACTGAACGCGCTACAGGATTCAGCCTGTTTGCAAATGTCATTAATCCACGCTCAACATGATAAAGGTTAGAGCTAATATAGCACTAATACTGAAATACCAGTTTTATTGATAACACAGGTACTTGACACATAGATCTAGATCTATTACCCCCCCCCCCCCCCCCCCCCCGGCTGTTAAAGAGCTTTTTTGATCAAATCTTAAAAACTGCATGTAAAAGGGTGGATAGCACAGTTTTAGCGTACCGGCTTCTTAACAATGCATCCCGAGTTCGATCCCGGGTCGTGACAGTACGTGAGAGGGTCGCCTGTCCGAAGACGTTGGTTTTCCCTAGTACTCTAGTGTCATCCCTCAAAACGTCGCAATACACCATCTTTTGCGCTATGGAAAGTGATTTGCCTAAGTTGTTAGAACTTGTTTCATAAAGAAATGTTAAACGGAAGGTGATGTGTGAAGAATCCGTAGGTACCAACAGGTCGTTAAAAAAGGGGGTACGGAAATCTCACACTGCCATTGTGTGACATATTCGTACGAACTCTTCACACATTGGTCACACGAGTGGAAGAATTCGTACGAATTCTTCACACGTCTGATTACGGTGTGAAGAATTCGAAGTGTGAAGAATTCGGCTCAACAGGTGTCTGCTTCGTGCGGGTTACGCGTGGGTTATAATAATTGCGTCAATGCCAGTTCAAACGTATTCTATTGGAACGGTATTTGAGTACTGCGTTGTCGAAAATACGTTGTCTGTGACAATAGTTACTTTCTTAACCCCTTCACTGCCTTACCCCGAGTACAACGGTTATTGGCAAACAATTCGAATCCTGATTAGACGCCGCGTAACGCGGCGTCTAATCAGGATTCAAACTGTTTGACACTAATTTCAATATTTCTTAACTAAAAAAATCTGACCATTGAATTTGAGAAATCAAAGCAGACGACAATTGTTTAAAATTGATGACGTCATGGCAGTGAAGGTGTTAAACTTACATACATATAGGTTGAATGTCAACGCTCGTAACGCCTCGCTGAATTATACGCCCTGTCGCTTTAAAACATACAATCCTATCGACGAGTATACTCGTCATTTATAAACAGTGTACATGAGAGGATTACTCTTGTCCTATCCAAACAGTGTAGACCCTGATCAGAGGGCTCCTTAAGGAGTCCTCTGATCATGGCCTTCACTGTTTGTCATTTTGGAATATATTGTTAAAATCAACCCTTAATAGTCAAAAAATACTTATTTTGAAATTGGAATTGTCCATTTAAAGTTTCAGGGGTGATTGAGTTAATAACGATTTTACATGTTCAGAGTAAAATATCGTCTCCTGTAAAGGTGTCGTCTTCAGCACTTTCAATTGAAGATTCTCGTTTGATTGGAGTGAATTACAGCGCTCCCTCTCTACAACGGCCCTCCCAACAACGACTCCCTCCCTACAATGACCCTTGCCGCAGTTCCTTAAACAGATCCGCACAATACATCCAAAATGTGTCTCCCATTGAGTGTAGTTGTTGACATTTTGATAGAATAAGTTTAATGACGAGTGACAAACAGCTTGAATCCAGATCAGACGCCGCGTTACGCGGCGTCTGGTCTGGATTCAAGCTGTTTGCTAATGTAAGCCAAGTCTTAAAGTTCCCTCCCTATAACGACTCCCTCCGCACAACACACACAAAATGTGTCTCCCATTGAGTGTCGTTGTAGAGAGGGAGCACTGTATATGAATATTGATAAAAAGCCATGTGAGGCAACGTTTTATCTGTAGCGCGTTCAAGTACTGTATCGGAGAACGGCAACGTTAACCGATGCAAACAACCCTTATAGTACGACATCTAACGTTCTCCAATGCTCTTCAATAATAACTCATTGCGCCCGCAAGTTTATTTACTTTTCAAGGGTACGAACAAACTATTTACGATTCGGAATAACACACGCAAAATTGTACAAATAAACTGAAATGCATCAATTTTACTGCATATAAAAATAAGATTTAGCTGCTTCGATGTAAGCTGCTTTGTTTTATACATTAAGTATCGGAAAATGTTGGTTTATTGATGAGAAATTAACTCGGGACTGTTCGCTGCATTTACAAACTCATTTGGTCGCCATTTTGTTTTTTCTCATTAGCGTTGGCTCACTACCTCTGAGGCCGTTCGTGCTGATCGCAATCGATATAGGTCGTTTAGTTAAATTGTTACGGTTTTTTATGCAATCAATGCATTCGATACGGTAACTGAACGTGCTACAGGATTCAGCCTGTTTGCAAATGTCATTAATCCACGCTCAACATGATAAAGGTTAGAGCTAATATAGCACTAATACTGAAAATACCAGTTTATTGATAACACAGGTACTTGACACATATATCTAGATTTATTACACCCCCCCCCCCCCCCCCCCCCCGCCGCGCACCCAAAATATATATATATGCACGTACTGTGGTGTTATTTTGGCGGAATTTGATGAAATAAAAAGTAGATATTGATAAATTAATCATTTCCCGAGGGTACCATAAGAGAATATCGGCGATCGAGTCTATTTTAGCATCAGTCGGTAGTTAAGACTAGGTGTTGGATTGCGTTGTATACCTTGTATCTATAATAGAAGTCTAGTAAAAAAAATATTGTTTGGTAATAGATCTAGATCTATGTGTCAAGTACCTGTGATTGATAATGTCATAAACCCTAAAACAAAAAAATCAACTGTCGTATTAAAGGGCTCGTAAAACACGCACGCTTGGCTGTTAAGGGGTAAGAAAACTAGAATAATGACACAGTCAGAAAATACCCTACAACAGAAGTCAGATGAAGAAAGTCAAAGAGAGAAAACTACAAAGTTCAACCTATAGTCTATGCTAAGATAGTATCAAAAAGTTGTATGGTGCTTTCACCGCAAATAAAAGTGGTCTACAGCTTAGACTTATATTGTATCACTGAGGGAAAACAATGAATAAAATCCTTCAAGAGGTAAAGGAGATATGGAGTTGTCATTCGATTACTCTCGCTCGCTCTGCACACAGGTACTTGACACATACTTTATTATCTATTAACAATTACCCTCGGGAAATGATTAATTTATCAATATCTACTTTTTATTTCATCAAATTCCGTCAAATAACGCCACAGTACGTGAATTATAACGAAAATAAGCATCCAAAAGTTTTATGTCGTTTTCACGGTACATAGCAACGAATGTACATGTAGGGGTGATCTGTTATTTGTCCACAATAAACGGCCTATGTCACTGGATCTTTCACCAAATATTATAAATCATCTTTAAATGAAATATTATCAGTTTTATATAATTTACATAGAATGCAAAATTAAAAGAAACTTTACCTGTTTAATTTTGACCAATGAGATCGCTCCGTTCATTCGATTCATTCCGGTATTCAAAATGGCATTGAAAATGAAATGAGTCTTTCACTTGTCAATTTCGTGCCAAATTACATGTATATTTCATAGTGAAGTGAAGAGGGTCATGTTCCGACACAAAACGCATTTGCTCTAATGAAATTAGGTGAAAGTTCCAGCCGTAAAGGCCGTTAAATGTGCAAACAGACTAGATTACCCCTTATTTTGGGCAATAAATTCTGTACCTTGAGAACGACATAAAACTTTTTTATGCTTATTTTCGTTATAATTCACGTACTGTGGCGTTATTTGACGGAATTTGATGAAATAAAAAGTAGATATTGATAAATTAATCATTTCCCGAGGGTACCACAAGAGAATATCGGCGATCTAGTTTATTTTAGCATCAGCTTAAGTCGATAGTAAAGACTAGGTGTTGAATTGCGCTGTTTACCTTGTATCTATAATAGAAGTATAGTAAAAAAAAAAAATTGTTTTTAAAAAGGGGGGTGTTAATAGATAATAAAGTATGTGTCAAGTACCTGTGGCTCTGCATATATGTCGATCTGTCTGTCTGTCTATCGCCCCCTCTCTCTATCTGTAATTTTCTCTAGCTCTTTCTCCGACTGTCTGTATACATCTCTCTCTCTCTCTCTCTCTCTCTCTCTCTCTCTCTCCATGTGTCACCATTCTGAAATGAAGGTATATCAGAGACGTGTTACAGCCGACATGATATAGCGTGCGGAGGTTTACAACATATTACATGTATAATCATCATTCATGAAGACATTTAGCCATTTACCATTAAACGAAATATGAGTAATTTAATACATTTTAATGGGAACTCACATTGCATGCCTAATAAATTTGTTTAGGTAGATCTACTTTGGACAACCAAATGCATTTACATGAGAATCGAATTATGTCATTTGTACCTTTAAACAGATGCGAGTAGTCACTAGCATGTATGCTGATAGCGAATGGATTTATACTTTGTTATACCGATCAACCCTTTCATGATCAAATTATTCGGGAGACTTTTACCCCCTCACCGTTTTGATGCCGTCTGCTTAATTTTGCTGTCTGCAATGTCGTTTCAAAATTATAAAATAAGGCAGTATGACTGAAGAAATTTCAAAACGAGCGTCAAACAGTTTGGATCCTGATCAGACGCCACCTTACGCGGCGTCTGATCAGGATCCAAACTGTTTGCAAAGTCGACTTTTGGCGCCAAAGGCAGTGAGTTAATTGTCTGACATTTTCCATTTTTTCGCACTACGTTTGCGTTTAATTTTGTTTATACGAGAAAGAAAAAACATCTTCTCAACTGTAGCACCCATTTTTGTGACATTTATCAACCCTCAAGCAAGCAGGATATAGTGGAGAAAACGTCATTTTCCCCCAATAAACGCGTTTACACTTTCACTATTATTTCGAGAGCAAACAGTTTGGAGCCATACCAGACGCCGTGTAACCTGGTGTCTGATCAGGCTCCTAACTGTTGGCCATTAAGATTTTTAAAAAAAATCAGAAATGTCGAAATGTTGACATTTTCAACATTGTATTACAATGTGTTTAGTGTTTAGTTTGCGTCTTTAGAAACGGGAAAGAATAACGCCTGCTCAACTGTATCAAAGTCAAATAAGTATATGTACTTGAACTTGACTAGAACGAGTCACGAGGCTGTATTAAACTAAACCCTTTCACCCTCAATGACGTCATAAAGCGCATTTGCAAACAATTTTGATCCTGATCAGACGCCGCGTAGGCGGCGTCTGAGTCAGGATCAAAACTGTTTGCCACTTGTTTTGAAATAACGTCAGTTATACTGCCTTAAATCTAACTTTAAAACGATATTGCAGATAATAATATTGAAGCAGACGACCATGAAACGGTAAATGGGTAAACATCTCGCGATTAATTTTCGCAGCGAAAGAGTTAAGTACCTGTTCAATAGCGGGATTACCCGGACAATACATGGGTCCTTAGTTACCACTCAACTTAACACTCTATAGTCCAATCGTCATCTGGCCCATATGTGATAACGATATTAATTGGAATGTATATCTCTGATTTACACGAGATCTGAAAATTAAACATAAATATCATGTCGGGCTGTTTATATACACAAAGCACTTTCACTGCTACAACGTACCGTTAAAGAATCTGATTACGTCTTCTGTATAGTGCTCATCAACAATAAACATTACAAAACTATAATATTATTATAAATTATAGCAACAACAAAAACTGCTAGAAAAGGTGGCATTTTCTGAAGAAAAAAATGTATTTATTGTTCCATATTGTAATTTCTAAAAATTGAGTGAATTCAGTTTTACAATCGTTTGAGGGAGCATTGAATCTTTCTTTTTACAACTTTTCTGATATTTGTATGATAAATGCGATATTTGTTAGTTTCCAGGGCCACCAAACGACCTACGAGTATATTAAAAAAAAACGTTTATGCCTGGATAGTAGATATTGTAAAGAACATTCCACATTTGCTTGTTGAAAGATTTCATTATAAGTACACAAGCACATGGGCGATCTAAATTCGCTGTGCACAGTGTCCGTGCATTATATCATTTTATAACACTGTAATTGTTACATTGCGTTTGCGTTTAATTTCGTTTAAACGGGGATCGAATAATGTATTCTCCTCTGTATGACCTCCCGCTGAGAGATCTTCCACGGACCGACATAATTCAACCCTACATCTGTTGAACCTTAAGCACACAATGTAAAGTTCGTCGTTTAACCCAATACCCCATAGCCTGTTTCTAATTTTGAAGACATTAGACAACTTAAAGCAAGTTGAAAGTAAAGCAGAATGCGCCTTAAGGCGCATTCTGCTTTACTTTCAGCCTGCTTTAAGCTACAATAGTGAAAAAGGTCTCATGGTACATACTTATGTATGTGTAAAATATAACATTTTTCTTCAGTGAAGGAATATATTAATTGCGTAAAAATGCGTATTCGAGGGTCATGGGTTAAATAAAATGTCGTCTACAACAATATTGATTGTTTACATACACGCATCTGTATTTTCTTTAAAAAAATATCACCATGGTTACATATTTGAATCCAGATGAGACGGCTACATGTATTTGACGTCACATCTTGACCCATACTGTTTACTTGAGTAACCAGATAGTTAACCCTTTCATGATCAAAATTAATCGTGAGATTTTTCTCCTTCACCGCCATATTGTTGTACATGTATGCTTCAATATTGTTGTCTGCAATATCTTTTCAAAGTTAGATTAAAGGCAGTATAACTGATGTTATTTTAAAACAAGTGGCAACCAGTTATGATCCTGATCAGACGCCGAGTCACGCGGCGTCTGATCATGATCAAAACTGTTTGCAAATGCGCTTTATGACGTCATTGAGAGTGAAAGGCTTCATGCCATTTTTTGCTTGCTTTGCAAACAGTTCGGATCCAGATCAAATACCGAGTAGGTAGGTCCAGCCTGTTTTGAAAAAAAAGCAAAATCTAATTTTTAAAAAAAAAACTGAATTTAAGAAAAGTGAACTTGTTATTGTTACAGAACAGAATAGAACATATATTTTATTCACCCAGGTAATTACATACAACAAGGGGGTGTATCAAAATGTACACTTAATAATAACATTGTGGTTCCGTTTTGAATAGAGAGAAAAAAAAGTAGAAAAGAAAAACAGGCGACAATACTATTACAGACGATAATATCGCGGGATAAGGCGTTATGCTCCTATACAGGGGACCATGGTTTCCTCAAATGGTGCTGCGCATTGATGAGATTGTCCGAAGATTAGTAGACAAACCAAGTACTTAAGTGGTTCGTTTAGAAATATTAAAGTACGTCAAACATAACAGAATATATATAATCCGAATCTAAACACTGAGCTAAGTACGCGCACTGAATGGCGTGAATTTGATTGAACATATCTTAGATAAGATAAATGGTTGTCAGTTTAACAATACGTACTAGACGGGTAACCATTTAATAAGGAAAGTTTACCCCTTCAACGTGAGGACCCGACTACTCTTTAATTTGAATACAGTTTGGATTGAAATAAAAACCTGGGAAATCTGCTTCTCATCAGAATCCAAAAAATGATACTTCATTCGATATTATTCACTCAAAATATCGAAGACGGTGTCTTTATTTTGAACAATGAATAGAGTCTCTACAGACGATACATTTTATACAGACGACATTAAAACAGAGAAAAGGTTGACGGCGTCCACTTTAATAAATACTTAGCCCAATAAATTTCGAACCTAAACTAGCAGGAACAAATTTCCGTAGTAGATAAGACATGCAGGATGACTGATAAGTTATTGCGTCAAACCGAAACATAACTTTAAGACGACTCTATCCGCAAGGGTGTATTTTTCAAGTTTGTATTTTGTGGGACCTCGGAGAAGACATGGGCTCTAGATCCAGTGTATTATTGTTAATTCTGGGGTTTTGTGGTAAGTATTATTGTGGGGTTATATAGTAAGGTTAAGCTCTTTACCCCGTGTCTTGTTTCTGGTTTTGAAGACAGGTGAGCACTTAAAGCAGGTTGAAAGTAAAACAGAATGCGCATTAAGGCTCATTCTGCTTTACGTTCAACCTATTTTAAGCTACCACCTGCTAGGATGTAAAGATATTTCTTATGGTACATGTTCATGACTGTATTAATTGGATTTCTTTTCTTCATAGGAGGAATAAGCATAATACGCTAAAATTGTTTCTATGGAGGAACTATTTTAACGTTATTCTTTTCTCAAAAAGAGCACTTGTAGACAAAAATGATATTCAGTGCAAACATTCTGGAGCCTGATCTGACTAACTCGGAGTCTAATTAGACACAAAACTGTTTGACAAGAATATTAACAGTAACCTTGCATTGTTTATGACTGGTGGATGTTGTGGAATACTGAAATTATATCATGTTTGCAGTAAACAGTCGGGTATGTGTTGGACGGCCATTCATTAAAATATAACCATTTTGGGCCTATAGGATATGTAGCTGACTTGCGCGGTACTGAAGAATGGCGGAAAACATTGTTATTGTTTTGTGATAGGCGGTCGCATGCATTTTCAGATAGTTATGCTTTTTATACAGTGGTATCTCAATACAAGTTTGACTTTTAACACAATTTATTAATAATCTAATTCCAAAAATATGTCATATATTTTACTTAATTGATTGAACCACAAAGTGTATATACATAGTATTCGGTACAAACTTTGTACAATTGTTACACATCTTCATGAATGGAGGAAACAAATATATATCATGTATATCGGAAAAAGACGTAATGAAAAATCAGCCGCCGCAGCCGGGAATCGAACCACGGCTCTCTGGATTGCCGGTGCCGCGGCGGCTGAATTTTCATTACGTCTTTTTCCGATATTTATTTCCAGCATCGAGTTCTTTCTTCATTTCTATATATCATGTATATATACCGTAAAATGTTCACAATGCTCGGCAAAAAGCGAGCAAAGGCTCGGCACAAGGTATATATAGAAATAAAAGATATAAATAGTGCTTATACATATGAGCCGTGCCATGAGAAAACCTGACTTATTGCATTGCAAACAGTGTATATCAAACGGTGGCCTTTATTGCTCTTTACTGTTGCTCTATACATGCATCTAAATAATGTTATGTAGCTGTATCATATTCGGTATTTGACAGTGTAGACCAAACTCAGATACAGAGCCTGGGATGACATCGGTGCTTGGTCTGTAAAATGTAGTGATACAATAAGGCTGGTTTAGTCTGGTCATATAATTTGTACCTATATATATATACATATAAATTTGCGTTGCGTTGTAGTTTACTTTCGTTCAAAAGGGAACATGACAATGCCCCGTGAGTGAATTTAATTTAATTTGAGTATTATTAGATTTAAAGTGCGCCTTATATTCATGACTATCTTTACCTAGGCTAAATAAACAAAATATTAATAGACAATTTATTTTAAGTTATAGTTAGAACATATTAATGGTTAAGAAGGCCAAAAATAGGAAGGCGAAGTAGTATGTGTGTTGATAGGTCTAATGCATTTAGCCTAATGTAAACGGGAGACAATCTCTCTCTTATTTCAGGTATTACCTTTTGGGGAGTATCTGCTTATGTAAGTATCGAAGAGATGTTCAGTTTTACCCACGTAACTTATTGGGAGGCTGAAGTTGGTGTTGTAAATGGAACTGGTTCTGAGTTCCGTTTACGGAACTCGGAACAAGAACCTATTTCGTAAGAATGGAGTTCCGTTTACGGAACTCTGAACTAGAACCCAGTTTCGTTTACAGATCCAACTTCAGCCTCCGAACTTATTTACGTCTAATCATTTTGAATATTTTTGAATGATTTTGTTATGCCGTCAAATTTTAGCTTCGGGTGCATAAAGTGATTGAAATGTGTGTGTATGTGTGTGTTTGTGTGTCCGTCTGTCACGTTGTACATGCATATTCGTCCGTCCATGTACCTTATTTGTCCGGACAATGTTTCTGGCACTACATAGCAACATTTGCGATGGTGGCGTGTGTCGTTACACTTTCAGGTCACGGTGAGCTTGACTATGACATACATTATTATGATCCTAATCACTTGTCCGGTGGATATTTTCTCTACAACACCCAGAATACTTTGTCGTGTGAATACTTTGTGAGATAATGACGTGTCCCAAAAATTGTACAGGTTACTGTGACATTGACATTGACCTTTGACCTAGTAAAAAGCTTTTCCGGAACACAAGTTGTACACCACACCCATTAGAGAGAGCAAATCTAGTATGTGAGTACATTGTTGACTTGCGAAGTGTGAAATATTATTCAAGACCACGGTGGCAGTGACCTTTGACCTCAATTGTATTATAAGCGTGTTTGAAGCATATATTTACACCAGTTACATGTAGGGATAGTAAATTAAGTGTGAAAGTAAACGAGAGCACCGCAAACGGGTGCTGGACGCTCGACTTTCATATACTTGAGACAGCTACATTTTTCAAACTTAAGAATGTGTATGGGTGTTTAATGCCCTATTGATCATAGAAATTTGTAAGCAACTCAAACATACTTGGACAGTCTACATTCCATTCAAAGTAAACTATAAGTCAAAACAAGGACAATAACTCTGGAATGGCACATCCCGGATCACCTTTCTTGTTTGAATGAGTTGCCCTTTTGATATAACACAAGTATTTAAAGTTTCAAGATAATACCTTTGACAGTTATTAAGATATTTCAATTTACAAGTTTTAAGTAAATAAATCAAGGGCAACTACTCTGAAATTACAAGTCATAGAGTACCTACCTTATTGTAATGAGTTGTCCTTTTGATACTTAACAAGTATTCAAAGTTTCAAGTTAATATCTTCCATAGTTATTTAGATATATTAATTTATAACTTTTAAGTAAATAAAACAAGGGCAATAACTCTGGATACACAAACCTCAGGGTTACCTGTCTTGTTGTAATGAGTTGCCCTTCTGATACTGAATAACTATTTAAAGTTTCAAGTTAATATCTTTCATAGTTATTTAGATATGTTAATTTTACAATTTTGAAGTAAATAAAAAAGGGCAATAACTCTGAACTGACAAATCCCAGAGTTACCTGCCTTAATGTAATTAGTTGCCCTTTTGATACTGAATAACTGTTTAAAGTTTCAAGTTAATATCTTTCATAGTTATTTAGATATATTAATTTATAACTTTTAAGTAAATAAAACAAGGGCAATAACTCTAAAATGAAAAATCCCAGGGTTACCTGTCTTGTTGAAATGAGTTGCCCTTTTGATACTGAACAAGTATTCAAAGTTTCAAATGGATATCTTTTATAGTTATTGAGATATGTTAATTTATATTTTTTAAGTAAATAAAACAAGGGCAATAACTCTGAAATGACAAATCCCAGGGTTACCTGCCTTGTTGTAATGAGTTGCCCTTTTGATACTGAACAACTATTCCAAGTTTCAAATGGATACCTTTGCTAGTTATTGAGATATGTTAATTTACAATTTTTAAGTAACTAAAACAAGGGCAACAACTCTGAAATGACAAATCCCAGGGTTACCTGCCTTGTTGTAATGAGTTGCCCTTTTGATACTGAACAACTATTCCAAGTTTCAAATGGATACCTTTGATAGTTATTGAGAAATCAACTCTTACAAAAACCTTAAGCAAAAAACTTAACCGACGCAGACGCTGACGCAGACGCTGACGCAGACGCAGACGCAGACGCAGACGACAGGGTGACGACAATAGCTGGACTTTTTGAAAAAGTCGAGCTAAAAATGGGATCGGTAAGTGTCGCATAATTTTGACCTCAATTATAGAAACAGATTGTCTGAAAAGCTTTTCCTATTACCCCACAAAAATAGATTCGTGAGTACATCTTTGAATTGTGGAGTGTCGCGTACCATTTTCTGTTCATTTTTGCCTTACGTTGATCTTTTATCTCAATCATGGAATAAACTTGTCCGGAGACTATTTCTTGTTCCCACCGTCTAGAAATACCAAATTTGGTTTAAGATTTTATCTCAGGATTGCACACACCATTATAAGGTACCCTGTAGCTTTGACCTTGTGTATACATCTTTGGATGGCGGAGAGTCGCATATTATTTTATCATCACTGTGACCTTGACATTGACATTGAAATTTGTCCTTAATTAAAAAAGAACGCTCGTCCGGGTCATATGTTCTAGACCACACCGGCTACGGATACCGACATTAGTGTGTGAGTACATCTTGGGATGGCGTGGTGTCTCGTTTCATTTTAAGGTCTCCATGGCCTTGGTCTTGATCTTCAACCTCAAGTCACTTGTTCACACCATAATTTATTTATCACATCAGCAGTGAATACCAACATTTGATGTACATCTTGGGATAGCGGATTGCCGCGTACGTGTTGTAGAAGTAGTATATATACTGATCTGCATACAAAAACAAAGTGCATTTCAGTGTCAGTTGGACTAAACAGTCACTGATTGTGACAGTTCTTGTTGTTACGTGCACTCGTTTTAAAAACTCAAAGAGATAAGTTTATTAATTATGAACGATGAACTAAACGTAACAATTCTGCTAAATGGATGCCACCATAACGTCCCGAGGTCGCAATATTAGATAAAAGCATTTCAATAATTTCATTCCTTAACCCATTTGCGCCGAGTGGATTCCTCCATGTTTTATATTGGATTAGACCGTTTTTAATCAAAGAAATACCTGGTCAAAATTTTCATTTTCATTTTGTTTTATATTGAAATTCATATCAGCAAACAGTGTAAACTCTGATCAGACGCTACATAAAGCGGCGTCTGAACAGAGTTGTGGTGCACGGGGTGTATGTGTTAAAGTAAAAGTGATTGTTTTGTCTTTTAAGAACTGTTATTGGTAAATACTATATCGCAAGGAATGCAGCAAGCTTACCAACTTGATAATTCAGAGTGTCCTGGCTTTTCAAACACTTCAGAACAATGTGATGTGTCACACGGGGTCAATTCCAGTTGCTCAGGAGAGAAATGTGCATGTACAACACACAACTTTTCTCAAATTATTCACTATATTAAGGTATCGTAAACTGATGTTTTAAATAATGTTCTTTTCCCCTTACATTTCACAGCCGGGTCAGTGTATCGACAAATTCAAGATTTATAAGAACCACACGATGTGTATTAACAACCCCAGCCACAAGCTGAATGAAACAGGTACTGTATATTGAAACCCCTCCAAACCGGAGTCTCTAAATACCGGAATACTCTCTAAACCGGAAAAAATATTTGGTCCCGTTTCCATCCCTTCTTTTTTTACCCATAAATACGCATTTTACGTCTATTTTGGTTTATTCCTATATATGTATACTGTAGAAAATAGTTTATACATTCTAACAGATGATAGCTGAAAGCAGGTTGAAAGTAAGGCGCATTCTGCTTAGTTTTCAACCTGCTTTAAGTGGACAGCTATCTTCCATACTAAAAATAAGCTATTAGGTAATGAGTTAAAACCCCTCTAAACTGGAAACTCCTCTAAACCGGAATTTTTTGTTGTCCCCACACATGTCCGGTTTAGAGGAGTTTCACTGTACATTTGTATATTTCTTTTAACTCGTTCACCCATAAAGTTCTTAAAGGACACTTCTAATTTCAAGTCAAGTCTAGTCCATTTTAAATATTGAGGGTTGTTTTACAATAAGTTTCAAAATGATAAAGGGTACACTTACATTATGACAAGAGATTCAAGATTTAAAACATATTATTAAGTAACGCAAACACAGACATGTTTCTTGTTACATGATACAATGGATTTATTTTATACAATTTAGTATACATGGCAATATCGTTGTATGGATTATGTTGTGCGACTTAGTAAACATAGATGGGCGTCTAATACCACTGTACTACTGGAATATTTTGTGATACCTGAGGCTGGACGTATCCAAGCACACTGATTGTACAAAACACATATACAAATGTATTAATCACTAGTGTCCAATGTACGAGGGGTGTTCGAAAAGTATCCGGTATTACTGCTAAGATGTTATTATTTTACAAATTAACTCGTATGTATTGAATCTCGTCTGTCTGTTGCAAATAGTGTGTGATTAGATCAGACGCCGAGTAACTGATCAGATATAAGATTTTCAATTTAATTTCTAGGTATGCGTTTAGTTTCGTTTAACTCTTTCATCGCCAAGTTTTATCGTCTGCTTTAGCCCTCTTACTGCCAAAATATCGTCTGCATTGGTAGTGCCGTCTGCATTATTTCTAAAGTCAGATTGAGGGTTGTTTTGACTAAAGAAATTTCGATAGAATGTCAAACCGTTTGGATCCTGATCAGACGCCGCGTTACGCGGCATCTGATCAGGATCCAAACTGTATGCAAAGTACATGTATTCCTTTGGCGATATTTGTAGTGAAAATGTTAAACAGAGCAGAAGAGTATATCCGCTATTCATTAACGTGTGCTCAATTTAAGGTAGTGCGGCTCTAATGAGATCGGACGGATGTGCGTCATTATTGATGCTCTACACATAATCTGCCCATTGCCAATGGTCGGTAACGAACCGTCGCAGATCGTATTATTTATTGCGTATATTTTAAATTTCACTCATAACGTATCAATAAAATAGTATTTTGTCGATAAATGCACCTCTTTGTATAGTCCAATTTTTTATTCCCCAGTTGCAGTCACCAGATTCTTTGTGACAGAATGGAGACTTCTCGGAGTTGATTCATTGATATGCAAATAATTTAATATTACCATACATTGTGTATAATCAAACAGTTTGGATCCAGATGAGAATCCAAGCACATTTTACTTGGCGAGTCTTCTGGACTGAAATTGTTTGCAACAATTGACACACAGTGTTCAGAAGATTGAATCAGGGATCCAGATAAGGGGAGTATTTCAAAAATAAAAATCTTTATTTATTTCTGCATTAAACCCTATGGTGTCACTACTCATTATAATCGTGCCGAAGAGACGATTCTAATAAGTTGTAACACCATAGGATTTGGTTCAGTATAAGTGAGAAAATTTTGGATTGTTGTTTCAGAATACTCCCCCTTATCTGGAATTCTGTTGAATGTTGATTTCCTCTTTCCTTTCAGAACACACTGAAATTGAACACAAACACAACTACATCAGAGGAAACGTCACACCCAGTGCAAGCAAAATGTTAGAAGTAGTAAGTACAGTCGAACTTCGATATCTCGAATTCGCTTAACTCGAATTATCCGATATTTCTACAGTTGTTGGCCATAAATAAGTTTCCACCCCGGAAATATGTCATAAGTTTTCGATGTAAACATGAGTTTGATGCCTGTTTATCGCTTCAGTGTTCCCTCCCAACAACGACTCCTTCCTTACAACGACCCTTGTCACAGTTCCCTAAACAGGACAATTATGTCCAACCTATTCACGTCTGCAATATCAACCGCTTACAATTGCCGTCTGCTGTTTTCCTCAAAGTAACATACTGGACATGTTGACAGAAAAACTCTTAATGACCAGTGACAAACAGCTTGAACCCAGATCAGACGCCGCGTTGATCTGGATTCAAGCTGTTTGCAAATATAAGCCAACTTCCCTCCCTATAACGACTCCTTCTTTGAAAAAGGCCCTTAGATGTCGAAATATTAGCAAAGAGCAGATTATATATTAATATTTTAATGGCATATGCACGATAATGTTACAAATTTGCTGTTTTTGATAATCTTCTCATTTTTTCAAATGCACTATTTGGTGTCCAGTCTCTTTAAAACTTTATTAATATAGGTGTATAGTGGTTCGGTAGATACTGTATTTCCTTATTTATGCGATAAAAACAAATATGATGAAACTGCTGAAACTAAACGCTAAAATACAGAACAATAAAAGCTTAAAATGAGTGTTATTGATTCAGTTTGAATTTAGTCTTGCAACTGCTTATTTTCTAGCAAACCTGACTCCAGACTGTTTCAATGTTCACCAGCTCTTAGGGTACCATCACATTAAATGGGAAATGTTATTGTTCTATCCACCTATAAAAACCTATACTTCGGTATTTATTTCAGGGGTACTCGTTAGCCCTTGAAAGAGAGGCACAGACATGGGCTGACACGTGCAATTTGGCGCATGATGATCCTTACTTCCGGTTCCAGCCAGGTATTTAACATATCAAACTTGATAATAACTCATTATCCCATGAGACTACCAATGGACAATTCCATTTTTTCAATAAATGCTGGTCAATTTCCGACTATTTAGGGTTGTTTTTATAAGATATTGCAAAATGACAAACAGTAAAGTCCCTGATTAGAGGGCTCCTACAGGAGCCCTCTAATCATGAACTTTACTGTTTGCATTAGACAAGTGTTCTCTTCGTGGATGCATATATACGTAACTAGGGCTCAATGAGTTAATGCACGTATAGCTTTCGTTACATATATTTTTGTCCATTTCCATTACAAAACAGCTGGCAAACAGTACATGTATGAGCGCATATGAGATGTCACATAAGTTAACGTTAAATGTGTGATGACCTGCGTATATATATGCGCGTTGTACATCAGAGTGTACGCGCATTTGCCTGTGTGTTTTAAGGGATTGTAGCTGTTCTGTTGTCTAAGCTTGCTTATCCTGAATCGAAGCAATGCTTGGTATTTTGAAGAATGCTCTCTGGTTGAAACAAATTCCACTCAAAATAAAGTGTTATTATTATGCATGGGCCATACGGCTAGATGTTGGTTGAAGTCGGGCTAAGCACTGTAAAGGGATACGTTGTCACCCTAAACTATCGCCTTCTAAAACCAAGTCCGTTTTCATGTCTTTTATATGAAATGTTGCTCAATACCAAATTAAAACAATTATGATCGTAATTAGATGTCACGTCACTGGGAATCTGGGTCCCGTTTCATAAAACTTCTTACGACAAATATTGTCGTAAGTCAAATATTTTAAAATACATTTAATTTCTGATTTCTATATCTAATCATGTCTTGTGACATCTCTTTGGAATTGTCTTGAAAAGACGATTCCAAAGAGATGTCACAAGACAGGATTAGATGGCGAAATAAATAATAATTGAGGCCTTTATAATTTGACTTACGACAACATTTGTCGTAGGAAGTTTTATGAAACTGGCCCCTGATAACCAATCTGTTTTAAATTGTTAGCAATTTGCGTACACCATGATACGATTAACTCTTTCACTGCCCAGTTTTATTGTCGGCTTTAACATCCGAAATATCGTCTACATGGAATTGCTGTCTGCATTTTTTTAAAGTCAGCTTAAGGGTTGTTTTGACTGAAGAAATGTCGATACGAGTGTCAAAAAGTTTGGATTCTGATCAGACACCGCGTAAACTATTTGCAAAGTCGCCTTATTACGACGCTTGCAGTGAATCCTAGCAACTCGACACGAGTAAGCCCTTGTTTTAGCTTAAAGTCACTGTAAAACAAATTAGCTGTGTCATGGGAAAGCAGGGGACCCGTCTTACGAAACGCCGTACGACAAAAACGGTCGTCACTCAGATTCTAAAACTCTCAATTATTATTAATTTCTCCATCATGACCCTGTCTTGTACATTTCTTCGGAATAGTCTTGTCAAGGGAGGATTAGACGGAGAAATCAGAAATGAGATGTATTTTAAAGTTTTTGGCTTACGACAATTTTTGTCGTACGACGTTTAGTGAGACGGGACCCTGATTCTTAAATCCCCAATTAATTATTTATTTCTCCATCTTATCCTATCTTGTTACATGTCACTTGACAAGATATTTTGAAGAAATCAGAGAGTATATACATTTTAAAGGCTTACGACCGTTTTATCGTAGAACTTCGACGTTTCGTAAGACGGACTGTTTTACAAAATGGTGTTGTCCTGACCTAGTCGTAATCTCAGTGTCGGTGTAATAAAAACCGCTTTTGACCTAGATATGCATTGCTTGCAATGGAATAAGTTTGATGTTTTGAAAAATGGGGCTCAACTATTTCAGGACGTTACCATGTTGGGCAAAACATATATGTCAGCAAAAGTGATCTGAACTGGGCTGACGTCATCGACATCTGGGCCAATGAAAACAAGACATTTAACTACAACAAGACTGGTAATAATAAAGCTACCGTCAGGAGCTATGCCCAGGTATTTAATGTGCAAGCTTAAATATAAGTTGCTTGTTTTCTCGAACTCATACTACTGTCTCCCCCCGTTCTTGGTAGTGCATGTGCTTCAACGTTGAAAAATACTTGCCGAAAAAAACGGATTTACTAGCATCTAAACCCAAGTAAAAGACTGAAGCTAATATCACTAGTTCAACATTACTAATACAAACTAATGTTTGTTTGCTGTGAGTGAAAGGGCAATTATTCCCTGTTTAAACAAACAAGACAATTGTATTATAAAATGTCAGGTTTATGAAAATATTGACGATTTATTTGGTGCCCGTTTCATAAAACTTCGTACGACAAATGTTGTCGTAAGTCAGATTATAAATGTCTAAATTATTATTTTCAAGACGAATTCCAAAGAGATGTCACAAGACATGATTAGATAGAGAAATCAGAATTTAAATGTATTTTAAAGATTTGTCTTTACGACAATATTTGTCGTAAGAAGTTTTATGAAACGTGCCCCTTACCTGGGTGGCTAACAGTTTGAAGCCCGATCAAACGCACATGTAAGCAACTGTTTGCTAAATCATTGCAAACATAACTTTCATGCGTCTCATTGTTATCGAAGTCAGATGACACGTTATCCAGTGTATGTGTGAATGTATTTACAAATTTATAACTAAATACAGTCGAAACTCGATGATTCGACCTCGTGTGAGTTCAAAAATAACCAATATTTCACAGTTGAAACGCGGATGAGCCATTTCGATTTCTCGAAATCGGTTAAGTCGAATATACCAAAAGTTCAACGTTAATAAAACGTAGCTAAGCCACGTTTTAACTTTGATATACGGTAAAATAATGGATAAGAATACAGAGCACAAATCAGAGATACAAGCTTTGCTGTTTAGCGGGGCCGGTGTCATGACGAAAAGGTTCCCCCCCCCCCCCGCCACCCTCCTCAGGATTGTGACCCTAGGACATTTTCCGACGTAGAAAATTGACCCACCGAGTAATAAAATAATGCCATATCAAGCCTCGAAGACAGCTTTCTACGTCGAAAAATTTCACCGGGTCATCTTTTAGAGGGTGTACTTTTTGTCATTACACCGGTAAAGTGATACCGGAGGACCTTTTTCGACGTACAACATTTCATAAGGACTCGGGAGGTCAATTTTTTACGTCGAAAAATGCCCCGGGGTCACAATTCTGAGGTTAGGGGCACTTTTCTTGTTCACAGCAGATTGAAATACGATCTTACGGTACAACTTAATAGTGACTTATAGATCTACTTTCAGACATATAAACAATTAACTTTTGCAAGTTTTCCAGTATCAAACAACCATAGATCTATGTTTATTACACCTCGCTTTGAGTTACAATGTTAAATTCCCAAAGACCAACAGTTAACATTTTGCATGTCTTTTACATCTATACTGTCACTCTTTATGATATTCTTTTTGTGACGTCATTCTAAAGGACATTACTTTTTTACTACGTCCGAAAACGTACTGTCAGCCTTGACATGCCAATCGCTATTGGATACATTGGAACGTTTTAAAGAGTGGTAACTTATAATCAACTTTTGGCATTTTCTGTACAAGTTGCTTCCTTTTGTCCATTCCTTAACGATTTGCCATAATTTCGGAAGAGGATATTTGCCACCTAGACAATGTAATGACGCTGTTTCTTCAATTTACTTATCATAACGTTCTTCTTTGTTTACTTGTAATATAATTATAAACAATGTGACGTCGTAAGACGGCGACGTCATTTCCCGCGTTAGGTCCATGTCCGCGCTAAATTGGTGTTCACAACACATTTTATAAAAGACGAATAAAACGATTCCAAAGCCAGGGTTGATAAGCTCGGTGTAATAAAATAAATATTAGATGGCAGTTTGCGTGACATTCAAATTGTCAACCCTCGAAAACAAGAATGTCACCCTCGGCTACGCCTCGGGGTGACATGCTGTTTCTCGGGTTGACAATTTGAATGTCACGCAAACTGCCATCTAATATTTATATAATGTCACACACAAACATTTCCATAAATTATCAGTCAATCTCCATTTACAGTCTACTTTTACTTATTTTAGTTCCACTTTTATATTTAAGTGTCATGGCTTTGGTTTACATAGTATTTATTTCAAAGTTTTTACACACATTGTGTCATATTTACAGAACATAATGTCAAGAAACATTTAGATATGGATGAGAAAACAAGTAAATAAAAACGTATATGAATTCTCTCCATGGTAAATTATAATTACAAGACATGAAATGTGGTAAGTTTAAGTTGACATAGTTGGTTTATAAAAAGAAATGACGTTTTGTATGAAGATTATTTATATAAATACGTCTAATTATACAAAAAGATTGTGTTTGGAGTATTGAAAAGGGGTTTATAATTAAGGTATAAAGCCGTGTAGCACACAATGTAAGCGGGTGTCAGCGAAGGTCAATGTCGGGAACAAGGATGCCCATCATCAGATAGATGATTAAAAGCGCTTCGACTCTATTATGCTTTTTGTATATTTTCAAATAATTCTAAATTAGCCCCTGTCGTTACATTGTTAATTGAACAGCTAGGGACCCGACACGATTGATATTTCAGGAGAAAAATTGTCAGAAGGTATATATCTCTATATATACCTTCTGACAATTTTTCTCCTAAAAAATCTATATAATTATATACCTTCTCACAATTTTTCTCCTCAAAATTCAATCGTGTCGGGTCCCTGTGGTTAATTCCTCACACCCTTAAAGGGATTGTTTATAGTCGCAGGACAGGGAAGCTGAGACAAAAATGTTTGTCGAATTTGACTGTAAATATTACATTGCAATAGAAAATGGCTTGCCGTTTCTATTGAACCATATGTACACAAAGGTGATTGTATAAGAGATCCTCTATGTAGATCATGATTTAGGGAACTACATCCAAGCCTGAGGCGAGCGTGAAGAACTTGTCCACGGCTTTTCTTGGCTTTAGGTTTCCATATCCATCCTATATTGCTAGTTAAACTTAGCATACCATCGAATATTGTTTTAAAGATATATATTGTTCATTTCTGTTTCAGCTTGTGTGGGGAGACACTCAGTTAGTTGGGTGTGGGAAGCAAACCTGTGGGAGCAATTATTTCTATGTCTGCAATTATGCTCCTGGGTGGGTATATTACAGTAGAAAAGAACGCGTGATTATTTCCCGTTTTAATTCTTCCCCCTGTAGAAGGGCCTTTTAGCGAATTTAATTTATTCCTACGCTGACAAAAATAGTTTATTTATAGACTATTTATATTTACTTTTTATAGACAACTTATAGTCATAAACATGTACCAAAAGAAATAAAACCAATGTCCTAGTAGCTGGTAGCTTTAAGCAGGCTGAAAGTAAAGTCACTTTTCTTCAGATCAAAAAACATTTGAACCCATTTTGATCCTTTTTTCGCAGACGATATATTTGAAGCAGACGACAATTCAGAATAATAAGTGTTAATTGATTGATATGTGATTGGTCGTGTGACTGTATTGATGTAATGATAATTACTGTTTCAGCATGATTGAAGACCAGTTTGCCACACCCTATATGGCTGGTTCTACTGGTGGTGACTGCCAAGGAAGGTTTTCTAATTCAAGCACCTCACTATGCAGTAAGTTGTATTGTCTACACTCATATTTCACAAAGAGTATTTCAGATATATTTTACAATAAGCTTTGGCACTTTCGTCTGCCAAAGTTGTTGCCTCAGAACAGTTAACTGCCCTTTCATTAGCCGCTCCACTGTCCGAGTACAATAAATATAAATGTTCCCTCCCTATAACAATTCCCTCCGAACAAAACACACAATCATTGTCTCCTATTGGGTGTCGTTGTAGAGAGTGAGCAATGTACTCACTTCTTCCTCCGCTTATTGTGTTTGAGTTTCGTTTGAAAATACTGAAAACCAGAGTGCGTATTTGGAAAAAAAGGTTATACTCATAAAAATTGTGCATACTACATCAAACAAATATGATCAGTATAAACGTTCTCTAGAAAAAAGCACTGAATCTTAGTGTTGAAGATATTTTCCATCTCTGTTTCTAAATAACTCTAGAGTGCATACAATAGGCGGTCATTATATAGCTTTGAGTGGACATTATTTCTTCTTAAACCTAAAGCAACAGCAGAGGATAGAGCATAGGGTTATATTCAGGACATATTATGTGTGCTATAGTGACTTCAAAAAGGGTTGCAGCTGAACACGAAATTGACTCATAGATGATATAAGAGTAACGTCGCGTCATAAAAACAAAGCAAATCTGTCGAAACTCGATACTTCGAACTCGCGTTAGTTCAAACATACCCTTATTCCAAAGCTAGCACGTGCTTTAGCCACGGTTTAACTTTGAAAAAAAGTAGGGTAAGCTTTTAAAGCGAGAACGGCTTATCAAAATTCAACTTATGAAATACTGGTACGATCGATTTAAGCTAGTTCAAAGTATAAAAATCTATTTTGCTTTTGTAGCACATGTTCAAGTCCCGACCGAGCTCATTTTATCTTTCATTTTTATTGTCAACATAATACTTTTCCTGAACAAATATTTGCGTGTTTATAAAAGCGCCTGACACCCTTTCAATAAAAAAAACTATAAAATCTGGTCTCTTTAAACAGGAGGATACAATTTTTTGCAATTGTTTTGTCAGGTTGCGCTGGGCTGTTTTGTACTAACGGAGCAGAAGTAAACCTGACCACATGTAAATGTAACTGTTTAGAAGGGGTAAAAAGCTACGGAGGAATTGCCTGTGAACGTAAGTTGACAGTAATAGTTTAGTCTACGATGTCTCTTTTCTATCAACAAGTATCAAATTGTTATTTAATATACGAGTACATGTACTTATCAAGCTAGAGATGGTAAACCACAACAAATTAATATTAGTTTGTGGATATTAAGATATTTTAAAAATACTTTCACGTATATAAAAAGAAAGAAATGCTTTAAAGACAACAAAGAATACGATAATGAAAAACAGTTGTTTAAAGTTTACACAAAGGGAAGTTATACGGATTTTCTTGACACCGAAGCCATTGTAACATAGATCTACTTTGATGAATTAGGTATAAGTCACTTTAGTTGTCCAGAGATTGTCTTTACCATAAATAATTTCATGATTTTCTGGCAGATGGTTCTTTTGTACCATCCATTGACAATGTCTTTCCGAAAAGAAATGCATCACTTTGTCCTGTAATTAGCTATCATCCCCTGTTCTTTCGGTCTATTTTTCCTATTGTCGCTTTATTACCCCTGTACGATTATGCACAAGGTCTGACTGCACATTTGTATCTAACAGACATTAGTTCTCAGATATTAACTCTTTACTCCATAGAGTATTTCTAGTATAGAAAATAGGTGACCCCTTAAAGCCGGTTGAAAGTAAAGTAGAGGCGCATTCTGCTTTATTTTCAGCCTGCTTTGAGTAGGATATAGAAAATATTTCTTATGATTTATATTTATGACTGTATAATTTGGAACTATTTCCTACAGTGGAGAAATAAATTGAATGTGCTAAAAGGCGCTTCTTCTTTAAAGGGTGGAAAGGGTTAAGAATTTTCTCTTGGAAGTAATAGCATTGTCCGCCTGATATTGATACTCCTAGAAGTATATCTAACTCTTAGACTCCATCGTTCACAATGTAAACCTGTACGTATTTATTAAAACACACCATTACGATCACTCTCATAAAATATGTTTTCAGTGTTTAAGCCAACTGTTTTCCAAAGGAAAGATAATCAGTGTGCTGCTTGCTTTAATTTTGATTAACATTTATTCTAAGCTGTGATATGTATGAAAAGCAGCAACTAGAAGTACGAGCGCAGGTGTGTAAATTGTACAACATTGTGAAGAGGTAGTTATTTCCCAATTAGACGCTAACACAGTGCTAAGTTACACAGTTTGCATGTTACTCATTGCAAAGATTTTAAGGCCAGACTCAACACTGTTACCAATGAGTTTTTGAATGAATCAATTGTTAACGCATATCAGTGTTTAAATTGATTTACACCGAGACTGTGATTAATTCCGTTTAGACTGGGAATAATAATGCCTTCCTTTTTGTATACACTAGTCACCTGTGAAAATGGAGGGGACCACGCAGACTGTCAAACAATGACCAATGCGTCCTGCAGGACTGACCGTACGGCGCCCTTCAAGTGTCCGTGGATGTGTAATGTTTGTCCATGTAAGTATTTAATTTTCATGGTTAGTGTACCGATCATTTACTGTCGTTTATTTCGCTTTACTGAAGCTTCGATATTCATTTCAAGCGTAACAAAATAGTTCGCGGAGAACAGACCTACAAGCCCCGCATCCTGTGCGAAATATATCTTCAAGTCCCGCCCTCCAGCAATTGCGTCTACATGTACACGAATTAAATGTCAATTTCTGAATGAAATTGAAGGGGGCGAATGTTAATATAATATACATGTTTCAATAATAAAATACTTAGAAAAAATGGACATCGATTCTTTAGGAGCAATTATGTGTGTCATGGTGCGTTCACGCTATTATCCCGGCAGCCACGGCAACTCCGTTTCATGCGAACATGTGAAAAATGGGATGGTCGTGAGACAACGCCAAGAGACGTGACATGCGTAAATTACCGGGTATTTGCTTTTAAACTGAATTCTTTACACGATATGTGTGTATTTGCAGTCAGTGGAAAGAACTACAGACAGGGGAGTGTCCGTATGCCCTGGGAAACAACAACTCTACCGACGACTTCAAGCCCGACGAGTCCTACCGGTACCCACACCAATAGTAAAACCACTGCACCCGCCGGAACTCAGTCTACGAATGCACCAAGTCAACAAAAGGATATGGCTTCAGGCTTGAAGGGATCTTTTTTCCTTGCCACGGTCATGTTGGTCATGGCTGCTTATTTGACGAATATGTAAAACTAACACTATTTTGTCTAACAGAATAACTGATTTCTTTGGTAGGTTTTTGTGTGCATAGATGTTAAATGAACCATCCAAAGCACCATTCTCACGTCTGTTTGAGGCCCGTTTCATAAAACTTCGTACGACACAAACCGTCGTAAGTCAAAACTTTAAAATACATTCAATTTCTGATTTCTACATCTAATCCTGTCTTGTGATATCTCTTTGGAATCGTCTTTTATTGTCTTTTCAACACGATTGCAATCAGATGTCACAAGACAGGATTAGATGTAGAAATATATAATAATTGAGACATTTACAATCGGACTCACAACAACATTTGTCGCTAGAAGTTTTGATGAAACGGGCCCCGGTACTTACGAATGATAGAAGTCGGTATACAGGGATGATTCTTAACTTTAGTTTTCCTAAATAGAATCAAAGACACTTTCATATTGCCAACGATTTAGAAGCATGATCGTTTAGTTTGACACAGGACTATCTATTGTTCCAAGTTTGGCAAGGAGTACTAAAGGTGCAGAATCGATTGATCCCGAAATAATTCTGTGTAAATAACATACTGCTACATGTACAATCAAACCTCGATAAAAACTCACTTCAGTCAATTTTATTCGTACATTTATTTCAAAGTTAAAGCGTTGTTAACTCTCGTTTTTAGTTGGAAATTTGGATATGTTTGATTTAAATGAATCCAAATTATCGGAGTCTATCTTAAGCATGTTGAGTCAGTTTGTTTTTAACGAGATTGAATTCTCGATGTTCGATTATATGTACATGGACTACAACACATTGTAGTGAATACTATGTAATTGTTTTATGCAAAATCTTTGCAATGAATCCTTCAACCTTTGTCTGCTGATCGTTACATAAGTGGTATTTGCAAACAGTTTGGATCCAGATCCGACGCCGCGTAACGCGGTGTCTAATCTGGGTTCAAACTGTTTACATTTCACTTGTCTTGAGGTTTCTTCTGGCAACATTTCTAATACGTAACTTTGAGAAAATGCGGCGAACGGCAAAAATAAGCAGAGGATATTACAGTAGAGAAAGCGCTAGTCATAAATGCCATGTGTGGGGAAAGTGACAAGCATTGTTGTAGGGAGGGAATTGTTGTTCGGATGACCATTGTAGAACGGGACCACTGTATAGTATAATTATTACGGCCACCACTGAAAGCCTGTTTCATGTCGGATTCCAAGGCACAGTACTGCTAAAAGCAGGGTAGAAGATAAGAGTTTTCTGCTTTACTTTCAGCCTACTTGTATACTTTAAGCTACCTCTTTTTCTGTCTTGTTGAAGCATTTTAGAATGTCGTTCACCTAAGTTACTACCTGGTCAGATATAGGCCACAGAATAACCTACTATCACCGTCCAATCAACACAACTCGTATATATAGTAGAACCCCTCTATAACGACCATTAAATAGAAGGCTAATTGTCCGTTTAAAGGACAGATGACAGCTTAAAGCATTGTGAAAGTGAAACAGAAAGCTCCTGTAGGAGCTTTCTGTTTCACTTTCACATTGCTTTAAGCAGTCACCTGTCTTAAACGATTAATATTTGACACAGCTTAGTTGTCATAGTAGAAATGTTCTTCTGTACTAGTAAATCAACATGTACAATGTAACCGATAGCATATTGTAACAGTAACAATCATCTTCTTTGATTAAAGTAAACTTTTGAAAGTTCGTCTACCAAGACATTTTTGTTCTTTTTCAGTTCTTCCGTCTTTTCCCTTCTTGAAGTAGGAAAATTAGACGTACAAAGTAACATTGTGTAACTAAAAGCAAAAACTACTAAATGATCTCTCGGTTTTAGTTACATCCTGCTTGAAGCGAGCATTATATTTCATAATATCCTTGCAGCTTAACCCCTTCACTGCCTTACTCAGAGTACAATAGTTATTTGCAAACAGTTTGGATCAAGATCAGACGCCAAGTAAAGCGGTGTCTGGTCAGAATTCAAACTGTTTGACACGCATAACGATATGACTTTAGTCAATTTAAATAAAGTTTAATTTTAAGAAATGAAAAAAGACGACAACTATTTAAAGCAGACGATACCATGCCAGTAAAGTGTTGAAGTAACCTGATCACTGGTCATACACCGTAAAGACAAATACCTGCTATCTCATTATGAAATAATAAATACAATGTATAGTATTTTTCCTTCAATTATAATAAACAGTCGGTGAAAACAGTCACTCTTAGTACAGTCGAACTTTGATGTTCGAACTCGAGTATGTAGAACATATCCGTATTTCAAAGTTAAAACGTGGCTATGCCACGTTTTAACTTTGAAATACGGGTATATTCGACTTAACCTAGCATGAAGAAATGTACATCATGTATCGAAGTATCGGATAGATTGAGGTAAGCGAGTTCGAGATGTCGAAGTTCGACTGTATTTACATTATCGGTAAAAGAGTTTAAAATAAATAGGTTGGTTGTAATACGTGTAAAATTACGACCACTAAACCCATTTATACCCAGTGGATTATTCCATGTTTTATATATTGGATTAGTATATTTTTTATGAAAGGGATCCTGGTCACAATTTTCATTTTCATTTTGTTTTATATTGCATTATGCGGCGTCTGATCAGAGTCTACACTGTTTGCCTATGTCCCATATATGGAATCGTGGGCACAAATTGGTTAAACAAAAGCCTAATTGATTGTTTAAAAGACAGGTGGCAGCTTTAAAAAAGGGAACTTTCTGTTTCACTGTCAACTTGCTTTAAGCAATCACATGTTTAAAATTCCTAATAACTAACACAATGTTATGGTCGTTATAGAGAGGTTTTACTGTACATTGTCATTTTATGTTAAATAGATAGTGCATGTATGATATTCACCTTAGGTAACTAACAGGCTCCGAGGTTATAAAGCGTTTGAGCTGAGTCTAAAATCGTTCCCAAGCACATGATTGGTCAGATTTGAGCCTAGGCTCAAATCTGACCAATCAAATGCTTGGGAACACACTCAGACTCAACAAAACGCTTTATAACCTCGGAGCCAGGTCACAGACAGAATTACCTACTCTCTGAGCAAGACCGTTATTTTCCTTATTAACACTACTCCTTACGTAAAGCTGTCTTTGAATTTGTCTTCTGTACGCCGTTTTCATAATAGTATTGCTCTACGTTGTATTATGATTTAATAAGTAATAATAATAATAATAATAACGACTTTATTTCATGTGGATTACATATTTGGTATAGAACAAACAAACCAATTTTCAATATGGTCCACAAACAAAATTAACATATATACAACATGAAGGAACACAATTACAAATCAGTATTTTTAAACCTTTGCAAACAGAGTGGACCCTGAAAAGACAGTTCCTGTAGGAGCTCTCTACAGGGACTACTCTGTTTACTTAAAGCATTTTAAAGATTAAGCTGAAAATGATAATACATAAGTGTCATTATGAGAATTCAGGATTTGTTATCTATACATTAATTAATGAATAGGTAGAGGCAATATAAAGCCAAAAAACCCGACGATTTAACAAATAGCAAAGATCTAGATCAATGAAATTTCATAACAAACGGGAAGGAATATACCAAAGATACTTCAAACCCTTTACTCCATGGTATATTTCTAGTATTGAAGAAAGGTGATCACTTAAACCAGGTTGAAAGTAAATCAAAATGAGCCTAAATGTGCACTCTGTTTTACTTTAAACCCGCTTCAAGTCACCATCGACTAGAGAACATAAAACATTTTTCATGAAACATATCTATGTAGTAAAGGGTTAAAGCAACATGTAGGTTTTAATCAAGATCCATATTTATATCATAACTTATATACATAGAAGCCCTTACAAGCAGCTAAGGCCTTGATCAGTCATTAACCCTTAGCTCAACGCATATTCAAAAAATTACCCCTCATTTTATGGATACTATTCAAACCATTTATTTAAAAGTAGAATACAATGAATTTGAAAACTTAGAAAGTTGTCTATTTCAGAATAATTTCTTCTTCTAGCAAACTTAAGGAAGTATCTCATCTGGGTCTACACTTTCAGCAAAAACTACTATCGACATAATTAGCGGGCTAAAGGTTAATAGTGTAACAGCCGATCAGGGGTTCAGCAGCAAAAACAAAGCCTACATGAAACCATCGCAACATTAACCCCTTACCGCACATGGCATAGTTCAAGTTTTGAAGACAGGTGATCACTTAAAGCAGGTTGAAAGTAAAGCAGAATGCGCCTTAAGATGCATTAACCTTTTTTCAGCCAGCCTTAAGTTGCTAAGATATAGATCTAGCAAATATTCTTATTTAACTTTTTGTAAATAATTATGACTGCACAAATTGAATGCGCTTAAAGGCGTTTCGATATGTGGTAACGGGTCAAGGAAAGCGATGGTTAGACTGGCACCTTAGGAATAATGATATAAACCCATATTAAACGTAAAGAACAGCTTACTTCAGCTGCAAACTACAATATGCGGCGTATAGAAACCTTGGCGCCTTGTAATAAATTCCATGTACAGTAATCTACCTTGTTTATATATATTTAAACTATAGTGGGAAATGAACTTTCACCCCTGAGCAGCAAATTTTCATCACTATACATGTATTACATTTTGAAGCATTATGAAGCATAACAAGTGACTACACTATCTGTCTAATTTAACCCATTTAAGGTATGAAGTTTTAAATGAGGCAAGTGATTGAGCATTTCTTATGTTCAAAGGCAAGTTATTCCAAACCATAGCTCCAGAATAGGCAAACGACCTCCTGAAAAATTCAGACTTTGGTCTGGGAGAATATAACTGAGAATTTGATAAAAACCTTAAATTTCTATCATGCACATTTGACTTTAGTGTGAACAAATCATATAAATATACAGGTGCCAAACCTTTGAATACTTTGAACATTAGAGTAGCTTTGTGAAATGTAACTCTTTCCGGAAAAGTCATCCAATTAAGTTCTTTGAAGAGATCAGCTGAATGGGCAGTTTTATCTTTATTAAGGATAAGCCTTGCTGCACGTTTTTGAAAACGAATGATTTTTTGTTCTTGCGATATTGAACAGTTTCCCCAAATAACGCAAGTGCATATGAGGCATTCAAAGGGGTGGGAGTTGAATACAAATTTGTCTTATAGAGGATGTAAGAGTAACTATTAGTGTTTTCTTCTGACCTGTCAGAGTTATTTTTAGATTGGAACATTATAAAATTTTAAAAGGGATGATCACCTTACTCTTTGATTTCCGTACGGTCAGCATGGGATACGGAGAGCTACAACATATTTATTGTGTGTAATGTATGTAGTAGAGAATATTATTTCCCGAATAAACGCAAACACAATGCACTAAACTGTAGAAAATTAATTTTACCTTTTTAATCTTGGTGGCAAACAGGTTGGAGTCCGATCAGACGCCGGGTTACCCGGCGTCTGATCTGGCTCCAACCTGTTTGCAATGGACATAATAGTTTTTAGAATAAACACGTTTATTGAGAATGAATAACATATCAGTAAAATAAGCGCAGCTGTCTCGTGCTGCACGAGGATCATGCTTATCTCAAGTTGGAAAGTGTACGACTATATAGATCCGATGTTCCCTGTTATCTATTTACCATTATGAACTATTCTGTTCTAAAAATAACTCTGACAGGTCAGAAAAATCGGACAATATTTATAATGACGCGTCATAAAAACAATACAAACTACGTTACTCCCTCCCTACAACGGACCTCCGAACAAAGGTCCCTTCTTTGCAACAACGTACGCCGCCGTTTCCCCAACAAGTTTCTCAAAATTGCATAGCGAACAGATCGACAGAGAAAAGCATAAGGACGAGTGACAAACAGCTTGAATCCAGATCGCGTAACGCGATGTCTGATCTGGATTCAAGCTGTTTTGAATTGTTAGTCATACTCCTCTCTCTCTAAGGGTAATTAATTTCCCCTCCCTATAACAACTTCTAAAAGCACACACATTGGTCGTATTCGAATCAGGGCAACTATCGCGTTAGTTGGAATATTTGTCAACACGTTCTATTCGAATCACGACTTGATGTTTTCCGTTGACAAAATGTTGTCAAACCCTAAAACCGAGCGTTGATTTAGTCACGTGACCACGTTTATACCACGTGATTAGTGTCTCTAGATAAAACAAACATAAAGACCCTCTCAATTAATCGATTGGATCCAGATAACATGGCATTATGTGCGTATATAAAAATTGGGAGCATTACGACTGTTTTAACGGGTGTTTGATTCATTTCCATTCGTCCGGAAGTACAAAGTTTTCGTTGACTACAATTTCTATTCGAGTCGGGCCAAAATCGTTGACATCAGTAAATCTTCGCGCGTTTGCTCCGCCCACTTTTCGTTGACCACAGACTCGATGATTCGAATACGACCAATGTGTGTCTCTCATTGGATGTTGTTGTAGAGAGGGAACACTGTAAATGTTGTGGTTGCGGGCAAATCTAACCGAGTGTCTCCCCTACAGTTAACTAAAACAATATCTCTAGAAATAAAACGCAATACGTACAGTACATGTGGTTCGACTTTTTTGCACTGACTCTCGGACAAGCTGTGTAGAAAATATATACAATATCACATTAGAATAATGGTATTTTAAGTGTGTAAAACAAGGTTTTTAAAAGATCAGTCATGACCCTGAATCTTCAAAAGCCATGCACATCTCCATAGGCAACATGTACAGTGGAGAATCTGTTATTCTTTCCCGTTTAAACGCAAACGTACGCAAACGCAAAGCACTAAAACGTAGAAAAGAACAACTTTTGGACAATTCTGATAATTCTTGTTTATCTTGGTGGCAAACAGTTTGAAGCCTGATCAGACGCCGGGTTACCCGGCGTCTGATCTGGCTCCAAACTGTTTGCAATAGAAATAATAGTTTTAGCGTAAACGCGTTTATTGGGAAAGAATAACAGATTCTCCACTGTATACATGTTCATCTAGCATGGGCATAGTCAAGCCATTAGAAAAGCGTGTGGAATACTTTGTGTAAAATTCAGCATGGCCTTCGATCTACTGATTTCAAACTCAACCCCATGTACCCAATTGTTAATAGGCAATATGTACACTATACATGTGAATGGTCGTCCCATGATTACTGCCTGCCAATGTCTGTCAACTAAAACTCTATACTTTGAACTCGCTTAACCCTTAGCCTGCCACTCACGACTATAGCTCCATATGCAAACAGCTTGGATCCGGACGAGACGCCGAGTAACTCGGCGTCTCATCCGGATCCAAGCTGTTTGACACTCGGACAACATTTTCAGCAATTTTGAGCAACTTTGAAGAACTTTGAAACTTGAAGCAGACGAGAAATATAGCAGACGACAATTTATTTGGCGGGCTAAGGGTTAAATCGACCTTACTAGTATTTCATAAGCCACGCTTTAACTTTAAAATATTGGTATGTTCGAACTAAAGCGAGTTCGAAGCATTTAGTTTCGACTAAACTCGATACTTGGAACTCGCTTAAATCGAATTTACCTGTATAACAATATTGATAACGATCAGATGCAATGTTACGTCCTGGCTAATTATGATCTAAACTATTTGTTACTCGATGTTTCTATGAACACTATTTAAGCATTATTGTAATTTTTATATACATTAAACGACATTTTAATAATAAATTATATTAATACCGGGGGGGGGGTTATTACACGAGCACCAAAAGCGTTGAATCTTCAATAAACTCTTACAACACCATGAACCTGTTTAATACATACTCATTACATTTGAAAGCAGGGTAGACCCAGATCAGAGGACTCCTATAGGCCCCCTCTGATCAGGGCATACACTGTTTTCTAATTCACACCAATATATTATATCAAATACCCAGAATTCCAAGAAGACTTGCTCATGTTTTGGTAAGTAAAATGATCCACATGGGAACCTAATAACCAACAAGAGTTAGCTACTTAGGTGCATAGTAAATAACATAAATGTTAAATCTGATGCATGATACTGTATAGTGGTAAAAGAAACGAGTGAAATGTATACACTATATAAGTGCTGTTGTTTTCCTACAAAACAATGCCTTTGGCTGAAAGAGTGACGATTGTGAGTTGAGAAATGGTTATCTCTGGTACGCTGACATTAAGGAATGGAATAGGTTATGCAAATCTATAGAGCCGCATTTTAATAAGTGTAATTAATTCCTCCACTGAATAAAATAGTTTTACAAAGTCATGAATATGTACAAAAAAATGTTTTTTTTATATCCTTACGGTGCCCTTTGCTTTACTTTCAATCTGCTTTAACCAGTCCACTCTTTTTAAGTCATGCTACATTGAATCTAACTTTAAAACGATGTTTCAAACAGCAAAATTGAAGCAGACGACAATGAAACGATGAAGGGGTAAACTCTCACGGAAAACTGGCAGGGAAAGGGGTAAGTGGCCCCTTGTTTTCAAAAATATTGAGTAAAGGGTCAAAAGCGAAATATCTACATGGACCAATCAAACAATAAGATAATTCATAACAGTGATGAGTTCAGTAAAGAAATCGATGGCCGTCGATGGCCATCGATTGCGAGTTGGTCACCGGTCTAAAATGCAGTGGAGAGAACGTAATTATTTCGTTCAAACGCAAACGCATTGCAATGGAATATAGAAAATGACAAATTTTGACAATTCTGACTACCAGTTTTAATCTGAGTGGCAAACAGTTTGGAGCCTGGTCAGACGCCGGGTTACCCACGTCTGATCTGGCTCTAAACTGTTTGCGATGCAAATAAATGTTGAATCGTAACCGGGTTATTTGGAAAGAGAACGTTTCTCTCTATTGTACTCTGCACGCTACGCACGGGGTACAAACTGCTAACCTTACAGGGCTGCCATAAGTTGATAATAAAAATCCTAAGATTTCAAATTTTCATTTTTTCAGACGCAATTTTACTAATCGTACCTTTACCCCATAGTTTGTTTCTTGTTTTGAAGACACGTGCCTTTTAAACAGGTTGAAAGTAAAGCAGAATGCGCCATAAGGCGCATTCTGCTTTATTTTCAGCCTGTTTAAGCTACCATCTGCTAGGATAAAAATCCGAAGACTTAGGAAAAATCCGCAGAAATGGCAGCCCTGACCTTAACAGCAAATAGTGGTACTTGTCTACTAATTGAACACGCCACAGGCGTGCTTTAGGCAGGACACAAGTAAAGAAGAAAGCTCATAAAAGAACTTTCTGCATGCATTACTTTTGCCTTAAAAAAAGTTTCCCAAAAAATAGAATAAAATATTTGCCAATTTATTTATTCGCGTGTTAAACAATTTGGAGCCTTGTCCGACAAATACGGTTTAACCCCTCCACACCGGAATCTCTAAATACAGGAATCATTCTCTCTACAGCGGACAAAAAACGTTCATTCCCGTTTCCAATCCTTTATTTTAAACTATTATTCCAAAAATACGCCTTTTTACGCTTTATATTATGTATTCCTTCACTGAAGAAAATAGTTTTACTATATACATCCATGGATGCATGTATGTATTATTAGAAAAAAATTCTACATTCTAGAAGATGATAGCTTGAAACAGGTTGAAAGTAAAGCCTGCGGGCGCATTCTGTTTACTTTCAACCTGCTTTAAGGGGTCAGCTTTCTTTCATACTAGAAACAAGCTATGTGGTAATGGGTATAAAACCCCTCTAAACTGAATTTATGCTGTCCAAACACGTGTCCGGTTTAGAGGGGTTTCACTGTACTGTACTTACAGTGGAGAATCTGTTATTCTTTCCCGTTTAAACGCAAACGCAAAGCACTACAATATAGAAAAGAACAACTTTTGGACAATTCTGATAATTCTTGTTTATCTTGGTGGCAAACAGTTTGGAGCCTGATCAGACGCCGGGTTACCCGGCGTCTGATCTGGCTCCAAACTGTTTGCACTGCAAATAATAGTTTTAGCGTAAACGCGTTTATTGGGAAAGAATAACAGATTCTCCACTGTATTATACGTCTGATAATGCTCCAAACTGATTGCAATGAACTGCGGTATGTGGAAGGTAAAAGATTCCCCAGCATAAGGTGCAGTGTTTTCTGTAATGACGTTTTAAACATAACGCATATTAATTTCTCAACACGATTTCAGTGCGTCAATTTTCGAAACAAATTAAAAACCAATTAATTTCTACCTACTATCAATAAGAATATGATGTAAAAACGAGATATCATCTTTTTTCTCTAAAAAGGGCCTACAGGCTTTAACCCTTATACTGTCCAAAAGTTCTTACTTCAAAATTATCATCTGCAATATAGATCTACTTTTATTAAATTAATATTTTACATCTTTTTGTGAAGGAAAATAACTTTCAGACAAATTTCAAACAGTTTAGATTCTCATCAAACACCGATATATTCAGAGTCTGGTCAGATTCCAACCTATTTGACAAAGCCAGTGAAGACGTTATTTTACACGAGAAGGGTTTAAGGGTGAACTATGTACATTTGTACGCGTGTTAAATTGTTATAGTTCTTTCTGAAGATATCAGTTTCGGGGAAGGAGCTCCTTGTGAGCAGTGTGACAGTGTAATAATGGCTTATAACAAAGGCAGTGTGTTCAGAATCCTACTAATCTTGAGTGTCTGTTGTATAATGTACTTTTTCGGACTAGGTAAGGAAAATGATATCTACATTAAATTTTATACTACAGTAAAATCTCTCTATTACGATCAATAAATTGTTTTAATCATTAGCTGTTTTCAACAAGTGACTGCTTAAAGCAAGGTGACGGTTATACAGAAAGCTCCGGAAGGAGCTTTCTGTTTTACTACCACCTTGCTTTAAACTATCACATGTCTTTTATACAATCAATTAGCCGTACTTTTGATTGTCGTAATACGAGACGTTTAACTGTATTTACATTTATACCATTAAATGAATAAATATACATAGAACAAGCCGTTATTCTTTCAAATGCAACTGTGCTTAAATACAGTGAAGCTCACTTATAACGAAGTCGTCGGGACCCTCTGATTTCTTTCATTATGATATTATACAAATTTCGTTATATCAGGTTTAATTTACCATACGTTAACCCTTAGCCTGCCAGTCACGACTATAGCTCCATATGCAAACAGCTTGGATCCGGATGAGACGCCGAGTAACTCGGCGTCTCATCCGGATCCAAGCTGTTTGACACTCGGACAACATTTTCAGCAATTTTGAGCAACTTCGAAGCACTTTGAAACTTGAAGCAGACGAGAAATATTGCAGACGACAATTTATTTGGCGGGCTAAGGGTTAATTAGAGATGGTGAATACTATTTATTTTGTTATATCCGATACTTCGTAATATCCAGATTCGTTCTAAGCCAGCTTCACTGTATAGGTAACAGGGTCCCTTTTCATAAAACTTCGAACGACAAAAACGGTCGTAAGTCAAAACTTTAAAATACATTTAATTTCTGATTTCTATATCTAATCCTGTCTTGTGACATCTCTTTGGAATCGTCTTTTCAAGACGATTCCAAAAAGACGCCACAAGAAAGAATTAGATGGAGAAATGAATACTAGTTGAGTCTTTTATAATCTGACTTACGACAACATTTGTCGAACGAAGTTTTATGAAACGGGCCCCTCGTTCTCATTGCAAACAGCTAAGAGCCTGGTCACACTCCAAACTGTTTGGCACTCTGATCAAAACATGTAGTCAACATTTTGTAAACACGCTGTTTGGATATGTTTACGTGTTGTTGCATTGCCAATTTGTTTTATCGTTAAAAACGGAAAATGATTAACACTAGAATAAAAATATTTTTGTTTACATGTACTTTTAATTGCCAGTCAATATCTTCATAAATTCTTTAATCATCGTCAACGCGATTTATTTTCGGTGAAAAAGGGAGAAACGTTATTTTTTTCATATTTACGAGAGTGTGAAAAGGTTTGCAAGCGGTTACAACAACACCCAATGGGACACAAATATTATGTGTGTTGTTCGGATGGAGTTGTTGTATGGAGGGAAAATTATTACCCTTGGGATGCTGAGCATGACTTGGCTAACATTTGAAAATAGTTTTAACTCAGCTCAGACCTCTGTTGAATTGTGGTAATATCGACTATCGAGGGGTATATACCATACCCATACATACAGTCAAACTTTTGTTAAAAGCGGGCACACACATATATACGAAACATGCAGATAAAGACCAGATATATTCAATGCAGAAGTTAGTTTTAACAGAAAGCTCTTATATGACATATCTGGTTCACGTTCGTTTCATATCAAGAAGTCGTACTGTAACTCTTTCAACACTAAGTTACTCTTGTGGGTTATTGAGTTCCCTTTGGGGATCCTTTTATTTTATCAAACATGAACAAGTCTACTTGGAATTCTGTGTAGTTTAATAAATACTGTTCTAAATTAGCAAACAGTGTAGACTCTGATCAGAAGGCTCCTTTAGGAGCTCTCTGATCTTGGTCTACAATGTTTTCAAATGTAATGAGTATATTTTAAACAGGTCTATGGTGTTGCAAGAGTTAAATCACCTTCAAATACAGACTGTACCTACAACGTATACAGTTTTACACTCGACATTTTGATTTTGATTCCAAACATGGTGTACATGCAATGATATAATAATTGAAAATGAACAGTGTTTTATTTACCCATAAACTGTTTCTTATTAAGACATTCCATTGAAATGCATCAGTGAAAGGTTTAAAACACATTCATTTAAAGGTAAATCCCGTTTAAATATGTAGCGATCATACAGAATAATGGTGAATTTCAGTTTTAAGGCAGCTAGTCTCTTACAACTTTGAGAAAGGAAAGCAAAAATATAATTGATAAGCATTCTCCTTCACTGTACCTCTTCTTTATCCATTTCCTCCATATAAGTGCCTGTTTGTGCCTCTAATTTATTGTTGAAGGAAAACATATCCAATTTAAACAGTCATGAACATATCAAAAGAAATATTTTCTATATCCTAGCAAATAGTAGCCGAATTCACGCTGAAAGTAAAGCAGAATGCGCCTTAACCCTTTCCCCCATAGAAGCGACTTTTAGCGTATTTAATTTATTCCTCCGCTGAAGAAAACAGTTCCAGTTTATACCCTCATGAACAATTACCATTACAAATATTTTATATAGCCTAGCAGATTTTAGCTTAAAGCAGGCTGAAAGTAAAGCAGAATGTGCCTTAAGGCACATTCTGCTTTACTTTCAACCTGCTTTAAGTGGTCACCTGTCTTCTCAACTAGAAGCAGGCTATGAGGGAAAGGGTTAAGGTGCATTCTGTTTTACTTTCAACCTGCTTAACTCTTTCAGCACCATGGAGCTGTTTGAAATATACTCATTACATTTGAAACGGTGTATACCCAGATCAGAGGGTCCCTATAGAAGCTACTATGTTTACTAATTAAGAGCAGTATTTATCAAACTACTCAGAATTATAAGTAGACTGGTTCATGTTTGGGTACCTAAAACGATCCATAAAAGAAGCTTATACAATTGTAACCCACAAGAGTTACTTAGTGTTACATAGTGTTGAAAGAGTTAAGTGATCACCTGTCTTCAAAACTAGAAACATGCAATGGGGTAAAGGGTTAAGCTGATATATGTCCTTGAATCAAAGTCTTCTTTTAGCAGTCATTGTAACAAATTCATTGACCACTGCACATAATAAAATTATTCGGAGAGCTCATGTGTCTAGCAACATATGCATTTACGGTAAGAAATCTGATAATACAACATAATAATTTAATATACTAGATCCTTATCTATCAATTTCTATTTATACAAATACATAGATATCTTGGTTATGACGGACTTTCTACCCCGCAGCCATATCTTACAAATATGTTTCTAGTGGCATTTATCGATATACAATTTAATTTAACCCTTCCACACCAAATTTTAACAGTCTAGCTGTTTTAATTTGAATTTCGCCTGATTTGGAACTGATATGCGCATATTTGTTTCAATGTTATTAGATTCAACTCATTATCCCATGAAACGTCCAATGGACAATTCCGGTTTGCATTAAAGGCTGGTCCTTTTAACTATTTCGGGTTGTTTTTGGTAATAAATTGCAGAATGACAAACAGTGAAGTCCCTGATCAGAGGGCTCCTGCAGGATTTCAAGACGATTCCAAGCAGATGTCACAAGACAGAATAAGATGGAGAAATCAGACATTATGTATTTTAAAGTTTTGCCTTATGACCGTTTTTGGTCGTACGGCGTTTCGTAAGACAGATCTTAGAACTGTTTAACGGTGATTTTGTTCTCAGAAAAATGCAGATAAATCAAATAGTATAATTTAGAAAATAATGTATTTTACAGACTGCAGTAACAAGACAGCTCCCTTTTAACCCATTTATGCCTAGTGTCCCATTAAAGGTACGTAGGCAAGCAGTGTAGACTCTGATCAGACGCCGCATAATGCGGCTTCTGATCAGAGTCTACACTGTTTGCTGATAGGAATTTCAATATTAAACAAAACGAAAATGAATCTTAGACCAGGCAGCCCATACATAAAAGATGGACTATTCTAATATATCAGAATGGAAGAACCCACTTGGCATTAATGGGTTAATTTCCTACAATCAATAGTAGTGTGTAGATCGCAGTAGATGAGCACATGTTCCCGTCGCATGATGTCTCAACAACAACAAACAACAAGATAAAAACATATTTTTTACGACCAAATACCATAATTATTCTGACTAACAATAGCTAATTGTCTGAAGAAGAAAAACGTATATATAGTATTATGCGATATACACTATATAGAAATACTTTTTTCAAAAAAAGAGTTGTAAGTTAGAATATGGTGTTTGATCGTAAAAAAATGTTTTATTGTTGTTGTTGATGTTGTTTGAGACATAGCATGCGACAGGCACCTGATTTAAAGATGTGTTATTATTTCCTTGTTCAAACGAAACTAAACGGAATACAATACAATGACGAAACAGATAGTGCATATAAATATGTTTAAAAACCATGGATAGCAAATAGTGTTTAGTCTGATCAAAAGGGAAATATTACAGTGGAGAATCTGTTATTCTTTCCCGTTTAAACGCAAACGTACGCAAACGCAAAGCACTAAAACGTAGAAAATAACAACTTTTGGACAATTCTGATAATTCTTGTTTATCTTGGTGGCAAACAGTTTGAAGCCTGATCAGACGCCGGGTTACCCGGCGTCTGATCTGGCTCCAAACTGTTTGCACTGCAAATAATAGTTTTAGCGTAAACGCGTTTATTGGGAAAGAATAACAGATTCTCCACTGTACCAGGTGTCTGATCGGAATATAAATTGTTTGCAATGGATATCATTATACAGTAAAACCTCTTTATTTCGATCACTAAAACGAAGGCTAATTGATTATATAAAAGACAAATGACAGCTTAAAGCAAAGTGACGGTAAAACAGAAAGCTCCTGATGGAGCTTTCTGTTTTACTGTCACATTGCTTTAAGCAATCACCTGTCATAAACGACTTTTAATTAACAAAATTAAGTGATCGTAATAGAGAGGTTCTACAAACGTGTTTATTGGGAAATAATAACGTGTTTTCCACAGTGCATTTTTAGTAGCCCTAGGTCCTAAACTAAATTGCTTGGGCAGAATATGTGTGTACATTACTCCTCTAACCGCCAACGGGGTGTGTAGGAAATCAAACTCTCAGATAAGTCCAACTTAGATATCTCAAACTCGCTTAGGTCAAACATATCCATATTTCAAAGTTAAAATTTGGCAAAGCCGAACATTATCTTTGTTTGACTTAAGCGACGTAGAAATAATGAAATGGAAAAGTAGAACTTCTAGGAAACTCAAGTAGAGCGAATTCTAGATATCGAAGTCCGGTTGTTTTCAATTTCTAGTAACAACGCACAGTACAATAGGAATGGGAAATGCTATGTTTATTTTTCCCTTAAGATATTAACCCTTTGCCTGCTGGTCGCGACTTGAGTGATTTTCGCAAACAGGTTGGATCCAGATCAGACGCCGCGTAACGCGGCGTCTGATCTGGATCCAACCTGTTTGATACTCGTCTTTAGGATTATTTACTTAAAAATTGTACAAATATATATTTAACAAAGTTTGCAGACGATTATTTCGAGGCAGACGATATTACCGCAGGATAAGGGTTAAGTCAGACGCATTAAATGTATACAATACGAAATGCATAAAATGGTGGATTGTGCCGCTTTGGTACCATATACCACTGAGATCAACATTACAAACACTTAGGTTCCTAATCAGACATCGCGATAGGCGGCGTCTGATCAGACATAAAGTTGTTCGGCACTAGTATCTTAATATATTCCTTAACTGTGAAACAACAGTGCAGTACTAAAGTATACGATAGTTCCTAGATGCGAGAGTTAAATCACCTGATAAAACTTTGCGATGAAAGGGTTTAATAAAGAAACTACGTTGTTTCACTCCCTTAACATGTATTAACCACCATTACCATTTTGCCAGACTGTCTGTATATTTTCTCGGGTCAAACTGTTGTGAACGCGGTGTTTTGATTCGCTCACGGCGTGTTTAAACTTAAATGATATACATGCAAATGTAATTAAAATATCTAATAAATAGCACTTCTTGTGCAGTCACTGTGTTAAAACCTAGTACATATATATTATTTGTTAATGTCCTATGTGCATTTAGATTAATGTGGTTTTCATTGTTGCTTTAGGGGATGCTATTCTGCCATTGCAGCAATTTTGAAGCAAGATAATACTCCAAACTGGGTTATTTAGTTTGAAGAATCTGCCATACTCTTCATGTCATTGAAACTCGTTTGAAGTGCGTTTTATTTAAGAAATGGGTGTTTTCGATACGTTACTTATATATACTGAAAAAGACATTATTATATACCAAAAAACGCGTTTAGGCTAAAACTAAAACAGTCGAAACTCGATCATTCAAAATCGCTTAGCCACGTTTTAACTTTGAAATACGGGTATGTTGGACTTAAGCGAGATCGATTTTCCGAAAATTAACTTATGAAATACAGGTATGGATGATTTACTCGAGTTCGAAATATCGAGTTTTGACTGCATGTCCATTGCAAACAGTTTGGAACTACAGTGTTCTCTCTCTACAACGACATCAAATGGGAGACGGAAAATATGTACGTTGTTCGGAGGGAGTCGTTATATGGAGGGAAATTGGTTAACACTTGCAAACAGCTTGAATCCAGATCAGACGCCGCGTAACGCGGCGTCTGATCTGGATTTAAACTGTTTGTTGCTCGTCAGTATATGTATTCTATCAAAATCTCAACTGATATGTAAATGTGAGAGAAATCAGCAAACGACAAATTTAAGCAGACGATATTGCAGCTGTAAAAGCGTTAGACATCATTTCCAATTTAGGGAACTGTGGCAAGGGTCGTTGTAAGGAGGAAGTCGTTGTTAGGAGGGCCGTTGTAGAGAGGGCACGCTGTATGTCAGACGCTGGTTTCGCCATCTGATCAGACTCTAAAATATGTTCCATTCAGAATAAAATTAATAATCATTTTGTTTCAATGAATGGCCAATTACATTTTATTGCATTCAATTTACGTTTCGTTTGTTCAAAACGGCGGAAAGGAACTACAAGTATACCCTCTCCACAACTGTACACGACTGTACATGCACTGTGTTCCCTCTCTACTACGGCCCTCTCAACAACGACTCCCTCCTTTCTTTTCCGCGGTTCCCTAAATAGGACAGTTATGCCTAACGTTTTAACTGCTGCAATATTGTCTGCTTAAGATTGCCGTCTTCTGATTTCTCAAAGTTACATAATGGACATTTTGACCAAAAAAAACTTAATGACGAATGACAAACAGCTTGAATCCAGATCAGTCGCCGCGTAATGCGGCGTCTGATCTGGATTCAAGCTGTTTGCAATTGTAAGCCAATGTCCCTCCCTGTAACGACTCCCTCCGAACAACGAACACAAGTTTTGTCTCCCATTGGATGTCGTTGAAGAAAGGGATCGCTGTAGAAACAGCATGTTCCTTTTCATAATACACGTTTACATACAACAGTCGGTGCTCATACTTAACTTACATGTGTCCTTTTACTAAGTTAGATACTCATAATTAAAGTCAGACGTTCATTTACAACGTTATGGCTAATTTCCCAAGTTTAGTGCTTCATGCACACTCCGATAGTCGTTGACCAAATCAGGTACTCATTTATAAAATCAGATGGTCATTTACAAAGTTAGGTACTTATTTACAAAGTCATGTGCTCATTTACTAAGTTGGGTGCTCACTTTAGAGTAAAGGAACTCATATACAGATTTAGGTTCTCATTTTTAAAGTAAAGCACTTATTTACAAAGGTATGTGCTGCTCATCTATAAAGTCAGGTGCTCACTTATAAAAATTAGAATGTTAGATGCTCATTAGAAAAGATAGGTGCTCATTTATAAAGGCAGGTGCTTCATTTATAAAGTCATGTGCTCAGTTACATATCAATTATCTAGGTCCTGATTTATAAAGGAAGACGCTCATTTACATATCCAGGTGTTTATTTACTAAGTTATGTGATATTGTACATATATAGGTGCTCATTTATAAAGTTAGGAGCTCATCTACATATTAAAGTGCTCATTTACTAAGTTATGTGATCGTGTACAGAGCTGGGTGCTCATTAAGTGGGTAAAGTGCTGTTCATACCTGCCCATAATCTAAGACCGTGACCGGTCCCTAGCTTATTTTCTACATGTAGTAGTAGATCTATGCCTCCACCTTTGCACAATTTCCACCTTTACCTACACTGTTTTTTATACTCCCCATTAATGTTTCTTCACACGTACGCTGTTCCTCCATTGGAAACATGTTTGAGAAAAGAGTCATGTGAAACGTTTTCTATGTTCTACATGTGCCCACTTGATGCTGACTTAAAGTAAAGAACAAGTGTCCTTTTCACCTTGCGTTAAGGAACAGCTTGTCTTCAACACAAAAATGGTATGAGTGAAAAAATGTGTAATTGCATTTCTACTGTCAAATAAGTGTATTATCCGGCGTCTGATCTGGCTATAAAGTGACTGTAATGGAAATATTTGTTTTAGCACAAACGTTTTTATTAGTAGTATTCAACACATTATATGAATAAACAACATCGTTTTGCCGTTTACGACGGTATGAACACATTAGCTTCGCAGGGGGTAAGTTTAGTAAGCGCCCGAAGGGCGTTTACGATAAACTTTCCTCGCGAAGCTAATGGGTTCATACCGTCGTAAATGGCAAAAAAGATGTCGTTTATTCCGTATATTTATATTTCTCCTGTCTTGTCCATTTAATGTGTATTTTAACCAGATTTGTTTTCATGTATATGAATATATCATATACCGGTCAAATAGGTTTGATAGATGTAATCCCGCATGTAACAGCCATTCGATCTCTATAATATATGGTATGAAAAGTAGTCCAAAATACATGTTTGGGCTTTGATTACAAAATCGAGTTTTTACCCAGTAAACTGGCGATATGTGCTTAACGAACACTTATAAGACATTTAAAGTAACAACTGCAGCTTAAATATCTATTATTAAAGCATATTTTTAAATATTAGGTCGCGCATGTTTATTTCAGCCTAATTACACGCCATAGCAACAATTTGCTGTTCGCTAGGTCGGTGTCTCTCTTTCTAACTGGCTGGAACCAGTTTCGATTTGTATGTTCATAGAGAAATAGACTGTATATTTTAATACGATTGCATAAAGACTTTACAGGGTGAATGTAAATATTACCAAATAAATACGACTTTAATTCATTCATTCGCTGAAGAAATAGTTCCACTTTATACAGTCATCAATATGCATCATGAGAAATATTTTCTGTATCTTAGCAGTTGGTAACTTATTGCACATTCTGCTTTACGTTCAACCTTCTTCATGTGGGCACCTGTCTTCGAAACCAGAGACAGGTTATTGAGTAATGGGTTAGTCTTCTTGGAATCCAATTTGGATGCAAACTGTTAAACACTCGTTTCCAGGTACTCTTCATTTAAAACATGTGCGTTTTTCATGTGCGTATAAAACAAAACATCAATTGCCTTACATAAGTAAACCATGAATTGTACACAAAAGTATACCTTTTCCATATAATTGCAGTTACTTTATTTAAGCTTTGGGTGCATAAAGTGGTTGAACTGTGTATGTGGGTTTTTTTTCAATCCGTATCTCATTTGTCCGGAGCATATTTCCTCAGCAAGGGATACTAAATTAGTTTTGCGATAACACGTTGGGAATTCTCAGTGTCCTGTAATATTTTAAGCTCACTATACCATTTAAGGCCACTGTGACCTTTGACTTCAAATTTGGTTTGCGATTTCATGTTGGGATAATAAAGTGGCTCATACCATTTCCATCTGCTGTGTATGAGTACATTTACAGGTCTGAATACAACAACCAAATGCTTTTCTCGTTTTGGGAGCATATGTCACCTACTGTAACACAAAACTTGTTTTAATATGTTTAGTCAATATTTCGTCGCATAAGGCAGCGTCTTATCAGTATCCAAACTGTTTGAAAATAGCCATTATATTTGGGATAAGGCAGTGAAGGGATTAATAAAATCGCATTATATTTTTGACTTATAAGTATGTGGTAGAAACGTTTTCTTGTTGTCTTATAAATAAACTATTTTATACGTACATGTGTATATTGTAGAGCACATTCAAACATGCGACGTCTACGCCCGTGCGATAGCAGGTATGTTATCTAGCGGTGAAGTCGTTATTCTTTCTTAATTAATGCATTAGGTGCTGAAACAGTTATGTTCATTGCAAGCAGTTTGAAGCAACTCGGAAGCCGCGCAACTGTGCGTCTGATAAAATTTCAAATTGTTTGCCACTTGTTTTGGAAAATTGTCAATAATACTTAAATCTTACAGTTTAACCTTACGGTGTATCCCTATTCTGTCATGTACTTACTATATTTTATTTCAAAACGTTTGTGAGTAAATACGGTTAAAAGGGGAAGAATAACATTTTCCTCACTGTATGCCTGTTATATAAATCATTTAATTGCCAAGTACATTTACACGTAAAATCTCGACAAAACAAATGCTTCAACATTAGCGTATAAGCTTTAACACTTTAAACGTAATACTGTCGCCTTTATGTATGGTCTAAAAGCATTGCCGGGGCATATAGTGGTTGGACTCCGTCCGATTGTGTACCTCTTGCCTAGAGCAAATGTCCTATACCCTTTCAGATAGGGATATCAAAGTTCGCATGTTAGTACATATTGGGATCACACAGCGTAACATGCCATTTTCAAGCCGCTATGATCTTGACCTTTTCCTTTCACCCCAGTTAAAGGTAAACATAAAACACTTCGGGGTATTGCCTAAACAACAACAAAACAGCTGGGGATACCATATTTTTTATCTTCTAATGTAGGATTGTCGCATACCATTTTCTAGTCACCGTTATCTTAAACGTTTCCTTTGACCTCAATCATAGAAAAAAATGTCCATAATTGGGTACAAGATTTATATGTTAAGGGAAAAACTGAGAGTGATATGGGCGATTTTTGCAGGCACGGGCCATTAAAACGCAAGTTTGGGTCGTTCCCATGGAAACAATTAAAATACTGATCAAATGTTTCTTAAAGGTTAATTAAAGGTAAATGCCCAATGTCTTATCTTGAATTTGGTACCTATTTTATATATCTATATATGACAAAAAGCGGCTGTGATATGGGTGATTTTCAGGATTGGGTTATCATAACCTAAAATAGAGGTTGTCATGGAAATGGTTCAAATACACATAGCCTTAAAGAGTTTATTCTTGGGTAAATTCGCGATTCTGATTATGTAGATCCTTCTGCACATTTTGAAACCTATGCACTAAAGTTCAGGATGTTGCTTAGTAGACCCTATGTCCCCCTAAGTAAATGCGGTAAACGCTATGCTCTTTAAGGACATTATGGTGCAGGCCTGCCATTTCTCCGGATGTTTCCTAAATCTTCGGATTTTTTTTCTAGTACATGGTAGCTTAAAGCAGGCTGAAAGTTTAGCTGAATGCGCCTTAAGGCGCATTCTGCTTTTAATTCCAGCCTGGTTTAAGAAGTCACGTGTCAACAAAACTAGAAACATGCTATTGGATAAAGGTACGAATCGTAAAATCGCACTTGAAAAATGCAAATTTGGAAATCTTAGAATTTTTATGTCAAATTATGGCAGCCCTGATGGTGAGGTGGGGGAGTGTTTCGCATAAAAAAGCATGACTACAAAAGAAATATTTATGCTTGAAATATGCACAAATTCAATGTATATCGAAAGCCAGGTTTCTCTGTTCCAATTTCACACAATAATGGGTTTTGTCGTATTTATAAAGGGTCAGATACAAAATGCTGTTTAAATGTATGCCTATTTGAAGAAATTCGTTACGTTGTATATATTGTGCAAATTGGCTTAATTATACATGCATAACGAAATTTTACTGGAACAAAACATGGTTTATTTTCTTTGTATCACCCGTTTGAAACATTTTAACCTATTTTAAGAGATCTGGTGTATAAATATGCAGGGCTGCCATAAGTTGACATGAAAAATCCTAAGATTTCCAAATGTGCATTTTTCAAGTGCATTTTTACAAATCGTACCTTTACCCCATAGCCTATTTCTAGTTTTGTTGGCATGTGACTACTTAAAGCAGACTGGAAGTAAAGCAGAATTCGCCTTAATGCAAATTCTGCTTTACTTTCAGTCTGCTTTAAGCTATCATGTGCTAGAAAAAAATCCGAAGATTTAGGAAAAATCCGGGGAAATGGCAGCCCTGAATATGCCTCAAGGACAAAACAACCTGCTTGATTTTCTTGATTTTCCGCTTTATTTTGACTATCTCATGAATATTCATTTAGTATTTGATTATGAATATTAGTTAAGTTATAGCTCATCTTAACGGACTATGTTTCTACTTTATTTTGGTACTTGTTTAATATAACTAGCGCCTAAAGCCCAAATTTACACATAGTTTAGGTTTGACAATTACCTGGGGCTACCATGGAAACCGTTAAACTACGCATAGCAGGAACAACATATAGTTTGGGAACATTCTAAAATATCGTGTAGAAGACTCCAACGAACATGTTGATACCCATGAAAAAATCTAAAGGGGAAGGGGCTGTGGGATAGGCGTTACTGCGACCCAGCCTATTTGGAATCGTCTTGAAAAGAAGATTCCAAAGAGATGTCTAAAGACAGTTTTGGACGGAGAAATAAGAAATTAGATGGGTTTTTTTTAAATTTTGATATAGCCCATTTTTGTCGTACAACGTTTCGTAAAACGGGCCCAGTACCTGAAGTCGCAGCCCGAATATGTATTGTTGGAAAAAAGTAACCAATTGACCCTTGTATCTTTTACAAAGAACGTTGATATACACTGTACCATGCTCATACTTTCAGAACTGGAGAGGAATCAAGAATCCGATCGTGAAAAGAAACTGAATCAGCCGTCACCAGCCCGTTCTTCAATGGAGTACCTATATGCCCAGGTGAGTATCAAATCCGGGAGGTTTACAGAGACATTGATATGGGTGGCAAACAGTTAAAGTCCAGATCAGAGAAGCGGCGTCTGATCTGAATCCAAACTTTTTACATTATTATGTTATCCTGTAAGCCAAAGGGGTCGAAAAGACGATTCCTAAAGCCACGCTTGAAAATTTGGAAATCTTAGGATTTTAGGAGCAACCTATGGTGGCCCTGCATGGTATCAAATCGGACAGGTCTATAGAAAACAGAGCCGTTTATTACACTACTTCACTATATCACCCATTGTTAACCCTTAGCCCGCCAAATAAATTGTCGTCTGCTATATTTCTCGTCTGCTTCAAGTTTCAAAGTGCTTCAAAGTTGCTCAAAATTGCTGAAAATGTTGTCCGAGTGTCAAACAGCTTGGATCCGGATGAGACGCCGAGTTACTCGGCGTCTCATCCGGATCCAAGCTGTTTGCATATGGAGCTATAGTCGTGAGTGGCAGGCTAAGGGTTAATATCTAGTGTTTAGGACACGTGTCTTCTTACAGCAGGACAAAAATACCCACTTAAGGTTCCGAGATAGTGTTTGATAGCCTGACTTCCGTACTGTACTTTTGTAAAGAAAAAAAGTAGTTCCATCATGGCTTCCTCCATTTTTAAAAAAATTGCCTCCGAAATTTATATCACATTTTATGCTTATTACATCAGTATTTTCGTAATATGACACTCCTTTGTTGACTGAAAGTATATGATCCATTAAATGTGAAATGAAGAATTAAAATTTTGGCACTTGTAAAAAGAATACATGGACATTTCCAGACTTTGTTAGTGGCACCATACATAGCTTAGTAGTGATTAATTTTACATCAAGGCTCCTTTATAAAGCTTCTACAAGTCCTAACGCTCAAAATGATATATAATATTGGTATGTTGCATGTAGGCATTTTGGAGAAAAAAAGTCGGGAAAAGTCGGGCTATCAAACACTATCTCGGAACCTTAATTGTAATAATTATTAGGTGTCTACGACAGGTGACTGCTTAAAGAAAGTTGACAGTAAAACAGAAAGCTTCTTAAGGTATTTAAGGTAACAACACAATGAGTAAACAGTTTGATTTTGATCAGACGCCGCGCGGTTAAAACTACTTGTGTTTTCAAATTACTATTGAGTCTGTGGCAGGGCAATGACGGGTTTAACCTTTAGCGCGGATGAAGCATTCATTGCAAAAAAACCAATGTAACAGGGCTGACATTTCTCCGGATTTTTCCCAAATCTTTGGATATTTGATAATTGCTCCGGACCTTCGGACTTTTTTCCAAATTCTTCAAAATTCTACTCTTACTTTTAAAATTGTGAATTTTATGGGGTTTTTTACTTTGGAAACATTGATATGGCTGTCAATCAGTTAATATCCAGATCAGACGCGTTATCCAAACTGTTTGCATAATCATGTAGTGTTATAGAGCCTGGCAGCTCTTAAACATTTGGAAATCTCTAGATTTTAATGAGCAAACTATGGTAGCCCTCGGGTATTTAATAACTAGTGAAAATACATGTAACCATCTATATCTATCATACTGTCTCTTTTTTTTCTAGGAGCCGTCTTTGCCAACTATAGAAGATGCACCCGAAGATACAGCTGTAAAAGATCCGGTATTTACTGACGTTGCAGTTGCGTCGCCTCCTATTTCACCACATGAGAACAACCTAGCGGACTTGACACAGATTTGTGACAAGGACTCTCTGAAAAACCAACAGGAATTCGACCCGACTGGAGTATCGCGGTTATTTGCAGTAGACAAAGCACATCCAATCTTTTATTGTCCCATTCAAAAGGTTGGGTCTTCTTTCTGGCTTCGTACGCTAACCGTTATGGGTTCAAAAAACAAATACGCTACCCCATACGAAATTACGTTAGCTCAAAAGAACCTACAATACTTCGCTGCCTTGAAAAAGACAATGACACAAGCGGAAGCACAAACGTACTTAAAAGACGCATTTTCTTTCATATTTGTTCGCGATCCATATTCTCGCCTCTTCTCTGGTTACATTGACAAAGTTTACTACCCTAATGTAGTGTACTGGCCCTCCTTCACTACAGAGATTGTCAAGGCTGTGCGCAAGAAGCCCTCACAGCAAAGTCTTACATTTGGCCATGACGTCACGTTTGCAGAATTCATCCAATACATTTTGATTTTATATGAAGGTGGAAAACAACTCGATATTCATTTCTCACCCATGCACGAACTATGTAACCCGTGCAAGGTAAAATACAGTTTCGTGGGTAGGTTTGAAAACTTCCAGGACGACGCAGAATACTTGCTTAAGTACTTCAGATCACGGTTCCCAGATTTCACACTTAATTTTGAAGATTTCGAAGAAGAGTCGATATATGACGAAACGATCCGCCACGTGCGTATGTTATTTGCAACAATAGACTCAACAAAGGACAAGTTAAAATACCCACTGTACTACTTCATCCAGCGAGGCTGGAGTAACGCCCAGCTTAGAGGTCATCTCAACAAGAAAGAACCTTTACCCTTTACTCCTAAAGCTTCTAGCAATTTAACTGTAGAAGATTTTATGGATAAGTTTGATGAAGCTATAGCAAGACCATCCAATAAGACGGTGGTCAAATTCCAGCGAGAGGAGGCGTTGATTCAAGCTTACAAAACATTACCTGTTAGTTTACTTGAAAGACTTCATAAGTTTGTACAGAAAGACTGTATGTGGTTCGGCTATGAGGATAGGCCTGCACATATCTATGACCGAAAAGCGACGCCAACGCCTAAACACGACTATCTTGTTGGTTTGTGAAAAGTCTCATATACATGTAATTCAACAAACACGTTATTTTTTCCAGTTTAAAAACCCTTGCCCACAAAGTAGCGCCTTTTAGCGCAATTATTTAATTTCCCCACTGAAGAAATTAGTTCAAATTTATACAATCATGAAATGATCTACAATAAATAGTATCTAAATATTAGCAAATGGTAGCTTAAAGCATGCTGAAAATAAAGGAGAATGCGCCTTTAGGTGCATTCTGTTTTATTTTCAACCTGCTTTAAGTGGCTACCTTTATATATATGTAAATCTAACAAAAACGTTATTCTTTAACATTTTACCCACATATAAGCGCTTTTTAGCGCATTTATTTTATTCCTCCCCTTCAGGAAAAAATTCCAATTTTATACAGTCAGGAAAATGAACCACAAAAAAATATTTTCTAAATATAAGCAGACGCTAGCTTAAAGCAGAACTTACTTAAAGTGGTCATCTGTCTTCATTAGAAACAGGCTATAGAGTTATGGTTTAACCCTTTCATCGCCATTCGAGACTGAAGTCGACTTTGCAAAAAGCTTGGATCCTGATCATATGCATTAGTGACTGTTAGGAGAAGCCACGAGTAGGGTGAAATCATTACACAACTAATAAGTAGTCTGACGTCGCGCAAGCTAAGGTGGCACAACGTCAAAAGCGCTTGCCGGGTGGAGCATACCAGCTACCTTTGAAACAATTTAAAAGATAAACGCATAACATTATACATCAAACTGTTCATTTTAAATAGGCGTATGCTATGGTATAATTACTTTTTTCGTATAATTGATCAGTAGCGACTTACGAGGAAGAAACTGTTGAAAAAACTGCTGCATTAGACCTGGGTCCAAGGTGATAAAGAGTTTAGTTTGAGTTGAGTCTGAGATCGTTCTCAAGTATTTGTTTATTCAGATTTGAGCTTTTGAAAACCGAGTTACCAAATGCTTGAAAAACAGTTTCAGATTCCAGATCACTCTTATTGACATTTGGGCTTGGATATAAGATACATGTAGACGCTTAAAGCAGGATGTAAATAAAGCGGAAAGCGCCTTAATGCGCACCTTGTTTTACTTTCAATCTGTTTTAAGTGGTAACCTATCGTCAATACTAAAATCAGATTTAAAGTATTTAAGACAGAGATTTCAGAATTCGCCTATATATATAGTCTGATATCTGAATGGTGCCGTTTGACACGTCTACTTTATCACAAATATATATGACGCTTTTTGCGGGAACAGTGGCTTTAAAAAACTTGACTAAGCTTTGGTGAAACAAGTTATTGGTCAGAGCTTGTAAATAATTCCCATGTATAACGTTATGACCGGGTTGGAATTCTGAACCTCATTTATCACGACACGGTTAGCGAAGTCTAACTTTATTGAGACGGCTATCTCAGACGCCTGGAAACAACATAATTATACTAAAAATGCGCCTGACGTTATTAACGTCAAAACCAGTTGGTGTGACATTTTCCTCCACACAGATAATCCTCGATTTAAAAATTATCTGTTATTCGATTGACTTAAAATTCGCAGTGCTTAAACTAGAGAAAACCCCAATTATGTCATTTTATGTTGAAATCAATAGTTTACGTCCGTCATGCATTTAACCACTGCTAATATTTGCATTACGAATAAAACCGTTTAAAAAGTGTGACATTTTCCTCCACACACGTTTTCAGTGATTTTATAAAAAGTTTATACGCGAAATAAACATGCTTACGTCTGCGGCAATAAAAGAAAAACCCAATTTTATGGTTTAAATTTAAAGCCTCTCCAAATAAAATAAATGCTTAAAAAGCTTACCATCGCCGCGTTGATGTTAGAAAAACGCCGTTTTTCTTACGTCTCACAAATTGTAACAGTAGATAAAATGCATTAGTTCTACGTCGTCTTTAAAAATAACGCTTTCTCCTCCCGGGATTTTAAATGATGTCACATTTAGATCGTCGTGCATTCTTTTCCCGGTCAAAATCGGATACGGTTAATTTGTAATCGACTAGAGACAACAGAGAGACGAGTTGAAGTGTTACGTCTCACGCGACGTTTTTTCTGAAAAATTAAACAGTTTCTTCCTCGTTAGTCGCTACTGATCGATTATACGAAAAAAGTAATTATACAATAGCGTACGCCTATTTAAAATGAACAATTTGATGTATAATGTTATGCATTTATCTTTTAAATTGTTTCAAAGGTAGCTGACATGCTCCACCCGGCAAGCGCTTTTGACGTTGTGCCACCTTAGCTTGCGCAACGTCAGATATAGTCTGCTTGTGTTAGGAAGATTTTACCGAACCTGTAACCCTTACACCGCCACAGGCAAATAAAGTTGAGGTTGCCAATACTTTGGATACCTATCAAATGGTAAATCAAGCGATGTATGATCTGTTTGGCACTTGTATACCAAAACTTACGTTAAACTGCTTAAATCTTATGTTGAACCAATGACGTAAAGCAGCTATGAATGGGCAGACGATATAATTTGGCAGTGAAAGGGTTTTTCGTTGTAACTAAGTAATGAAATAGGCCCATGGTATCGCCCACAGTTTCTTGATACAATGTATATCAATTTATCTATTTAGGTTGTTTGTCTCTTGGTAAGATAAACATAGTTATGTGTGTCAAACAGATTGGATCAAGGGCAGACGACAACATTAGTGTTCTGCGACTAATAAGGTTCCAAACCATTTGCAAATGCAAATGCACCTGGACCAAAGTAGTGAATGCAGTAAATGTACGGTAAATCACATTAAATAAATTCCTTTTTGTGTGACTTTAAGGCAATACATGTATATCCGGAATGAGATCAGGCTATTGTCGGTCAACACTGGTAATCTACATAGAGCGATCAACCATTCTCTTAACCCATTACCCCATAAATACGCCTTTTTACGCTTCCAATTGATTCCTCCACTGATATAAATAGTTCCAATTTATACTATTATGAATATTCCCCATGAGACATATATTTTATATGCATTGAAGACGGTAGCTATAAGCAGACTGGAAGTAAAGCAGAATGCGCCTTAAAGCGCATTCTGCTTTACTTTCAACCTGCTTTTAAGTATTCACCTGTCTTAAAAACTAGAAAGAAACTATGGGGTAATGGGTTAAACTGGTGGTTCATACCGTACTAAGATCGAGCAAGTTATGGTATGACCGTCAGTTTACAGAATGACCAACCTCCCTAAGTAGAGCATCGGTATTGGTCGACGTAGGCAAAAACATTAATGGGGTGCACTACCTTGATATATTATAGTGTTTGTTGTAAAGCAAAATAACCAACCATATTTATAGGTGAAAAATAATATATACTGCCACATCGATCAAATGAGATAATTTCTCTTCATATCTTCACCATTATATTAAATTAAAATGTTTTTGATACACTGGTTTTTTTGTTATTCAATAACCCAAACCCCATCTCCTGTCTCCAAGCATGCAGCCAAGTATGGAATATCAGTATGCCAATACATCTGAGTCACATGTCACTCTGTCTCAATAGGTGCGAGTGTGCTTCTATCTTCCATTAACACATTATCCCCTGAAACTTCCAATGGACAATTCTAGTTTGCAATACAGGTTGGTCTATTTTATACTATTTAGAGTTGTTTTTTGTAATGAATTGCAAAATGACAAACAGTGAAATCCCTGATCAGAGGGCTCCTGCAGGAGCCCTTTGATCAGGGACTTCTCTGTTTGCATAGGAAAAGTGTACCCTTCACAGGTACACATTTGGTAAATGAAGTCTATACGCGTCACTAGGGCTCAATAAATTAATCTGAAACCCCTTATGAGGACGCACACCATAAACCTTTTATAATCAACGATTATACTCTCGTTTACAAACAGTGTACACATAAAGAGTACACACATGCTTTGTAAACAATGTAGACCCTGTAGGAGCCCTCTGTTCAGGTTCTTCACTGTTTGTCTTTGAACTACATCATCATAATGTAACATCGTAAAAAACTACCCTAAATAGTCATATCATACTTTTCTCCTACAGAAAATATTTAGAATGCCCTCAATGATAAGCAATCTAATATTTTAAAATGTGAAATTCCCATAACCAACACCTGTAGGGTGTTCAATTACCATTGTTTGTTGTTTAGGTTAGCAGTTTGTGCCTGTGTGCAGAGTACAGTAGAGAAAACATTTTCTTTCCAAATAACCCCAGTTACGCTTAAACTATTATTTTCATTGCAAACAGTTTGGAGCCAGATCAGACGCCGGATTACCCGGCGTCTGATCAGGCTCCAAACTGTTTGCCACTCAAATAAAAACTGGTAGTTGGATTGTCAAAAGGTTGTCATTTTCTATATTTCATTGCAATGCATTTGCGTTTGAACGAAAGAATTACGTTTTCTCCACTGTACAACTATTTCAGACCGGTAGCCAACTCTCAATTGATGGCCATCCATTTCTTTACTGAACTCATCACTGGGTTACTACCTCGCAAAACACAACAAAAAGCTGACTATAACAACTCAAAAGCCTTGTTGGAATACAAACAGTACTTATTGACACTCAATTAAGTGTTTCGTCCGTTAAAATGACACAGAAAATTGAATCATTACTATTTTACACTTGATGATTTAGTAGGATAAGTGGTAAAGTACTCCCTCCCTACAATGACCCTCCCAACAACGATTCCTTCCTTACAAGAATGCTTTGCCGCTGTTCCCCAAACAATACAATTATGTCTTACACGACCGCTGCAATACTGTCTGCTAAAAAATTTAGTCTGCTATTTTTTCCCAAAATTATATATTAGTGGACATTTTGACAGAATAATTAAATATAATGAGAATGTCAAATAACTTGAATCCAGACCAGACACCACCTACCATTCGAGTTGTTTATACATGTAAGCCAAGTCTTCATTTTCCTCCCTATAACAACTCCCTCCAAACAACACATGCAATCTGTATGTCCCATTGGATGTTGTTGTAGAGAGAGGGGACACTGTGTGGCATGTTTGTATGCAGACCCAGTGTAATATACATGTACGCTTGATGATTTTACAGTGCAGAAGATGTTATTTTTACCATAGGCCATTACCTTATAAATACACTCACAATATATTCCTCCTCTGAAGAAGATACATGTAGTTCCATTTGATACAGTCGTGATTGTGGAACTTAAGAAATATTTACCTGAATCCTAGCTAATGGTAGCTGAAGCAACCTGCTTTAAAGGGTCACATATCTTCAATAGGCCTAAAAAAAAAATATGTGTGTTTCTGGTTTCACCCTCTCAAAATTTTAGGGTAGGTCGGTAGGAAAAAGTTTTTATTTTTTAAAAAGTTTTTATATAGGGTATATATGCAGATTTTTTTTACAATCAAAGGATGGGTTTATATGACAAATAATGACCTTGCTCTTGTTGTATTCAACATTGAAAGTGTCTGAAATGATTTATCTTGATTTGCAAGTTAAAATTGTAAGGTATTTCATAATATAATTATGTGAAAAAGTTCTTGTTTCAATCTGAAAACCATTGCATTAAATAAATATTATATTTTAAAAAAATGTGTGCGTTTGCTTTTAATACAGGGCTTTTTTCCTTCTGTAAACTTTCCCCTAAAAAAAACCAAAAACACACATCTTTTTTTTTTAGGCCATACAAGAAACAGGCTATGGGGTAAAGGGTTAGAACAAAACTAAACATAGATGTAATGTAATAAAATACAGAAAACAAAAACAAGATTTATTTTAATCTTAGTGACAAAATTACTACATTTGAGCCTGATCAGATACAGAATAACTTTGTGTCTGATCGGACTCCAAACTGTTGGTAATGGACATACAGTTGAACTTCGATATCTCAAACTCGGTTAGGTCGAACATACCCGTATTTCAAAGTTAAAACGTAGTTAAGCCACATTTTAACTTTGAAATACGGATATGTTAGCCTTTACCGAGCATGAAATAATGATATTCATGTGTCAACAAATCGGATAGTTCCAATTAAGCGAGTTCGAGATATCCAAGTTTGACTGTAACTGAGTAAGCACAGACATGTTTATTGGAAAACAATATTGTTTTCCCCACTGTAAAATGTCCAAGTACATGTACAGTAAAACCTCTCTATTATGACCACTAAATTGTGTTAATTATTATGTGTTTGCAACAGGTGACAGCTTAAAGCAAGGTGACAGTAAAACAGAAAGCTCCTTTAGGAGCTTAACCCTTAACCCATAGATATGCATTTTTACTCCTTTAATTCATTCAACCATTGAAGAAAATAATTCTAATTTATAAAGTCATGAATATGTATCATAAGAAATAATTTCAATACTCTAACAGATAATAGCTTAAAGCAGGTTGAAAGTAAAGCAGAATGCGCCTTATGGCGCATTCTGCTTTACTTTCAGCCTGCTTTAAGTTGTCACCTATCTTCAATACTAGAAACAGGCTATGGGGTAATGGGTTAAGCTGTCATATGTCTTTAATACAATCAATTAGTGGTCGTAATAGAGAGGTTTTACTGTATTTGCTGGCTAATAGATTTTATCTATATGTGACAGCTAGGTATGTACTTTATAGGTGTTTCACAGACACAACACTATTTTGATTAAGTTATATGCCTGAGGCATCTGTGAATGTAGATTTGAATTTTATAAAAATACAGTAAAACCTCTCTATTACGTGGCTTTTACGCCCACTAAAAAGAGGGATAATTGATTTCATAAAAGACAGGTGGCAGCTTAAAGCAAGGGGAACATAAAGCAGAAAACCTCCTGAAGTAGTTTTCTGTTTGACGTTAACCTTTCCTTTAAGCAGTCACTTGCCTGAAACACCTAAAAATTCAAATGATTGAGTTATCATAATACAGAGGTTTTACTGTAACTCTGAAGAAGTAATAATTGAAGTAATTATTTCAACAACATGTATGCTTTCTCTGTCTTAACCCTTTACCCTCAATACTCATGTTCTATGCAAACAGTGTAGACTCATATCAGCTCTCCATCGGGCTCTACAGTGCTGGTTATTTTGCAACGTTCGGTAATAAACAAAAGAGGAATTATGCAATATAAGAAATATGTTCACATCCTTGTAAATTATAGCTTAAGGCACATTCTACTTTACTTTCAACCTGCTTTAAGTATTCAAATGCCTTCAACACTTGGAGCAGGTTATGGTAGTTATAAGGCTTTCAACAGTAACTTACGATAATCTTTAATAGTAGAGGGAAATTTAAACAAGAACCAATTATCCAATATCTACATTTGCTAAAAAATTTAATTAGTCGTTTTTCTCCAGATCTTGCATATTGATGCAGAGAGAGAGAGAGAACACTGTAATAATTCTTCTGTTCTTTTAACTCTTTCAACACCATGGACCTGTTTACAATATACCCCTCACACTTGCAAACAGTATAGACCCAGATCAGAGAGCTCATAACGGAGCCCTCTAATCTGGGTCTACACCTTTTGCTAATTTAGATCAGTATTTATCACACTACCCAGAATTCAAAGAAGAATGTTTTTGTAACTAGAAATTACCACAATGGAACCTAGTAGCCCACAAGAGTTACTAAGCCCCTAGTAGCTCACAAGAGTTAATAAGTGCTGAAAGAGTTAAAAGTCAGAGACTGGATAGAAAATCTGACAGACTGCCAGCACTAGACTTTGACTTCTCCTGTTTAAGAATAAATCCAAGTTTCTGACCAAGCTGTTTCTTCTTCTTGACTGTCTTTGTCTGATTTACTGACACACTTAAGCCCTCCATGGTTTTACTCTTTTCATTCATGAGAAGTTTGTTGATATCTGTAAGTTTAGGTTTAGTTCTCTCTGTTGTTTTCACTTCTTTCCTCTCGGATATGGATTCTGTATCATGTTCAGTTTGTACATTGTTTGTTGGACTGTCTGTTGCTGCTTCAGTTGATGTGACTTGCGACTCTGTTGCCTTATCCGCAGCCAGTCTGTTAAAAGAAAAGTTCAGTTAAATTTATAGCAAGAGGCCCACGTGCCTTAATTCTTTCAACACCATGTTCTCTTTAAAATATACTCATTGCATTGGCAAACAGTGTAGACCAAGATCAGAGGGCTCATAGCTGCTCAGGGTCTACACTGTTTGCTAATTTAGGACATTTTTTTAAACTACATGTACTTAGAATTCAAAGTAGACTGGTTCATGTTTTGATAACTAAATGATGCACATGGGAACCTAATAACCCACAAGAGTTACTTAGTGTTGAAAGGGTTAACTCTCAAATGACTATTTTGGTAAATTAGACCAGGAGAGTTAAACAGTCTAACATTTTGGAGATAATTAGCAGTTTGCTCTAAAATTAGAATGTTTTGTGAAAAGTTTTCTAGCAAAGTTGTGTTTTCAATATGAAATGAATCCTGGGTCCAATATTATAAAGAGTTTGAGTTGAGTCTGAAATCGTTCTCAAGCTTTTGATTGGTCAGATTTGAGCTTTTGATCTCAGACTCAACTCAAACCCTTTATAACCTCTGGCCCTGTACTCACCTTTCATTATCCTCACTAGTATAAACAGGCACTTGGCTCTCCGGTAATATCAGACCAGCATTCAAGTCTTGGTTTGTGCCTTCTTTCCTTCTCTTCTTCAGTAACTTTTTCTTCTCTTTTTTCTTTGTTTTCTTTTTCTCTTCTTCTGACATTGGTTTAATCGCTAGAATATAAAACAACATTTCTTATCATACATACTCATGGCTATAAATTGGAACTATTATCTTCAGTGGAGGATTAAATTAAATACGTTAAAATGAGTATATAACTTTTATGGAGTAAAGGGTTCACACAAAATTCTACCAATAGCTAAAAGCAAACAAAAGAGAGTTGTCACGAGAGACAACAAAGCTCACCTTCAGCACCTTTAGAAACTTTAAAGCAGACTACGAGGTCAAGGTCACAAAGGTCAACTTTTTTATGTGCATGGAAAGGTCTTGTCAATATACATATGCAAACCAAATATGAATTAAATACTGCAAGGGACATAGGAATTTGAAGTATTTTTCGAGACCTAAATATACGCCCTAAGGTCAAGGTCAATGGGGTCAAACTTTTTAAATGCACGGAAAGGTCTTGCCCATATACATATGCATACAGAATATGAAAAGAATATCTCCATGGACACAGTAGTCATAGACATTTTTGAGAATTTTAACACAGATTTCGAAACCTAAACACGGGCCCTAATTTCAAGGTCAAGGTCACAGGGGTCAAATTTTTTGTGTGCACGGAAAGGTCTTGTCCACATACACACACATACCATATATGAAAACAATACCTTAAGAGACATAGAGGTGAAAGGCATTTTGAGAAACCTAAACTTGAGCCCTTACTTCAAGGTCATGGTCACTTGGGTAGAAATATGTTTTTGCATGTTAAAGTCTTGTCCATATACACATGCATACCAGATATGAAAGCAATATCTCAATGGACACAGGAGTTATAAGCATTTTATGAAACCTAAACGCAGATTATTTCAAAACCTAAACGTGGGCCTTTAATTCAGGCTCAAGGTCACTAGGCTCAAAATATTTGTAAGCATGAACAGGTATTGTCCACATACACATGAATGCCACACATTAAAGGAATATCTCAATGAACATAGGTGTCATAGCCAATTTCCAAAACCTAAACGCAGATTTTGAAACCTAAACTCAGGCCTTTATTTCAAGGTCAAGGTCACAGGGGTGAAACTTTTTGTGTGCATGGAAATGTCTTGTCCATATACTTACACATACCTAATATGAAAGCAATACTTCAAGAATCATAGAAGTTAAAGTCATTTTGATAAACCTAACAACAGATTTTGAAACCTAAACATGGGCCTTAACTTCAAGGTTAAGGTACCTAGGGAGAAATATTTATTTGCATTTATTTGCATGATAAGGTCTTGTCCATATACACACGCATAACAGATACGAAAGCAATATCTCAATGGATATAAGAGTTATAAGCATTTTTCGAAATCTAAACACAGATTTTGAAACCTAAACGTGGGCCTAAGTTCTAGGTCAAGGTCACTAGGCTGAAATGATTTGTATGCATGAACACACATACCAAACATGAAAGCAATACCTCAAGGGACATAGAAATTATAAGCAGTTTTTTAAACTGCTATGGCAAATGGGAACGGAAAAGGGAACGCCGACGCCAACGACTGGGTGACAACATTAGCTCTTGGACACAGATCCGTCAAGCTAAAAATGTTTCAAATACTTTTCAATTTTATCTTTATTTTACCCAAAATGTAGAACAATACTCTCTCCCTTCAACAGCTCTCTTAACAATGATTCCTTTGTTACAACCATGCTTGCCGCTATTCCCCAAACAGACCTAGACAATTGTCTTACATTTTCACTGCTGCAATATCCTGTGCTAAAATTGTTGTTTACAGTTTTTTCTCAAAGCTAAGTATTGAACATTTTGACCGAAGAAACATATTAAAGATGATTGATGTCTGATCTGGGTTCAAACTGTTTGCAAATGTAAGTCAGGTCATTTTAAATTCAGCACTCTTAGGGTATTCATGTTCCCTCCAAATAACAAGTCCCTCCGAACAACACACATAATCTTTGTCTCCCACTGAGTGTTGTTGTAGGGAGGGAACACTGTAGAACATATAAATGTGTACCTGCTGTGGCTGTTTTCTCTTCAATACGCTTCTGCATCTTCTGCTTTTCTTGTTCTATCTCCAGTCGTGACTCGCCATTTTTCTTCACAGATTTTTTACAAGTCAAACAGGTTGTAACCTGCAAATAAATCATGAAAATTAACTGAGAGAACCCTAGCAATGAGTATACTAATGCTTTACCAATAGATGATGAAGGTCTAGTATTAGGCCGAACCGTTGTTTAACTCATTACCCCATAGCCTGTTTCTATTTTTGAAAATAGTTGAATACTTAAAGCAGGTTGAAAGTAAAGTAGAATGAGCCTTAAGGCGCATTCTGCTTTACTTTCAGTCTGCTTTAAGCTTTAATCTGCTAGAATATAGAAAATGTTTCTTATGATTCTTATTTGTGACAGTATAAATTGGAAAAAATTTCTTCAGTGGAAGAATAAATTAAAGGCGTAAAAAGGCATATTTATGGGAGAATGGGTTAATAAATATCTGTCTACCATAAACCTGCCTGATCGTTGGTTCTACTTTATATTGCCTCACTTTACAATAGTGTACTTATGAGAAGTACACTTGTCAAAGACAAACAGTGAAGCCCCAGAGAGCTAAAAAAGGAACACTTTAAAGTAACCCAACCTTAACTGATTACCCTATAGCCTGTTTCTAGTTTTGAAGATAGGTGACCATTCAAAGCAGGTTGAAAGTAAAGCAGAATGCGCCTTAAGGCTACTATCTACATGGATCTAGCAAATATTTCTTATGCTAAGTATTCATTGACTGTATTCATTGACTATATAAAATGGAATTATTTTTCTTCAATGGGGGAATAAATTGGGAGACATAAAAAGGTGTATCTTTTGGATAATTGATTAAAATAACCCAACCTTAACCCATTACCCCAAAGCCTATTTCTAGTTTTTAAGATCTATAGGTGACCACTTAAAACAGGTTGAAAGAAAAGCAGAATGCACCTAAAGGTGCATTCTGCTTTACTTTCAGTCTGCTTTAAGCTTCAATCTGATAGAAAATAGAAAATATTTCTAACAATATATATTCATAAGTGTATAAGATGGAACTATTTTCATCATTGGATGAACAAATGTATGTATAAACAAGGGCCACTATGGCCCTAAATCGCTCACCTGGTACTGTGGTACACCATGTAAAACTTTACCTATAGTGACCTAGATTTTGATCCTACATGACCAATATTCAACCATGGCCTAGATTTCACTAAGGCAAACATTTTGACCAAGTTTCATCAAGATCAAATGAGAAATGTAGCTTCTAGAGTGTAAACAATGTATTTTCTTGATTTGACCTAGTGACCTAGATTTTGACCAGACATTACCCACATTCATACTTGACCTAGATATCAATAAGTCAAACAATGTGATCCAGTTTCATGAAGATCTAATGAGATTTGTAGCCTCTAGAGTGTTAACAAGGTTTTTCTATGATTTGACCTAGTGACCTAGATTTTGACCAGACATGACCCACATTCGAACTTGACCTAGATATCAATGAGGCAAACATTTTGACCAAGTTTCATGAATATCTAATGAGATTTGTAGTCTCTAGAGTGTTAACAAGGTTTTTCTATGATTTGACCTAGTGACCTAGTTTTTGACCGGACATGATCCACATTCTCAACCTTGACCTGGATATCAATAAGGCGAACAATTTGACCACGATTTATGAAGATAAAATGAGATTTTTAGCCTCTAGAGTATTAACAAGGTTTTTCTATGATTTGACCTAGTGACCTAGTTTTTGACCGGACTTGACCCACATTCAAACTTGACCTAGATTTCATCATGACAAACATTTTGACAAATTTTCATGAAGATTTAATGAGATTTGAAGTCTCTAGAGTGTTAACAATGTTTTTCTATGATTTGACCTAGTGACCTAGTTTTTTACCAGACTTGACCCACATTCGAACTTGACCTAGATATCAATGAAGCAAACATTTTGACCAAGATTCATGAATATCAAATGAGATTTGTAGCCTCTAGAGTGTTAACAAGGGTTTTCTATGATTTGACATAGTGACTTAGTTTTTAACCGGACTTGACCCACATTCAACCTTGACCTAGATTTCATCATGACAAATATTTTGACCAATTTTCATGAAGATCTAATGAAATTTGTAGTCTCTAGAGTGTTAACAAGGTTTTTCTATGATTTGCACTTGTGACCTAGTTTTTGACCGAACATGACCCATATTCGAACTTGACCTACATTTCATAAAGACAAACATTCTCATAAAGTTTCATGAAGATCCAATGAAATTTGTAGCCACTAGAGTGTTAACGAACAATTGTGAACGGACGACGGACATCCAGCGATCCTAATAGCTCACCTTGGCACTTCGTGCCAGGTGAGCTAAAAAGCGTAATTATGGGGTAATGGGTCAAATAGTCTATCAAAGCACCTCCAACAAGTGAGTGCTCAACTTTCTCATTCTTGATACTATTTAAATGTTATAGTATAATCATTGAGATATTCCATTCAAAGTAATTTCTAAGCCAAACCAATATTACTCAGCAAAAACAAATTATACGGTTGCTTGACTTGTTGTAATAATGTTAACTTTTTTATACTGAAGAAATATTCCAAGATTTGATAGTTATTCAAAAATATTATTTAACTCCTTAAGGCCTTTCGCTACCGGAAGTCGGTCTTGCGGGCGAGCGGATATGCGTCTGGACGAAACAGACTTTTTTCGTACGTGTTTAAACTAGAAAATTTATATAAAGGAAATGTTGATATAAATTAGTATAATCCTTCATAGCGCAGTTAGTATAGTGGTTGACTATAGTGGTTGACTAGCAATCCAAAGGTCATAGGTTCGAGACCCATCCGATCCAAATTTTTTTTTTTAGTGTCCGATTTATTGACTTGTCAATCCATAACGCAGTAATCAAGAGACATGTTATGTTTAGTCTTCGTTAATTAGTACTAGTGATGTTTACAGTCCAAGTATATGTCCACTTACCTGTACGTTTTAGTTTAATGACTTACAAGTCAATTAAATCGGTATACATGTAAACGATTTGATCGAACTATAAAGCCACACCTTGAAGCTTATCAATACGCTAACCTTTTCAAGATCGATATTGCCCATTATAATTATGTTCAAACAATATAATAAACCTTGTATGCAAGTCCATGAATAAATAATAATGCATTTTAATGACGAAGTTTTAATTCTAAGGTAGGTAACTGTATCTAAACAACAAATATCCCACATTTTAATAAGAAAATATGTTATTACAACAAATCCTGACTGTAATATTTTCTAATTTTTTCAGACTGAATAGTTCATCAACCATATATTTGAATAAAATGAAAACAAATATACATTGAATGAGTCAGTTTTTTGTAATTCAATTTTTTAGCATTTTGCAAAATTTAAATAGCTGATAACATCTTTCTGAACACCTTTATTCAAAATGTTTTTAGCTTTTCTTGTAATGAATGTTGTGGACTACTTATTGGGCGAGAATTATAGTCATTAGCTTTATTCATTTTTAAGAAAAATAAAATCATCAAAATTCTAGGTTTTTGTCAGAAAAAAGACCTTAAAGACAAACCACACGATAAATTTTGCCTATATTTACACACATTGTTTCTTAGGCTATTATCATTCTTCATGACAATTTTCATAACAATCGTATGGAAACTACACGCATATGCGAAGTACCTTAAACACTAAGAAACTCTTGCAAGTTATTAGGTTCCCTTTGAATAATGTATGTGTGTAATTTTAGCTGGAGGCCATAAACTACGGAAATAAATCTTGAAATCTTGTAAATTGTTTTAGTTACCAATACATGAACCAGTCTACAGTGTACTTGGAATTCTGGTTTGTTTAATAAGTACTGCTCATAATTAGCAAACAATGTAGACCCAGATCAGACTTCTGATCTGGGTTTACATTGTTTGCAAATGTAATGAGTATATTTTAAACAGGTCCATGGTTTTGTTTTGATTGTTTTCTTCCGTTTCTGCCATTTATGGGTAATTGGATGCCCAAGAGAGAGGGGAGCGGATACAGAGAAGTTGAGAGAACCCAGGGGTGATGCCCTGCTCTTGTTATTGACAGAGTTCTCTGGTTCTTTTAGATGCTCAGTGTAGAGCACTGATACATTGGACCTTGGTTTATTTAGTCTCATCCGAAGTACTAAGCCCGGCGGAGGATGGAACTCAGGTCTCAGAACCCTGACATCCTAATCGAGTGTTTTACCCCATCGACTACCTCCCCCGATGTTAAACTATTCATACACTCACCGCCACACTATTTCCTTCTATATAGTCTTTAACTAGCTTTCTCTGAAACTTTCCCAGTGACTCTGGTTTCACGGAGTATCTATTGAGGAGCTTCTGTATTCTTGGTGTTAGTTTTGCTTTAGGTTTTAGTCTGGTGCGACAGTTGTCTGGCTTATATGGTTTGTTGCAAAATGGACAACGATCTTCTGTAGATGTTTTCTCACCTAAAATGATAATAAAACGTGGATCATCATCAATATGTAAATACATGTATGATGCTTTCTAAGTTTCTACAATGTCTTATTCCTTTTCTCAACCAACAGCCAAAAGGTAAATCACCTATTTTAAAATGATAAACAATTCCAACATTTTCTCGCTAATTTCAGCATCAAATCCTATGGTGTTACTACTCATTAGAATCATCTCGAAGAAACAATTCTTATGAGTAGTGACACCATAGGGTTTAATACAGAAATAAAGATTTTAGTTTTTGACATACTCCCCTTATCTGGTGCCCTGATAAAACATCTACATTTGTATACATGTATACATAATACTTCTACTTACCATACTCCTTTGTTTGAGGTAGTTTGACTGCTTAACCCTTTGAACCCTAGTCCCGCCTATAGGCGTCCTTTTCAAACAGTGTACATGTGAACAGAACACTTGTCCTATGCAAACAGTGAAGACCCAGATCAGAGGGCTCCTAAAGGAGCCCTCTGATCAGGGTCTTCTCTGTTTGTCATAATGCAAAACATTGACAAAAACAACCCTTTAAAGTCAGAAATGGACTAGACTTAAATGGAAACTGGAATTGTTCATTTAAAGTTTCAGGGAGGAAAGAGTTAAAGCTAGATTAAAGGCGAAAGCTGTAAAGGTTTTTTGCTTCATATTTGTATTTGGTGTAGGCAGAAACTTGTATTTACTATCAATGAATCTCCATTCAAGCACATTTGTCAGGAAGAAGTAAAGGTTTTCTAGGGTGCTTGTATGGAGAAGTATGTAATAGAAAGTAAATGCAACCCAACAATCAAATTTTAATGACCTTTGCACAATCATAATATTTTTTCTTATATAATATCCAGGGCTCCAGATAAGACTTAAGAGGGAGTAAAACTAAGCAAAACCAAACATTGTCTCACTCATTTTAAGACCAAATCCTATGATGTTACTACTCATTAGAATTGTCTCTTTGAGACGATTCTAATGAGTATTGACACCATAGGGTTTAAAGCAGAAATAAAGATTTTAGTTTTGAAATACTCCCCTTATCTGGAGTTCTGTATATTCTGATTGTTTTTCTAATATCTGATTTTCAGTCTCTTATTGATCATGATCGAGTTGACAATAAAATCATCTGGAGTCTTCTAAAGACTCTAAAATACTAACCTTTGTATCTTATTTCACTTTGCTGCATTCTGAAAAACAAAACATAACTAATTTAAACAAAAGCTGTTGAAATACAGCAAAGCTTGCCTATTGCAAACATTTTCAAATAAATCCCTATCAATAGAAAATGTATCCTTTGAATTTGTCAAGATGGTAATTCTGACAAAGATTAACTTCACTAAATCAGTGATTAGTATTTGTTATAAAGTAACCCTGAAGAAGTCTATTGATTAGACGAAACGTCGGTTGAATAAAAGCCAGTTTAACACATCCTCCCTTGGCCGTTGTTTCTACTATCAAGTTTGATATAAAGATTGGGTCAAAATTGTGGATACTAGAGTGTCACAAGCTTTTTCTATTGTGTCTTATAGACTTTTCGCAAGCTTTTTCTACGACTTGACCTATACTATAGTGACCTACTTTTTGACCCAACATGACCCATATTCGAACTTGACCTAGATTTTGTCAAGATATTCATTCTGACCATGATTGATAAAGATTCCATCAAAATAGCGGCTACTAGAGTGTTCACAAGCTCTTTCTAAGATTTGACCTAGTGACCTACTTTTTAATCCTACATGACCCTGGGTCTCATAATCGAACTTGACCTAGCTATTTTCAAGATGATCATTCTGTTCAAGTTTATATACAGATTTGGTCAAAAGTGTGGCCTCTAGAGTGTTCACAAGATGTTCACAGACACACATCGACAACGGACACAGCACGATCACAAAAGCTCACCGAGCACTACGCACTCAGGTGAGCTAAAAAAATGTGGGATTCTAGCAATCTTACGGTCTAGACACAACACTGCATTTGCATCAAAATGTTAATCAAGCCAACAATGCTGCCTGGGTGACTACTTAACTTGATAAGTGACACTTTTCTACGAATTTACAATAAGTGCACCATGAAATGAATGATCACCAAACTTTTGTTTCTCAACATTACTGTTTTTTCCTAGGATTGAGAGCCCTGGAAAATGATCCAGAATTAGTGTCCCATAGTATTAACAGGGCATGGTAGAACAGACAATGAGGAATAAATATTTATGTCATAAAGATGCTACAGGAAATGGGTGGGTTGGGTTAACACTAACACTAGTAACAGGTCATTGACACGTAAGAAATTGTATCTGTATAAATCTGTATAAATATGTTGCAGTACTGTAGTTACAGCGTCCACGCAATGGTTGGATTACCCTGTACTATCTTCTTCATTCGTATAGCCGCAACCCTTAGCAAAAAAAGATTATAAAGATAATCAATTCAAATGGAAAACTGGGAGATACATTGAAGGAATATGGAGAAAAAATAGTTTTCTAACTGAAAATAACACTTAAAGTAATCAAACAACTTCATTGTTTAAACAAATACCAGAATTTCAAACATTCGGCTGTAAATGCAGCGCCGCGAATTCCTACTACTCCGGAGGTTTGACATCATCAATGACTCATCATCAGGGTAACATTACTAACAAGGGCGCTAACAGTAGTGAGTTGTACACAATCTTTCTTTCTTTCTTTTGATTCTGCCTCACACCCTTTCTTTCTTTCTTTCTCAATATACTGCTACACACCCCTTTCTGGTATTACGAGCAGGGGCACTTTTTAGGTGCTCCAATGGGACTTATTACAGTACCCGGCCGGTCACTTTATGACACCGACGAACCAGTTGTAATGCTAACCTGAAATACTGAGCGCCAAGGAGGGAAGCTGTTAGTAGAGTTAAAAACTGGATAAAAGATAAGGGTTAGTCGATAACACTAAGTTATAAGAATGTTAAAACTCAGCAGGAAAAATAGTAACAAGAGCCCCATGGGGCATATTTCGCTCACCTGAGAATAGCTGTACATCAAAATGGAGATAATGATTTATGTCCAGGACGGGGTAAGTTTTTACCCGAGGAGCATAATTTGAACAATCTTGATAGAGGACCTGTAGATGATGCTATGTTCCAAATATCTAAGATCAGGATACTAGGGTTCTAGACAAGAAGATTTTTTTAAGTTTCCATTGAAAAAATCTATTTTTAGCTCCTGTGACCTACATATGCAACAGACTGGAACCATTTGAACAAAATAAATAAAGGACATCTAGAAGTAACACCATGCAGAATATCAAAGCTCTGGCCATATTAGCTTCAGAAAAGAAGACGTTTGAAAACTGTGACCCCCTGGGTGGGGCCAATTTTGACCCCAGGGGCATGCCCGGCTGTACTTTTTCCAAGGTTCAGTGTAAAATTTCCATGGAATATGAATAATTTACGTGGAATTTACATGGAATTCTAAAAGTTCCATGGTTATTCGTAACAATTTCCAAGGTTTTTGTTTAGTCACCAAAATTTCCATGGTTTATGCATGCTTATGAACAAAAAAACCACGTAAATATCAAGAAAAAACCTTTGAAACTCTTAAAACCTTGGCAAAAGCTCGGAAAAATTGGACTTTGGCAAAAATAAACACGGAACATTCTCGGAAATAAGAACTTAACCATTTTTTAGCACGGAAAATCCTTGTAAAATAATAACTTAAACAATTTGCACCTCGTAAAAATTGTACTTAGACATTTTCCAGCACGGAAAAACCTTGGAAGTACAACTTAGTGAATTATAAACATGGAGATATCTTCTTGACAAAAAGTGTGACAGACAGAATATAAGTAACATTTGCTACAATTGTAAGTTTCACAAAACAGTGAATATTATACACACCCAGGACACCAGCTCACAACAATCAGAGGTCAGAGATTTAAGTTGTCTGTTTATCTATACTTTAAAATGTGAATGTGGCAAAAATTAAAGACTCCAAACCAGTTCAGACTCCTGACAAAAGATTCATGGTAAGTTACAAAACTTACATACCGGTAGATACAATTTTATCATGATCATAATATATTTTGGATATTTACATGATACAAACAAAAGCATGTGGTACCCCAGGGTTTTCCCTTGCATTTTGTAATTGAGAGTCCTAAGGACCCTCAAACCTTTCACTTTGAGAGTCCCTCAGCATATTTGGGGGTCCCAAATTAATTTGATGTGTATAAAATGCCTTACAATGTTGACAAATAATTTGTTTGACCTTTGTAAACAGTGAAGATTCATGATCTGATGACATTAGCATACCCCACATCAGCACTCAGGATTTACATATCTGATGATTTGGGAGTTTGAAGTAAAATGTGGTCAAAGATTTGAGGGTCCTGGGGACCCTAGGGGTTGGACAAATAGGGGTCCCAGGTGACAGAATTGAGTCTAAGATGCAGGAAACCTGCGTCCGGGAAAACCCTGTACCCCACCCACTAGTAGTTAACTATTCCTCGTATACGTTTCCATGGTATTTTGTCGAAACCACGTAAAATGGTTCTAAAATTTCCGTGGTTTTTAGGAAAAAACCATGGAAATAACAGAGTAAATATTTTACAAGGATTCCTCGTAAACTTTTCCGAGGATTTTTGTTTCCGTGGTTTTTAGGAGAAAACCTTGGAAATTAAATATTTTACAAGGATTCCTCGTAAACTTTTCCGAGGTATTTTGTCAAACCATGTAAAAACCAAGGTCTTGTATTTTCTAAGGTTTTCTCGTCTTTTTTTCCAAGGTTTTTGTAATATGACCGTCCGAATACTCCGTGGTTTTTTCCATGTTTTTTTTTTCATAAAACCTAGGAAAAAGTACAGCCGGGTAATTTGTACAAACTTGATAGAGGACCTGTAGATGATATGCAATCGACCAGAACCATTTGAACATTATTGGTATAAGACATCTAGAAGTGTCACCATGCCAAATATCAAAGCTCTGGCCATATTAATTTCAGAGGAGAAGACATTTGAAAATTTCACTATATAACTCTATGTAAAACTGTGACCCCCAGGGCAGGGCCAATTTTGACCCCAGGGGCATAGTTTGTACAAACTTGATAGAGGACCTGTTGATGATGCTATGTGCCAAATATCTAAGCTCTGGCCCTTGTAGTTTCAGACAAGACGATTTTTTAAGATTTCCTTATTTTTTCACTTGGTTGCCATGGCAACCAGAGTTCTACATTGTTTTTAATTCTTTGAACAATTTTGAAAGAACTTGACCCAAGGAAAATTCCTGTAAAGTTTGGTTGAAATCTTTTCAGCGGTATATGAGGAGATGTCATTTGAAGCAATTAACGACAACAATGACTGTATAAAGTGAAATTATTTTCTTCTGTGGAAGAATAAATTAAAGACATAAAAAGGAATATGTATGGGTTAATAAATATCATAATTTACATTTTCTAAATACATGTATAAGAAACTATATGTAAATGAGTGGCAAATAGTTTGGATCCAGATCAGATGCAGCATTATGTGGCATCTGACCTGGATCCATACTGTTTATGGCCAAGAATTAATTGTGGACTGATAGACAGAAAGACAAACAAACAAACAAAACACAAAGAAACAAACAGACAGACCAAAAACAATATGCCTCGAACTAAGTTGTGCTGGAGCATAAAATAGCAGACATCATCATTTCTGTTATGTATCTCAGTGACCTGAGTTCAGAGCTAGCTATGGGTCAGTTATGCAATAGGAGCCGGTCTCTAGGACAAATTTGCTATTATCATGCTGAACTGTTGTCTGCTCCAAATGTTTGTATGTGAAATATGTAAAAAATCATAACTTATATTTTCTAAATATAAGAAAATATGTAAATGAGTGGCAAATAGTTTAGATCCAGATTAGATGCAGCATTATGTGGCATCTGACCTGGATCCAAACTGTTTGCAAAAATGTTGCCTTTAGTATAAGGGTAGCTTCTTAGCCTGGAAGATACATTGGGTCTGTATAAAAACGGATCATTAGAGTTTTTACTGTCAGACCTGCATCAAGTGGCACTAGGGTTTTGATTTTTTACAATTTTAAAAGTGATCTAGTAGAAGATACTTTTCATGAAATATCTAAGGTGTGGGAATAGTGTTTTTTTTACAAAAAACTTGTTTAAAGTTTATCACTTTTTTTAATAAATTTCAATAAGTAGTCCACATTTGAATTTCATTTTAACCATTTCTGTAGAGAAGCATCCAAGGAACAATGTCAGCAATTTAGTTTTTCCCTCAAACTCTCGGTTTGAGAGGAGATGTCGCTTGAAGTAAATTTGAACGGACGGACGGACGGACGGACGTGCCACCGAAGTGGGTTAGAGGGCCTTTTCTTTTGTTATTTTCTTTTGTTCGAAAACGGAATAACGGGCCACGGCCTCTTAGTGTATTGTTACGGAATGAACTCTATTGTCTTCTTTTGTTATGTTTACCGTTTATAATCTGGCCCTCTAACCCACTTTAGTGGCGCGGACAGACGGACGACCACAACAGCTCACCTTGAGCCTTCGGCTCAGGTGAGCTAAAAACAAGATCATATCGGGTCATATTTGTACTATAATAATGCACATCATAATGTGAAAGGTCAATTTCCAGAGACTCGCTACAGTAGCGCGTTCAAGTACCGTATCAGCGAACAGCAAAGTTAACCGATGCAAACAACCCTTATAGTACGACATCTAACGTTCACCAATACTCTTCAATAATAACTCATTGCGCCCCCATGTTTATTAACTTTTCAAGGGTACGAATGATTTATGTACGCATCGGAATAACACACGCAAAAGTGTACTAATCAACTGAAATGCATCAATGTTACCGTGTATAAAAATAAGATTTAGCTGCTCAGATGTAAGCTGCTTTGTTTGATACATTAAGTATCGGAAAATGTTGCTTTATTGATGAGAAATTAAGTCGGGACTGTTCACTGGTTTTATTAAATTCATTTGGTCGCCATTTTGTTTTCCTTTGTTGGCGATGGCTAACTACCTCTGAGGCCGTTCGTGTCGTTCGCAATCGGTAACAGCCAAACGGTCATTAAAGGTAAATTGTTACCGTTTTCTGTTGCAATCGATACGGTACTTGAACCCGCTACAGGTAGCAATGCCAAACCCCGAAAGGGGGCGTTGTCTACGGGGATCTCATTAATATGCATGTAACAATGGCTTCCAAACCACAATACGCGTATTTTTGGGGGAGCTTAAACACCCTTTTTTAATAGCGAGATCGGGATTAAACCAGCGGAAATAGCATTCCGAATGATTTAAATAACTGGACATAAGTTTACCACGAGGCCACTTAAAGTTTTCAATACTGAAAAACTGACTGGAAAAAAATAAAAGGTAAGCGTGACTTAAACGCGACATTTTAAGATTATTTATCTTGCATTTTATATTAAATTTAACATTTCTTTACATGCTACGACCAAAAAAATGTATAACATCGCCGTGAAACATAATTGAATTTTATTTCAAAGTATGCAGGGGTCCGACAGCCAAGGGAAATAATTTGTATCCCAAATTATCTCCCAAAATGGCCGCACCCACAGGTACTTGACACATACATTTTTTTTACTATACTTCTACTATAGATACTTGTAAGGTATACAACCACAGGTACTTGACAGTCACATCTAGATCTATTACCAAAAAAACAAACAAACAAAAAACAACTTTTTTTTACTATACTTCTACTATAGATACAAGGTATACAACCACAGGTACTTGACACACATCTAGATCTATTACCAAAAAAAAAACCAAAAAGAAAACAACTTTTTTTTACTATACTTCTACTATAGATACAAGGTATACAACCACAGGTACTTGACACATACTTCTAGATCTATTACCAAAAAAAATGAGCATCAAAAAGTTTTATGTTGTTTGGGACGTCCAGTTTTTTATTGGCCAAAATAAGGGGAAATCTTGTCGGTTTGCACATTTAACGGCCTTTACGGCTGGAATTTTCACCTTGATTCATTAGAGAAAACACGGTTATGTCAAAACATGACCCTATTTGCAATCAGCTATATGAAATATACATGTACATGTAATTTGGCACGAAATTGACAAGTTAAAGACTACTTTAATGTTAAATGCCATTTTGAATACCGGAAGGGGTCGAATGAACGGAGTGATTTCATTGGCCAAAATTAAACAGGTAAAGTTTCTTTTAATTTTGCATTCTATGTAAATTATATAAAACTGAATATAATAATTTCATTTAAAAATGATTTATAGCATTTGGTGCAAGTTCCAGTCGCATAGGCCGTTTACTGTGAACACCTAACAGATCACACCTACATGTATACATGTTGGCCCGTTGCTAAGGAACGAGGACGTCTCAAACGACATAAAACTTTTTGATGCACATTTTCGTTATAATGCACATACTGTGACATTATTTGACGGAATTTGATGAAACAAAAAGTAGATATTGAAAGTTGAATGTGACACGCCACCATCTTAAGATGTATGAACACAATAGGTTTGGTCATCATAGAAGATATGGTATATGAGTTATGCTTTTAACAAGATATTTCGTTAATCATTGTCAGAGGTCAAGGTCAAACGGGCCTGAAAGTGGTATGTGATACGCCACCATCTTAAGATGTATGCACACACTAGGTTTTGTCATCATAAAAGATATGGTATATGAGTTATAGTTTTAACAGGATTTTTCGCTAATCAATGTCAGAGGTCAAGGTCAATCGTACCTGAAAGTGTTATGTGTAACTCCACCATCTTAAGAGGTATTCACTCACTAGGTTTGGTCATTATAGAAGATATGCTATATGATGTATGCTTAACCTTTTAACCAGATTTTTCAATAATCAAGGTCGGAGGTCAAGAGGGCCTGAAAGTGGCCTGTTACACGTCACCCTATTTAAGATGTTATATATGAACACACAAGGTTTTGTCATCATAGAAGATATGGTATATGAGGTATGGTTCTAACAAGATTTTTCAATAATTAAGGTCAGAGGTCAAGGTCAAGAGGGCCTGAAAGTGCCATATTACACGTCACCATCTTAAGATGTATGGACACACTAGGTTTTGTCATCGTAGAAGATATGGTATATGAGTTATTCTTTTAACAAGATTTTTCAATAATCAAGTTCAGAGGTCACGGTCAAGGTCAAATTTGCCGGGAAACTGTTAGTGTTACACAACATTTAGTTATCCCAATATATATCCACACCACCAGGTTGTGTCATTTTACGTGACATATTAAAAAGAAATTTTGAAAAAAATTATGCTCTGGACAATTTTGGGATGGACGGATTGCAGAACAGATAGCCGGACGGGTGCGATGGATAAGCAGAATGAAAAAAAAAAAAGATTCCTATATAATCCCCAATACCTAGTTGGGGTATATCAATATCTAAATTGTTAAAAAACACATTAAGTACTGTATTGCAGACTTGGGTAACCCGGTTGCTTTTTGAAGAGAAATGAAAAAAGCGATTTCTGAGGCAAATATTGGGTCATTTCTTTTTTTCATATTTTTTTCAAGTATTGTACTTTAACATCATTTTTTGTTTCTTTTATACATGTTTAGGTCAAGATCTACCCATTAACCACAAAATATCCCAGAATTTATTTTTTTTTAAAAATCCTTTGACATTGCTACTACAGGTATACTGTTGTCTCCTATTCTCGTGTGGCTAAGCCTTAGAATATATATAAGGCACATACATTGCTTTTAAGAATTCTTCTTTGTGGCTTAAAAATAATATCTTGGTCATTTCTACGTTTGAATACACCTCCCTGCATGATCTGAATCAGTGAAATGTTTCTCGTATTCTCGTGCCTTCTGATTGGTTGTCAACGTTTGTTGCTATGGAGGGGGTAAACTCTTCAGTTCAGATAAGTGTTTTTAGAGTGACTTTAAATCTATCATATTGACAATTTTTGTTTCTGTGGCATCAATTTTTGTTTGTTTATTTAGATTTAACTATGCACTAGTACGGTATTAAATGAATTACAATATCCAACACGTTTTACATGTGAAATTTCGAAAAAAGATAACTCAAACCCAATTGATGTTTTATTTGTCCTTACAAGTAATACAACATTTTCCAACATAGATTTATCGGAGGAAAAGAGTTGATATATTTCTGGTAGTTGCGATATCGTAACTGTATTGCGGATACAGTTACGACACGCTAGGATCTCCACAATGGCGCAGGCCGACAGTGATTCACTGTCGCTTGAATAAGTTTCTATAACATTTTAATTTTTACCGTTTTTGAAAAATAAAAGGTAGGTATCGGTTTGGAATGCATTTTTTGACAATGTGGGTGTGTAAAATCAGGTTACCTACGTCTTTGATTGAGTTTCTCCCGATTTAAACTTTACTACTGTCAACCGGCATCGGTCTTCGAGGGATGGTCGGCCATTTTGAAAAAATATGTCCCATAAACCTCTTACTACGTATTCCATATATGGAGTGTGTAGTAAAACCGCCGCGCATGTCAACGAATGGCGGGAAAATATCTAATTCATGAATTAAGCTTTAAACTTGTTTTTAAGCTGCCACCCTTAACCATATTAGCAATAAAATAAATGTTTTAGTTTACCTGGGCAAAAATAATCCTCGAATTCATCAAAAATACCACAGCTCAGTAAGTTTTCCAATTATGAATGAAAGCCTTATATGTTAACCGGACAGCGTTTTACGCATGCGCGAGTTCTGTCTCGGCTTGGAAAATCAAAACAAATAGTGGGTCGACACCGAAAAGTTTTCAAATGGTCTTTGAGTGGGTTATTACTTAACACAAGAAGGTTATATATCAAAATATTGTTAAATATTAGTTTAAAGATTAATTCTCAACTGTTTGAACATATATAACTGATAAACAACTGCTGCAGAATTTGCGCCACTGTAGAGATGCTAGCAAACTGTAGCTCTAGTAGACCTTGGTCTATAGCTGCAGTACTGTACCTCTAACTCTAGACCAAGGTCTACTAGAGCTACAGTTTGCTAGCATCTCTACAGTGGCGCAAATTCTGCAGCAGTTGTTTATCAGTTATATATGTTCAAACAGTTGAGAATTAATCTTTAAACTAATATTTAACAATATTTTGATATATAACCTTCTTGTGTTAAGTAATAACCCACTCGAAGACCATTTGAAAACTTTTCGGTGTCGACCCACTATTTGTTTTGATTTTCCAAGCCGAGACAGAACTCACGCATGCGTAAAACGCTGTCCGGTTAACATATAAGGCTTTCATTCATAATTGGAAAACTTACTGAGCTGTGGTATTTTTGATGAATTCGAGGATTATTTTTGCCCAGGTAAACTAAAACATTTATTTTATTGCTAATATGGTTAAGGGTGGCAGCTTAAAAACAAGTTTAAAGCTTAATTCGTGAATTAGATATTTTCCCGCCATTCGTTGACATGCGCGGCGGTTTTACTACACACTCCATATATGGAATATGTAGTAAGAGGTTTATGGGACATATTTTTTCAAAATGGCCGACCATCCCTCGAAGACCGATGCCGGTTGACAGTAGTTAAGTTTAAATCGGGAGAAACTCAATCAAAGACGTAGGTAACCTGATTTTACACACCCACATTGTCAAAAAATGCATTCCAAACCGATACCTACCTTTTATTTTTCAAAAACGGTAAGAATTAAAATGTTATAGAAACTTATTCAAGCGACAGTGAATCACTGTTGGCCTGCGCCATTGTGGAGATCCAAGCGTGTCGTAACTGTATCCGCAATACAGTTACGATATCGCAACTACTTGGTCTAGAGTTAGAGGTACAGTACTGCAGCTATATTTCTGGATGTCAAGAGTGTCCATTTAATCTGTTTTTGTAAGACACGAGATTATGAGAAACCACGAGAATACGAGAATTGACGATAATAAACATTTAGAGTTAATATTTTGGAAAATGTGTTATTCTACAAACTTGAAAGGGACAATAAAAAAATAAGGTACGTGATCAATTTTGGTATTCGTTTTTTGAAAGTATAATTTTCTTCAAAGTTCATCTACATCTTTCTACGGGGTTACTAGTCTCCCTACTATCAATATAATTCCCAGTTTTTTCGTATTTTTTTTCGTCTATGAGGTTGCCCACATAAAATACCAAATCTGAACCGGTGTATGCGATGTTGTTGTTGTTGTTTCCTCCGTTGTAGTCGGAGCACCCAAGTAGGAATCCTCTTGGTAATGACGTCAGCAGATCGCACGCTCTATATCAAACATTTTTGTGGGGCTTCCGGAAATGTAGGAAGGGTCCGATGTATGAGAATCAATGATAATTGGTACTAATTAGCACAGTCACTAATTATTTCTGACGAGTTGATCACCTAGATGGATAGTACATTTATTACATTTACCTGTAAAATGTTGCCAAAGTAGGATTTACATCTTCCACACATGACGAAATGTTTTCGATGTGAGCAACGGATTTTTTCGAGAATGTATCCATTTTTACACTCTTCATGGGCGCGGCCATCTTGAAATAGGATCAATAATTGTTAGATTAAAAACATATTAAAAAAGAAAATAATATTTTCCATGTTACGATCTAAACAATCTTTTGCCATTATATTTTTTTCTCTTAGATAAATTAAATTGATATATAGGAAAGTGTTTGAAAATATATATTACCCAAATAATCTAATTGAGATATTACAATAATGGTTGCTCCCTATGTCAAAACTCCAAAGTCACATGACCAAAAGATGGCAGCCTCCATACAGGCATTAACCCAGACAGTGAATGCATATTTAGCATCAGGGCAACACACAGCATTGCTGTCAGTTGTCAAAGGTGTCAGAAATGGAGCAGTGTGAGTTTTTCCGATGTTTCTAACATTTTATCATGTTTTCGTTGAATTCCAAATGTTTTGTAAGGGTTGTTTCTAAGGCAAACACAATTGAACAATTTTCCATTCATTTTGGGAAATTTAAGCAAGATTTTATGGAAATTTGGGAAATAACACTGTCTCTCAAGATACATTAAAATAAATGGAAATTTGCATTTACTGTCACAATTACTCCACCTATGACAGTGTGACAGCACTTCGGGAGGGTCTGGGGTGGCAGACTCTACAAGACCGACATGACATGGGACGGCTCATCATGTTTTATAAAATAACGTATGGGTTGGTAGCAATACCCTTGCTGTCCTATCTAGATAGGCCTACGAGAATGACCCGTCACATGCACCCTTTATCCTTACGACAGGTACATACCACAGCGAACTATTTTAAGTTCTCCTTCTATCCCTATACAGTGGTTATGTGGAACAGTCTACCAGCGGACACGGTCCTCCAGCCTGATCTCGAGGGGTTTCGAAACACTCTGAGCCCCTCCCTTATTTCAAACCGCCCCTGAGGCCTGGGATCAATGTTTTTAGCTTCTTTGTTTTCACCTATTTTAACACCTGTCACACTTTATTTCTTCTCTCTATCTTTTTTTGAAGTCTCTGCACTTTCACAACTTTTATTTGCTTTTAATCTGCACGACGCATAAACCCCCCATGCCAATAATACACGAAAGTGGAGTCCGGCATTATCTATAGATAGATAGATAGATACTTGCATTGCATTATTTGAATAGAATGTTATTTTTGACAGAAATGAACGGTATATTAGATTTGGGTAACTGAATGTAGTTTTATGGTATCACGGTATTCACCTGCTGTAGGAATAGGTGACACTTAGGGGTCATTTTTTTTGTAATCTGTCCATCCGTCTGTCACACTTTTTCCATCAGTGATAATCACACTTTCATTGTTGACTAAAACTCCTGTTCTACTGAAGTTTAAGATGAAATTTCATTAATAATACTGTGAGAGTTATTCCCCTTTTCACTACGATTTCTTCCTATCACATATTATGCTTATGTATAAATTGTCTAATCGTTACTCATATAACCTGTAAAGATAACAATCTGTTTTAAGCATTCATGCTATCTGTCACTCTTCCATTGTTCAGTCTGCATTGGTATTGTGTGTATTCTGTGTCAAATGGTGGATAACAATCCGATTGGTAAATTATGTGTTGTGTGCGTGAGAGTGTCTGCTGTATATCTATCTTTTTATGAATTTTGAATACTTATGATATACAATTGACAGTTTTTATTGTATATCTAATTATTCTATATATTTATTTTCTTAATTAACAAACTCATTACATGTAGCAAGTAGCTTATAATTAAAACAGAAAGCTCCTAAAGGAGCTTTCTGTTTTACTGTCAAATGCTTTTACTTGTCACTGCTGTCTTTTCTACAATCAATTATTCCTTTTTTTAGTGATCGTAGTGGAGAGTTTTACTGTATTGGTTACACATCTTTGTTTATTTCAGATATGGCGTCAAAATAAGATTACCACATGCCCTTGTTATGACATTCCTGTTTAAACAGGGAAGGTAGGTTAACAGTAAAAGGTCTTTAATCCATTAACCCATAAAGTTAATAAAACTTTTTACGTCTTTTTATTTTATTCCTTCACAGAAGAAAATAGTTAAAATTTATACAATCTTGAATAATTATGTAGTGTTAGAAATATTTTCTATGTCCTAGCAGATGGTACATCTTAAAACAGGCTGAAAGTGAAATAGAATGCAGTACCCTAAGGCACATTCTGCTTTACTTTCAACCTAATTTAAGTGGTCACCTATCTTCAAAACTTAGAAAGAGGCTATGGGGTAATGGGTTTTAAAAAGCAATATAATTTTATGAGCACTGAGAAAATTCCACTGAAATTAAATTATTTAACAGAAAAAGGGAATCTTGGATTATAGACACAACTGGGGATGGTGACGTAAATATAAATTTATTAGTCAGTACTCAGTAGTATTAACGAAGCCAGTTTCTTAAATAGAAAATGTCTATTAGCACATTAACTGGTAATTTATTGCTCCACTGAAGAAAATCAAGTTATGATAAAAAGGTGAAAAAATATCTGATAATTAACAAAAAGTTTAAGCAGATGCTTTAATTAACTTAAAATATGATAATAAAGTATAATTGTAGTGTGCTTGTATTGTGAGAATTACTACAATCAAATCAGTATCAAACAGGACATAAGTAATTTACAAGGCTCCAATAGAGCATTACTTGTTTATATATATGCATTGAGCAGTAAACCTACAGTTTGTAAAGATCACCATGTATCATCATTTAACTCGATCATTTTCCCCTGAAACTTTTGTTGGACAATTCCAATTTCAAAATATGTCTAGTCCATTATTGAATAATTTGCAGTATTTGGGGATGATTTTAGCAATAAATTTCAAAATGACAAACAGTGTAGACCCTAATCAGAGGGCTCCTTAAGGAGCCCTCTGATCAGGGTCTACACTGTTTGCATAGGACAAGTGTAATCCTCACAGTTACACTGTTTGTATATGACAACTATACTCATCACTAGGGTTCTTAAAAACCTTGATTACTATATATTTTCTGATTTGCAATACATTTATTACCATAAAAATGAATTTTGAAAAGTTCTCATTGGTAAATTATGTAAAGTATAGTCCTTTCCGTACAGGCTCTGTTTCAAGATTTGAAAAAACTGTTCCGAGTAGCAGTTCTTGTAGAAATTATGTTTATGTTTTTATCAGCAGCACTGTAAATGCTTTAAGTAACTAAAGCTTTATTAAATGCTGTTGTATTCACATACACTCATACATTTACCAATTTAAGCAAATATTGGATGAATATTTCTCATTTTTAGGCCAACAGAGACCCAATTTGGCTATTGGGGGAGGTATATTTTCTGCATAAAATCTAAGGGGGTAGGGTTAGAATTTTGACCATATTTCATAAATAAACATGGCGACACCTATGTTTCTTTACATCATTTGATAAGAAATACTTTATCCTAGATACCTAGAAAGTTTAAAGAATTTTTTTCGGATTTTTTTTTACATAATTGATGTATTTGTGAGACATTGGCAAGAAAAAATGTCTTATTTTTCCGGTTTTCAGCATTCATTTTAGCCCAAAAGCTCATTTAAAACACAAGAAAGAGCTTTAAAAAGTTTATTTCACACTTGCTTGTGATGAATGAATGCTAGAAAATTAAAAAGTGTACCAGAAATATGTTATTGTGTAGTAATATAAGTGCATTTGTCCCTTATGACGTTTTCTGCTCTGACAATGAGCAAATGCGGCAAACGTCACACTTTTCAAAGCCTACTAGAGCTGAAAAAGCATGGCAACCCCCAATTTTTATTTTAGCAATTTGCTTATATAGACCTTAATTCAACTTGTAGAACTTTTCATGAGATTCTGTCGAATTTTTTCAAATATGCAAGTATCCCTTTAACACATTTTTTACTGCATTATGTATTTTATTTCAAGTCTGAAAGATAAAATTCGAGCCATACTAGAGGCAACTTTCACCCATTCCAAGAACCTGGCATGTTTTGTGTTCATCTACAAAAGCTTAACAAATTTGATGGCTCATCTGCAGTCACAGAAGTCACAGATCCACAGCTTTATTGCAGCCTTGATAGGTGGTTATGTGGTGTTTGGAGAATACAATAAAGTTAACGAGCAGGTAAGTACAGTAAAACCTCTCTATTACGACCACTTAATTGTGTTAATTACCAGGTGTTGCAACAGGTGACTGTTAAAAGCAAGGTGACAGTAAAACAGAAAGCTCCTATAGGAGCTTTCTGTTTTACTGTCACCCAACTCACCTTGCTTTAAGCTGTCACCTGCCTTTTTTACAATGAAATAGCATTCATTTTAAAGGTGGCAGAAATATGCCCAAGTGATTTATATACACAACTGCATATTTATCTTTTAAACTACATGTATATGTCTACTTTAGAAAAATAAACCTTTGAACTAGGGTTCCAGGTTTTTTAGGACACCTTGTAGAAACTATCTATGGAGGAGTAAAGGGTTTAATATGCATTTCAGCTGGTTTTTTAACACATTCAACCCTATAGACCAATATACTCATAAGTTAACAAACAGTTTTCGTGTCATAATTACACTTATCCTATGCAAACAATGTAAACCCTGATGAGAGGGCTCCTGAGGGAGTCATTTTCTAAATATATTGCAAAAAACAACTATAAGAAGTAAATAATTGACCAGATTTTTTAGGAAACTGGAAGTATCTATTTAACGTTTCAGGGGTGAATGAGTTAAAGTAAACAATGTTCCTATGTTTTTCAGATTAACCTGTACTTGTTGTCTAGAATCTTGTACGGACTTGCCAAGATGGCTGTGAAGCGGGGCTATATACCAGAGCCCAAGGGAGATAAGTTCCGTTGGTTTGGAGCTATAGTGTGGGGGATAGTGTTGTGGCAATTTGAGTATGAGAAGGACACTCTACAGCCGTCCCTTCAGAATTCCATGACATACCTTTACCATGATAGTAATTACTGGCAAACCTTTAAGAACTTTCTTATACACAACAAATAGCAAGTTGGTATGGGATTATTCTATTCTCTTTAACCCATTACCCTATAAATACACCTTAACCCTTTCCCTCATAGACGCGCCTTTTAGCGCACTCAGTTCATTCCCCCGCTGAAGAAAATAGTTTCAACTTATACAGTCATGAATATGTATCATAATTAATAAGGAATATCTTCTTTAATCTAGCAGGCGGTAGCTTAAAGCGGGCTGAAAGTAAAGCAGAATGCGCCTGAAGGCACATTCTGCTTTACTTTCAAACCGTTTAAAGTAGTCACCTATTTTCTACACTAGAAACAGGCTATGGGGTAAAGGGTTTACACATTTACAAATAGAATGCATAAATTGTTTTCATTAAGGAAATTTATTATATGCCTTCGAATGATATTGAGCGTTTCCGCGTGTATTTGCAGAGTAAAATACAAGAGTCTGTATCAGCCACTTTGTATTTTACTCTGACGTCGCTTTCGATTTAAGGTGACGTCATTTACGTACATGTACGAGTGCCGCGTTATTCTTTGTGGCATACAAAAAACTTGTTCTGCTTCAAAGAACTAATAAACTTTGGATATAAAATGATTTAAACGACTATTTAGATGTTTCTTGTGTGTATTCAAGGCATATAATAAACACATCACCAGTTGGCAGTGCGCAACAGAGTGTTGCATTTAGCTCTCGACGTTTTTGGCGGAAACAACCGATCAGACTCGCGCCAAGGCGCTCGTCAGATCGGCTATTTCCGCCAAAAACGACTCGAGCTAAATACATCACTCTGTATCGCACTGTCAACTGGTAATGTGTATATATTAAACTAATTTACATTTTATCATAACAATGTATATCACCTTGTACTTGTATGTTTCCTTCGTTTAACCCATTACCCCATAGCTTATTTCTAATATTGAAGATAGTGAACCTATTAAAGCAGGTTGAAAGTAAAGCAGAACGCGCCTTAAGGCGCATATTGCTTTACTTTCAACCTGCTTTAAGCTACCATCTACTAGAAAATATAAAATATTTCGTATTATAAATATTCATAATTTTATAATTTAAAACTATTTTCTTCAGTGAAGGAATAAATAAGAGGCGTAAAAAGGTGTATTTATGGGGTAATGGGTTAAACTATGTATTGTCTGATTCTATTTGACATGTCAGTCATTTCCGATACTTTATTTGACACTTTCCTTCCATATCTACTGTACATACATGTACATTATATCTGTATCACTGCATGAAACATATAATCAACAATCAGCGGAGACTAATTCTTACCAATGAAGACTAAATATTACTTGTCAGTTCATCAGACAATACAGGTAAACCTCTATATTACTACCACTAAAACTAAGGCAAAATGATTGTATAAAATATAGGTGACAGTTTAAAGCAGGGTGTCAGTAAAACAGAAAGCTCCTAAATGAACTTTCTGTTTAACTGTCACCTTGCTTTAGGCAGTCATCTGCATTAGCCACCCAATAATTAAAACAATTTATTGGTCGTAATAGAGAGGTTTTACTGTACTTAGCCTTTAAATTCATGAAGCTGATTACAATGATTACATATAGAGGTACGTGTATATGATAATGATGTCTGTGGATTGGCTCCCCACTCCCTACCAATGCTTTTGACAAACATTATTATTAAGAAATGAACTTATTTGTTTTCGTTGTTTATTTCGCTTAAATGCCGAAAAAAATAATTTCATTTCTTATATTTACATTTTATTTGCTATAATTTCTAATATTAAATGAACATTTTATTAGTATGCATGTATGTTTATTCTATATTAGAGGTTGTAACAAGAATAATATGTAACCGGAAAGGAACAGCCATAACTGCATTACTGAAGCTTCAACATTCAAACAAAACAAAGAGATTTGAGGAGAACAGACCCATAAGCCCTGTCACCTTTGCCAAAGATATCCATAAGTCCCATCCCTTCTAGCAATTGCGTCTATACCAATTAACTCTTTCCTCCCTGAAACTTTAAATGGACAATTCCAGTTTTCATTTAAGTCTAGTCCATTTCTGACTTTTAAGGCTTGTTTTTGTCAATATTTGGCATTATGACAAACGGTGAAGACCCTGATCAGAGGGCTCCTTTCGGAGCCCTCTGATCTGGGTCTTCACTGTTTGCATAGGACAAGTGTACTATTCACATGACCACTGTTTGAAAATCACGCCTATATGCGGGACTAGGGTTCAAAGGGTTAAACATCATTTTTTTCAATGACATGGAATGGGGAGAATGTAAATATACATGATTGAACACCATGTTTCAAACTACAGTCCAATCTGGATACTTCTAACTAGCTTTAATCTACCTTATCAGTATTTCATAAGTAGAATTTCAATAACTCGATCTCACTTAATTCGAACATGCCCGTATTTCAAAGTTAAAACATGGCCAGCCAGGTTTTAACTTTGAAATATGGGTATACATGTACATGTATTCGAACTAATGCCAGTTCGAATTATCGAGTTTCGGCTGTGTGTTTGTAATTATTTTAACCCTTTCCCTACTAATAACATATACTGAGGATTTCTGAAAACATATACCTGTAGACTCTAATCAGACAGTTCTTGAAAGAGCTATCTGATCAGGGTCTGCAGTGTTTTCTGAAAAGATTTGTCAGACACAAGTTTCTCGGTAGTTGTTTTCATAATTAATTAGCCAATGTAATAGCTCAGATGAAGAATGTTCATGTGTGGAATTTTATATGAATATTCAGCAGAATTTGGCTTAACTCTTTCAAAACCAAATATCTCTTGTGGGGTTATTATGTTCCCTTGTGGATCATTTTAGTTACAACAACATGAACAAGTCTACTTGGAATTCTGGGTAGTGTTAAATAATGCTCTTAATTGGCAAACAGTGTAAACCCAGATCAGAAGGCTCCTATAGGCGCCCTCTGGTCTTGGTCTACACTGTTTGCAATAGTAATGGGTATGTTTTAAACATGTCCATGGTTTTTAAAGAAGCAAAAGCATGTCGTTAGAGAATGCCATGTTTCTCTGGCAAGTTTCTGCTTTTCATACTGTATCGTCTTTTTTTTTTACACAATCCATTGGTCCTTTTTTCTTGATGTTTCTCACAATTTTATTTGTGATGAATCTATTATAATTTGTGCACTTGCATTGTTGTTTGTACAAGATTTTAGAGAGATGAAATGTAATTGTTAATTGCTGTCATTTGAAATTTGTATATGACTTTTGTAGAGCTATATAGATTAAACATTCAATTTAAAGATTTGTGCAGTTTCTTTCCTGCTAATTTTCCATCCCACAATTTAAGCTCACCTAGCACGAAGTGCCAGTGTGAGTTTTTGTAATCTGTCAATGTTCGACCTCATGCATCAACAATTTCTTCAAACATCTTTTTCTAAACCACATGGCTGATTGCAATCTAACATGGGTCAAGCTCTTTCAAAGTTGTTCAAATAATTTTATACAATGCAGAACATTTCCATGGCAGCCGGGAGTGAAAAATAAGAAGTCTTAAGGCCTTTCGCTACCGGAAGTCGGTCTTGCGGGCGAGCGGATATGCGTTTGGACGATACAGACTTTTTTCGTACGTGTTTATACTAGAAAATTTATATAAAGGAAATGTTGATATAAATTAGTATAATCCTTCATAGCGCAGTTAGTATAGTGGTTGACTATAGTGGTTGACTAGCAATCCAAAGGTCATAGGTTCGAGACCCATCCGATCCAAATATTTTTTTTTAGTGTCCGATTTATTGACTTGTCAATCCATAACGCAGTAATCAAGAGACATGTTATGTTTAGTCTTCGTTGATTAGTACTAGTGATGTTTACGGTCCAAGTATTTTCCACTTACCTGTACGTTTTAGTTTAATGACTTACAAGTCAATTAAATCGGTATACATGTAAACGATTTGATCGAACTATAAAGCCACACCTTGAAGCTTATCAATACGCTAACCGTTTCAAGATCGATATTGCCCATTATAATTATGTTCAAACAATATAATAAACCTTGTATGCAAGTCCATGAATAAATAATAATGCATTTTAATGACAAAGTTTTAATTCTAAGGTAGGTAACTGTATCTAAACAATAAATATCCCACATTTTAATAAGAAAATATGTTATTACAACAAATCCTGACTGTAATATTTTCTAATTTTTTCAGACTGACTAGTTCATCAACCATATATTTGAATAAAATGAAAACAAATATACATTGAATGAGTCAGTTTTTTGTAATTCAATTTTTTAGCATTTTGCAAAATTTAAATAGCTGACAACATCTTTCTGAACACCTTTATTCAAAATGTTTTTAGCTTTTCTTGTAATGAATGTTGTGGACTACTTATTGGGCGAGAATTATAGTCATTAGCTTTATTCATTTTTAAGAAAAATAAAATCATCAAAATTCTAGGTTTTTGTCAGAAAAAAGACCTTAAAGACAAACCACACAATAAATTTTGCCTATATTTACACACATTGTTTCTTAGGCTATTATCATTCTTCATGACAATTTTCATAACAATCGTATGGAAACTACGCGCATATGCGAAGTACCTTAATCCATTAATACGCCTTTAATTTTTTCCTCCACAGAAGAAAATAGTTTCAATTTAAACAGTCATGAATGTGTTTTATAAAAAACATTTTCCTTATTCTGGCAAATTTTAGCTTAAAGCAGGCTGAAAGTGTAGCAGAATGCGCCTTAAGGTTTTGGCAAGAAGATCTTTTAACCTATTACCCCATAGCCTGTTTCTAGTTGTGAAATCATGTGACCACTTAAAGCAGGTTGAAAGTTAATCAGAATGTGCCTTAGGGCGCATTATGATTGACTTTCAGCCTGCTATAAGTTAACATCTAAAAAGTTAATCATACACTTTTATGACTGTATAAATTTCAGCTATTTTCTTCAGTGGAGGAATAAATTAAAGGTGTAAAAAGTCATATTAATGGGGTAATGGGTTAAGAGCTTTTGTGGAGAAACAGAAAGGGGCATCTTAAAATGCATCTTAGTTGGAGAGGGGTTGTGGGTTGGGTTAACCCATTACCCCATTGCCTGTTTCAAGTATAAACAATAGGTGATCACTTAAAGCAGGTTGAATGTAAAGCAGAATGTGCCTTGAGGCACATTCTGCTCGACTTTCAACCTGCTTTAAGTCACATTCTGCTAGTAGAAAGAAATATTTCTTAAGATACATATTCAGGACTGAATAAAATTGAACTATTTTCTTCAGTGTCAGAATAAGTTAAAGGCGTAAAAAGGCGTATTTATGGGGTAATGGGTTAAGAGACATACAGTTGCTGTTATTTCCAAGATTTTGTTTACATCCACTCAAAGCATGCATCATCCCATTCAATCAACTCAGTGTTGTGGGGATTTACCAACACTTCTTTATCTTAACCCTGTCCCCCATAGAAGCGCCTTTTAGCACATTCAGTTTATTTCTCCACTGAAGAAAATTGTTCCAATTAATACAGCTGTGAACATGTATGATAAGAAAAATCTTCTATATCATAGCAAATGAAGGCTTTAAGCAGGCTGAAAGTAAAGCAGAATGTGCCTTAAAGCACATTCTGCTTTACTTTCAACCTGCTTTAAGTGGTCACATGTCTTCAAAATTAGAAACAGGTTATGGGATTAAGAGTGGCAGTTTAATGCAAAATTGACTACATAGGAAACTAAAGGAAGGAAAAAAGACATATATTGATAGGTTATTTATTTCCGTTTATTTTGTGCATATATTGCCTACATAAACCAATTCCTGATAAACGTATTACTAAAAGTAGAAATCAATTTTATGGTACATACTCTCATTTGTGTAAATAAGTAACAGCAACACCATTATAACCTAGATGCAAACAGTTTGGATCAGGATCAGACACGGAATAAGTCAGCACCTTATCAAGATCCAAACTGTTTGCATAGCTTATAATGGTGATGCTGTTACTTGTGTACTCAATTGTAAAAATATTGTCAAAAAAGTTCAATTCTAATTTTAGAACAGCAGTAGACTATCATCCCTATTCAGAAATACTTTTCTCCCAAACAGCAAGTTTTTTTAAGTTTTAGACAGGTGGTTACCAAAAGTAGGACTTTATGCTTAATTTAAGCCACAGGTCTGTCAAAATAAGGCATGGGGTAATGCAAAAATGTAATTGTAATGCATTACTTTTCCAATGTAATTTAATGTAATGTGTTATGTAGGGATTTTTGCATTACATGTACAATGTACATGTAATTGTAATTTAATGCATTACATTGCTAAAAGACCAAGTAATTATAAGCATTACATGGTATTACTTTTGTAACAAATATGTCAGAAAAGACAGTACTAGATTAATTTGTATCAATTTGTTGAAGACTGCATGTACCATGATGATACCTGTCACTAGTGTGTTTGATATGCAGTTATATGGAACACCAACATTCACTGTTTCAAATTAAAGCTCCAACAATGGTATTGACTCAAATTGCAGGAAATGTTTCCTTTGGTTCTTCAACCCGACCTGGAAGAAGCATGAAAAGGAATTTCTAATAGGAATGTATCAAAAAGCATTTCTATTGGGTTGTGATTGTCAAATACAGTTAAACCTCTAATACGACCGCAAAAAGACTGCTCATCACTTTAAACATATTTCATTTCCATATACATAAGGAAATGGGGTCTGGTCACAAATTCTCACAACATTAGATTCGAACCTCCCCCTTCAAGGGCTCATTGGTTGTACAAAAAACGGGTGACAATTTGCAACAAGTTGAAAGTAAATCAGAAAGCTCCTGAAGGAGCTTTCTGTTTTACTGTCACCTTGCTTTAACACTTTACCACAAAGCCTGAATCTAGTTTTGAAGACCGTTGGCCACTTAAAGTAGGTTGAAAGAAGGCACGTTCTGCTTTACTTTCAGCCTACTTTAAGCTACCATCTGCTACAATATAGAAAATAGTTCTTATCATGCATATTCATAACTGTATAAATTGGAACTATTTTCTTCAGTTGAGTAATAAGTTAAAGGCGTAAAAAGGGATATTTATGGAGTAATGGGTTAAGCAGTAGTTTACTGTAGTTGCTTTTACTGCACCTTTTGAATCATAACCAACTTGTATGCAATTTTCAACAAGCTTTGCCAAAAAATATATCAACAATATATCTGTACATCATTAATCATCCAGGTACTTACTCAGAGCAACAGATAAGGGTAGTTTTTCAAAACTTAAAATCTTTATTTCTGAATTAAACCCTATGGTGTCACTACTCATTAGAATCGTCTCCTCGAGACGATTCTAATGAGTAGTAACACCATAGGATTTGGTGCTGAAATGAGTGATAAAATGTTTGATTTGTTGAAATAACTACCTCTTATCTGGAGCCCTGCTTACTACATGTCCTTCATCTATTCGAACTTGTCGAAATAAGAACTTTGATTTCTTAAAACTTTGTTAAAATATTCCTGGTATTAATAGCACCACATTATAGCTTTATCAACATTTTTATTGTAATGTTTTATCACATTAGCATTTTATACTTTCTGGATTTTGGTTTTTTTTACATGAAGACTTTATCGTAAGTACATCTGTAACTACATCTGTAGAATGAATAACACATATCACATCTAAATTCATTTATGCATAAGTTGACAATATTCAACAAAATGTGTTTGTGAATCATTATATGGCCCCTGATGTAACTATGACCTCTCAAAATTATTGCAAAGGTTAAAGTTAAGTACAAACGGACAGGGCAACAACAATATTATGCTCCCTATTAAATCGTGTGGGAACATTAAAATATATATATACATTTTATAATTGCAAAAATATAAGATAACAATCTTATCACATAAACATGCAATATATACAGTGCCCTAAAAATCGTATGGCACAGTGTGCATATAATATACATGTATATACAAATTTACCAATCACCATAAATTTGATATACTATATGAAAACAGTTAAGTTTAACAAACTTTGGACACCATGAGTCAAAGAAACACCTCCATGTATCCAACTGGGGCACGTTTCATAAATCTTCGTACGACAAATTTTGTCGCAAGTCAGATTATAAAAGTTGCAATTATTATTTATTTCTCCATTTAATCTTGTCTTGTGACATCTCTTTGGAATCGTCTTTTCAAGACGATTCCAAAGAGATGTCACAAGACAGGATTAGATAGAGAAATCAGAAATTAAACGTATTTTAAAGTTTAGACTTACGACCGTTTTAGTAATACAAAGTTTCATGACACAGGCCCCTGGTCTATAATATATTTTTCTCCCAATCAACCCTGCACACCACAACCAAACAAGGGCCACTATGGCCCTAAATCGCTCACCTGGTAACCATTTAACCATGTACACCGTGTGACCTAGTTTTTGACCGGGCATGACCCTCATTCTAACTTGACCTCGATTTCAAGTTTCATGAAGATTCAATGAATTTTGTAGTCTCTAGAGTGTTAACGAGGTTTTTCGATGATTTGACCTAGTGACCCAGTTTGTGAAAAGACATAAGCCATATTTGAACTTGACCTATATTTCATTGAGGCAAACCTTTTCATCAAGTTTTATGAAGATCAAATGAAATTTGTAGTCTCTAGAGTGTTAATAAGGTTTTTCGATGATTCGACCTAGTGACCTAGTTTTTGACTAGACATGACCCACATTTTAACTTGACCTAGATTTCATTGAGGCAAACATTTTGATGAAGTTTCATGAAGATCCAATGAAATTTGTAGTCTCTAGAGTGTTAACAAGGTTTTACGAAGATTTGACCTAGTGACCCAGTTTTTGACCGGACATGACCCACATTCGAACTTGGCCTAGATTTCATTGAGGCAATCATATTGATGAAATTTCATGAAGATCCAATGAAATTTGTAGCCTCTAGAGTGTTAACAAGGTTTTTCGATAATTTGACCTAGTGACCTAGTTTTTGACCGGACATGACCCACATTCGAACTTGACCTAGATTTCATTAAGGCAAACATTTTGATGAAGTTTCATGAAGATCCAATGAAATTTGTAGTCTCTAGAGTGTTAACAAGGTTTTTCGAAGATTTGACCTAGTGACCTAGTTTTTGACCGGACATGACCCACATTCGAACTTGGCCTAGATTTCATTGAGGCAATCATATTGATGAAGTTTCATGAAGATCCAATGAAATTTGTAGCCTCTAGAGTGTTAACAAGGTTTTTCGATAATTTGACCTAGTGACCTAGTTCTTGACCGGACATGACCCACATTCGAACTTGACCTAGATTTCATTGAGGCAAACATTGTGACCAAGTTTTATCAAGATCCAATGAGATTTGAACCTGCTAGAGTGTTAACGAACAATTGTGGACGGACGGACAGACAGACAGACGACGGACATCCAGCGATCCTAAAAGCTCACCTTGGCACTATGTGCCAGGTGAGCTAAAAACTAAATAAAATTCACATTAAAACTAACAAAACAGCTTGTTGTTTTAACAATTGTTGTTGTTGAAATAGCTATGGTTTTAAGTCGCTTTAACTGTATTTCACTTATATCTTGACTCCAGGAGACAATTTGCCAGGTCAACACCTCATTTACAACAATCTAAAAATATGAGGTATTGATCTAGAAATTTGAACCCTACAGTAAACCCTCACTTTTACGAACACTAAATTGTATGATTTATAATTAGGTGTTCATGGTATAATACATTCTTTCTTCAGATAGGGAAAGAATTTCAAACAAGGGCCACCATGGCCCTAAATCGCTCACCTGGTTCACCATGTAAAACTTGACCTATAGTGATATAGATTACGACTGGACATGACTCACAATAAACCTCTAGAGTGTAAACAAGAATTTTCTATGATTTGATCTAGTGACCTAGATTTTGACCAGACAAAATCCGTGTTTGATTTTGACATAGATTCGATGTAGGCAAACATTCTGACAATATTTCATTCAGATCTAATGAGATTTGTAGCCTCAAGAGGGTTAACACTGTTTTTCTTTGATTTGATGTAGTGACCCAGTTTTTGACCAGACATGACCCATATTTGAACTTGACCTAGATATCAATTAGGCAAACATTCAGACCAAGTTGCATTAAAATCCAATGAAATTTGTAGCCTCTAGAGTAATCAGAAGGTCTTTCTATAATTTGACCTAGTGACCTAGTTTATGACCGGACATGACCCACATTCACACTTGACCTAGATATCAATGAGGAAAACATTTTGACCAAGTGTCATGAAGATCGGATGAGATTTGTAGCTTCTAGATTGTTAACAAGGTTTTCCTATGATTTGACCTAGTGACCTAGTTTTTGATCCGACATGACTCATATTTGAACTTGACCTAGATATTAATTAGGCAAACATTCTCACCAAGCTGCATAAATATCCAATGAGATTTGTAGCCGGTAGAGTGTTCACAAGGTTTTTCTATGATTTGACCTAGTGACCTAGTTTTTGACCGGACATGACCCATATTTGATTTTGACCTAGATATCAATTAGGCAAACATTTTGATCAAGTTTCATTAAGATCCAATGAGATTTGTAGCCTCTAGAGTGTTCACAAGGTTTTTCTATAATTTGACCTAGTGACCTAGTTTTTGACCCGACATGACTCATATTCGAACTTGACCTAGATATCAATTAGGCAAACATTCTGACCAAGTTGCATAAAAATCCAATGAGATTTGTAGCCTCTAGCGTGTTCACAAGGTTTTTCTATGATTTGACCTAGTGACCTAGTTTTTGACCGGACATGACCCATATTTGAACTTGACCTAGATATCAAATAGGCAAACATTTTGATCAAGTTTCATTAAGATCCAATGAGATTTGTAGCCTCTAGAGTGTTCACAAGGTTTTTCTATAATTGACCTTGTGACCTAGTTTTTGCCCGACATTACCCACATTCGAACTTGACCTATATTTCATCAAGACATCCATTGTCATCAAGTTTCATGCAGATCGGATGAAATTTGTAGCTGCTCGAGTGTTCACAACCAATTGTGAACGGACAGACAGACGACGGACATCCAGCGATCCTAAAAGCTCACCTTGGCACTTCGTGCCAGGTGAGCTAAAAAACAGTGTCGCAGGCACCTTAAACGAATACATTACGACGATTTGCCTCAATACTGTTTTTCACAGATACATGGGGTCACCGCTCTACAACCTTAATATGCTTTATGACGGTGTCATTGTTTTTTTCTATTTTATGGTATCCAAAGTGTCAACTATAAGGGTAAATAGTCCTGTCGCCGCTAACATGGACTGTAAGAAAATGGTGTTGTAATCTATCTATGATTTTATTGACAGCAAAAAATATGATTTTTCATTACAGTTTCTCATAACCTGTCTGTAACTGTTTACTTTTGCTTGCCCGAAACCTAAACAAAATCACAAAAGCCCACAGATCTCTGTCTACAGGTTTTCGAACAGATACGTCACAGCGACTTTGTCACACTCAGTAAAGTACTTGAATACTGTTTTCCAACTGCTAAGTGGTTCTAATATCTGGCGCAGAGTGTACAGAAACTGAAAACAAATACTTAGACACAGCTGAAACAATGTCTTATTAGTATTACACATTCCAAGTTTACAGATAGCAGAAAACACAAGTTAAAGAACAGATACGTCACGACTTCCCGGCACATTTAAATCAACTTACAATCATATCATGCGTCTACTTGGTCTGTAATTCAAATCTTCCCTTGTATTAACTTTCCAGGAGAAAATATAGAGAGATCGAGTTGTAAATTCATTCTTACATGTACAGAAATGATAAACATGAACAGATACGTCACAAAAACAGATACGTCACGATGATCCATTAACGGCATTGCAGGTGTCTCTAGATTTATCAAATCCCAATATTTTCTGGCTAGGTTTACAGTATACTTACCTAAATACCATATGCTATCTGAAGATACATAAAATTTGAAGTTGTAGGGCATGATTTTTAAAGGTTACACTGTAACGTATCTGTTCGGCTAAATTGGAAGATATAGTTCCCGACCCTATAGTTTTTGTATTTATCGTAGCTTATTATTCAAGTTTTCAAATACGAATCTACAGACTTTAAAAAACACAGCTTTTGGTCTTATCTGAGAGTGTCGACCCCCGGTCCATTTTCCAATCTGATATTCTTTCCCTATCTGAAGAATGAGTCAATAATGTTCTGCTTTTAAGCTCTGAATTACCCTCAAATATTGATTTTGGTGTTTATCAAAGGCAATCGCTTAACCCTTAACCCCACCTTTTACACCTTTTTACGCATCTAATTTAATACTAAGAAAAGTAGTCCCAAGCTAGAAACTAACATTTAAATATACATGTAAAAGGCATTTCTAAATTGGAGCTTTAAGCGGTTAACATTTGCTTTGGCATTTGTATAGAATACTTTAAGCGTTGTAAGCTTTCGCTAAGGCAGCTAAACCTGAGACTGTTTTTGCAGATAAAAAACCTTTGATTTGACTTAAGAATTTATTTTTAATGGAATTTCTCAATAACTATCAAAGGTATTCACTTGTAACTGTAATACTTATAATTCACTATCAAGAGAACATTAAATTTTCAAAGTCGAGCATCCAACACCCATTTAACCCTTAGCCTGTTTCTAGTCTTGAAAATAGGTGACTACTTAAAGCAGGTTGAAAGTAAAGCAGAATGAGTCCTAAGGCGCAATCTGCTTTACTTTCAGCCTGCTATAAGCTACCACCTGCTAACATTAAAAAAAATTCCTTCTGATACATATTCATGACTGTATAGATTGGAATTATTTTCTTATGCGGAGGATTAAACGGAATGCGATAAAAGGCGCTTCTATAAGGTAAAGGGTTAAGACATACATACATACATACATGGTTGTGTTAACAGAAAAATGTAGTAAAATCCAGAGTTATAAATCAATAGCCTCCAATTGGATTCATTTTTTAAACAGATGGTTTGCTACTTTACAGTGTAGATGAACATTCTTATACCATTTAGGGATTTACTGAGTATAAATTGGTCTTTTTCCAATACTTTTACCATCAAAGTTTCCTGAATGATGATGTACATAAATATGAAACTATCAAATATCATATCATAACAGTGTGAGCGTTGAATAACACTAGCTAAATATAACTACAGTAAAACCTCGCTATTACGACCACTAAAACGAAGGCTAATTGAGTGTATAATAGACAGGTGACAGATTAAAGCAAGGTTACAGTGAAACAGAAAGCTCCAATAGGAGCTTTCTGTTTCACTGTCACCTTGCTTTAAGCGGTCACCTATCGTAAACACCCTAATAATTAACATAATTTAGTGGTCGTAATAGCGAGGTTTTACTGTAGTTGCATAACTACAATGTATGTAAATGCTGTATTTGATGACATCATAACAATGTATTCAATATCCTAATTCATCACTCCTTCATGTATAAAACTATAATATATCAAATATCATATCATAACAGTGTGAGCACTGAATAACACTAGTTGAATATAACTATTGGCATAACTATGTAAATGAGGTATGTGATGACATCTGTAATTATGACATCATAACAATGTATTCAATATCCTACCTCATCACTCCTTCATGTAGATTTTATTGTACATTGTCATTGGTGGATTAGGAATGGTATAAGGCAACAACTGCATCAGCATTCTAGTAAGTAATGTTGATGGCTATAAAAATACTAAATCTTATTAACTCTGTCAACCATGTAATTCTTGTGGGTTAGCAGGTTCCCTTGTGGATTATTTTAGTTACCAAAATATTAACCTATCTATTTGAAATTCTGGGTAGTTTAATAAATACTGCTCTTAAACAGCAAATACTGTAGACCCTGATCAGAGGGCTCCTATAGGAGCCCTCTGATCTGGGTCTTCACAGTTTGCACATGTAATGAGTCCATTTTAAACAAGTCTATGGTGTTGAAAGAGTTAACTCTGTTAGGCACACAGACAGGTCAATCACTAAATGATCCAGTAGATGCTGGAGGCATAAAAATATATATGTACATTGTTATAAAAAATAAACATTTTATCTGGACACATGATCAACAATCATACATTGGCTGGTAGGGGGTGTGTACAACTCTAACGAAAGATTTATATGTCTCCCCATATAAATATGGGGGGGGGGGGTTTATATGGGGGGGGGGGGGGGAGGAGACATAATTAATTTGTGAGAATTTTAAAAAAAATCAGTTTTTCCATCTAGTTGCATCATGTTTGCCTTTACTTACTGGTATTTAACTCTTTCCTCCCTAAAACTTCAAATGGACAAACCCAGTTTCCATTTTAGTCTAGTCCATTTCTGACTTTTAAGGGTTGTTTTTGTCAATATTTTGTATTATTAAAAACAGTGAAGACCCAGATCAGAGGGCTCCGTAAGGAGCCCTCTGATCTGGGTATTCACTGTTTGCATGGGACAATGCACTTTTCACATGTATACTGTTTGAAAAAGACGCCTAAATGCGGGACTAGGGTTCAAAGGGTTAAATGCTAACTAAAAGGTACTGAAGAGTGGAAACAAATGATCTCACCTATTTGGTGTTATCTTTTATTGTCAGTTAACCAATGGTTTGATCCGAATGCGGGGCCTTCATTTAAATAGGAATTCGTGAAAGAATAACATCTCAACTGAGTTATTGTCAACAACACAGATTTGTAAATGGGTGTATAAAAACCATTGAAATATCTAAGTCACAATGCAATGAGAATACTAAACTGGTAATATCACAGTTAGTGTCTACAATTGGAATTTCTTAATAATTTTCAATAACAACCAATCTAGGTAAGGAGTAAACTAAGATACATATATTATGAAAACTTTCATAATTTTCTCTCTATGTTTGCATTAACTCATTTGTTGTGACTACTCATTCGAATTATCATTCCAACACTACTGCATGAATGTATGTGTCAATCAAATTAAACCATTATCCCATAACTTCTTTTTTAATTTTGAAGACAGGTGATCACTTAAAGCAGGTTGAAAATCAAGCAGAATGCGAAGACACATTTTGCCTTCCATTAGCCTGCTTTTTAACCCTTTCCCACATAGTATATCTCTCGTATTGAATATAGGTGTCCACTTAAAGCAGGTTGAAAGTAAAGCAGAATGCGCTTTAAGCGCATTCTGCTTTACTTTCAGCCTGCTTTAAGCTATCATCTGCTAGAATATAGAAAATATTTTGTATTATACATATTTATGAATGTATAAATTGGAACTATTTTCTTCATGGCAAGAATAAACTGAATGCGCTAAAAGGCGCTTTTATAGGGGAAAGGGTTAAAGCTTCTTTATTTCTTATGCTACATATTCATGAATGTATAAATTGGAACTAAATGTATTTTCTGCAATGGAGCAATATTGAGGACATAAAAAGGTGTGTGGGTTTAACCACAAATGTGTTTGTAAAATGCAGATTCCCATATTTTAAGCCATAATTACAAGTACATTTCATATGACAACATTATTTGTAAACTTGTTATAAAGAGATATAAACATAATATAGGTATTGCGTATATAAAAACACTTCAAAAAACAAACCACAATCAATCAATTTGCCTAAACTCTATATAAAAAGTTACCCAGTCAACCTTTCCATGAATACATGTATATTTACAATACAGTAAAATCTCTCTATTACAACCACTTAAACAAAGACTAATTGATTGTATAAAAGACAAGTGACAGCTTAAAGCAAGGTAACAGTAAAACAGTTTACTATCACCTTGCTTTAATCGGTCACCAATTGTTAATTGTCAATAATTAACACAATTTAGTATTAAGCAACCACTCAATGGAAGACTTTGATTCACTTCTCAATTTATGGCCAAGGTGGTGAGACAGACAAACCAACAAACACACACACATACACACAAACACTTAGGTTATAACAAGTTTAACTCTTTCTTCCATGAAACTTCAAATGGAAATTCCAGTTTTCATTTTAGTCTAGTCCATTTCTTTTAAGGGTTGTTTTCGTCAATGTTTTGCATTATGACAAACAGTCAAGACCCAGATCAGAGGGCTTTTTATGGAGCCCTCTGATCTGGGTATTCACTGTTTGTACAGGACACATGCACTTTTCACATGTATACTGTTTGAAAAGGACGCCAATATGCGGGCCTAAGGTTCAAAATGTTAATGCTGAGACTGCTCTAGGATATGAAACATCTCATTCTTACTTTTGCTCCTTAGCTATGTTGATAAAACATAATAAAAACAATCAGTAGAGAAAATAACAAATTGAAAATTTCCTGGGTTGAAATCATTTTGTGATTCATGATGCATCAATGCTGTACATATGCCTCTTTCACTGCTTAGCTTCCAAACTGCAAGACTTATTTGAGCATACGTCTGAGGATTTTGCCGCTGGCTGTTTTAGGAATACTGTCCACCATCACAACACCTCCTCGGAGCTTCTTGTATGGAGCCACATTCTCTACAACCATTAAAACACACAGACATTGTAGATGCTGTGAAACCTCTCTATTATGAACACTAAATTGTGTTAATTATAAGTTGTTTAAAGCAGATGACTGCTTGAAGCAAGGTGAACGTAAAACAGACAGCTCCTTGAGAAGCTGTCTGATTTAGATTCACCTTGCTTTAAATACTGACTCATATTGACTCATTGCGCAATAGCCTCATACTGTCAGACTCATTTTGATACACTTTAATCCACTAGCTTGTATTGAGATAAGCATTGATAACTGTCTATCGCTTAAGAGTTAATGGGTCACCTGATTCTCATGCAGTCAATCAGTCTCATTTTAGCAGTCAAAATACAGAGTACTGTTGAGATGACTAGTTCTTCCCGATTAAGGCTTTCATGTTTTAACCCATTACTCAATAAATCACTTTATTATGCCTTTAACTTATTCCTCCACTAAATAAAATAGTTATACTATAAACAGTCATGAATATGCACCTGAAGAAATATTTTCAATACCCTAGCAGGTGGTAGCTTAAAGCAAGATAAAAGTAAAGCAGAATACACCCTAAAGCACATTATGCTTTACTTTCAACCTGCTTTACATTGTCACCAGTTCTCAGAACTAGGTTTATAGGGTTATGGGTGGAAGAAGTTGTTCGGTTTGGTATGTTTGTCAATGTCTGTTTCTGTCACCTATGGGTTAATTGGATGCTTAAGATACATCCGATCTCAGTTTATAAAGTCTCATCCGAAGAACTTGGTCCTTTCTACTGATTTGATATTTTCATCCTTAAAGAGGCTCGCAACCGGATTTAGCATTAAAAATAGTTATTTGTAAATATATGTCAAATGCTTATATAAATGGGTAAGATTTAGTTTAGGATAATAAATTCTGTTAAAAAATGCATTTCAAAAAAAAAAAGAAGAAGCTCTGGTGGGATTCGAACCCGTGACCCTCCATGCGGAGACAAACATGAAAAATGAGGAAACGCCTTTACCCCCTCGGCTACCAGCGCTCTCTATATATATGGTAGCGAATTAACGTACTTCACTGGTAGCGATTGATAGTACTTTATTCTGCTCGGGTTTATGTCTGAGCCCGTGTAGAGAAGCAACAACAACAACTATACCGTCAGCTGACGCTATAGAAAAACGATGGAAAATATCTAAAAACAAGAGGGCCTGAAGGCCCTGATATCGCTCACCTGTTGTACTGAAGCCTGATAGCTTAACCTTTCTGTTTCACCCGTTTTAATCTAAATCCATTCAAATTTGTAGTATAGCATGTAAGCAATTTTGGAATACAACCTCATTATTCTAGTATAGTAGAGTACATCAAGGGCAGATAACTAGAGCCTAAACAATACTAAAATGAAGCCTTTTCTAGCATTTCAAAGTATATCAAGGGCAGATAACTATTGCCACAATGATTAGATTTCAACAATAATTGCACTCCTTCGAGAACTTATAGCTATATACTTTGTGTGCAAGTATAATCAAAATCCATTGAAAACTGTAGTTGCAAGAGTGTAAACGCTGTTAAATATGGTATTTTCAGCAATTCAAAGGTAGATAAATCTTGATCTATTGATCCTATTTCAACCATAATCACACTTTTTCAAACTCTTATGGTTCTATACGATCGGGCCAAGTTTGAGAAAGCTTGGATAAATATATTGTGGCCTCTAGAGTGTAAACACTGTTAAATATGGCATTTTCAGCAATTCAAAGGTTTATAACTCTTGACCTATTGGTTTGATTTCAACCATAATTGAACTCATTCGAACTCTTATGGTAAGATGCAATCTGAGCAAGTTTGAGATAGATTGGATAAAAATTGTGGCCTCTAGAGTGTAAACACCCTTAAATATGGCATTTTCAGCAATTTAAAGGTAGATAACTCTCAACATATTAGTCTGATTTCAACCATAATCAAACTCATCTGAACTCTTATAGTCATATACAATCTGAGCAGGTTTGAGATAGATTGGATAAAAATTGTGGCCTCTAGAGTGTAAACACTGTAAAATATGGTATTTTCAGCAGTTCAAAGGTTGATAACTCTTGATCTGTTTGTCCGATTTCAACCATAATCGAACTCATTTGAACTCTTATGGTCATATACAGTCTGGCCAAGTTTGAGAAAGCTTGGATAAATATTGTGGCCTCTAGAGTGTAAACACTGTTAAATATGGCATTTTCAGCAATTCAAAGGTAGATAACTCTTGACCTATTTGCCTGATTTCAATCATAATCAAACTCATCCGAACTCTTATGGTAATATACAATCTGAGCAAGTTTGAGAAAGATTGGATAAATATTGTGACCTCTAGAGTGTAAACACTAAAATTGTTGACGACGGACGACGCACACCGCACGCCGGACGCCGGACATTCAAGTATTGCAAAAGCTCACCCTGAGCTAGCTCAGGTGAGCTAAAAACTAAGATTCGGTGACGATTCTTGAGACTTTTTTTAAACTGATCATATTTTTTTAATGTCAGAAGCCAAATAATGCCACAAATTTGCTTTTATTTGAGTATTTTATTTTATTTTGACAAGTACACCATCCGGTTGCGTGTCCCTTTAACCCATAACCTCATAGCCTGTTTCTAATTTTGAAGATATGTGGCCAGTTAAAGCAGGTTGAAAGTAAAGCAGAATGCGCCCTAAGGCACATTCTGCTTTACTTTCAGCCTGCTTTAAGCTATAATCTGCTAGAATATAGAGAATTTTTCTTATGAGTTTCATTTGTGACAGTATAAATTTAAACTATTTCCTTCAGTTGAGGCATTAATTAAAGGCGTAAAAGGGCATATTTATGGGGTAATGGGTTAAGAATGCCATGTAAATGCCAAAACGGATTATTATAAAGATTGTCAGAAAACTCAGACTTTGTAGTTACAATGTATTCACATTTGCCTTACTTTCAGAAACAAATGACTTACGTTTAACAAAGTCCATTATTTCCTCATCCTTCACATTGGCCCCATCTCTGGGTACTACAAAGGCTCTGGGTACTTCCCCAGCCTCCTCTCCAGCTGGAATCCCTATTACTGCAGCATCCTGTATGGCAGGGTGGGTACACAACAGGGCTTCAAGCTCAGCGGGGGCCACCTGAGACAAAATATTTATTTCATGACAAAATATGAACCACATTGAAAAACAAGAGGGAACTTCAACCATTAATGAAACCTCTCAAAAAAAAAATTCATAGCTACTGACAGGCTTAGCTTGGTCTACAATGTATGCTAAGTCCAAAGGTCATGTTTTGCATGTCTCAGCTCTTATATCCTTGTAGCACATTGGAAGAATCAAGAGGGCCATGCAGCTCTAAATCGCCCACCTGGAAACCGCTGGGACACAGGCACTTTTTACCAATGGAGCGTTAATTGTTCTGCCATCAAGATTGAACAATTAATGCTCCATGTGTAATTACTATACATCATGGTTTGTGCTAAATACCTAGGCTCTGGGCATTCTCAGGTTTCAGTCAAGAAGATACAGCTGACAGCAGTCACTAATCTACAGTAAAACCTCTCTTTTATGACCACTAAATTGTGTAAATTATTAGGCATTATAGACAAATGACTGCTCAAAGAAATGTGACAGTATAACAAACAGCTCCTCAATGAACTTAAAGCAAGGTGACAGTAAAACAGAAAGCTACTTTAGGAGCTTTCTGTTTTACAGTCACCTTGCTTTTAGCTGTCACCTGTCTTTTATACAATCAATAAGCCTTCATTTAAATGGTCGTAATAGATCTCGGTTTTACTGTATAACCTCATGGTCCATAATCTGACCAATAAACACGGATTTGCTTTGCATACTGAATTAATTGAAACTAGAGGATTTGTGTTAATAGCTATAATGGAAGGGACAAGTCTGCCATTTCTCCGGATTTTTTTGAAATCTTCAGATTTTTATCCTAACAGATAGTACACCTTTAAGCAGGCTGAAAATAAAGCAGAATGTGCCTTAAGGCACATTCTGCTTTACTTTCAGCCTGCTTTAAGTTGCCATGTGTCTTCAAAACTAGACACAGACTATGGGGTAAAGGGGTAAAAGTACAATTCATAAAATCATGCTTAAGAAAAGAACATCTTAGGATTTTTCACGTCAAGAAATCAATGTATGGCAGCCCTGAAGTGGTTAACACCCACCTGAAAGCCTTTGTATTTTATCAGCTCCTTCAACCTGTCTGAGATGGTGAAGTAACCCTCTGAGTCAGCGTGGCCAATATCACCTATAACATGTACAACATCATCAATATCTATATTGGACAATAAAAGGGGCATAACTCTGATTCAGCATGGCCAATATCAACTGTAGCATGTACAACAATACACTCGAACTTCGATATCTCAAACTCGCTTAACTAAAATTATCTGATACATTTCGAATCATAAATTTGCCTTATTTCAAGCCCGGTTTAGGTGAACATACCCGTGTTTCAAAGTTAAAACGCGACTTAGCAGCATTTTAAAACCGCGTTTTATCTTTGAAATACGGGTATGTTCGATTTAATCGAAGTTTGACTGGATCTATATTTGACAACAAGAGCCGCATGCGGCCCTAAATCCCTCACCTGAGTAACTATTGTGTTATACTAGATGCATAATGAAGTTTGTCATTGCATGTATGTGGACTGTTGCATTGAACTGTAACAACTCGGAATTAGGTTTTCCTGTAGAAGTATATATAAAACTGATAAGCCCTGGGGCGGGGCCATTTTTTACCCTGGGGTCATGATTTGAACAATCTAGGTAGAGGACCATAAGACAAAGCTAGATGCCAAATATAAAAGGTATGGGCCTTAAGGTTTCAGAGAAGAAGATTTTTAAAGGTTTACTACATAAGTCTTTGTAAAACTTATAAGCCCCGGGGCGGGACCATTTTTGATCTGGGGGTCATGATTTGAACAATCTTGGTAGAGGACCATAAGGCAAAGCTAGATGCCAAATATAAAAGGTCTGGGTCTTAGGGTTTCAGAGAAGAAGAGTTTTAAAGGTTTATTCCTATATAAGTCTATGTAAAACTGATAAGCCCCGGGGCGTGGCCATTTTTGATCCGGGGGTCATGATTTGTACAATCTTGGTAGAGGACCATTCGGCAAAGCTAGATGCCAAAAATAAAAGGTCTGGGCCTTACGGTTTCGGAGAAGAAGATTTTTAAAGGTTTTCCTATATAAGTCTCTGTAAAACTGATAAGCCCTGGGGCGGGCCATTTTTTACCCTGGGGTCATGATTTGAACAATCTTGGTAGAGGACCATAAGATAAAGCTAGATGCCAAATATAAATTGTCTGGGCCTTACAATTTCAGAGAAGAAGATTTTTAAAGGTTTTCCTATATAAGTCTATGTAAAACTGATAAGCCCCGGGGCGGGGCCATTTTTTACCCTGGGGTCATGATTTGAACAATCTTAGTAGAGGTCCATAAGGCAAAGATAGATGCTAAATATAAAAGGTCTAGGCCATACAGTTTTAGAGAAGAAGAGTTTTAAAGGATTTCCTGCGAAAAACTGATAAGCCCCGGGGCGGGGCCATTTTTGACCCGGGGTCATTATTTGAGCACTCTTGCTAAAGGTTTAAAACATGATGCTACATGTGCTATTTGGTTATCCTAGGACTTATAATTATTGACAAGAAGATTTTTAAGTTTTGACTTTACGTAAATATGGAAAATGACCACACCCTCTGGCGGCCATGTTTTTTGACGGATCAAAATTCTTTGAACAATTTTGAAAGTATATTAATTGAGAAACATTTTGGTGCAGACCAGTCGTTTTTGAGAAGAAGATTTTTTAGATATTGTGCATGGTTGCCATGGCAACAAGACCGATTGCCCCACCCACTTTTTTTTAACAAATTTTGAAGCTCACAACTACAGTATGTATCTGACCGAGTTTGGTTAAAATTGGGCCATTGGTTTCAGAGAAGAAGTTATTTGAAACAAATTGTGAACAGACGACACGGACAACGACGGACGGCAACCGATCACAATAGCTCACCTTGAGCACTTTGTGCTCAGGTGAGCTAATAAAAGGGTCATAACTCTACAGTGTCTGCATGTGGCAATCATGTTGGTTATCAAACTTGACCAAAATATTTTTGCCATAGGCTGCCCAAAGTTCAAAAAGATTTGATGGCATTTAGTTGGAGATCAGACAAACAAAATTTCATGGATGGACTGCTTCTATAGTAATTTTTGCATTAACTTTTTCTGCAATAAACTGTGACTTCATAGACTATGACCTAATTATAGGTAAACAGTGTTGAAGGGTTAAAGTCAATGATCTCGATCTACACTGTTTGCTAATTTAAGCAAGTTATTTTATCAAACTTTCCAGAAATCAAAGAAACCTGGTTCATGTTTTGGTAACTAAAAAGATTCACAAGGGAACCTAATAACCCACAAGATTAACTTTAAGTGTTGAAAGAGTAACAAGAGGGCCTGAAGGCCCTGATATCGCTCACCATTTGTAATGAGGCCTGATAGCTTTACCTTTGAATTTCACCCGTTTTATTCTAAATTCATTAAGTTTGTTGACCTACTGTAGTATAGTAGAGTACATCAAAGGCAGATAACTAGAGCCTAAATAATACTGAAATGAAGCCTTTTTCTAGCATTTCAAAGTATATCAAGGGCAGGTAACTATTGCCACAATGATTACATTTCAACAATATTTGCACTCCTTCGAGAACATATAGCTACATCCTTTGTAAACAAGTATAATCAAAATCCATTGAAAACTGTAGTTGCAAGAGTGTAAACGCTGTAAAATATGGCATTTTCAGCAATTCAAAGGTAGATACCTCTTGATCTATTTGTCCAATTCCAACCATAATCACCCTTTTTCGAACTCCTATGGTCATATACAATCTGGGCAAGTTTGAGAGAGCTTGGATAAATATTGTGGCCTCTAGAGCGTAAACACTGTTAAATATATCATTTTTAGCAATTCAAAGGTAGATAACTCTTGACATATTGATCCGATTACAACCATAATTGAACTCATCCGAAGTCTTATGGTAATATACAATCTGAGTAAGTTTGAAAAAGATTGCATAAAATTTGTGGCCTCTAGCGTGTAAACATCATTAAATATTTCATTTTCAGCAATTCAAAGGTAGATAACTCTAGTCCTATAAGTCTGATTTCAACCATAATCAAACTCATCTGAACTCTTATAGTCATATACAATGTGAGAAAATGTGAGATGTATTGGATAAAAATTGTGAACTCTAGAATGTAAACACTGTTAAATATGACATTTTCAGCAATTCAAAGGTAGATAACTCTTGATCTATTTGTCCGATTTCATCCAAAATCGAACTCATCCGAACTCTTATAGTCATATACAATATGGGCACGTTTTAGAAAGATTGGATAAATACTGTGGCCTCTAGAGTGTAAACACTGTTAAATAGTGCATTTTCAGCAATTCAAAGGTAGATAACTCTTGATCTATTTGTCCGATTTCAACCAAAATCGAACTCATCCAATCTCTTATGGTCATATACAATCTGGGCAAGTTTACGAAAGATTAGATAAATACTGTGACCTCTAGAGTGTAAACACTGTTAAATATGGCATTTTCAGCAGTTCAAAGGTAGATAACTCATGACCTATTTGTCCGATTTCGACCATAATGGAACTCATCCGAACTCTAATGTCAATATACCATCTGAGCAAGTTTAAGAAAGATTGGATAAATATTATGGCCTCTAGAGTGTAAACACTAAAATTGTTGATGCAGGACGCCGGACATTCAAGGATTGCAAAAGCTCTTCCTGAGCTAGCTCAGGTGAGCTAAAAACGTGTTATAAAATACTGGTAGCATTATTTCTCACCAGTGTAGAACCAGTTGTCTTTGATAGAGGCCTGTGTGGCCTGCTCGTTCTTGTAATAGCCTTTCATCACCTGTGGTCCCTGGAGGAGGATTTCTCCAGTCTCTCCTTGTCCTACAACCTTTCCTGTATCACAATCTATTATCTACAGCAAAAACAAACAATAAAATTTTTCATCACCTTGAGCAATATTTTTACTTATGTAATTTTTGGAGGTATCATACCTCCTTCATCAGCACTTGTTATAATAACAAGTGCTGATGAAGGAGGTGTGATACCTCCGAAATTTATACAAGTAAAATATTGAGATCCAGTCCCTGGATGAGAATTGTTCCGGTCTCTCCTTGTCCTACAACCTTTCCTGTATCACAATCTATTATCTACAGCAAAAACGAACATGTTGGAACATTTCAATATATAAGGTTACATGTATGTAAAACTAAGACCCCCTGTAGCAGGGTCATTTTTTACCACTAAGGAATAAGTTGGTGTCTGTAGAGACAGGGCTCCAGATAAGGGGAGTATTTCGTTAACTTATATCTTTATTTCTGAATAAAACCCTATGGTGTTACTACTCATTAGAATCATCTCTTCGAGACGATTCTAATGAGTAGTAACATCATAGGATTTGGTGCTGAGAAAATGATAGTTTTGTCCAGATTATTTCCTCTTATCTGGAGACCTGTAGAGAGGGGACATTGTAACTTCTGTCTATTTCTTTTTATAGTAACATTGACCCACTTTTGGACCACAGGAAGTGGTGACGCAAACTCCCCCAAGTAACCCTATTTTTTTTCTCTAATCTAACTTTTGAATACAATGATCTAGAAGCTAACTCTATTCCCACTAATGGCCAGGCTAATGTCACAACAAATGTGACAAGTCACACAAGTCCGGATGCATGGAGAAACAAACTTTGTGAAACACTATGCTTCATATGACCATGACCTTTAAATGACCTTGACCTTTGTTTGACATTAGCAAACTTGAACTTAGCTCAACAGCTACCTGAGTATCTATCAAATTCAGCCTAATTGGCCTTTAAATGACCTTTGTCAGGCATGACCAAGTTGTATTGAGCTCAAGAGCTTCTTGAGTTAAGTACACAATGCCAAATATGAAGTGTCTTTCACATGTTGTTTCAAAGTTATGAGTTTGTGGACAAATAAAGAGACAAACAACAGAGCAAAAACAATATGCCCGATGTAGTCATGCAGGGACATAAAAACTAAAATCTATTGGGTAATGGGATAAATACCTTTGCCCTAGTATTGGGAACCAATTTGCCTATGGTTCCCCGTTTGTGTGGAGTTTCATCATAGTGTGTGAGAGGACTGCACTCTGTTAGCCCATATGCTAGAAAATTAGAAATACATGTTATACTCTACGCTTTCTATACTGAGTAACTGCAACAAATGCATATGTCCTAGATCACACTTTTGACAATAGATTTTGAATCAAACAGCAGATGCCAGGGTTAAAGATAAATTGTACAGTTGAAAGAACTAATTCTTCGAAACGTTACTATGTGACAAGGGTCATAACTCCTGTATGATTATCAAACTTCATAAATACAGGTAAATATTATACAAACATCATAAAGTCAGATACTCATTCAACATTTATGACCATCAAGACAGAAAGCTGAACTTTCAAAATAACTGTACAATTTCTTTCAAATATTGGCATCTTCTAATGGTCAATACATGTTTCCTTTTTCTTGACTGGTAGCTGCTTAGAACAGTCTGAAAGGCTCCTAAAGGAGTTTTCTATCTTTCTAATAGTCTGTTTTAACCCTTTCCCCATAGAAGTGCCTTTTAGCACATTCAGTTTTATCCTCCGCTGAAGAAATAAATTCCAATTTATACATCAGTCATAAATATGTATCATTAGGAATATTTTCTTTATTCCAGCAGGTGATAGCTTAAAGCTGGCTGTTAGTAAGGCAGAATGTGCCTTGTGGCACATTCTGCATTACTTTCAATCTGCTTTAAGTATTCACCACCTATTTTCAAAACTAGAAACAGGCTATGGGGTAAAGTGTTAAGCAGCCACCTGTCTAAAATACTGCAAACAAGTTATCAGAAAGTCTTTCATAAAATGCTTTAATTTTCTTTGGATAAAAATTGTTTGATTTGGATTAGATATGATTTATATGTCGCTTTAACAGTATTTAAGTCATATTGCCGCGCCCAGCTAATTACACATGGAGGAAGACCCCAGAAACCCTTGATGCACTGTTTTAGGCACACATTGACAACCCAGTAGAATCACCAACCTTTGGCTAGCCAGCTGAAAAATAGTATGGGATAAACAGTGTAACCATGTGATCAAAATTTAAATCAATTAGACTTTACACTATATAAACCACACCATTCCACAGATACACATAAAATACACACTCAATAACTATCTCAGTGACTACCTGATCCACTAAAACCATACCCAAAACAGAAAGTCAAACAAACAAAATATTATTGCTGTTAGTGTCATAAGTGTGTTAGATACTCAAATAGACAATCTGCTAGACGGACAACAGTTGCTAGAAAATATAACACTCTGGGCTTTTTGCATTACTTTAATGTATTCTAAAGTTATCAATTTCCCCTCCCTATACCACATTACTCAACAGCGCATTAAACTAATACACATAACACAGACCGTATGCTCAGGTTTTAGTCCACATCCGCAGTACTATGAAGCCATAAGTACATGACAAGAGGGCCAAGGCCCACAAATCGCTCACCTGAGAACATAGTACCTAAGCTAACTGGGCAAGACAATATTGTGATATACAGTAGAACCTGTCTATAACGGCCACTAAATTATGTTAATTATTTTTTGTTTTTGACAGGTGACTGCTTAAAGCAAGGTGACAGTTAAACAGAAAGCTCCTTTAGGAGCTTTCTGTTTCACTGTCACCTTGCTTTAAGCTGTCACCTGTCTTTTATACATCTAATTAGCATTTATTTTAGTGGTCGTTATAGAGAGGTTTTACTGTATAGCTATAAAAAGAGTTTTAAAGGTTTTCCAATTTAAGTCTATAAAAAACGGATAAGCCCCTGGGCAGGGCCAAATTTGAACAAGGGGTCATAATTTGAACAATCTTGGTAGAGGACCACAAGGCAAAGCTACATGTCAAATATAAATGATCTTGGCTTTACAGTTTCAGAGAAAAAGATTTTTAAAGGATTTCCAATGAAAAACTAACAAGCCCGAGGATGGGGCCAATTTTGGCCAGGGGGTCATAATTTTACCAATCTAGGTAGAGGATCACAAGGCAAAGCTATGTGACAAATATTAAAGATCGATCTGGGCCTTACAGTTTCAGAGAAGATTTTTAAACATTTTCCTATATAAGTCTATGTAAAACTGATAAGCCCCGGGGCGAGCCAATTTTGAACCAGGGGTCATAATTTGAACAATCTTGGTAGAGGACCATAAGGCAAAGCTACCGTACATGTCAAATATAATTGATCTGGGCCTTACAGTTTCAGAGAAGAAGATTTTCAAAAGTTTTCCTATGAAAAACTGATAAGCCAAAGGGCGGGGCCATTTTTAGCCCAGGGGTCATAATTTGAACAATCTTGGTAGAGGACCATAAGGCCAAGCTATATGTCAAATTTTAACGATCTGGGCCTAACAGTTTCAGAGAAGATTTTTAAACATTTTCCTATATAAGTCTATGTAAAACTGATAAGCCCCGGGGCGAGTCAATTTTGAACCAGGGGTCATAATTTGAACAATCTTGGTAGAGGACCATAAGGCAAAGCTACCGTACATGTCAAATATAATTGATCTGGGCCTTACAGTTTCAGAGAAGAAGATTTTCAAAAGTTTTCCTATGATAAACTGATAAGCCAAAGGGCGGGGCCATTTTTAGCCCAGGGGTCATAATTTGAACAATCTTGGTAGAGGACCATAAGGCCAAGCTATATGTCAAATTTTAAAGATCTGGGCCTTACAGTTTCAGAGAAGAGTTTTAAACATTTTCCTATATAAGTCTATGTAAAACTGATAAGCCCCGAGGGGGGGGGGGGCCAATTTTGACCGAGGGGTCATAATTTGAACAATCTAGGTAGAGGACCATAAAGCAAAGCTACATGTCAAATATTAATGATCTAGGCCATACCATTTCAGAGAAGATTTTCAAAGGTTTTCCTATGAAAAACTGATAAGCCCAAGGGCGGGCCATTTTTGGCCCAGGGGTCATAATTTGAACAATCTTGGTAGAGGACCATAAGGCAAAGCTATATGTCAAATTTTAAAGTACTGGGCCTTACAGTTTCAGAGAAGAAGATTTTTAAACATTTTCCTATATAATTCTTTGTAAAACTGATAAGCCCCTGGGCAGGGCCAATTTTGACCCAGGGGTCATAATTTGAACAATCTAGGTAGAGGACCATAAGGCAAAGCTACCTGTCAAATACTAATGATCTAGGCCATACAGTTTCAGAGTAGAAGATTTTCAAAGGTTTTCCTAAGACAAGAGGGCCATGGCCCTAAATTCGCTCACCTGAGGACATTGAAGTTTGTACCTAAGTTGACTGGGCAAGACAACATTTTAATATAGCTATAAATGGAGTTATCTTCCGGACAAGAAAACATGACAAAAGTGAATTTTGTTGCCAAGCTTATGACCCTTATCCATGACACATCCTCTTATCAAGCTATTTCCATTTCCGGTAAATGATAATTATTTCACTAGCGTCAGCAGAACTGGAGTTATTTTCCTGACAATAAAATATGACAAAGGGGAAAACAAAATATTGCTGCCCTTATGCATGGCATTTTCTCTCATCAGTTTCTTTCCATACATAAAATTTCATTACAATAGCATCAGTAGAACTGGAGTTGTCTTCTTGACAAGAAAATATGACAAAGGGAAATAACTAAAAAAACAATGATGTCAGAGTTATGGCCTTTGCAAATGGCACTTCCTCTCATTAGGCTCTTTCCAAATAGGCAATTTCATTTTACCCATTACCCCATAGCCTGTTTCTAGTTTTGAAAATAGGTGGCCACCTAAAGCAGGTTGAAAGTAAAGCAGAATGGGTCTTAATGCACACTTTGCTTTACTTTCAAACTGCTTTAAGCTACCATCTACTAGGATATAGAAACTTATTTCACATCTTACATTTTCATGACTGTTTAACCCTTTCCCCCATAGAAGCGCCTTTTAGAGCATTCAGTTTATTCTTGCTCTGAAGAAAATAGTTCCAATTTATACATTCATAAATATGTATAATACAAAATATTTTCTATATTCTAGCAGATGATAGCTTAAAGCAGGCTGAAAGTAAAGCAGAATGCGCTTAAAGCGCATTCTGCTTTACTTTCAACCTGTTTTAAGTGGACACCTACATTCAATACTAGAGATATGCTATGGGGGAAAGGGTTAAAGGGGAATTATTTTCTTAAGTGGAGGAATAAATCAAAGGCCTAAAAATGCACATTTATGGGGTAATGGGTTAACAAACGTCAGTATTTATTGGGAAAAAGGGTTGAATCCTGGACAAGAAAAAATGGCAGGCATGCAGATAACTGTGACAAAACCAATATTAAACATATGTATAAATATGGCATAAGACATAATTACATAACTGTCAGTGGATCACTTCCAGATCCTGTTTCTCTAAGTATGAAGAAGACTGAACCATTTCTAAACTTTAGCAGACAACATGTTCAGTTCTGTTGGCCTGATCACTGAGGTCAACTATTATGCAAGAGTACGGTACTGTAGCATTAGCAGCACTGCTGCTGGTGGCTTACCCTTACCAGACTGAAATGATGTCTGCTAAATACCTTCTGTGTGTAAAAAATGTACATTTTTTTTTTTTAGAAAATGTTAAGTTGGTAAATGAGTGGCAAATAGTTTGGATCCAGATTAGATGCAGCATTATGTTGCATCTGATCTGGATCCAAACTGTTTGCAAATATTGGTTATTTGCCCATAGTATATTAAGGGTAACTCAGGTAAATACAGTTCTGCCTAAATCAAAAATACTGTAAAACCTGCCTAGAGCAGCACTTAAACTGTGCAGGGTGGTGTCAAATGTGACCCTAGGGATTTCATTTTAACAAACTATAGAGGGATCCACCAGGAGATTCTACTGTACAAATATCAAAGCTTAGGGCCTAGTAGTTTTGGGCAAGAAGATTTTTTAAAGATTTTTGCTTTTTTGCTTTTTCAAGCAGAGTTTGTGCTTTTTTTCCTTTTTTTTTTAACAACTTCTGTAGAGAAGCATCCAAGGAACATCATGAGCAGTTTGAACTCTCCCTACAATCGGCGGGTTTCAGAGGAGATGTCGTTTGAAGTAAATGTGAACGGACAGACGGACAGACGGACAGATGGACAGACGGACAGACGGACGGACGTACTACGGACGGTGAGCGGTCACAATAGCTCACCTTGAGCCTTTGGCTCAGGTGAGCTAAAAAACTGATAAGCCCCAGGACGGGGCCATTTTTGGCCCCAGGGTCAAAATTTGAACAATCTTGGTAGAAGATCATTAGGTTATGATACATACCAAATATCAAAGGTCTGGGCCTTTTGGCTTCTAAGAAGAAGATTTTTAAAGGTTTTCTTATGCATTAAAAGTTGTCTATATGGTCATGTTAGAAAATCTGGTCCCAAAGCAAGGGGAATAACTCTAGCCAAAAACTTTGAACAACATTTCGTTCCCCCTTGTCACTGATGCTTCTGAAAAAGTTTGGTTGAAATCAAGTCAGTGGTTTCAGAGGAGATGTTGTTTGAAAATGTGGACGTACGACGTACGCAGGACACCGGACGACGGACGGAATGGGATCACCATAGCTCATCCTGAGCCTATGGCTCAGGTGAGCAAAAAACAATGACAAGCAATTCTGTTAATTAACTTATATATGTAAACTTATATATATTCAACTATCTTAGGAACATTTTCTGTAGCAATTTGTTACCTTCTTTAAAAAAAACTAAATTTAAATGTAAAATATTTTGACTGAAAAAAATACCAGTTATTCAGTATATTATTAGCAGAAAATACCAAAACAATATGTATCTGCTATACAGAATGCAATAAGCAAGAAATACCTGCTATACAAAATGCTATAGCAAGAAATACCAGCTATACATAATGCTATTAGCAAGAAATACCAGCTATTCAGAATGCTATTAGCAAGAAATACCTGCTATACAAAATGCTATAGCAAGAAATACCAGCTATACAGAATGCTATTAGCAAGAAATACCAGCCATAACGAATGCTATTAGCAAGAAATATCTGCTATACAGAATGCTATTTAGTAAGAAATACCAGCTATACATAATGCTATTAGCAAGAAATATCTGCTATACAGAATGCTATTAGTAAGAAATACCTGCTTTTAGAATTCTAAAGCAAGAAAAACCTGCTGTACAGAATGCTGATAGCAAGAAATACCTGCTATACAAAATGCTATTAGCAAGAAATACCTGCTATAAAAATTCTATAGCAAGAAAAATCTGCTATACAGATTGCTGATAGCAAGAAATACCAGCTATACAGAATTCTATAGCAAGAAATACCTGCTATACAGAATTCTATAAGCAAGAAATACCCGCTATAAAAATCTTTAGCAAGACAAGAGCCCCATGGGGCTTATTCGCTCACCTGAGAATAATTGGAACAAGAGCCCCATGGGGCATTATCGCTCAGCTGAGAATAACTGACAAAATGGAGATAAATATTTATGTCCAGGAAGGGGTCATTTTTTAACCGATGGGCATAATTTGAACAATCTTGTAAGAGAACCTGTAGATGATTCTATGTGCAAAATATCTAAGATCAGGCTAGTAGGGTTTTAGACAAGAAGATTTTGTAAGTTTCCATAGGAAAAAAAATCTATTTTTAGCTCCTGTGACCTACATATGCAACAGACTGAAACCAGTTGAACAAAATAGGTAAAGGATATCCAGAAGTGTCACCATGCTGAATATCAAAGCTCTGGCCATATTAGTTTCAGAGAAGAAGACGTTTGAAAATTTCACTATATAACTCTATGTAAAACTGTGACCCCCCGGGGCGGGGCCTATTTTGACCCCAGGGGCATAATTTGAAGTAACTTGATAGAGGACCTGTAGGCGATGCTATGTGTCAAATATCTAACATTTATAATGGCCCTTGTAGTTGCAGAGAAGAAGATTTTTAAAGTTTTCATTGAAAAAATCTATTTTTAGCTCCAGTGACCTACATATGCAACCTACCAGAACCATTTGAACAATTTTGGTATAGGACATCTAGAAATGTCACCATGCCAAATATCAAAGCTCTGGCCATATTACTTTCAGACAAGAAGACGTTTGAAAATTTCACTATAGAACTCTATGTAAAACTGTGACCCCCAGGGCGGGGCCAATTTTGACCCCAGGGGCATGATTTGAACAAACTTGATAGAGGACCTGTAGGTGATGCTATGTGCCAAATATCTAAGCTCTGGCCTTTGTAGTTTCAGAGAAGAAGATTTTTTAAGTTTTCATCGAAAAAATCTATTTTTAGCTCCTGTGACCTAGTTATGCAACCGACCAGAACCATTTGAACAATTTTGGTATAGGTCATCTAGAAGTGCAACCATGCCAAATATCAAAGCTCTGGCCATATTAGTTTCAGAGAAGAAGACGTTTGAAAATTTTACTATATAACTCTATGTAAAACTGTGACCCCCGGGGCAGGGCCAATTTTGACCCCAGGGGCATAATTTGAACAAACTTGATAGAGGACCTGTAGATGATGCTATGTGCCAAATATTTAAGCTCTGACTATTGCAGTTTTTGACAAGAAGATTTTTTAAGATTTCCTTATTTTTTCACTTTGGTTGCCATGGCAACCAGAGTTCTGCATTGTTTTTAATTCTTTGAACAAATTTGAAAGAGCTTGACCCAAGGAACATTTCTGTAAAGTTTGGTTGAATTCTGTCAAGCGGTATAGGAGAAGATGTCATTTAAAGCAATTGTTAACGACGACGCACAATGCACGACACACAACGCACGAGGACGGACGACGGACACAGGGCCATCCCAATAGCTCACCTTGAGCCTTTGGCTCAGGTGAGCTAAAAATGGAGATATTGATTTATGTCCAGGACTGACGTAGATATGCAACAGACCGGAACAATTTGAACAAAATATGTAAAGTATATTTAAAAGTGTCACCATACAGAATATAAAAGCTCTGGCCATATTAGAGTCAGAGAAGAAGACGTTTGAAATTTTCTCTATATAACTCTATGTAAAACAGTGACCCCCAGGGCGGGCCAATTTTGACCCTAGGGGCATAATTTGAACAAACTTAATAGAGGACTTGTAGGCGATGATATGTGCCATATATCTAAGCTCTGGCCCTTGTAGTTTTAGACAAGAAGATTTTTTAAGTATTCATTGTAAAAAATCTATTTTTAGCTCCTGTGACCTAGTTATGCAACGAACCAGAACCATTTGTACAATTTTGGTATAGGACATCTAGAAGTGTCACTATGCCAAATATCAAAGCTCTGGCCATATTAGTTTCAGAGAAGAAGACGTATGAAAAATTCACTATATAACTCTTTGTAAAACCGTGACCCCCGGGCGGGGCCAATTTTGACCCCAGGGGCATAATTTGAACAAACTTGATAGAGGACCTGTAGGCGATTCTATGTGCCAAATAACTAAGCTCTGGCCCTTGTAGTTTCAGACAAGAAGACTTTTTAAGTTTTCATTGAAAAAATCTATTTTTAGCTCCTGTGACCTAGTTATGCAACCGACCACAACCATTTGAACAATTTTGGTAAAGGACATCTAGAAGTGTCACCATGCCAAATATCAAAGCTCTGGCCACATTGGTTTCAGAGAAGAAGACGTTTGAAAATTTCACTTTATAACTCTATGTTAAACTGTGACCCCCATGGCGGGGCCAATTTTGACCCCAGGGGTATAATTTGAACAAACTTGATAGAGGACCTGTAGATGATGCTATGTACCAAATATCTAAGCTCTGGCCCTTGCAGTTTTTGACAATAAGTTTTTTTAAGATTTCCTTATTTTTTCACTTTGGTTGCCATGGCAACCAGAGTTCTGCATTGTTTTTAATTCTTTGAACAAATTTGAAAGAGCTTGACCCAAGGAACATTTCTGTAAAGTTTGGTTGAATTCTGTCAAGCGGTATAGGAGGAGATGTCATTTGAAGCAATTGTTAACGACGCCGGACGCCGGACACAGGGCCATCCCAATAGCTCACCTTGAGCCTTTGGCTCAGGTGAGCTAAAAAGCGTGCTATACAGAATGTTTTTAGCAACAAATACCTTATACACAGAATGCTATAAGCAAGAAAAACCTGCGATACAGAATGCTATTAGTAGGAAAAAAGTTAATGTACGTTAAGAACTTTTTCAATGTTTCTTCATTTTATTACTTTGACAGATTGGAATTTTTAAGATTTTTTTTTTTTATTCCAACAGTCATTCAAAAGTTTACCTTGCAAGAGATTACAATTAAGTCTTTCTTCTGCTTCCACAGTAACGCCCTCGCCAAGTGGTGCTGCAGCACTGATCAGAGTCTTGATTGAAGAAGTTTGGAAACTTTCGATCATGGGATCTTTGGCGAGGAAGAGAATTACAGGTGGGACTAGATGAGCGTAGGTGACCTAATCAACAACACAAAATACTCATGTATATTTACTCCTTAACAAGTACAATTAATTCTCTCTTAGGGAGCATTCTGTTTTCCCTTAAGCCTGCTTTTAAGAGCCACCTGTAATAAAACGAAAATTGGCCATGAGGGAATAAATGGTCAATTAATCCAAGTCTGAGGTGTAGAATTGAATTATCCTACTTTCATGCTTCAGTGCAGGGTACGGGACATTATTGGGATAAGCAAGGAGGTCTATAAGCATCTATACTTCACTCTAGCAGTCAATATTGAATGAGAAATAGAATTAAAGCCACCTGATGTTTGCCTGAAGTCTAAAAACATGTCATATTGGACAAAAACACAACAATTAATTCTCAACTTCATTTAAATGCATCAACATTAGAACCAAACTACCAATACAAATTTTCCAATAAGTCCAAAACTTGACAAATGTGAAGAACAAAACAGCATCAATGTCTGACACCAAATGAACCACTATAAAGTAACTTCAGCATGCTAGTACAAATTAATGAACTTTAAAACAACCAGTCCAAAAAAATTTAACTTGGTAATTTGGGCCAAAACAGCTATGTCAAAAGTATGTCAACTTTTGAAGGAAAATTTATTAAGATTAAGTTTTAACTTCAAAGCATTAATGTTTGATCCCACTTAAATCTGATACAAAATTTCAGAATCCTAGCACAAATATTAAGCTTTAAAACAACTCTTCCAAAAAACTCTTAACCCGCTTAACTAAACAACTTACGCAAAATTTTTGCGTAAGTCAAAATCGTTTAACTCTTATTTTTCGATCATAAACGTTTGCAAACAGCAAATAGCCAGATCAGAGGACGCGCTAAAAGCGGGTCCTCTGATCTGGCTATTTGCTGTTTGTAGCAAGTGATAATAAAGAAATTAAATTTAAATTTAAAATTTTGACTTACGCAAACATTTTGCGTAAGTAGTTTAGTAAAACGAGCCCCTGGTGATTTGTGACTACCCGCTCTCTACCTCCCAATGACATACCCCATTCTAATAATGTTTTTTCTTTGAAAACTTGGTTGGTAAATAACAGTGTTAGCCGTAAATTACCATATAGTGCAACAGTTTAAGCAATTACCATATAACCATAATATCAGTGTAAGCAATAACTATATAACCATAATAACTGTGTAAGCCATTACCATATAGTGTAAAAGTGTAATCAATTACCATATAACCATAATATCAGTGTAAGCAATTACTATGTACATATAGTGTAACAGTGTAAGCAATTACCATATAACCATAATATCAGTGTAAGAAATTACTATATAGTGTAAAAGTGTAAGTAATTACCATATAACAATATTATCAGTGTAAGCAATTAAAATATAGTGTAATAATGTAAGCAATTACCATATAACCATAATATTAGTGTAAGCAATTACCATATAACCATAATATCAGTGTAAGCAAATACTTTATAGTGTAACAGTGTAAGCAATTACCAGTTAACCATATTATCAGTGTAAGCAATTACCAGTTAGCCATAATGACAAGTGTAAGCAGAGACTATAACCAAACATCCTGATTTTCATCTTTTCCCACTTGTATTTTAACCCCTATCATCTTTACACCCTTACTTCCTTATCTTTTATCTGTTCCTATTTCAACTAATAGGCACGTGGCCGGCAATTGCTTGAAATTACATGTGAGGATGTGTAGCAGAGAGAACAATATACAGTCGAACTTCAATATCTCGAGCTTGGTTAGGTCAAACATAACCGTATTTCAAAGTTAAAACGTGGCTAAGCCACGATTTAAACTTTGAAATACAGGTTTGTTCAACTTAACCGAGCATGAAATAATGCAATTAATGTGTCGACAAATCGGATAGTTTGAATTAAGCGAGTTCGAGATATCGAAGTTCAACTGTATTTAGATAGATAGATACAGACAAACATTAGCAACTATTAGTCTAACAAATAAGCCTAGTGTTGGTGTAACCAACTGATATATAAATATGACAATGTTAGCATACACTTCTTGTAGAACCTGTCTAACATGAGCAGGGTTAAGCCTTTCCCTCATAGAAGTGCCTTTATTTAAGGCAGATTTCACGAGAGCTAGTGTTACATGGACGGAAAATTCCATTTTATGTCCCACTGAGTTGTGAAATATAAACTTTTTATTTTCCTGATTTTTTTGGCTGCAACATTGAAATTAAACATTAAATTATTTGGAAATTTAATTTTTGATATAAATTTCAACTTTAATCTGGTAAAAATTATCAATAAAACATGAGCATACAAACTGAACCATGTTTCATGGACAGATTTATAATAATGTTTTTTGCCATTAAACATTTAAATAAAAGTGCTGATATAATTTTATTTGTTAGACTAATCATAATGAAACATTAATTCATTTCACATTTTTAGATAGCTATAGAATTTTCATAAATACCATGCGACTTTGGATACCCCCCCCTCGTTTTGTGTAGATAAGGGTAGTTATTTTTTGATACAACCTTTAAAACATGAAACAGTTAATGTTTGGAAAAAGGAAGATGATTATTCTATGTATTAATTTTAAAAGAGATCATACTTTCATTACAAATAAATAATATTCAGTTATTTAGACTCCTTTTTAAAAATCTTTGCTAATGTGATGTAAAGACGGATGCTAATGTGACAAAGACGGAAAAAATACTGCTAGTGTCACCACTTGGACAGAACATCAGATTTGCTAATGTTACGTAGGACTGAAACTAGAACTGCTAGTGTTATGTAGAACTGAAACTAAACTGCTAGTGTTATGTAGGACTGAAACTAGAACTGCTAGTGTTATATTTTACAAAGACAATTTCCATTGCAATCGTTATGGGCTTCGAAGACGGAAAAATATTCCGTAACATTAGCATGGAAAAAAACACCCTCAGGTCAGCTGTTTTCTGATGTACTTGACTTTTTAATCGACCCTAGCGCTTTCAAAACTGCAAACTTACACTGCTTACGTCAAAATAATATCACCAACTCTCACACAAGACAAACAAGCACCTTAGAGCTGATATCCCCTGCCGCAGCGGTTGTCCAGAAGAAAGTGGCAAACTTTATTGTGGGAGGAAGGGGCAAATGGTGATCACCTGTCTTTAAAGATCAACATTCAAAAGCTTTTTACAAAGTTTTATAAAATCCAATCAATTTTGTACATTTTAAAGCCTAAACAATACAAAAAATAAAGCCGTTTGTAGCATTATAAATCTAAGTATGACAGGGGCAGGTAACTCTTGATTCAAATTCAACAGTAATTAAACACTTTCAAGAACTTATAATTGTGTGCAAGTATTATTAAAAAAAATCAGAACTGTAGAATTTACTAGAGTGTAAACACATTTTCAACTCATCAAGGGCAGAGTATTCTTGACTAATTTGCACATTTTCGATAATAATTGAACTCATTCTATAAATAATAGCCATATATGATTTTTTTTTTCTTCAAAATCCATTCACATTTGTACACAATAGCATGTAAACAATAAAGCCATGTTGAGCATTACTAAGTACATAAAGGGCAGATAACTCTTGCCACAAAGTATCCTATTTTGACAATAATTGCTACCCTTATATTTATATACATCATGTGTAAGTTAAATCAAAATCCATTAAAGACTGTAGTTTCTAGATGGTAAAAACTGTTAAATATGGGTTTTTTTACTCATCAAGGGCAGATAACTGTTGACTAGTTTCTCCGTTTTTCAAAAATGACAACAATTATTTGAAAACTAATAGCCATACATAGTTTAAGAATTTGTTTTATCAAAATTCATGCATATTTATAGATACTAGGATGTAAACAATTCTAAAATAAAGCATTTTCTATCATTTCAAAGTACATCAAGGGCAGATAACTATTGCCACAAGTATCCTTTTTTGACAATAATTGCACACCTTCAAGAACTTTTACTGATAGACATCGTGTGCAAGTATCATTTAAATCCATTCATAATTGTAGTTGCCAGAGAGTAAAAACAGTTAAATATGGCTTTTTTTACTTATCAAGGGCAGATAACTCATGACTAATTTCTCCGTTTTCAACAATAATCAAATTCATTTGAAAACTAATAGCCATACATAATTCAAGAAAGTTTTTTCAAAAATCCATGCATATTTATAGGCTCTAGTATGTAAACAATACCAAAATAAAGCATTTTCTAGCATTTCTAAGTACATCAAGGGCAGATAACTCTTGTCAGAAGTATCCTTTTTTTACAATAACTGCACACATGCAAGAACTTGTACTTATAGACAATGTGTGCAAGTATAAACAAAATATGTTGAATACTGTAGTTGCTAGAGTGTAAAAACTGTTAAATATGGCATTTTTAACACAAAAAGGGCAGATAACTCATAAATTCCTAAAATTTTCTGAAAAAAATTTGATTTCCCACGGTGCTCCTATGATGACAAATAAGTATACCAAGTTTAATCCAAATCTGTTAATAGGTTTCGGAGATACAGTTGCGGACGGAAAACGTGACGGACGCACGGACGGCATTTTTAACACAAAAAGGGCAGATAACTCATAAATTCCTAAAATTTTCTGAAAAAAATTTGATTTCCCACGGTGCTCCTATGATGACAAATAAGTATACCAAGTTTAATCCAAATCTGTTCATAGGTTTCGGAGATACAGTTGCGGACGGAAAACGCACGCACGCACACACACACGCACGCACGCACGGACAGCCGGACGGACAGACCTAAAACAGTATCCCTCTGCCTTTCGGCAGGGGATAATAATAGGACATGCTAACTGCTAACGTTACGCATGACAAACAGGACAGAAATTGGCCTTCGTGACCATCTTTGATAAAAAATGGTTATATATAAACAAATAAAAATAAAAAATAATAAAAACATATTAGGTACTCTTTTTTAATTCATTTTGGATACAATCTTGAAAAAATCGAACAGTTTTACACAACTGCACTTTTTCTACAACATTTGAAAAAAGTACATCAGAATTGACAGGGAGTTTATTCCGTCCTCTTCTGGGCTCAACTGCTACTTAAGCAGTAAAACACAAGGAAACAACATGGATCATTTCATTTGAATATTTATAAGTTTTATGTAATATTACACAAAATATCATATTCATACATAAAAAAGGTAAATAATTAGTGTTTGTTACTTAATAATTCATTTTAGTGCTTTCCGTCCATGTAACACTAGCTCTCGTGAAATCTGCCTTAAGCAAATTAAATTTATTCCTCAACTGAAGAAAAAAGTTTGAATTAAAATGAATTTATAGTCATGAATATATATCATAAAAAATAGTTTCTATATCCTAGCAGATAATAGATCAAAGCTGGCTGGAAGTAAAGCAGAATGTGTCTTATCACTCTTATGACAAATTCTGCTTTACTTTCAACCTGCTTTAAGTGGTAACTAAAAACAGGCTACAAAGCAATGGGTTAAACGGTAAGGCAATGGCAACATGAGAAGCAATCCTGGAATACATGTGTAATAACTTCTTTCTCCAGTGAAAGAATATATTAAATGCGCTAAAAGGTGCTTCTATAGGGTGAAGGCTCAAGCAGATATCTTGGCTGCTATATAAAGGCTGAAATTTGCAGTTAACAGTAAAGATGTAGGAAACTATTGCTAGGGCTCATGTAGCAGGAATCAGTAAGAAATATTATATGTACGTATATACAGTGCTCCCTCCCTACAACGGCCCTCCCTCCAACGATTCCCTCCTCACATCGACGATTGCCACTGTTCCCCAAACAAGAAATTAAGTCCAACCTTTTCAAGTCTGAAATATCTTCTGCTTAATTTGTCATCTGCTGTTTTTCTCAACGACACATATTGGACATTTTGACAGAAAAAACATAATGAATAGTGACAAAAAGCTTGAATGCAGATCAGACGTCGAGTTTCGCGGCGTCTGATCAGGATTCAAGTTGTTTGCAAATGTAAGCCAATGTCCCTCCCCATAACGACTCCCTCCGAACAACGCACGGATTTTGTGTCTTCCATTGGGTGACGTTGCAGAGAGGGAGCGCTGTAGTTGCATACAAAAGTGTTTATACGATTACATGTATGGAATAGTTGCATATAAAAGTAAATGTTTCTACAACACAAAGGGTTTACTGTGTTAGTAATAACCAACACCTTCAAAATATAGCCAGACCATGCTTGTTTGCTATATAAAGTGGACAATACACTATACCTTCCCAAAAACTCATACCCAATAACTTAACTCCAATCCAACACCATTGACCTGCTTAAAAAATACTCATAGCATTTGCAAACAGTGGAGACCCTGATCAGAGGGCTCCGGTAGGAGCCCTCTGATCAGGGTCTACACTGTTGGCTAATTTGAACTAGTATTTATTAAATTACCAAAAATTCTAAGTAGACTGGTTCATGTTTTTGGTAGCTAAAAAGGATCCACAAGGCAACATAATAACCTACAAGAGTAACTTATTGTTGAAAAAGTTAATAGGTGTTTTCGACTGGCTGATTTTCGTGGAGCAACCAAATCTCGTGGAGCACATATTTTGTTTGACTGGTAGTGTGACGTCATGGTCCGACACGCCTTGGAGTATGAAAGATATCGGTTGTAAACCCTTGTTGAGTTCGTTGAGCAACAGACGCCGAACATAATCCATAAACAATTGTTTGATTGGTCAGATTTTTTTCGTGGTGTAATCTCAATTGATGAAATAGCTAACATTTTGCCAGTCGAATACGCCTAATGATATCCATAACAAATAATTTAGAGACAAATCAGATGCTGAGTAATTCCACGTCTGATAAGCCTCCGAAATGTTAGCCTCTCTAAAAAGAATAAATTGTCTACACTTTCATGATAAAGATAATCAGTATCTCCATTTATTGTATTGGGTTTGCATTTAGCGTAGTTTAACCCATTACCCCATAAATACGCCTTTTTAAGCCTTTGATTTATTATTACACAAAAAATATTTCCACATTATACAGTCATGAATATGTAACATATAAGAAATAGATTCTATATTATAGCAGATGGTAGCTTAAAGCAGGCTGAAAGTAAAGCAGAATGTGCCTTAAGGCACATTCTGCTTTACTTACAACCTGCTTTAAGTGGTCACCTATATTCAAAACTATAAATAGGCATTTGGGTAATGGTTTAACCCATTAACTCATAAGCTATAAATAATTCTCAATCCTTATCTCAATGGAAGCTAGTTGATTAAAGTGTGTCAAAATGAGTTAGTATGAGGCTATTGTGCAATGAGTCAAAATGAGTCAGTATGGCTTAATGGGTTAAATGGGAAAAGTTAGTGTATTCAAGCTGTGCTGGCTGTTTACCTTGGACGACAGGGACCCCTAATCTTGTTTCAGCCTCCCCCTGAACGTTAGCACCTAGCGGTGCTCCGCCAGAAACAACAAGCTCAACAGAAGATAGGTTATAGCCTTCTAGCATTGAAGTTTTGTTCACAAACATGACAAGGGGAGGTACGAGGTGAAGTAATGTAATCTGAAAGGAACATTGCCACTAATAACAGTCGAACTTCGATATCTCGAACTCGGTTAAATCAAACATACCCGTATTTCAAAGTTAAACTGTGGCTAAGCCACGTTTTAACTTTGAAATATGGGTATGTTTGACTAAACTGAGCATGAAATAATGCAGTTCATGTGTCAAACTATCGGGTAGTTTGTGTTAAGCGAGTTTGAAATATTGAAGTTCGACTGTACTTGTAAATGCAAGATGCAGGGCTACTATAAGTTGCTCATAAAAATCCTAAGATTTCCAAATTTTCAAGCATGAATTAAGGAATTGTACCTTTAACTCTTTTGCTGCCAGGCTCTATAGCGCTTACATTATTTCACAAACAGTTTAGATCCAAATCAGACCCAGTGTTTCGCCGCATCTGTTCTGCATCTAAACTGTTTGATACCTATCAATGTTTCCTAAGGAAAATATCAATGACATTTCAAATTTTTACAGTAGGAGCTGAAATCAAAAGATTTCAGAAAAAAACCGTCCGGATGAATTTAGAAAATCTGAAGATTTCGTAAAAATCCGGAGAAATGGCAGCCCTGAAGATACAGTTGATAGAGGGCCAGGTAACACACGATTCTTTACTAACATTATAGTCCAGGGTTCTAGAAAAGAGGGAGTAAACCAGACAAATTCAGCATTTTTTTTTACACAAAACCCTATGTTGTTACTACTCATTAGAATCGTCTCAGAGAGACGATTCCAATGAGTAGTAACACCATAGCGTTTAATGCAGAAATAAAGATTATAGTTTTTTTTAAATACTCCCCTTATCTGGAGCTCTGGTTAAACTTGTGAACAGTATGTACACTAAGTCAAAATTTGTCCTATATGCAAACAGTGTAGACCCAGATCACATGACTGCTACAAGAGCTCTATAAGTACAGAGCTCCAGATAAGCGGAGTATTTTTCAAAAACAGAAATCGTTATTTCTGCATTAAACCCTATGGTGTCACTACTCATTAAAATCGTCTCTTTGAGACGATTTTAATGAGAAGTAACACCAAAGGATTTGGCCTTGAAATGAGTGAGAAAATGTTGGGTTTGTTCAGTTTCTAGAGCCCTGGATCAAGGTCTGCATTGTTTGTTAATTTAAAACATACATGTATTGTACAAAAATAACTAGAACTATTGCTAAAGGTGATTTATACCCCCACTAGCACCTTGTAACAAGAGGCAAATGTGTCAGGATAATGTTGATGTGTATTTCACATGATACAAAAGCTGTCGGCAGACTGTCAGATGGACAAAGTATGGCCTCCATCACAGGCGGTGAGGGTATAATAATGTTTAACCTATACCCAATCACACACCTTTTTACGCCCTTAATTTACTCCTCCACTGAAGGATATAATTCCAATTTATACTGTTATGAAAATGTATTGTAAAAAATATTTTCTAAATTCTAGCAGATTAGAGCTTAAAGCGGGCTGGAGAACGCCTCTATCTGGTCACGTGGCAGGACTATGGAGTACATAATAGTGTGATTTATTGATCAGATAGCTGTGTAATGCATTTCGTTTGGTATTGGAGATTTTGTTAAATTGTAGAACAGAATGTCGGCTATTAAAATCAGCAAAAAACCTAAATTTTGCAGTTTTAAAGGTATCAAAACACCTTAAGGCACATTCTGCTTTACTTTCAGCCTGCTTTAAGCTACCATCTGCTAGGATACAGAAAACATTTTTTCCAGTTCATATTCATAACAGTATAATGTGTGCTAGACTATTGTGATAGTGTCATCAAATTTATAACTTTCGTGATAGTGATTTTGGTCGCATTTGTCAGGCCTATCTACATACAGTAAATATAACCTTGGGCTTAACTTCAGATCTTGTACTCAGACTGATTGCTGCATAAAGTAGGCTTAAACTAAAGATGCAATCTGCTTAAATGTTTCCTTCATAGCCCAAACTTCAAATTAACAACTGTGTTTACGTTAGGTGACTAATTTAAAGCAAGACGGAAGTAAACCAGAAAGCTTATAAAGTAGGCTTTTTGCTTTGTTTTCACCTTGTTTAACCCTTTACCTGATAGCCTATTTCTAGTACTTCAGATAGGTGACTACTTAAAGCAGGTTGAAAGTAAAGCAGAATGCGCCTTAGGGCGCATTCTGCTTTACTTTCAGCCTGCTTTAAGCTATCATGTGCTATAATAAAGAAAATATTCCCTATAATACATACTCATTACTGATTAAATTGGAACTATTTTCTTCAGCGGATGAATAAATCATATCCGCTAAAAGGCGCTTCTATTGGGGAAAGGGTTAAGAAACGAAATCTGTATGCAACACTATCGATGAATAATATATATGAGCCCTGCCATGAGAAAACCTGCCTTATTACACTAGGGCTGGTCTTGACCTACACTGTTTGACACTCACATGCATCTAAATTATGTACAGTGGAGAATCTGTTATTCTTTCCCGTTTAAACGCAAACGTACGCAAACGCAAAACACTAAAACGTAGAAAAGAACAACTTTTGGACAATTCTGATAATTATTGTTTATCTTGGTGGCAAACAGTTTGGAGCCTGATCAGACGCCGGGTTACCCGGCGTCTGATCTGGCTCCAAACTGTTTGCACTGCAAATAATAGTTTTAGCGTAAACGCGTTTATTGGGAAAGAATAACAGATTCTCCACTGTAGCTGTATTATATAGGCCTAAGGGTATTGGGCAGTGTAGACTAAACTCATATACCAAACCTGAGATGACAACAGTTCTTGATTTGTATAACGTTTGCAATGCAATAATATTTTGTCATGACACGGGTCATATACTTTTGAAGCTTATGTAGAGGTTGGGATAAAGGGTTCAAGGGAGAAAGCATACTCTGTTGCTTATTTTGGCATGATTTTAACAGACACCTTTCAGTAGAAAATATTTCCTACTACTCATTTAATGGGACATGAATAAAGCATGGTTAAAGAATGTAATGCATCTTAAAACATTGCTCAGCTGGTCACTTAACCCTTTACCCCATAGAAGCACCTTTTAGCACATTTAATTTATTCCTCAAATGAAGAAAATAGTTCCAATTTATAATCATAATCATGTTCTATAAGAAACATTTTCTATATCCTAGCAGATGCTAGCTTAAAGCAAACTGAAAGTAAAGCAGAATGCCCCTTTAGGCGCATTCTGCTTTACTTTTAACCTACTTTAAGACAGTGTTCACCTGTCTTCAAAATTAAAAACAGACTATGGGGTAAAGGGTTAACACAAGTTTGGCCGTGATATCTTAAAAAGTTTCTCGAAAAAACTTTTAAAAACTACCTTGTGGTCTTGTATGGCCTGTAGAAACTTTTCTGGCTCAAACTTGGGAAGCACAACAACCTTTGCTCCTTGTGTTAGAGAGCTAAACTGCAGCACCATAAGCCCATAAATATGGTAAAATGGCAAAAGTCCCATCAACACTTCCTCTCCTGCACGGAACTTCATCTGACCCCTGCAAAATAGTTAACATACGTTGCTTAACCCATTAAACTATAAATATGCCTTTAAATTATTTTCCATCATCAAAGAAAATACATGTAGTTCCAAATCACGAAATATGTAAAATAAGAAATATTTTCTTTATTTTAGAAGATAGTAGCTTAAAGCAGACTGAAAGTAAAGCAGAATGCGCCTTAAGGGGCATTCTGATTTACTTTCAACCTGCTTTAAGGGGTAGCTTATTTTCAAAACTAGAAAATGGGGTAGTAATGCGTTAACTCTTTCTTCCCTGAAACTTTAAATGGACAATTCCAGTTTCCATTTTAGTCTAGTCCATTTCTGACGTTTAAGGGTTGTTTTAGTCAATGTTTGGTTTATCACAAACAGTGAAGACCCTGATCAGAGGGCTCCTTTCGGAGCCCTCTGATCTGGGTCTTCACTGTTTGCATAGGACAAGTGCACTATCCACATGTGCACTGTTTGAAAAGGACGCCTATATACGGGACTAGGGTTCAAAGGGTTAAGGTAACTTTGAATCAAGTGGTCTTTATAAGGACAATAACTCTTCTGCTGTTTGTTTTTAAATTACAGCGCTCCCTCCATACAACGGCCCTGCCAACAACGACCTATGTCAAAGTTCCCTAAACAGGACAATTATGTCCAACATAATCATGGCTGCAATGTCGTCTGCTTAAAATTGTAGTCTGCTGTCTTTCTCAAAGTTACATAATGGACATTTTGACAGCGGCATCTGATCTGGATTCAAGCTGTTTGCAAATGTGGGCCTATGTCCCTCCCTATAAAGACTCCCTCCAAACAATGTACACAATTTTTGTCTCCCACTGGGTGTCATTGTAGAGAGGGAGCTCTGTATTACCATCATTTCTTTATCTATATGCACTTTGTGCAAGGTGAACTTTAAACAAGGCATTGATCTGGCTAAAAGCAGGAAAACGGTAAAAAAACAACAATACAAGGGTCGGTGAAGAGAGGTTATACTGTTTATGAAGTCATGCTCACTTCATGGCCTGTTCCAGGTTAGCTATTAAGTTTCTATGTGTCAACATCACGCCTTTAGGCAGGCCCGTTGTTCCGCTGCTATATGGCAATGTAAGAATATCGTTCTCTGGATCTATGTCAACGTTCTCTGGAAATGCCTTCCCATCATCCTCCATCAAATTTTTGAATGGAAGGCAACCATCAGGGGAGGAATCAAATGTGAAAACGTGCTGAAATTAAGAAAATGAAAATGTGCTGAAATTATGAAAAATAGCTCACCTTGGCACTTTGTGCCAGGTGAGCTAAAATGAAAATGTGCTGAAATTATGAAAATGTGCTGAAATTAAGAGAATGACTTATTGATGGTCTCAAACATTCTCATACTTTCTATGATTCTATCCTTAATTCCTTACCCCATAGCCTGTTTCTAGTTTTGAAAATAGATGACCACTTAAAGCAGGTTGAAAGTAAAGCAGAATGCACATGGGGAACTTTATGCTTCATTTTCAGCCTGCTTTGGGCTACATCTGCTAGGATATAGAAAATATTTCTTATGGTATACAAAACTATACATGTATATTCATGACTGCAAAAGGTGGTACTTTTTTCTTCAGTGAAGAAATAAATCATAGGTGAAAAAATAAGAATGCGCGTTCAATAAACGCTTATGCACCCGGTGGCATCCTTGACAATATATTCTGAATATTTTATAAGTCCAAATTAGGTCATGGTCAAACTGAGCTTGGGTAATATGGGTCAATTGGTAATGGTCCACAGATATAACTGTAAAGTATTGAAGCATTGTAGTAAGTAGTGTTGATGCTAGACAAAACGGTAAAATCTAGTTAACCAAGAAATAGCCTATTCAAAATATTCTAAGTCCAAATTAGGTCAAGGTCAAAATCAAGGTTGGGTGATGTTGGTGGATAGGGAATGGTCCAAGGCAACAACTGTATAAGTATCCAAGCATTAGAGTAAGGGGTGTTGATGCTAGACGAAACGGTAAAATCTACTTAACCTGTTACGGACGGACGGACGTACCCACAATCTTCATTTAAGTGGCCATATCCTTCTTTATTGTATCTCTTTTATGTGATTAAAATGTATGTGGTTAGCCACATAAATGAATACTAACTTTGTTATATAATGATCTGGAGGCTAACCCTACCCCTAACCCTATGTCCCACAACTGGCCAGGTTAATGTCAAAAGAAATGGCCAGGTTAATGTTACAAGAAACTGCCAGGTTAATGTTTTTCAATTATGTGTCTAGGTTATGGACACAATTTTAGCCACGCAACTATCATTTTGTGAGCACAGATGGACGGACGGACGGACAAGGCGATTACTATAATTATGCCTCCGCATCTTCAGATGCCGGGGGCATAAAAAGCATATTTATGGGGAAATTGGTTAAGCAGCCTTCTTTCAGGTTGCAGACTGTTTTGAAGAATTCCTTACTCTTTGTAATTCATGATGAATAAGTAAATGCTTGCAGGGCTCCAGATAAGGGGAGAATTTCAAAAACTAAAATTTTTATTTCTGTTTTAAATCCTATGGTGTCACTACTCATTAGAATCGTCTCTCTGAGACGATTCTAATGAGTAGTAACACCATAGGATTTGGTGCTGAAATGATTGAGAAAATGTTGGAATTGTTCAGAATTCTCCCTCTTATCTGGAGCCCTGTGCTTGGTAAGACTTTGCTATGCAGAAATGGGTAGTACACTTTTTCAACACCATGGACCTGTTGACCCAACATGACCCACATTCAAACTTGACCTAGATTTCATCAAGACAAACATTGTCATCAAGTTTCATGAAGATCAGATGAAATTTGTAGCCGCTAGAGTGTTAATGAACCAATTAAGAATGTATGGACGGACTGATGGACTAATCATGCAGAAAAACAACTGATGTTTTGACTCTGCAGTGTTCTCTCTCTCTCCAAAACACCCAATAGGAGACAAAGATTGTAAGTGTTGTTCAGAGGGAGTTTTTATAGGGAGAGAAAATGCTAGCAAACAGATTGAACCCGGTCAGACGCCACGTAATGTGGCATCTGATGTGGGTTCACACTGTTTGTCATCGTCTTTTATGTTTCTTCCATCAAATGTCTATTACTTCACTTTGAGCAAAACAGCAAACAACAATTTTAACCCTTTGAACCCTAGTCCCGCATATAGGCGTCTTTTTCAAACAGTGTTCATGTGAATAGTACACTTGTCCTGTGCAAACAGTGAAGACCCAGATCACAGGGCTCCGAAAGGAGCCCTCTGATCAGGGTCTTCACTGTTTGTCATAATGCCAAACATTGACAGAAACAACCCTTAAAAGTCAGAAATGGACTAGACTAAAATGGAAACTGGAATTTTCCATTTATAGTTTCAGGGAGGAAAGAGTTAAGCAGACATTTTACATCAGTGAAAGAGTAAGACATAATTGTCTTGTTCGGGAAACAGCTGAAAGCATTGTTGTCATCGTTCGGAGGGTCGCTGTAGGGAGGGAGCACTGGGGAACAGTGGCAAGCATTGTTGTAAGGAGGGAATCATTGTTCAGAGGGCCGCTGTAGGGAGGGAGTACTGGGGAACAGTGGCAAGCATTGTTGTAAGGAGGGACTCATTGTTCAGAGGGCCGCTGTAGGGAGGGAGTACTGGGGAACAGTGGCAAGCATTGTTGTAAGGAGGGAATCATTGTTCAGAGGGCCGCTGTAGGGAGGGAGTACTGGGGAACAGTGGCAAGCATTGTTGTAAGGAGGGAATCATTGTTCAGAGGGCCGCTGTAGGGAGGGAGTACTGGGGAACAGTGGCAAGCATTGTTGTAAGGAGGGAATCATTGTTTAGAGGGCCGCTGTAGGGAGGGAGTACTGTAGTATTCTTCACTTTTATATTCTGTGAGACTTCCTTGTTCATTTCAATAGCTTCCTTCACAGTTGGGAGCATGGCCTCCTGGGTAAAGACAGCTTTACAATCACTGTGATGTAACTGTCGTGACAGCTCACCTGAAATACATAGGGCACAGTTGTCAAGACAATCAATCAATTCGAGATTTAGCACCAGTGGTTGTTCTTTAACCCATTACCCCATAGCCTGATTTTAATTTTCAAAACAAATGACAACTTAAAGCAGGTTGAAAGTAAAGCAGAATGTGCCTAAGGCACATTCTGCTTTACTTTCAGCCTGATTTAAGCTTACGTCTGCTAGAATATAGAAAATATTTCTTGTAATATATATTCATGACTGCATAAATTGGGAGTACAAGAGGTGATTCACCAGTTTTGAAACACTTTAATTCCATCTATAAAACTCACAAAACAAGTATTTCATTGTAACAGATGTTCAATCTGGGATCCATGGAGATTATAGATCAGTCTACATCGCTTAGGCCATGACTCTAGTGTCTTGTTGATATCAGACTGCTCAAGTTTTCTCCATTCGTCAAGCACTGCTCGTTTAAGGCCTGCTAAAGTGTAGAGTTTTCGATTTTGTAAGCGTCTTTTAAGGATTCCCCAAATAGCAAAATCCATCAGTGCCGCATCCGGACTTTTAGGCATTCACTCTTCAGGGGTAATTAAGTTCATATTTTGCTGTTGCATGTACGCACGTGTCTGCTTTGATGTATGACTTGAAGCACTATCCTGGTGAAACACCATGTCCTTAATTTGGTTTCCAGGAAACATTCTCGGTGCATCTCTTTTGATGAATGGCTTCAAAACTTTGTCAATATAGAACTTGGAGTTAACCTTGACACCTTTCGGTATGATTCTAATCTCGGTTTTCCCATGGTAACTAACTCCAGCCCAGGCCATGAACCCTGGTGCAAACGAATCACGTTTAACAAACTTGAGTTTTGAAAGATCGTCATGTCCTTTGCGGATGTAGCAAACGCGGCGGCGACCATAACTCCCGCCCAAGTAAAACATTGCCTCATCTGTTGTCACAAAGTTTTTCCATTTATCGCAGTTTAAACGTTTGTAGAGCTGCCATGAATGCTGACGTCGTTTTTCAATTTGAGCTGCATTTAGCTTGTGTACTTCGCACTTTTTCCGAAGTTTTGCTTGCAGTGCATATTTTATGATCCTATGAATTGTTGACTGAGACACCCCTAGTTGAGTTGCCATTTCACGTTGTGTCGCCGGATTGACCCTCTTTATCATAATGGCGACTTTACGAATAACCCCTGGAGTTGACTTTTTGGGTGTCCTCCTATATGGTTCTGATTTTTGCGGTTCTCTACCAGCGACACGCGTTTTACCCTTTAAGTGCTTTACACGATGGATAGTTGATACAGAAACTTCATGTCCTTGACCTTTCAACTCTCGTTGTATATTCCTGTACGACATTTTCTTTTTCAAAAGGTATATAACGATACCTTCTATTACACTGTCAATTTTAGGTCTACCCATGTTATAATCCACATTAAAAATGGCATGTATGTGTAATACATAACTGTATCGTTACATGCACGTGGGTTTCGTGCAGAAGTAACGCTCTGCCTCATTATAAATGACTATTCAAAAGTATTTCAAAACTGGTGAATCACCTCTTGTATTTTCTTGAGTGAAAGAATAAATTAAAGGCGTAAAAAGGTGTTTTTATGGGGTAATGGGTTAACTGTAAACTTTGTATCAGGGTTAATTATTAATCTATTGACCCTAGCGCCTTATAGCACATTCAGTTTTTTCATCCACGGAAGGAAATAGTTCCAATTTATAGTCTTGAACATGTACCATTAGAAATATTAGTGCCTTAAGTGCCTTAACCCTTTACCTCATAGCCTGTTTCTAGTTTTGAAGACAGATGACCACTTAAATCAGGTTGAAAGTAAAGCAGAATGTGCCTTAAGGCACATTCTGCTTTACTTTCAGCCTGCTTTAAGCTAAAATCTGCTAGGCTATAAATATAAAATATTTGTAATGGTAATTGTTCATGAGGGTATAAACTGGAACTATTTTCTTCTGCGGAGGAATAAATTAAATACGCTAAAAGTCGCTTCTATGGGGGAAAGGGTTAAGGTACATAATTCTATTTTACTTTCAACCTGCTTCAAGTGGTTACCTGACTTCAACTAGAAGAAGACTATGGGGGTAAAGGGTTAATATAAATTGTATAACAGAGCAAACTAGACCATTGACCAAGTCAGAAAGGGCCCCACAGAGGCTATCAGAAGGAGTAAGGCACAGAGAGAAAACTGCATAAGTTCAGCACGCACATGTATCATCACTAAGGCAAACATTTGGAAAAAATGGAAAAGATAGAGAACGGACAATGGACATGGCTAAAAATGACAATTTTGAGTAATTTAAGGGGTATAATTCAGACATGTCTTATGCCATTTAGCTAATCATCAAACATCAAGCTTATAAATCCACAAAAAGTTTGTGAATATTGGATGAAAACTATTAGAGTAAGAACATGTTAAAATTGAAAAAGTTCAGTATTTCAAGGGGAATAATCCTGTCATGTCTTGTGCAATTTAGCTGATAATCAAACTTTTTCAGATAAATTGGTGAAGATTGTATGATCAGGGGTGTAAAATTCCACTCGCCCACTCGCCAATGCGAGTAGGTTTTGAAGTCGGGCGGGTGCTTTCAAATATATGCTCGACCTTTAGGGCGAGTGGATCTTTTGGTGTTTTCCTAACTAAAAACTTTGAGCAGTGTAATTAGAGTGCAAATTAAAACGGCTGAAATTCTCTGCGTGTGTCAACATCAAAGACACATTTTCTACAATGTTGTACATTTCACTATTATCACCGAAGAAGTTAGAGGCATTCCGATTTACGGGCACCTACTTGTTTGTTCTTTATTCGGCTTTCGAAGTACGAAAGTTTCAGCTCAAAAAGTTTATTTTTGTTAAAAGTATCGAGCGATGGTTCAAATATTTATTCAATTTATAAAATTAAAATATGCATAACAGTGTTATAACGTGTTTTATTGTTCAATCATCAGTCAAACTGCGAACATTTCTTTATATAAAGCTTCGACGATTTCGTACTTAATTTGAACGAGTCAAAATTTTACATGCCGAAAAAACCGGAAGCACCGTTAGTTTTCCCGCTACATGTCAAAATGTAAACAAACTAACAAAACTATCTTACAGTCATTCTTCGGAGTAAAATAGTGGCGTTAGCAGGGATGTCAAAACGATGACAAGAATTACTTAAGTATTGAAAGAGTTAACCCATTACCTCTTAGCCTATTTCTAGCTTTGAAAACAGGTGACCACTTAAAGCAGGCTGAAAGTAAAGCAGAATGTGCCTTAAGGCACATTCTGCTTTACTTTCAGCCTGCTTTAAGCTACCATCTGCAAGGATATAGAAAATATTTCTTCTGATACATATTCTTGGCTGTATAAATTGGTACCATTTTCTTCAGTGGAGGAATAAATAGAGGTGTAAAAAGGCGTTTTAAGGGGTAATGGGTTAAACAGTATGTTCCTATAAGTTAATATTTTCGAGTTTAGATAAATAAATAAGAACATTGTGAAAGTTTAAGTACATGTACATATGAATTATATATGAAAATTTACGGACGAGCAAAAGTTGCAGAAGGGCGAGTGGATTTCAATAGTTACTAGTCCTACAGGGCGAGTAGCTTTTGAAAGAATTTTACATCCCTGATGATGACTATTGGGGTTAGAAAGCAGACAAAGTTAAAACTGGGAACTTCTGATAATTTAAGGGACATAAACTTGGCGTCTTCTTTAATTTAGCTGATTATCAAACTTGGCTATGACTTTAAGCCTATGAACATTTTGAGCAAGTTAGTACAAAGTTGGAAAAAAAATACTTAATTTAAACAGTGGACAAGGCCGACACAGCCAAATTTCAATCATTCAAGAGCCATAAATCTAACAATCCTTAAAAGAGTTGGGTAGTTATCAAACTTGACCCAAGATTATACAGCAATAAACATTTTCAGATTTCACTAATCCACCTTTACACCATTAAGATTTGTTGTTATAGTAGATTACAAAATTACATCAATTGCAGACCCTAATCACCAGGCTCCTCTGATCCAGGTCTTCTCTGTTTGCACAGGACCAGAGTAGTCTATAAAGGCACACTGTGTGTAAATGATGCATACCGGTACACTAAGTTTTGTTTGTTAACACCCGTTTCTGCCATTTATGGGCTAATTGAGCAAGGGGAGTAGATATAGAAAACGATGCATATATAATGTACTAGGATTTAACCCATTACCTCATAGCCAGGTTCTATTTAAGATAGGTGATTACTTAAAGCAGGTTGAAAGTTTACTTTAAACCAGCTTTAAGCGACCATATGCAAGGATATTGAAATAATTTCTTACAGTTTATATTCATGACAGTTTAAAATGGAACTGTTAAAGGAGGAATAAATCAAAGGCGTAAAAAGATGTATTATGGGGTAATGAGTTAACTCTTTGAACCCTAGTCACGCATATATGCGTCATTTGCAAACAGCCTACCTGTGTGGAGAGCACATGTCCTATGCAAACAGTGTTGACCCTGATCAGAGGGCTCCTTAAGGAGACCTCTGATCAGGGTCTACACTGTTTGTCATTTGGACAGTATTTTAACAATCAACCCTAAAAAGACAAAAATGGACTAGACTTAATTGAAAACTAGAATTGTCCATTTCAGGTTTCAGGGAGGATAGGGTTAAAGGGTTCAGATAAGGTTGTCCAGGGTTATAGATAAGGCGCGTATTTGCGTAAATACGCAATTAAATACAATAGAAAAGCAATTACTTTCAAATCCATGCGTACTGAAAATCAATTATTGAAAGGGTTTATGCAAAAGAATTCAAGCAGGCGCGTATCGTACGCAATTAGTCACATTTCTCAAGTTTAATGACGGGATGTTTACTACGACACCGGGTAAATATTTTACCGATACACCGGTTAGACTGGTTATTTATTTCCAAATAATAGCCTATAGGATTTATGCAGCGCCGCTTTTTGTTAGCTCTTTTAATTAGTAAATCAGTCACATCGTCTGCCAGAATTTCTTCTGTCAAAATGGCTTCGCGGGGACGGAAAAAGCGCAACAAAAAACCCCACATTATTCAATTACGTATAGCCTTCCGCGAACGAACCAGAAATAATTTGTAACAGTGTCGTGAATGAAATTTTGAATGATGCATGTAACAGCCAAAAAAGAGGTTGTTTAATGTTACCGACATAATCGACGATCTTTTGTCCCGAATCTGTAAGTCACCAGTGCTAAAGTTAGCGTAAAGGAATCCTGGAATGGCTTTTAAAGTTTCCGTGGCTGAAAATTAATGAATCCTAGTTTTCCTACACAAACATGAGCTGTTGCATTTGTGTTGAAATGAGATCGAAACTGAAATTATCCAGTGTGGGCAAACGAGGGTACAGTACATCAAACAATCAGCTTGTGTTTTGTATTAAATGAAAAAAAAAATAGAGTAAAAAAGCAATTCATATCAAATTGATGGAGTAACGGTTTTTTGGATACTCAATTGAAATTCAGAAAACCCAATTCTTAGAAAATAGAGGGAGTAAATACCCAATTAATGCAAAACCTTATCTATAACCCTGGTTGTCTATACTTACCTGGTGTATAGACAGGGTTAGCGGTACTGACTGGAAGCCCTAAAGCACCACAGGCTAAGAACAAAATGGTGTACTCAGGGCAGTTGGAGGCAAACAGTACCATTGTGTCCCCTTTCTTGTAGCCAAGCCGGGTTAGACCACTGGCGACTTTAATTGCAAACTCTTTCATCTGTGCTCCTGTGTAAGTCCTGCCAGTTGGGTAATTCACCTGAGCATGGTAATAAAATTAACAGATGAAGCTGGATCTTTGACTTGATGAGCTTTAAAAAATCATTTATCATACAGACATTCAGTGCTCCTAGCTGCCCTATAATAACCCTCCAAAAAACAACTATCTCCTTACAACAATGCTAGCCGCTGTTCTCTCAAACAAAACATTCATAACTAACACTTTCACTGATGAAATATTGAATGCTGGTTTTTTTTCTCAATGTTCCATATTGGATATTTTGAGTGACAATCAGTTTGAACCCAAATCAAACGCCGCATAAGGCATTGCGCGGCGTCGGATCTGGGTTAAAACTGTTTACAAAATTTTCATGTAAGTCAATTCCTGCTCAGTACTTAAGGGTATTAACTTCCCTCCCTATATAGGCTAATAACAACTCCCTCCAAACAACACACACAATCTTTGTCTCACATCAAGTGTTTTTGTAATGAGGGAGCACTGTACCTCTGAAACTACAAGCAAATTCACAGAATTGATATTCCTTGCTGCAGCAATTATTGTAGCAAAGAAAACGGAAAATTTCACTGTGAGAGATGCAAATGTTGGTCGCCTGTCAATAAAGATCACAGGTTTAGACTACCTTATTCGGCAATCACTACTTGTTCAGTAGTGGTATAATACTGGTTTAACTGTAATTCTTTTCTAAAGTCTCTGTTGTTCCTAATGACTGTAAAATGACAGACGAGGCCATGATGGCTCAGAATAGCTCACCTCGTAAACCATGGTTATCGTGTAGAGCTCTAGAAAAGAGCGGTATTTCAAAAAAAAATTTTTTTTATCTCTGCATAAAACCCTATGGTGTCACTACTCATTAGAATTGTCTCTTTGAGATGATTCTTAGATGAGTAGTGACACCATAGGATTTGGTGTTCAACTGTGTTGAAATTAGTGAGAAAATGCTGGATTTGTTCAATATATTCTCTCTTATCCGGAGCCCTGTGTGTAGTTAGAGTTCAATAAGCCATAAAAAGGACTCGAGTGTAAACACTTAAAATACAGCAATGAGCATTTACCTTTAAGCTACAGTGCGATCCGCAAGGATCATATACGCAATATATTCTTTATGCTACATATTCATGGCTGTATAAATTGGAACCTTTTTTCTTCAGTGGAGGTCTAAATTAGTGGGTGTAAAAGGGCATATTTATGGGGTAATTGGTTAAGGAACTGACATCTCCTTACCATTAAATCTAGGTTCTTGTACTCGTCCAGGAAAGAAAACATGAACTCTCCAAATGACTTGTTGGAAAGGTCAACATCCTTGTAGGGACTCTGTATGATAGTCTCATTGTTTTCCTTCACAATAGTATTCTGACTTGTACTGGTTCCGTACAGGCACTTATTCTTTGAGCTGCCACTGCAACCAGTTCCAGAAAGAGTGGAACCAGCATAATGTCCTCGCCCAACAAGTGCTGATATCTGGCGTTGCTGTAGAGATTTTATAGTTGCACTAGCTCTCAGCAGGTTCTGACACAGCCGGCATATGGACCCAGCAGCGAATGATGAAGACATGGCTATTCTGGAACTGTGAGAGGAAACTCAGAGTTAAACTTTTTCATCATTCTTGTGGGTTATGTTCAATTGTGGATCATTTTAGTTACCAAAACATTCATGAACCCGAGTCTACTTGGAATTAATAAATTCTGCTCTAAATTAGCAAACAGAGTAGACCCTGACCAGATGGCTCCTAAAGTAGCACTCCCAAAACTATATGCCCCGAGAATCACAAATTCTGGGGGATAAAAATAAACAATGCTAAAATACTGGAATGAGCTATAGACCCCTACCTCAGGTGCCTAGCTGTGTTGATTCTGTGCACGTACAGGGTTCGACATTAAGCTGTGCCCAAAGCCAATTCACTGCCTGTTCTTGGGTCAGGGCTAGTAAACTTTTCAAGAACTAGCCCGGACAGACCCATCAAAAGAAAATTCCATATTATTTTAATTTACTTATGCAATACAATTTTGACAGCAATAATGTTCTTTATATATGTTCAAGGCATCAAAGTTAACATACATTAGAATTTAGATATTGGAAGTCTTTTCTAATCTGGGTTAACCATGCTCTTTAAAAAAAGTGTTCAAAGTTTGGATCAGGGCACAACACAATTAGGGTCCGGGCTAGTAGGTTTTTCAAGTATTAGCCCGACCGGGCTAGTGAAAATAAAAGTTAATGTTGAACCCTGACGTACACACTTTTCAAGGCATTCCAACCAAATTTAGCGACTTCTGTTTTGGGAAAACAAAATCAATTAATGCTCAGCTAATGCAATTACATATTGCTTCGTCCTCTTTTTAAGGAGGCCAACTTATAATGTTTGTGAAACACCGCTCTCCTTTTTAAAGGAGGCCAACTTGTTTGTGAAACACCTAAAATTAAAATTTAATTTTTATGTTCATTATTATTTCAATGTTTTCGTAAGCAAGACAATGTTGTACGGAGTATGTGACAGCAATGTAATTTTGGAGTTTGCGTGTTTTGTGGGGCTTTTGTAGGCCTAGATCGTGCCACCCAATTTGAATTCAATTTCTAATTGGGTAGACAGGTAGTACCACAGGTACTTGACACATACTTTATTATCTATTAACACCCCCCCCCCCTTAACCCTTTCCCCCATAGAAGCGCCTTTTAGCACACTTAATTTATTCATCCACTGAAGAAAATAGTTCCAATTTATACAGTCATGAATAGGTATTATAAGAAATATTTTCTATATTCTAGCAGATACTAGCTTAAAGCAGGCTGAAAGTAAAGCAGAATGCGCTTAAGGCGCATTCTGCTTTACTTTCAACCTGCTTTAAGTGGACACATATATTCAATACTAAAAACAGGCTATGTGGGAAAGGGTTAAAAAAATAAAAAAAAAAAAATTTTTTTTTACTTTTCTTCTATTATACGAGGGGTGTTCAAAAAATACGCGGACAGATGCTGCCATTCTCTCAGATTTTTACTGAACGGCGCAAAACTTGCATATCATGATGCCCAGGAAATTCTGTATTTGCAGTGAAAATTTCATACAATTGACTTCAAATATTATCAAACGTCTGTTGTTATGGTAACGTGGTGTCGTCAAACTCGGCCCAACGTCATTCAACGTCACATTGACGTCGAGTTATCCTAGAGTGATTATTGACTGTTGTTTCACATACCTTTCCGTAATATCTGTCTAAAGGCATTCGTCCTTTTCAAAGTACTCCCCTTTGAATGAAATACACTTTCTGCACCTTTTAACCCATGAATAGAAACAGTTATTGTATGCGCATGGTTCAAGGGAAGCGATCGCGGACTGTACCGCCCTTTGCAAATCGGCAACATCGTCAAATTGTCGACCTCGCAGAATCTTCTTCAGTGTGGGGAACAAGAAGAAATCACAGGGAGCCAAATCGGGGCTGTACGGGGGATGACCAATCACTTCAATTGACCGTCTGTCGATCGTTTCCTGAGTCGTAGAAGCCCGGTGACTAGGTGCATTGTCATGATGAAACAGCATGGTCGACAACTGGGGCGCTCGTTTCTTCCGCATGGCTCGAAGAAGGTCTCTGTTCAGTACCTGTTGGTAAGAAATGTAAACCATAACAAACAATCTATTAAACATGTTATCGATTGTTTCCATATTATAATAAACTATTTTCTATAAATGTAAAATGTTGTTTAATTTCAAACTCACCTTTGAGTAGTAATTTGCTGTGACCGTCTGTCCTTGCGGAACGGCATGGCTAAGGATGACGCCGTGGATGTCAAAGAACATGATAAACATCTGTTTCTTCGTTGAACGACTGACTTTAAATTTCTTGGGTGATGGAGACCCGGGAGTTTTCCACATAGTAGATTGTTCTTTTGATTCCGGTTCATATAGACTGATCCACGTCTCGTCTGCGGTCACAATCCTACTGAGAAAATCTTCTCCTTCTCGTTCGAATCGCTGAACAAAACGCCGACACGACTCCACCCTTTCAGCTTTCTGACACTCCGACAGCATTTTAGGGATCCATCTCGCACATAATCTCCTCATATGTAAACTGTCATGAATTATATTATGAACTGCCCCAACACTACAGTCTACCCGCTGGCTAACTTCTCTTATCGTGATGCGTCTGTCCTTATCCAGGAGTTCTTGGATTTCCTTAACTTTCTGCGACGTTATTGACGTCGGCCGCCAGCTACGATGTTCATCCATCACACTTTCGTGTCCGTCTTCATATCGCGAGTACCATTTATGTAATGCCGTCCTCTTCATTGCAGCATCGCCGTATGCCTTGACTAACATTTCCATAGTCTCTTTTCTGGTTTTTCCATTGAGAACACAAAATTTAACCGCCGTTCTCTGTTCGACACTCATTTTGATGCACCTTCTACAAACAAAATGGCCGCTAACGCTCAAATTACGTCAGACGTTGATGTGACGTCATGGACGTCGTGTCAAGAGTTGGCGCCATACTGTGTTAAAATTTGGTGACGATATTGGATCAGACGAAAGTGATACACGTCATTTTCGGAGCAACACAAGTTTGCATTTTGTTACATTTTGGGCCGGGTGTTACGAGGTGACGTTACCATAACAACCATACATTTATCATGCGTACAGATTTTGTCGGCAAAGTTACACTTTAGGTACAGAATTCTTTGGGCATCATTATGTGCAAGTTTCGCTCCGTTCAGTAAAAATCTGAGAGAATGGCAGCATCTGTCCGCGTATTTTTTGAACACCCCTCGTATATACAAGGTAAACAGCGCAATTCGACACCTAGTCTTTACTATCCACTTAAACTGATGCTAAAATAGACTCGATCGCCGATATTCTCTTGTGGTATCCTCGGGAAAGGATTAATTTATCAATATCTACTTTTTATTTCATCAAATTCCGTCAAATAACGCCACAGTACTTGAATTATAACGAAAATTTGCATCAAAAAGTTTTATGTCGTTCTCTTGGTACAGAATTTATTGCCCAAAATAAGGGGTAATCTAGTCGGTTTGCACATTTAACGGCCTTTACGGCTGGAACTTTCACCTAATTTCATTAGAGCAAACGCGTTTGTGTCGGAACATGACCCTCTTCACTATCAGCTATATGAAATATACATGTAATTTGGCATGAAATTGACAAGTGAAAGACTCATTTCATTGTGAATGCCATTTTGAATACCGGAATGAATTGAATGAACGGAGCGATCTCATTGGTCAAAATTAAACAGGTAAAGTTTCTTTTAATTTTGCATTCTATGTAAATTATATAAAACTGATAATATTTCATTTAAAGATGATTTATAATATTTGGTGAAAGTTCCAGTGGCATAGGCCGTTTATTGGGGACTAGGTAAAAGGCTGGCGCGTGGCAGGCATAAAGCAAATAAGAACAACTTGACAGGCAGAGGCAGGCACTGGTTAGATTATATAGTGGCCAACGGGCCGTGACCTACCTGGCTGATACCTGGTCGATATGGGTGATGGTGTGTTGCACAGGGTTTGCAGAATTTAATCTGCTAATCACTGTTGATTATATATAATTACGAAAGAATAATTACAAACTGACGAGATTTTGTTTTTGATAATGAACAATTGAAAAAAAAAATTAAATAAAAAAAAATTCCTTAATTTTTTTTTTATTATTAAAAATTCCTAGGTTAATTATACCTAATTAGTAAATGTTATAGCTATTTTTTTCGAAATGGCAAACCACATAATTTTGCTAATGATAAGATAGCGAACATTGATAGGCAGGCAATAAATAGGGAGTGCAGACGAGCATTAAACTAAGAACAACTTGGCAGGCATAAAGCAAATAAGAACAAATTGACAGGCGTTGGTTAGATTATATAGTGGCCAACGGGCCGTGACCTACCTGGCTGATACCTGGTCGATCTAATATGGGTGATGGTGTGTTGCACAGGGTTTGCAGAATTTAATCTGCTAATCACTGTTGATTATATATAATTACGAAAGAATAATTACAAACTGACGAGATTTTGTTTTTGATAATGAACAAGTGACACAACAAATTAAATAAAAAAAAAATCTTAATTTTTTTTTTTAATATTAAAAATCCCTAGGTTAATTATACCTAATTACTAAATGTAATAGCTATTTTTTTCGAAATGGCAAAGCACATAATTTTGCTAATGATAAGATAGCGAACATTGATAGGCAGGCAATAAATAGGGAGTGCAGACGAGCATTAAACTAAGAACAACTTGGCAGGCATAAAGCAAATAAGAACAAATTGACAGGCGTTGGTTAGATTACATAGTGGCCAACGGGCCGTGACCTACCTGGCTGATACCTGGCAGGCAGTATTAAACTAAGAACAACTTGGCAGGCACTGGTTAGATTATATAGTGGTCAGCGGGCCGTGACAAACCACGCTGGTATTACAAGGCAATAATGATTGACTTTCTTTCTGTAATCTGATGCAGAAAAACTAGCACTTTATTCTTACTTAAAACTGTTATCATTATTTTTTTATGCCAATTACTCATTAAACATATTTCAATATTTCATATAACATAAAATAAAAATTCCTTTATTCTACTCATATCACATAAATTCAAATTAGTATAGGAAACATTTATGAATTTAAATACTAAAATCTTCATTTCATTAAGTTGGATTAAGTCAGGCAGTTTAATGCATTCGTTGGCAGAAGGACAATACTTACTTGTTATTTTGACTACCGTTCGTTAGCTAAGTATTAGTATCATTATTTATGCAAATTCAAAAATATGATTAAATTTTAATTACTAATTCTGTTTCATAGGTAATTTCTAAATTTTATAAACTTGGTTTTTTTTAACAAAAATATTTTATTTTTTTTAAATAAATAAAAACATTTATATCTAACTATTATAACTAAGCTTAGTATCTTACTGTAATATTTAAAAGAAACAAGTGTTATAATTATGGCAGGTTACTGAATCTGATTGCAGAACGAAAGTCATTCATTATTGCCTTGTAAAACCAGCGTGGTTTGTCACGGCCCGCTGACCACTATATATTCTAACCAACGCCTGCTATTTTGTTCATAGTTTAATACTGCCTGCCTTTCACGGCTCGTTGGCCACTATATAATCTAACCAGTGCCTGCCAATGTGTTCTTATTTTAATATTTTTCACCCATATTAGATCGACCAGGTATCAGCCAGGTAGGTCACGGCCCGTTGGCCACTATATAATCTAACCAACGCCTGTCAATTTGTTCTTATTTGCTTTATGCCTGCCAAGTTGTTCTTAGTTTAATGCTCGTCTGCACTCCCTATTTATTGCCTGCCTATCAATGTTCGCTATCTTATCATTAGCAAAATTATGTGGTTTGCCATTTCGAAAAAATTAGCTATTACATTTACTATTTAGGTATAATTAACCTAGGGACTTTTAATAAAAAAAATAAAAATTTAAGAATTTTTTTTTATTTAATTTTTTTTTTCAATTGTTCATTATCAAAAACAAAATCTCGTCAGTTTGTAATTATTCTTTAGTAATTATACATAATCAACAGTGATTACCAGATTGAATTCTGCAAACCCTGTGCAACACACAACCACCCATATCGACCAGGTAGGTCACGGCCCGTTGGCCACTATGTAATCTTACCAACGCCTGTCAATTTGTTCTTATTTGCTTTATGCCTGCCAAGTTGTTCTTAGTTTAATGCTCGTCTGCACTCCCTATTTATTGCCTGCCTATCAATGTTCGCTATCTTATCATTAGCAAAATTATGTGGTTTGCCATTTCGAAAAAATTAGCTATTACATTAAATGATTTACTATTTAGGTATAATTAACCTAGGGATTTTTAATAAAAAAAAATAAATTAAAAATTTTTTTTATTTAATTTTTTTTTTCAATTGTTCATTATCAGAAACAAAATCTCGTCAGTTTGTAATTATTCTTTAGTAATTATACATAATCAACAGTGATTACCAGATTGAATTCTGCAAACCCTGTGCAACACACAACCACCCATATCGACCAGGTAGGTCACGGCCCGTTGGCCACTATATAATCTAACCAGTGCCTGCCTCTGCCTGCCTCTGCCTGTCAAGTTGTTCTTATTTGCTTTATGCCTGCCACGCGCCAGCCTTTTACCTAGTCCCCGTTTATTGTGGACAAATAACAGATCACCCCTACATGTACATTCGTTGCTATGTACCATGAAAACGACATAAAACTTTTTGATGCTTATTTTCGTTATAATTCACATACTGTGGCGTTATTTGACGGAATTTGATGAAATAAAAAGTAGATATTGATAAATTAATCATTTCCCGAGGGTACCACAAGAGAATATCGGCGATCGAGTCTATTTTAGCATCAGCTTAAGTCGATAGTAAAGACTAGGTGTTGAATTGCGCTGTTTACCTTGTATCTATAATAGAAGTATAATAAAAAAAAAAAAATTTTTTTTTTTTTAAAAAGGGGGGGGGGGGGGGGGGGGGGGGGGGGGGGTTAATAGATAATAAAGTATGTGTCAAGTACCTGTGGGTAGTATACTAGAAGTTCAGATGCACGTTGATCAGTTAACTGTTTTTAACTTTCCATTTCATTATCAAATTCCTTATCATATGATAAGAACTGTTTATAAATTAAAAGAAATCACGAGCTTGCTATGCAATTATCAATGTCAACATAGAAATGCATGTAAATTTAAACTTCAAACTCGTACTAAATTTTGTCGTTTACATACCTGTCAATTGAACGTCACAGAATAAAACTCCGACCAGGCGCATAAAACATTTTTTTGAATATTTGCGGTCTTAATAATTGCGGTACGCAAGTGTGATTTTTTTTTACAGAAATTAAGCTCACTTAAGAGCTTTCTGTTTTACTTTTAAATAAGAACAATGTCTCTTTGTGTCTCACTAGGTTAATGTATTTAATGATCAACAATGACAAGTTAACGGTCATCCGAAACGAGTACAGAAACAATATGTAATTCATTGAATACTGAATAGTCAGTGTTCATGTAGTCATAATCCTCTATCTCCCCCAAGTCTTTTGCATGGAAATGACTGATTAGTAACGGGATAAACGTTGAAACAGTGAACTTGAAACATTGCTAAGTCCTTTGGTTGTTTATATTATAAGGTCCATATGCCGTGCTCGTATTTAAAATATGTAACATAACTGAATTAACTCAAATGAACGTGAAACATTGGTCAGTCCTCAAAGTGTTCATATTTTGGTCCATATGTCGTGCTGGTTTAACAGCAAAACGCGTACCAAACATACACAAATGAACGAGAAACATTGGATAGTCTTCTAATTGTTCATATATACAGTCTATATGCCATTCTGATGTAAACAACAAAACTGAACATACATAAAATAAAATAACATGAAACATTTGTTAGTCCTCTACGTGTTCGTATTACAGTCCATAATCCACATGCCATGCTGGTTTGCGGGTGTTTCTACTAGATCGTCTTGGAGTCTTGGCTGGCATTCGATTCATGGTATTAGCTATGGTGGGTTGAACCACTGTGACATCACGAGTTGGTGGCGTCTTGTCAGAACTGATTGTAGGCTGTGGTGTATTGTGTGTCGCTCTTGGCTCGACATTATTTTCAAAGAATAAACGCCGTCGTTCAATGGTTGGGGTAGCTCTTATAGGGTCATGTAATTTATCTTGTTGCTTGGAGATGACTGGTGTTGGAAGCTCAGTGATGTAAGGTGATTTATTCTGTGGGGAAAGTCTTTGTTCATCACCATGCGTAGTGACTGTTTGTGGCAGTAAGGGCTTGTGAACAGAAGGATAAGCAGGTGCCTTCTGACTGTCAGCATTATGGGAACTCTGTGAGGGGATATATGATACAGTCTTTTCAAACTTGATGTCGTTCTCAACAGTCATCCTTGGTGGCGGTTTCTGGACAGGTACGTATTTCCTCAAGAACTTCCTATTACTTTTGCAACCTGTATCTGCAATGGCAGGGAGGATAGTCAGCTTCGGGGGAGCATTAAGGGTGTATCCAATGGCAGCATAGTACTCAAGTAGTATTTTGACCGTTAGATTGATGAATGGCTGAGGTTTGCACCTTTTTCTAGACCATGTATCTGAGAGGAGGTCATACATATAGATGTGGTGGTCGAGGGCAATCTTTGTTTTGCTACTCTGTTGACCCTAGGAAACAATGGTACACAAAGCATAAAAAACAGCACCTTCACAATTATCAGTTGTAGATGGAACGCGGGCTGCAGCTTTTGGCTTGTCTTTGCTTCGACAGACACTTTCCATGTGATGGTAACGGTTGTGCAGTACAGGCATGTATGGCTATATGCAGGGCATTCTCTAACGTACACGACCGGGGCACTTTTACCATGTCCTTTCTTTCCACAGTATGATCAAGCATCGTGTTTGTCCTTTGGTTGCTTTTGTTTAGCTTTCTTGTAGGAACTGCTAGCTGCTTCAATGGCATGGGAATGAAGCAGGAGAGAGGCTGAGCGTTTTCCACCCTCCTTGGCTTCGATGAATTTAAAGATCTCTTCTAAAGTCATGTCTTGGTTCTTGTCACCAAGGAGGTCAAGTTGGATTTTTATGGTCAGCTATGCCACGAGTCAGCACATCACGGGGGATTTCATCAGTGTAATTCACGGGGACTTCACACCTTGTACATTTCATTAGGAATTTACAAACACCAGCTTGGCCACGAAGACTAGCTCCAAAACTGCGTACAGGCTCGTCACGATCTTGGCGCATGTTATGAAGTGTTACACTTGTAGAGTCTTGCTACCATTGTATTTTCAACACGGACGACCAGATTCTTAATGGCTTTAAAACATCTGCTTCAGTCTTGCTGATACGGCTACCACCAGCTGATCTTGTAAGGTCATTCCGTAACTGATGGTCGCAGCACTCCAGTAACTGAATTACCTTGTCGCGGTCTGTGACCTTTGTAGCGTCGACATAGTCAGCCCAGCGCGATTCAAAGTATTCCCATTCTTCACTGGTTCCAGCAGCTGAGATTGTGGGCCTCTTGACTTTCTCTACCTTGACAGCAGCTGCAGGTCCAACGGCGTGAGTTGTACTATGTGCAGTGATAAGTGCGGCCACTATAGCAGCATCTAGGTCATCGGTGACATATTCACAGTCCGGGGTCGGGCAGGCAACAATCGGTATTTTTTATATCGTCTTGAAGGCACTCACTGGATTTTACGATGACAGCATATGACCGTTGTCATAAATAATAACAATGTCTTTTTGTGTCTCACCAGTTTAATGTCTTTAATGATCAACAATGTCAACGGTCATCTGAAACGAGAACAGGAATAATATGTAATACATTGAATAGTCAGTGTTCATGTGGCATGTAGTCATAATCCTCTAACTTTCACCTTGCTTTAAGCTGCTGCCTGTCACCTGCCGTGTACATTCTAACAGATTGTAGCTTAAAGCAGGCTGAAAGTAAATCAGAATACACCTTGAGGTGCAATCCGCTCACTTGCAACTTTCTTGAAGTTATCACCTCCTTAAAACTAAAACACGTTATATATTGGGTAAAGGGTTTAACAGTTAAGCTGCAACTGTCTCACTCTGTTTGTTTTAGTAACACTGTTGGCAAAGGATCGTAATAGATAGATTTCACGGTATCTTATAAAAGAGAATTAGATTATGGATATGGTATAGTAAAAAAAAAAAGTGTCATGTACTTGAGAAATTAACTGAACTTATCGGCGTGTAAGCGAAATAAACGACAGAAAATGATCGGCAAATACTTTGAATTGCGCTTGTGTGGCAAGAAGCACGAATGAAACAGGGAGATCTTGACCGACTGCAGGAGTGGGAACGTAAGCGGGATGTGCGCTTCAATCCCGGAAAGTGCTAAGTCTTGCATAATACCAGATCAAAGAGTCCCACCTTGCGTGACTACTTCCTGCATGGTTAGACCTTTATTTAATTAAGTCTGTGGATGCTGCAAGGTACCTGGGTGTAGATATATCAACAGATCTGAGTTGGAACCAACACATTAACAGAATTTCCTCGAATGCAGGCAGAACACTGGGATTTCTTAGGCGGAACATTGAAGTAAAGCACGAAAAGACCAGAGAGGAATGCTCTACTGTGTGGAGCCCGTACACATAGAGGGGCACACACCAGATTGAAAAAGTTAAATGGAAAGCCATCATAATTTCATATGGGTTAAACATAACTACTCCAGGTATGATAGTGTTACCCAAATGCAGTCAGTGTAGGTTTGGCGATCCCTAGAGAACAGACGTGCCGATGCTAGACTAACTATGTTTTACATGGTAGTCCACTGCCTGGTAGCCATACCCTATCCCCCGATATCTGAGGCATCCTGTGAGATGAACTCGCAATATGCACCCTCTTTCTTTTATGCAAATCCACACTGCCGTAAATTACTACCAGTTCTCCTTTTCCCCTGCAGTCATAGTTATGTAGAATAGCATCCCCAGTCATATTGCCATGCTCCAATACCTGAACCAGTTCAAGCAAGGAGTATGCTCACTGAACCACTGTCACTAAATTTAGTCATTGTTTTTATTCTTTTAATCTGTACATTCTGGTCTTTTAATTATTAATAACATAACCTTAATTGTCTTACATTCCACTCATTCACTTTTATTTCTCGTTTTACCTTTTCTTACTAACTTGCACAGACGCGCAGCTGCATATAAATACTCGAAAAAGGGTGCTGCATGATAGATAGGTAGGTAGGTAGGCAGGTGGATGGGTGGGTGGGTAGGTAGGTTCACTCACAGGCTCTATAACACTAACATATAATTATGCAAACAGTTTGAATCCGGATCAGATGCCGGGTAAAACTCTTTGGTTACAAGTGTTTATTTAATATCGGGGTGCAAGGTTGTCTTCTTGTAAAACTCATTTTCATATTTCAGACTGACATAGATTCTAGATTCAATTCTTAGGAAGTATTTTTCAAAGCTTATCCAGTCATCTTGATACATTCCTTCAAGTGTTAAAGAGCCAACTACTGAGGAAATATGTGTCTTGTTGATATTGTTGTTTCTGCTATGGTTTAACGTTCGGCCCAAGTGCTGACGGTGTGCGTTCTACCTGCACGTTGTTTAGGGATTTCGTTGCCGAAAGTGGGTAATCGATCTTACCAAGCTGGATACCATTTTGATAGACCAAATGTCTGGAGAGACAGACAGACAGACATTACATACAGAGAAACAGAGAGAGAGAGAGAGAGAGACACACACACACACACACACATAGAGCGGGTTCGGCAGTGTCCGGATACTTAAGAGAAAAATATAGTTTCAAAGATAAGTATTCGGAAGACCCTAACATTGACTAGCTGGTTACCTTAGGTGAAGCGTACCCGTTCGTTTGTCATATAAAATACTGTTATAATCGCAGTCAGTATTTGAAAACACCGGGTACCATACATCAATTGCCGTCGCCTAAGTCCGTATACTGGAGGGACTTTCGGATATCTAATGAAGGGTCTTCCGGATACCAGCTAAGTTTTTAAAAAAAATGCCAACCTATTACGGCTACCAGAAGATACACTGAACAAACAATAATAAAACTTATTTTACTGCAAGTTTCTTGAAATATAGTTTTGCCTGGTCAATCTCTAGTCAAATACAGGGCTGCCATAAGTTGACATGTAAAATCCTAAGATTTCCAAATTTGCTTTTTTCAAGTTTGATTTTAGAGCGATTTCGGGTATTTGCGGCCGTCTAAGCGAATATTTATATAGTAAACGAGATTTTTGTCTGATTCGTGAGAAGGTCTGACTTATAATAAACACAAATAATTGTTTCCCGTTTCGTGACCTTTTAGTCAGATGCATGCGTCATTGGGCTGAGAACCATGTCATATTATAAACTGAATATAAAAGGGTCTGTGCGGCCGCTTCGTCTGACTGCGGCCGTCATGTCGGGTGCTTGCGGCCACATGTCACTAACGATTTATCGAGGGATGTACCTTCAAAGTATGCTCAATGAGAGTTCGCACATCGTCAGTGTATGTTGATATTTAACACATTCCTTCACCAATTTGAGCATGCGGCAACTTAATTTCTTCATACCCAAATCTGATTGAGTATGGAGCTTATATAATTTGCTCATGATAATGCAGAATGGTAGAGGTTTGAAACAGAAATTGAAAACGTCGTTGTGTCTAGCTCTGTTGCCAAGGTTACAAAGCAGTCTTGGTTTAAGCAGCGTGTACAGACCTAGACAGACATAGAAGCTACGAATTCTATCGTTTTCAGGAGTATCTGAATATATACTTACAAGAGCGAGTGGTATATGAGCTAGACTGTAGCGTTTGACAGTGAGAATTATTTTATTTGTTGCATGCTCAAATTGAGAAAGTTTCGTAACTTTGGGGCCTAGATCACAAGCTGCCGTCAAGTGTAGACTACTATTGACTATCTGGCGTGTCGTTTTTGATCATGGCCAGTTAAGCAAAATTGATGATGATAGGCCAATAAGAACAAAAGTTATTGTCCGGGAACTGAGACATGGGGACAGACAGACAGACGGACGGACAGCACACAAACAATATGTCTCCCCGCTAAGTGGGAGAGACACAATCAGTCGCTAATTGGCAACCCGTTCGTTATAATCTGACCATCCGACGGCTAGAGTACCTTCTCAGACGCAATATGTTTTATTTGCAGGAAACCTTAAAAAAGACTTTCCAATCTTCATGTGTTTAATTGGCAACAATCTCTTTACATATATCTTTTATAAGAAACCAGACACACTTAACACAGTAAACAATGTCCTGTCACCTCTAGTTCATCTGGAGTTGATTTTTATTTCTTCTATAATACATTTAACACAAGCTTCATCTGGAAAATGCATTTTTTTTATGAGTCTAGAAACAAGAAACACAATACTGTCCAACTCGCAGTCACTTTGTTGGTACAATTCTTCTAGAATTAATCTGGCACAGTATGTGTTTTGAGCTAAATCTAATACAATGTCTAGTAAATCGGCGAGTCCTGGGTGATCAAAGAACCACTCCTGACTGATCAAATTCTTTACTTTCTCTTCGACTAGTTTATAGAGGAAACCTCTGCCTTGGCCTATTTCGCGCTTCATCAAAGCTCTGCTGAAGTCCATCGTCTAGATACCTGAAACAATTACCACTGTATAGTAAAGTTGAATAGATCGATCTTTAGATCTATAATAAGCCTGCATTTATGGGACAGCTGTATGGATCCAAAGATGGATATATTGTGCACGATATGCTGACGATAATAGTGATTAGATTGATTATGTTGCTATATGAACCCTAAATGCTGGTCAGGTAACTCCATAATTGGACTAGCTAGATCTAAGTACTGATCTTGATGTAAACTGTGTGCAATATTTAAACGCTCTATATATTAAAGGCAGTATAAACACTTATTAATTTACGATTACATATGAGGACTGTTGAGACCGTGTTTGCTTGAAATGGGTTACCCACAATTCATGCTTGACTTCTCGTGTACCTTATCGAAGATGGTTGACCTAGGTACTTTATATACACGTGAAGCTTTCAGGTACCCCATAGATTTACTTTTAACCGCCATGACTGCATTTTGCAGAGACTCTTTGTCGTATTGCAACTGCCGGCTCATACTGAAATAATACACAAAACAGTGTATGAGCAAATCTGGTCGATTCTGATTTTAAACCACGAAAAACGTTTAAAGAACCAAAGTGGTAAACAATTATCTGTCTGTCAAAATTGAATTAAAATGAATTGAGTTCAATAATATTTCTCTCTAAAAAAACCGGTATCCGGAAGACCCGGCTATGCATTTGTTTTCGTCTCTTCCGGATACCGCTTTATCATATGTAAACAATGCATGACGTCATTTTTACACAAATCACATGAGGTGTCTATGTTTCTACGATCAATATGCATCTTCACATGTTAAATAATCATAAATAGAACGTGATAACAAAAATCACAAGTTTCGGCATAGCTAAGCGTACTATGTAAAAGTCATAACCTATTTTTACCTTGCAAACAAACTTGGTTCTCTCTGGTGTTTGAAAAGTCCCGCGAACGAAAAGTTTTTAAAAACCGGAAAAGGAAGAAGGAACAAACTGCCCATGCGTACAAAAATCGTGGTATGACGTCATATGGTAAAATGGCGCGATTTTTTAAAAAGTATACGGACTTAGACGATATCCGGACATAGCCGAGGGCGCTCTACAGGGTGTTTCATAATATCTGTCCTTATTCTAAACGTTAATAGCACAATCAGTTTATAAGTTATCAGAATTAATTATGCATCATTCTCAAGTACTTTGAATAACATTTTATCTGTACATTAGTACGGGAACATTTATGACGTCATGACGTCATTATGACGTCATTACCTGTCGGTGGTACCGATGGCACCGTCAAAAGAACACTGTTGTGAAGTCATTAAGCTTTACTATCAATGTAAATCTCATAAAACTGTTGTTAAAACTATAAAAAAAAAAATCACCCAGAGCTAGGATCATTCAATACAAAGCATATCCAGCGAAGTGTTAAGCAATTTTAGGATTCGGGTATAGTAGAAGACAGAAGGCATGCAGACAGTGGACGTCCAAGGTCTGCCAGGACTTCAGAAAACCTGGAGCAATTGACAACTGCAATCGATAAAACTCCACAACGGTCAGTAAGGAGAGAGTTAGATGATATTATAAACTACACAGATGCCACAAGCGTCTATTTAGTATATACAATTTGACTTAGAGCTTACACATTATAAAGTTTCAACGGCTGGTGATGTAATTGACTGGCTTTCACAAACATTTGGTGACAGATTTATCTCATTCAGGACTGAGCGCAATTAAGTGGCCACCACATTCACTGGATTTTAAATTCCCTTGACTTTTTCTTGCGGGGGCATCTGCTGTAGACAAGAAGTTGCTGTTAATTAACTCGTATAGAGGTAACCATTCGTTACCATACATCAACTGAAAATTTATTATTGTGTGCTTGTTAAGCAGATTATTTTCACAATTATGTCTATAGACCTGTTTAGAAAATATTGCCGTTTAGAATAAGGACAGATATTATGAAACACCCTGTACACATAGACAGAGAGATAGACAGACACACCTACACTGACAGCCAGACAGAGAAATAAAGATAGAGAGATGACAAGAGAGAGACAGACATACAGACAGAGAAACAGAGAGAGACATACACATAGACAGACAGACAGACAGACATACACAGACAGACAGGGAGAAAAACAGAGTCAGAGATAGAGACGGTGTAAGTCCTCCGTGCCCAACCCAAGTGGAGGTGCTCTCTTTCTAGGCATTTTTATCTTATTATTGGTGCATATTCTTGATTGATTATTTTGGCAATAATTAACATTAAAGAAAGCTGCATACCCTGATACAGACAAAATTAAAAGTGCCGGACTCTTAAGCTCAGGCTACGAATACGGGTCCGTACTCTTTGCCGCCCAGTCTGTGTATTAGCCACTGCCTTTACAAATGTCTGCTCCCATGGACGGAAAATGTTAATTAAGGTTTGCAACATATTACACATTTCAAAGTTTCCTTTGCTCCTTTCAGTATGTTCCCAACATTGATACACACTTTAAACACACATTAACTTTTTAAGTAACTATTTAAAGAGACATTTTTGAAGAAAACTATTCATTGAAATGCAAACGAAGGATTGCAAAACCAGACACAGCATTGCCGAATACTGTACAGTAGAACTTCGTTAGCTCGAATTGCTTCAGTCAAGCCTACCCATTATTTCAACGTTGAAACGTGGCATAGCTTGTAATACTGCTATTTTCGACTTACAATATATGAGAGACAGACGAAATCGTCAATGCTACATTCTGAAAACGCTCGACTGAAGGGAGTTCGAGATAGGAGACCGGGTTCGACTGTATATTCACTGTGTTCCATATGGTGATTTATTTATTGAAAATATTTTTTTTTTAAATTCACCTTCAAAATGCCAGTGTATCTCTATTAAAGGTGTATCAATGTCATGAGCCATTTTTTCAAAGTATTAAACTTTTTTTCTTATCATTGGTTTTTTGGAAGAACTATTTATGATGAATGAAAAAATGTAAAAAAATATAGATCTATATCCTCGATTCTCACTAGTCGGAAGCCTATCATGAGTCCGGAGGGATCACAAAAACGCTTGATACAGCGCGTGTGGTTTGCTTACGTCATTCGCAAAAAGCGGTTCCGATTAGGTATTACATGCGGACAGATAATAGCCGGAAAAAAAAAGCTAAAAAAAACTTGGAATTTTAGTGAAACTTTGAAGAAAATTATATGTTCAAAAAATGAATAGAGTAAATGAGGGTATTATCGACACCTTAAAAGCCTACCAATCAGAAACCTTCTTTTTGTCTTACCAACTCAAATTATTCGTTCTCTATATGAAAGAGAAAATTTCATTGGTTCCTTTCTCCTGTATCGCCTTTGTCTGGCTTATCAATTAACGTTTCAGTATGATAGCTTCTGTACGTAAACACCGTAGTCCATTATCGACACATCTAGGTAATTATCGACACCCATGCATCTCTGTATTAAATATGTCAAATAACAGTAGATTCTAGCATTTGACGAGCTTGACAACTCTATAAATCGTACAAGATTGAAGTACAGAGGAAGTGATTGAGGGAATGTGTAATTTAATGCGAAACCAAGCCTACTGTAGTTTTTTTCACTCGGTCATGTGACATGATCAGTTGTCCTTAAAATAGATCCCGGTATATTGCGATTAAACTACATAATTTGGATCCGAATCAGACGCCCATTTATAGTAATTGTCTTATTCGAAACTTTTCTGCTGAGCACTTCATTTGTAGTTAGGCTGTGAACGGTTTAAAGTTGCATTGAAAATGCCCGTGGTGCTTTTGGTCATATTTTTCGTTTAAAAGTTTCATGGCATCGTGCCCTGAGAATCAGACAGAGATGGCTTTTGGCACTGTGTGTCTCTCTCTCTCTCTCTGCCTGTCTGTCTGTCTCTGTCTATATCTGTCTGTCTCTCTCGGTCTGTCTCTTTCTCTCTCTCTGTCTCTCTCTCCCCCAAGTATGCTTGTTGATCTGTTATAGATCGATTTGTAGCTTTAATTAAAAAATTTGATGTAGATCTAGATCTATATGTTAATTGCGTTTATTTTGATTGTTAGGTTCGCGTTTATACCTGTTTATTTGTCGTTCTAGGGTGTTCCTATTGGTTACGCTCAAAGATAGGTGAAATAGACGTCGTATTATGTAGTTACGAACCAGAGCTAGATCTACTGATAACATAAACGGGAATGATCTGGATTTACATTGATAGATCCACAAGCAGTGTCGATAACAGCCAACATAACCCAAAACCTGGAGGCATTTATCGACACCCAGTCCTTTTCTATATTACTGTAAATATTGACGATTTGGGTCATTATACATGGTAAGGGAGATAAACGTGTCGTATTAAGTCATCCAGCATGAGCTATAGTCCAAGGTTAAACCGATGACTAATATGTCATCACGTGACACCTGCTTATGGATCGATATAAGTCACTGATATTTTTGACTGAATGTACGGTTGGTGGTGTAAATATGCGTTATATATGGTTCAGTCTTGCCATTTGAATTTGTTTTCCCGCGAGCTAGACTTGAAACTACGTCACTTTTCTTTCAAAAACACCGACGACGTAATAAAAGATCGTAGAAGATAAGAAAAGATTGGTTTACAAAGAAGTGTCGATAATTACCGACTGTCGATAATGCCCTCTTTTACTCTACCAAAATTGACCACGTACCTTATTTTTTTAATGTCCCTTTGTAAAATGATTCCGAATAACACATTTTCCAATATAACTCTAAATGTTTATTACGTGTAGCAAGTGTCTGGAAATTGAACTTTCATATGCAGTATAAATTTGACCCGGTTGTGCACAAGCGCCTTTGCTACCCGAATGATGACGTCAAACTTCCGGCCTAGTAAGAATTCGTGGCCCTGCATTTACAGCCGAAGGTTAGTTTGAATAACTGGTGTTTGTTTAACAATCAAGTTGTTTGATTACTTTAAATGTTATTTTCAGGAGGAAAACTGTTTTTTCTCCATATTCGTTCAATGTATCTCCCAGTTTCCATTTAAATTGATTACCTTTATAGTCAGTTTTGGCTAAGGGGTCCGGACAAACGAGTGAAGAGGATATGGTGGTGTCCTTTTTTTTGAGCTACAGCGATTTGAAAAAGGTAATGTCAGGGCTCCAGATAATTTTTCTTCTAATCAGTACAGTACTGATCAATTTTGAAAACAATCAGTCCCCAGATTTTTTAATCAGTACACATGGATTTTCAATTCATCGGCATATCGCGGGTCAAATAACCAAATTTAGAAGAAAGGAGAAATAATGCCTCAGTTATAATGCTATACACAATTTTAAATAACCTAATAGTTGTAGACCATAAACATCTCCATCCATCCAGAAATATCAATTTTGTCATACATTTCTCTACTAGGACACAGTATCACTCAAACTCATTCTTTCCACGTACCATCAGACTTTGGAATAAACTACCACACAGCACTAATCCTCAGATCTCACAACCCCTAACTGCATTAGTTGTTTTTAAATTTTTTAACCTCTGTTTATAATTGATCTTTTAGCTCTTATCTGCATTGTTTATCATTATGTTTTACCTTTGTAACACTGTCCCCGACCTCCCTGTCATTGTCAGAAATTGACAGTAGGGAGTAATAAAGAAGAAGTAGAAGATACATGTTACGATGTATGTAAATTACGATTTTCAAGAATCTAACATTTTAGCCGCTTATAAATGCGGGTTTTTTCTCCACCCATGAAACAACGTTCGAATTTATATCGTTCAACAAACTACCACAAGTTTCTTTAGGTGTAAGTTTCTTTTCAATCAGATAGCTGACAACCGACTGTTTCCAACTTTCTATCGTTTCTCTGACAGGATTGACTACGTCAAAGTACGATGTAGATGTAGATTCTTCCATGCTAAGATTGACATTTCAACCAAAACACCTTTCGGAGAACTTGGATTTTATCGTCCGTAATTATATCGATGAAGATATAGATGTATATGCGAGTGCGCAGTAACCTCCCTTTGCTAACGGTGCGCAAGTAAAAATTACCATACGATAAAAACGAAGCATCAATAAACTTTGACTATGTCGCGGTTAACTATTTCAAATCTAGGTATGACAAAAACTCGGCTTTTGAATTGATACACACGTCCCTGAGAATTTCTCGCGTACACGGTACTTCAATATTTTGAAATTAACGCGTACACGGTCGAAACGTTCGCGTATTTCACTGAGTACGCGGGCTTATCTGGAGCCCTGAGGTATGTCAAATTTGGATTTTTTTCTTCAAATTTTACCCATTCAGAGTACAAGCTTCAGTAAAATCTATTTCAAAACAAAACAAAAATGTTAATTTGGGTTTTCTTTATTTATTTCATGTCTATGGTGGTATGTTCACATTATATAAACCAAATTTAGACAAAGCAGGCACCAGGTTATCATTATGGATCCTTGAATATCAAAAATATGCTTTATATAGGGCATGATTTTATTAGATTTTTTATTTTATGAAAAGAAGTGAAAAAGTTTGAAAATGAAATAGTTCTAGTATTAAACTTTTTCTTATATTCTACCAGATGAAAGCCCATACTAAGGCAGTTCAAAATATGAAAAGAAATTGAAAGGTCAGTGTCGAAAATTTTGAGTTATTAAAGTAAAAAGAGTTATCGCCCCTTACAAAATTTACAAAAAAGTACCATATCGATGATATTTAGATCTTTATAAATTTCACATTTGGTGCCTTTTTAGCTCACCTGAGCTAGCTCAGGGTGAGCTTTTGCAATACTTGAATGTCCGTCGTCCGTCGTCCGTCGTCAACAATTTTAGTGTTTACACTCTAGAGGCCACAATATTTATCCAATCTTTCTCAAACTTGCTCAGATGGTATATTGCCATAAGAGCTCTGATGAGTTCTATTATGGTTGAAATCGGACAAATAGGTCATGAGTAATCTACCTTTGAATTGCTGAAAATGCCATATTTAACAGTGTTTACACTCTAGAGGCCACAGTATTTATCCAATATTTCTAAAACTTGTCCAGATTGTATATTACCATAAGAGTTCGGAAGAGTTTAGTTTTCGTTGAAATCAGTTAAATAGATCAAGATTTATCTACCTTTGAATTGCTGAAAATGCCATATTTAACGGTGTTTACACTCTAGAGGCCACAGTATTTATCCAATCTTTCTAAAACTTGCCCAGATTGTATATGACGATAAGAGTTCGGATGAGATTGATTTTGGTTGAATTCGGACAAATAGATCAAGAGTTATCTACCTTTGAATTGCCGAAAATGCCATATTTAACAGTGTTTACATTCTAGAGTTCGCAATTTTTATCCAATACATCTCAAACTTGCTCAGATTGTATATGACTATAAGAGTTCAGATGAGTTTGATTATGGTTGAAATCAGATTTATAGGTCGATAGTTATCTACCTTTGAATTGCTGAAAATTCCATATTTAACGATATTTACACTCAAGAGGCCACAAATTTTATCCAATCTTTATTAAACTTACTCAGACTGTATATTACCATAAGACTTCAGATGAGTTTAATTATGGTTGTAATCGGATTAATAGGTCAAGAGTTATATACCTTAGATTTGCTGAAAATGATATTTTTAACAGTGTTTACGCTCTAGAGGCCACAATATTTATCCCAGCTCTCTCAAACTTGCGCAGATTGTATATGACCATAAGAGTTCATAAAAGAATGATTATGGTTGGAATCGGACAAATAGATCAAGAGATATCTACCTTTGAATTGCTGAAAATGCCATATTTTACAGCGTTTACACTCTTGCAACCACAGTTTTCAATGGATTTTGATTATACTTGTACATGTACAAAGGATGTAGCTATACGTTCTCGAAGGAGTGCAATTATTGTTGAAATGTAATCATTGTGGCAATAGTTACCTGCCCTTGATATACTTTGAAATGCTAGAAAAAGGCTTCATTTCGATCAGTATTGTTTAGGCTCTAGTTATTTGCCTTTGATGTACTCTACTATACTACAGTAGGTCGACAAACTTGAAAGGATTTAGAATAAAACGGGTGAAATTCAAAGGTAAAGCTATCGGGCTTCATTACAAATGGTGAGCGATATCAGGGCCTTCAGGCCACAGGGCCCCGACACGATTAATTTTTAGGGAAAACAATTGTCAGAAAGTATATATAGAGACAAGGGGTACAACTGATTTTCAGTATATTCTCACCCCACCTCGACAAAACCGGGCATTTCATGAATAAATATTGATGAAACGACACCCTTTTTGCATTTCTGTCTAGCTAATATGATACACTTCCATAAAAACATAACATAAAACCAACTGTAAGCATGCAATTTTAACAGTAACTGCATCCACTCGCTGAAATCATCGATTTTCGGAAAACGGGACAGGTGTTCGTTCATAGCTAACACAGCATTGGTCACTACTGTATGCTTGTTTAGGCGGTATTGTCGAGCATTACAGTCATTGGCCACTACTGCACGCTTGTTTAGGCGGTAATATCGAACATGACAGTCATACAGTTGCATAGATATACATTTTGACACCGATCAAAGCTGATTTCTTCTTAAATCATTGCCCTACCAAAAAAGCTTACATGTACAAGAATAACTTTATGAAAACATGCGAATTTGTTGATGGAATGACAATGATTTGAGTACAAATCAGCTTTTATATGTGTCAAAATTGATATCTATGGAACTGTATTACTGTAATGCTCGAAAATACCGCCTAAACAAGCGTACAGTGGTGTCTAATGCTGTGTTGGCTATGAACGAACACCTGTCCCGTTTTCCGAAAATCGGTGATTTCAGTGAGTGGACGCAGTTACTGTTAAAATGGCATGCTTACAGTTGGTTTTATGTTATGTTTTTATGGAAGGGTATCATATTAGCTAGACAGAAATGCAAAAAGGGTGTCGTTTCATCAATATTTATTCATGATATGCCCGGTTTTGTCGAGGTGGGGTGAGAATATACTGAAAATCAGTTGTATCCCTTGTCTCTATATATACTTTCTGACAATTTTCCCCCCTAAAAATTAATCGTGTCGGGGCCCTGTGCTTCAGGCCCTCTTGTTTTTCTTAAATTAGTTTTTGTATAAAGAAATACTACCATAGATAGGAAATAAATAACACAAAACCAAATTATCATATTTGGTTTCATTTAAAATGGGTTTTATTGAAGCGGGCTGTTTGAAAAGGACAAAATAAGAGGAAGTGGGTGGGGTAAATTTTACGTGGCCGTAGAGCCAACTGTTGTTCACCAAAATGTACACTTTTTCTATTTTTTCATTCATCTTAAATAGCTCTTCAATACAAAACCATTATAGAGTGTTTTCATATACTTTGAAAAGTTCCCAAATTCATGACATTGAAACACCCTTAATAGAGATACACTGCCATTTTGAAGGTGAATTTAAAAAAAAATATTTTCAATAATTAAATCAGTGTTGCACCTAGAGCGCGGGATTCCCGCAATAATTTTTACTTTGACCCTTAAAACTCGTAACGGCGCGGGCGTACGGGCACAATTGTAGTCTTCAGTAACTTTGCTCTATTTAATCCTTTCTGCCGATTTACTATCCTTCATTAATAAAGGTAGACACTAGACTGTGCGCGCGTGTATATATCCTCTTCACTCGGTTCTATCTATCTATCTATAATGCCGGACTCCACTTTCATGTATTATCGGCATGGGGGGTTGTGCGTCGTGCAGATTAAAAGCAAAAACAGTTGTGAAAGGGAGACTTCAAAAGAAGATAGAGAGAAGAAATAAAGTGTGACAGGTGTTAAAATAGGTGAAAACAAAGAAGCTAAAAACACTGATCCCAGGCCTCAGGGGCGGTTTGAAATAAGGGAGGGGCTCAGAGTGTTTCGAAACCCCTCGAAATCAGGCTGGAGGACTGTGTCCACTGGTAGGCTGTTCCACATAACCACTGTATAGGGAAAGAATGAGAACTTAAAGTAGTTTGCCGTGATATGCACATGTCGGAAGGATAAAGGGTGCATGTGACGGGTCATTCTCGTAGGCCTCTCTAGATAGGACTGCAAGGGTATTGCTACCAACCCATACGTTATTTTATAAAACACGATGAGCCGTCCTATGTCACGTCGGTCTTGCAGGGTCTTGCCACCCCAGACCCTCCCGAAGTGCTGTCACACTGTCATAGGTGGAGTAATTGTGCGTTGTTCATCTCGCAACTCTTTTTTGTACGTTTTCTAATTTATGCAAATTATTGATATTTACCTGTGTGCTGGGTGACCATACACTTGATGTGTATTCCAATTGAGGTCTTACCAGAGTCTTGTATGCAAATTCTCGAACTTTTTGATTTTTTGTCTGGATATTCCTGGAAAGAAAACTAAGAGTGTTATTTGCTGTAGATGATATTTTTTCAATATGCTTGTTCCAAGAGAGATCATCTGATAATGTTACTCCAAGATATTTGGCAGAATCTACATTTTCTAGAACTTGGTCATGAAGTCTATAGTTAAAGAGAAACTTTTCTTAGATTTGGAGATGGACATGACTACACACTTACTACTAAGTTACTAGGATTTAATTCCATGTCCCAAGTCCGTTCCCACTTAGTGAGACTATCAAGGTCCTTTGTAGGAGGTCACAATCTTGTTTGTTATTTATGGCTAAGTATACAGCCGTATCATCAGCAAAGAGACGGACTTGGGAGGTAACAGAATCGGGAAGGTCATTAATATATAATAGAAAAAGGAGTGGGCCTAAAACAGATCCTTGAGGTACCCCAGATGTTACTCGGACCTCTGACCACTGACCTCCTTCTAGAACAACTTTCTGAGATCTACCGATCAGAAAGTTCCTAATCCATTGATAACAGCATTACTTACCCCATGTATTTCTAATTTGTGCAGCAGTTTAAGATGGCTAACTTTATCAAAGGCTTTACTAAAGTCCAAGAGGACGAGATCAGTTTGTTTGCCATTTACCAGGTTTTGTGTAATTTCATCAACAAGTTGTAAATAGCTGAGTCTCACATGAACGTTTTTGCCTAAAACCATGCTGCAAATCATATAGAATGTTATATTTGTTAAAATGTTCAGTGAGCTTGGATGCAATAATATGTTAAAGGGTTTTACAAAGGATGCAAGTTAATGAAATAGGGCGATAATTGGCTGGGTCTTCCTTGTTGCCTTTTTAGCTCACCTGGCACAAAGTGCCAAGGTGAGCTATTTTGATCGTGCTGTGTCCTTCGTCCGTCGTTCGTTCGTCGTCCGTCGTCAACAATTTCTTTAAATGACATCTCCTCCTAAACTATTGGATGGATTTTAACCAAACTTGGTAGAAATGATCCTTATATGGTCCTCTTTAAAAGTTGTTCAAATGTTTCCGGTCCGTTGCATATCTAGGTCACAGGAGCTAAAAATAGATCGTTTCAATAAAAACTTAAAAAATCTTCTTCTCTGAAACCACAATACCCTGAGCTTAGATATTTAGCACAAAGCATCATCTATAGGTCCTCTATCAAGATTGTTCAAATTATGTCCCTGGGGTCAAAAATGGCCCCGCCCCGGGGGTCACAAATTTACAAAGAGTTATATAGTGAAATCTTCAAACCTCTTCTTCTCTGAAACTAATATAGCTAGAGCTTTGATATTTGGCATGGTGTAACTTCTAGAGGTACTTTACCGATATTGTTCAAATGTTTTCAGTCCGTTGCATATCTAGGTCACACGAGCTAAAAATAGATTGTTTCAATTAAAACTTAAAAAATCTTCTTCTCTGAAATCACAGTACCCTGAGCTTAGATATATGGCACAAAGCATCATCTTCAGGTCCTCTACCAAGATTGTTCAAACTATGTCCCTAGGGTCAAAAATGACCCCGCCCCGGGGGTCACAAATTTACATAGAGTTATATAGTGAAATCTTCACACCTCTTCGTCTCTGAAACCAATATGGCTAGAGCTTTGATATTTGGCATGGTGTTACTCCTAGAGGTACTTTACCAATACTTTTCAAATGTTTCCGGTCCGTTGCATAACTAAGTCCCAGTAGCTAAATATAGATTTTTAAAAAAAATAATTAAAAAATCTTCTCTGAAACCATAGTACCCTGAGCTTAGCTATTTGGCACTCAGCATCATCCAATCAGCAAATTGCACAATCATATTGTCATAATTTCTCATCATTCCAAGATATGTTACATTTACATCAATGGCTCCAGGTGAGCGATTTAGGGCCGTATACGGCTCTTGTTTAAATAGGGGTGTGACATTTGCAGATGTCCAGAATTTGGGGATCTTACCTGTATCAATTGACTTTTGGAAAAGGAGCTGCAAGACAGGAGCAATCTGCTTGTAGAGATTTTTTAACACTAGTGGCTTGATGTCGTCAGGTCCAGCAGCTTTATCTGGTTTTAGATTTTTCAATAATTTCTCCACTCTTTGAACACTCACACTGATGTCTGGCCTGTCAGGGTAAGATTTATGATTTACAGGGGAGGGGAGTTTAAAGTTGGATACAGATGACAGACAGGCCTGGGAAAGAGAAATAGGAGCCAAAGGGGAAAAAACAGACTGAAACTGTCTGTTGAGTAAGTTTGCCTTATCTGAGTTTGAAGTCTGAATGACACCAGTAAAGTTATCCCTGAGTGGAGAAATACCAGAAGCATCCTGTTTAGCACTTTTTATAAGACTAAAAAGCTTTTTTGGCTTAAACTGTGACCCTGCTTGTTTATTATGTTCGTCTTGGTTTACTCCTAAGATATATTCTAAGTAACCATTGTAAGAAGATTTGATGTGCTTCTTTACTGTGTGTTTGACCTTTAAGAACGATGCTCTGGTTTTGCTAGTTCCATTTTTCTTGGACTTGGCATATAGACGATCTCTTCTCCTGATCAATTGTTTGATTGGTTGAGTTATCCAGGGAAGAGACCTTTTTCCACTGACCCTTTTTGTTGGTACAAACTTAGCAATACCAGTTGAAATAGAGGTTGAGAATTTTTCCCAAATATCCTCTACAGATTTGTTTAATGTATGTTGTAAAATGTCAGTACATACCTTGTCCATATAAGATATAAAGCCCTCCCAGTCTGCTTTTTTGTAAAGATGAATGTTTCTGGGTGATTGTTTTATTTCTTTTGGTCTTACATTAGCTGAAAAGGAAACAATGTCATGATCTGCTATGCCTGGAATACATGATACATTTTCAATAGGTGTATGATTTGAAGTTAAGAATAAATCTAAGGTATTTTCTCCCCTAGTATTTTGAGAAACCATTTGTGTTAAATGAAAATCAGAAATAAGGTCAATAAAATCTTCATACAAGTTAGTGAAGCTGCAACCTGGTTTTATGGTAGGTGCACACTCACTGCTCCAAGAAAGCTTAGGATAATTAAAGTCACCTAGAACCCATACAGTTCCCTTTAAATTTCTAGTCTCCGGAACCCTTAGCGAAAAAGGATTAAAAAGGTAATCAATTTAAATGGAAACTGGGAGATACATTGAACGAATATGGAGAAAAAATAGTTTTCTAACTGAAAATAACATTTAAAGTTATCAAACAACTTCATTGTTTAAACAAATACCAGTTATTCAAACTAACCTTCGGCTGTAAATGCAGCGCCGCGAATTCTTACTAGGCCGGAAGTTTGACGTCATCATCCGGGTAGCAAAGGCGCTTGTACACAACCCGAACCGGGTCAAATTTAAACTGCATATGAAAGTTCAATTTCCAGACACTCGCTACACGTAATAAACATTTAGAGTTATATTGGAAAATGTGTTATTCGGAATCATTTTACAAAGGGACATTAAAAAAATAAGGTACGTGGTCAATTTTGGTATTCATTTTTTGAATATATAATTTTCTTCAAAGTTTCACTAAAATTCCAAAGTTTTTTAGCATTTTTTTCCGGCTATTAGCTGCCCGCATCTAATACCTAACCGGAACCGCTTTTTGCGATGACGTAAGCAAACCGCACGCGCTGTATCACGAATGAATAAGCACCGGATCTGAAATGATGCATTTCCCCAATAATGCTGTCGTTTATTCGCCGATCGATACCTGTCCGCCGACTCGCGGTTAATCGATCGATAAACACGTCTAAAGCGCGCGCGTTCGCCTGGGACGACTACCTATTGTTAATTAAAATTCCGTTAAAACTTTAATTTTCCTCCTATTTCTAAAATTTAGGGCTCAAATGAGAGCTAAGATATTCAGCTTTTATTTGTGAAAATAATAACGTTCTATATTGAGCGAGTAATTGTTAAAATTCCGTTAAAACTTTAATTTTCCTCCTATTTCTAAAATTTAGGGCTCAAATGAGAGCTAAGATATTCAGCTTTTATTTGTGAAAATAATAACGTTCTATATTGAGCGAGTAATTGTTAACGACAGGTTAAAGAGTATAAACCTAATGAACCAGCAGGCATTTGACCGCAGATTCTCGCACAAGAAAGGGTTACCTACCGTTATAAAAAAGCCTATAGACAAATCATTTTTCATCCGATTTTTACAGTCAATGTCTTAAAAAAAGCAGAAATCTGTATCTTTAAACTGTATAAAAACCATGAATTCATATTATTTTAAACCAGAGCAGTCACGAGTTATATATGAGCCTAAGCAAATAATGCAGACCGGACAGCTGCCGATCAGCTCGCCGCCCGAAAAACGAGACTGAAGCGCTATTTCTGTATGCAAAAATCGACTGCAAATTTTAATTTAATAGACGTGTTTAAAGGCATTAAATATTTAAAATATTTAATGCATATTTATGCTATCGGATTCGGTAAGTAACCCTTTTTCAGTGACCTGGAAAGATTTTTTTTCTATGTGACTATGGCCCATCATCTATAATTTTTTATGTGACATTTCAAAAATCTATGTGACATTTTCAAATTTTATGGGCCAATTTTTAAAATGCTTAGATTTCGATAAAAATCTATTTCTTCCAAGCCTTGGGCCAGCAAAAAATAATTATTTTTATCAGTGTCCCAAGAAAAAATTGAAAATGTTTGGTCCAACATCTAGATCAATGTTGAAACGTATCACTACTACTAGTAAAACTTATGCCAATATGGCGGAACGTCAGCATCTCTTAACTACTGATGTTTTCCCAAACCGCTGAAAGTTTGATTAAGTTGACAGTAAAAAGTCTAAAATAAATGATATCAGATAATCACCTTGAATGTTTGCCTCTAATAGCATCCAAAATTATCCTCTCTATACATGATACTTTTCATACTGAGTTACTCAGACACGATTTACACACAAGGTGTTAAAACATCAAAGCAGATTTGAGGAGCTCCGCCCATTTTGATTCAATGACCTAGCTCTGTGGGTTCATTTACATATATTTATCTAGATATATATCTGACACTGGACAAAATATGCAGCTGCATTTTGACACTGAAATCGACAAAAAGTCGTAGACAGTCACCAAAATCTCAACCCTTTGAACTCTAGTCGTCACTAGGGTTGAAGACGGTCACCAAATTTTCATTGCCTTTGATGTTCCCGACACGCCGCGACTTCTTCACAATATCGGCCACAAGGGCCTGGAACACAAAAATAGGGGAACAGCAGCCTACTATAATAATAGACTATATCATAGTAACAGGATACATTTTAAATTTGTGCGTGGCCCCCTGTGGTAATATATCAACAGAGAAATCATCAGTGTAGCCAGGCGGATTTTACTCGAAATCATGACAGGTGTGTATTCAAGGAATTGTGATTCTAACTGGAAAATATTGGCATGCACACTGTTTGATTACGTAATTGCTTATCTCCCAGCACTGGATGAATCTAGCCAAAGGCAATTTAAGTTGTATGGTAAGATAAAATCGGCGAGACGCTGGGCGCACCAGTTGGAAATTCTATGTGACATTTTTTATTTTTATGTGACTATGGCGCATGGCGCGTGGGTTTCCAGGTCACTGCTTTTTAGCTCGCCTGTACGTAGTACATGACGAGCTATTGCAATACCCCCGGTGTAGTCGTCGTCGTCGTGAACGGCGTAAACAATTTTAAGAAAATGTCTATAACTTCTATGTCCCTTGAGGTATTGCTTTCATAGTTGGTATGTGTGTGTATATGGACAAGACTTTTCCATGTACAGAATTTTTTTTACCCCTGTGACCTTGACCTTGAACTTAGGGCCCGCGTTTAGGTTTCGAAATCTGCGTTTAGGTTTCGAAAAATGCCTTTAAACTTCTATGTCCCTTAAGGTATTGCTTCCATAGTTGGTATGCGTGTGTATATGGACAAGACCTTTCCATGCACAGAAACATTTGGACCCCTGTGACCTTGACCTTGAACTTAGGGCCCGCGTTTAGGTTTCGAAATCTGTGTTTATATTTCAAAAAATGCCTATAACTTCTATGTCCCTTGAGGTATTGCTTTCATAGTTGGTATGTGTGTGTATATGGACAAGACCTTTCCATGCACAGAAAAATTTGGACCCCTGTGACCTTGACCTTGAACTAAGGGCCAGCGTTTAGGTTTCGAAATCTGTGTTTAGGTTTCGAAAAATGCCTATAACTTCTATGTCCCTTGAGGGTTGCTTTCATAGTTGGTATGTGTGTGTATGTGTATATGGACAAGACCTTTCCATGCACAGAAAAATTTGGACCCCTGTGACCTTGACCTTGAACTTAGAGCCCGCGTTTAGGTTTCGAAATCTGTGTTTAGGTTTCGAAAAATGCCTATAACTTCTTTGTCCCTTGAGGTATTGCTTTCATAGTTGGTATGTGTGTGTATATGGATAAGACCTTTCCATGCACAGAAAAATTTGGACACCTGTGACTTTGACCTTGAACTTAGGGCCCGCGTTTAGGTTTCGAAATCTGTTTTTAGGTTTCGAAAAATGCCTATAACTTCTATGTCCCTTGAGGTATTGCTTTCATAGTTGGTATGTGTGTGTATATGGACAAGACCTTTCCATGCACAGAAACATTTGGACCCCTGTGACCTTGACCTTGAACTTAGGGCTGTGTTAAGGTTTCGAAAAATGCCTATAACTTCTATGTCCCTTGAGGTATTGCTTTCATAGTTGGTATGTGTGTGTATATGGACAAGACCTTTCCATGCACAGAAAAATTTGGACCCCTGTGACCTTGACCTTGAACTAAGGGCCAGCGTTTAGGTTTCGAAATCTGTGTTTAGGTTTCGAAAAATGCCTATAACTTCTATGTCCCTTGAGGGTTGCTTTCATAGTTGGTATGTGTGTGTATGTGTATATGGACAAGACCTTTCCATGCACAGAAAAATTTGGACCCATGTGACCTTGACCTTGAGTTTAGATCCAGGGTTAAGGTTTCGAAATCTGTGTTTAGGTTTCAAAAAATGCTTATATTTCCTATGTCCCCTGAGGTGTAACTTCATACATGTATTTGATTTTCATGTGTATATGGACAAGACCTTTCCATGCAGGCAAAAATGTTGAACTCGGTGACCTTGAGTGTGCTTTTAAGTTTCTAAATGTGCCGATGGCGAGCTTTGTTGTCTCTCTGACAACTCTTGTTTCCTTTTATGTTAAAGTGTTGAACTTTAACATCATATTTTGTTTCTTTTATACATGTTTAGGTCCAGATCTACCAATTAACCACAAAATATCCCTGAAATTGTTTTTAAAAAAAAATCCTTTGGCATTGCTACCGTAGAATGAAAAGTTATGATTCACACATTGCGTTGGAAGACTTTTCTGAAACTTTGAAAGGCCAGGTTCGGCACTTCCTATTTCTAGAATATCAATGGTCTCCTGCAAAATGTGACACTTTCAGGCAGCATCGAAAATGGATCCAGACACAAATTTGCAAGATTGGAAAAATGTGAATGCCAGAGGGGCCGAAACGGTCCATCTTTCTACTTTCGGTTTAAAATGTACGCAACCTTTTTGTCAAAACCCGTTATAAAAGCACTCATGCTGGAATTCAGTAACACTGACATGTCAACACAAAGCTCATCAGCTGCGTGGCTTAGTGGTAGAGCGTCCGCTTGCAGTACGGGAGGTTGTGGGTTCAATCCCCGGCCGGGTCAACCCAAAGACTTAAAAAAATTGGTAGTAATGGCTTCCCTCCTTGACGCTCAGGATTTCGGGTTAGCATAACAACTGATTCGTCGGTGTCAGGATAAAGTGACCGGCCGGGTACAGTCCCATTGGTGCACCTAAAAAGTGCCCCTGCTTGTAATACCCGAAAGGGGTGTGTAGCATTATATAGAGAAAGAAAGCTCAAACTGAGCGTAGGATCCTCTTTTTTTTCTTTTTTTCTTCTTTTTTTTAACTAATTCGAGTATTGCATGAACGCGATTTAAATATAGAGCTTCTAAAAATAGATTGTCAGTTTCGTTTTGAAAATTAAGCAGAATGCATCTTAACCCATTACCCCATAAATACACCTTTTTATGTCTTTCATTTATTTATCCACTAAAGAAAACAATTCCAATTTATACAGCCATGGATATGTATCATAAAAAACATTTTCTATTTCCTAGCAGACTGTAGCTTAAAGCAGGCTGAAAGTAAAGCAGAATGTGCCTAGGGCACATTCTGCTTTACTTTTAACCTGCTTTAAGTGGACACCTATATTCATTACTACAAACCGGTTATGGGATAATGGGTTAAGGTGCAATCTGCTTTACTTTCATTCTGCTTTCAGCAATCATCTGCTAGGTTATAGAAAATATTTCTTACAGTGAGTTTTCATAGATCTGTATAATTCAAAGTTGAACTATTTTCTTTGATGGAGGAATACATTAAAGGTGTAACAAGGTAATGGGTAACCGTAATGGAATAATGCTGAGGTAGGAATCTTGAGAGAAAAAAAACAAACTTCAATGATGTTCTTTCTTTCAGCATTTCTTTCAGTCTGTGTTTTGGTGAATGCTAGTAGCTAAGAAACATGGACCAGCTTGGAGCTGTTCAACAAAAGATTTCATGTGTTTTTGAAACCGAAGTTCTGGATGAGCAATCAACCAAGCGAGAAAACCAGTCATACAGGGTAAGTCATTATCAGTCTTGATTTAATCCCTTTCCCTAACAACTTGCTTGCAGTTTTTAAGATGGATGACTACTTAAAGCAGGCTGTAACTAAGAACTTTCTTATAGGAGTTCTCTGCTTTTCTTTCAGTCTGCTTTACCCCATAAGTTGGCCATAATCTGTTTTAAAATCATGTGAGTGACTACTTAACTGTAACCCTTTTTTCCATAGCCTGTTTCTAGTTTTGTAGATATATGACCACTTTAAACAGGTTGAAAGTAAAGCAGAATAAGCCTTAAGGTGCATTCTGCTTTACTTTCAGCCTGCTTTAAGTTACCATTGGCTAGAGTATAGAAACTATTTGCTATGGACCTATGGTACACATATTCACGACTGTCAAACTGATGGTCCTGACCAGTCATGCATTTCAATATGCAATGAGTCTTGTCCTTTCATGGCAGAGCTTTGAGATTATCATTCATTAAAAAAAGATCCATAGGCAGTCTTTAAAAACATCTACAAAAATGCTTTACAGTACAAAATTTTATAAACTGAATCCTGAAGGAAAAACAGTGTAAACCCTCCTCGGACTTCTCAAGCAGGAGCAGTCTGATCAGGGTCTACACTGTTTGCTTAGGCCGGTCTGTCTCAATACCTAGGTTTATTATGATAATATCAGGGCTCCAGATAAGAGGTAGTTATTTCAACAAATCCAACATTTTTCGCACTCTTTTTAGCACCAAATCCTATGGTGATACTACTCATTAGAATCGTCTCGAAGAGACGATTCTAATGAGTAGTGAAACCATAGGGTCTAATTCAGAAATAAAGATTTTAGTTTTTGAAAAATACCCTTATCTGGTGCTCTGAATATGATTGGCCATTATTGTTGTAGGTTGTGGCCACAGAGTCTGTGAAACAGAGAGCCATAGACAGTGATATTTACAATGCCAAGGCCACAGAGAAGCTAGATGGCACCTGTGTGTATATTTCTAACTTTGAAGGTAAGTCAGTGATAACAACAATCCGTACAGTCACTCATAACAAAGCTCCAGATGGGGGGAACATTTCAAAAGCTAAAATCTTTATTTCTGCATAAAACCCTATTCTGTTACTACTCATTCTATTACACTTCCTGCACGCCCATATATAAACAAAGAAGGCAGGTATCAGTGTACGAATTCTCAATTATAGAACTCATGCGCTGTAACGTTCTAATGTGACGTCATATGGCTTCGAAAATGTAGAAATGAAATGAAGAAATGTAGAGCCTTTGCTTCGGTGCAAATTATAATAAAGGTTAAATTATAAATTAATACCAGTGTTTTATCTAACAATCGACTATGGGTAGTCGTTGAGATGCTTTTAATTAAACCACTGGGCCTAAAGGTCTCGTGATTAAATTACTATGCATCTCAACTCCTACCAGCGTTCAATTGCACGATGTAACACTGGTATGAATTTATTATTTCTTAATTAGAATCGTCTCTTCGAGACGGTTCTAATGACTAGCAACGCCATAGGATTTGGTGTTAAAATATTGTTGGATTTGTTCATATTACTCCCTCTTATCTGGAACCCCTGTTTTAACCTTCAGCACACTGTAGGCAAATTTGTGATACCTGTTGTTGTCAGTTTGGATCCATATGAGATACAGAGTAACTGGTTGTCTCATCTGGATCCACACTATCTGACACTGATGAAAGTATCAAGAAGAAAATGTCTTCAATTTCAAACGTTTTGTATATCACCCATCATCTATCTATGTGGGCCGCATAATAATAATGATTGTCCTGTGTGTCCGTACATACGAGGTTTACAGCAAGTTACCATTTCTTCTAGTATCAACACCAGTTACTCAAATGCTTGGGCTTACAGATTAAATGTGGTTATTAGAGCGGAATAATTGACTTGTTACAAATTTCTTGCAGCTATTTCAACTCTACCACTTACTACAATGCTTTGATACTTTAATATTTGTTGCCTTGGATCATTGTCAATCTAACCATATCATTCCCCCTTGGTTTGGAATAGACTCAGAATATTGTCATGGATCATATCATAGGCATTCATAAGCTGTTTTAAGAACACAGTCTTATTCAGCATATAATTAAAATGAATCCACAGTCGAAACTCGATAATTCGAACTCGTTTTCGTTTGAACATACCCAAATTTTAAATTTGAAAAACGGGTATGTTTGATTTAAACAAGATCAACTTATCAAAATTCGTCTATGATTCTGGTAGGATTGATTTAAGCGAGTTTGAAATATCGAGTTTTGACTGTATATGATGTTAAGCTATTGTTTCACAGGCCAGCCCTGGCTATGGGCACGCTATGACCGAAAGCCTACGAAGGCTGCTGAGAGAAGGTTCAGGAAGTTTCAGCAGCAGAAAATAAGGAATAAGGAGACTGGTGATGGCAAATTTGTATGGGACCTGGAGAAAGACTTCAAGGTACTGTCCAATCTGTGTTGCATTAACTCTTTGCACGCTAGCAGCGGATATATCTGCCAAAGTGATTGTCTTTGCAAACAGTATTGATCCAGATGAGATGCCGCGTAACGCTGCGTCTCATCAGGATCCAAACTGTTTGACACACTGACCCTGTTTTGAAAAGAAAGTTAGAAAATTCTATCTCTAGAACATCAGCAGACGACAAATATTGCAGACGAAAAAAATTACCCAGCATGCAAAGAGTTAACTCATTCACTCCAGAAACTTTTGATGGACAATTCTAGTTTCCAATGATGTCTAGTTTATTTAAGACCTATTAAGACTTATTTTAACAAAATCTTGCTAAATGACAAACAGTGTAGACCCTGCTCAGAAGGCTCCTGCTGGTGTGGTCGTAATAGAGAGGTTTAACTGCCAAACATTTGCATTTATTTTCAACGTTAAGTTTTCATTTTGGCATTATAATATAAATGCTACACCAGACAAGTTTGGAAGACAGATGTTTCGAGTTTAAAATAGTTGATTTGACAATCTCCTTAGTCTCCCAGTTGTTTCTGTGTTGTGGCAAGACCTGCAAAGATTTAGCATAATACAGTGTTCCCTCCTTATAACGGCCCTCCCAACAACAACTCTCTCCTTACAACGACCCTTGTTGCACTTCCCTAAAACACAACAATTATGTCCAACGCTTTTACTGAGCACTGGAATATCCTTTGCTTTAAATTGTCTCTGTTGTTTTTTCTAGTTATATGATGAACTTTTGACAGAAAAAAAACCCTTAATGACAAGTGACAAACAGCTTGACTCCAGATCTTATCTGGATTCAAGCTGTTTGCAAATGTTGCCAGCTTCCCTCCCTATAACAACTCCCTCTGAACCAGGCACACAATATTTGTCTCCAATTGGATGTCATTGTAGAGAGGGAGCGCGGTATTAGAATTGTATACTATGATTATATCTCTGGGTATGTTTATACAGGATACTCCTCACTACTGGCTCCCAGCTGTTGGTGTGAAGACTTTGAATGGTGCCCTGCAGCCAGATGACATAGGTCACACTCCAGGCTGGGTACCAATATCTCCTGGGACCAGACAATACTGCTGGCATCTGTCTGCTGTAGATCTGACCAATGGTATAGCCCTTGTCATGAGGTATGAACATGGTTTTTAACCCTTTCCCTTATAGAAGCGACTTTTAGCACATGCATTTTATTCATCCACTGAAGAAAATAGTTCCAATATAAACCGTCATGAATATGTGTCATATTTAATACTTTCCTTATTCTAGCAGGTAATAGCTTAAATCAGACTGAAAGTAAAGCAGAATGCGCCATATGGCCCATTCTGCTTTACTTTCAACCTGCTTTAAGTCGTCACCTATTTTCAAAACTAGAAACAGGCTATCGGTAATGGGTTAAGTACAGTAAAAATTCTCAGGGCTCCAGATAAGGGAAGTATTTCAAAAACTAAAACCTTCATTTCTGCATTACATCCTATGGTGTCACTACTCATTAGAATCGTCTCAAAGAGACGATTCTAATGAGTAGTAACGCCATAGGATATGGTGCTAAAATAAGTGAGATTTTTTTTGGATTTGGTCAGTTTACTCCCTTTTATATGAAGCCCCGAGTTTGTCAACATATTTACCCCTAAAACTTCAAATAGACTATTTCAGTTTTCAGTTAACTCTTTCAACACTGTGAAGCTGTTTAAAATCAACTCATTATATCTAGATCCACAAGGGAACCTAATAATCCACAAGAGTTAATTTGTGTTGAAAGATTTAATAAATCATCAAAACTTTGACCAGTTAGTTGGACAGTACAAAGCTTTTCTCTGATTTCAGGGAGGATGGTGACACAGGCAGTCTGAGACTGGAGCTGGTACCCCTACAACAACTAGAGGGCCACACAGCTGAGCTGATAGGGACCAACATCAATGGAAATCCATATGGTAGTTCACAATAAAACATTTCTTCCATGATTTACAGTAAAACCTCTTTATTAGCCACTGAATAATGTTATTTGTCAGGTGTTTAATGCAGATGGCTGCTTAAAGCAAGGTGAACATAAAACAGAAAGCTGTCCCCTGTCTTTTATACAATAAATATGACACTATGCGATATAGTTATTTAGCATGTTTAGCTACAGAGGAAAGGTTAAAGTATATATAGCTTTAAAAGAGATTTAACCCTTAGCCCACCAAATAAATTGTCGTCTGCTATATTTCTCGTCTGCTTCAAGTTTCAAATTGCTTCAAAGTTGCTCAAAATTGCTGAAAATGTTGTCCGAGTGTCAAACAGCTTGGATCCGGATGAGACGCCGAGTTACTCGGCGTCTCATCCGGATCCAAGCTGTTTGCATATATGGAGCTATAGTCGTGAGTGGCAGGCTAAGGGTTAATTTCTAACTGCTTAAGACATATATATAGATTAACTTATTATTATTATTATTATTATTATTATACCAGATTTATATAGCGCTCTTTTCACACAGGGGTTGTGCGTTCAAAAGCGCTTCATATGAAGTTACACAAATGTACCTACAAACAAGAAAAGACAAAATAACTACAATATGATCTAAAATAAACATGAATAAACATATAAAAGACAGCCCCCAAAATGGCGATCACATTACTCCCATCAATCAGCAATGAAGCAACCGGCTTCTGATTGTCGACCGATAGAAACAATAGTAGAGCGCCCAAATGCAGGCCGCCAGGAAAAGACAAATAACTACAATTAGATATAAAATGAACATAATAAACGTACAAAAGACGGCCCCCAAAATGGCGATCACGTTACCCCATCAATCAAGAGCAACGAAGCAAATGGCTTCTTTATGCGGACTGATAGAAATAAAAGTAGAGCGCCCAATGAAGGCCACTAAACATACAGAAGACAGCCCCCAAAACGGCGATTGCACTACCTCAACAATCGAGAGCAACGAAGCAAATGGCTTCTTTATGCCGACTGATAGAAATAATAGCAGAACGCCCAATGCAGGCCGCCCAATGTAACATAACTAGGAAAAATAGCATGCGACAATAACTAAAATTTCTATAAGAGACCGAAAACCAGATAATACTCCAGAAACTCCCAAAACTTGAGTTTTAAATTAAATTGTTGATGTTTTCAAGGGCTTGGGAGCAAGAAGTGTCCACTACATGTCTTGGTTGTCCACGGGTCACTGCAGATTAGAAATCCCCCAAAGATCAGTGCCACAGCTGTCAAAGACTGGTTCATGACTGACGGCCAGGTGGAAGGCATTGTCTGGCATTGCGCCAACAAGACCCTCTTCAAGGTATGCTCAACTGTAATATCCCTTTAAACCATTTCCCCCATAAATACAGCTTTTTAAGGTAATTTATTCTTCCACTAAAGTCATGAATGGTTTCCATAAAAAATATTTTCTATATCCTTTCAGAAAGTAGCTTAAAACAGGCTGAAATTAAAGCAGAATTCACCTTAAGGCACATTCTGCTTTACTTTCAACCTGATTAAGTGGTCAACTATTTTCAATACTAGAAACTGGCTGTGGAGTAATGGGTTATAAAAACCATTTGAACACCAGTCACACATATAAGAGTCCTTGTAAACAGTGTACATGTGAAGATTACACTTGTCCTATGCAAACCAGATCAGAGACTTATCCAGATGAGAGAGCTTCGAAATTAGCTTTCTGATTGGGGTCTGCACTGTTTGCTATTATGCAATACATTGACAAAAACAGCCCTAAATAGTAAAAAGTGGACACAACTAAATTGGAAACTGCCATTGTCCATTTGAAGAGTTAAGTTGGTATTTTTGTCTCATCAGGATGAAGGAGTTAAACATTTTATTTGCTAATGACAACAATTAAAATGGTGGCATCAGACTGATGGATTTACCTCCAATGCCAGTTTAACCCTTTAGTACATAGACAGTTTCTAACTTACAAAGACAGATGACCACTTAGTGCAGTGCAGGTTGAAAGTTAAGCAGAATGCGCATTAGGGTGCATTCTGCTTTACTTTCAGCCTGCTTTAAGCTACCACCTGCTATTAAAAGAGAAAATATTTCTTATGCTGCATATTCATGACTGTAAATTAGAACTATTTTCTGACAGTGAAGGAATAAATTAAATATGTAGAAAAGATGTCTATGGAGTATTGAGTAATCAAGAACATTTGTTGAGTTTTCATAGACAGGGCTCCAGCTAAGAGGGAGTTAAACTGAACAAATCCAACAAAATTTCTAACTTATTTCAGAACCAAAGCATATGGTGTCACTACTCATTAGAATCGTCTCGAAGAGACAATTCTAATGAGTAGTGACACCATAGGCATTAATGCAAAAATAATGATTTTAGTATTTGAAATATTCCCCTTATCTGGAGCTCTGATAGATGTCAAGTTCTAAGGAGTTTCGTTTTCAGAGTTTGGCTTTAATACATTCAGGTACATAGAAACCATGTGGCTCTACCCTGGCCAGTGGAGAGCCCTTCGTTGACCCAGAGGTCTGTGGAAATCCTGGTAGACGGTGGTGTGTATGAGGAACTTGTGAACGAAAACCCTGTGTTCTCTAGCCTGGCTAGGTTTTACGGACATTCCTGTAATAGTGTGAAAGAAATTAGTGACATGATGACCCCCTCTGAAGCTGACGAGGAATTGACCAATGGGAAAGGGGTAGATATACAGTGTGACAAAACGGACAGAATTGGTGTGAAGAGTTAGCATACTTGGGTCCATATGAAGTTTTCATTGATCTGTATATGATAGCACAATAACTCTCCAGGTAAGGAGAGTTTTTCTCATACTTCAAAGGGTTCCAGATAAAAAACCAGTTAACTGCACAAATCTAACATGTTCTCACTCATTTTAGCTCCAAATCTTATGGTGTTACTAGTGACACCATAGGGCTCAATTCAGAAATAAAGATTTTAGGTTTTAAAAAAGTCCACTTATCTGGAGCTCTGTTTCAATCTTTATGTCTTAGCCAAACCTTATGTTGTGCCAAAATAGATAGATGTCAATAGAATAAGGGTCAAAATTTAGCAGGATCCTTATATAGCGTTTTCTTAGTTCGATGTCTGAGAGAGGGGTGACCTGGTTAAACCCTTTTCTCCAAATCACATTTTCATACACTTGTCTTGACTGAATATATTTTGTAAAACTTTGTGGTAGTTTTTCAGATTTACGGATGATAATTTTAGTTTTATTTACCTAATACAGTAAAACCTCTCTATAACAACCACTAAATTGTGTTAATTATTAGGTGTTTACGACAGGTGATTATTTAAAGCAAAGTGACAGTAAAACAGAAAGCTCCTTAAGGAGCTTTCTGTTTTACAGGCACCTTGCTTTAAGTTGTCACTAAAACAGAAAGATCCTGAAGGAGCTTTGTTTTACAGTCACCCTGCTTTAAGCAGTCCCCTGTCTGTTATACAATCAATTAGCCTTCTTTTAGTGGTCATACTAGAGAGGTTTAACTGCATGTCAGACCAAAAAAAGTTTGAAGTAATTAAATTAAACTAGATTTACTGATAAGTTTGGCCAAAGTGAGTTAGAGATAGGGGAGTTTGAGTGAACATGCATATGGTCCAGATTTTGATATCGTAAAAGATTTAAATATTATGATCATTTTAAGTTTGTATTTTTTGCTTGCATATACAGTACATGCAACTAAGGGGCATCATATTTGTCTAAGAGACACAACATCTCTTAAGTATGCCTCCCCCTAAAGGAGGGCTAGGGAAGACAAATTTATTCTGTGATTTCTGTCCATCTATCTGTCTGTGAGTGTTAAAAATCTTGAACAGCCTACACTATTTAAGGAATTTTCTCCAAATCTTTACAGATAAATTGCGTTTATATATTATGAGCACAGCTCGGTGAGCTTTTGTGCCACTTGAATGTCCAGCGTCATATGATTTTACACAAATGATTAATCGTGACCCTTTAGCATATTTCTTAAAATAATTTTTCTTAGCTCAAACAACATGGTTTTACATATGTAACAAGTTTACCTATGATGGCTTGTAGAGAAAACTAAAACAAAAATCTTGTCTGAAACCACTAGCATGATTTCAAAATTATTGTACACAAATGATCCATGGATGACACTCTACATGATTTGCAAAACTATGTTTCTTAGCTTGAAAAGCATTACTGCCAGACTTGTTTAACCTTTGGGATTTTGGAAGTAATTCTGCCTTCGTCAAAAGTGACTGTGATCCCATCACTGCTGATGCTTTTTGTATGCAGGTTGCTCGGTTGTAGGGGATATTTTCTCAGGCTGGGATTCCAACTTGTATAGATAACTCAACAGTCAATGAGCATGAAGTTAAAATATGAAAAACTATAGTATGTTGAGAGGATAATATTTAAACAGAGGTTTTCAACTATGCAAAACTTTTTGGCAATACAGTTGAAATATTCCTTTGTTTTTGGCTCGGATTCTACTGGTAAATTAATTGGGAAAATTTTGGCAGATTTCAGTTTCTTTGATCTTTTTTTAGCTCACCTGGCACGAAGTGCCAAGGTGAGCTTTTAGGATCGCTGGATGTCCGTCGTCCGTCCGTCGTCCGTCCGTCCACAATTGGTTCGTTAACACTCTAGCAGCTACAAATATCATCCAATCTTCATGAAACTTGATCACAATGTTTGTCTAGTAGAAATCTAGGCCAAGTTCGAATGTAGGTCATGTTGGGTCAAAAACTAGGTCACTAGGTCAAATCATTGAAAAACCTTGTTAACACTCTAGAGGCTACAAATCTCATTGGATCATAATGAAACATGGTCAGAATGTTTATCTCAATGATATCTAGGTCAAGTTCGAATGTGGGTCATGTCCGGTCAAAAACTAGGTCACTAGGTCAAATCATAGAAAAACCTTGTTAACACTCTAGAGGCTACAAATCTCATTGGATCTTGATGAAACTTGGTCAGAATGTTTGCTTAATTGATACCAAGGTCAAGTTCGAATATGGGTCATGTCTGGTCAAAAACTAGGTCACAAGGTCAAATCATAGAAAAACCTTGTTAGCACTCTAGAGGCTACAAATCTCATTGGATCTTGATGACACTTGGTCAGCATGATTGTCTTATTGATATCTAGGTCAAGTTTGAATAAGGGTCATGTCCGGTCAAAAAGTAGGTCACTAGGTCAAATCATAGAAAAACATTGTTAACACTCTTGAGGCTATAAATTTCATCTGATCTTTATGCACTTTGGTCAGAATGTTTGCTTAATTGATACCAAGGTCAAGTTCGAATATGGGTCATTTAGAGTAAAAAACTAGGTCACTAGGTCAAATCATAGGGGAAACTTGTGAACACTCCAGATGCTTCAACTCTCATTGGATTTTAATGAATTTTGCTCAACATGATTGCCACATTGATATCTAGCTCAGTTAATTTTGAATGATGTCTGGTTGAAAACTAGGTCACTAGGTCAAATCAAAGAAAAACAGTATTAACCTTTTGGAAGCTACAAATCTCACTAGATCTGCATGAACTATTGTCAGAATTTTTGCCTACATCAGATCTAGGTCAAAATCAAATATGGATTGTGTCCGTTCAAAAACTAGGTCAAATCATAGGAAAATCTTGTTTACATTCTAGAGGTTGATTGTGGGTCATGGCCTGTCATAATCTAGGTCACTATAGGTCAAGTTTGCCATGGTGTACCAGGTGAGCGATTTAGGGCCATAGTGGCCCTTGTTTATTTTTATGTTTAACAATGACTGGTTTTAAATGGCTTTCTGGTTGAAGTTTCCTTTCTGTGATTTTGGTTTTAGACGGTTTAGATTTGTGGTTGTTTAGAAAGGGTGTCTGTAAAGGTTCAATTTGCGGTGTGTTTGGAATATCTAAATGTTATTCAATATAATCTTCATCTTCTATATCTATTAGTTTGCATTCCTGAGATTTATTTTCATGACAATATTCAGGTTAAGTTTTTTTTTTTTTTGAACCTCCTTCACCCACTGGGACCTTTATCAACCTTCTAGAATGGGTAGTTTCATAACAATATTCAGGTAAAGTTTGTTTTCTCTTTGAACGTCCTTCACACTCTGGGACCTTGAACACCCTTCTAGAATGGGTAGTTTCATAACAATATTCAGGTAAAGTTTGTTTTCTCTTTGAACGTCCTTCACACTCTGGGACCTTGAACACCCTTCTAGAATGGGTAGTTTCATAACAATATTCAGGTAAAGTTTGTTTTCTCTTCGAACATCCTTCACCCACTGGGACCTTGAACACCCTTCTAGAATGGGTAGTTTCATAACAATATTCAGGTAAAGTTTGTTTTCTCTTTGAACGTCCTTCACACTCTGGGACCTTGAACACCCTTCTAGAATGGGTAGTTTCATAACAATATTCAGGTAAAGTTTGTTTTCTCTTTGAAAGTCCTTCACCCTCTGGGACCTTTATCACCCTTCTAGAATGGGTAGTTTCATGACAATATTCAAGGTTTAGTTTCTTTGCTCTTTGAAAGTCCTTCACACTCTGGGTCCTTGAACACCCTTCTAGAATGGGTAGTTTCATAACAATATTCAGGTAAAGTTTGTTTTCTCTTTGAACGTCCTTCACACTCTAGGACCTTGAACACCCTTCTAGAATGGGTAGTTCCATAACAATATTCAGGTAAAGTTTGTTTTCTCTTTGAACATCCTTCACCCACTGGGACCTTTATCACCCTTCTAGAATGGGTAGTTTCATAACAATATTCAGGTAAAGTTTGTTTTCTCTTTGAACGTCCTTCACCCTCTGGGACCTTTATCACCCTTCTAGAATGGGTAGTTTCATGACAATATTCAAGGTTTAGTTTATTTTCTCTTTGAAAGTCCTTCACCCTCTGGGACCTTGAACACCCTTCTAGAATGGGTAGTTTCATAACAATATTCAGGTAAAGTTTGTTTTCTCTTTGAACGTCCTTCACACTCTGGGACCTTGAACACCCTTCTAGAATGGGTAGTTTCATAACAATATTCAGGTTTAGTTTGTTTTCTCTTTGAAAGTCCTTCACCCTCTGGGACCTTTATCACCCTTCTAGAATGGGTAGTTTCATGACAATATTCAAGGTTTAGTTTCTTTTCTCTTTGAAAGTCCTTCACACTCTGGGTCCTTGAACACCCTTCTAGAATGGGTAGTTTCATAACAATATTCAGGTAAAGTTTGTTTTCTCTTTGAACGTCCTTCACACTCTGGGACCTTTATCACCCTTCTAGAATGGGAAGTTTCATGACAATATTCAGGTAAAGTTTGTTTGCTCTCTGAACGTCCTTCACCCTCTGGGACCTTTATCAAACTTCTAGAATGGGTAGTTTCATGACAATATTCAAGGTTTAGTTTATTTTCTCCTTGAACGTCCTTCACCCTCTGGGACCTTGAACACCCTTCTAGAATGGGTAGTTTCATGACAATATTCAAGGTTTAGTTTATTTTCTCTTTGAAAGTCCTTCACCCTCTGGGACCTTGAACACCCTTCTAGAATGGGTAGTTTCATGACAATATTCAGGTTTAGTTTATTTTCTCTATGAACCTCCTTCACCCTCTGGGACCTTTATCAACCTTCTAGAATGGGTAGTTTGATGACAATATTCAAGGTTTAGTTAATTTTCTCTTTGAACATCCTTCACCCTCTGGGACCTTTATCACCCTTCTAGAATGGGTAGTTTCATGACAATAGTCAAGGTTTAGTTTATTTTCTCTTTGAAAGTCCTTCACCCTCTGGGACCACGAACACCCTTCTAGAATGGGTAGTTTCATGACAATATTCAGGTTTAGTTTGTTTTCTCTTTGAACATCCTTCACCCTCTGGGACCTTTATCAACCTTCTAGAATGGGTAGTTTCATGACAATATTCAAGGTTTAGTTTGTTTTCTCTTTGAATGTCCTTCACTCCCTGGGACCTTAAACACCCTTCTAGAATGGGAAGTTTCATAACAATATTCAGGTTTAGTTTGTATTCTCTTTGAATGTCCTTCACTCCCTGGGACCTTAAACGTCCTTCTAGAATGGGAAGTTTCAGAACAATATTCAGGTTTAGTTTATTTTCTCTTTGAACATCCTTCACCCTCATGGACCTTGAACACCCTTCTAGAATGGGTAGTGTCATGACAATATTCAGGTTTAGTTTGTTTTCTCTTTGAATGTCCTTCAGCCTCTGGGACCTTGAACACCCTTCTAGAATGGGTAGTTTCATGCCAATATTCAGGTTTAGTTTGTTTTTTCTTTGAATGTCCTTCACCCTCTGGGACCATGAACACCCTTCTAGAATGGGTAGTTTCATAACAATATTCAGGTAAAGTTTGTTTTCTCTTTGAACGTCCTTCACACTCTGGGACCTTGAACACCCTTCTAGAATGGGTAGTTTCATAACAATATTCAGGTAAAGTTAATTTTCCCTTTGAACGTCCTTCACCCTCTGGGACCTTTATCACCCTTCTAGAATGGGTAGTTTCATGACAATATTCAAGGTTTAGTTTATTTTCTCTTTGAAAGTCCTTCACCCTCTGGGACCTTGAACACCCTTCTAGAATGGGTAGTTTCATAACAATATTCAGGTAAAGTTTGTTTTCTCTTTGAACGTCCTTCACACTCTAGGACCTTTATCACCCTTCAAGAATGGGAAGTTTCATGACAATATTCAGGTTTAGTTTGTTTGCTCTCTGAACGTCCTTCACCCTCTGGGACCTTTATCAACCTTCTAGAATGGGTAGTTTCATGACAATATTCAAGGTTTAGTTTATTTTCTCTTTGAACGTCCTTCACCCTCCGGGACCTTGAACACCCCTCTAGAATGGGTAGTTTCATAACAATATTCAAGGTTTAGTTTATTTTCTCTTTGAAAGTCCTTTTCCTTCTGGGACCTTGAACACCCTTCTAGAATGAGTAGTTTCATGACAATATTCAGGTTTAGTTTATTTTCTCTTTGAACCTCCTTCACCCTCTGGGACCTTGAACACCCTTCTAGAATGGGTAGTTTCATGACAATATTCAAGGTTTAGTTTATTTCTCTTTGAAAGTCCTTCACCCTCTGGGACCTTGAACACCCTTCTAGAATGGGTAGTTTCATGACAATATTCAGGTTTAGTTTGTTTTCTCTTTGAACATCCTTCACCCTCTGGGACCTTTATCAACCTTCTAGAATGGGTAGTTTCATGACAATATTCAAGGTTTAGTTTGTTTTCTCTTCGAATGTCCTTCACTCCCTGGGACCTTAAACACCCTTCTAGAATGGGAAGTTTCATAACAATATTCAGGTTTAGTTTGTTATCTCTTTGAATGTCCTTCACTCCCTGGGACCTTAAACGTCCTTCTAGAATGGGAAGTTTCATAACAATATTCAGGTTTAGTTTATTTTCTCTTTGAACATCCTTCACCCCTATGGACCTTGAACACCCTTCTCGAATGGGTAGTGTCATGACAATATTCAGGTTTAGTTTGTTTTCTCTTTGAATGTCCTTCAGCCTCTGGGACCTTGAACACCCTTCTAGAATGGGTAGTTTCATGCCAATATTCAGGTTTAGTTTGTTTTTTCTTTGAATGTCCTTCACCCTCTGGGACCATGAACACCCTTCTAGATTGGGTAGTTTCATGACAATATTCAGGTTTAGTTTGTTTTTTCTTTGAACGTCCTTCACCCTCTGGGACCTTGAACACCCTTCTAGAATGGGTAGTTTCATGACAATATTCAGTTTTAGTTTTCTCTTTGAACGTCCTTCACCCTCTGGGACCTTTATCACCCTTCTAGAATGGGTAGTTTCATGACAATATTCAGGTTTAGTTTGTTTTGTCTTTGAACGTCCTTCACCCTCTGGGACCTTGAACACCCTTCTAGAATGGGTAGTTTCATGACAATATTCAGTTTAGTTTGTTTTCTCTTTGAATGTCCTTCACCCTCTGGGACCTTTATCACCCTTCTAGAATGGGTAGTTTCATGACAATATTCAGGTTTAGTTTGTTTTTTCTTTGAATGTCCTTCACCCTCTTGGACCTTGAACACCCTTCTAGAATGGGTAGTTTCATGACAATATTCAGGTTTAGTTTGTTTTCTCTTTGAACATCCTTCACCCTCTGGGAGGGGGGGGGGGGGGCTCTGTGGCCTAGTGGTATAGTCACTGTGACTTACATCACTAAGCTCCTCACGGCTGTGAGTTTGAATCCCAGTAGGGTCGTTCGGATTTTTCATATGGGGAAGCCTTCCAGCTGGCTTGCAGAAGGTCGGTGGTTCTACCCAGTTGCCAATTTGTGCCTGAAACAGTGCATAAAGGACTTCTGGGGTCTTCCTCTACCTGTAATTAGCTGGACGTCGCGATATGACTGAAATACTGTTGAAAGCGACGTAAAATCAAAACAAATCAAATCAAATCACCCTCTAGGACCTTGAACACCCTTCTAGAATGGGTAGTTTCATGACAATATTCAGGTTTAGTTTGTTTTTTCTTTGAATGTCCTTCACCCTCTTGGACCTTGAACACCCTTCTAAAATGGGTAGTTTCATGACAATATTCAGGTTTAGTTTGTTTGCTCTTTGAACGGACTTCACCCTCTTGGACCTTGAACACCCTTCTAGAAGGTGTGGTCCTTTCCCTCAGCCCTTGACCCAGCTTGGCCATTGGTTGGTGTTGGTTGTCTGGGAAGGGCTGGGAGGAAGGATTTGGAATGCGGCCCAAGAGGATGTGGATAGTGGGATTTGTGAATTGGGCCGGGGTTTGGGTGCACGTTCTGGAACCCTGGCTGATACCTCAGGGCTTATGCCGAGCCCAGAGTTTATTCTACTTTGTTTGAGCTGCTGTAGGTGGGCAGTGTTTTGTAGTTCAAAGCTGCTGCTTGTGTCCGTTATGATTCTGAAAGATAAGAAATAAGGATTAACGTTTGTCATTAATTCTGTGGTAACATAACGACTGTAAACAAAAACAACAGTTATCAAAAGTTGTTTTGTTACAATTTAAAAAAAAAAAAAATCTTTTACATATCCAATTTTTGTTTACCTTTGTGACTGTTTCATGAACTAAAAATATTTAACATTGTAAAGAACTCCCTCTACTACAACACCCAATAGGAGACAATGATTGTGTGTGCTGTTCAGTGGGAGTCCAATGTGTGGCGTTGAGAAAAATAGCAGACCTTACATTTTAGACAGACGACATTGCAACCATTAATAAGTTGGACATAATTGTCTTGCTTCTGGAAAGTGCGGCAATCATTGTTGTAAGGAGGGAATAGTTGTAGGGAGGGAACACTACCTTTCCTAGCTTGAAAAGCATTACCGCCAGATTGGTTTAACCTTTCAAGGCTTTGGGATTTTGGAAGTAATTCTGCCTTCAACAAATGTGACAATGATCCCATCACTGCTGATGCTCTTTGTAAGCGGGCTGCTCAGTTGTAAGGGAGAAAGATATTTTCTCAGGTCGGGATTCCCACTTGTATCTATAGGTCACTCAACAGTCAATGAGCATGAAGTTGAAATATGAAAAACTATAGTATGTCGTAGAGGAGCTTATTTAAACAGAGGTTTTCAACCATGCAAAACCTTTTGGCAATACGGTCGAAATATTCCTTTGTTTTTCACTCAGATTCTACTGGTTAATTAATTGGGAAAATTTTTGCCGATTTCAGTGTCTTTGATCTTTTTATGTTTAACATGACTGTTATTGTCTCTGTGATTTTGGTTTTGGTGGTTGTTTAGACAGGATTTCTGTAAAGGTTCAATTTGTGGTGTGTTTGGAATATCTAAATGTAATTCAATATAACTTTCATCTTCTATATCTAAGACTATTAGTTCCATTGGTTTATAGCTTGACAGCTATTACAGTCAGTCGTTTGTCGGCGTCAGCCTTCACTTAAAGCATATATCACTTCAACTAATTTTTTTATTCCAAAACTGCTTTTAGTACAAAAGAGCAGATAGTCGAGCTTGCTGTCTTACAGACAGCTCTTGTATAGTTTACTGGTTAATTAATTGGGAAAATTTTTGCCGATTTCAGTGTCTTTGATCTTTTTATGTTTAACATGACTGTTATTGTCTCTGTGATTTTTATACGCCCGTCATCGACGGTCGTATTATGGTATACCCAGCGCTGTCCGTCCGTATGCCGTCCGTTAACTTTTCTTGTTAGCGCTCTCTCACCTTCATTTATTGACCGATTTTGATTAAACTTCCTACAAATATTCCATACCACAATAGCTCGGACGAGTTCGCTTTTCAGACGTTGGGGGCTATTTTTAGCAGAGTTATGCCCCTTTATTGTCAAAAATGGGCATTTTTTAAAAAAAAACAGAACTTTTTTTTTTTTATTCAATTGATTTCAAATTTGATATGGTGATACAATGAATGAAGTTACTTAACATATATTACGGGTTTTTGGTTTGACTCCGTATTTTCAGAGTTATGTCCCTTCACACATTTTTTTTAACAATATATTGTTTCCTGATCATGATTTTACTTACATTTTGTCTATTGTAACCAAATTTCATATTTATCTTTCTCATCATGCAGGGAAGGCACCTGAGAATTTTGGTTCCTGTTAAATTATTTTTCTATGAGTTATGCCCCTTTACATACTTAAAATTTAAAATAAGCCACACTTCGGCCGTTAACTTTTTAGCTCACCTGAGCTAGCTCAGGGTGAGCTTTTGCAATACTGGAATGTCCGGCGTTCGTCGTCCGTCGTCAACAATTTTGGTGTTTATTCTCTAGAGGCCACAATATTTATCCAATCTTTCTCAAACTTGCTCAGATGGTATATTGCCATAAGAGTTCGGATGAGTTCGCTTTTGGTTGAAATTGGACAAATAGGTCAAGAGTTATCTACCTTTGAATTGCTGAAAATGCCATATTTAAGGGTGTTTACACTCTAGAGGCCACAATATTTCTTCAATCTTTCTAAAACTTGCCCAGATTGTATATGATCATAAGAGATCAGATGAGTTTGATTATGGTTGAAATCGGACAAATAGATCAAGAGTTATCTACCTTTGAACTGCTGATAATGCCATATTTAACAGTGTTTACACTCTAGAGGCCACAATATTTATCCAATCTATCTCAAACTATCTCAGATTGTATATGACTATAAGAGTTCGGGTGAGTTTGATTATGGTTGTAATCAGATCAATGGGTCGAGAGTTATCTACCTTTGAATTGCTGAAAATGCCATATTTAAGGGTGTTTACACTCTAGAGGCCACACATTTTATCCAATCTTTCTCAAACTCGCTCAGATTGTATATTACCATAAGACTTCAAGTGAGTTCAATTATGGTTGTAGTCAGATCAATAGGTCAAGAGTTATCTACCTTTGAATTGCTGAAAATGATATATTTAACAGTGTTTACACTCTAGAGGCCACAATATTTACTCAAGCTTTCTTAAACTTGCTCAGATTGTATGTGACCATATGAGTTCAAAAAAGGGTGATTATGGTTGAAATTGGACTAATTGGTCAAGAGTTATCTACCTTTGAATTGCTGAAAATGCCATATTTTACAGTGTTTACACTCTTGCAACTACAGTTTTGAATGGATTTTGATTATACATGCACACAATGTATATAGCTATAGGTTCTCAAAGGAGTGCAATTATTCTTTAAAACTTATCATTGTTACAATAGTTATCTGCCCTTGATATACTTTGAAATGCTAGAAAAGGCTTCATTTCAGTATTGTTTAGGGTCTAGTTATCAGTCCTTGATGTTCTCTACTATACTAGAATTATGAGGTTGTATTCCAAAATGGTTTACATGCTATACTGCAAATTTGAATAGATTTAGATGAAAACGGGTGACCAGAAAGGTAAAGCTATCAGGCTTCAGTACAAAAGGTGAGCGATATCAGGGCCTTCAGGCCCTCTTGTCTTCTTAGCGCTCTCTCACCTTCATTTATTGACCGATTTTGATTAAACTTCCTACAAATATTCCATACCACAATAGTTCGGACGAGTTTGCGTTTCAGACGTTGGCGACTATTTTTAGCAGAGTTATGCCCCATTATTGTCAAAAATGGGCATTTAAAAAAAAAAACAGAACTTTTTTATTTTTTATTCAATTGATTTCAAATTTGATATGGTGATACAATGAATGAAGTGACTTAATAAATATTACGGGTTTTTGGTTTGACTCCGTATTTTCAGAGTTACGCCCCTTCACACAATTTTTTTAACAATATATTGTTTCCTGATAATAATTTTACTTACATTTTGTCTATTGTAACCAAATTTCATATTTAGCTTTCTCATCATACAGGGAAGGCACCTGTGAATTTTGGTTCCAGTTAAATTTCAGACGTTGGCGACTATTTTTAGCAGAGTTATGCCCCCTTTATTGTAAAAATTCCGTGATATATCCAAAGTATGTAAATACGCCCAAAGCATTTGTTTATGAGAAAACAGTTGGTAGAAAAACTATCGTGATAGTATTGCAATAGTTTCTTGATAGTACTTGAGCTATCGCAATTCTACAGCATAGTCTTTTTGAGATCGATAGTAGGGCCTACACTCTGGGCGACTTTTTGCAGTCGGCCTGAGTCCGGACGACTTTGACAGCCGCCGGCCTTGACGGGCGTATTTTGCCGCACTGCGGTGCTCTTGTGGTTTTGGTGGTTGTTTAGACAGGATTTCTGTAAAGGTTCAATTTGTGGTGTGTTTGGAATATCTAAATGTAATTCAATATAACTTTCATCTTCTATATCTAAGACTATTAGTTCCATTGGTTTATAGCTTGACAGCTATTACAGTCAGTCGTTTGTCGGCGTCAGCCTTCACTTAAAGCATATATCACTTCAACTAATTTTTTTATTCCAAAACTGCTTTTAGTACAAAAGAGCAGATAGTCGAGCTTGCTGTCTTACAGACAGCTCTTGTATAGTTTTACATCGTAAGTTGATGAAACTTGTTACTGTGTTCACCTACTAAACATGCTATACCTTGGGCTTTATCTTTGTGGGGAGCATCCATCGTTGGGAACGATATTCTTGTTTTACTTGCTTGAGAAATGTATTTGTACTTCTGGTGCAATTGTAACTTATTTACAACATCAAATTTCACAAGGCAATTCAATAATACAGTCGAACATAGATATCTCGACCTCGTTTAAATCGAACTATCCGATAGTTCGACACATGAAATACATTATTTCATGCTCGGTTAAGTCAAACATACCCATATTTCAAATTTGTGAAATTTTCAAACGTCAAAAGCCAGAGCTTTGATATTCAGCATGGTGACACTTCTAGATGTCCTTTACCTATTTTGTTCAAATGGATCCAGTCTGTTGCATATGTAGGTCACAGGAGCTAAAAATAGATTTTTTCAATGGAATCTTAAAAAAATCTTCTTGTCCAAAACACTAGTACCCTGATCTTAGATATTTGGCACATAGCATCATTTACAGGTCCTCTATCAAGATAGTTCAAATTTGATAATGCCCCTCGGGTAAAAAATGACACCTCCTGGACATAAATCATTATCTCCATTTTGTCAGCTATTCTCAGGTGAGCGAAATATGCCCCATGGGGCTCTTGTTTCTATCCCCTTTGGTGTACGGGTACCTTCTTGTGTTCCTCGTAGCATTCTGTCGATCGGCATTCCATATTGCAGTCCCGACATTATCTTCTTCTTAGGGCATACGCTTCTCTTGCATACGCGACATGAGGTGTCACATTGGTGGTACTCCTTGCTATTGTAATGATAGAGACACTTTTTACAAAAGTACCCGGCACTGAAGAACCCCGTGATGCTAGTGATGGCGTGGAAGTGGTCATCGTCTACCAAGTACAAATAAATGCAAGGCTTTTCATCCGTACTCTGGCTGGTAATAAACTTGTTGCCCAGCCTCGCGCTGACCACCATTACGCACACACCTAGGAGTTCTTCAAACGCCTCTACATCCTGTAAACTCGCCGGTCGATCTTGTGGAATGCCCGCCAGCTTACTGATGGTGGCTGCCAATTGCTCTTGTTCCTTGCGAGCCTTATTGGTTAGGGTTTTGAAGAAACTGGTTGGTACTTTCTGATTCTGTAAGATCAGTTCCAGATTACTTTTACCCTCTCTCTGTTTGATAATCTCTTTCCATTCTTCCGACATACAACGCTTCAACTTGGCCCAACACACCCCAATAGCTCTTGCCATACATCATGTCATTGTTTTCAATGGTCATGTAGCCGGGTAGAGAATATGGTGAAATGGTTGATTGGCTTTTCTGGGTGACTCGGTAGCTCAGTGGTTAGAGCGTTGGCATGGTAAACCAGGGGTCGTGAGTTCGATCCTCACTGGGGGCTCCATTTTAACCCTTCGGGTCGGTAATAATAACTTGGCCAGAAGAGTTCTTTACATCTTTATTAATATCTACATATCGGAAAGTCACGTCAGTACCACTGGATGGCGAAGCCAACGAGAACAACACTCTCGCAAGTAATACAACGTTCAAAATATCTGGTATTATGAACACGCTCAATGCCAATCTCTCTCTCTGGTGCAGGTGCAGGTGATTTCTACCTATATCTGTGATTTGATCCTAATACTAAATGAATTAAATAAAGTAAATAAGTTTAATGATCCTTTCTGGTCTATGACAACTTTTGGAATGAACAAATTAGAATGACAACCGGAACTATATACCTAAAACCTGAGCCGAATATCATAACCCGAAAAGACCGCAAATAGCACCGAGTCACAGTCACAATGGACGACTTCAACTGTAGAGAGTTCTTGTCTCCTCTGATCCGTGTAATGCATCGTCGGCTGCCCCCTTTAGGTAACTCAATAGTACCTATGGTAATGTCAAAACTCTCATTGATGGAGAGTTCTTGGTTGCTATTGAGTACCTTTTCGAGGGTTTCCATGACTGTGTTGATGTCTAGTGTGTCCCAGGGATGCAAGGGGACAACAACTGCATCGTGCAAACCTTCGTGATGAATCAGGACAGGCCCGTAATCATTCCCAGTCAAGTCTCCACAAATCTCGTTCAGGACTTCCTGGAACATGTCATGGAGACCGTCTCTCACATCTCGCAGCTGTTGGCCATTGTACTGCTGATCCACTTTGACTTGGTAAGTCAGATCCACGGCCGCGTTTTTAACGAATGTCCTCTGCCTTTTTTCTCGTGGTGTATTTTAAAGTGTCCGGTCTATGAGAGGGTCCTGGTTGGGGCTTTTCAATTCTACTTTCTTGAGAAGGGCCCGGCTGTGGCTCTTCCCTGTTACCCTGCTGTACAATGAGTGGGTTCCATTCAACTTCAATACACAACCGTTCTGTTTCTTCCGTGTCAGCGTCAAAGAGAATAGATTTGACGATCCCCTCTATCTCTTCAAGTTCTTGATCTTTGACATAGTCGAGGGCCAGCTCCAGATCAGCTTGTTTAAAGTCATTTGGGTTTCCAACGGTCCCCCCCCCATGTTTCCAGTAAACTATCCAGTTGACTCTCAATCATTCCGTTGGTATACTACGATTGTCTCAGCTGAAACTGCTGAAACCTTACAAAAGGAGACTCCTGAATACCCATTGTCGTGGCGAAGTTCATTAAATCATCGGCATCGGTATAGGAACTCACTATCATCTCGTAGATCTCTGCTGTAGTTTTCAAGGTGTTTGTTGGTCTATGTCTAACTTCGGAATGGTAAAGTTGGTGTGTGTGCCTTCTTATATAGCTGCCTCGATCTGAAAAGAATGTTTCACTGGTCAATTGATTGTAGATTTATGATTGGCATTGCAGGCTTCTGATTGGACAATTTTTCAATCCATCCTATGAGCCCTAACCACGAGCACAATCTGATCATACCTTAGCAAAATGTGAACCTTAGAGGAGTATACACATCGTGTAAACTGGGCATTTTTAGCTCACCTTGGCCAAAGGCTCAAGGTGAGCTATTGGGATGGCCCTGTGTCCATCGTCATGCGTTATGCGTCGTCGTTAACAATTGCTTCAATTGACATCTCCTCCTATACCGGTTGAAAGATTTCAACCAAACTTTACAGGAATGTTCTTTGGGTCAAGCTCTTTCAAATTTGTTCCAAGAATTAAAAACAATGAAGAAAATAAGGAAATCTTAAAAAATCTTCTTGTCTGAAACTACAAGGGCCAGAGCTTAGATATTTGGCACATAGAATCATCTTATGGTCCTCTTTCAAGTTTGTTCAAATTATGCCCCCTGCATGGGGTCAAAATTGGGCCCCGCCCCGCGGGTCACAGTTTTACATAGTTATATTGTGAAATTTTCAAACGTCTTCTCCTGAAAATAATAAGGCCAGAGCTTTGATATTTTTCATGGTGACACTTCTAGATGTCCTATACCAATAATTTTCAAATGGTTCTGGTCGGTTGCATATCTAGGTCACAGGAGCTAAAAATAGATTTTTTTCAATGAAAACTTAAAAAATCTTCTTGTCTGAAACTACAAGGGCCAGGGCTTAGATATTTGGCACATAGCATCGCCTACCGGTCCTCTATCAAGTTTGTTCAAATTATGCCCCTGGGATCAAAATTGGCCCCCCGGGTCACAGTTTTACATAGAGTTATACAGTGAAATTTTCAAACGTCTTCTCCTCTGAAACTAATATGGCTAGAGCTTTGATATTGGGTATGGTGACACTTCTGAACATCGTCTACATATTTTGCTCAAATGGTTCTGGTCTGTTGCATATCTAGGTCACAGGAGATGAAAGTGACTTTTTCGATAAAACTTAAAAAATCTTCTCGTCAAAAACTACAAGGGCCAGAGCTTAGATATTAGCACATATATTTTTCAATGGAAACTTAAAAAAATCTTCTCGTCTAAAACCCTACTACCCTGCTTTTAGATATTTGGCACATAGCATCATCTACAGATCCTCTATCAAGATTGTTCAAATTTAATAATGCCCCTCGGGTAAAAAATGACCCCGTCCTGGACATAAATCATTATCTCCATTTTGTCAGCTTTTCTCAGGTGAGCGAAATATGTCCCATGGGGCTCTTGTTAAATATTGGAATTACTTGTGCGACCTTCCAAATGTCCAGTAAGACTCCATATTCAAGTGATTTACTCAAACTCCACATGATCCTTGCGAAAAGACGAATTTATGAGCCCAAGACCGATTCCAAGAACACAAAATACCCCAAAATGCCTTTTCAACTGCATAGATGCCTGTTCTTGTTATAAATGAAGTCCATTGTTAAAAAGTCTGTTTATTTAGTCAGTTGTATCTCCATTATGTTCTTTGGAGGATGTCACACCAAATTATTATAGTGTTTACAAAAGTGTTATGTATGTATTGTATATCACTGCAAATGTCTTGCATTAGTTGTTTGATTTGTTTGTGCCACGCTATTCCCATGCGTACACCATCCTTTATTCCCACATCATGAACATATCCCTGGATGTAGTAATTAAGGCCTCTTTCAAAATTTCTTCGTGACAAAGTTAGACAGCAAAGAAACAGATGTTTTCGGGGATTTTTTCAAGAGAATAAGTTGATAAACCTGTATCGGTATTCGCCATATTGAATAAAGCTTGTGGCGTATAGTAACAGTAAGTAAGTGGGCGGAGCTTATCGCAGCCTCCCGGATCCATGAATAACTGCTGACCCCTTTCTAAAAATCATCTGGTATTGGACTGCAGGTAGGAGGTTGAGGCCATGCCATTTCCGATTTCCTAAACCTTACCATAGACCAATTAGGTAGAATTAGATCTCAGATGAATACTACAAGTAGGGAAATGTATTGTATCAGCACCCAGCAAATCAGCCCCTAGCTAGTAGGTAGCTTTTGAATCAGTCCCAAGTAGGTAGCTGGTATGATGAATGATAAAAAGATTAAAAAATTAAAATCAAGTTAATTGAAAAGCACACAAATATCCACTTAAACAAGTCCACTCATGTCTTTATCCACTAAACTAAGTACATGTATGCCCAAACTACACTCAGCACTAATACACTTCCTCCAAACAACAAGTAGTTCCTGTATTCTCAGTACTGCGCAGGTTGTACATAAAGGAAATTTCAGCTTGTCATTTGATCTGTAGTGGAGGACAAGATGATAGAGTCCTCTTGGGGTAAGATTATGACTTCGACAATACCAAAATAATCCTCAATGTTTTCCTATGGGATACCAGTAACCAACAGTACTTGTTTACCCAAGGATACAAGCTTGTTAAATCCACATACAGTCGAACTTCGATATCTCGAACTCGGTTAAATCGAACATGTTCGACCTAAACAAGCATGAAATAATGCAGTTCATGTGTTGAACTATCGGATAGTTTGAGTTAAGCGAGTTTGAGATAACGAAGTTCGACTACTTGATCTGTTCTTGTTCTTCAGTTTTGTAGAAGAGTTGACTTGCATTGGTATGACCACCAAAGAAACTCTCTCTAAGGTCCAGCCCATCCTTTTTATTTTACGCTTGAAAGAAAGTTTTGAGATTTGAATTTTGATAGATTTCTTTTCAAAACTCTTGGTCCAAAGAACGCACATACTTCCTCTAGTGGGATGAGGGGAGGATAGAATACACCCATGGGTGGAACTGGCAGAGAGGTAAGACTCCACCATAACTCATTATCCCATAGCCAGTTTCTAGTTTTGAAACAAGTAAGTACTTAAAGCAGGTTGAAAGTAAAGCAGAATGTGCCTTAGGGCACATTCTGCTTTACTTCCAGCCTGCTTTAAGCAAGAATCTGCTAGAATAAAGAAAATATTTCTTGTGTAACATATTCATAATTGTGTAAATTTGAACTATTTTCCTCAATTGATGAATAAACTAGAGGCGTAAAAAGGCGTATTTATGGGGTAATGGGATAAAGTGACACCAATACATTCACACACATGCATGTACCACACTGGCACTGTATAATCATTTATACTAATTCCAATAGAAAATACCACAATAATCCCATTTACTATGAATGACACTCTCAAGAACACAAGTAAATATCATTCAACTGAGAAAATGAAGAGTATTAGTAATTGGTATTACAGTTTTGAGATTTAGAACAAGATGTACATACCTGTGATGATTGACAATCTTTACAATTGGGTTTGGGTTTATATCCTTCCTCACACACTGCCTGCTTTCTCATCTTGACTACATTCGAAATTGAAAAAAGTAAATTAAAGTATATATTTATAATTCTCCATGATACGTTCTTTCGCCCTTAAATAACACAAGTGATCATCAATGACATATTTTACACAGGTTTTACAAAAATATTCCCCATACTGATGTTCCTCCTTCTTTCGTCTGTCTGTCCTGACAACTGCGTAACATGTGGGACACTTCCATCACTTCTCGCACTGTGACGGTCCATTTGGTTGTCCCTTCTTCTTTCCTGTTTTATGTAGGGGTACTTTTTTGTGGGAGTCAAAACAATCCTGGGACCTACAGGTCATATTACAGTCTGTGCATTTCAACGGTTGGTCTGTCTGGGGACAGTGATCCCTCTTACACACGGTCTAAGCTACCATATAGTTTGGACGATGTGTCGCTTTTCCTCACCACGAAGTGTTACAGTTTTGACATTAAGAACAAGATGTACAAACATCTTGACTACATTTGAAATCGAAAAAAAGTAATTTCGGTATATATTTTTCCTTACATTCTTTGCCCTTAAATAACACAAGTGATCATCCATGACATATTTTCCACAGGTTTTACACAAATATTCCCCACATTAATACGGTCTAAGCTACCATATAGTTTGGACGATGTGTCGCTTTTCCTCACCACGAAGTGTTACAGTTTTGACATTTAGAACAAGATGTACATACCTGTGTGAGAACAATCTTTACAATTGGGTTTTGGTTTATATCCTTTCTTACACACTGCTTTCTCATCATCGAAAATATATATAATAATTCTCCATACATTCTTTTGCCACTAAATTACACAAATGATCATAAATATATGTCTAAACAACAGCAGTTTGCTCTTGTTCACTGATATTGACACACAATTCTACACATTCAGTTTAATTTGGGCCTTAGCAATGGTCAACATAATAATATTTTAACAAATTATTGTTTAACAGATTAAAAAAATACAAACCATTTGCTGGTGACCACTTCTCCTGGGGCCCCAGCACCATTAATTGGGACATTGGTGCCAAGGCCCTGAAAAAGTCCCCATCTACTTCCGTGACATCGCCCTCCATAACTATGTTTATACCACACTGCAGTTCAAATTTCTCTTTACCTATACGAAGTCAGGCAATGGATTTTACTGGGTTGTCTAAAACTACAGTTGTTTGCTCTTGTAAACTGATATTGACACAAATTGTTTTTCAATCCTCTCGTCTTCATCAACATTCAAAACCCATTTCATGAGATTCCTATGGTTATCTGAATCTATCTGCCATTGAAAGGATAGAATAAGGCTGTTAATCTTTTGAACCATATTCATGTCACAGTTACATAGATTAAGACAGTAACCTACATGCAACACTTGCAAGGCCTGGTATATTTGCCTCATCAGTTTTTGTTTTATTTTTATCTTTTTGCCATGGGTTCAATGAACATTTCTGTAGAATTTCCCAGAATGTTTTTCTTTTTGGAACCAAAGTACAGTGGTCCATTTATTCACTTAAACATAACATACAAGGTTCATACATCACAGTAGTATATAATCGAAAGTTAACAGAAAATATTGTCTTCGATGTGGATATGATTTGTTATCAGGAGTTATAACATTCTGAAACGAAATATAACAGTATAGTAGAATGTAGGGGCTACACCTTGTAGGTCTTCACAGACTTGCTTCAAGGAAAATCTTGAAAAATCCTCATCAGACTTTGATTTCAAAGCCGAAAGCTGAGACTGTATCCTTTGTACAAAGAGTTCTGATTTCAGAGTGTTTTCTTTCAACGACTTCTTTTATTGTTGTTTTTAAATGGCATTCTTTTTCCTGATATATCATCTTCCTATGAAAAAATATAAGAGCATAAAAGATAAATGAATTTTATGAAACATAATGGCATATTGAACTGATACATAATATGAGCAGTTTGATTTGGAACTGAGGATTCTGATAAAAAACAAAGGATTCATTGAATTTAATGATTATTATTGCAGGTGTGGTGATTCAATACATTCTAACCAAGGTTGTTCATACAGTCTTATCACAGCTTTTGCTTAGTACATAATTTACAAATTCCCAAATACATATAAGACTCTCAATTGTTATATGTAAACTGTCCATGCTATCAATTACTGTCACACTGCAAATGTGTTTTAATCACTTTGAAGGGTGTTTCATTTTGTGCAGCAAACTTCTGAGCATCTGTTTCTAAAAATAATTGGAATGAAACTTTCAGGATGAAGTGGCTATTAGAAACCACAAACTAACTCATTCAACCCTGAAGTATCCTATAAAAGCTTTTACACCAGGACTATCCTCTAGTAGGTGTTGATTATATTTACAAATAGATAACAATACAGTAATAAACAATAATGCAGGAATCGGGCTCCGTGATTTTTGTTTTGTTTTTTGTGTATGTAAAATAAACACATCCGGTTCACATAAGTTTGACCTATTAACAGAGTTAACAAGACTAAAAGTCGGACTTGTAAGTGGTTCATGTTAACTCACCGTGTTTCATGTCCAACAATAAAAATAGCACATTTAAATTTCATATAGATATTTTTATTGATATCAAAGATGTGATTTTCTGTGAACTAATAAGTTTAGATACTTAGAGGTTGATAATGATTGTGTGATTTCTATGTGCGACAAGGTTTATCATAACTACCGATACAGTACAGTCATCATTAGCATACCTTTCCGTCAGATCTACTGAGAACTTGTGTTTGTCGGTAGAAGAGACGCTGATGGAGAATTTAGCGTTCAAAATATTACTTTCAGAACATTTTTCCACTAGGCAGTTAATCTCATCTACCAACCAATTGCTCTTTCTCTTCTTTGTTGAGTCCATCTTGATCCGTCTGCTATGGGTGACGTAAATATAGGGCGCGAAATAGTATAATCCCTCAAAAACATAACCGCCACAGTGAAGAGTTACACACGACGACGGGTTTTCAATTTTTACCTAAAACTTACGATAAAGTTAGTAAGACTGTCGCAAGTTTATCGTAGCAATATCTTATCTCTAAAACTTGCATTATTTTTATAGCGTAAGTTTCGATGTTTTAAGTAAGATGAGCCCTGAACCCTGATAATTTTGAGCAAGTTTTATGTATGAGGCAAACATTTGGAGCAAGTTTCACTTTTATCTTCTATCATGATATCCAAATTATCTCTTCCCTCAGTTGGGTTAGACACGACCGATTGAGCTTCTTCCTGATTCAATAACGTAGCCCATGTTGCTTTATTCTGCGCGTCTAGATTCTTGTTGACTTTGGCCACGCTGACTGTTGAACAGGATTTCAGCTTGCTGATCATCCTTTTCTATCATCGTTGTCTCCATAATGATAGACCCTTGAGTGAGGATTTAGCAATTCAGACGATCTGGGGCCCGTTTCAATTATTATTATTATTTATTTCTCCATTGAAAAGACGATTCCAAAGAGAAGATACAAGACAGGATTAGATGGAGAAATCAGAAATTAAATGTATTTTAAAGTTTTGACTGGTTTTCCTACAAAGTTTATGAAACGGGCCTCAGCTGCTGAAGTTGCTGGAGGGTTTGTCCATTAGGTGCCTCTATCCCTAACTGGGGCCTTGCCACGGCCACTGCAGGGCTGCCATTTCTCCGGATTTTTCCTAAATCTTCAGATTTATTTCTAGTACATGGTAGCAGCCCCGTGTCTATTGCCTTAGCCAGAGGATACTGCTGTTTCCTGGTAACCCTGTTCCAGTAAGCCTGTGACTCCTCCTGTGATAATGCCACAACATCTCTGTCAGTCACCACATAAGGCCTTGAGTTCTCAACCATCATACTGTCCTCATCTTCTATTCCCTTTTCCTTCAGCATCATCTGGAACCTAGCAAAGGACACTTGATATTTTGCATGAGTATTCAACTCAAGAAGCTTTTAAACTCAATACAATTTGGGTCATGTCAGACAAAGGGTCAGTGTCATTTACAGGTCAAATAGAGTTAATTCAACATTTCCCATAACTCTGAAACAACATGTGATACAGACTTCATATTTGGCATATCTACTCAACGCAAGAAGTTCTTGAGTTCAGTATAAGTTTGGTCATGGAAGACAAAGGTCAAGGTCATTTAGAGGTCACTCAGTCAGGGTTATAGATAAGGTTTTGCATTAATTGGGTATTTACTCCCTCTATTTTCTAAGAATTGGGTTTTCTGAATTTCAATTGAGTATCCAAAAAACCGTTACTCCATCAATTTGATATGAATTGCTTTTTTACTCTATTTTTTTTTTCATTTAATACAAAACACAAGCTGATTGTTTGATGTACTGTACCCTCGTTTGCCCACACTCGATAATTTCAGTTTCGATCTCATTTCAACACAAATGCAACAGCTCATGTTTGTTTAGGAAAACTAAGATTCATTAATTTCCAGCCACGGAAACTTTAAAAGCCATTCCAGGATTCCTTTACCGTAACTTTGCTAACTTTAGCACTGTCGTGTTTCTTTGGTGACTTACAGATTCGGGACAAAAGATCGTCGATTATGTAGGTAACATTAAACAACCTCTTTTTTGGCTGTTACATGCATCATTCAAAATTTCATTCACGACACTGTTACAAATTATTTCTGGTTCGTTCGCGGAAGGCTGAACGTAATTGAATAATGTGGGGTTTTTTGTTGCGCTTTTTCCGTCCGCGCGATGCCATTTTGACAGAAGAAATTCTGGCAGACGATGTGACTGGTTTACTAATTAAACGAGCTAACAAAAAGCGGCGCTGCATAAATCCGATAGGCTATTACTTGGAAATAAATAACCAGTCTAACCGGTGTATCGGTAAAATATTTACCCGGTGTCGTAGTAAACATCCCGTCATTAAACTTGAGAAATGCGACTAATTGCGTACGATACGTGCCTGCTTGAATTCTTTTGCGTAAACCCTTTCAATAATTGATTTTCAGTACGCATGGATCTGAAAGTAATTGCTTTTCTACTGTATTTAATTGCGTATTTACGCAAATACGCGCCTTATCTATAACCCTGCTCAGTGATCAAATAGGTTACCTAAAAAGACATATTAATGATGTTATGGTTTAAGATACAATTTAGAGGGTCTGTATAACTGTATGGGTGAATTAAAAAATAAAAAAGGAAATCAAGACATAATGAAGAAAAAGAGAAATGCAGATAATATACCTGAGTGTTTATAGATTGGTAACCCATTCTGTTAACATAAGACTCCTCCTCTATATGTGGTGCTCTAATCTGGACATGGGTCCCATCCACCACCCCAACTACATTATCGAAGTTGCAGATTCCCTTAAAATCTGCCTTGTTGTTGTAGACATCTTGAAGGGATACAGGGAAATGAATGAATCTGGTAATAGTCTCCCTCCTGGACAACAGCGCTGTCACTTGTGTGATGGCTCTGGAAACACTTGGTTGAGACAGATGGTGTGGGTCCGCATCATTGAGCTGCAGCTCTCCAGAGGCATAGTACCTTAAGGCTGTTAGTATCTTCTCAAAGCTGCTCACATTCCTAGCTCCTAGGGTGTTTGGACTGAGCTCATCACCAATAATTGTCTGTAAATAAACAATTCCTCCTTTGTCAAGTCTGTACCTGACTTGGCCAAGTTATTTTGAGAACAGATTAACTTATACATGTTATGTAAATAGGTAAGCAAGGTAACCTCTGATACAAATTCGTACACTTTCCTACTTGCGATAAGCATGATCTCTGTCTAGCACGAGACCGATGCGCTAACTTGACTAATATGTTATTCTTTTCCAATAAACCCATTTACGCTGAAACTATTTTTTCCTTTGCAAACAGGATGGAGCCTGATCAGACGCCGGGTAACCCGGCGTCTGATTAGGCTCCAACCTGTTTGCCACTCAGATTAGAAATATAGTCATAAATTTTAAAGTAAATTTCCACAGTTAAGTGCATTGCATTTGCGACTAAACGGGAAAGAATAATGTCTTCTCTGCTGTACATTACGCACAAACATTGCATCTATCTGTATCTCAAACTGGCTGTAGAGAAATCATCGAGTACGATACTCATCCCTTTTAAAGTTTTAGAATGTTCAATCTAGAAATAACATGTACAAGTCAAAAGAAAACACTAATAGTTGAATGGATATCACAGTAAATATAAATACAATTAATAAATAAATACCAGTAATCACACTGCCTCTGGCGGGTGGCTTGGTTGGCTTCAGGTGCCTGGATAGGCACTTAAATATATACTGCTGTATATGAGAAAGGCATCAGACCAGTCCTCAATGGAACTGAGCTTTTCTGTTTCCTTAGATTTTGAAAGTTGCTTGCCTTTTCCTTCCAAACCAAAACCAAAGACCGACCCAGCCTGTGACTCCTTTAGCTCTATGCTACCCTTTTGTAAAAGAGAAAGGTTGACATATTGATATTGTTTTATTCTTATTTGGATAGATTCCGGGACATGACAAACCAATTTGTCCCCGCCACACCTTAACATTTCTGGCTCATCATGGTCTATCACTTCTGAATTCTCAGAATTATCATACATTGATTTATTAGCAGAGGGGCCAAGTGAGTCTTGTATGATAGTCTCAAAATCAACTATATTACTTAAACCATTTGTAATGGCCTCCCCCTCATGGCTTGGCAGCAGGTTGACCCTCTCAATATCTCCTGACTTTCCAGCCTCCTGGCTCTTTGATGCTTTGGCTGGTGCTGGGTCCTTATGTATAAGCGTTTAGGTTTCGAAATCTGTGTTTAGGTTTTAAACGTGGGCCCTAAGTTCTTATACATATTACACATTGTTATAAACTTCCTTTTTTAGCTCGCCTGTACGAAGTACATGACGAGCTATTGCAATACCTCCGGTGTAGTCGGCGTCGGCGTGAACGGTGTAAACAATTTTAAGAAAATGTCTATAACTTCTATGTCCCTTGAGGTATTGCTTTCATAGTTGGTATGTGTGTGTATATGGACAAGACCTTTCCATGCACAGAAAAATTTGGACCCTTGTGACCTTGACCTTGAACTTAGGGTCCGCGTTTAGGTTTCGAAATCTGTGTTTATGTTTTGAAATATGCCTATAACTTCTATGTCCCTTGAGGTATTGCTTTCATAGTTGGTATGTGTGTGTGTATATGGACAACACCTTTCCATGCACAGAAAAATTTGGACCCCTTGACCTTGAACTTAGGGCCCGCGTTTACGTTTCGAAATCTGGGTTTAGGTTTCGAAAAATGCCTATAACTTCTATGTCTCTTGAAGTATTGCATTCATAGTTGGTATGTGTGTGTGTATGGACAAGACCTTTCCATGCACTGAAAAATTTGGGCCCCTGTGACCTTGACCTTGAACTTAGGGTCCGCGTTTAGGTTTCGAAAAATGCCTATAACTTCTATGTCTCTTGAGGTATTGCATTCATAGTTGGTATGTGTGTGTATATGGACAACACCTTTCCATGCACTGAAAAATTTGGACCCCTTTGACCTTGACCTTGAACTTAGAGCCAGCGTTTAGGTTTCGAAATCTGTGTTTAGGTTTTGAAAAATGCCTATAACTTCTATGTCTCTTGAGGTATTGCTTTCATAGTTGGTATGTGTGTGTATATGGACAAGACCTTTCCATGCACAGAAAAATTTGGACCCCTGTGACCTTGACCTTGAACTAAGGGCCCACGTTTAGGTTTCGAAATCTGTGTTTAGGTTTCGAAAAATGCCAATAACTTCTATGTCTCTTGAGGTATTGCATTCATAGTTGGTATGTGTGTGTATATGGACAACACCTTTCCATGCACTGAAAAATTTGGACCCCTGTGACCTTGACCTTGAACTTAGAGCCCGCGTTTAGGTTTCGAAATCTGTGTCTAGGTTTTGAAAAATGCCTATAACTTCTATGTCTCTTGAGGTATTACTTTCATAGTTGGTATGTGTGTGTATATGGACAAGACCTTTCCATGCACAGAAAAATTTGGACCCCTGTGACCTTGACCTTGAACTTAGGGCTCGCGTTTAGGTTTCGAAATCTGTGTTTAGGTATTGAAAAATGTCTATAACTTCTATGTCCCTTGAGGTATTGCTTTCATAGTTGGTATGTGTGTGTATATGGACAAGACCTTTCCATGCACAGAAAAATTTGGACCTTGACCTTGAACATAGATCCAGAGTTTAAGGATTAGAAATCTGTGTTTAGGTTTCGAAAAACGCTTATATTTCCTATGTCCCTTGAGGTGTAACTTCATATTTAATTTTCATGTGTATATTGACAAAACCTTTCTATGCAGGCAAAAAGCTTGACCTTGAGTGTGCTTTTAAGTTTCTAAATGTGCCAATTGCGAGCTTTGTTGTCTCTCTGACAACTCTTGTTAACTTGCATATTATTTACAAACACATTTTTTCTACAATATTACCTGAATTCGTTGTCATTTAAGCATGTCAGAGACGTAGAGGCCTGATCTTCCTGGACTAAGACAGCATCCCGGAGACCATGGCTCAAAGTTAGTTGAATGGCTCGGGAGATTGCAACGCCAGGAGAAGGTTGTCTGCGTCTTCTTCTGTCCACTGAAGGTAGTCTAAGGGAGACCCTTCAGTTTCCCGGATCAACAGGTCATTCAAAACCTCTTGTACAAAGATATTTAATTATCCAAATTCCAAAAGAAAATACCACAGTAATTCCATTTACTATGAATGACACTTTCCAGTACACAAGTAAATTTCATTCAATTGAATTCCATAAAATTGAAAAGTTTGGAATTCATGTTCAGAACGGAGGCTAGCTGTATAGCCAAACTTCCTTTAAGTTACAGATCCAGTTCAAATGTCACTGTAATAAGACAGCAAATTCAATTAACCCATTCCCCCATAAATATGCCTTTTTACGCCTATAATTTATTCCTCCACTGAAGAAAACAGTTCCAATTTATAAAGTCATGAATAAGTATGATAAGAAATATTTTCTATATCCTAGCATATTGCAGCTTAAAACAGGCTGAAAGTAAAGCAGAATGCGCCTCAAGGCGCATTCTGCTTTACTTTCAACCTGCTTTAAGTGGCCACCTATCTTCAAAACTAGAAACAGGCTATTGGGTAATGGGTTAATAAATAACCTTAAAACGTCTTTGTTTGTTCCACTGATGCTTTTCTTTTGACTGGCACAGGTTTGACTGGTTTGGCCACTTTGGCTGGCGGTGTACTTGGTTGTTTGGGTTCAATCTCTGGGTTGAATGTTTTAGGGTGATTTTCTGGGCAGCATTCCCTGTTGATATCAGTAATTGTCTCCCCAATCAACATGCCCTCAAACTTACCATTAAAGTCCTGAACCCATAACCCCATTGCCTGTGTCTAGTTTCGAAGACATGTTACCACTTAAAGTAGGTTGAAAGTAAAGCAGAATGCGTTCAGCCTGCTTAAAGCTACCATCTGCTAGAATATAGAAATTATTACTAATGTTAAATATTCACAACTGTATAAATTAGAACTATTTTCTTCAGTGGAGGGATAAATAAGAGGCGTAAAAAGGCGTGTTTATGGGGTAAGGGGTTAAAATTTGTTAAACTGGGACTGGTTTCACAGGTTTGTTTACTTTCATTGAGGCTGGTGGTGTACTTGGTTGGCTGGTCCTGGCTTCGAGGTTATAATAATAACACCTTTTAGTTGAGTCTGAGTGTGTTCCCAAGCATTTGATTGGTCAGATTTGAGCCTAGGCTCAAATCTGACCAATCAAATGCTTGAGAACGATTTTAGACTCAAGTCAAAAGCTTTATAACCTCGAACCCAGGATACAATCTCTGAGTTTAGCATTTGAGGGTGATATTCTGGACAGCATTTCCTGCTGATATCAGTAATTGTCTCCACAATTAACATGCCCTCAAACTTATCTCTCCTTTCTTCCCCATTTGTTTCATTCTTTGTTTTACATTTAGCAATATGAATCTTAAGTTCATCAACGGTGAATGACTCACCACATTTTTGGCATGTCGAGTACTGTAAGGTATTTGAAGCAGTTTCTTCATTTTCAAGTTCAAATGATAACAAAGTTTGAATTGGTCTTATATAGATCCTACTCTTTCTTGATTGGCTGTCACTGCCTGCTCTGATAGATTGATCAATGAATAACAACGTCTGCCAAAGTATTAAAGTTAATGGCGTGATGATTCTTGTATGACACATTAGTTACGAATACAACCTAATGAACCAATAACAATAATTTAAAATGTTAAAACGTGAAAACTTATCAGTTTATATTCTTAGAACGCATCCTAAGTGTACCACGGTGATCCCCCTTATTTCAAGATATTTACATGAACTTGGATCTTATCGGTCTTATTTGAGTTTTTTTTTTATGTCATTAATTTTTATTTTATAAATTTTAAGAGCTTTTGAATACTAATATTGATAATAATAATGAAAAAAATAAGCACCGCTTACCTGGGTCTACACTGGGATCGCTGCTGACCTTCTTGTTTTTCTCCCCAAATGACCCCTTACACCTTCTACGAGCGTCAGTATAGCTCCTCTCAAAAGCCTATACCGTGAAAGTACTTCGCTGTCCCTTAAATTGTCTAGGGTGAATCTTTCCTTGAAGTTTCACTCGTTTCTGGCATTGAGTCATGGAATTCACGCCGCCATAGCCACCATTTTTTCGGACGTTACTTACTTAATTCTGGTCCGGACCGGTTCTAACTTTATGACCAAATGTTAACTTAAGATATCGCAGCTGGGATTTTTTTACAGGTAACGGTTTACGACTTTACGATAGGTCATACGACAAGGTCTTAGTTGCGACCTTTGGTAAAACAGCTTCCTGGCTCACCACATGTTTGGCATGAGTACTGTAAGGTATTTGGAGCAGTTTCTTCATTTTCAAGTTCAAATGATAAAGAAGTTTGAATTGGTCTTATATAGATCCTACTCTCTCTTGATTGGCTTTCTTCACTGTTTGCTTTATTAGCTCTCCTAAGCTAGCTCAGGGTGAGCTTTTGCAATCCTTGAATGCCCGGAGTGCATCGTCCGTCTTCAAATATTTTAGTATTTACACTCTAGAGGCCACAATATTTATCCAATCTTTCTCGAACTTGCTCAGATTGTATATATTATTGTACATACCATAAGAGTTTGAATGAGTTCGATCCACAGTTCCCTAAACAGAACAATTATGTCCAACCTATTCATGGCTGCAATGAATACTTTTTGTCTGCTGTTTTTCTAAAAGTTACGTAATGGACATTTTGACATAATAACATTTTTGCTCCAAGAATAAATTAGAACTTTTATGCCGAAACGTCGATAAAGATGAAATAAGTTGAAATTACGTGTTGTTTGTTGACTATTTTTACATATAATTGATAACAAATTCAGAGATGGTAGGGGTATTACCAAAATCCTTTGATTGATGCTTTTGGGATTGATATTCATAGAACAGCAGAGCTTATGCTTGAGCATTGAAGTGGACCAAGGTTAACTCTATCAACACCATGGACCTGTTTAAAATATATGAACTCATTACAGTTGCAAACAGTGCAGACCCAAATCGGAGGGCTCCAATAAGAGCCCTCTGATCTGGGTCTACACTGTTTGCTAAATATTTACAGTAGTTTTTATTAAGCTACCCCAAATTCCAAGTAGACTGGTTCATGAATTGGTAACTAAAAAGATCCACAAGGGAACCTATAAACCAACAAGGATTACTTAGTATTGAAAGATATAATTAATAATATGGTGTAGAATACATATGCTTTGAGCAAGATGAAAGTCATGCAGAAAGTTCCCAAAATAGTTTTTCTGCTTTAGTTTGGTCTTGTTTTTAGCAGAATATCCTGCCTTAATGTCCTAGCTGGGTAATGCTTGACTGCGCACAGGGGCCCCGACACTATTGCTATTTTTAGAGAGAAAAAATCACGAGAAATTATATATACTTCTGACGTTTTTTTCTCAAAAAGCAATCGTGTCGGGCCCTGTGAGAAATCGAGCCCTGAGTGGAAAAGTTTGCAAATCGACGAGTGGCCGGTACGGAAATAAAAGAAAAACATGTTTTAGTGGATCATAACTAATGTGCGGGTAGTAAACTTGTTGAGTCTGCCAATGAAGAACTAGATTTGCCAGGATCTGCGAGACAAGCGCCCATAAATGATGAGGGACGCATGATGAGATGACATGATAATGATTACAGGAAGATGATTTCGGCTTATATCATTTTCTTCCACCAGCATTGGACTATACACAGTTTCTTAATAATTGAACTGATGTGTTCAGTAGAAATGTCATCATTGAGTGGCCACGGATAAAATGTCTCTCATTGTAGAGCTTTCTTTTGCATATATATGCAGACAGGAACAACTTCACCATCAGATAGTAGCTGTTTGACCTGAAAGAATACATGTATTCAAATTAGTGTCTTCTTACTTTACAGAGAAATTAAACTCCCGTTATTACTACTATTACTTCACTTTGGCTCATGTGGACAAACCAATCATTTAAGCAACCACCAAGGTGATTTCCAAAGATACCGCCTTTCAAACCTCATTTGAAGAGTTAATAGATCTATAACCATTTCTATGACAAACATGGATCCAGACATTGTTCTCATATGTGTGTGACTATGAGGGAAGAAGCTCTAGATCTACTGACATTTTTCTGTCCTTCTCTCCTTTCTAAAAATTTTTTTTTTGGGGGGGGGGGGGGGGGTGTTAGACTTTTTAATATGGACACACCCCTGTTGGATCTGTGTATGCATACAGCTGATAAGGGTCAACTTCAGGTTGGCTTATAGAATCTACATGTATGCATATCTTAGAAAACAGGGCTGGTGATTGCTTTTGCATATCTATTGATTAAAATCAGATCCAATCTTCAGCTCATCAATATTCATGAGGTGGTAGATCTAGATCTGATTTAACCCCAAACCCCAGGTAAAAAACACAACAAACCTATAAGATAAATGCTAAAAATGGGTGAATGCTTAAAGTTGATCACTTTCATTATTTTATTTGCAATCAGTGCCTCAAATAAAAAGTTCTATATCACATAACAATGACAGACAGTCACGTAACAATGACCGATACTCACGTAACACGGTATGTCCGTCACATTAGGTGAAACCAAATTTATCAAACTATTTGGCAGGAGTGACCTCATTTACTTCAAGCAGTCAAGTTTTTTTATGGCAATGTTCGACGAATACTTGGTGATGCTGTAGTAAAAAGTGACTACTTACCAGTTCTGCTACTGGGACGTTCTCCGAACAGCTTACAGAATGGCACAAAACACTACGGTTTTACACTTCGCGCACTAGTTATAATTAGCGATATCAAATACACGTGTGATCACATTCAATACTAAAAGAGTTCTGGTTCAACGCGCAATTTGGCGGGAAACTACGTCAGCGTTCTCGATCCCCATTGGCTGTTGGCGGATCAGTCCCATCTTGGACAATTAGGGGTGTCAGCAAAGCAGTTTTACCACATTCCTCCCCGTTTTATAGCCCTTGTTTCCATGGGCAACCAGTCTCTGCAAGACCCCTTTTACATAGGCGGTCACTATATTTCAACCAAAAATTCCTCATTGACCCATATACTAAAAAATGCTATCAATGATTCCAATATAGCCATCCAAAGGTCCATTTCTTACATGCGACCCATTGCGATCAATGATTCCGATATAGCCATCCACAGGTCCATTTTTAACATGCGACCCATCGCGATCAAATATTCCAAAACAGCCACTAAAGGTCCATTTCTAACATGCGACCCAACCGGAACTCCTAGAAATCAGCCCTTTCCTTAGACCCGGCCATAGAGCTCCAAAGCATTTTGGATACCACAATCCAAAATAACACCTGTCGTGGCAATCTTAATTCCCGCCACTAAGTCTGCAACATCCCCTATAAAAGCAGGCGTGTTGGTCCTAACACCCTTTCCAACTTGCAGATGCGGCGAATCCGTTTCCACCAGAATCCGTTCTAGGGATATCTTCTCCAGTGCCTTCTTCTGCTCAGCATTGAACGTGGCTACCTTACCGGAGAATCCGAAATAACAGTTTGGAAAGGCATCCATCCATTGCTTGGCCATGCCCCAGCTGCTACAAAAAGTATGGAGATGTATCCTCTGAAACCTAGAGCAGTACTTTTTGAACAGATCCAAACATCTCTGGTGTACTTTTAATCCCAAAGGGTCCCCTGATGCTCCTCTTAGGTGTACAATAAGCACCAGGCCAGTGGTACCATACTGGAGGATCTTTTCCAAAGCATCCAACTGTCCAGTATAGTAGTCCGGGGAAACAGTAAAGTCAAGCCCGATTTCACTGATTCCACACACCCGACTGTCATGGATCACTTTCTCAAAGGCTGTCCACTTCTGGTTGGTCATCAGATGAACCTTCTTTGGATGTATCCCTACAGCGATCCTCCATTTTGGGTCAGTTGGGTAGCTGACCTTTCCCAAGTTTTCTGGGTCACAATAATTCACCACTCCACCAACCAGCGTTACAGGATTCCTTGGTTCCTCTCCAACCGACAGCCCAAAGGCTCCTTCTAAGGAAATCCCCTTTGGTTGGTTTTCCATGGTAAGAAGACGATCCAAATGAAAGTGGCTGTCAAACGCCTCCATTCTTGGACTGGTTTCTTTACAGCTTGCCCGACCTTTCTTCCTCATTGGCGCTTTCATTACCGATTTAGGTTTAGCCGCCATGTGTGCATATGTTGGCTTTTTCTCACTAGGTTCTGATTTAGCCGCCAATTCGGTATATGTTGGAGGATCTAAGCCAGAATCCAAAGGCAAAATCTCCTTTTTCCTCAACCCCTCCTTTTTCCTCAACCCCTCATCCTTGGAGAACTTTGTTTCCTCCATCCTTTCAGGTCGGCCGGCTGGCCTCTTCTTTGGGGCTCTCTGAGGTTTTGGTTCAAGCCCTTTCACTTGCGTCTGATCTGGCACAGGTGCTCCCTCCTCTGTATCAGATGCAAGTAGGCGCTAGTAATATGGTATATTACTTCCCCCCCACCCCCTTAAAAAAAAAATTACTGCTCTCGACCACCCCCCTAAAAAAAAAAAAAAACTCCCAGTGGGGGGATACTGTAGCACCCCCTAAAAAAACTACCAACTCCCAGCTTTACCCCCTAAGGGTTAATTCTAAAAATAACCTATTTTGCTTAAGCATTACTTAAGCATTACTTAAGCATTGCTTTAACATTTGTTATATTTTCTAACATTTTACTTAATATAAAAAAAATCCTTTAAAAATGAAACAACCAAGTGCCCCAAATTTATATCCAGATTTACCAGTTGAAGATGGACAAAATTATAGATTACAAAAAATATCAGAGATAGAGAAAACATTAATTAATGAAAGGGACATTAGAAAATCATTAAATAAAAAATATAAACGAGGAATAAATATTACTGACGGAATTGATACCATACTAATATCCGCAAGTGTTATTTTAGCAAGTATTGGAATAGCTGTTCCCATTACTTTTCCAATAGAAATTATTGCAACTGTTTGTGGAGGGTTAGGTGTAAGTATTAAATTAATCAGACGTAAATTAATGACAAAAACACAAAAACATTCTAATGTTCAAACAATTGCAGAAAGTAAGTTGAATAGTATTCAGGATATTGTTTCTAAAGCCTTACAAGATGGAAATATAAGTGAGGAAGAATTTAAAATGGTTTTAAATGAAATGGAGAAATATTATGAACTAAAAAAAGAGATCAAAACAACATCAATGAAAAATGTTGAAATAACCGATGAAGAAAAAAAAAAATTAATCGAAAAAGGGCGAATGGAAGCAATGAGTACTATAGAAAAAAGTTTAAAAACTGCATAATTTATAATATTTATGAATATGAAAAGCCTCCAACATATTCTTTACATTAAAATGGCTGAAGGAGGTTATGATTTTGAAAATCCCGTTTATGAAGAATATGCTTATAATGAAGAAGAAGAAACAGAAACATCTTTTATGGATGAACAGCAATTTCAAACAACTTTGAATACTCAATATAAAGCATTAGATAATCTTACAGGCGCCGATAAGGAAAGACAAACGATGGCAACCACACAATTTTATATATCACAATTTTTTGAAAGAAATCAAGAACAATTTAGAGAAGGTAATTATTATTTTAGACCTGATAAATATGGTAGACCTGTGTTTGGTGTAGAGATTGCTGGCAAAGAGTATTCCTTATCATTTTATAAGTCACAAAAACCTAATGCTACAATGCAATACTATTTATTTGATACACTTCAAGGAAAATATGGCGTTGATTTTATTAGAAATGGTTTAGGAGTATATGATTATGAACCCCCAGCTACTCGAAGAAGAGCAGGTAGAGCAGAATTACAGCAATTAATTGAAACAAAAAATAAAATTAATAATGCAGCAGAAAACATACCCTTACAAGACCTATCTTCCCAACAAGAAGGTCAAGAATTATTAAACATAGAAGCTAATGTAGAAACCACTTTGAAAGAATCATTAGGAACACAAACAGATATGACAAAACGAGAAATGGATGGTATCCTCAAAGCAATGACAACAGTTAAAGAAGAAACTGCAAATGTATTAGCAAAACTTAATGAAACAAATAAAGACTTAGCAAAAGAAAAGGGAAAATTAGAACAGACCAATGATGAAGTTCAAATAGAGAGAATAAAAAGTAAAATAATAGATTTGGAATCTGAGAGAAGTGCAAGACTGGAAGCAATTAATATTAATAAAGATAAATTACGTAGTCAAGTGAATAGAATCAAAGATACCATACATAAAATATTGAATGAAGACACAACATTAGCTGAAAGAATAAAAACATTATTCAGAGAACAAGGAATTACAATTGTTAGTGTTTTAACTGCTTTTGGAATGATTATTGGTGTTATTGTTGAAACTATTATCCCAGGAGGAGGTGGTGGTGGAGCTGTAAATCCTCCATCAAAAGGTGGCATAGGAGATTGGATAAAGAAACAATTAGATAATATTGGTAAATTACTTATTAAATTAGCTGGAAAAGCGGCATCAGCATTACCAGGTATAATAGGTTCTGTTGTGTCATGGTTATTATCATTAACAGGAAAAGCTATTAATTGGTTTGCAAATAATCTCTGGGCTTTAATTGTTTTAGCTACTGGATTATTATACACAGTAGCAACAAAGTATAACGTATAACGTAGTTTAATTACTGATAAATAAATAAAATGGTAAGACCTACTGCAATACTCCCTACTATTATTGCTTTTTTATTATCTTCATGTTCATCAGTTAATTTTTTAACAACAGTTGGTGTTTTAGAAACGTGTTGTTTCATATATGAATTAAAGAATCCGGGGATATTTGCTGCTTTAGTAACCCATTCTTTAGGTAACAAATGTTCTTTTGCATAATTTGTAATCTTCTTATAATCTATTGAACTAACTTGAACTGGTTGTGTTTGTTTAGTCTTTGTTCCATTCAATTCTACATGTTTTTTAGGTGGAACAGGTTTAATATTAATATCACTATTTAAACCTAGTTCTTGTTGGTCTGTTGCAACAACAATTTCATTATTATAATCTTGAATTGTCCCTATTCTTAATTCCATATTACTAGGAGACATATATAAGTCTAACCCGTAAACAAAATCAACTTTACTTCTTGCATATTTTAATGTATTTTGATATCTTATAATTTGATTAGGTAAATCAATAGGACTATTAATAGAATCCTCAACATCTACTAGGAATTGTTTTTGTGCATCAAAAGCTGTTCCTGTTCCTAATATACTTGTTCTTGTTTGAGATTGAGAACCAAGGATAGCCCAACAATATGTTCTTATAGATTCGTTTATACGTTGAACACCTGCTTGTGTAAAACCTTTTGATGTGTCAAGAATAAAACTAGTCCATACATCTTTAACATCATCTTCTTGTTGAAGATAATCTATATGAACTTTCTTAGGAGGATCATAATAACATGAAGAAACACCACAATGTCTATCTCCTGGTACTTCAGCTCCAAATGTCATCTTAGTTAAATCAAGAATATCTAATTTATTAGATGTAGTATGTTCACTAGATTTATCATGTCTAAAATCTTTCCGTGTCCAGGCTACATGACCACTAGTATATACATCTCCAAGACCATCGCCATTTGGATATATCTTTTGTCTCCAGTCTGTATTAGGATCTATTTTAAATTCTTTACATATACGTTCATAAGCTCCAATGTCATAACTATTGTTAAAAGCATTCCAGCTTCCGTTTTGTGGTAGAGCAATACCTAATTCCTTCAGTATCCTTCTTGTTTGGTAATAAATATGGAATAAAAATAGAGAACCAACCATCTTCTCTTCATTTAGGTGATTATTGTAATCTACACCACAACCTGTAGTAGCACACCATATTGCAAAGTTAACTTGATTTTGATAGAATAAAAAACAGTTTGTATTCCATCGGTTTACTATTGCTTCTGATGCTATATGAGGTAATTTATATTTAGAAAATAAGTCAGGGAAATCTGCATTGAAACTTTTTCCATCTGATGTAATAACAATTGATTGTTTTATAATGTTAACAACCTTTTTATTGAACACACCACCAGGTATATATTTAGCTTTACTATTATACTTAAAACTTTTATTAATTGACATTTTTTTAATATTAAAAAAATGCATCATACAATTTCAAATATTGATAAAACTATTAATTTACAACAATATATTGATAATAGAAAAGGTGATAAATGTGTTGGATTAAAATGTATTACATACGGTATAGGTTGGTATAATATTGTTAATGAAAATATACAAAAGAAGGGTGAGAGCTCTATTCAAATTCCAAATGGTTATTATAGTTTTCAACAAATTTCAGATTTATTTAACACTTTTGATATTACATTATCTGTAAATGAAACGAATGGTTTTGCAAGTTTAAGTACGACTCATGAAGTTGAAATGAGTAAAGGTTTGTGTGAACTTTTAGGATTTGTTAATAAACATACATTTGATGCTAATGAAGAACACAATGGTAATAAATGTTTAGATTTAGCTATCTATAAAACGTTGTATGTTCATTTAGAACAAATTAACGCTTCTTATAATTATCTTAATAGCAGGCCGAGTACCTTATTAACGGTTATTCCAGTTGAAAATAAAGAATTTGGAGATATAATAACAATGAGATTGGAGCATCCAGAATACAAACGTTTAATAAATGGCACTATATCAGAATTAAAAATAGAAATCAGAGATGAAAGTAACAAAAAAATAATTAATAGTTTATCAAGTAGTTGTGTTTTAGAAATTATTTCTACATAATTTATATAATAAAATGAGTATATTTGGAATGAAAAAATCACAGAAACGAAGTGACAACATTGAAACTTTAATAATGCGAGTGAAACCAATCTCTGATTTAGAGCAAAGAATTTCAGAATTTCAACAAAAAGTTCATGATAGTAGAAAAATTATGCTTGAACAAATAAATACACAAGGTGAAAGATATAACCAACTTCAAGACAAAGTTAAAGAGCTAACAATAAGCAACAGTTTATTACGTAATAAGATAGAAAATATTCCTGATAAAAAGGTAATAGCCATAATCGCAGAGAGTAAGGGCGCAATTTCTAAAAATAAAGTATTTAGTTTTGGTAATGGGGGTAGAGAAGTAAATTCAGGCTATGTTATGAATTTTCGAGGTCAAATATTAGGTATTTCATTATCAAGTAAAAGAACAAACAGTGATGATGTATCTGTTGCATTGGCTGTTAATGGAAAAATACTACTAAGTTATGGTATAAATTTGAACAATCTCACAAAAAAGTTTGATAATTTTGATACACCATTAATTATTAATGCTCAAGATGTAATTAATTTTGTTGCTACAAATAATAATCCTGGATGTGAAAATACAGTAATGTCGGCAGTAATTGAATTAATTTTTTAAAAATATTATTTTTATCCTTTAAAAATGTAAACTTATGGAGAAAAATTAAATCCCTACAGAAAAATAAGAGAACCTCGTGGTATAAAAGGTATTCGTCAAAGCGTTGTAATAACTAATAATCCTTCAACTATTGATCAGAATCAACATTTATTGGTAAGATTCCCTAATTTAAGTAATAATGATGTTATTGTTCCTAGAACAGTCAGATTAGCATTTGAAATTGAAATAAACGGTAAAAGTGATGCAAATGCAACAGTTTATCAAAACATTGGAAGATCCATCATCAAGAAAACAACAATACGAATTTCAGGTAATGAAGTTTTATCAATTGATGATAGTGATATTTATCACAATTATATTGATTTATGGAAGACACCAACCGAACGTGTTAACATGGTATATCAAGGTATTGGTAAAGCAAATATGTTAAAACACAGAGTTGGAGCTAAGGATGCAAGTAATGATAAAGAAGATAAAGCAATAGCTAAAGCATATAAAAACAGATTTTGTATCCCACTTGATTTTGAACTATTAGAAACATGTATGCCATTCTATCAAGCAGGATTAGGTGATAGACTTGAATATGAACTTACGTTCAACGACTATAATAAAGTTATTAAATCAAGTTATACGTCAGCAAGTTATACAATTAAAAATATTTGTTTAGAATTTGATATGGTATCCGATACAGAACTTGTTAGACAAATAAGACAACAATATGATGGTAAAATGACTATATTCTATGATCGTGTTCTAAGACATAGGAAAATGTTAAAGAATAAATCTGATACACTATGGAATATAAATCTAAATGTTCCCGCAAGAAGTATGAAAGGAATTCTGATGCTGTTTGAAGACCCCGAAAGAACAGGCACAGAAATATATCACAACCCTAACATAGAGAAAGTAGAGATTACAATAGAAGGAGTTCCAAATCAACTATACAGTCAAGGAATGAGAGCATATCAGCAGTGGGATGAGATAAATAAATACTTTTGTTTAACATCAAAGAGAAACAAGGAAACAGATAAAATTGCTAAAGACTTATGTTTTACCATCACAACAATAGAAAAGTATCTTACTAACAATTATGCATTATGGTTAGATTTACGAACAATAGATGATAACACACTCCATGGTTCTGGAAGAAGAGTAGAGAATGCATCTGAAGGAATTACAATTCAAATAACTAAAGAAGCAGGAGATGATGAACCAATAAATATGTATTTGTTTGTCATACAAGATGCACAAATCAATTTTGAAGATGGAAGATTTAAAGAAGTATTATATTAGCAACCGAGGGGAGCCGACTTCGACTCCTAGAAAATAGAGCTACCAAAATATCATCATTGTGCTATAATATGTGGACAAACAGGATGTGGTAAAACAGAATTTGTACTTGACCTTTTGGAAAATGAATATTGTAAAGTGTTTAATTTTATAGTTATATTATGTCCCACTATTCAATGGAATAAAGCTTATAAAAATCGTGATTGGATTGGTGATGTTAGGAAACCTAAATCAAAAAATATAATCATTGTTAATCCTATTGTTAAGGAAGAAGAGAAACTGCAAGAACTACTAAGAATGTTCTTTAATAAGTATGCTGGACAGTCAACATTATATATTATCGATGATTGCAGTACAACAAAAGAATTAACAAAGAAAAGAGATATGCTTTCTGAACTAGCTTTTTCAGGAAGACATGCTGAACAATCAGTATGGGTTATTTCACAGAGGTACAATTCCGTTTTAAAAGATTTGAGAGAACAAACAAAATGGTTATGTATGTTCTACACAAAAGACAGAGATAGTTTTGAAAATTGTCTTAGAGAAAATGACGTTATTCCTACTTTAGAAGAAAGACAAAGAATTAAAGAGGAACTAAAAAAAAAGAAGCATCGTAAATTGATATTGAGAACGGATCAACCTACCGGTTATTGGTTGGTTGATTGATACTAATACTTAAGCTATTAAAAATGCTATTAGAAATACTAACAATTATAACAAATGCTGCAGTCTTATCATTATCTGGGTATGTGATATTTAATTATTTTAAACTTAAAAATAAATTATATAAAATGAACGCCGAAGAATTATTACCCGAAGGTATCTTTGAAGACAATAATGAAGATAAACAAGAAGAAACAAAACGTGAACGATTATCAGCTATTGTAGCTGGTGGCAGTAGTAAACAATATCTTGGAAGAGAGTTACAACTTTCAGACATTGACACAATGACAATAGAGCAAATAAATAAATTATACTGTAGATATGAAGCAAGATTGGGAGCTAGTATGACTAAAACATTAGGTAATTCTTTTATTAATTTGTATGTTATGAGTGTTTCAAAGTATTTTAACGTTGTTAACCCTCCCAAACTAATACAAGACTTAGAGGAAGACCCTTTTATTAATCATGCTTTGACTACTTCATGTTGTGAACTATATTATAGATATGGAATGTATTTAGCACCTTTTACCGCAATGTTAACAACATCAAGACATATTGATTTCTGGCCTGAGGTAGTAGACCGGAGGGAGCAAACTTTCGAGAAAGAAAATATCGATATAAAAAATGGATAGCGAAGAAAAAATGATTAGTGAAGTTTCCAAACCCAAAAATCCAAAACGAGTAGCTGCGGGTAAGAAAGGTGTAGAAGCGAGAAAATTAAAAGCCGAATTAAAAAGAAAAGAAACAGAACGTTTGAAGAAAGAAAATATGGAACTAAAACAAATAACAAAAGATTCAGATGATGATGCTTTTCAAAATTCACAGAAAATAAATGTATATAAAAATTACATACCGTTATGGTTATCAATTGCAGTTGTTGGACTAGGATTTTATTTTTTAAAAATAAACTACGTAAGTAATAAAACTGAAAATCAAAGTGCTTCTTATGATGGAAAAAAAAAAGATGTGTCTTATACAATAAATAAAAAAGAATATGATCCGTTTGAATTTTAATTTTATTTTTTTATTGTATAAAAATGTCAACAGATAAAAAACAAATAGTAAACATGTTATATCATGCAGGAGTAGAAACTGTATTAACAGTTGGTTATGCAGAACTAGGTAGAAAACTTTTAAAAAGACCACCACCGAAAGTTGATTTTAATATTAGTGATATTGGTATGTTATCCATTGATATATTACTTGCAATGGCAACGAAAGATATGCTAGTTAAACAAGGTATTATACCTGAGGATATTATGGAGTAAGTAATTTTTTAATATATTAAAAATGGCTAGTGCAGTAGCAATGATGATTGGAGGGGCAGTAACAAATGCATTAGCATTTATTGGTGGTAATTATTTATTTTCACATTTAGGAAAAGATTCAGATGAAGAAAGAGAAAGACATGATAAAGCAATGGAACAATTAGAATCAGCACAATCTGAATGGAATAAAAAAAAGAACTGAAAGATTAGATTATATTAATAAGGTAATGAAAAAAGAACATCACGCTGAACAAACATTTGATAATGTTGATACAGCTATAAAACAATATTATTATATAACTGGAACTGATTTTCCATCAGAACCTACATTAAGTGATTTTTATACTCCATCAGAAGATCAAAAGAATAGAGAGATTTCTTTTATTATTGGTGGTATGGTATTAACTGGTTTTGTTGCTTGGAAATTATTATAGTTAAATAAAATATAAAGATTCAATACCATAAGGGCGTGTATCTATTCCATTATCACATATATATCTTTTATCATCAAAAGGAGATAAACCTATTTTAATCATTTCATTTAAATATATTTTATGATTCTTATGTGTTAAATTAAACATTATTTTATTAATTATTCTTTTTTTAAATAAACAACTTTCATATGATTCAATATTTAATTCTTTTTTAGTTGTTTTATTAACCCCCTTTGCCAAACATTTAAATTTTATATTTGAATCTTCTAAATATTCATATCCATACATTTTACTTCTTATTCCAATAAACTTTGTTATTAAATTACCTCCTAATTCATCCTTAAACTTTCCAATTACTTTTTTATTTACAGTTGAATATAGAGGATGTTCTTTTGAATAATTAGATGTATCTAAATGATCCTTTATTTTTTTTAAATCAGAATATAGATCTTCTGTATATATATTTAATACCATACTATCCGTATCACTATATAAAACTTCATTATTAGGAAAATGTTTTTCAATAATATCATAATAAAACTTATACATTACCAACTTTGAATAATCTAAAACACACATTCCTAGATAAATTGGTTTATTAAAATACATTGATTTATAATTAAGTAATACCGCTTTAAAATCATTATTAAAATCTATAATGTCTTTAAAATTATCTAATGAAGCTAATCTTTTTAGTTTTTGGGGATTATTGGTTAATTCTACTAAACATCTATTAGCAATATTCTCCATTGTCTTTCCGTAAAAGGAATTATTCATTAATTTCCAAAAATCTTTTTCAAAATCATTTGTTGCTTTTGCTCTCATGCTTGTATTGAAATCAATATAAGCTTTTAACCACGCTTTATGATTAAAGGATATTATACTATGAATTTTTGTTACTTTTATTCCAAGAGAAATGTAATATTTAAGAATATCATAATGCACAATATACTCTTTCTTATCATTAAGATCTAAGATTAGTTTTTTGACGTTTCCTAATTGATTATTATGTTTTTTTAAGAAGTCTCTTGAATAATCTGATATTTCTTCTTCTTTTATATTTCTTGAAACTGGCATAGGAGGAAATTTTTTTAATTTGGATTTTGTTAGCAAATCATATTCTAAATCTACTTTAAAAATCATTCCATCATCTTCATTGCATTTATCTAAATAATGGTTTATATCTTGTTTTATATCTTTTTCCCATTTAAAGTTTTTATATGGTAATTTTTCCGACATTCCACAACCATATAAGTTATTAGCATCGGTATACCATAGATAATTTGGGTTTTTTATTTCTTCTTTAGCTGTATATTTATTATTAGCTTTAACAAATCTTTGTCCTAGAACACCAGAAAATCCACCTCGTATTCCATCTCTCCACATATTTAACATATCTATATCAGTTATTAAATCTAATTCAATTCCCGTATATTTTAATCCTGCGTTCCATGACACACCCGGTGCTGAGTAACAATAAGCCGGATCTATTTCATAATATTTTAAACAAATATCTCTAAAGTTTTCAAATACATCCGCTAATATTAAGACATCTAGTTTTTGATAAAGCATTAAGTAATCTTTGAATGTTTCACAGTATCTATTGAATATCTTTTTCCCATGTTCATATTCATTATCTGAAATATCTTTTTGATGTAATATAGAATAAAATTCTTTTTTATCTGGAAGAGATTTGTGATCTAATTTTTCAAAGGAATCGAAATAATCGTACGGAAATATACCTTTAAAACTTCTTTCGTTATTATCATGATATTGTAAATCTTTAAATAAAATATCATTAGATAATTCTCTTTTAAGTATTTTATATTGATCATCTTTTAATGTTTTTGATAAGTTATCTATACTACTCAGTAAAAATCTCATACTATCTTTAAAAACTAACTTAAAATATCGATCTCCAAATGTTATTGAGATATAATTTTCACTATCCTTTGGTAATACCTTTACTTTATTGTATTCTGTTTCATGTTTCAGTAATTCTTCTGTTATAAAATGGAAATCATATCCACTTCCATTATGAAAAAAGTTCCATCTCTAGATTCTAATCTATTACAACTAGAACAGGAAATTCCTCTAAATTGACCTGATAAATGATTATGTTCAATTACTTTTTCATCTCTTTCTAATTTCTTTTTACACAAATAACAACAATCAGAAGTATTATATAGTTTTTCTTTTTTCTTTTCTGATATTTTAAAATTCTTTTCTGCATGATAATAAGCCCATTTAATTTTATTATTATAGTATAAACATGTTTTGATAAAATCCTTTTCAGCATTTTCACTAGGTGCATAGTTAATATTTTCATTTGGTATGACATTAGGATATTGAGAAACTAATTGTAAATTATATGAAACTACTTTTTGTTGTAGTAAATTTATTGTATTATCTTTAAAAGATAGTTTAATATTTTCTCTTTTTATTTTATTTCGTAGATTATCACTAATTCTATTAATTTTTTTATTGTTAAGTTTACAATATTTTTCTATTTCATATTCTGATATTTCTATATGCCTTCCATCTTCAATCCATTTATCAAAAATGTTATCTATTAATTTGTTAAAATATTTCTGAATGTATTTTTCTTTAATTTCATCTAGATATCTTTTCGTTTTTTTATCAGATATCCCACCACTAATATAATTATGGTAAATTCTTTTAGATTCTTTTTTACTTATCTCTCCTTCTTTCATTATTTTATTGATAATCATATGTTTTATTTTAGAATTAACATTATGCGATTTACTTTTTAATCTTAATTTATTTATTTGTTTCAGGAGATCAACATCCATATAACTTAATTTTATATTAATTGATTCAAAGTCTGCATATCCAACAAATGGTAGTTTTAATTTAAAATGATAATTTTTAAATTTACACTTACTTCCTTCTTCTGGCAATTTATATTTAAATGGTTCATTTGTTAAACAATATTTCATGTGCTTTTCTAACGCTTTTTCAGTAGTATATGAAGCGGTAATACAATTTCTACAGTGATATCTTTTATTATTATTATGATTAAGATAAGCATTGAAATTTTTAATTAGACAATAATGTTTTTTATCTTCTAGAGTAACATATAATAAATATATAACATATTTTCTATCTTTAAATTTACTTCTATACATTGGATATATACTTAGCAAAAATAGAAACTTTACATACTTAAGAGCCGGTTTAAGCGATGTTTTAATGATGTTTCATGAAATATACGCATATTTAATAATGGAGTTCTTGATAAAGACCATACACAGCCACACTCTCGCTAATTTGTACCGCGCACGACGTAGCACGCTTTCCACTTCCGGATTTCAACACTGACGGCGAGTTGACCTATTCAGGGTTTATTTCACGTTTATTTAATGCATCAGACAAACGCAGGCTTTAGCCAAACACCGAAAAAACAAAATTGTAAACATTTGCGTTTCAAAACTGAGATGCCATAGCTTTCTGAAAATCACAGAAATCAGGCCATTTGGCATGTTAACGGCGGGCGCGTCACAAACTTATGTTGCGCGTCATTTTGGACGCCTACGGTAGAAAACTCATATCCTCAATACTCATTACAGAGTAACGGGGTAAGTCAAGGATCGGCCGAGATCGTTGAAGTCACGTCGAGACGACCGCACTCTTACGTTAACGTACCGACGTAACCGTTTGCTGGGAAGCAACGGTTACTGCTCGGCGGTTTGGGATCACTGCCGAGACAATAAGGAATCGTCTGACGCAATGTCAAGGTTCAATCTGTACCCGTAGACCGTATCCTGGGCAGATATTAACTGGACACACAGCGTCCAGAATAACGTTAACGTCATGCCCTGGCCTTCGGTATCACCGGGTCTGAAGCCAATAGAGCATGTTTGGGATAAACTTGGCGTCGGGGCGGAACAATCAGCAGATTGACACGACCAACGACCTCAGACATGCTCGATTACGAAAATGACATGTCGTCCCAGATGACGTCATCTGACGGTACATCCGTGACGGAGTGTTGCTTGCATTAGGCGTGACGGTAGGCATGCACGCTACTGAAGTGACTTTATGCAAAAAGTCACCTAAAATGAAACATGAAATTGCATTAAACACCTCTTGCGCACACCTTGACATTTCTGAGAATTTTGAAATCGACCCCTATACATTTTGACGTCAAATTACGACGTGACTTTTGGATTTTTTTCATCACCATTGTCGAGAACTTGCAGACATTGATCCAAAGTTCTCAATAACAATAAGCTTTCTGCAAAATTGTGTTTGGACACAGAATTATACGCATTAGAATCCCATGTAAAGTTTCTATTTTTGCTGAGTATATATTACGTAGATTCTTTTCTTGTTTTAATTTATTAAAATTAGATTCTTCAGGATTTAAAAGTTCATCTTCAATTCCAAATACATTGATAGCTATATTTTCATTTTGTTTTTCAAATGTTTCAATTGAATTTATACTTACTGGAGATTTAATATTTTTCATATTAATATAATCTAAAAAAGGTTTATAAATTGATACTCTTGCGGGGTTTTTATTCATTTTTGAAAATATATTAGAATATTCTTTATTGTCATTAGGATTCTTTTTTAATTTATATAGTATTCCAGCAATTACACTATAAGCAAAACAGTGGTTATCATTGTTTTGTATATTTAATAGACTATTGAATTTTATTCCTAGGTCAAAATAAGAAGATCCATTTAAACTTTTTACTCTAACAACTTTAACTTCTGTATTTTCTATTTCATTAAATATTAAACCAGATTCTTTTCCCTGATGTTCTTCTTCCCATACTTTACACTTTTCAATAATAGAATTATATACTTTATTAAATTCATTTTGTGCACAAAGTTTTATAAATCCACTATTATAATGTCTCTCTATTTTTTCATTCATGGCTATAGGTTTTGAATAAATAGTTTTTATTATTATATTAAATTTAACATTAGGAAATGATAAAACTAATCTTTTAACATCTGGTTTAATCTGTTTAAAATAATTATTTATATTAATACCACTTTTGTTAATAACTTCTTTAACATAGTTTTTATTATTTTTTGAACTTTCAAGTGCCATTTTTAAAGATTATAATTTTAATTATATATTTTGATTTAAGTAATATTTATGTCGATAATTAGGATTTCTGAGTATAAATTCTTGATAAGCTTGTTTATATTTTTCTTTATTATTTTGATAATGATTTTGTTTTATGGGCCTAGTACATTGTTTACATGCAGATCCAACTCCCATGGGTTTATTAATGTCTTTGTAATATTCACTTAGTAACTTGTATTCATTACATTTTGAACAGATTTTTCTATCAACCATTTTTTAAGAAAATCAATTTTGTTATTTTAAAAATGGATCTAACAAACAAATTAGCAGATGAATTACATCGTAGAGTTATAAAATCTTTTCCTAAAAGACGTGTTTATGTTAATTCAATAGATCAAACATGGGCAGTTGATTTGGCAGATATGCAACAATTTTCAAAACAAAATAAACATTATAAATATTTATTAGCAATTATAGATGTGTTTAGTAAACATGGTTGGTTAATTCCTTTGAAAAATAAAACAGGAGTAACAGTAAGTGAAGCATTTAAAACAGTATTTAAAGAAAGAAAACCAATGTACATTTGGGCGGATAAAGGTTCTGAATTTTGGAATCGACAGGTAAAAGAATTGTTAAAAGATAATAACATAAAGTTATATTCAACTGAGAATGAAGAAAAGTCTAGTGTGGTAGAACGCTGGATAGGAACGATGAAAAAACATATGTATAAATACTTTACTGCTCATGAAACTACTAAATATTATGATATATTAGATAAATTAGTTAAAAATTATAATAATACAGTACATTCTTCAATTAAAATGACACCTGTTGAAGCAAGTAAATTAAAAAATGAATTAACAGTGTATAAAAATTTATATCCAGAAAAAGAAAAGAAAATTAAAAAACCTAAATTCAAAGTTGGAGATAGAGTAAGAATAACAAAAAGGAAAGGTAAATTTGAAAAGGGTTATACTACTCGTTGGACTAAAGAAATATTTGTAATTGAAAAAGTTTTAAATACAAATCCTGTTACTTATAAAATAAATGATTTAAAAGGTGAAAAAATTATAGGTAGTTTTTATGAACAGGAATTACAGATTACTGAGTTTTAGATCTTTACTAAAATACTTTATTACAATAAAAATAAATGAAAAACACACATGTTGTAAGTGAAGAATGTCAAACAAGCCCAGCAAGTGACCGTTAGTTATATAGAACACGATCATGAAGGATCGTGCCCTAGATTGTACATATAAACACTTCTCACTAGAATTGTTACTATAAATAGTTAACTAGGCCGCGATCATGGAGGATCGCGACACAGTTCTAATATAACCACACTGGTTCACTCGTTAGATCAATAATCTCAGATCAATGTTGTTACTATTCCAGCTGGCGAGCTATGTTAAACCCCGTACAATACACACATTGGATTTTATTGAAAATCCTTGAAGCTGTCTGTAGACGTCGGCTGCGGTGTATCGATCTGTCGACTGCAAGGTGCCTCTCTACTAGTCCCCAATTGACATTTGACACGGCGCTGTCGGAGATAATTCAGTTTAACTCTGTGATGAATTTACTACAATTGGAATGTCACAGTTTTGTTTCCAAAATTCTGCATATTCTTCAATGCTTAACATTTCTTTAATTGCAGCTTTTTTGCTTAGGACTTCGCTGATGGGTAAATCCACTTGGTAAAAATATTTATAGTCATATAATAAAGTAGACAATTGTCGTAATTTTCTGGAATAAGATGTTGAAATGTCAATATATGCTTGTAGCCAGGAATCCCAAGATTGCGTGAAAACACCATTTTGTTTTTGTTCACTGAACCAAATGAATAGGAGATTTAAAAAGTTGCCGAACATAATGTTCATAAGCATACTCTGAGCATTCTGTCTCTTTAGGTGCTTGTATGCTTCTTGCAATTGTGCAATGGCGTCCGTAACATCCTTTGCACAGAGCACAAACTTCTCTCTAGAAATTGATTTGGTCATGTCCACAATATGTTTTTGAAGATACTTATGCAATCCCTTCGGTGACATATCATCTTTTTTCTTTTTCTTCCCCTGTTTCTCATTAAACACGTCCATGAGTTTTCGTTTCGGGGGTGAAATAAGTTTTTTAACTGGTCCAGTTCTCTTCACATGTTCCAGCAATTGTAACATTTTTTTATGGTACACCTCATGCTCCGTGATAACACTTTTATCTTCCTCAGACCAGTTATATGGAGCGGTGGCGGTCTGTTGCTCCATTTCAATTTCTGGAATAATCAAAGTTTCCTTAGATTTACTGTAATCCAAAAGTTATCTATCCGCCGACAAACTGGAAACACATTTCTTCTCCTGCCAATGATAGATCTCATATGATAATGAACCAGACAACCATATAAACAAGTTGTTAGCAACCCAAGTTAGACTTGTAAAGCTGGAATGACATTATTGATTGCGACATACGTTAGAGGTATTGATCAAAGCGACTATCTATCGTATACAAATGCTCTTCACAAGAGGGCATTAATCCAGTATTGGATTTTGGTCTCGCAGAATAATGCTTAAGCAAAAATAGCAATGCTTAAGTAATGCTAAAGTAAAATAGGTTATTTTTAGAATTAACCCTTAGGGGGTAAAGCTGGGAGTTGGTATTTTTTTAGGGGGTGCTACAGTATCCCCCCACTGGGAGTTTTTTTTTTTTTTTAGGGGGGTGGTCGAGAGCAGTAATTTTTTTTTTAGGGGGTGGGGGGGAAGTAATATACCATATTACTGGCGCTTCTCCACCTCAGGATCAATGTCCCTTTCAGGCGAACTTTTGGAGGTTCCTTCAAACCGGGCAAATTCCTGCTGCTGCTCCTTAGTCAGAAAATTTAGCAGGAAACACATCACTCTCCAGTGTAACAACACAGCTGGAGTCTGTGCTGGGCTCAGTGAAAAACGGTGTCTGGTCTCAACGTCCCACTGCATTAACGCCCCACTACATAAACGTACCATTTGTGGATCCAACGTCCCACTTTTTAAAAATTATATATTTCACCCGTATTTGACAATTAAGTGAAATAGTGATTTAAATGAGTAACTGGGATGAAATGAAATATTTTTTGCTTACATACTATGTACATACGATGTTCCTATGTGAGTATTATCCTCCGTTAGTCGGGGTTTTTTTATCCACTTATAGCATCGCATTAATCTTCGTATTTCGTAGAAGATACGTTTCCTTTCGCCAGTGCCACACCCAAGTAGCTACCTTTTTTCACTGTGTATATGTTTCATGTCTACGATTACACTCTTTACAAACAGTTTGGAATATATGATGAGAATTGAGTTGGTCTCTAATCTGGATGAAACTGTTTGAAAAGGAGATTAGCTTTAGCTGCCGTCACGGCCTACGGAGTGTACTATTTGCAATTTTTTCTACGATTGGGTGTTCATTTTTAGCTCGACTTTTTCAAAAAGTCGAGCTATTGTCGTCACCCTGTCGTCTGCGTCTGCGTCGGTTAAGTTTTTTGCTTAAGGTTTTTGTAAGAGTTGATTTCTCAATAACTATCAAAGGTATCCATTTGAAACTTGGAATAGTTGTATAGTATCAAAAGGGCAACTCATTACAACAAGGCAGGTAATCCTTGGATTTGTCATTTCAGAGTTATTGCCCTTGTTTTATTTACTTAAAAATTAAAATTAACAAATCTCAATAACTAGCAAAGGTATCCATTTGAAACTTAAAATAGTTGTTCAGTATCAAAAGGGCAACTCATTACAACAAGGCAGGTAACCCTGGGATTTGTCATTTCAGAGTTATTGCCCTTATTTTATTTACTTAAAAATTATAAATTAACATATCTCAATAACTATCAAAGGTATCCATTTGAAACTTTGAATACTTGTTCAGTATCAAAAGAGCAACTCATCACAATAAGGCAGGTAACCCTTGAATTTGTCACTTCAGAGTTATTGCCCTTGTTTTATTTACTTAAAAATGGTAAATTAACATATCTAAATAACTATGGAAGATATTAACTTTAAACTTGGAATAGTTATTCAGTATCAAAAGGGCAACTAATTACAACAAGGCAGGTAACTCTGGGATTTGTCCTTTTAGAGTTATTGCCCTTTTTAGCTCACCTGAGCCAAAAACTCAAGGTGAGCTATTGGGATGGCCCTGTGTCCGGCGTCGTGCGTATGTGCGTCGTCGTTAACAATTGCTTCAAATGACATCTCCTCCTATACCGCTTGACAGAATTCAACCAAACTTTACAGAAATGTTCCTTGGGTCAAGCTCTTTCAAATTTGTTCAAAGAATTAAAAACAATGCAGAACTCTGGTTGCCATGGCAACCAATGTGAAAAAATAAGGAAATCTTAAAAAATCTTCTTGTCAAAAACTGGAAGGGCCAGAGCTTACATATTTGGCACATAGCATCATCTACAGGTCCTCTATCAAGTTTGTTCAAATTATGCCCCCGGGGGTCAAAATTGGCCCCGCCCCGGGGGTCACAGATTTACATAGAGTTATATAGTGAAATTTTCAAACGTCTTCTTCTCTGAAACTAATGTGGCCAGAGCATTGATATTTGGCATGGTGACACTTCTAGATGTCCTTTACCAAAATTGTTCAAATGGTTCTGGTCGGTTGCATAACTAGGTCACAGGAGCTAAAAATAGATTTTTTTCATTGAAAACTTAAAAAATCTTCTTGTCTGAAACTACAAGGGCCAGAGCTTAGATATTTGGCACATACCATCGCCTACAGGTCCTCTATCTAGTTTGTTCAAATTATGCCCCTGGGGTCGAAATTGGCCCCGCCCCGGGGGTCACAGTTTTACATAAGAGTTATATAGTGAAATTTTCAAACGTCTTCTTCTCTGAAACTAATATGGCCAGAGCTTTGATATTTGGTATGGTGACACTTCTAGATGTCCTATACCAAAATTGTTCAAATGGTTCTGGTCGGCTGCATAACTAGGTCACAGGAGCTAAAAATAGATATTTTCCAATGAAAACTTAAAAAATCTTCTTTTCTGAAACTACAAGGGCCAGAGCTTAGATATTTGGCACATACCATCGCCTACATGTCCTCTATCAAGTTTGTTCAAATTATGCACCTGGGGTCAAAATTGGCCCCGCCCCTGGGGTCACAGTTTTAAAAAGAGTTATATAGAGAAAATTTCAAACATCTTCTTCTCTGACACTAATATGGCCAGAGCTTTTATATTCGGTATGGTGACACTTTTAAATATACTTTACATAATTTGTTCAAATTGTTCTGGTCTGTTGCATATCTAGGTCAGTCCTGGACCTAAATTATTATCGCCATTTTTTCAGATATTTTCTCAGGTGAGCGAAATATGCCCCATGGGGCTCTTGTTTATTTACTTCAAAATTGTAAATTAACATATCTAAAAAAGCTATGAAAGATATTAACTTGAAACTTTGAATAGTTATTCAGTATCAAAAGGGCAACTCATTACAACAAGACCAGTAACCCTGAGTATTGTGTATCCAGAGTTATTGCCCTTGTTTTGTTTACTTGAAAGTTAAAAATTAACATATCTAAATAACTATGAAAGATATTAACTTGAAACTTTGAATACTTGTTAAGTATCAAAAGGACAACTCATTACAATAAGGTAGGTTACTTGTAAATTGAAATATCTTAATAACTGTCAAAGGTATTAACTTGAAACTTTAAATACTTGTGTTATATCAAAATGGTAACTCATTCAAACAAGAAAGGTGACCGGGATGTGCCATTCCAGAGTTATTGTCCTTGTTTTGACTTATAGTTTACTTTAAATGGAATGTAGACTGTCCAAGTATGTTTGAGTTGTTGTTGCTTACAACTTTCTATGATCAATAGGGCATTAAACATCCATACACATTCTTTAAGTTTGAAAAATGTAGCCGTCTCCAGTATATGAAAGTCGAGCGTCCAGCACCCGTTTGCGTTGCTCTCGTTGTAATTACAGATATCCTAAATCAATCAGATTATATATCGTGAATAATCTCAAAAACAATAAATTATACAAAAATAGATAATAAAACTGATTTTCTATAATTTTTATAAAGTGAGACGTTCCATCTAGAAAAGAGGGACTTTCCGACTGGTACGTTTCGGCAGTGGTACGTTGCGACCATAAACTGCAGTGACATACTCAAAGTAAATTTTGCAAGGTTTGTGCATTTCATGCATTATGGTTTGCAACTTTGCTTACTTTGTGTCATTGTAATGAAATCTTCGCACGCACTCACACTTAAGTAATTCTATAAAATTAAATCAAAACATGATGGAATGACTAACATAATAATACATGATATTTCTGCTTTGGAAATCATAGATACAAGGCTAAGACAAACTCCTACAGAAAAATATAGGAACACCCCCCCCCCCCCCCCCCCCCCCCCCGGTCCCAGGAATAAAAACAAAGAAATCAGATGCATCTTCCCTTGATGTTCCCTTGATGATTTATATCGGTATTGGTGGTTACATATCTTTTCAAATAGTGGTAGTCATCCCACACGTTGCAGGGAGTGGTTTCTGTCGGCTGTATGGCTATCTTAAATTCAAATTAGGGACACCTTGTAATACCATGAAAGATCACATCTTTTGAATAATTTATAAATACAATGAGCGTGAGAGAATACACAAGGGAGAAAAACAAAAGTAAATTTACTGGTTGCCATTGGTAAGAAAGCCCTGGCTCAGACTGTTGAAAGTTTTACTGCTGCTGCTGTTGTGGTGGTGGTGGTGGTGGCGGTAGTTGTTGTTCTTGTTGGAGAGGATTCTGTAGTTTGGTCACATTCGTTCCAACTGCACTCTGTAAAACAAAACGGGGTGAAAAAGCAACTGTTAAATAAGAAGTCTCTATAACATAAAGTTCCGAAGTTATTGTTAGTACTAAATACAGTCTGTTGTAAGTTGATTACACATAAAAATGAAATAACTAAAATACTTATGAATAACTATGTAGTTTTAAAAATTCTCATAGATAAGTGAAAGGGTTAATCACAAAGAATAATTGTCTTTCCTCTTTTAATTAGCCGCTATACGGCTCAGCAGATCGAACAAGATCTACGATTGTCAAATAGTCCTTGTATTTAAAAGATACACTTTAACTTTTTGTCACGTCAAACCTTCCATGTAAAATAGTCCTCGTATTTAAAAGATACACTTTAACTTTTTGTCACGTCAAACCTTCCATGTAAAATAGTCCTCGTATTTAAAAGATACACTTTAACTTTTTGTCACGTCAAACCTTCCATGTAAAATAGTCCTCGTATTTAAAAGATACACTTTTACTTTTTGTCATGTCAAACCTTCCATGTAAAATAGTCCTTGTATTTAAAAGATACACTTTAACTTTTTGTCACGTCAAACCTTCCATGTAAAATAGTCCTTGTATTTAAAAGATACACTTTAACTTTTTGTCACGTCAAACCTTCCATGTAAAATAGTCCACGTATTTAAAAGATACGCTTTTACTTTTTGTCACGTCAAACCTTCCATCTACATAACATTTACTCTTATCGGAGAGGTGTATATTCACCTCTCCAGCAAAAGCCGTAAGACAAACTTCCTTACTGTAACATAAATGCGCTCTAACTTTTACTATTTTTCCTCCTTGGTTGAAAATCTCCTCAAAACCAGAAGATGCCATATTTAAGCACTCGACAAGTGGACTGAGGCCCTAGACAGAGGGGAGGGTGGGTTGTATTTATATGGACTATCAAAAAGCATTTGACACAGTCCCACAAAAAAGACTGATAAAGAAGTTGAAGTCATATGATGTTGATCCTACCACCGTAGAATGACACCCTAATTATACCCCCACAAACAGAGTTTGAAAGGGGGGGGGGGGTATACTGGATCAGCCTGTCGGTCGGTCGGTCGTTTGTCATCAGTCGGTCTGTCCGCAAAATCTTGTACTTTCAACTCCTCCTTCACTTTCAACCCGATTCATTTGATACTTGGCATAAATGTTACTCAGGTGTAGTAGATGTGCAAGACACAAAATTCAGGTCTCTGTGACCTTGACCTTTGGCCTTGAAATTGGCAGGCTCATCTTCGGAGAACATGTATCTTGCCAAAATCTGGACAACATTTACTGTATTTTCCATGATCAGATGCATATCGATGTGACACTAGAGCAACTGCTTTCTCTGCATCATCTGAAGTATATGTCCTAGTTGATGCCTTCTCTAGATTGTCCATATGTTCTTCAATTTTTCTGAGTTTTCTTCCTCATTCTTCTTCCCAGCTGAAATTTTAAATATAAATATTCAATGTTTTCACAGGATCAGGATTATGTGGCCATATTTTGACTATTTTTCTCATCATAGTTACCACAATGCTGATTATCAGCGATATATATGTTTGATGTACATAAACTTCCATATGATAAGTGTAAAAAGCATGTGTGATAATTATATCCTTTTTAAGAAATTTATATGTCGAAAATTATGTCTGACAAGTGCTTATGTTCCAGTGTCCTGGAGTCATTTAGGTTAATGTTGTGACTTATCAACTTATGTGATCTTATCGTGCATTATACCATTGTGTAGGCAAATAATTGCTCTTTAAAATGATAAATCACACATGCATTTGCGCTTATTATGTTGAAGTTATTGATAAAGTGTTATAACTTTTTAAACAGCCCTGTATTAGATCTACTTGTCATGTCATTCAGAGTTTCACAAACTTTTACAGCAAATATGTATTGATAACACTTACAGGGCTCCAGATTAGGGAAGTATTTCCAAAACTAAGATATGTATTTCTATATTGAACCCTATGGTGTCACTACTCATTAGACTTATGAGATCTTATCGTGCATTTTACCGTCGTGTAGGCAAATAATTGCTCTTTAAAATGATAAATCACACATGCATTTGCACTTATTATATTGAAGTTATTGATAAAGTGTTATTACTTTTTGAACAGCCCTCGTATTAGATCTACTTGTCATGTCATTCAGAATTTTTACAGCACATATGTTTTGGTAACACTTACAGGGCTCCAGATTAGGGAAGTATTTCCAAAACTAAAATCTTTATTTCTTTATAAAACCCTATGGTGTCACTACACATATTAGAATCGTCTTTTCAAGACGATTGTAATGAGTAGTAACACCATAGGATTTGGTGCTGAAATGAGTGAGAAAGGTTTAGACTTTTTCATTAAGCTGGCTTTTATCTGGAGCCCTGACTTTTATTTCAAAATGTCTTGCACAGATGTATTTATTTCTATGTTTATTTTTTTTTAAAGTTTTATGCATTTATGATAGATTATGGTGAAGTAGAGGTGGTGAAATAAAAAAAAACTTTATGAATTGATTTGAGTGTTTATATTTCCCCACATAGGCCCCATCACCCCTAATTTTCCTAGTTTCCCCATGGGAGACTGCAGACTCATGTCAGATTAATCCAATAAGAAAGCATTTCAGACCCTGGTCAGACAGGTCCTTAGTAAGCTGTCTGATCAAGATCTACAATGTTTTCAATAAAGCAGCAATCTATGCTGATAGCAGTAGAAATGTTAATAGTCAGCAGCCAGCAATCTTTATTTGATACTTTACTCTGTCCACAGGATGGGGTTGATCAGTATCTGCACTGTTTATCAGTTTGCCAAATATTGAAAAACAAACCATAACTCTTTGAACCCTAGTTAGTCCTGTACCTGTCCTGAAGACCCGTTTGCAAAATGGTGTTGAGAGAGTTTCTCACTTGATGTGAGTTAACGAGACCCTAGACATCACAAATCACCGAGGTGCTTGTCTGCCACACGGTCACGAGCCCCACAATATCCAAATCCAATATGGCCGCTGTCAGCCATTTTGGAAAAACTAACTTTTTTGTTTTTTGGAGAATAAACAAGTGTAATACCTCTAAATTGATTGTTTTTTGGTGTGGAACTCATTTCTGATGTCCTTTGTGCAATCTGGGGTGTCTTTGATTTGGAAAGATGAAGTTTCACATTAGCCAAATCCAATATGGCCGCCGCAAGCCATGTTGGAAAAGCTATTTTCGTTGTTTTTTTTAAGAAAAATCAAATATAGTACTTCTAAATTGATGATTTTTAGAGTATAACTCACTTCTGATGCCCTTTGTGTAATCTGGGATGTCTTTGATTTGGAAAGATCAAGTTCCACGATAATAAAATCCAATATGGCCGCCGCAAGCCATGAAAAAAAGCTAACTTTTTTCTATTTTTGGAGAATAAACCAATGATATACCTCTCAATTGATAATTTTTGGGTGTTGAACTCATTTCTGGGGCCTTTTGTGCAATCTGGGATGTATTTTATTCGGAAATGTCAAGTTTAACAATAGCCAAATCCAATATGGCCGCGCAAGCCATGTTAAAATAGCTAACTTTTTTCTTTTTTTGGAGAATAAACAAAAGTAATACCCCTCAGTTGATAATATTTTGGCGTGGAACTTATTTCTGAGGCCCTTTGTGCAATCTGGGACATTTTTGATTTGGAAAGGTCATGTTTCACAATAGCCAAATCCAATATGGCCGCTGCAAACCATGTTGGAAAAGCTAATTTTGTTGCTTTTGGACAAAAATCAAATGTTATACTTCTAAATTGATTATTTTTTAGAGTAGAACTCATTTCTGATAACCTTTGTGCAATCTAGAGTGTCTCTGCTTTGGAAAGATCAAGTTCCAAAAGAAGCAAAATCCAATATGGCCGCCGCAACCATGTTGAAAAACCTATTTGTTTTCATTTTTGGAGAATAATCAAATGTATTTTGGTGTGGAACTTATTTCTGAGGCCCTTTGTGCAATCTTAGGTGTCTTTGATTCAGAAAGGTCAAGTTCCACAATAGCAAAATCCAATATGACAGCCGCAAACCAAGATAGAAAAGCTAATTTTTAAAAAAATAAAAATATGAAAGATCAAATATCCATGTAATACATGTATATCTTAATTGATTATTGCTTGTTTATAACTCATTTCCTCTCTGAGGTCCTTTGTTCAATATGGAGGTTGAAAAGGTCAAGTTCAATGTCTTGTTGATACATCAACGATCTTGGGCTAAGCTTGAACAGAAGAAGTCAGTATGTAAACAAGAAGTAAGTAAATGACAACAATCTGACTTTAGACAGAGAAAAAAAACAGTGAGTGGGACTCAATCCTACGTCCTGAGGTGAGAGGCTGTTATCCAAACCACTAAGACTTCCACAGCCCCATGGACAGACGGTAGGGCCGGGACAGAAATGTAACACCTTGTTCCAAATGCATGGAAAGGTACATCAATAAAGCATAAAACATGATTAGATACACATGTAGTTCCAAAGTCATTTCGTGTCGGGTTTTTCACAGAGTGAAGAAACTGAAGACAGAAATGCAACAAACGTGTCATTTCATCAATATTAATTCATGATATGCCCGGTTTTGTCGAGATAAGGTGAGAATAAACTGACAATCAGTTGTATCTCAGTTCTCTATATATACCTTCTGACGATTTTCCCCCTCAAAATCAATTGGTCGGATCCTTGTGGTAAGGAGCACATTGGTACTCTGCTGCCCTCAAAGTGCCTTAAGTATTTACCATAGAGTCTGCTCACATTGTATTAGTGTACAGAGACGTGTGATACTCGGCGATGTCTTTGCCGTGCTGCAGAGGTACTTTTTGCAACACATTTTGTCATGGAAAACTGGACACTTCAGTTTCTTCGCCCTGTGAAAACCCGTCACGAAATGACTTTGGAACTACATGTGTATCCAATCAATTGTTGATTCTTTATTGATGTACCTTTCCATGCATGTGGAACAAGGTGTTAAACATGTATTTCTGTCCCGGTCCTACCGTCTGTCCATGGGGCTGTGGAAGTCTTAGTGGTTTGGATAACAGCCTCTCACCTCAGGACCAGAGACAGTGTAAAGCCACTTACACTGTCTCTGTCAGGACGTAGGATTGAGTCCCGCTCACTGTCGTTTTTCTCTGTCTAATGTCAGAGAGTTGCCATTTACTTACTTCTTGTTTACATACTGACTACTTCTGTTCAAGCTAAGCCCAAGGTCGTTGACGTATCAAAATCAAAAAGACATTGAACTTGACCTTTTCAAACCATTATGACTCTCCATATTGAACAAAGGACCTCAGAGAGGAAATGAGTTATACACAAGCAATAATCAATTAAGATATACATGTATTACATGTATATTTGATCTTTCTTAATTTTTTTAATTTTTTTTAAATTTGCTTTTCCATCTTGGTTTGCGGCTGCCATATTGGATTTTGCTATATAGGAACTTGACCTTTCTAAATCAAAGCCACCTAAGATTGCACAAAGGGCCTCAGAAATAAGTTCCACGCCAAAATATTATCAATTTAGAGGTATTACATTTGATTATTCTCCAAAAAAGAAAACAAATAGCTTTTTCAACATGGTTGCGGCGGCAATATTGGATTTTGCTTCTAAGAAACTTGACCTTTCTGAATCAAATACATCCCAGATTGCACAAAAGGCCTCAGAAATGAGTTCAACACCCAAATATTAACAATTGAGAGGTATTACATTCTTTTATTTTCCAAACAAAAGGAAAAAGTTAGCTTTTCTAACATGGCTTGCGGTGGCCATATTGGATTTTGCTATCGTGGAACTTGATCTATCCAAATCAAAGACATCCCAGATTGCACAAAGGGCATCAGAAATGAGTTCAACACCCAAAAATCATCAATTGAGAGGTATAACATTTGTTTATTCTCCAAAAAAAGTAAAAAGGTAGCTTTTTTAACATGGCTTGCGGCGGCCATATTGGATTTGGCTATTTTGAAACTTGGCCTTTCCGAATCCAATACATCCCAGATTGCACAAAAGGCCCCAGAAATGAGTTCAACACCCAAAAATTATCAATTAAGAGGTATTACATTGGTTAATTCTCAATAAAAAAGGAAAAAAGTTAGCTTTTTAGCTCACCTGGCACGTAGTGCCAAGGTCAGCTATTTTGATTGTGCTGTGTCCGTCGTCGTCGTCCGTCGTCAACAATTTCTTCAAACGACTTCTCCTAGACTACTGGATGGATTTTTACCAAACTTGGCATGAATGATCCTTGTATGGTCCTCTTTAAAATTTGTTCAAACATTTCCGGTCCATTGCATATCTAGGTCACAGGAGCTAAAAATAGATTTTTTCAATGAAAACTTAAAAAATCTTCTCGTCTGAAACCACAGTACCCTGAGCTTATATATTTGGCACAAAGCATCGTCTTTAGGTCCTCTATCAAGTTTGTTCAAATTATGTCCCTGGGGTCAAAAATGACCCCGCCCCGGGGGTCGTAATTTTACAAAGAGTTATATAGTGAAATCTTCAAACATCTCTTTTACTGAAACTAATATGGCCAGAGCTTTGATATTTGGCATGGTGACACTTCTGGAAGCCCTGAACCAATATTGTAAATATGGTGCCGGTCCTTGCATATCTAGGTCACAGGAGCTAAAAATAGATTTTTTCAATGAAAACTTAAAAAATCTTTTTGTCTGAAACCACAGTACCCTGAGCTTAGATATTTGGCACAAAGCAACGTATTTAGGTCCTCTATCAAGTTTGTTCAAATTTTGTCCCTGGGGTCAAAAATGACCCCGCCCCGGGGGCCATAATTAGACAAAGCGTTATATAGTGAAATATTCGAACATATTTTTTTCTCTGGAGCTAATACAGCCAGAGCTTTGATATTTGGCATGGTGACACTTCATGGGGACATTTCTAGAAGCCCTTAACTAATATTGTTTATATGGTTCCGGTCCGTTGCATATCTAGGTCACAGGAGCTAAAAATAGATTTTTCCAATGAAAACTTAAAAAAAATTCTTGTCTGAAACCACATTACCCTGAGCTTAGATATTTGGCATAAAGCATCATCTACAGGTTTTCTATCAAGATTGTTCAAATTATGCCCCTTGGGTCAAAACTGCCAAGGCCATAGGGGTTGCAGTTTTACATAGAGTTATATAGTGAAATCTTCTTCTCTGAAACTATTATGGCCAGAGCTTTGATAGGTAGCATATTGACACTTTTAGATGTTCTTTACCAATATTGCTGAAATGGTCCGGGTCTGTTGCATATCTGGGTCACATTAGCTAAAAGTAAATTTTTTACAATGAAAATCTTCCTGTCAGAAACCATCTATGTACAAAATATTTGACAGAACACTTAATTTTCAAGTAAATTAGCAAGATTTCTGGGGTAAAAAATGATCCCACCCCAGGGGTCATGTGACCCTTGTGTTGGTTTTTCCAGGTGAGCGATATTTAGGCCCGCATGGGCCTCTTGTTTTTTCATGGCTTGGTGCGGCCATATTGGATTTTGCTATCGTGGAACTTGATCTTTCCAAATCAAAGACATCCCAGATTACACAAAGGGCATCAGAAGTGAGTTATACTCAAAAAATCATCAAGTTTACTAGAAGTATTATATTTGATTTTTCTTAAAAAAAGCAACGAAAATAACTTTTCCAACATTGTTTGCGGCGGCCATATTGGATTTGGCTAATGAGAAACTTCATCTTTCCAAATCAAAGACACCCCAGATTGCACAAAGGGCATCATATATGAGTTCCACACCAAACAACAATCAATTTAGAGGTATAACACTTGTTTATTCTCCAAAAAACAAAAAAGTTAGTTTTTCCAAAATGGCTGACGGCGGCCATATTGGATTTGGATATTGTGGGGCTCGTGACCGTGTGGCAGACAAGCATCTCGGTGATTTGTGATGTCTAGGGTCTCGTTAACTCACATCAAGTGAGAAACTCTCTCAACACCATTTTGCAAACGGGTCCACAGGCCTAGTCCTGCACTAAGTCACGCATTTATGCGTCATTTGCAAACAGGGTACCTATGAGGAGCACACTTGTCCTATGCACACTGTAGACCATGATCAGAGAGCTCCTTAAGGAGCCCTCTGATCAGGGTCTACACCGATTGTCATTCTGACATACATGTATTGTAAAACTCAACCATAAAATGTCAAAAATGGACTAGACCAAATTGAAAACTAGAATTGCTCATTTGAATTTTCATGGAGGAAAGGGTTTTGTAGTTGCAAATGGAATATTCTTCTTTAGGTTTCAGTGTCAATCAAGTCATGAATCAGCTAATCAGCTAGCCCCGAAGACGAACCCATTTTAACTATGAGAGTTTGTCTACAACAAGAAAGTGTATTACGTACATCTTCAAATTTTTACTGGTCAGGTGTACAAATCTCATCGCGAGAAAACCTCATTAATTTAGATATCGCCAATAGTGTATAGTACTTTCACCACGAGGTAACTCATGTGGGTTATTAGGTTCCCTTGTGGGTCTTTTTAGACAAACAAAAATATGAACCAGTCTACTTTGATTTCATGGGGGGGGGGGGGGGGGGGGGGGCTCCGTGGCCTAGTGGTTTAGTCACTGTGACTTACATCACTAAGCTCCTCACCTATGTGAGTTCGAATCCCAGTAGGGTCGTTCGGATTTTTCATGTGGGGAAGCCTTCCAGCTGGCTTGCGGAAGGTCGGTGGTTTTACCCAGTTGCCGATTTGTGCCTGAAACAGTGCATAAAGGACTTCTGGGGTCTTCCTCCACCTATAATTAGCTGGACGTCGCGATATGACTGAAATACTGTTGAAAGCGACGTAAAATCAAAACAAATCAAATCAAATCTACTTTGATTTCTGGGTTGTTTAATCTACTGGTCAAAACTAAGCAAACAATGTAGACCAAGACCAGAGGGATCCTCTTGGAGCCCTCTAATGTGGGTCTACACGGTTTGCAAATGTAATGAGTATACTTTAATCAGCTCGATGGTGTTGAAAGAGTTATCTGTCGCATTAAGAGAAGGCCACAAAACGAGCATCGAGGATCTTTACAATTTAGTTAGGAACTGGTTAGACATGTGCAAAACAAACTCAGAACGCTGTCATCTACAGTCGAGAAGACGTTATTGAAATAACACGTAGAAAATGGCATTTTTTTGACAATTCTGACTATTCATTTAATCTGAGTGGCAAACAGTTTGGAGCCTGATCAGACGCCGGGTTACCCGGCGTCTGATCTGGCCCGAAACTGTTTGCACTTGAAATATTCGTTTTAGCGTAAACGCGTTTTTTGGAAAAGAATAGCGTCTTCTCAATTGTTATCAATGTTTCCCAAGTAAAAGAACTTATAAATTTTAAAATCCGAAGAATTCTGGAAAATCCGTAGGTCCGGAGAAATTAAGAAAACTCCGCAGATTTCGGAAATATCCGGAGAAATAGCAGCTCTGTATATTGACTTATTTATCCCTGAGATTGCAAGTTGACAATTTCAGTTTTCATTCAAGTCACGTTCATTTGAGACTATTTAAGGTTGGTTTTTGCTTCGCGTTTTATTGCGAAATGGGGAAAAGTGCAGACTCAGATCAGATAGCTATTTTAGGAGCCCTCTCTTTGAATATGTACTGTTTATAAATAGGACAGATGTACTTTCTTAGGTATTCTGTTTGTAAATGACGAGAATACTCGTTGCTAGAGTTCAACGTGTTAAAATGGAATCGAGGGCTATACCATAAGTTGCGCATAAATGTCCTAAGATTTCCTACTTTTCAAGCGCGATTTATGGAATTTTGCTGCCAGCCCTTATAACACTAACATAATTCAAACGGTTTGGATCCAGATCAGACGCCGCGTAACACGGCGTCCGATCTAGATCTTAATTGTTTGACACTCATATCATTGTGTCCCAAGTAAAAATAAAAAAAAGCTGAAAACATCCAAATTAAAAATAAGAGCAGAAATCCGAAGATTTCGGAGAGAAAAATCCGGAGAAATGGTAGTCCTGGAAATCGGCATGAAATTCAGCACAGAGGATAACTGCAGATTTGCAGAGCGGAACCGTCTTTCAAGTTTAATGCATTCGTAACACTTCGGCCATTTCCGTCCATGTTTGACGTTTGAACTTGACTGAGAGGTTGAAGTGCTGCAAGTGTCAAGAGACCGGAAATAACCATCGCCTTACAATTCTGACATGTTTATAAAGAATATTGCCATCCAATAGGTGTAAATATAACTTCACAAGGATTAACTTTTAATGGATAAACAAATCAGTATTAACAATCCGCTCCTTTAACCCTTTACTCCATATATAGAAGTCTGTTTGAAAACAGGTGGCCACTTATAACAGTTTGACACGGTAAAATAGAATGTTTAACTTTCAGCCTGCTTAACCCATTACCCCATAGCTGTTTCTTAAGTTTTCAAGACAGATGGCCACTTAAAGCAGATTGAAAGTAAAGCAGAATGCGCCTGATGCGCATTCTGCTTTACTTTCAGCCTGCTTTAAGCTACCAGCTGCTAGAATATAGAAATTATTTTTAATGTTAAATATATACAACTGTATAAGTTTGAACAATTTTCTTCAGTGGAGGGATAAATTAGAGGCGTAAAAAGCGTAGTTATGGGGTAATGGGTTAAAGCTATCATCTGTGTACAGAAATATTTCTCATGGAGCACATGACTGTATAAAGCGAAACGATTTTCCTAAATTTGGAATAACTGATTTACTTTCATATTGCTTTATAACAGTCTACACTAGCAACGGGTTTAACAGTCTCGCTACTTGTGAAGAGTACACTTGTCCTGTGCAAACATTATCAGGGCTGTCATTTTTCCGGATTTTTCTTAAGTCGTCGGATTTTTATCGTAGCAGATGGTAGCTTAAAACAGGCTGAACGTAAATCATAATGCGCCTTAAGGCGCATTCTGCTTTACTTTCAACCTGTTTTAAGCAGTCATGTGTCTTCAAAACAAGAAACAGACAATGAGATAAAGGTACGATTAGTAAAATGGCATCTAAAAAATTGAACATTTGAAATCTTAGGATTTTTATTATCATCTTATGGCAGCCCTGCATTATAGACGATAGGATCTGCACTATTTGTCGTTTTGCATTACAGATATGTTCATACATGAAGTTAGAATAAAATCTAAAAAGTAAAAAAAGAACCAGACTCATTTGGTTACTTGATTTTTCCATTTTCAAGAACGTTCAGGGGTGAATGAGTTAAGCAGACACCTAACATGGGTATCGAAAGCCGACATTCCCGTAACCCTTTACCCCTTGAATACGCATTTTACGACTTTAATTTATTCCCCAACTGAAGAAATAGTCCCACTCTGTACAGTCGTGAATATGCACCACAAGAATTTTTTTCTATCAGGCTGAAAGTAAAGCAGAATGTTTTACTTTCAACCTACTTTAAGTGGTAACCTGTTTTCAAAACTAGAAACAGGCTATGGGGTAAATTTGCTTGATTAAGTGATTGCGAAAATTTGGTATTTGCAATATTTTGATTAAATATCTGCCTGCTAATTGCCACTTAATTGACATTTGAACAGTGTGGATCCTGGTCAGATGCTCCAGCAACTTGGTATCTGACCAGGATTCAAAATGTGTTATGCTCGTCTTTAATGTATTCCTCCACTGAAGAAAATATTTCGAATTTATACAGTCATGAATAGGCACAAAAAGAAATACATTTTGTATGTTCTATATGCAAGTCGATGGTAGCTAAATCAGGCTGAAAGTAAAACAGAATACGTACTAAGGCGCATTCTGCTTAACATTTAATGCGCATTCTGCTATACTTTCTACCTGCTTTAATTGGTCACTTATCTTGAATGCAGGCCAAGGTGTTCAAGTGTACAGTTGCACCTCTGGGCCCGTTTCATTAAACTTCTTACTACAAATGTTGTCGTAAGTCAAAACTTTAAAACACATTTAATTTCTGATTTCTCTATCTAATCCTGTCTTATGACATCTCTTTGGAATTGTCTTTTCAAGACGATTCCAAATAGATGTCACAAGACAGGATTATATGGAAAAATAAATATAATTGAGACATTTATAATCTGACTTACGACAACATTTGAAGTTTTATGAAACGGGCCCAAATCCTGCACTAAGCGAGAAAAAATCCGGTTTAAAAGGTTTTGCAGGGTTGGGAAGATTTTGCAGCCGTATAACAGAACCTGAATGGTCATTCTTTCAAGAACTATGTTCAAGATATGTGGTTTCTTAATGCAGAACAATAGTAATGCAGAAATCTCCTTAAGTGACTTTATGCCTTACTATTGCCCTGCAATAAGCCGTGTTATGTCCTATTAGCCTTGATATATCTCGTTGTTGGTGGGTTAACGAGCATGTTTAATAAATGTTTGGGACAGAGAAAATTAACCGATTTCCTGTTTTCAGTTGTCCGGCTTTGGTAGGTTACACTGTATATACAGTAAAACCTCTCTATTACGGCCACCAAATTTGGTTAATTATTGGGTGTTTAAACTTTAAAGCAGTTGACTGCTTAAAGTAAAATGACAGTGAGTAGAAAGCTCATTTATGGGATTTCTGTTTCATTGTCACATTGCTTTAAGCTTTGATAGAATCAATTAGCATTCGTATAAGTGGTCGTAATAGAGAGGTTTTTCTGTATCAACGACTATTAAACGTACAGATTAATTAAGACCTTGCATTGCCAAATTTATCGGTAGGCGTTTACTCCAGCACTGCCATATTGTCGTCTGCTTCCTTATAATTGTTGTCTGCAAAATCGTTAGATTCAATTAGTACTTAGGAAATATCGATACGAGTGTCAAACAGTTTAGGTCCTGATCAGACCCGCGTTACGCGGCGTCTGATCTGGATCAAAATTGTTTGCAAAGACGACTTCGCCGTGAAAGGGCCAACAAGACAATAACTTAAACATTCAATACTGCAAGGCAATGGACACAAAACAAAATCATGATTTCAGTTTCAATATGTAATTCATAGTTTGTCATTTATAGACATACAATGATAAATAGAGCAGGAAGAAAATATTAACAGATATAATAAACTCTGTGTATGTACAAAACACAATAATAGACTCTATATTATATACATAACACTATCATAACACATTTACAGCACTTAGTCTAGACAACTAGCACTTGCCTGCGTCACTACCGTGACGTCATCTGATTTGAACTTGTACTCTGCTTTTATTTTTCAAATTTGAATTTTGAATAAATTGACTTAAGTATTATCGTAATAAGTGTTAAACAGTTTAGATTTTGATCAGACGTCGTGTTACACGGCTGCTAATTTGGATCCAAACTGTTTGCAAATAACCATTGTACGATGAGGTAGTGAAAGCGTTCAATAAAAAACACAATGCTTGAAAGTCGGCAGGTGTTCGTAGGATGAAAGCTATGGTTCGGTTATATATACAACAGTTCTTGTACACTACCACTAGACATAGATCCAAGTCCTTCGTCAGAATCTACAAAACTGTCGTCAATGTCACACACGTCTTTGAGAAGTTCACTTGTAATGTTGACGACAGATTCACCGTCAGATGACGCCGGTTTCTTACCACTACTAAAGTTAAATGAGCCATCGTCAAAGCCAGTAGTGAAATCCATAGACTGGGACGCATCCATTCTTGGGAAGGTACAGTCGAAGGAATAATCAAAGCTGTCTTCATCATCGTCGATATTAATAGATTTTGTTTGCAAAGAGAATCTAGCCAAGTTAGTAACGGCTGACTCTCGTCTCAGTGTTTTGTTTCTCGGTGTAAGGAAATCGCCATCGGAAAGGTCTGTGAAACTGTCGATGAAAGCGTTGTCGAGTTGAGAAGAGTTCCAGAGGTCGCTTTCGTCAGCCAGACTAGAACTGTCACTGTCTGAGTCACAGTTGACGTCCCAGTAGAAGCGACAAAGGTCTTTCTGAGAGTTGAAGGCTGGAAGACTACATCTATTGGTGACTCTGTAACCAACTGACGCTCTACTGTCAATACCTTTGGTCATTGCTTGTTGGTCCGCCATGAACTTCTGGAGAATAACATCCTTACCTTCACTCTCGTCGAAAGCACACAGAGAGAAGGACGAGTCGACGGCCTGGTCAGGTTTCTTGTAGTTCCTACCAATCAATGGTGTACTGTGTCTTGGTAGTCCGTCCTGGTCAATGTCTATAAATGTATGACGTTTAGGAAGGCCAGCTGGTTCCCTCTTTATTGTGACAGATTGAGTGTCTTGTCCAGCGCTGTTGACTGACTGGTACCCTGTGTCTGCTGAACGGACGGTACCAGTAGACGTTGTTTGTTTGTTTAGTTTGCTCTTTGTGGTAAACTTCTCCTTGAAGCCAAGCTTTGCGTTCTTCAGACCAGTGTAGATAATATTTCTATTAATGTCCTTCACTTCTTTCTTCACTTCACGTTCGGCTACACGAACGTTCTGATCACGTGATGTCTTTTGAGCTTTTCGTACTCCCAGTTGCTCTTCAGTCACTCCGCCACAGAAACTCAGAAACTGTGCCATTTTGTCGAGATCTGTCTTAGCTAGGAAAGCGTCCATACTATCCACAGAAGAAGAAGAACTGAAATGCTTCATAATTTTCTGTCCAAGTTCACTGCTAGCATTGTCCACCTCTTCAATCTTTCTCTTCATAGTTTTCACCTTTGACTTCTGGTAGCGCACGTAGAAAGCTAAATCCGACACTTTCTTTAGATGTTCTCCACTGATCTTACGTTTGTTCTGTGGTTTGGTCGACTGTCTTCGTACACTAAATATACTGCTTCTTCTACTTCTCTTCAAGTCTGAGTCCTCTGAACGCTTTACAACAAATACAACCTTACTGGAGAGTCCATGAGCGCGCCAAACCTTTAATAACTTCGTCTTGCCCGGAAGTTGTTTTTCCACACCATTCACTGACTCGAACACAGCCAATGGGCACTGTAGATTTGGTAACTTGTCAATGACGTCATTGCATGTGGTGTGTTTAGTGACACTCTTGACGATCTTTACAACACCGTCGATGACAAAGGGTATATCCTGACTCTTGAGATGAGTGTCCGCCATCTGGAAGTATAAAATAAAAATGTTAAAAATGATGTGAATGCTATAATATAAAAACTTACAGTCGTGGGGGTTGGCTTTCACACTACAGAATGTGATTGCACGGCCATATTGTATCATTATATATGTGCTTAACTCGTGTAAGCGTGCAACTTCAAGTGCACAATTCCAATTCCCAATTTGGAGACAAGTCAACTGTTTATTCTTTATGGTTTTCAGTAACAATATTGTGCAAAGAGACACGCTAGAAACACGGCTGCCATTTCTCCGGAATTTTCCGAAATAGTCTGAGGTTTTCTATGTCTCCGACCCTACGGATTTTTCCCGAAATCGTCGGATATCTGCTCTTACTTGTTAAATTTTATACGTTTTATACCTCGGCAAATGGGTGTCAAACAGTTTAGACCCAGATCAGACGCCGCGTTACGCGGCGTCTGGTCAGGGTCCAAACTGTCTGCAAAATCGCCTTATTGTGTGATTGTCAGTGAAAGAGTAGAAATTGGAAGACTCAGCAGGGCTGCCATTTCTCCGGATTTTTCCTAAATCTTCGGAATTTTTTTCTGGTACATGGTATCTTAAAGCATTCTGCTTTACTTCCAGTCTGCTTTAAGAATTCACATGTCAACAAAGCTAGAAACAGGCTATGTGGTAAAGGTACGATACGTAAAAATCGCACTTGAAAAATGCAAATTTGGAAATCTTAGGATTTTTGATGTCAACTTATGGCAGCCCTGATTCAGGGTCGAGTGCATTGAGCAGGTGATGTAATCGCGGTGAAGGGATTAATCCGCAGAGTGCAGGATTGTACTTCCTTTCTGGCAGACTTTAGTGATGGGACTATTTACTCAACAATCTGTAAACAATAGTTTGAAAACACAATGGCAATAACCTATTAACATTTAGTCGACTTGTTGCTCTAATCTCAATTCTATGTTATTCTACATATATAAATGTCCAATTATAGTACATGTATATCTATTTTAACCATAGTAGAAAGGTTTCAATCAAATACAGTATAATATAATTGTTGTAAAACAACTAGATCTTCTCATATACTGTTTCTTGTCAATAACAACCATTAGTTGTTAGACTCTATATAACATTAACACACATAAACATTTTGAATCCTGATCAGACGCCGTGTAACACGGCGTCTGATCAAGATCCAAACTGTTAGACACCTATGAAATGTTTTTTAAGTAAAACTGGCTAAAATTCTAAACGTTAGAAATAAAAGAAGACGCAGACGAGAATGAACCTCCAGACGTTTGCGAGCAAACGATATTATGACAGTCGCAGTTAAATTACGTAATGAATTACGTCATGTGGTGGCAGTAAAAATGGTTCATTGTACCAACAAGGAACCATCATACGCCGGTTGTTGTAATGTTATATCCATCAAAGGCTTATCATATACATGTGTACATATTATACTGCAAAGTAAATTCCTTACTTTTGATTGGGTACCGAGCCCTAGACGTGATAGCAAGTACCCTGTATCAGGGATGTGCTATTCTTATTATTTAGTATTTACATTCCTGTGTATATGTGTGTTTGATTGGTAGGTATCCTTTAAAGTTAAATGACTGTTGTTCTTTATATATTGCAATGTAGATACTAACTAACCAAATTGTAATTCTGACAATTGACAATCGATAACTGAACCCTTTACACCATAGCCTGTCTCTTCGTTTTGAAGACATTTAAAACTTTAAAGCAGATTAAAAGTAAAACAGAATATTTTAAGCTACCATCTTTTAGGGTAGAGGAAATATTTCTGACGGTGCTCATTCATTAATAATGTATAAACTTGAACTATTTTCTTCGATTGAGAAATGAATTAAATGTGTTAACTGATTGAGTCCTAGTGACGCATAAAATGCGTCCTTTACCAAATAGTAAAACGTGTACCTGTGAATAGTACACTTGTCTAATGCCAACAGTGAAATCCTTGATTAGAGGTCTCCTGCAAGAGCCCTCTTATCAGGGACTTCACTGTTTGTCATTTCGCAATATATTATCAAAAACAACCATAAATAGTCTAAAATGGAACAGTCTTTATTATAAACTATAATTGATCATTGTATGTTTCAGGGGATAGTGAGTTAAGAGGCGTATCTATAAAGTAAAGGGTTAAACTACCATCAGGGCTCCAGATGAGGGGAGTATTTAAAAAACTAAGATCTTTATTTCTGCATTAAACCCTATGGTGTCACTACTCATTAGAATCGTCTCAAAGAGACGATTCTAATGAGTAGTAACACCATAGGATTTGGTGTTTAAATGAGTGAGAAAGTGTTGGATTTGCTCAGTTTACTCCTTCTTATCTGGAGCCCTGTAGCAGGTAACAGAAACACAGATGACACCCTCTCGCCTATCATTGTAGGTAAGCTGGCGTAATCGGAACACCTGTTATATTTGTCGCTTTGTGCTATTGACAATTAGCCGCCATATGTTTAAAGTAGCTTCCTTTACACTTACTGCGAATAGCGCTGAATAGGTTCAAATCCTATAACATAGACTTGTCACCTTTATATGGACCAACTGCGAAGTAAACAGATTGATCCAGTCCGAAATACCCTTATTGCCACTAAAGTAAAACCAATCTAATACGGCAGGGCTGCCATTTCTCCGGATTTTTCCTATATCTTCGGATTTTTTTTTCAGTACATGGTAGCTTGAAGCAGACTGAAAGTAAAGCAGAATGCGCCTTAAGGCGCATTCTGCTTTATTTACAGTCTGTTTTAAGTAGTCGCATGTCAACAAACAAGAAACATGCTATTGGGTAAAGGTACTATTCGTAAAATCGCACTTGAAAAATGCAAAATTTCATGCCAACTTACGGCAGCCCTTATTATATAGACGAGAAAAGACGACTGCTTAAAAGCAAGGTGACAGTAAAACAGAAAGCTCCTTCAGGATATTTCTGTTTTATTGCCATCTTGCTTTTAAGCTGTCACCTGTCCTTTTTATACAATCAATTAACCTAAAGTTATTTTAGCGTTCGTAATAGAGTTTTTTCTGTATTTGCGAACAGCTCGTAGAAAATGACCTGTCAGGACCCATTCAGTCCCTATAAATTATCCCATCACATTGCTTTCAATTAAATTCTGATTATAATCAGATATTAGACCTTGTCTATTTGGGTAAGTGACATCTTGGAATCTGAACATTGAAAGTACTGTAAAACTCGGTTACTACGATCAGTTAAACAAAGAAGCCTGTATTAAAGATAGGAAACCTCAAAAGGAACAGGTTGAAATTGAAACAGAAATCTCTGATTTAATTTCAGATTGTTTGAAGTAGTCACTTGTTTTATACGTCGAAAACAAAACTTATTTGAGTGGTTGCAATATTAAGGTTATACTGTACAACATACATGTAGATAACTAGTACATGGCGACCGTTTTGACAAAGTTTGAAGTCAAATGGTCTTGAGGCAAGAGATTTCAGTAATAAAAACATAAATATTGTTGTTTTCCCTCCTATCTTACTCTATCGATGTGTGATACAGTAGAACCTCTCTATTACGACCACTAAGTTGTGTCAAATATTAGTCGTTTAAGACTGGTGACTGCTTAAAGCAATGTGAAAGTGAAACAGAAAGCTCCTATAGCAGCTTTCTGTTTCACTTTCACATTGCTTTAAGCTTTCACCTGTCCTTTATACGGACAATTAGCCTTCAGTTTTGTGGTCGTAATAGAGAGGTTTTACTGTATTTCATTTCATTTTGGACATTTTAATGATAAAAGCAAGTGACATGAATTTAAAGAACTTTTTTTGACATACAATGTACTTAATCAGGAACGTTTATATATGTATCTACGTTCCTGATGAAACCAGAAAACCACAAATGATGAATACGTAATTAATATTTTCTCAAGTAAATTACATGTTCAATACACGCGAATTACACAGAGTTATTTGCAAACAGTTTGGCTTCGCATCACGCGGCGTCTGAAAAGGATACAAACTTTTTGCCACTTCATTTCAATATGTCTAAAAGTCAAAATATCTCAAATTTAAATTTGAGAAATAAACGCAGACAACAATTGTTTAACTTTGATGGCGTCGTGGCAGTGGGTTAATCCTCTGTATTAAATCAAATGTTTGTTTTTGATTTCGAAAATGCTATAATTTAGTGTAGAGACGTTGCCTTTATTACATCTGGCATTGAAGAATGCAACATTTCATTTTGAAACAGATAAAAAAAATACATTAAATCTTATGATATATCAAGTTGAAAGATAATCTTACCTTAATATATATCCTCTGACTTGTTTTGTACTAGCACGTGTCCCACTGGAATGTTTAATCCCAATTCTCTCTTGTATTTTGTAATATCTCTGATAATGCTACAATGAATGCTAGAACTAAGTCTGATGTCCACCATGGGGTAGATAGGGTATATAAACCGGGTGTGTTCTGCTCCAGTGACCTTTCAACTCACGTTATCAATATACACGATCAAACCCACTGACCGCCTAATAATAGAACCTGATTATGTTCTCACCTTGTCACGGCCCCTGATGAGAGCTGACATCGGAAGTGCGAGCCCTTTAGGGTCCAGTAGAATGCAGAATAATTATCCAGGTAAAGAATTAATGAAGACTCGTTGAGAAAGTTGCAAGATTGCTCAAGTTGATAACACCTCTTCCGATCATTAGTATCGATTATGACACGGTTATCGATGTATCTCTATTGTTCTATGTTAGTAAAACAAATAAGAGTGGGCCTTAATTGGAATTAAAGAATAATTTGCCTTGTAAGGACAAGTAAGGTAAAACATTATTGTTTTGGAATAGCTCATTCTGAAGAGCAAAGATTTTATCTCATCCTTGTCAGATAATTTGACATCTGCTTTATTATTTTAATAATAAATATTATAAATCATAATCAGGTTCTACACAACATATTCATCAGTCCTGGTTAAGACACTTATTATTTCAATTGCAAACTAAATGCTCTGTGACTGATTTGACCTTAAATTGTTTGCGACTCAGATCATAATGTATCTTCAAATTTTTCAACAACAAAATAGATACACTTTATTACATTGCGTTTTGTCTTATTTAATACATTATCCCACAGCCTGTTTCTAGTTTTGAAAAGGTGACGACTTTAAAATATCTTCTGCTAGAATATGCAGAAACATTTTTTTATGATACATGTTCATGACGTATAAAGTGAAAATATTTTCTTCAGGTGAGGAATAAATTAGAGGCGTACAAGGCGTATTTAAGCGGTAATAGGTAAACGGGAAAGAATGCATGCGAGTATAGGAAAAGTGTAATTATTGATCTCGATTTTTTTTAAACTTGAGAAAATGTTAATATGAGTGGCAAACAGTTTGGATCCAGATCAGACGCTGCACTGCTGTTTGCAAACATTAACCAAGTCGCGCAAAGCACGATAACAGGGATGCCATTTCTCCGGATTTTCCTAATATTCGGATTTTTTTCTAGTACATGGTAGCTTAAAGCAGGCTGAAAGTAAACCAGAATGCGCCTTAAGGCGTATTCTGCTTTACTTCCAGCCTGCTTTAAGCAGCCACGTGTCAACAAAACTAGACACATGCTATGGGGTAAAGGTACGATTCGTAAAAGCGTACTTGAAAAATGCGAATTTGGAAATCTTAGGATTTTTCATGTCAACTTATGGAAGCCCTGCGATAAGGGTTCGAAGATAGGGACTTCTCAAGCAAGAATAAAAAGTATGCATCATTTACAAATAGTGTACATGTGAAAGATACACTTGTTCTAATGCAAACAATGTAGACCCAGATCAGAGGACTATATACGATTCCCTTTTTTTCTTCTCTTTTTTTTCTTTTTTTTCAAAAAACGGAACCATAACGTTATTATTATGTACAAATAATAATATACTCCCTTGTTGTATGTAAATACCTCTGTGAATTAAAGATATGTTCGGTTCTGTTTGCCATTTTGCAAAATTCTGAAAGCAACCATAAACAGTTAAAATGGACTTGAGTTGAGTTGGGTTTTACCTAATCGCGACACAAGGAAGGTCATGTAGCGCTGTTAAAATGGACTAGAACTATTATGAAAACGAAACTGTTCATTTGAAGTGCCATGGGATAACTCTTTCGTCGCCAGTCAGTTTAAAGAGCAGTTTTTATCGAATACTGTCGATACGAGTATCAAACAAGTTGTATCCTGATCAGACGCCGCTGTCGGCGGCGTCTAGTCAGGATCCAAACTGTTTGTAAATTCTTCCTTTGGGCCGTTGACAGTGATATGTTTATTTTTTAAATATGTAATTAAATTTTATGTTCGATGTATCTGGAACAAAACTATTTGCAATATTACTCAGGACGTGCTGAGCATTCTAATATTTTATCTTTGTCGCGTGTCATACAAAGTCAGTCAGACAATATGTAAACACAATCAAAACATGGCACCAATGTGTATCGTGAATCAGTCTTAGTCCCATGTACCTAACATATATGTTTTTCACAGTTTGATGGGATGGGAAATCTAAGTTCATTTACTGCCAAACAGTGCTGTTAAGTCCAAACACGCGAGGTCGATTACCATTAAACCTGATATCATTAACCCATTACCAAATAGATAAGCATTTTTATGCCCTTAATCTATTCATCTACTGAAGAAGTAGGTCCACTTTATTTTGCGAGACAGGTTAAGACATTTTAGACATACATGTAGTTAGATCAGGGGTGCCATTTCTCCGACGTTTTCCGAAATCTTCGGATTCCTGCTCTTAGTTTTAAAATTTGGTATTTTATGCGTTTTTACTTGGGAGAATATTATACGAGCGGCAAACAATTACGCTATTCTGTTTTTGGTCAAAACTGTTTGCATACTCATGTTAGTCTAATATTGTAAAATATGTATCATGTAGAAGAGATTTGGCTTCGTAAAACCGGTGCCGATTTACTATCCAATAAATATGGACGATTTTGTCATTGTGCGATATTTTACAAAAACAGCCATACAACTAAGCACGCTCCCTCTTTACAAAGACACCCAACGGGAGACACAGATCGTGTGTGTTGTTCGGAGGGAGTCGTGTGGTTATAGAAGGGGAAATTAAGACTTGACTTACATTTGCAAACAGCTTGAATCCAGATCTGGATTCAAGCTGTTTGTCACTCATAATTATTTTTATTCTCTCAAAATGTCCACTTAAATGTTACTTTGAGAGAAACAGCATACAACAATTTAAAACAGACGAAATTGCAGCAATCAAAGCGTCAGACATAACTGTCCCGTTTAGGAAATTGCGGCAAGGGTCGTTGTAAGGGGGAGTCGATGCTGGGGGGGGGGGGGGGGGGGCGTTGTAGGGGGGGGGGGCACTGTAGTTGAAACAGACAGCCTAATTAAATGTATTCACATTTACAATGGCGCGTGCAATGTGATTGTTAAACAGTTGTTAACCCATTTGTGCCCACGATCCAATATATGGGACATAGGCAAACAGTGTAGACTCTGATCAGACGCCGCACAATGCGGCGTCTGATCAGAGTCTATAATGTTTGCTGATAGGAATTTCAATATAAAACAACTGACTCAAATGAAAAGATTAATTTACAAATACGTGCCTTCTACATACAAATATTCTGATGAAAAATGCGCGCTTCTTTATGCACTGAGTGTATATGTGTTTGGGACCGAGACATTAGTTTGTTGTTGTTGTTTTTTCTCCTCAGAGAGTTCGGTTTAATTGGAGTTCAGTTTGCGAATGTTATTTTTTACTATATATGTTCCGTGGCTTGACTATTGTGTGCAAGGCTATCATTATTGTTTAAATAACTTTCTTTTATAAGATCTGATTGTTCCCGGTGTCCAAACGGTTTGCCACCATATGCTTTGTTTTCTTTTTTAACCCTTTCATGGTCAAATTATTCGGGAGATTTTTACCACTGTATTGTCGTCTGCTTCAGTATTATTGTCTGCAAGACACGTTTCAAAGTTAGATTTAATGTTATATGACATAATAAATATCGATAAGTGTGTCAAACAGTTGTAATGCGGTATGTGATCAGGACCCCAACTGTTTTCAAAGGCGCTTTTAAGCGTCATTGATAGTGAAATGGTTAAATAAAATGGAACAAAACCGTCAGATCACACGTAACAGCATTGTCTCAAATCATTAACTGGATTATTATGCAAAAGATAATTGAAACACAAATAAGAAAATAATTATTACCAATGTGTATATTTAGTTAAAATAAAAAACAACAACCAAACAAACTGAAAGTTTCTGACACGGATGAGATAAAATCTTTAATCTTCTAACAAAGAAACAGCATAAAACAATGACTTTTCACTTTTCTTGTCCTAACATGGCAAATTATTCTTTAATTCCAATTAAGACCCTCTCTTATTTGTTTTACTAACATAGAACAATAGAGATACATCGATAACCGTGTCATAATCGATACTAATGATCGGAAGAGGTGTTATCAACTTGAGCAATCTTGCAACTTTCTCAACGAGTCTTCATTAATTCCTTACCTGGATAATTAGATGCATTCTACTGGACCCTAAAGGGCTCGCACTTCCGATGTCAGCTCTCATCAGGGGCCGTGACAAGGTGAGAACATAATCAGGTTCTATTATTAGGCGGTCAGTGGGTTTGATCGTGTATATTGATAACGTGAGTTGAAAGGTCACTGGAGCAGAACAAACCCGGTTTATATACCCTATCTACCCCATGGTGGACATCAGACTTAGTTCTAGCATTCATTGTAGCATAATCAGAGATATATAACAAAATACAAGAGGGAATTTGGATTAAACATTCCTGGACACACGTGCTATAACAAACAAGTCAGAGGATATATATCAAGGTAAGAAAGCTCACTATGTTTAATACCATTAATTGAAGAATATTTTTCAATTCTATTTTCGTATTGAAAATTACCGCTATTTGACAGTTATAAGTATCTTAAATGATAGATATAGCAATTTATAAACAATATATACGTAACAGAAATAGCAACTTGTACACACTTTTAAAATAGCTTTTTCGAATACAAACAAAAACATACAGGATTGAATACATTGATTAGATGTGTTATAATTAAAGAATGAAAAGTGTAAAATGCGACACAAATCAGTTATCATGAGTGATACAGGTGCTAAATCTCTTTTTCAAATTTTGAAATGAATTCAGATATTATTTAAATGCAAAACTATCATTATGATACTATAAAAGGCGTGCTTAAAACTTGTTTTACTCTTTTCCCGTCATATACTACTGCACGTACAGTCTTCTTTGGAAACAGTTTTGATCCTTAGCATATCCCGCGAACCTCGACACCCGATCAGGGTCAAAATGGTTTGACAACCATTTATTAGCCATTTTGCCTAAATCTAGCTTGGCAACAATAATGCAGATCATAGCATTAAAGCGAGAAATCTTATGGCGTTGAAATGATTAAGCAGACTACAATTTTAAGGAGAAGACGCTTCTCTTTCTCAGTAAACGCGTTTAATTCTTTCAACACTAAGTGACTCTTGCGGATTATTATGTTACCCTGTGGCTCATTAAAGTTACCAAAACATGAAACAGTCTACTTGAAATACTAGGTATATTTTAACAAATACTGCTCTATAGTAGAAAACAATGAAGAACCAGATCGAAGGGCTCCTATAGCAGCCCTCTGACTGGGTCTACATTGTTTGTAAATGTAACGATTATGTCCATGGTGTTGCAAGTGTCTAGCTTAGTATATTATATCAATTGCAAACAGTTTTGAGCAAAATAAAACGCCGGGTAACCCGGTGTCTGATCAGGCTCCAAACTGTTTGCATCTCTAATTAGAATGAGTCGTTAAAATGTTTTCAAAACGTTTTTTACTTTTTATAGCATGGCGTTTGCTTTTTTGTTTGCATTCAAACGGGAAATAATAACGTTTTCTCTATTGTAACCACAGTCGCTAAGCTGGCACTTAACACAAATTTGACTGTATGTTCATCTGTTCAGAAAAAAAATCTGGTTTCATTTATTATCCAAAGTATGTCTAAGGGCTTCCATTTCTCCGGATTTTTCCTAAATCTCCGGATTTTTTCCCAGTACATGGTAGCTTAAAGTAGGCTGAAAGTAAAGCAGAATGCGCCCTAAGGCGCATTCTGCTTTACTTACAGCCTGCTTTAAGTAGTCGCATGTCAACAAAACAAGAAAAAGGATATGGGGTAATGGTACGATTCATAAAATCGCACTTGAAAAATGCAAATTTGGAAATCTTAGGATTTTTTATGTCAACTTATGGCAGCCCTGATGTCAACGTTAGTTACATGTATTGGCATTCATATCGCATACTTCTGTCATTAAAAAGACATTAAAACGTCCAAATGAAATGAAATATCACACATTGATAGCGTAAGATAGGAGGGAAAACAACAATATTTATGTTTTTATTACTGACATCTCTTGCCTCAAGACCATTTGCCCAGAAACATTGTCAGAACGGTCGCCATGTACTAGCTATCTATGTTGTACAGTATAACCTCAATGCTATTACCACTTAAATTGATTTGTTTCGGTGCATACGATTGGTGGTGATTTGAAGCAATGTGAATTTAAATAATAAAGCTCCTGCAAGAACTTTCTGTTTTTTAACTCTCAACTTGCGCCTTAAGCGGTCTCCTATCTTAAATACAGATAGTGAAGCTATGTTTAACTGAACGTAGTCACCAAGTTTTACTGTGCTTTTGGTTGTTCAGATTCCAAGATGTCACTTACCCAAATAGACAAGGTCTAATATCTGATTATAATCAGAATTTAATTGAAAGCAATGTGATGGGATAATTTATAGGGATTGAAGGGGACGTGACAGGTCATTTTCTACGAGCTGTTCACAAATACATGTAGTGGCAATGAGGGGATTTCGGACTGGATCAGTATGTTTACTTCGCAGTTGGTCCATATAAAGGTGATAAGTCCGTGTTAAAAAGGAGTTGGACTTATTCAGTGCTGTTCGCAGTAAGTGTTAAGGAAGCTACTTTAAGCATATGGCGGCTAATTGTCAATATCACAAAGCGACAAATATAACAGGTGTTCGGATTACGCCGTGTAAGACCATGCCGACTTTAACCCTTTGAACCATAGTGACGCATATACGGCTTTTTGTATTGCAAACAGTGTCTGTGATAAGGGTAAACTTGACATATGCAAACAGTGTAGACCATGATGAGAGTACTCCTACAGAAGTTCTCTGACCAGGATCTACACTGTATATCATTTAACAATGTATGTAGTAAGTGTTAGAAATACCCCTAAATAACATAATCATTGATTACTTTTAATTGGAAACTAGAATTGCCCATTTGAAATTTCAGGGGTTAACAATATAAACAAAAGCAAGCAAAAGTGTTTGCCGCGAACATTTTACATAAAAAGCTACTGCTTAGTGCTACTTTTAAGGGCAACTTGTTTTAAACAATTTTTTTGTCTAGATCAGACGCAAAGAAAAACTCCAACTTGACCAAGTCAAATGAAGTTCCAAACTTGGTGACAATCATATTGAGGCTCATTTGTAAAAGAAAAGAAAAATATATCAATTGCATCCGAAACAATATCACATGTTACTTTTTAAGAGAGTAATTTTGATAAAGCTAAATGGACCCCTACCATTATTTAATTGGGTTGGTTCGGGCCTGTTAACCCATTTGTGCCCACGATCCCATTATGCGGCTTCTGATCAGAGTCTACACTGTTTGCTGATAGGAAGTTCAATATAAAACAAAATGAAAATCCCTTAGATGAAAAATTGACTAATCCCATATATAAACATGGGATAATCCATAAATGGGTTAATCTATAGTCAAATCTCCTTTTAGCACCACGCAATGCAGTCAAGCATTAACTATGACGCAAACATGCATTTGTCCAGTAGTAAGCAAGCATCTGACCTTAGGCAGATGGTTGCTTTATACAGGACAAAACTATATTGGATACTACGGGTCAAAAGTAAAGCAGAACTCTCTTAACCCTTCCCTCATAGAAGCGCCTTTTAGCACATTTCAGTTATTCCTCTACTGAAGAAAATACAAATTATAAGAAATATTCTGACAGGGAATAGATTAAAGCAGGCTGAAAATAAAGCAGAATGTGCCTTCATGCACATTCTGCTTTACTTTCAACCTGCTTTAAGTGGGCAATAATCTTCAAAACTGGAAACAGGCTATGGGGTAATGGGTTAAATGAACGTTCTATATTTCTTTCTGCATTAAAATCAGTAATTATGCTTTTTTGCGTGTCACTAAGGAGGAGGAATCACAGAATTATGTTGAAAAACAGTTTGGGAATTCGAAGAAAAAATAAATAAAACGTAGTAGCTAATAGGTTATTGCCACTAAACTTTGAATAACTGTTCAACCCATTTGTAACCACGATCCCGTATATGGGACATAGGCAAACAGTGTAGACTCTGACCAGACGCCGCATAGTGCGGCGTCTGATCAGAGTCTACAGTGTTTGCTGATAAGAATTTCAATATAAAACAAAATGAAAATGAAAAATTTGACCAGGCATCCCTTTGATAAAAAATGGACTTATCCAATATATAAACATGGGTAGACTGGGTATAAATGGGTTAATCCCTTCACTCCAATAAAAGTTAACTCTTTCAATACAATGTACCTGTTTAAAATCTACTCATTTCATTTACAAACAGAGTAGACCCATATCATAGTGCTCATAAACGAGCCCTCTGATCTGGGTCCATACTGTTTGCTAATTTAGACCAGTATTTATTAACTAACCAAGAATTCCAAGTAGACTGGTTCATGTAAAAGGATCCACAAAGAACCTAAAAACCCCAAGAGTTACATGGTGTTGAACGAGTTAATTAAATTTATGTTTTCGGCATTAAAATGTCACCTATATTGAACTATTTCACTGTCAATAACGCCAAAAAGCGCCTTTTCAAACAGTTTCTATCCTAAAGAAAAACGCCGCATAACGCGGTGCCAGATCAGGTTCCAAACTCGTTTCGAAATTGTGTCAATCACACGGCCATAAATCTAACTTTGAAACGATATTGCGGACAAAAATATTGAAACGGACGACATGTCGGTGAAGGGGTATAATCCTTACGAAAAATTAGACAGGGGAAGGGTTTTAACTACTAATTCACATTAGTTTTGGGGACGCTTAACACATTTGTGCCCAGTGGATTCTTCCATGTTTATATATTGGATTAGTCCATTTTTTATCAAAGGAATGCCTGGTCAAAATTTTCATTTTCGTTTTGTTTTATATTGAAATTCCTATCAGCAAACAGTGTAGACTCTGATCAGACGCCGCATAATGCGGCGTCCGATCAGAGTCTACACTGTTTGCCTATGTCAAATATAAGGAATTGCGGGCATAAATGGGTTAACACATAAACCCCTAGTGACGAGCTTACGCTTCCTTATACTTGTAAGGAGTACATTTGTCCGGTATGCAAACAATGTTGACCAAGATCAGAGGAATCCTACAGGAACCATTTGATCATGGTATACACTGTTTGGTATTTTGAAATATACTTTAAAATCAACCCTCAATTGTAAAATAAATTGCCTAGACATCACTGATAACTAGAAATGTCTATTTGAAGTTTCAGGGACTCATGTTTTAACAGGAACATGCCTTGATGTACTTTTCTGTTACACCATTTCTAATATTTTTATTCTTATACTTCCAGATGGCGGACACTCATACCAAGAGTCAGGATATACCCTTTGTCATCGACGGTGTTGTAAAGATCGTCAAGAGTGTCACTAAATACACCACGTGCAATGACGTCATTGACAAGTTACCAAATCTACAGTGTCAATTGGCTGTGTTCGAGTCAGTGAATGGTGTGGAAAAACAACTTCCGGGAAAGACGAAGTTATTGAAGGTTTGGCGCGCTCATGGACTCTCCAGTAAAGTTGTATTTGTTGTAAAGCGTTCAGAGGACTCAGACTTGAAGAGAAGAAGAAGCAGTATATTTAGTGTACGAAGACAGTTGATCAAACCACAGAACAAACGTAAGATTAGTGGAGAACACCTAAAGAAAGTGTCGGATCTAGCTTTCTACGTGCGCTACCAGAAGTCAAAGGTGAAAACTATGAAGAGAAAGATTGAAGAGGTGGATACTGCTAGCAGTGAACTTGGACAGAAAATAATGAAGCATTTTAGTTCTTCTTCTTCTGTGGACAGTATGGACGCTTTCCTGGCTAAGACAGATCTCGAGAAAATGGCACAGTTTCTGAGTTTCTGTGGCGGAGTGACTGAAGAGCAACTGGGAGTACGAAAAGCTCAAAAGACATCACGTGATCAGAACGTTCGTATTGCCGAACGTGAAGTGAAGAAAGAAGTGAAAGAAATTAATAGAAACATTATCTACACTGGTCTGAGGAACGCAAAGCTTGGCTTCAAGGAGAAGTTTACCACAAAGAGCAAATTAAACAAACAAACAACGTCTACTGGTACCGTCAGTTCAGCTGACACAGGGTACCAGTCAGTCAACAGCGCTGGACAAGATACTCAAACTGTCACAGTTAAGAGGGGACCAGCTGGCCTTCCTAAACGTCATACATTTATAGACATTGACCAGGACGGACTACCAAGACACAGTACACCATTGATTGGTAGAAACTACAAGAAACCTGACCAGGCCGTCGACTCGTCCTTCTCTCTATGTGCTTTCGACGAGAGTGAAGGAAAGGATGTTATTCTCCAGAAGTTCATGGCGGACCAACAAGCAATGACCAAAGATGTTGACAGTAGAGCATCAGTTGGTTACAGAGTCACCAATAGATGTAGTCTTCCAGCCTTCAACTCTCAGAAAGACCTGTGTCGCTTCTACTGGGACGTCAACTGTGACTCAGACAGTGATAGCTCTAGTCTGGCTGACGAAAGCGACCTCTGGAACTCTTCTCAACTCGACAACGCTTTCATCGACAGTTACAGAGACCTTTCCGATGGCGATTTCCTTACACCGAGAAACAAAACACTGAGACGAGAGTCAGCTGTTACCAACTTGGCTAGGTTCTCTTTGCAAACAAAATCTATCAATATCGACGACGACGAAGACAGCTTTGATTATTCCTTCGACTGTACCTTCCCAAGGATGGATGCGTCCCAGTCTATGGATTTCACTACTGGCTTGGACGATGGTTCGTTTAACTTTAGTGGTGGTAAGAGACCGTCGTCGTCTGACGGTGAATCTGTCGTCAACATTACAAGTGAACTTCTGAAAGACGTGTGTGACATTGACGACAGTTTTGTAGATTCTGATGAAGGACTTGGATCTATGTCTAGTGGTAGTGTACAAGAATTGCTGTACATATAACACAACGCACATCCTGCTGACAAAATGATGGTTGAATAGTGATGTGAACACATATGAATGAAGTTCTTTAATTCAGTGTTGGTTTTCTAGTTCTGTAAAAAGTGCTATGTATATATCATAAAGTCTATTATTGTATTGTGTTTTGTACATATTCAAAGTTTATCATATCTGTTATTATTCCTCTTACTATTTCTATGTCAATTGTTATTTGACAATCAATGAGAATTATATATCTGAAATGAAGACATGATTTTGTTTTGTATTAATTGCCTTACTTGGAACGTCACAACGTAACAGTAGTAAAACCTCTTTATTACGACCACTTACAAGAAGGCTAATGAATTTTAAGAAAGACAGTAGCAGTTTAAAACAAGATGAGAATAAAACAGAAAACTCCTAAACGAGCATTCTGTTTTACTTTCTACAGTGTGGAATCTGTTATTCTTTCCCGTTTAAACGCAAACGTACGCAAACGCAAAACACTAAAACTTAGAAAAGAACAACTTTTGGACACTTCTGATAATTCATGATTATCTTGGTGGCAAACAGTTTGGAGCCTGATCAGACGCCGGGTTACCCGGCGTCTGATCTGGCTCCAAACTGTTTGCACTGCAAATTATAGTTTTAGCGTAAACGCGTTTATTGGGAAAGAATAACAGATTCTCCACTGTACATGCTGTAAGCAGCCACTCGCCTTAAACACAGAATAGTTAATGTAATTTAGTGTTCGTTATAGAAAGACTTTACATTGTCCGATTCATTAACCCATTTGTGCCCACGATCCCATATATGGAACACAGGCAAAAGGTGTGGACTCTGATCAGACGCCGCATTATGCCGCGTTTGATCAGAGTCTACACTGTTTTCTAATAGGAATTTCAATATAAAACAAAATGAAAATGAAAATTTTGACCAGCCATCCCTTTGATAAAAAAGGACTTATCCAATATAAAACATGGAAGAATCCACTGGGCGAAAATGGGTTAACGTACTGAACCCTAGTGCCATACAAATATATGCATCTTTCACAATCAGTGTGTCTGTAATGAATACACTTGTCCTATGCAAACAGTAGGTACCCATAGCCGCGTTTTAACTTTGAAACACAGATATGTTCTCTTAAACCAAGCTTGAAATATAGTAAGCTCATGTTCGAAATATCGGATAATTCGAGTTAAGCGAATTCGAGATATCGAAATTCGACTGTATTTAAATTGAAACTAGATTGGTCAGTTTCAAATTTCAGAGGTAAAGGTTAACGTATATCAATGCAGTCAAAGCCTTACTTGAACCGGGTTAAACGTTTGGAATGGTTAACGCAGGTCTTTATAAACAGCAAAGCAACTTAAGACAGATGTAGCTAAATACAGGGCAACATAAAATTGAAAGGAATTTTATTTATGTATGTTGTTCTGCATTAAACGATCATACGTTTTTTTTTCAGTCCATGTTTCGGAAGTTATCCAAACTATTTTGAGTATTTTTTACCATTAAAACGGGTTGCTTTCGATGTTCAAGACAAGATTCTTAATCTATGATTTTTTAATACATTTATAGAAAAATGCATTTTAATTCGATGATTGATACATGTATATAAAATAGTCAAAGAAACAATAGGATTGCATTTAGTCTGATTTCTTGTCGCATAAATAAACCGAGCCTGTTTACAGAAGTCATGTACAAGAGGTACCTTTTACAGAAGACTCACGTCCTCAAATCTACTGTTTCTAGTGTTTGTATTAATTAAAAACCTCTCTTTTACGGCCAGTGAAAAGAAAGCTAATTGACTGCATAAAAGACAGGTGACAACTTAAAGCAAGTTAGTGAACAGCTAGTGCAAAACTGTAGATCTCGTCTCACAATCTGCATCTGAGTTTGGTATACGTTACAAAGTACAATGTAATGAATATAATATAATCGCAACATTACAAAATACAATGAATTGAATGTAAAACAGTGGCTTCGTAAAAAAGGCAATGTTTTGAATAGAATACTGTGGCTACGTTACAAAATACAATGTATTGCATATACATGTATAATATAGTGGCTACATTACAAAATACAAAACAGTGGCTATGTTACAAAATACAAAACAGTCACTACGTTACAAAATACATAATCAGTCTCTACGTTACAAAACACAATGTATTGAATATAATACAGTAGCTACGTTACAAATTGCAATGCATTGAATATGATACAGTCGCTGAGTTACAAAACACAATGTTTTTTAATATAGTACAGTGCTGCGTTACAAAATACAATGTATTGAAGATAATACAGTAGCTACGTTACAAAATACTATATATCGAAGATAATACAGTGACTACGTTATAAAATATGATGTATTGTATATAAAACTGTGGCATTGTTAAAAAATGCAATTTATTGAATTTAATACAGTATCTACGTTACAAATACAAAACAGTTGAAGCGTTACAAAAAAAATGTATTGAATATGATACTGTCGCAACATTACTACATACAAAAACAGTCGCTACGTTAGAGAATACAATGTATTGAAGATAATGAAGTCTCTATGTTACAAAATGCAACGTATTGAATAAAAAACCGTCCAAATGTTACAAAATGCAATGTACGAGGGGTGATCAGAAAATACGCGGAAAAGTGCTCTTATTTTTTTATTGAAGATAATACAGTGGCTTCGTTGAAAAATGCAATGTATTGAATAGAATACAGTGGCTAAGTTACAAAATACAACACAGTTGCTACGTTACAAAATACAATATAGTAAAGATAATACAATAAGTACATTACAAAATACAATATTTTGACTATACAATACAGTGGCTACGTTACAAAATACAAAAAAGTCACTATGTTACAAAATTGAATATTTAATATAATACGGTCGCTACATTATATACAGCACCAGTCGCTACGTCACAAAGTACACTGTATTGAAGATAATAAAGTCACTATGTTACAAAATGCAATGTATTGAAGATAATAGTTATCATAATACCGTCGCAACGTTTCAAAAAGCATTATATTGAATATAATACAGTAGCTACGTTACATAATAAAATATATTGAAGATAACACAGCCGCAACGTTACAAGATAAAATGCATTGAATGTAATACAGTTGGTCCGTTAAAATGCAATGTTTTGAATATATCATACAGTGGCCACGGTATAAAATAAAAAACAGTCGCTTTTTTACAAAATACATGTACATGTACCATGTAATGAAAATGATAAAGTCGCTATGTTACAAAATGCAATATATTGAAGATAATTCATTCGCAACGTTACAGCATGCAGTGATTTGAAGTTGAAGATACATGTACATGTAATACAGTCGCTACATTACTTAATACAATGTATTGAATATAATGCAGTGGCTACGTTAAAAAATACAATGTATTGAATATAAACAGTGGCTTCGTTAAACATTAATTGTATTGAATAAATATTACAGTGGCTAAATTACAAATTACAAAACAGTCGCTATTTACAAAATACAAAGTATTAAAGATAATACAGTTGCTACGTTACAAAATACAATTTACATGTATTAAATATAAAATACAGTGGCTACGTTACAAAATACAAAACAGTTGCTACTTTACAAAATACAATGTATTGAAAATAATACAGTTGCTACGTTACAAAGTACAATGTATTGAAAATAATACAGTCGCTACGTTACAAAGTACAATGTATTGAAAATAATACAGTCGCTACGTTAGCAAATCAATGTATTGAATATAATTCAGTCACTACGTTAACCCATTTGTGCCCACGATCCCATATATGGGACATAGGCAAACAATATAGACTATGATCAGACGCCGCATTATTTCCTTCTAATTGGAAGCCTGCGTCAACACTAATATTATGCTAAGCGCGACTTGGTTTGCAAAAACAGTTTAGATACGCGGTGTATGATCTGATTTCCAACCTTATTGCCATTCATATTTTACTTTTCTTAAGTTTTGAAAGCATAAAATTGATTATGTGTGTTTCCGCAAATACTGTAGAATATATTTGCAGCAGACGGCAATTCAGCATGCTAAGGGTTAAACAGCAACCTGCAGGACATTTTCATAAAGCTCTTGAAATATCAAGAAAGAGCAGAAGCATGAAAACCATTTCCAGAACTATCAGTCATATATATATATTTGGTAAATGATGATTTACAAATGAGAAAAAACAAGGCCAACGACACCGCAAATAACATGTTATTTGTACAAACGATAAATCTCGTGTTAGAATGCGAGAAGAGTCGGGGAAAGTCCTTGCTTTTCAATCCATGGTATTACAATTATTTGAAAACCCCAATTTCATTCAACTTTGGACACCCATCTATAACATTAGTTCCACCAAACATTCCGCTGAATATCTTTTTAAAGATATTTCTTTTTACTCTTAGATTTTTACAGTCCAGACTATAGTATTTTCTTAGAGGAAAACTTTGAAAATCACTTTTCTAAGCGGAAAATGTTAGCCCGTATTCCCCGATTGAAATAAATTTGATATTATTTGAAATACGGTTAACAGTAATAACCCGTCCTTGTTCTCGACATAAATCAGTGATTATTTTAAAACTTGTTGTCTTTATTTTGTTCTTATCAACAACACCAATTGTTTTTCTTTACTACCTGGGGTTTATATCTATGGAGTGTTCCTTTCAATATTCGGAATTAACCCGTGCAGAAAGTACACTTGTATTCCATGGTATAGACCTGACAATAGACGACGAATGGTCATTTAGTATTACAAGAAGCAGAACAGTAAATACCACTAGCCTCTGCAAAAAAACAGTACATACCTATTGCAAGACACAGTACAGTAATGCTGCCATAAATCGACCAAATTTTCAATCTATAGATCATTTTAGCCAACACTTTGAGATATTCCCAATGCATGTAGTTATTTCCCATCGATCCAGTGAAAAACAATTACATTTTAACTGTAAATAATGCACATATTTAGCCAATTTGTGGAAACTCGTCACATTTTGGTGGTGATCGGGTATACTAAACTACAGGGGAGGAACTCGGTCACACAATAACTAACACGGGGCGACGCTCGGTCACACCTGCACGACGATTAACATTAATAATTTTGTTTTGCAAATGCAGTAGCTCAGCTCTGTCTGAAAGGCATTTTTATCAATTCCACTCTATGAAATGTTTGCAATATTGTTTTAGAATAAATATATGATACAAATGACAAGTTTAAAGGGATTGGGAGTTATGTTTAATAAAGAGTGGCCTGAAAAGTCTGTTTAACGTGTCTTTGCTACACTAACTCCGCAAATTTCCTTTGCAAATTAAAAAAAGAGTTTAAGTTAGTTCATTCATGAAAATTACTCACAAATCTACGGAATCCTGTTAGGACCACTATTTTTTCTGATTTTTCAATTTAAGTAAAACGCAGAAACGAGACGATCATGAAAATCAGTTTTGTTGAGGACGAAACACTGTGAACATACTACAGGATACAAATCTCATTAGATCTGCAAGAAACTTAGTCAAAATATTTGTCTCATTATTTTCTAGGTCAAGTTTGAATTTGTGTTATGTCCGGTCAAAAAGTAGGTCATTTGGTCAAATGATTTAAAAAACCTTGTGAACACTCTAGAGGAAAAAAAATCTCATTGGATTTTAATGCAACTTGGTCAAAATGTATGTCTTATTAATACCTATGTCAAGTTTGAATAAGGGTGTTGTCGGATCAAACACTAGGCCACTAGGTCAAATCATAGAAAATCCTTGTTAACACCACAGAGGCTACAAATCTCATTAGATCTTCATGAAACTTGATCAAAATGTTTGCAGTGTTGATTTCAAGATCAAGTTTGGATTTGGGTCAAACTAGGTCACTATGTTAATTCATAGAAAAACCTTGTGAACACTCTATAGGCTAGACATCCAAACAGATCTTCATGAAATTTGGTCAAAATGTGTGACATATTAAAATCAAGGTGAAATTTTAATGTGAGTTACCTCCAACTAAAACCTAGGTCACAAGGTCAAATCATAGAGAAAAAAAATCTTGTTAACACTCTAGAGGCTACAAATCTCATTAGATTTTCATGAAACTTGCTAAAAGTGTTTGCCTTGTTGATTTGCAGATCAAGCTTAAATGTTGGTAATGTCAGATCAAAAACTAGGTCACTAGAAACACCTTGAAAACAACCTAGAGGGTACAAATCTCATTAGATCTTGATTTGGTCAAAACGTTTTCCGTTTTAATATTAAGGTCAAGTTTAAATGTGGGCTATGTCGGGTTAAAAACTAGGTCACTAGGTCAAATCCTGAAAATACATTGTTAATACCCTGGAAGCTACATTTTTCATTTGATCTTGATAAAACTTGCTCAAAATGTTTACCTCATTAAAATCAAGGCCACGGTTAAATGTGGGTAATGATCGATCAAAATCTAGGTCACTATAGGTCAAGTTTTACATGGTGTACCAGGTGAACGATATAGGACCATAGTGGCCTTTGGTATTGTTATTATCTACAAACAATTTGAGCTTTCGATTGGACATACCCTCACTTGATGTTTGATCACCTCGAAGCCTCTTTCAAATCGCCCAAAAGCAAAATGTGCATGAAAGAATATGTCCATTGAGAATGGTGTCGTCCCGGTGTTTGTTACTGTCTCGCCCTGCAAGCGTGCCATTGTACTTTTCAAACTACTGCCGCCATTTGACTGATCGAAATTACATACAAATTCAAACATAATAGTATTTATACATAATTTGATTAATTACGTATCGTTCACTGTCGAAGGTCAAAGTATAAAATGCACTATAATAAGGAATGTCGCGGTCATTTTGGCATTTGTAGCTACAATGTCCCCTTTTAACTCCGTTATCGTTTATGCTGATATTTATTAAAACTCAATGAATATGAATATACTTATTTCAAAGAATAATGTGGAATAAGTAAGTGCTGCAAACTATCTTAACGGTTCCTTCCACGTCCATAAACTGTTTTCCAACTCAATTGTCTCGTGTTCGTTACCTAAATCGACATGCAGGTGTGACTGAGAGTCGTCTCGTTTCCGACTTCCGTGTGACAGAGTTCCTCCCCTGTGTAAACGATCATTAATCACGGACAAATTGACGTTTGTAACAGAAGAGACTTACAGTTTGCGACAGGCAGAAATAAGTTCTAAATCGGTACGATTAAATGTTTGGTAGTTGATACTTATGTGTTGCAATAATTGTGTAATAGACGTATTTCTTACCTGGTCTGACATTGTTTACATCAACTCACCATTGATTCCGAATCACTTTGGGTCAATATCCGGTGAGTGTATACCAGTGATCTTACTCTTCTAGAAAGAACATATATAGTATAGGCTTGAGTATAGACAGATCCCCGATACTAATACAACCATTAATAGGTCTTGCATTCTGCTCTATTGGTCCGTTGTTCTGCGTTCCATCCGGTTTCTAAAGGGTAAACTTTGAAGACAGATGTACCAAGTCTAAAACTGTGGACCGATGAGAAAAGCTGGAACACGCGAGACATGTAATGATGCTCCGAAAAGATGGGGAGCATAAAGTTGCTGCTTTGTTCGCCCGTCCGTCATTCTGTCCATTTTTTCGTCCGTGTTTTGTCTGTCTTTACGTCCTAGCGTCAATCACACCTTTTGTCCTTAACGTTACATTGAAAGTCTATGAAACTACGTATAGTGATAGGAGTAAACAAGAACCACAATCCAACAATCTCCAAGTATTAAAATATCTCCCTTATTTGCATATTAAATTTAAATGTTGTTCGGGTGACACATCCATGAAGGTAAAATAAAATGGCGGAGCATCCATCGGTTCCCACGATATCTTGTTCCGCAGATTTTGTGTTTTATATACCGCTGTTGTATGTGTAAGTTGAAAGGGAAAGTAAAAGACACAATGTGTTCTGTTCTGACTATCTGCAACACAGTATCCAGTTATTCAAACCTTATCACATCAAAGAAATGCGACTTATACGCGTATTCACACCCGCGACAAGCAGCATTATTAATTCATTATAAGAAATGCAAAATGTGTATTTCTTTTTTTCTTTTTTCTTTCAGTTCAATATCTATCTCCGTGTATTTCTTACATTTACCTTTTAGCTCTGATTTAAACCAGTCGAACTTCGATATATCGAAGTTCGCTAAAACAGTTTCGGCGCCAAAATTTAACTAATTGTGACTAATTTACTCCTTCATCGCTATTTTATCGTTTACTTCATTATTGTTGTTTGCAAGATCGTTTCAAATGAAGATTCAATGTAGTGTGACTTAATAATTATCGATACTAATATCAAACAGTTTGGATCCTAATCAGACGCCGCGTTACGCGACGTCTGATTAGTGATGAGTTCAGTACATAAATCGATGGCCGTCGATGGCCATCGATTGCGAGTTGGCTACCGGTCTGAAATACAGTGGAGAAAACGTAATTCTATCGTTGAAACGCAAACGCATTGCAATGAAATAAAGAAAATGATAACATTTGACAATTCAGACTACCATTTTAATCTGAGTGGCAAACAGTTTGGAGCCTGATCAGACGCCGGGTTACCCGGCGTCTGATCTGGCTCCAAACTGTTTGCAATGAAAATAGTAGTTTAAGCGTAACCGGGGATATTTTGAAAGAATACGTTTTCTCTACTGTACTCTGCACGCTGCACACGGAGTTTAAACTGCTAACCTAAACAGCAAACAATTGTAATTGAACACGCTATAATATATCTTTATTCAAGTCTCATCATGGATACAGCATACATACAATTACTTAATGGCTTTATATACATGTCAATGACCCATGTCATTCAATTGTGAATTATAAGAGACTATCAAAGTGTTATCAAAATGAACACATGCTAGATAATAAAACAATACAATATTATTTACACTAAAAAAACCGGAAATAATCACCATGGTTAAATGCAAATTGCACTACAATATCTATCACAGTTTATACATTGTTATATAGCAGACCTCTGCACCTGTTTAAAATAAGAAAGCAGGATTTGGCAACAGTGCGTATTAAATTTTCATTAGAAAATATAAAAACAAACTTTTATCATTATCATTTTTTTAGCTAAAAAGCGTGTCAACTTCAGAAGGCTTGGTAAAAATATCATTTCTAATATCATTGTAAGTATCACACTTCATTATAACATGGAATTCAGTTTCAACACAATTCTTACAGAATGGACAAAACTCTGAGTTCTTCAGCCAACCTTTCAAATCGACTCGTTTCTAAGCGCAACGGAGCAACACCTGAGCGGAATTTGCTTAAAGATGACCTGTGTTTCGCTGGTAATATCATTTTAACATAATTTTCGGTTCCAAAATTTTGTTTAAAAAGTTTATAGGTTCTTAATTTGTTACCACCATTACCAGAACTAGATTGCTCTTTGTTAACGGTGTCACTCCATTGACATTTAAAACGTTCTAGGGCCGCTCTTTTAGTATCATTCACTAATGACTTTTTACAAATATTATTTTCTATAAGTGTATACTTATTTAAATCATAACTCATTAAAATTCCAGATACTCTATAAAACCAGTTTTTACATGTTTGGGTAGCTTTTCCAGCACAATATTTGAAAACACGCTTATTCACTCTATTTTCTCCCATATTAACGCATCTTGCCCAGAAGGCACACACAGAGTTAAGTTGTCTAACTACAACATGATCCCATCCCATATCTCCAATGACTGCTGCATTTGGTGTATATCTACCCGTACCAAGATAAAACCTCATTGCACGGTTAAGAACCGCATCAATACACGAAAACGTTTTCGTACCCCAAATAGCAGCACCATAACTAATAACTGGCCATACCATAGAATCAAAGAGTTTGGTAAAAACGTTATATGGCAGACCTCCATCATTCTTATACTTGACTATTAACAGCCCCAACGCTCTACCAGCAGCTTGTGAAACAAATTTAGCCATTATATTATAGTCCATGTGTTCACTAAGGTGTAAACCAAGATATACATATTTATCACAAAGATTAACATTATCATTCCCGAAGCTGAATACAGAAGCAGTTCGGTTAACTGATGGTGGTCTAAAATGTACAACATTACTTTTCTGACAATTTAATTTCAACTTATTGACCTTACTCCACTCAGATAACGCATCCAAGAGACGTTGTAAATCATGACCATTTTCAGTGAATAAGACTACATCATCAGCGTACATTAAAATACAAAGTTTCTCTCCGTTACCAATATCAATACCAATTCCCAAACCCTTTGCCAGAGTGGCAAGGTCGTCAATAAAACAATTAAAAATGTTCGGAGAAACACAGCAACCTTGTCTTAACCCGATTGCAACATCGAACCACTCACTGCACATGTTATTTACCCTAACACAAGATTTAACAGAAGTATATAAAGATTTGACTGCATTCAACATTTTCCCTTTCAAACCCATGGCATAAAGTTTGTTCCTTAGTATATCACGATCAATCGAGTCATAAGCTTTCTTAAAGTCGATAAAGGCCATAAAAGTAGACTGCTTCTTTTTTATTCTGGTTTCAACAATTGATGTTAAAGTAGATAGATGGTCGATAGTACTTCTCTTAGATCTAAATCCATTCTGCTCATCGTTTAATATGCTTTCTGACTCGATCCATCGTGATATTCTATTATTTAAAAACAGTGCAGTATAATTTATACATGACTGGAGCTAAAGTAATACCTCGGTAACTAAGTGGGTCCCGGGGGTCTGTGGTCACGCTACAGGAGCGAAACTGTTTGCGAAGTCGACCTTATGCGACTTTGGCGCCGAAAGTTTATCCGTTTTTCTACAGATTAACGTTATTATTTCAAACTTGTCTAAGTCGAACATATCAGCTTTTCAGACCTTAAACGTGGCTTAGCCACGATTTCTCTCTGAATTAATGATAGGTTCGACTTAATTGAGTTCGAGATATCGAACTTCGAATTAAAGTGTTCTCTCTCTACAACTACACCCATTGGGAGACACAGATTATGTTCGTTGTTCGGAGGGAATCGTTATAGGGAGGACAAATTGGTTACATTCGCAAACAGCTTGAATCCAGATCAGATACCGCGAAACGCAGCGTCTGATATGGATTCAAGCCGCTTGTCCCTCGTTATTACGTTTTTTCTGTCAAAATGTCTGATATATAATTTTGAGAAAAACAGCAGACGACAATTTGAAGTAGACTATATTGCAGTCGTAAATAGGTTGGACATTATTGTCCTTTTAACCCTTTGAACCCTAGTCACGCCTATAGGCGTCCTTTTCAAACAGTGTACATGTGAATAGTACAATTGTCCTGTGCAAACAGTGAAGACCCAGATCAGAGGGCTCCGAAAGGAGCCCTCTGATCAGGGTCTTCACTGTTTGTCATAATGCCAAAAATGGACAAAAACAACCATTAAAAGCCACAAATGGACTATACTAAAATCGAAACTGGACTTGTTCATTTAAAGTTTCAGGGAGGAAGGAGTTAAGGGAACTGCGGCACCGGTCATTGTAAGGAGTCGTTGTTGGGAGGGCCGTTGTAGGGAGGGCGCTGTATTGTTCTAATGGTTTGAGGTTTTTGTCATGAATGTCAGCAGCATGTTTGGATCCAAACTGATTGCAATTGTTTTACAAAATGTATTCAAATCACAAGGCTGCCATATCTCCGGATTTTTCCGAAATCTTCGGATTGTTTCCTGATTTCTCCGTACCTGCGGATTTTCCCCGAAATCTTCGGATTTCCGCTCTTACTTTCAAAATTTGGAATTTTATGCGTATTCACTTTGGAAACATTGATATGGGTGTTTAACCCTTTCCCCCATAGAAGCGACTTTTAGCGCATTTAATTTATTCCTCCGCTGAGGAAAATAGTTTTAGTTTATACCCTCATGAACAATTACCATTACAAATAGTTTATATAGTATAGCAGATTTTAGCTTAAAGCAGGCTGAAAGTAAAGCAGAATGTGCCTTAAGGCACATTCTGCTTTACTTTCAACCTGCTTTAAGTGTTCACTTGTCATCAAAATAGAAACAGGCTATGAGGTAAAGGGTTAACAGTTCAGTTCCAGATCAGACAACCACAATGGAAATAGGAGTATTTCTTACTCTTTTTTGTGTAATCCGTGGCATATAATGTCAGGGCTGCCATTTCTCCGGATTTTTCCTAAATCTCCGGATTTTTTTCTAGAACATGGTAGCTTCAAGCAGGCTGAAAGTAAAGCAGAATGCGCCATAAGGCGCATTCTGCTTTACTTCCAGCCTGCTTTCAGTAGTTACGTGTCAACAAAACTAGAAACAGGCTACGGGGTAAAGGTACGATTCGTAAATTCGCACTTGAAAAATGGAAATTTGGAAATCTTAGGATTTTTCATGTCAACTTATGGCAGCCCTGTAATGTTGAGTGACATGGCTGAATTAAATCATTCATATTGTTGCTTATTGTTTCCTGTGTATGTTTTAAATAACAGATTGCCATGTTATTGTACATTTTATGTTGAAATAAATTTATCTATCTATCTAACCGTTTGCATTATACTATTAGTGCTATGGAGCATGGCAGCGAAAGTTTTGAAGGTACGATTCTTTAAACCGCGCTTGAAAATTTGTAAATCTTAGGATTTTTATGAGTAACGCTGAAATCTTACTCAGCATTCTAACTATTTAATCAACTTCACGTGTCATAACAAAATCTATCAGACTATATATAAACAAGATCAAAACCTGGCTCCAGTCTATCATGAAACAGTCTGCGTCCCACTAATATACCCAACATTTATGTTTTTCACAGTTTGCTGGGATGGGAAATCTAAGCTCATTTACTGCCAAACATTGTTATTAAGTCCAAACAAACGCAAACAAGCACGTGTCGATACTCCGTTCACCCTTATATCGTTAATTCATTGAACCCTAACGACGAGAATACTCGTCTCTTTAAAACAGTGCATCTGTAAATAGGACAATAAACCTATAGACAAACAGTGAAGACCCAGCTCCCAGGATCCCTCTGACCAGAAACTACACTGTTTTCTATTTTGCAATATATTTAACCAAAGACACCCATTTATCTTCACAAATTGACTGTATGTAATTAGAAACTATTGAGTGTCCCTTTAAACTAGAATTGTCCTTATGAAGTTTTCAGCGGAATCACAGATTGATTAAACACTCAAAAAAGATATGCTAGAGTTTTCAAGTGCATTTTAATGTACTCATTAGAAAATACAAATTCTGACGCTTTTTTGAACTTATAACTGTTGCAGACAATTATTGCAGACGATTATTACCTAGAACGCTAAATGTTAAAGACAACTTTCAGGGCTTCTATAGTTTGATCATGAAACGTCTTAGGATATCCAAATTTTCTACATGTTTGTATTTTTAAAGCGCGGATTTACGAATTGTACCTTAAACCCTAAACCCCATATTCTGTGGTCACTTAAAGCAGGTTGGGAGTAAAGCAGACTGCGCCTTAATGTGCATATCTGCTTTACTTTAAGCTACCATCTACTAGGATAAAAATCCGAATAATTCGGAAAATTTTGGAGCAGCCATGAAGAATTTATACCAGTATTGTTCCCAGAACAGACCTAGTTTTTAATTAAGTTTGGTCCATTTCTTACTATTTAGGTTTTTAGCAAACCTAAACAGTGCAGATCCTGATTTGTGGGATCTTCTGGAAGCACTATGAAATGGGTACAGTTGTATATACCGTTTGCATAGAACAAGGGTACTCTTCACACGATTCGTAAATGACGAGATTAATAGTCGCTAGGATCAATTGTCTATATTGCCTGTCTTACGATTCGACCTTCGTTAACAAATCATTAATTTCAGAGTTTTAAAAGTTTTCCCCAAAACAACTTCTGACGGTTTTAGATTTATAACGGTTTGCGGTCAGTTTTTTTGTTGGTTTTTTTTGGGTTTTTTTTTTTATCTAAAACAGTATAATTTCAGAGATTTTTCATTTATTCTTTAGTGTGCTTTTTAATGAGAAAATACTATAAGATCATCTTAAATAAAGGAAAATTTATTCATCGGTTTGAAAATTAATTGTGGACATTTTATCAGAGCTCAAGATAAGGGAGCATTTCAATGATCTCTGTATTAAGCCCTATGGTGTCACTACTCATTAGAATCGTCTCTTCTAGACGATTCTGGTGGGTAGTAACGCCATGGAATTTGGTATTGAAATGAGTGAGAAAATATTGGATATGTTCAGTTTACTCCCTCTTATCTGGCCCCTGATTTATTATATAATATTTCAGCTTATATGTGTAATAGTTTTTGTTTCGTAGTGACAGTTGAAAGACTTTCACCATGCATCTTTGTTTAACCCCTTACCCCACAAATACGCCTTTTATTCATTCCTCCACAGAAATATATAGATCAAATTGATACAGTCATGAATATGTACCACAAGCAATAGTTTCTATATCTTAGTAAATTGTAGCTTAATGCACGCTGAAAGTAAAGCTGAATGCGCTTTAATGCGCACTCTGCTTTACTTTCAACCTGCTGCATTCTACTTTACTTTCAACCTGCTTTAATAGGTGGTCATCTGTCTTCAAAACTAGAAACTAGCTATGGGGTAATGAGTTAAATATTTACGCATGAAGTTTCTTTTAAAAAAATACAATGATATATGTCCAACCGTAAAGAAAAAAGTTGTATTGGCCCAGAGACCATGATAGTGAATATAAATCATTAGTTGGCCGTCTACTTAGCATGAACAGAATGAACACATTTGGCAAAGAGTATTTTAGCAGAAACAAAGGAAACTTTCTGATACGGATGAGATAAAATCTTTGATCTTCTCATAAAATAACACCATAAAACAATGACTTTACACTTTTCTTGTCCTTACATGGCAAATTATTCTTTAATTCCAATTAAGGCCCACTCTTATTTGTTTTACTAACATAGAACAATAGAGATACATCGATAACCGTGTCATAATCGATACTAATGATCGGAAGAGGTGTTATCAACTTGAGCAATCTTGCAACTTTCTCAACGAGTCTTCATTAATTCCTTACCTAGATAATTACTCTGCATTCTACTGGACCCTAAAGCAAAAGGGCTCGCACTTCCGATGTCAGCTCTCATCAGGGGCCGTGACAAGGTGAGAACATAATCAGGTTCTATTATTAGGCGGTCAGTGGGTTTGATCGTGTATACTGATAACGTGAGTTGAAAGGTCACTGGAGCAGAACAAACCCGGTTTATATACCCTATCTACCCCATGGTGGACATCAGACTTAGTTCTAGCATTCATTGTAGCATTATCAGAAAGATATAACAAAATACAAGAGGGAATTGGGATTAAACACTCCTGTGGGACACGTGCTAGTACAAAACAAGTCAGAGGAATTTCTATTAAGGTAAGCAATTAATAAATAACTTTTCCGTTTAAGATCATCAATAGAAGAAAAACAAAAAAGGTGACTTTGAGATTAACATATCTAAAACCATTCCTGATATTAGTATCTCAAATAAAACATGCAGCTGTTTCACAATTTCACATATAAATTTCAAAGATAAATGAAATGACAACATGTTAACACTTTGTATTGAAATTTCGACAAACCCCGGTCATGCTATTTTTACCATAGTTTCGTTTTTCCGATTCCACGACGCCAAACAAGCTGTAATATCCTTATATATTCCTATATAGTCAGATTAAAAGTGAAAATAGTTTCACTTTATACAGTAATGAATCATGATGTACCATAACAACTATTTTCTATATCTTAGCAAATGGTGACTTAAAGACTGCAAGTGACGCATACTATGTCTTAAGGCGCATTCCTCTCAACCTGCTTTAAGTGACCACCTGTCTATAAAAATAGAAACAGACTATGGGATAATGGGTTATGAGGATCGAAGGAGACTTGATAAGTTCCTTTCCAAGCACTATTTCAAAATGCAGTAACGATTCAGTTTAGACGTTTTAACATTGAAATAAGGATGCGTTCCACTCGAGAGTCTGTTAACTTCACAGTTTGACAATATACTGTAAAACCTCCCTATTACGACCACTAAATGTTGTAAAATATAATCTGTTTAAGACAGGTGACTGCCCAAAGCAAAATGAAAGTAAAACAAAAACCTCCTTAATGAGCTTTCTGTTTCACTGTCATCCTGTTGTAAGCTGTCAACTATCTTTTATATAATCAATTTACCTTCATTTTAGTGGTTGTAGTAGAGAGGTTTTACTGTAAAGGTGACACATATGTGTTACATGATTTGAACCTATTCAGCACTATTCGCAGTAAGTGTAAAGGAAGCTACTTGAAACATATGGCGGCTAATTGTAAATAGCACAAAGCGACAAATATAACAGGTGTTCCGATACGCCTGCATGTACGGTCATGCCGACTTTCACCCTTTGAACCCTAGTGACGCATATACGCCTTTTTGCAAGAGTACAATTGTCCTATGCAAATAGTGTAGAACCAGATCAGAGGACTCTCCCCCATAGAAATACATTTAAGCGCATTTGATTTATCGATTGACTTAAGAAAATAGTTCCAATTTATATCTTAAGTCATAAGGATGTATAATAAGAACTTTTTCTTTATTGTAGCATGCAGATGGTAAAGCTTAAATCAGTTTAAAAGAAAAGCAGAATGCGCCGTAAGGCGCATTTTGCTTTACTTTCAACTTGTTTTAAGTTGGCATTTGTCTTGAAAACGTAAAAAAGGCCATGGGATAATCGTCTGATCATGGTCTGCACTGATTGTCTTTTTTTCTCGACACACGTATGATTGTAAATCACTACCATAACTCATTATAATTGGACTCATGAGGATAGACTTGTAAATTAACGTGGGACTTTACATTGAAAGTTTTAAAGTTTCAGGAACGGAAAATGGTTTAGCGATTCGATACGACTTTAAACAACAACAACAACAACACAATAATAATGATTATAATAAAGCGAACGTGTCGTCTGCTTGTAAACTGCATTTTGCGACTTAAAGTTTATTTAACCCTTTCATGATAAAACAATTCGGGATATTTTTACCCCTTCACCGCCTTATTGTCGTCTGCTTCAGTTTTGCTGTCTGCAGGACACGTTTCAAAGTTAGATTTGATGTAATATGACATAATATGTATTATGATTCAATAAATATCGATAAGAGTGTCAAACAGTTTCGGTCCTGATCAGACGCCGCGTCACTCGGTGTCTGCTCAGGACCCACACTGTTTTCAAAAGCGCTTTTAAGCGTCATTGAGAGTGAAAAGGTTAAACAACATTTTCTGCTACATGCTACCTGACTTACATTTGTAGACAGTTGGGATTCAGATCAGATGTACTGTATCATTGCGTCGGATGTTTTGTTTACAGTTGTTAAAAGAGTAAATGAAAAAACTTATTGTGAATTAAAAGCACTTTTTAAGAGGACAATAATTTTGCATAAACTGACAACGATCTAAAGTTGATAAAACTATTCGTTTAAAGTACATCTACTCTATTTCGTCTGCTACTTTTCTAAAAGTTTTTGAAAATTTCTTTTCAAAAAGGGCAAGGGCGTCATACAGGTTGGACCCCAATGAAACTTTCTCAATAACTTCCGTCTTGTTTTAAACCGTCACCGGTCTCACAGACTACACCATTTTTATGCAATTTTATACTAATAAGTATATTTGGTAGTGATGGTAAAACAGTAAAACCTCGCTATTGCGACCAATCAAAAGGCTAATTAATTACATAAAAGACCAATGACAGCTTAAGGCTACGTGAAAGGAGCTTTCTGTTTAACTGTCATATTACTTAAAGCAGTCACCTGCCTTAAACACCTGATAATCAAATTAATTAAGAGGTCGTATTAGTGAGGCTTCACTGTGTAGTAGGGTTCTACTGTACTTATGTCGGAATAGCTTAGGGAATTGGGAAACCATATCAATACTTAGTTAATAGGATATTGTATTTTTAAAGTATTGATTACTGATTGTTTAGTAAAGCTGCTATTTCGAAAGTCTGTCAAAAAGGAAGTACATGTATACACTATGCAGATTAATCCCTTCCTTGACCTAATCCCTTTCCCTGATAGAAGCACCTTATGTCGCATACAGTTTTTTCCTCCTCTGAAGAAAATCATGAGTTCGAATTTATACAGTCATAAATACATGTATGTATCATAAGGAATGTTTCTTTATTCTAGCAGGTGGTGGCTTAAAGCAGACTGAAAGTAAAGCAGAATGCGCATTAAGGCGCATTCTGCTTATGCGCATTCTGCTTTACTTCCAACCTGCTATAAGTAGTCACTATTTTATAACTAGAAACAGGCTATGGGGAAAGTGTTAAATTTTCAGCTCAAACAATACCGTGTAATTCTCTTCAATGATTGCAACATATTTATGAACGAAAGTCTGTCAGAAAGGAAGTACAGTAGTGCACTATGCAGATTAATCCTTTCCTCGCCATTATAATTTATATTGTCGGCTCAAACAGTACTCTATAATTCTTTACAATATGGCGACCTATTTTGGAACGAAGTCAGTCAGAAAGGCAGTACAGTAATGCTATATACAGATTAATCTCTTCCTTGTCATTATATTGTCGGCATTAACAATACTCTATAAGTCTCTACAATATCGCCACATATTTTGATACAAATGTTACACACATGACTAGTGTAGTTTATATTTAGTAAATCATTTTGCACATTAATTTTGATAAAATGCGTTTGGAATATGAAACTAAACGTTAACATGTATGCCTATGAATAACTACGTATAAGTGATCGCCTTGGATATTTGGATATACATGTATATAGTTTAAACCGAAGTTTACAGACTGGACGTTTAGGGTAACAGCAAAGGGAACACATTCATTTCAGTTCTTTTTTCTCAAAGGGGCAACTGATCAGAAACTCTACTTATTGCTCATCAAACGATATACGTAATTGCTAGATACATTGAGCTTCGCTTTTTGAGTTAAGCTATTGTTTTTGTAAACTGACGTCACATGCATATCTGTGGATGTATTGTCCTCATAGGCCAAATGAATCACACTGAATAAAACTTGCAAACTTTCAATATCACAGGGCTGTCATTTCTCCGGATTTTTCCGAAATCTTCGGATTTTTATTCCAACAGATGGAAGTTTAAAGCAGACTGAAAGTAAAGCAGAATGCGCCTTCAGGCGCATTCAGCTTTACTTTCAACCTGTTTTGAGCATCACATGTCTTAAAACTAGAAACAGACTATGGGTTAAAAGTATAATTCGGAAAATCGCGCTTGAAAATTTGAAAAAAAAAAATGAAATCTTAGGATTTTTTTTATCAACTTATGGCAGCCCTGATATCAATTTGAACATCTTCATTATAGACGAAAGCATGAGCTCATTCGTTTATCTACATTAACCTGACATTGTTGCATGTGTATTGTAAATTACTAATGCATTGTTTTAGCGACCGGTAAACCTAAACATGTACAGTTAATCCATTTATACCAAGTGTATTCCCCCATGCTCATTTTTATATATAAGATAAGTTCATTTTTATGGTCTCAATTTTCATTTTCTTTTTGTTTTTATATTGAAATTCCTATCAGCAAACATTGAAGACACTGGTCAGACGTCGCATTATGTAGCGTCTGATCAGAGTCTACACAGTTTGCCTATGTCCCTATTATGGGACACTAGGCACAAATGGTTTAAACATGCATTTAACAACTTTATACGAAGAAATGTACAGGTCTTCAATGACCGATGATTGCTGAATTCAGGATTAAAGAATGCAGAAAGCTCACGAAAGAGCATTCGGCATTATTCTCATCCTGCCTTTAGCAATTTCTTGTATAAGAGTTTGCTAACGGGCATTGTATTAAATTATCGCTTAATACAGGTTTAATTGTTTGTATAAGAGCCGTGCCATGTGAATACCTGTCTTATTGCATTGCAAACAGTGTAGATGAAGACCAGCCACGGCATCAAAGACGCGGTGGCTGGTCTTGATCAACACTGTCTGACAACCACATGCATCCAAAGCATTTTAAGTAGCTGTATTATATACGATATTTGACTAGTTGGCAGTGTAGACCAATGATTTATATACACATACATGTATACATTTCAAGCTCACACTATTTCTTACAATTTTATTCTTATACTTCCAGATGGCGGACATTCATCTCAAGAGTCAGGATATACCCTTTGTCATCGACGGTGTTGTAAAGATCGTCAAGAGTGTCACTAAACACACCACGTGCAATGACGTCATTGACAAGTTACCAAATCTACAGTGCCCATTGGCTGTGTTCGAGTCAGTGAATGGTGTGGAAAAGCAACTTCCGGGAAAGACGAAGTTGTTAAAGGTTTGGCGCGCCCATGGACTCTCCAGTAAAGTTGTATTTGTTGTAAAGCGTTCAGAGGACTCAGACTTGAAGAGAAGTAGAAGAAGCAGTATATTTAGTGTACGAAGACAGTCGACCAAACCACAGAACAAACGTAAGATCAGCGGAGAACACCTAAAGAAAGTGTCGGATCTAGCTTTCTACGTGCGCTACCAGAAGTCAAAAGTCAAAACCATGAAGAGAAAGATTGAAGAGGTGGATAATGCTAGCAGTGAACTTGGACAGAAAATTATGAAGCATTTTAGTTCTTCTTCTTCTGTGGATAGTATGGACGCTTTCCTGGCTAAGACAGATCTGGACAAAATGGCACAGTTTTTGAGTTTCTGTGGCGGAGTGACTGAAGAGCAACTGGGAGTACGAAAAGTTCAAAAGACATCACGTGACCAGAACATCTGTGTTGCCAAGAGTGAGGTGAAGAAAGAAGTGAAGGCAATTAATAGAAACATTATATACAGTGGCCTGAAGAACGCAAAGCTTGGTTTCAAGGAAAAGTTTACCACAAAGAGCAAACTAAACAAACAAACAACGTCTACTGGTACTGTCAGTTCAGCTGACACAGGGTACCAGTCAGTCAACAGCGCGGGACAAGATAATCAATCTGTCACAGTAAAGAGGGGACAAGCTGGCCTTCCTAAACGTCATACATTCATAGACATTGACCAGGACGGACTACCAAGACACAGTACACCATTGATTGGCAGAAACTACAAGAAACCTGACCAGGCCGTCGACTCATCCTTCTCTCTGTGTGCTTTCGACGAGAGTGAAGGTAAGGATGTTATTCTCCAGAAGTTCATGGCGGACCAACAAGCAATGACCAAAGGTGTTGACAGTAGAGCATCAGTTGGTTACAGAGTCACCAATAGGTGTAATCTCCCAGCCTTCAACTCTCAGAAAGACTTGTGTCGCTTCTACTGGGATGTCAACTGTGACTCAGACAGTGATAGCTCTAGTCTGGCTGACGAAAGCGACCTCTGGAATTCTTCTCAACTCGATAACGCTTTCATCGACAGTTTCACAGACCTTTCCAATGGCGACTTCCTTACACCGAGAAACAAAACACTGAGACGAGAGTCAGCTGTTACTAACTTGGCTAGGTTCTCTTTGCAAACAAAATCTATTAATATCGACGATGATGAAGACAGCTTTGATTATTCATTCGACTGTACCTTCCCAAGAATGGATGCGTCCCAGTCTATGGATTTCACTACTGGCTTTGATGATGGTTCATTTAACTTTAGTGGTGGTAAGAAACCGGCGTCATCTGACGGTGAATCTGTCGTCAACATTACAAGTGAACTTCTCAAAGACGTGTGTGACATTGACGACAGTTTTGTAGATTCTGATGAAGGACTTGGATCTATGTCTAGTGGTAGTGTACAAGAACTGTTGTATATATAAACAACCCATGACATTTATCCTACGAGCACCTGTGACGATCAATCATTATCGTTTTATTCAACCATTTCACTACTCCCCCCGAGTACAATGCAAACGGGTTGGATCCATATCAGCTGCCGCATAACACGGCGTCTGATGAAAATATAAACTGTTTCGATACTTATAACGATATTACTTGAGTCAATTTATTTAAAATTCAAATTGAAACATAAAATCAGACGAAACATTAAAATCAGATGACGTCACGGAAGTGAATGGATTAAGTGCTAGTTTTCTAGTGCTGTAAAAGTGTTATGTATATAATACAGAGTCTATTATTGTGTTTTGTACATATTCAAAGTTTAATATATCTGTTATCATATCGTGCTATATCTATCACTGTTTATTATTCTGCATGCTACGGGCAAATTTGTTACAGTTGAGAAGACGTTATTCTGTCCCGTTTATAAGAAACAAAACGTAAACGCCGAACATTAAACATAACAAAATGACAATGTTTTGAAAAAAGTCCTAAGATTCATTTGAATCTGAGTGGCAAACAGTTTTGAGCCTAATCAGACGCCGGATTATCCGGCGTCTGATAAGGTTCTAAACGCTTTGCAATGGAAATAATTGTCCATGCATTAAATGTTTATTGGGAAATAATTACGTCTCCTACACTGTTAAACAGTTGCAAACATTTTAATCCAGATATGACGCCGAGTAAGGTGGCATCTGATCTGGATCCAAACAGTTTGACACGTTGATGATATTTTCTGAAAAATGCCTTAAAATCAACTTTGAGGGTTGTTGCAACGAACATCTTTTGAAACCAATAATTTACACAGCTTGTAGAGGGTTAAAATATATAAACTATTAAAAAACATACTAAAAATGAAAATATGATTTTGTTTTGTGTTCATTACCTTGGTTAGAATGCCAAAGAGTTGAATTGATTACAGAAAAACCTCTCTATTACGACCACTGTTTGTTTTTAAAATATTATATGTACAGTGTATTTAAGTTTCAGGCATGTGACTGCTTAAATGATGATGAAAGTACAACATAAAGCTCCTTTAGGTGCTTTCTATTTATTTTCACCTTGCTTTCAGCGGTCGCCTGTCTTTTATACAACCAATTAGCCTTACTTTCATTGGTCATTAAAGAGAAGTTTTACTGCAAATGTTTTAAGTACAGTCAAATCTCGATAAGCCAAACTCGCTTGTGTCGAATTTTCCCTTATTTCAAAGCAAAATGTGGGTTTACGTTTTAGCTTTTAAATTCTGGTATGTTCGTTTTAAGCAAGTTCGAAAAGTCCACTTTAACCCATTACTCGGGCCATAGATTGGCATTTTCACGCCTTTAATTTATCAGAGTCTTCACTGTTTGTCATAAGGCCAAACATTGACAAAACAGCCCTTAAAAGTCAGAAGTGGACTAGACTTAAATGGAAACTTTAACTGTCCATTTAAAGTTACAGGGAGGAAATATTTAAAACTAGAACAAGATTATGGGTTGAAGGGTTAAATAAAAGTAAATTCTATAGGCCACATACATGTATGGATGTTAGGACATCGGAATACATATGCAGAAATATTTAGGTTGTTGTATAACCATTTTAACGTTAAGTAAATTTGTCGTCTGCAATAGCTGTCGTCGGCTACTGTTTTAAAATTTAGAATTCTTTTCAAAATAGGACCAGAATGTTAAAATGTTTGGGACCCGGTGAAACGCTGCATTACACGCATACAAATTGTTTGCAAAGCTAATCAACATTTCGCCGCTAGCGTGAAAACAGTTAACCCTTTACCCCCTAGCCTGTTTCTAATTTGAAGACAGATTGTCACTTAAAGCAGGTTGAAAGTACAGCAGAATGCGCCTAAGGCACATTCTGCTTTACTTTCAGTCTCCTTTAAGCTACCATCTAAAAGAATAGGGAACACATTTCTAATGGAACATGTTTATACTTTTATAAATTGGAACTTTTTTCTTCAGCAGAGGAAGAAATAAAATGCGCTAAAATTCGGTTATATAACAAGGAAAGGGTTAAAGCATGTCACTCCTACAAGGTCCTGATAGGACCTACTCCTTCCTACAGTGGAGAATGTGTTATTCTTTCCCAATAAACGCGTTTACGCTAAAACTATTATTTGCAGTGCAAACAGTTTGGAGCCAGATCAGACGCCGGGTAACCCGGCGTCTGATCAGGCTCCAAACTGTTTGCCACCAAGATAAACATGAAATATAAGAATTGTCCTTGTTTACGTTTTAGCGCTTTGCGTTTGCGTACGTTTGCGTTTAAATGGGAAAGAATAACAGATTCTCCACTGTATATGTGCTAAACTTGAGTACAGTAAAACCCTTTCTATTACGACCACTAAATGATGTTAATTACTAGTGGCTTACGACAGGTGACTGCTTAAAGCAATGTGACAGTAAAACAGAAAGCTCCTTTAGGAACTTTCTGTTTTACTGTCACATTGCTTTAAGCTGTGACCTGTCTTTTTAACACTCTTTCTTACCACTTATAGTGGTCGTAATTGGTTTTACTTTAGATTTATTCAACTATACTGTAGTGATGAAAATCTGTGTCCGTTTAAAGCAAGATGAAAGTTAAGTAGAAAGCTCATAAATGAGCTTACTGCTATACATTGTATCTTCATCGGGTTTTAAATAGTATCTTGCCTCAAGCACAATTGTATAGAGGTACTTTAGATCGATGACTAAAGAGAAAAGGGGGTTTAACTATAGTTAGGTGAATGTTTGAATAATAAGCAACGATAAGTAGCTATTCAAGTTTTAGCGGCAATCATTTCGAAGGAACGAAAGAATGAAAAACAGCACAGGTCTTTGAGTGTAAAACTATTTTAAGTCATACTCAAGTTACAGAAAATGGAATAGCTATTAATCTAAATCTTGAAGTCCTGCTTTAAGATATAGACGAAGTGTTCGTCCAAGCCGAAATCCAAACTCATACACAAGTACATTGTGTATATAGTGGAAAAGACGTTGTTCTTTCACAGTAACCGCGTTTTCTACGAAAAAGATAACTATTTTCCATCACAAACAGTTTGGAGCCAGATCAGACGCCGGGTTACCCGGCGTCTGAACAGGCTCAAAACTGATTGTCATTCAGGTTAAAGTAAATGGTTAGATTAAAAAAATGAATTGTGTTATCATTTCGTTTTGTTTAATAGGGACAGAAGCATGTCTTATCCAATATCCACGTGTATCCAGAAATATCCCACTATTAGGACTGCGCAAACACTCGGTGTTAACTTTTGTGACTTGTTTCAGTGTTTAAGATGGTGGTTGCTTAAACCATTTACTCTTTCAACACCAACGACCTGTTTATAATATGGGTCTACACTGTTTGCTTATTTAAACCAGTATTTATTAAACTACAAAGATTTCCCAGTAGACTGGTTCATGGTTGGGTAACAAAAAGTTCCACAAGGGAACCTAATATCCCACGTGAGTTACTAAGTGTTGAAAGAATAAAGCACTAGCGAGGACCGAGTGTGTCTGTGAAGAGTACTCATGTCCAATTGTAAACAGTGTAAATCCAGAATAAAGGGCTTCTAAAGGAGTTAACTGATCAGGATATGCACTGTTTGTCATTTATTGTTTTGAAAACTTATTGCAAAATGACCAACAGTACCTCTTTTAAGCCCTGGCTCCGAGGTTATAAAGCTTTTGACTTGAGTCTAAACTCGTTCCCAAGCATTTGATTGGTCAGATTTGAGCCTAGGCTCAGACCCAACTAAAAAGCTTTATAACCTCGGAAACAGGTATCTGAGCAAAATATAAATGAACTGTGTCATGACAAACCAGCCTTATTACATTGTAAAGATCAAGCACCATTGTCATCCCAGGCTCTGTATCTGAGTTTAGACTACACTAACACACACAGTATATAATACAGCTGCATAAAATGCTTTAGATACACGTGGGGCTGGCATTTATCTACACTGTTTGAAATGCAATAAGGTAGATCTTCTCATAGCACGGCTCAAATGTAGCCACTTATACCTAAAAAAGGTTACCTAAATAGGGTTAAGGCAATAAAGCATGGAAGGCGTTTTTACAAGTCTCCTTTTGAGTGATCGCAATAACGGGATTTTTCACTTTATGGCGATGGATGATGCGTGTATAAGCCTGCTACAAATGTAATGGATTGTCTTTTTATTCATTGAAATTTCATTTGCCAGCTATGGCCAAACGGAGTCGTCTCAGAGCACCCCGTCTGCGTCCAGGTCGGTAGCGTCTTATACCGGACCATCTTGGTCTTCCGGAAAGAACGAATGTAGGCAGGCGCATTGGCAGGCCCCGGATAATAATGCCGCCATTCATAGGTCTGGCAGTCTGGATTTTGGGGTCATTGTTTTGCTTATCAGCTTGTTTCTCGACAATTTTATCAACCACAACTTTATCATTCTTGCTCTGATTTTTCTTGTTTCCTCTATTTCCTTTCTCACCTTTTCCACCTCTATCTTTATTCTTGTTGTTCTTATCTTTTCCCTTTCCCTTCTCCCCCTTTCCAACTATAACTAAGTTTCCATCTGTCGAATCTATCTTTATCGCATTTTCCTTTATTCTCTTGTTTTCCTTCACTACTGCAGGGGATGACTCGAAGCCACTCTTGGACATCAACGCCATTGATGATGGCGCCAAGGCTTCGCACAGACCACAGCAATATCGCTTGTAGCGAGAACACACGAGAGCTGGACCTAACTCGCCAACATATCGCTCACAGGACCTGATACGGTCACCGTATTCACAGTCTGTAAAATAAACATACTGATATTAACTCATTCAGTTCTGAAACTTCAATCAGTTTCCAATTAAGTCTAGGACATTTTGCGTCACCTGCTGTAGGTAGTGACACTTTAGGATCACTTGTCCGTCTATCCTCCCGTTTATATGTCTCTCTGTTTGTCTATAAATGAACTTCTAATGATTACCTTACAGCCTAATTTCTTTTTTAAAAGACATGTGATCACGTTAAAGTAGTTTGAACGTAAATGAGAATGTGCCTGACGGCGCATTCTGCTTAACCTTCAGCCTGTTTTAAGTAACCATCTGCTACGATATAGAAATCGGTATATATTTCTTACCATTCATATTCTAGACTGTATAAATTTGAAACTGGAATTGTCCGTTTGCAGTTTGAGAGAGGAAATGGTCTAACAACCAGCTCTTTCATGAAAAACACGATGTTCTATGAATTTCAATGAGCAAGCTTCCTCTGTTCATACTTGAACTATGAAGATACGTTTATGATTGATAAACGTTTTGCGTAGGTAACATTAGTTATGTTAGTCTTATGATTAGCCGCATTATAAAGATGACAAGTCAACTACAGTGCTCCCTTTCGAAAACAACACCAAAAGGCAGACAACAATAAGTGTGCAGTTCGGGAGGTTTTTTATGGAAAGGGGTATCATTACCATAAGAGTGGTAAGCACGATCTGGCTTACAATTACAAACAGATTGAATCCAGATCAGCCGCCGCCTTTCGCGGCGTTTGATCTGGACCCAAACCGTTTGCCATCCGTCGTTATATTGTTTTTTTTGTAGAAATGTCCAATATGTTACATTGACAAAAACAGCAGACGACAATTTTAAGCAGACGATATTGCAGCAGTGAAAGGGTTAGACAGAATGGTCTTGTTTAGGGAACAGCGGCAAACGTTGTTGTAAATAGGGAATTTTTGTTTGGAGGACCATTGTAGTGAGGGGGCACTGTACACTTTATTAATATCAAAATATGCTGCATCATGATGGGACTCAATAAAGAACACCTATACAAGGTCTGGTATAAATAGCAGTAACAACGTAAGGACCATGGTCATTAGCAAATCGAAACCTAGGATGACCTATGTACTAACTACTATGGCCCGGTGATATTAATCACCTTAATTGTTTTATATGTCACCTGGATGATTCATTAAGTCATCCATCATTTTTGACGTCAGACATCACCACGATTATCACGTCGTTAACCTTTAAAACGTCATCCAAATGTCGTCTGCAAAAACGCTCGTCTGCAGTCTTTCTCAGAGCTTTCTTTCTCCAGTTTCTTTCAATTGTTCCACAAAATATCAATAGATTTGCAAATAGTTTGAATCAAGATGAGATGCCGAGTAACTCGGCATCTCATCTGGATCCAAACTGTTTCAAACAGTTGTCATGAGTTTAGTCCGGAAAGCGCCGAAGGTTAAGTGTCCATCTGCTGTCAGGCTCGACAATTAATTTACTGGAGATGATTGCTGTTTTTCATTCGCAGTGGCAATATACAGTTTTTTAAGCCAAATCTCGCGATTACGATAACTGAAAAGAACGTCTATCTGTTTTCGGTTTGAAATTTAAAAAAAGCTTTCGTGGTACATGTACTAAAAACCTTAGCAGCAACAATATCAAATGAGTTTGAAAAGACACCCGGCTACTAAAACCAATACTAACAATTCATCCCATAGCATGTGTCTAGCTTTGATGACAGGTCGCCACATAAAGCAGTTGAAAATAACACAGAAAGTGCCTTGAGACAGGTTGAAAGTAAAGCAGAATGCGCCTTATTGCGCATTCTGCCTTATTATATTTAGCTTGTTATAAGCTACCATCTGCTAGGATAAAGAAATTCCTTTTTGTGCATATTCATGGTTTTATAAACTGGAGCCATATTCTTCAGTGGAGGGATATATTAAACGCATAAATAGGCGTATCAGTGGGGTAATTGGTTAAGGAACATTCTGCTTTACTTTCGTATTTCTTGAACCCGTCATTGTTGTTGACCGCTCATACTAGATGAACTTTCAGTAATTCTTGATCTATTAGGCTAACGCGAGTTTGAACGACATGCATTCATATAGATGCTTGCATTGTTTGAAAAAAAGATGAAGAAAACTATTTGATTTATTTACCTAAACGGAGGACAAAAATAAATATGTTTTGGAAAAAGTACACACTTAATACTTATATTCCAATGCAGGCGTTTGAAAACAGTTTATACCATAATCAGACACCTGGAAGTTCGGTTTCTGAAAACTGGTTCTAAATTGATTGAATTCCAATCCACGAATCTTCAGTCAAAAAGCATACACCATCCAAATTTGTTTAAAAAAGATATAAAAAAACAACAGACGACACTATGTGGGTGAAATAATTAAGAATGTTAGATGTCAGATACAGTGTACTGTAACACATAGATCTAATTAAAACAAAACAGACACATGTAATGAATGAATATATGAAAACTTAACCGATCTTTGAGCATGACAAATATGTATATTGTCCTTGAGTGTGAAGAAGAAATAAACTGCCATAAATACAATTTCTTACATTTTCTTGTAATTATGCTCTTTAAATGACGCAATTCGTTGACATGCTATAAACCATTATACAACCGACGTCTTTAGCGCCGTTAGACGTGTATTAACATTATAGCTTAACCTGCGTATGTTTTAACTTACTACGCTTTACACCAAATAACAGCCTGTTTCTAGTTTTGAAGACATGTGATCTCGTAAAGTAGGTTGAAACTGAAAGTAAAGCAGAATGCGCCATAAGGCGCATTCTGCATTGATTTCAGCCTGCTTAAAGCTACCACCTGCTAAGGTCTGCTAGGCACAACTAAAACTAAATGGTCTTATTATAAAGTTTTGCTGTTTTGTCTCGCATTAAACATTCACCTGTTTTTAGAGATCTTTACGTTTATTTGACGGATCATGGACCTCAAACCACAAACTATTTGTGGTAAAAATAAGTAGGGTCTATATAAAATCCTATGTTTGATAATGCATACTTTCAAAAAATGCGCAACTAAAAAATGATTAAACTACTTTAGGACACAAAAACTACTATGCTTCGACAAGTTCATAATAACCGATAACTTCCAAAGGTCAAGGTCGTATTTCCGGCTTACCTTTTCTTCCTATCTGGAACTTTTTGCACGTTCGGCAACACTCATCTTTGGTCTTAGGCATGTAGCATTGCCTGGCATAGCGAACACTGCAGCTGGGCTTGTCCTCACATGCTACATAGTTTAAAGAACACATGTACGTTAGTATTGAGCAAGATCGGTAGTTATCCTCTGCAATGTATATCTGTACCATCTACAACAATGCTCATATTTAATTAGAACGGTTTCCGCATGTACATTTATACCTTTTTACAATTCGCAGAAATTAAAGCAGTAGACAATAATTTGTCATGCCTTTTTTTCTTCAGAAAATCGCAAAATATTGTGGCCGCAGAAATAAGCAGTAACTGTTGTACATGTACAGTATATCACGAAGTACTGACTGTGTAAGTACTTCGTGATTACATGTACATGTATATGCCATTCCGTCTATAGAAAGTATTAACATTGCGTAGATTCGGATTTTTTATCGCTATTTATATATACATGTATCACCAATGTTATGGTAACAAACATGTATATTGATTTGAACGAATAGGTATAGGTGATAAATGTAGCAAACAGATTGGATCAGGATAAGACGTCGAGTAATTGGCGTTTTCCTCTGGATTCGAACTGTGTGACACACTTGTGGTAATTTCTGAACTTGAGTGTAGTTACATCACGGTAGGTAAATTCTGATTTTGCAGCCGATATTTACAGTAAAACCTCTCTATTACGACTATTACAACGAAGGCTAATTGATTTTTATAAAAGACAGGTTCCTATATAATATTGTTGTTAATTGTATGTATGAAATACCATTTCGACGGCCACACATGTTTTATGTACTTATAAATACGTAAGGAAAGATTGATTTTTGAAAACAAAATCAAATGAGCTTCCTCGTTCAATAAAGTCTTTATTTTTTATGTTATTAAAGCAAGATGACAATAAAACAGAGAGCTCCTAAAGGAGCTCTCTGTTTTACTGTCACCTTGCTTTAAGCACTTACCTGTTATAAACACGTAACAATTGTCATAATTTAGTGGTCGTAATAGAGAGTTTTTCTGTAATTATTATCACATTTATGTAGTCGTAAGAGAGAGAGGTTTTACTGTGTAGAGCGTACTGAATGTTAACCCTTTCCCCAATAGAAGCGCCTTTTAGCGGATATGATTTATTCATCCGCTGAAGAAAATAGTTCCAATTTAATCAGTAATGAATATGTATTATAGGGAATATTTCCTATATTTTAGCACATGATAGCTTAAAGCAGGCTGAAAGTAAAGCAGAATGCGCCCTAAGGCGCATTCTGCTTTACTTTCAACCTGCTTTAAGTAGTCACCTATCTTAAGTACTAGAAATAGGCTATCAGGTAAAGAGTTAATGCAGGTGGGCGGGTTGGACGTTACATGTTTGTTGTCAACACTTAATTTGTTCATGCTAGGTTTTTTGGGTGATAATTTGTTTTGCAGCACGAAAACACATTTTAGATCGCATGAAGATGGCAAAAATCTCTCCTGCCAAGACACTGACCTTTCTCACCAGAGTAGAAGCGTCAGTAAAAACTAAAAGGTCGATAAAAACGTAGGCGGATACTAGCAAAAGCAATTGCCGGTGACAAAAGTGCGCTAATAAAAAACTGACAGCATAAAGTGTGTAGCCAATATTTGTGTCCCTAAGTAGTTCAGGCGTAGTCACTATTTGACCTCTGTGCACCACAATGAAGAGAAAAATGTGCTGAACTTTTCCTAAGTTCGAGTATTGTAATGATTTGATATTGTGTTAACCCTCCCATTTTCATGCTCGGTGTCTAAATTGGCTCCAAGCTATTTGCAATGAACATAGCGTAAGCTTTGGAGCATAAACACTCTTATTGGGAAGGAATAGCGTCTTCGCCACTGTAAACAGGGACAGCAGGCAAGTGAGGTGCAATGCATGAGGCATATAAATTTACATGTACATACATGTATTCCGAAAGTTATTTGTTAAGAATGCCAACATTGCTACAACTGAACAGACTATAAACTAAGAAATAATATAAAAGGAGATTAAGTTTGAAACATGCACTCTCTATGCTGGCGCTGCAACTATGGAGAGTGTACAGCAAAGCTGGGTTAAGCAGCAAAAACGTCAAAGGAAATGTAATAACAAAAGTGACAGCTTAACGCACAACAAAGGTTATTCAGAAAGCTCATATGATAGTACTATTTTCTTAAGTGGATGAATACATTAAATGCGTAAAAAGGCGTAGTTATGGATTAATAAATTGATTAAAGTTTAAGTAAAGGCGAAGCTTGTTTAGGAACTTGCTGTTTTACTCTCATCCTGCTTTAAGTAGACATACATTTGTATATACATGTACATTGTACTTAACAACATTAAATGATTCAGACGTATTGAGACGTAAGCATGAGCGAATAGGTAAGCTTCGTTAGGATACGGTAAAAGCAGGTAGTATATAACGCCAGCAGAAGAGCTATACCGTGGAGAATTCGTTCATGTTGCATAAGTTCATGCATTGCGTTTTGAGGTTAACTTCGTTTAAACGCAGGACTGCCATATCGAAATCTGCGGAATCTTTTTATTTCTCCGGACCTACGGATTTCCTCAAAAGACTTTGGATTTCTGCTCTTACTTGTAAAACTTGGAGTTTTATGTACATTTTACTTAGGAAACATTGATGAGGGTGTCAATCAGTTTAGATACAGATCAGACGCCGTGTTATGCGGCGTCTGATCTGGGTCCAAAATATTTGCATAATTATGTTAGTGTTAATGAGTCTGGCAACGAAAGGGTTAAAGGTAGGATTACTAAAATCGCGCTTGAACATTTTCGAGATCTTAGGATTTTCATGAGCAACTTATGGTAGCCCTGTTTCAACGAGAAAGAATTACGTCTTCTCCACGCTGTTCTATCTAGCTACCTTAGCATTGTGTAAATAGCACTGCAGTGAAGCTCGCTTAAAACGAAGATAGATATAACGAACTACTGGATTTAACACACAAATATTATTCATCATCCTTAACTTACCCATTTGCGCCCAGTGGATTCTTCCATGTTTTATACTACGTATTGAATAAGTCCATTTTTATCTAAGGGATGGCTGGTCAACATTTTCATTTTTATTTTTATTTATATTGAAATTCCTATCAGCAAATAGTATAGACTCTGATCAGACGCCGCATAATGCGGCGTCTGATCAGAGTCTACACTGTTTGCCTATGTCCCATATATGGGATCGTGGGCACAAATAGGTTATTCAATCTTTAGTAAAATGGAACTGATTTAAGGAAATCTTGATATAACGAAACAAATAAGACGGTCCAACGTCTTCGTAATAAGCGAGCTTCATTGTATAAACATGTATATAGACGGTGAAAAGCCAAAAACATGCATGCCATACCTGTCTCACCTGCCGCAGGACATTTCTCACAACAAAACCTGGCAATTAGAGGGTTATCGCACGCTGGAGAGCCGAACAGGTTGGGTATAGAAGAACACTTGAACACCAACAGGAACCGACTGTCCCTTCGGATACACATTCCCGAGTTTCCGGAAGGTTCCAGAGGTACATTTGCTGCTGGATCTGAAAAAGATGTTGTTGGTTCAGTAACGTGTCAATTAGCATGTGTTAAAGGCAGAATCGTGCTTAACGCTAGGTGAACGTAAAACAGAACGCTCCTGAAGGAGCATTCTGTTTTACTTTCACCTTGCTTTAAGCTATCACCTGTATTTTAAGTAGTCAATGAGCCTTCTTTTAAATGGCCGCATTTTCCTTTGGAAACTATTATCAGAGTATCATCAACATGGATCCATATGAGACGACGTGTTACCCAAAGTCCCACCTGGATCCGAACTATTTGCAACAATTATTACACTGCATCAAAAGCGATTAGAAGGTACAAAACATCGGAAACCATTGCAATAATTAAAATTACCTGTAGGAGGTCTCTCTGGTCTTCTAGTTGTTGTTGTTGTCGGTCTTCTGGTTACGAATGGTGGTCTGGCGGTTGGGACTGGACGAGGGCGCTATATAAACAACATTATAAACAATCACTATATTTTTTTGATATAATGGCGTAACACCTTCTCCGCCATGACGCCATGTACTTTTAACAATTGTCGTCTGCTTCTATTTCGGCGTCCGACCAGGGCCTAAACTGTTTGAAATTCATTGAAATATTTCTAATGTCGATTCAAAATAGCTCATATTTTTATTTGACAAAAAATTGTTTAAAGCAGTGATCGCCACGGCAATGATGGGTGACATCATGTCAGTGAAGGCCCTGAAGGAGCTAAGGAAACTCATGTTACAGAAGTATAAAATACATTGTATATGTAATATGGGCCTTCTGTTCATTAAGAATTTACATTGTTGATTTGGCAGCACTGTGTCACATTTGCAAAGTATTCGTGGGCAAAGTTTCCTAAGAAAAATATAATGCTTTGTACAATGCCGTAGATTGATAAATGGAATTAACATTTAACAGAATAACGACATTGAATGTTTATTGGTACATGTACTTTCCTAATCAAAAATCTATTTTTACATAAGTTTAACTTAAAAGCGCACTATTAAATTACCATTAACTGTTTGACATTCATACAAATGTTTCCAAAGTAAACAACGCATAGAAATCCAATTTTTAAAATTACGAACAGAGATCCAAAGATTTCGGGGAAAATCCGTCTGGAGAAACTCAGAAAAATCCGAAGTTTTCGGAAAAATCCGGAAGAATGGTAGTCCTGCGTACAGAAGACAATTCCTATACGTACCATTGTCACAGGTCTTGGGCGCGGGGTTAGGTCTGGCATGGGGTTTATAACAGGGCGGGGCGCTAGGCCACACGTGCTACAGCAGTCTCGGGCGTAGTTCCGGTCTCTACAGCTGCGAGGATTACAGTTCAAAAATTTGTCTCCATATTCACAACCTATAAACAAGCAATGCAGTTAGTTTTAACTTTAAATCTATTCACTGCCATAACGGCATCTGTTTTAAACAATCATCGTCTACTTTTATTTCTCAAATTAAGTGAAAGTAGTATCCAAAATGTTTGCATATAACCGTTTTATCCGGTGGAAGGCAGCAAATATATTAACACACAAACACATTTCGATCAAAGAATGATGATGAATAATATCAAAATTATCAAATCTTTAAATAACGTCTGAGAGCGGCTGATTTTCAAATACATGTACAAACAGGTACCCTCTAATGGCCCAACTAACCCGATGACGGGACAACTTTTTAGAACCGTATTGAAGAGACGATTCTAATGGGAAATCACATTACATGTAGTTTAAGATTTTATTGTGACCTAAATGAGAATATACTTGGAAAAAGGCTTTACTCTCCTTTAGCCATGAATTAGGGTGGTACATATTTTGATTAATTATTACAATCTAGTCTCTATTACACTGTTAACATTTCTTATGCAAACAAACACGTGTAAGGTTTGTGTACTGCTCACCTGCGACACCTGTGTCGAGTCTATCACACGTGCCACAGCACCTGTCCTTGTAGAAGCTGTCGTAACACCTCATTGGCTGTTCCAACATGTACTGACGACATGACTTCCCACTGGAGAAACGACGCTGCGTGTCCCCGAAAACACACGAAGCTGAAAAAATACGCCAGGCTGGAATTGACTTTGAATATAAATTGCAGGAAAAATAATTTCAAGTGAAGACAGGGCAAGGGTTAAAACTATCCAGACAAAGTCGTCATACACTGGCGAATTTACACGAATCTCAACATTAAACGATAATCGAAAATGTATGTTTCGAACGAAACCTCTGGTGTCTTATGTTAGTTATTCTTGCCCAAATTACTTTCCTCAGTATTAGGACTAATGACCAACTGTCTTAGGAGGCCATGCTTTCTATTCATTGTACACTCTCCTCGCAGTACTCGATTGTTTGCAATTGATGGAGTCTCTCCGTCTTATGAGGTTTGTTATGATTTTATGTCGCTTTCAACAGTATTTTCAGTCATATCGCGATGTCTAGCTAATTACAGGTGGAGGAAGACCCAGATTCTCTTATGCTATATACTCATTACTGGATAAAATGGAACTAATTTCTTCAACGAAGGAATTAATTGAAAGCGTAAAAGGCGTATCTATGGAGTAATTGGTTAAGCAAGTTAGACTCATATAACAATCATTATAACTAGCTGTACTCACGACTTTTGGTTGGGGCTCTTTGGTCAAATACACACTGTCCTTCAATACACCACTGAAAAAGATAGAAACTGCCAATTTCTTGTATGCCTTAGATCTACTTCAACCTATTTAAGTTGAACTTTTCATATGGATTATTTCACTTCGAAAAATATATCAGTTTATCTCGAAAGAAGTTCATCAGTATAGTAATTTACTTATTGCATATGTAGAGTTATATATCTAGTTTTAGTTTAAGTTACGTATCTAAAAAAAGCATTGAACTTGGTGACAGTTTCGGTTCTCCATTGGAAAACCTTCACCAGTAAAGAACTTAATTCCTTCCCCCACCCATATCCTGTTTATTGTCTTGGAAACATGTTACTACTAAATTAAGTTGATAGTGAAGGCAAATATGCATGAAGGCGTATGCTGCTTTACTTTCAACATGCTTTAAGGTACATGTACCATCTACTAGAATATAGAAACCATTTCTGACGTTGCATATTCATGACTGTATAGGGTAGAAACTTTTCTTCAGTGGCGGAATAAATTGAAGGCATTAAATGGCGTATTTATGGAGTAATAAATTAAATACCGGTAACCAGTTCGTGTTATGTTAAGTGCTGGTTTTAGAACATATTTCAGAAAAAGTAAAACAAACACTTTTTGTTTGCCGTTTTCAGTATAACTCGAAAACCAATTAAAAGTGTAATATATACTGACCCTTTTGTCTCCGCATGAGGTTCCTGTGGCGGCCTTGTATACTCTATAGGAGCGGGTAGACCCCGGCACAGCACACGACATTTCGTTACAGATATTACTGAACGAGCCTAGTTCCCGGCCCTAAAATAACAGAAATGAGGTCAAAATAAACAGATGTAAACCATATACACAATTAACAGTATCCTTTTAGAAGGTATAAACATATTTGTTTAATAAATGAAATAACATTATGATGGTCAGTGCGAAACCTTGCAAACAATAAATGAACTTATAGATCTATCCAGTTGTCCTTTGAGCTTCACCCGGTCCCTCTAATCAGGGTCTTCTCTATTTGCAAACTACATGTATACATACTACATTGCCCCCTCTCTACAACAACACTCAACGGGAAACAAAGAGTGAGTGAATAATATGGAGGGAGTTATCATAGGGAGATAAAAATGAATATTATTATGTGCTGAGCATGAATTAGTTTACATTTGCAAACATTTTGAACCCAGATCTGACGCCGCGTTGCGGGTTCATTCTGTTTGCCCCTCGTCTTTATATTTCTTCTGTCAAAATATCACATACGTAGCTTTGAGAAAAAACAATAGAACTCACATCCAAGCAGATAATTTTGCAGCATTAAAAGCGTTCTAGACATAAATAAATTGTTTGGGGAACAGTGAGACTGTTGTAGGGAGGGAGCACTATACTGGTTTCTAGTATAGAGAGAAGTATATGTACATGTAATATGAGGAAACACATTATATTGCAAACCTAAACAAGGGCTCCAGGTAAGAGGGTATCCAAAATTTAATTAAACGTTTCTGCATTAAAACCTATGGTGTCACAACTGATAAGAATCGTCTCTTCGATACAGTTCTAAAGAGTAGTAACACCACTGTATTCGGTCTTGTAATAAGTGGGAAGATGTTTGATGTGTTCTTATCTGGAGCCCTGCAGAACATTATCCACCCTATAATATCATTTTGTTAATGTCATTTTTATTGTAGCCTTTGGTTTTCTGAATCATTTTTCAAATCGAAATGGATTGAAATGATCTCTGATTCATCAGTTCTCCCTGTGTACATGTAACTATATCCTATCAAAGTTCGTTTGTATATCACATGAAACGCTTACCCAGCCATAGAAGGAGTCCAGGCCTAGAATATCTTGGCATTGTTCATTAGGGTTCATTTCCTGCCCCGGATAGTTGGAAACGTAATTCCTGAAGGCCGCCTCATCAAATAGGTCAACAGGGTCCGTCAAACAATGGTTGTTGGGGCTATGGTGTACAATGAAACATGAGAGCTGGAATATTCTTAAATTTTCGCTTGCTATAATAGCATCTGCTTCAAACTTACAAGGACAAATATATAAATATCCGTGTTTCGGTAAACCAACCGACCCTAACCCCATCCCTCTCAAACGGCCCTAAACCTTTAATTTCGATTATCGAAAATAAATCGGCGAATGTCGGTCATTTTTTGTCGGTCGTTCTTGCAGAGTAAGTTATAGAAGTTATTTCCCACTTATTGTTCAAAATGCTAATTTATAGAGGTTTAAATGCTTTAAAATTGATTGTTAAAATAGATTCAACAATTATCTAATTGACATGTGGCAGCGGCGGGATTGATTAAGTTCGAGGATTTACGAGTTTTCTTTATATACCATTTAACCCCCTCACTGCCATGACTTCATCAATTTTAAACAATTGTCTACTTTTATTTCTCAAATTTAATATATTTAGTTATTTTGACTTATGAAATATTGAAATGAGTGTAAAACAGTTTGTATCCTGATCAGACGCCGCGTTACGTGGCGTCTGATCAGGATCCAAACTTTTTCAAATTACTAGTGTACTTGAGGTAAGGCAATGGAGGGGTTAACAAAATGTATATGAGCTTACAGTGTTGACATATATCTCCTGAAGTAATCCACGGAACACTCGGAGAACTGCCATGGGTTTCGTTTGTTGGCCTCGGACTCGGACCCGCCGTGCGCCGTCATGACGTATTGTGCTCGTGGATTACACCGATTACCGGCTCCGTCATGGCGGGCTCCCAAACTGTCGACAGAAACAAACAATATTTCTTATCGTGCATATTCATGACTGCATAAATAAAATAAAATCTTTTCTTCAGTGGAGGAACAATCTAAAGGCGTAAAAATGCTTGTTTATGGAGTTATGGTGTAAGATATGTGCATCTATGTTAAAAGCTCTGAATATATAGATATAGTGAGAAAAGTATGTCTTATTATAAGATTATGATAATGAAAACACTCTACTCCTTTGAGCTACATATTTTCAATGTTATAATATGGTTATAATAATTCCATGCATCTTTGATAAATGGTCGCTATACACAATGTATTGACAACTGTTATTTGCCTTACCTGTGACCAAGTTCATGTGCAGCCGCATTAATACTCTGGAAACCGCCGTGATCTTCTATAACAGACACACTGTCTAAACTACACACACTACCCACACGAGCATAACCTACAAATAACACAACATTTATAACTTATGGTATATAGGGTGTACACTCGAGTTGATTTCTCGAATTCTCTTTTACACATTTTAACTTTATAATATGGGAAATTAAACAGCAAATATCTGTTATTAAAATCAATGACACACATCATAGCTTCAGTAAAAAAGGGGCATTGCAAATATTAAAAGATAGATCTACTACTGTTTCCAACAAACCGTATAAATTTAACAACACATTAGAATCCTTTCGATTATTAAATGATGTTTCAAGCACACTAGCTACATGTATTATAATATACACTGCAGTTTAACCGTATAAACTGTTATGTTTCTTTTACCCTTTACTTCGCAGCCTGTCTCTAGTTTGCAGACAGTAACCAATTAGTTAAAGCAGATTTAAGGAAAATCAGAATGCAAGTTACAAGCTACAAGAAGATTTATTTTAGGTCGGATACAATATAACGATACACATTAGCGGTAACAGCTAATTTCTGACAAACATAGATAGTAATAACAAGATTTAATGAGAGGAAGGATTTACATACAAATCGATGTTAAGGTAAGCATATTTAAGTTGATATTTTTATCCCAAAAACTATGAACGCGCATTATCTTATCCATGAGTGTATAAAGGGAAACTGTTTTCTTCAATGGAGGAAATAATGCTGCTAAACTGGTCAAAATAGCTACAACTTGTTATTTCGAACAATCTCAAGCCGAACCTATCAGTATTTAAAGCTAGGTTATGTGTTAACTTTGAAATTCTGGTTACTTCGTTTTCGACAATTTTTCAACATTTGACTGTCAACATTTCATAACAAATGGGAAATACAAGTACCTGCTGTTCTTTTATCGGCGACTCCATTGTCCATTGAATACAGATCATAGCTGAAAAAAAGACAATAAAATTGTCTTATATGCTGAATTCTTCACAGCCATGTCCCAATCTTCTTTAACCCTTTCCCCCAATAGAAGCACCTTTTAGCGGATATGATTTATTCATCCGCTGAAGAAAATAGTAATCAGTAATGAATATGTATTATAGGGAATATTTTCTATATTATAGCACATGATAGTTTAAAGCAGGCTGAAAGTAAATCAAATGCGCCCTAAGGCGCATTCTGTTTTACTTTCAACCTGCTTTAAATCGTCACATATCTTAAGTACTAGGCTCTCAGGCTATCCATGAGTCTTCAAATGAACAATTTTAATTTCCAATTTAGTCTCGTCAATTTTTATTACACGGCATGTACCAAGGGGTTTCGTTTATGTATCTCAAAATGGCAAACAGTGTAGATCCTCTCATATAGACGGTTCTTCAGGCTTGTATTTCAAGTACTTATAATATTCTTATTTCGCAGTAGTAGTTTATTCATTCCTTCGTACATGGAGATCTATAACATATATACAAGATAGCAAATGAATAGTTTATATATCACTGTGAAATAACATCTTGCCATACAAAAAGAGTTACTAAATGAGATACCAGTATCTCAGTTAGATGTATTCCTGTACGAATAGTACACCATAAACATCAATGATGATGCTGTGAATTTATATTTACATGGTAATTCATTATTGTGTGTATAGCAATGAACTCTTTCTTATATATACGTAAATATTATCTTGAAAAATTATGACCGATACCGGACTCGAAAATGCAATGCTTGGGATACAAAACCAACGCTCTGCCGACGGAGCAAACCGGGCAACTGTGACAAAGCCTTCAAGTCTAAGTACGTAATCTTAGTACAGTGGAGAATCTGTTATTCTTTCCCGTTTAAACGCAAACGTACGCAAACGCAAAGCACTAAAACGTAGAAAAGAAAAACTTGTGGACAATTCTGATATTTCCTGTTTATCTTGGTGGCAAACAGTTTGGAGCCTGATCAGACGCCGGGTTACCCGGCGTCTGATCTGGCTCCAAACTGTTTGCACTGCAAATGATAGTTTTAGCGTAAACGCGTTTATTGGGAAAGAATAACGTTTTCTCCACTGTACATGTATATTGCATTACACATATAGACGGTTTATCGTCCTGGTCATTCAAATAATTATGATATTCTATATATAATTATAAGATTCTAAAGTTTTCAAGTCAATATGTCAGAAAAATATATGATTGTGATTGCCTGCGATATAAGAATATTGTAAATTATTTTAACAAGCAAACATGGTATACTATGATCACAGGATCCTTAAAGGAACGTGTTACCTCTACATTTGTTTCTTAGGACAAGTACATTCCACACAGATTAACTGCTTGTAAATGGCATATATACCTGTTATTAAGTGTTAATGGTTTAAACAGTTGATACTCACTCAGTTAATAACATTATGTGATCATTTTCTGGAATATTTCTGGCCCTAAAACTCCAGCGTATTAATTCATTTAGAGGTGTAGATACAAGCAATTCATGTCGTCCTCCAGACCGATAGTCCACATGAGGGGTGGTCCATGGGGAAACATCGGGTGACTAAAATCAATGGAAACACAGTAAAACCTCTGTATTACAATCATTGAAAAGAAGGCTAATTGATTGTATAAGCGACAGGTGATAGCTTAAAGCAAATAAAACGTAAAACAGAAAGCTCCTGAAGGAGCTTTATGTTTTACGATCATCTTGCTTTAAGCAAACACCTGCATTGAACACCTGGTACTAGTACTTGTTTGTGGTCGTAATGGAGGGGTTTTACTGTACAATAAACCTGTACACATGGAAAAGTAAAGCCTATCTCTGATGCAACCATGTAAGAGATTGAATATGTATATACTTGCAATTTTAGGAATTTTGACGAAGAAACAATCTTGTGAGTGTCAAACAGTTTGGATTAAGATCAGGTCCCAAGCTACACTGTATCTGATCTAAGTCCAAACTGTTTTTGTAGACCTTAACCTAATATTTAACATTATGCCTGCTATGCAACAATTTGTATCCCCATTTTCCCAATAATGACACATTGCAATAAGCATTTTTGTAACTGCGGAGTTTTACTATCAGTCAAGACCAAAATTATTGAATGTGTGTGAGGGAAAGTTCTCATGTTTTTGTTAATTTAATTTATGCAAACTGAGAAAAAAAATGAATTGCATTTTCTGGTTAGAGTTTGACCAGAGAAACAGACTTCCTGTATACTTACATCAGCAATAATAAATCCAGATAAGCCAACGCTGAGGCCAAACTGATGGTTGTCAATGTTCTGGTAGAGCATGTCAACACCGTTAAACACGTGCGAGAAATATTTCTTGATGTTGTGTTTAGCCTCGCTGTCTTTTTCCCTCTCCGTGCCAAGCTCGCTTGCCTTGTAGAATCTAAAACATGAAAATAAATGGACCGTGTCATGAGAAAACCAGACGTTTTGCTTTTCGAACAGTAGTTATTTCTATCACATTTGTGAGCAAAACACAAACGAGAAGATCCATAGGTGGTCTTCAATACAGAATACAGATGACCGCCCAGTGCAGGACAAAGGCGATGCAAAACACATATTTCCAACTTGAATTATTATTGGTTGATTAATTTTTATACAAGATCATGTAGCTGAATACAATACAATACAATACAGTATGATACAATACAACACAACATATATACATGTATGTTTCAGCCTGTGTTCGAACCCCACCCGAGCTGGACATTTTTGTCTTTGAAATGCATTTATTGAAATATAATTTATTGTCCTTAAAACCAGTATTTACGTGTTTATATGAGCGTTTGACATACAGTTACAAATTATTTCTTTTATAATTTATATGACATCATTTGGGTTTCAGTTTCTTTAAGGTGCATTCTGCTTTACTTTAAGTCTGTTTTAAGTTAACATCTGCCAGGATATCATTCATATTTTGATACATATTCATGACATAGAATGGATTTATTTACTTCAGCGGAAGGATGAACTACAGCGTAAAAAGGCGTGTGTATATGGTACAGGGTTAAAGGAGAAAATAATGAGGTTCATGTGTTTCCGTACCTCTCATATATGCCATAGTCTATGATAGCCAGCACCTCAAGGTTGTACATCTGCCCACCTGGGAGAATATTATCACGTACAAGTTTGTTCGATCTGCCAAACGCCGCCGCCCGTCCAGTTAACATCGGCTCTGGATAAAATAATAGCAAATATAACATTTGTTATCACGGACATGAATGCCTGTCGTTGTCGAAATTCAACTCAAGAAATACGGATAATTTCGAGTTCGAGATATCGAAGTGCGACTAGATCTATATAGAGTCGAAGCTCGATACATTGTATTTCAAGCTCGCTCAGCACTGTTTTCCACTTGTTTTGAAGTTACGTCACTTTTCTTAACTTGAAATGATATTACAGACAACAGTATTGAAGCAGACGACAATATGGCGATGAAGGGGTAAAAAAGTTGATCATGAAAGGGTTAAATCGACCTTACGTGTATTCCATAAGTTTAATATCGATAACTCAATCTCGCGTAAGTCTAACATATCCGTATTGCAACACTAAGCTACGTTTTAACTTTGACATATGAGTATGTTCGAACTTGCGCGAGTTGGAATTATCGAGTTTATACTGTATGTAATTCTTCCCTCGTACAGTTAGAATTGCATGGAAGTGCGCGTCTAAAATCACTCTAAAAGTAACGAATACATCTCCAAAAAGGGACGTTTTTGCTCTGATCCAAGCAGTCTAGTTCATTTATCACGATTTATGGGATTTTTTACAATACATGTATATTGCAAAATGACAGACAGTGCAAGTGATAACCAGAGGGTCACATTTTCTAAAACCAACCCTAAAATCAAAATCGTTGTCATTCCTCAAAAGTTGAATAGCGGTATTCCATTTGAAACAACTCAGCATCGGAAGGGCTATCTTACTAATGTAACCACCGTACTTGGTTGCTAAGTGTCACAGGGTTATGATAAACTCCCGCAACGATGACATTTTTGTGGTATAATGGTACTTTTTCATATCATTTTAATGATGAGCAAAATGCCGCATTATGAGTATATCACCTGTCATGCGCATATGGATAGTGTGCATCAGCGCACGGGATTATTAATATAATACATTGTATTAGTAAATATACCGTTAGCGGTCTGTGCCACAGGTGCCAGACGCATGCTATGCCCAAAAGGTATATACTACATGTATATATAAAAAAGTTTTTTTTCTTCAAAAAATGAGCTTTAGGTCAGAAAATGGTATTTGGTCATAGAAAATGGTGTTTTTATAGTTTTGTTCTCTTTGTTTGTGTTTGGAGGTGTTATATTGGGGCAAAGCATACGACTGGCACATGTGGTCTGTGCCAGGGTCCATATGTTGGTGATAGTTAATCATAGCGTAATTATTTGTAAACCGCAAGTAACCTATGAAATTTCAAACATTTTTATGCAACACTATAAAACAATTGTGGGGACTCTACAATGTACTAACAGCGATATACATTGTGCTATCAGACTTGTATGTAGCGACTATTACAATAGAGTATTGATAGAGCAACCTATATATGGCAGGCGAGAGCTTAAGGTTTGGCACCTCGAGTGAGGTCAAAATCGGTATTATACGTATATAGCGATCGACCATTCTCGTATATTTAGTCGTCGCTTATTTAATACATGCTTGGCTGTAGTTTGACAAAACTGCACACAGGAGAGGGAAACAGAACTGCTGTAAATGTTGTAGGTTAAAGCGGGATTTTGGTATACAAAAAATACAACTAACCCATTTGTGCCCACGATCCCATATATAGGACATAGGCAAACAATGTAGACTCTGATCAGACGCCGCATTGTAAATCAAAATGAAAATGAAATTTTGACCAGGCATCCCTTTTATAAATAATGGCCTAATACAATATATAAAACATGGAAGAATCCACAAGGCGAAATGGGTTAATACAAAAATCAACATGAGACATGTACTGAGAAAACTAATTGCATTGCATACAGTTTAGGACAAGGTCAGTCGCTGTGTTAAATACATAAAAAAAACTTGATGACTTGGTCTTAATATACACTGTTTGATACCCATATGCGCCTAAAACATGTTATGTGGCTGTATTATATACGTTATTTGTTGGTAATGTAAACCAAACTCAGATACAGAGCCTTGTGTGACACCAGTGCTTGGTCTGTACAATGTTGCAATGCAATAAGGCTGGTTTTGTCATGGCACGGCTAACATGGAAACGACATTAGACCTACATACCCGATTCTTTAAAATCAGTCGCCGTGACGGGCAGAGGATCTACTCGGTAAATTCCGTAAACTTGTATCGGTGATTTGGCATTCTTCACAATATTTTGAACTCGGCTCCAAAGTTTCTGAACATTGGCGCTGGTACTACCGCCTATCTTATTTAAGGCCGACTTATCCATGGCTTGCATGTGGAAAGTATCTGACCCTAGACGAAACGTCCCTTCCTACAATGGAAATATCATATTTTGAAGAAATAGCAACATAAATAGATGAAATAATAATCAGGACTCGTGATAAAGGGGAGTATTACAAAAAAACTAAAATTTCTATTTCTGAATCAAATCCTATGGTGTCACTACTCGTTAGAATCGTCTCTTCGAGACGATTCTAACGAGTGGAGACATCATATGATTTGGTGCTGAAATTAGTGAGAAAATATTGGATTTTTTCAGTTACTCCCTCTTATCTGAAACCCTGGTAATACTTATAGTTTGTAAAAAACATTTTTGTTTTACTTTAAGTGAAGCGGGTCAGTTGTCCTTGACACTTCTGCTGCTAATTGCACATATTTACTTTTTGAAATCAGTATAGACTGCCTAGAGCAGACATCTCATGAAGAAGTTGTCTGTTTTGGGTCTACTTTGCTTCCATGTAGGATTTGTTTGACATGAGTATTCACTCCTTGGTGAAAAGTTTTATGACAAATGTTTCAGTTCATATAGCTAATAAGTATATATTTATAGCGGAGAGAGTTTCATTGTGAATATCTAGCAAGAGATATGTTAAAATTAGTAATTAGTTTATTAAATGCATTGTGCACCGTTACTGTGGTTCAAAATGGTTAAGCTGTCGCCTGTATATTTATAGAGACTCTTTCACTTACCAGCGTGGGTCTGCATGTTGCAGTCCCATTAGTTGTCTGCAGTTTTTCACATGACCATGTGAATATCGCTTTCTTATTAATGTCATGATATTCTCCAAATATCTGGTGAAGAAAACAAATAACACTGAAAAGTTCAAACAGTGATCAAACAATACACGCCAAACATAAAAGTGTGTGGTGTCTTATCTTTCCAAATAAACGTGTTTTCTACAAAAAAGAAACTCTATGTCCATTGAAAACATCTTTGAGCCTAATCAAACCTGATCTGGGTCTTCACTGTTTACAAAAAAAAACTTTATTCCTAAAAGCTACCATGTTTGTAAATGACGATTATACTCGCTGCTAGGTCTCATTGATTTGAACTACACACGGCAACACATGCACAGTCTAGCCACAAAGAATCATGAACAGGTTGTTCGATTTTTCTGACCTGTCAGAGTTATTTTTAGAACAGAATAGTTCATAATCACGGTGAATAAACGTACACAGGATATAGACACCAAAGTGATCAGGAATTGAAAGCGAAAGTAGCGAGGTGAGTACTTTTATTACGTTTATCACTAAAATCTTCTTACAAATAAAGTAAATATGAATTGCAAGATAGTCTGTAGACATATGTGACCACACTGATGCCAGGAATATAAATAAATTCACCTGGAAGACTGAATAAAAAGCTTTAATCACTGGTCATAGTCGCATCTTCGTCAACATTTGTCATTATTTTCGCTGTTTATACACGTTATACAAAAAAGTGAATCGACAGTTCGATTTATTTTTCAATTCAAAGTAATTGTGCAAAATCTGCTTAAAATCAGACCAATAATAGCTGAGATAGTTGACGTCAAACCGATAGGACGTTGTACTGGGGATAGAATATTACTGTACAGGGGATAGCATTTCCAAAAATATTTCTGTACTGGGGATAGACGAATATAAAATATTAAACTAGGGCCACTTTTCGAGAAGTACGAAGTATTCCAATAATAGTCAGCGTGTATAAACAATACACACATCTTCATAGTCCATCAGATGTGTACAGTTAGGGACATCGAGCTAATATTAGACTTCAGGCGCTGTCCCTCACAGTACACAGGCGTTAAGGGTCATCATTGAGAGGTTATATTTTGCTCTATGTTTTATTAAACCCGACGGATTTTGTTGGCATCAAATATCTCAAAAGGTAAGGCATTGTTAGCTCACCTGAGGCAAAGGCTCAAGGTGAGCTATTTGGGATGGCCCTGTGTCCGTCGTGCGTCGTCCGTCGACGTTAACAATTGCTTTAAATGACATCATCTCCTATACTGCTTGACAGATTTCAACCAAACTTTACAGGAATGTTCCTTTGGTCAAGCTTTTTGTATTTATTTCAAAGAATTAAAAACCAATGTAGAACTCTGGTTGCCATGGCAACCAAAGTGAAAAAATGAGGAAATCTTAAAAATTATTCTTGTCTAAAACTACAAGGGCCAGAGCTTAGATATTTGGCACATATCATCATCAACAGATCCTCTATCAAGTTTGTTCAAATTATGCACCTTGTGTCAAAATTGGCCCGCCCCGGGGGTCACAGTTTTACATAGAGTTATGTAGTGAAATTTTCAAACGTCTTCTTCTCTGAAACTAATATGGCCAGAGCTTTGATATTTGGAATGGTGACACTTCTAAAATGTCCTATACGAATATTGTTCAAATGGTTCTGGTCGGTTCATATCTAGGTCGCAGGAGCTAAAAAGATATTGTTTTCAATGAAAACTTAAAAATCTTCTTGTCAAAAACTACAAGGGCCAGAGCTTAAATATTGGGCAGATAGTATCTTCTACAGGTCCTCTATCAAGTTTGTTCAAATTATGCCCCTTGGGTCAAAATTAGTCCCGCCCCAGGGTCACAGTTTTACATCGAGTTATATAGTGAACATTTCAAACGTCTTCTTCTCTCACACTAATATGGCCAGAACTTTGATATTCGGTATGGCCACACTTCTGAATATCCTTTACTTATTTGTTCAAATGGTTCCGGTCTGTTGCATATCTAGGTCACATAAGCTAAAAATATTTGTTTTTCTATAAAAACTTAAAAAATCTTCTCGTAAAAAACTATAAGGGCCAGAGCTTAGATATTTGGCACATATCATCATCAACAGATCCTCTATCAAGTTTGTTCAAATTATGCCCCTGGTGTCAAAATTAGTCTCGCCCCGGGGGTCACAGGTTTACATAGAGTTATATAGTGAAATTTTCAAACGTCTTCTCCTCTAAAACTAGTATGGCATTTGCCTCAGCTTTGATATTCGGCATGGTGACACTTCTAGATATCCTTTACCTATTTTGTTAAAATGGTTCCAGTCTGTTGCATATATAGGTCACATGAGCTAAAAATAGATGTTTTTTCAATGGAAACATAAAAAAATCTTCTGGTCTAAAACCCTAGTACCCTGATCTTAGATATTTGGCACATAGCATCATCTACAAGTCCTCTATCAAGATTATTCAAATTTAATTATGCCCCTCGGGTAAAAAAATGACACTTCTTGGACATAAATCATTATCTCCATTTTGTCAGCTATTCTCAGGTGAGCGAAATATGCCCCATGGGGCTCTTGTTTTTAAAAATAAGACCACCGATAGATAAATCTGGTGTGTATCATCTATGTGTAATATGTAAACAACAATATAAACAACCTCTGCAGGAGTATTTTGAAAAGTTTTAAATTAGATTAACAGCGACCTGAAGTTTGACTTGAGGTCAGAAATTGGTTTCAAAACGATTTTTAGCAATAAGTGTTTTATTTTAACTAGTAAATGTGATTCAATTTGGGATTTTACGAAATGAGGCAAAAGTAAATTTCCTTCCTTTCTTATTATAATCGTGTCTTAGCGTACTGAAGGATTATCAATTATTGTACGTGATAAATTAGTATGGTAATTTTATTTTGCCGATTTTTTTCAGCTATCCGATGATTAAACCGCAGAATGACAGAAATTTCTACCCCGTATATATAGAAAATACCAGCTATACGGTATGTTTCTACTCGAACCGTAGTTTCTGAGCTTGAAGATCTTAATTTTTCTCTCAAAAATATCTCTATTTAAAGCGACTCGCAACCAGATGGTGCATTAAAAATAGTAATTTGTAAATATGTGTCAAACGCTTATATAAATGGTAAAGACTTAGTTTAGGATAAGAAATTCTGTTTAAAAAAAATGTATTTCAATAAAAAAAAATATTGGTCTCTGGTGGGATTCGAACCTGGGGCCCGGCATTGGCGGACAGAAGGCAAAATAGGGGAAACCGCTTAGACCAATGGACCACGGAACTATCCGTTTATCTCGGATCGATTTAACGTATTTCAATGTATAGCGATCGAAAGTGCATACAACTGCGTAATTCGGCTCGTGTTTATGTCTGAGCCCGTGTAGGGAAGCAACAACAACAACTATACCGTTAGCTAACGCTATAGAAAAACGATGGAAAATATCTAAAAATCTAAGATTCGGTGACGATTCTTGAGACTTTTTTTGGACTGATCATATTTTTTTAATGTCAGAAGCCAAATAATGCCACAAATTTGCTTTTATTTGAGTATTTTATTTTATTTTGACAAGTACACCATCCGGTTGCGAGTCCCTTTAAAACATTGTGGAGCCTAATCAGACTTGTTATGAAAATAGACGAAGAAATTACCCAAGGATAACTGACAGTAAATTTTGATGCAAATGGACCAGTAGTTTAGAAAAGAATTTAGGTTTTATCGCATATATAGGCAACAGCATTGTTTTGTAAAATATTGCAGAGCCTTATGTGCTAGCAATACAGGTAGACCGATACAACCCCCTCCCACACACATACATTGAAGCAGCATCAACCAAAGATTAATTGACACCAATGTTCAATGAAACCGGTCTCAAAGAAGAAAATCGTTGGCAACACTCCTTTTAATCCGTTCGGCAAGTGCAAGTACTAAGAAAACTGTGCATTGGCAATGCTGAATGATGGCTTTTTCTTATTGTAATAGAAGTAGTATGACGACATCTAGAAACTTAAAGGAGAACGGTGCAGATCCTGATTAAAAATGCGGATGTGCATGCTGCTCCGGATATGCACTGGTCGCAAAGGTAAAGTCTAATTTTGGCTCATACATATATAGATGAACACGTTGTATGTTTTTACCTTGAAAACCAGTGTTGTGTGAAAGGTTGCGCATTGTTGGTATATGAGTAACTACAAAATAGCCGAGTCCAAATAGCAGCGATTCTTTCAAGAATGCTTTGATAATTTACAGTTTACTCTGTTAAATACTTTCGACGGGAGAATGATATGTAATAAATGTAGTGGCTTTGGACTTAACTTCCTAGAAAAATGAAGATTATCCATTATTTCGTATGCTGGAAACGTAACAGCATGTAGTTTGCCATAAAAATCAAACGCAATGTACCATAATACCATTTTACGACACAAAACAATAAGTTTTCGTGAGTCTATCCCCAGTACAGCCTTCCACTATCCCCCGTACAATAAATAACCGTTGGACACTATCCCCAGTACAGTTGGCGGTCGGTTTGACATGGTATATCTTAGCTATTGTTGGTCGATTTTTAAGCAGCTTTTGCATAGTTACATTTAAATGAAAAATAAACAGATCTGTCGATTCACTTTTTTGTATAACGTGTATAAACAGCGAAAATAATGACAAATGTTGACGAAGATGCGACTATGGCCAGTGATTAAAGCTTTTTATTCAGTCTTCCAGGTGAATCTATTTATATTCCTGGCATCAGTGTGGTCACATATGTCAACAGACTATCTTGCAATTCATGTTTACTTTATTTGTAAGAAGATTTTAGAGATAAACGTAATAAAAGTACTCACCTCGCTACTTTCGCTTTCAATTCCTGATCACTTTGGTGTCTATATCCTGTGTACGTTTATTCACCGTGATAATGGTAACTAGATAACAGGGTAACATCGGATCTATATAGTCGTACACATTCCAGCTTGAGATAAGCATGATCCCCGTGCAGCACAAGACAGCTGCGCTAATTTTACTGATATGTTCTTAATAAACGTGTTTATGCTAAAAACTACATGTACATGTATTATGTCCATTGCAAACAGGATGGAGCCAGATCAGACGCCGGGTAACCCGGCGTCTGATCAAGCTCCAACCTGTTTGCCACCCAGATTAAAAAGATAAAAATCAATTTTCTACAGTTTAGTGCAGTGTGTTTGCATTTATTCGGGAAATAATAATGTCTTCTCTACTGTAAATTACACACAATAAATACAGCTTTCCGTATCCCATGCTGATCGTACGGAAATCAACGAGTACGGGGACCATCCCTTTTAAAAGTTTAGAATGTTCCAATCTAAAAATAACTCTGACAGGTCAGAAGAAAACACTAATATCTCTCACAAAAAATATATCTGATGGTCAAGACTGGGAATCAAAACACAGAGGTGGTGACAACATGCTTATGTGTTATAGAATCATTGGTTTAAATTGAAACATATAAAATACCACATTCATCTTTGGAATTGGGTCGGAAAACACGTTCTTGTAACAACAGAGAATGCTCTCCTACTACAATATAATTGCAAATGTATACTAATATGGGGTAGAATTATGGTTAGACCAAAAGCCAGGCTATGAATCTTAATGACGTCACTTACATCTTGGTTTTGAAGCAGCTGATGAACCACCACTGGTGTACCGGAAGCGTCCTTGCGGATCACACTGATTAGATGGGCGTTTTTCATCTTTTTGTTGCGTAATAGGTTAAGGGATATAGGGTTTTCAAAAACCTCGAAGTCGATATTCACGTTATCCGGAAGCCCGTCAACAGCGCTGGAGGCATTGTAGATAGTCGAGTCATGCACCACGGTGAAATCTATAGGATCTGATATAAAAGAAATATATATATAGTTGAAACTCGATACTTCGAACATTCGTTAGTTCAAGTATCAATAATAAAATACATGTACCAGTCGAAACTCGATATTTCGAACTCGCGTTAGTTCGAACATACCTATATTTTCATGTTAAAACGTGGCTTAGCCACGTTTTAGCTTTAAATTACGGGTATGTTCGACTTACGCGAGATCAAACTTATGATATATTGATTAGGTCGGTTAAAGCAAGTTCGAAGTATCGAGTTTCAATACAGTAAAATTCCTCTCTCATACGATAACCGAAAAGAGTATTGACTGTATGAAATATACTTTAGGTGGCAGTTTCAGGAGCTTTCTGTTTTATTTCTATCTCGCTTTAACCCATTACCCCATAACCTGTTTCCAGTTTTGAAGATAGGTAACTACTTAAAACAGGTTGAAAGTAAAGCAGAATGTGCCTTAAGGCGCATTCTGCTTTACTTCCAGCCTGCTTTAATCTACCATCTACTAGAAAAAAATAAATCTTTCTTATGGTTTATGTTCTTGACTGTATAATGTGGAACTATTTTATTCAGTGGGGGAGTAAATAAAAGGCGTAAAATGTGTATTTCTGGGGTAATGGGTTAAGCCTATAACCCAACAAACTGCGTACTTTGTGGTCGTAATAGAGGGGGCTTATACTGCTGTAGGTTATCTTACTAGCCTTGAAGATAGATCTATTTTACAATTAAACATATTCAGTCACTGAATAAGGAACCTCTAACCTATCTCCCGCTTAATTTTCATTAGATAAAACTACGCCCACTATGTACATGTATCATCTCAGCTTTTACATTGGCTAGGAAAACAATGGTTTCCAGATATTAGAGTGCCGAACCAAGTCAGACAGATCTGATAAGAAAAGAATGCAGACCATGATCAAACAACACTTTAAGAAGTTGTCAGATTTGGGTCAACACTGTGTCAAAAAGTGTGAATCTACACTAACAGCAAGAGAGGGCTGGAAGACATGATATTAAATGCAAAAAAACATCTAGCTGCATTTTTACACCAAAGATGCATCTAAAACATGATCGCAATACATATAGGCTATACAAGTTAGCCGTGCCATGAAAACCAGCTTTATTGTATTGCAGCATTGTACAGATCAAGCACCGTTGCTATCCAAATCTCTGTATCTGAGTTTGGTCTACACTGTCAAATACCGTATATAATACAGCTACATAAAGTGCTTTAGATACTTGTAGGTGCAATCAGTGTAGACCAAGACCAGCCGCCGCATCTTTGAAGCGGCAGCTGACCTTGATCTCCTCTGTTTGCAATGCAATAAGTAAGGTTTTCTCATGGCACGACTCAATTACAAGTAAAGCTTTGATAACTCCAACGCGCTAAAGTCGAACTTACTACATGCAGTATGTTAAATTCAAAATGAGGTCGATGTTCGACAGTTATAGTCTTTAAGGTTTTCTTGCGTATGGGTATATTTACCTAAGGTTAATATAGATGTCCATTTAATACAGACAATGGGTTTTATATCATAAAATGTTGCTATTTTTACTTGCTTCCCTTTAGAATCACACACCACCCTTTTTCTTTTCTTTTTTTCTTTTCTTTTATTTTTAAAACATCCTAAAAACTAGGTGATTAATTGGGCGATTACATAAACATAAAACCCCAGTTCACCTGATTCAAATAGTTTATACAGAACAACTAACCTATTCAAACAGCCAAAAGTAATACAATTAATCTTCATTAAAGCTCGGTTAACCGCACACTTGGGGGAAATACCACCTACTTTATAGACTGTATACAAAAAACATTTATTTATATAATAATGAAGTTTTGATCTAGGTCAGCTCAAAACACGACGCCTGATCAGGGTATAAAATACTTGTTACAGCGGACAATTCAATATCATGACGTCATATACTTTAAATAACGAGCATTGTCGTTTGCTTTTATTCCTGAATAGGGTCCCAACTGTTTGCAAATATTCGTTGTACCAGTACTACTTAGGCAGTCAGTACAACCTCCATATTACGACCAATCAAGCGAAGCCTTATTGATTGTATAAAATATATGTGACAGTCTGACAGGTTAAAGCAAGTTGATGCAATTTTCAAATTAGTTCTAGCACACCTTACACTAGCCTTAGACCTTAGATAGATCTTATAGATAATAAAATCTTATATTATTTACTCGTTCAATCCTAGCGACGAGTATGATTGTCCTTTACAACAGCGTATCTTCTAATAGTACGCTTGTCCTATGCAAACAGAGTGTAGACTCTGATCAGGCTCTCAACTGTTTGTCTTTTTTTTGCAATAACTCTAAATAGTCAAACATTGACTAGACTTGATTGGAAATTAGAATTGCCAATTAAAAGTAAAAGAGTTGAATGAGTTAATATATTGTAACATATTATTTTAAAAATATTATATTACAGAGTTATGCTATAAACGGAATGTCAGCCCAGAATAATATAGAAGACGTTTTCAACACTAAGTGACTCTTGTGGGTGATAAAGTTCCCTTGTGGATCTTTCTACATCAAAATGTGAACCAGTCTATTAAATACTGCTTTAAATTAGCAACCAGCATAGAACCTGATCAGAGGGCACCTATAGGAGCCCTCTGATCTTGGTGTACACTGTTTGCAAATGTAATGAGTATATTTTAAAGAGGTCCATGGTGTTGAAAGAGAAAACGGAAGGTCAACTGAGAACAATATATAACTGAGTCAAGTGCGGTTTCTCCTTTTTTTTTTCACTAAAGTATTAAACTCATTCATACTGTTAACCCTTTACCTGATAGCATATTTATATTATTGAAGATAGGTGACTACTTATAGCAGGTTGAAAGTAAAGCAGAATGCGCCTTAAGGCGCATTCTGCTTTACTTTCAGCCTGCTTTAAGCTATCATGTGCTAGAATATAGAAAATATTCCCTATAATATATATTCATGACTGATTAAATTGGAACTATTTTCTTCAGCGGAGGAATAAATCAATTGCGCTAAAAGGCGCTTCTATCAGGGAAAGGGTTAAAGGATGCTGCACCATTACATTTTAACACCGTGAATAATCAGTTTCACACCTTTTATACCGAGGTTCATGAGTGTGCAGTTTAGAAGTATCTACTTATACATCATATGTGCTTGACTACTTCAAAGATTGAACGTTTTGTTGGGGAAAATAAATGAATGTTTAGTGGGGGAAATGAATCAACTATTTCCGACAATCTGTGTCACACGTCTGACATCTCGTCCCCTGACAAGTCGACTAGATTTGCGTTTGCAAACAGGTGTGATCCTGATCACGCACCGTGTAACCCATAGCACTCCTTTATTCTTTGAACCCTTGTCACGCATAAATGCGTCATTTGCAAACAGCGTACATGTGAGGAGTACAGTTGTCCTATGCAACAATTCAGACCCTGATCAGAGGGCTCCTTAAGGAGCCATCTGATCATGGTCTACACTGTTTGTCATTTTACAAATATTGTAAAATTCTACCCTAAAAAGTCAAAACTGGACTAGACCAAATGGGAAACTAGAATTGTCCATTTTAGGTTTCAGGGAGCAAAGGGTTAATTGGAAAAGAATGACGCCTTCTGCAATGTACGTTGCTCCCTACCTAAAACGTTCACCCGAACAACAAGTCCATCATAACAACAACGCTTGTCACAGTTCCCAAAACAATACAATTGTGTTTAACATTTTCTGCTGCAATTCTGTCTGCTTAAAATTGTCGTCTGTTGTTTTTATACTCACATTTTTGACAGAAGAAACATAAATACGAGTAACAAACTGTTTGAACCAATGTCAGACGCCGAGTTACACGGCGTCTGATATTGGTTCAAACTGTTTGCAAATGTAAGCCATGTCATGTTCAGCACTCTAAGGGTATTAATTTTTCCTCCCTATAACAACTCCCTCGGAACAACACACAACACAGTCTTTGTCTCCCATTGGGTGTTGCTGTAGAGAGGGAGCACTGTAACTGAAAACTCCTTTGTATAGAAAAAGAACTTAAGGGAGAATACACTGTTTAGGATTTAACCATGTTGAACGTTTTGAATTAATAATGTTGACAATGAAGGTTGGTTTATAAAAAATGAGAGCAATAAATATTCTGCTGAAATTAGACTAACTTCAACGTATTCAAATATCTATTCTGCAGTCATTTCTTCTCTTAAAATTTATTTGCCGCCTATACATATTCCTTTTAAATGACAAGCCTATTCGTGCTTTAACCATGCATTGTTAAAGAGACAATGGTCGTTTTTCTGTATCCCGAAAGGTGGATGCTTAAAACAGGCTGAAACGGTAAAGCTGCAAGCTCATAAAGGAGCTTTCTGTTTTACTTTCAGTCTGGTTTACGAGTCCATCCGTCTGAAACGCTAAAACAAGCCAAAGGGGAAGGGCCTCCCTTCTCTTACTAATAGTGTATATAAGGTTTCAAAAAACAGGTGTAACCCAATATCCTAAAATACTGAATTAACTCTCTGATCAAGGTCGGAACAATTTATTTTTTTTATAGAAATTGTCTGACGTAGGTCTGCTCTCCTTCCTAAGGAAAACTGTCCCTATTTCTTATACATATCTAGTGGAGAAGACCTTATTCTTTCCCAAAAGACGCGTTTACCCTAAAATTATTATTTCCAATGCAAACAGTTTTGAGACAGATCAGACGCCGGGTTATCCGGCGTCTGATTAGGCTGCACACTGTTTGTCATTAACTAACACTCAGAATTGTCAAAATATTGCCATTTTCTTTATTTAATTGCAATGCGTTTGCGTTTTATATGCATTTAACCCTTTCTTTACCCAATAGCCTGTTTCTTGTTTTGAAAATAGGTGACTACATGTACATTGTATACATATGAAGCAGGTTGAAAGTAAAGCAGAATACGCATTAAGGCGCATTCTGCTTTACTTTCAGCCTGCTTTAAGCTACCATCTGCTAAAATAAAAAATATTCCTTATGGTTCATTTTCATAACTGTATAATTTGGAACTATTTTCTTCAGCGGAGCAATAAACCGAATGCGCTAAAAGGCGCTTCTATGGGGGAAAAGGTTAAACGGGAAAGAATAACGTCTTCTCAACTTCACTAGTAAGGTGATATATTTTCAAAGTGGGCTGGGCTACATACATGAATAATCCGGAGCAAAATAGTTATGTATTTTTGAGATTGAAATCATACTTTTGTTTTCAGGATGAATAATTGATAACGATTAGCTTCTTGTGAATTGTTGTAATTTTAAATCCACCGCTATTCTTCTTGAGCAACAAAGAAAATTAGTCCTCATGAAGCAAAAATACTAACTCTCATTCAATCCTGAATTTTTAATGGACAATTTCGGATTCCTATTAAGTATAAACCATGATCGGCCATATAAAGGGTTGTTTTTGCAATATAATGCAGTTAGAAAAATGCAGACCGTGATCTGAGGGCTATATAAGGATCCCTATATGACCTGGATATACACAGTTTGCATAAGAAAAACGTACTGTTCCATAGGTACATTGTTTTTAATGGACGATTTAACTCGTCGATAGTATTCAATGAATTAAAGGTCCTTCTATTTTAACACATAACCCCATTTTACGGCATTTGTGATCAGAGTCTACACTGTTTGCTAATAGGAATTTCATTTTAAAACAAAACGAAAATAAAAATTTAGACCAGGCATCTCTAATATAAAAAATATTTGACTAATCCAATATAAGAGCATGACAGAATCCATCATATTTAGTATTTACTGACATATTGAATGGATATTTCAACAACAAAAATTGGAAGAATTATTTCATTACAGCCTTGGAATCGGTGACTATTGTTTCTATGAAACAATCATGTTTTACGACAAGAACTGATGTTCATTGCAAGAAAATTTTGGAACCAGCACTTACGCCGAATTACTTATCGTCTGATCAGGATCGATACGTTTTGACATTCACATTGTAATATTCGTAAACATGTTTTAACATGACGTTTGCTTTCTGTTGTATTTTGTTTGAATTTATTTCTTGTAGATGGGAAATATCTAATGCCTTCTTCACTCTATCCAAAAGCGTAGACCTTGACAAAGCGTTCCGTTTTGGGACGTCTATTGATAGTCTGTACTGATTGCGAATGCAGGGCTGTCATTTCTCCGGATATTTCCCGAAATCTTTGGATTTCTACTCTTACTTTTGAATAATGTAATTTTACGAGTGTTTTCCTTAGGACACACTGCTAAGGGCGTCAAACAATTTTGATCCAGAAACACGGCGTCTGATCTGCATCCACACTATTTGCCTAATTATTTGATTTTGTAGAGCCTGGCAGCGAAATGCTGAAAGGTACGAGTCCTAAAATCACATTTGAAAATTTGGAAATCTTAGGCTTTTTATGAGCGACTTATAGTAGCCCTGCAAGTGTCTTTCTACAAGTGTTTTATATGTGTTAGGTTCCTTAGGGTAAGAAGACAATAACCTTTCAAACACAACAATATAAATTTTATAGGATTTATCAACGTAGGAAGCCATTTAAACATAATGTCTACAACATAGGTCATTTGCGAACATACACTGATTGCTATTTCGTTTGAAATGTTTTGTTGTATGGACAAACACTAAGTATGTAATAAGATCAACCTTGCAAAGCTATAAAGAGAAATATTCTAGCAATTACAAACGATGAGTTCACTAGTACAATATACAGGAATAAATGAGTTAATAAAAACAACATCATCTGATGTATATTTACCTGCACTATTTGAAGGATTCGAGTAAACGTAATAAATCCATAACACTATATTCCATAATATAACTATACTATTCTTTAATTTCATAATTCCAAAATAAATAAATATATGTTTTTAAAATAAACTTAATCCTTCGCTGCTAATATTTCAGTGTTTAGTCCAGACAGTGTGTTGTTGACGGCTCGTCTCTTGTTTAACCCTGTCCTCCTGTCGTTTTATATTTTGGTTTATTACACGGGGTTTTCCTTCGACCGCAATGGTGATTGTATTTTATGTATAATGACTATTTCGCCTCAGGCTAATGCGTCCCAATCTTGTTTTTACGTGCATTGTGGGGGCTCCTTGAGTATGATTCAGGCGCGAGTAGCCTTATGCACATTTGTATGATTAATTGTTATGCATCTTCCATAACACCATCTTTTAACCCCTTCGCTGCTATGATGTCATTAATTTCAAACAATTGTCATTTGCTTTTATTTCTCAAATTTATATAAGACGTGTTTTGACTTAAGGAATATTTAAATTAATTTCAAACAGTTTGGGTCCTGATCAGACGCCGCGTAACGCGGCGTCTGATCACGATCCAAACTGTTTGCAAATTCGTATTGTACTTGGGGTAGGCAATGAAGGGGTTAGGAATGTGAACTGTTATTTGACAATACTTTTACTCTAAGTACTTTGCTCCTGGGAGAGGCTGTTTGATTTTATGTACCTTTTGACATTGAGGTCATATTGAGTAGACTCTGAATATGCACATGCATGTGTGTTTGTCTTCATGGGGCTTGGAGTTTTTAGGTCGATTATAGAAGATCCATTTATTAAAGGCAGTATGTAAGCCAACATAGCGCATTTTTCAAACCTGAACATTCAGGCATATACGTAATCTAAACATATAAAAAGAAGTAATCCGCTATGTATATGGAGGCAACATTTGCTTACAAACCCATGCTTTTGGTGGAAAGAAGTCGATTTTAAAATCGGTTTGTTGACATCCGATCAACGGCGGAGATTTTCCGAGTTCGTTCGGCTTGCGCCCGGTAAAGATGTTTTCATAGTGTTTTCTTCTGACTTGGCAGAGTTATTTTTGGATTGGAACATTCTAAAACTTTAAAAGGGATGAGTATTCCCTGCATTCAGCAAGAGACGTTGATAGCTGTATTTATTGTGTGCAATATACAGTAGAGAATACATTTTTCTTTCCGGTTTAAACGCAAACGCAATTCACTACACTGTGGACATTTACTTTTAGAAATTTTAACTATTTTTTTAAGCTGAGTAGCAAACAGGTTGGAGCCTGGTCAGACGCCGGGTTACGCGGTGTCTAATCTGGCTCCAACCTGTTTGCAATGGTGATAACAGTTTTGTTTATAAATGCGTTTAATTTGAAAGAATAAAATATCAGTAAAGTTAGCGCAGCGTTCTCGTGCTGCACGATGATCATACTTATCTCAAGTAGGAATGTGTACGACTATGTATTCGATGTTACCTTCCTTACAGTGGAGAATATATAATTCTTTCCTAATAAACGCGCTTACGCTAAAACCATGATTTCAATTGCAAACAGTTTGGAGCAGATCAGACGCCGGGTAACCCGGCATCTGGTCAGGCACCAAACTGTTTGCAACTCAGACTAACATGAATGGTCATAATTGTCTAAAGGTTGTGTTTTTATGCGTTTTATTGTGATGCGTTTGCGTTTCGTTTGCGTTTTAAACGGGAAAGAATAACGTTTTCTCCACTGTTACCTATTTACCATTATTAACTAGTCTGTTCTAAGGTAACACAGACAAGTCAGAACAATCGGATCGATCACGTGACTCTTATTCGACCATGCGGAAATTCTCGGAAGCCGACACGAAGATTTGTTATGTAAACAAAAAGCTTATTTTTCCAACCATCTCGATAAGAAATCGGCACATTTATGTATGGTTCTTAAAGAAAGGGGGCATGTTTCAGGCACCTGACAACGGAGTTCGGTAAAATGGTTCTTAACCTAAAGGTAAAGGTAAAGGTGATAGGTTTATCAAGTCTGAAATTTATATGTCATATTCTGCCGACTTTTACAATTACCTCCCTGTTCATCGAGTCACAAGTCGGCCATTTACATACGGCGCTACTAGCAGCCATGACACATTGACTTATTTCTCTCTCAGGTACCCATTTAAATCACCTGGGTGAAGTGGAGCAATGTAGGGTTAATTTTTTGCTCAGAAAAAATTCAGTGATCCTGACAGGGCTCGAACCAGGAACCTCTCGCTTCCTAGTCGAACGTCCTACCACTGGACCACCGACACCTACAAACTATTAACAATAAAACAGTAGAGAAGACTGTAGTTTTTCTCGTTTAACCGAAACTAACGCAAATGCATTACAATTTTACAATAATAAAAAGAAAATGACACTGTTTTGGAAAATATTGAATGTTTATTACAATCGGAGTGGCAAACTGTTTCTAGCGTGTTCCCCCTAACTCAAGCCTCCCCGGTCCTATAAGTTTTCCAACTCCAGAATAAATCGGGTTGTAAAGGTTTTACTGCTCCCGTGTATGCATTTTGCTGTCACAGTGGGGAATACGTTATGACTTCCCATTTAAACATAACTAAACATAAACGCAAACACAATGCAACAAAATGTAGCCAATGTCATGTTCTTGACAATTATTGCCGATAAAATAAAATGTGTTTGCAATGGATACACATATTCTTTATATGAGCCGTGCCATGACAAAACCAGGCTCTGTCTCTGAGTAATATCTGAGTATCTGGTCTACGCTGTTAAATACCGTATATAGTAATGCATGTACGTGTATACATGTAGTGTAACGTACTGTTCGTGGAACGTTAGTATATGCAAATGAGGATTCCCAAATTATTGTCTATTTTGGGAAGTGTGTCAATATATATAGCGCAACAAACGTCTCTATGTGTGAGCTTAAACTTTGCTTCGATAGGGTTTGTTGTTGCTGTGTCACTCGGTGTGCACGTTACAAATGGTGGCAGCGGCGGGATAAAGAGACCGGAGTTGCCTTACCCATGGCTTTCACGGGACACAAGTCTCGGGACGAGACTATTCGGAGGGGAGAGTTTTGTAACGCAACGTTCGTGGAACGTTGGTATATGCAAATAAGGCTTCCCAAATCAATGTATGTTGTGAAGTGAGTCAATATATATAGCGCAACAATCATCTTTTGCAATGATCTTAAGGCCTTTGGCTACCGGAAGTCGGTCTTGCGGGCGAGCGGATATGCGTCTTGACGACACAGACTGTTTTCGTACGTGTTTATACTAGAAAATTTATATAAAGGAAATGTTGATACGAATTAGTATAATCCTTCATAGCGCAGTTAGTATAGTGGTTGACTAGCAATCAAAAGGTCATAGGTTCGAGACCCATCCGATCCAAATATTTTTTTTAGTGTCCGATTTATTGACTTGTCAATCCATAACGCAGTAATCAAGAGACATGTTATGTTTAGTCTTCGTTGATTAGAACTAGTGATGTTTACGGTCCAAGTATATGTCCACTTACCTGTACGTTTTAGTTTAATGACTTACAAGTCAATTAAATCGGTATACATGTAAACGATTTGATCGAACTATAAAGCCACACATTGAAGCTTATCAATACGCTAACCTTTTCAAGAGCGATATTGCCCATTATAATTATGTTAAAACAATATAATAAACCTTGTATGCAAGTCCATGAATAAATAATAATGCATTTTAATGACAAAGTTTTAATTCTAAGGTAGGTAACTGTATCTAAACAACAAATATCCCACATTTTAATAAGAAAATATGTTATTACAACAAATCCTGACTGTAATATTTTCTAATTTTTTCAGACTGACTAGTTCATCAACCATATATTTGAATAAAATGAAAACAAATATACATTGAATGAGTCAGTTTTTTGTAATTCAATTTTTTAGCATTTTGCAAAATTTAAATAGCTGATAACATCTTTCTGAACACCTTTATTCAAAATGTTTTTAGCTGTTCTTGTAATGAATGTTGTGGACTACTTATTGGGTGAGAATTATAGTCATTAGCTTTATTCATTTTTAAGAAAAATAAAATCATCAAAATTCTAGATTTTTGTCAGAAAACAGACCTTAAAGACAAACCACACGATAAATTTTGCCTATATTTACACACATTGTTTCGTAGGCTATTATCATTCTTCATGAAAAGTTTCATAACAATCGTATGGAAACTACGCGCATATGCGAAGTACCTTAAGCTTAGCATCGACAGAGTTTGCTCGGGCTCCACGGTACAATATCTTCATAAAACCATGCTTTAGATGGATGTGGGTGTCAAACATAAAATAGACCAAGGCCAGCCGCCGCGTCTTTGATGCAAATGTGTTATTGGGAAAATAATGAAACAGTCTGCCCTATAAAATGAACAGTTTTAAACATATATAAATGTTGAAGTTAGCGATAAATTATTTCCACGGTATATTAAAGTGGCTTATGCATACAGCATGCTTTCACGGACCAGTTTGTTTATGTCAACGAACTGCACAAATAGCTTAAACTTAATAAATCATTGTCCCTTGAACGAATGCTTTTCTGCTAATGCACATCATTCACAAGAATACAGTGCTCCCTCTCTACAACAACAACCGACGGGAAACAAAAATCTTGAATGTTGTTCGGCAGGACTTGTTATATAGGGAGAGAAAATTAATCTAATCATAAAATACACTTGCAAACATTTTGAACTCAGATCAGACGCCGCGTAACGCGGCATCTGATCTGTGTTCAAACTGTTGTCACATGCTTATCTGTATGTTTCTTCTGTCAAAATATCCTATACATAACTTAAAGGAAAAAGCAACAGACGACAATTTTAAGCAGATTATATTGCAGCAGTCAAAAAGCTTATGGCGTAATTGTCTTGTTTTGGGACAGCGGCAAGCATTGTTGTAAGGAGGGCATCTTTGTCAGGATGGCCGTTGTAGGGAGAGAACATTGGGCATGTAATGATATTATTGGTAGCTTCTTAACCGATAGGATGCTACTAACGTACTATGTATTTGTCTATATAATAACCTATTAATTTTAACCGTTTACAAATTGCTGCCAACTTCACTATAACTGTTGATATTAGTGGAAATGCAGCTAGAATTGAAAATGGGAAACAAGAGTATTTCTTACTCTTTTTTGTGTTATCCTTGGCATATAATGTTGAGTGACATGGTCGTATTCAATCATACACAGTGTTGCTTACTGTTTACTGTGTGTATTTTAATGACAATGACAATAACAATGACAATGAATTTATTTCGTAATGAAAGGCCTCCGGCCCAAAATACAACATCATTTTACCATCAACTTATGTTGTATCTATACTAGAAGGAACTTAATAAAAGGTAATACATATATAATTTTGAAACGATTAATATTAAATGATTAACATTCAAGTTTAAGCAGTGTTTGTTTTGATCAAATGGTTACCGCTGAGTGTGCATTCAGCTGAACTTAAGACCAAACTCACTGAATTGCAAACTCGACTGAACACTTATATCCTAGGATAATAACAGATCGCCAAGCTATCGTACATGGTATGATGAAATAAAATTATCTATCTATCTAAAGAATCGTAGACAACGCAAATTTTGCCGACTACAATAACATAGCGTCCTAAGGGGTAAATGTATTCTGCATTTTCATTATTTTCACACTAGTGTTATGCTCTCATACCACTGACCTAAATTTAATTAATTTGCATAATAATTATGATATATTCAAATTAGTTATAATAGATGTAAACACAACACAAAGTTGTACAGAGTTCCCTCTCTACAAAGACAACTATTGGAAGACAACGATGGGTGTGTTGTACGGAGGGAGTTGTTATAGGGAGGGAACATCCAAACTTGGCTAACATTTTCAAACAGCTAAAATCCAGATCAGACGCCGCGTAACGAGGCGTCTGCTCTGGGTTAAAGCTGTTTGAAACTCGTTATTATAAATCTTCTGTAAAAATGTCCACTAAACAGTAACTTTGAGAAAAATAACAGATGCTCATTTTAAGCAGACGATATTGCAGCAGTGAAAGTGTAGGACAGAATGGTTTTGTTTGGGGAAAATGGGTAAGCGTTGTTGTAATTAGGGAATCGTTGTTGGAAGGGTCGTTGCAGGGAGGGAAGACTGTACCTTTTCATCGCCAAAGGCGACATCCGTCGATTTTGCAAACAGTTTGACCTGATCAGACGCCGCTTTATGCATTGAAACCATTGCCCCATGACATGTTTCTAGTTTGAAAGATAGTCGACCATTTAAAGCAGATTGAAAGTAAAACAGAATGCACCTTCAGGCACATTCTACTTTACTATCATCCTGCTTTAAGCTTCCATCTGCAAGGATAAAGAAAACATTATCTGTAAGGGAACACAGACGCTAAACAAGGATAATGAGTGAGTGTGAGTATATCATATATATGATGCATATCCATGGCTATAAATTAGAACTATTTTCTTAAATGGGGGAATAAATTAGTGGAGTAAATAGGCGTTTTATGGGGTAAAGGGTTAACTAAGAAATCAAGCTTTATTTTGGATAAACGAGGTAACGATGGTTTACATTACAGTAAACGCATTCCTTAACAACCATGCTAATCATGTTAACCCTTAACCTGCCACTCACGACTATAGCTCCATATGCAAACAGCTTGGATCCGGATGAGACGCCGAGTAACTCGGCGTCTCATCCGGATCCAAGCTGTTTGACACTCGGACAACATTTGCAGCAATTTTGAGCAACTTTGAAGCACTTTTAAACTTGAAGCAGACGAGAAATATAGCAGACGACAATTTATTTGGCGGGCTAAGGGTTAATTATCTGAGGGCAGGTGGCTGCTAAGTGCAAGGTGAAAGTAAAACAGAAAGCTTTTAAAGAGTTTGCTGGTTTACTTTCACCTTGATTTAACCTGCCACCTGTCCTTTATACAACCAATTAGCCTTTTAGAGCACTATACATCTGTACAGGTGTGTCGGGTCACAGATCGATTGACGTAGATATGTCGATGTCAGAGTAATAATATTCGGATAAAAACAATACAGATTTTCTGATTGGCCAGCACATTTGATTCGGTACTATATGACGCATCTTATACATGTATACATGTATCTAATTATCAAACAGGCCTTTCACAAGCTATTAGCGTATTATAGTGAAATTCATAAATAGTGTATAGACCCAGATCAAACAGCTTCTGGTGGAACTGTCTAATCTTTGTCTGCAATGTTTTCTCAAAAGATCTGTCTGCACTCACTCGTCTACCTTTTTTCTTGGAAAATTTTACTTATTTTATTAGCCACTGTTATAGTTTATAAGACGCTGTTTTATATATGACAATCAGCAGGAGAAGGGTTATATTGTTGATACTGACGTATTTAAATGTAACATTATATAACGATACCCATGCAATAACTTACATAGTACACCGTGAAAGCAGGAGTATTCAGGAGTAAGTACAATATTTCAGTGAAAACTGGTGAATTCAGGGCTACCATAAGTTACTAGATTGCTCTAATTAGAATCCTAAGAGTTTTAAATTTAATTAAATTTTTTAATTAAAGCGAGATTTTAGGAATCGTATCCTTTCAACCCTTTCACCACCAGATTCTATAAAACTAACATAATTATGCAAACAGTTTGGATCTAGGTCAGACGTCGCGTAAAGCGACGTCTGTTCTAGATCTAAACTATTCGACCATACACCAACGTTTCCTAGAAGAAAACGAATAACATTTCAAATTTTAAAAGTAAGAGCAGAATTCCGGAGAAATGACAGCCCTTTGAATTTACGATTAACTCATTGAGCCCTAGAGATGCATATATCCCTCATTTACCAAATGTGTACTGTGGAGAGTACACTTGTCACTGTTTGTCATTTTGCAATTTATTACAAAAAAGACCCTAAATAGTCTAAAATAGACCAGGCTTTATTGCAAATTGGAATTGTCCATTGGAACATTCAGGGGATAATGAGTTGACGCTTTCACTGCCACTATGTGACGTCGTGACCAATCTAACACAATCAATGCCGTACTATCATTTGCTTTCAAAATTAGTCTACTTTTACTTCTAAAGTTTGGAACTTATTGTATCTTAATCAAAACATTTATAGAGGCATTAAACAGATTGGATTCTGGTCAAACGTCGCTTGTCTGTTGTTGTTGTTGTAGTCTAGGCGAACCGTGATCAGTAAGGCGGGGTAAATTTTGGTTCACAAAATGGGTTAATTGATTTTTAATTTAACCTATTACTCCATAGATAAGTTTTTACGCCTTTGATTTATTCCTCCACCAAACATATACATCCACTTTATACAGTCATGAATATGCACACAATGTAAAAAAAGAGTTGGATATCTCTTTACAAGCTACTGTGCTCACTCTCTACAATGTCACCAAATGGGAAACACATATTGTGTGTGTTGTTCGGAGGGAGTCGTTATAGGATGGGAACACTAAGATTTGGCTTACATTTGCAAACATCTTGAATCCTGATCTGGGAGTCGTTGTAAGAAGGGTCGTTGTAGGGACGGAGCACTGTAAATGGTAACCGGTAAAGACAGGTACATGTACCTTTAGTGTCTGTCTTAAAGCCGTCATACTACATAGTACCTGGCCTTTCCCTCGTTGTTGATGTTGTTGTTGTTGTTACCCTCTTTTGATATATAAAGTGAAAATTAGCTACATGCAATTTGTAAAGTTAACATGTTCATTCCTGAAACTTTTAATGGACAATTCCCAATTTCTAAATAAGTCTTTTCTGTTTTTGACTATTTAGTGTTGATTTTAAAAATATATTTCAAAATGACAAACAGTGTTGACCCTTATCAAAGGGCTCCTTAATGAGCCCTTTGATCAGGATTTACACTGTTTACATGGGACAAGTGTAATCCTGATAGGTACACTGTTTTTAAATGACGAGTATAGTCGTCGCTAAGGTTAAATGTGTTAAGACATGGCATATGTTTACTCACGATAAATATGTATTCGGGGAAAAAAGGGTTTAGGTCCACGTCATTTCTAATGAAAGATTATAGCCAAGCCTTATGCTGTCGCCATTCTATGCAAGTGCATGTAGGGTTCTCATTTGGCAGTGGACTCTTCCATTTCAAATATACAGTCTGTATTGATAAATCTTGTTTCTATATACAATTTACAGACATCTTATCTACTTGGTCCCACGGTTCTCTCTCTGTTATGATTGAAATTATAGTACAGGCATGATGTATGCTATTTCTCTTAGTAAGTACAGTAAAAGTCCTCTACTATGACCACTAAATTGTGCTACCGGTAATGAACAGGTGTTTAAGGCAGGTAACTGTTTAACCCTTTCCCTTATAGAAGCGACTTTTAGCACATTCATTTTATTCATCCGCTGACGAAAATAGTTCCAAATTATACCGTAATGAATATGTGTCATATTTAATACTTTCCTTATTCTAGCAGTTAATACCTTAAAGCAGGCTGAAAGTAAAGCAGAATGCGCCTTAGGGCGCATTCTGCTTTACTTTCAACCTGCTTTAAGTAGTCACATATCTTCAATACTAGAAACAATGCTATCAGGTAAAGGGTTAAAGCAATGTGAACATAAAACAAAAAAGCTACTTAACGTTCACATTGCTTTAAGCTGTCGTCTGTCTTTTATGCAGTCATTTAGGCTTCTTTTTAGTGATCGTAATAGAGACGTTTTACAGTACCTAAAGCATCCAAGTCAAATCCGATTATTTTTTCCACTAAACTACAAGTCAGGGACGTATTCATGTACAGGTATTGCTGTCAAGTAGCATTTGTTTCATTAATGACTCATTTAAGGTAGACAACTCTTAAACCTGATTAAAAGAAGAGAAAAATAGTTACTTCCCTTCAATAAGAAGAAAGTTTTATCCAAACATAATGATATGGTAGTTTAAACCAGGGTTAAAGTTAAATAGAATGCACATATAAAAGGTGCATTCTGCTTTTACCTTCAATCTTCTTTAAGTGGCCACCTGTCAACAAAATGAAAAGAAAGGCTATGGAGTATTGGTTTGTCATAATTTGATCCCTCGTATCTCCCGACTGAGCTATCGGACTACTTAAACAAATCGTTTACCATTTCACCATAAACTCAACCTGTTTACAGTTGTAATATTCACACCGGTCAGTTTCGTCTCACCAAATAAAAATATAAAATGAAATGATTTTCTAGAGAACTGAATAACAGGCTGAACTGATCGGAATTTTATACATGAATCGCGTGATTCATGGTTACTTTAATGTGTCGTTTATTTTCTGTCGTTCCTTTCGCATGAAAACCGAAATAATAATTTGTTTTCTTATATTTACGAAATTAGTACAATGTACATTTGTATGTTGAAATATTTGACTTTCATTTCGTATCCATTGATGTCGGTCTCGGAAGAGACGGTGCTTGTGGGTCTTTTATCCACGTATTAACGCATACATGTGCAGAGGGAAAACCCGTCAGCCAAATCTTCTATAGGTAACGACATTCATACGAATTTAAAGTATTATTTGTTTCAATGAAGAGGAATTTGACAAATATAAATATTATTTGTTAATTGACCGCACTATAAACACTGCTACATGTATATCTCATTTCATGGGAGGAACAGATTCGGAGTTGTTGTAGGGAGCACTATACATGTACATATAATCTCCAGTTGTCTCAAAATTGCAGGGCTGCCATATCTCCGGATTTTTCCGAATTCTCCGGATTTGATTTTTACATTTCTCCGTGATTTGGTTGTCAAACAGTTTGAATCGAGATCAGACGCCGCGTAACGCGGCGTCTGATCTCGATCCAAACTGTTTGCCGCATGATAGTTATGTAAGTGACAGAGAGCCTGGCATCTAAAGGTTTAAAGGTACGTTTCCTAAAATCGCGTCTGAATATTTGGAAATATTAGGATTTTTATTAGCAACTTATGGTAGCCCTGAAATTGTCCTCAGAATACAGTATCAATGATATAGGCGTATGCACAGGTAACATTCCAACGCTAGTCTTAGTCAGGTTCCCGGATGTTTGATTATTTCCTAATCGGAGTTAGTAGGAGACAGGGAACCAGACTACGCTAGTCTACGCCTTCAAGTTGGAGATGATTCACTGTTGGTGCTGTACATTGTCCAATCCTTTCATTTGAGTGTTTAACCCTTCCTTCCCTGAAACCTTAAATGGACAATTCTAATTTTCAATTTAGTCTAGTCCATTTTTGACTTTTTAGGGTTGATTTTTACAATATTTCAAAATAACAAACAGTTTAGACCCTGATCAGAGGGTTCCTTAAGGAGCCCTCTGATCAGGGTCTTAACTGCTTGCATAGGACAAGTGTAATTCTTACAGGTAGGCTGTTTGCAAATGACGCATACATGCGTGACTAGGGTCAAAGAGTTGAAAACCATAGCCTGCGTCTAGTTTTGGAGACAGTACGTGACCACTTAAAGCAGGTTGAAAGCACAGGTACTTGACACATACTTTATTATCTATTAACCCCCCCCCCCCCCTTTTTAAATTTTTTTTTTTTTTTTTTTTTTTTTACTATACTTCTATTATAGATACAAGGTAAACAGCGCAATTCAACACCTAGTCTTTACTATCCACTTAAGCTGATGCTAAAATAGACTCGATCGCCGATATTCTCTTGTGGTATCCTCGGGAAAGGATTAATTTATCAATATCTACTTTTTATTTCATCAAATTCCGTCAAATAACGCCACAGTATGTGAATTATAACGAAAATAAGCATCAAAAAGTTTTCTGTCGTTTTCATGGTACATAGGAACGAATGTACATGTAGGGGTGATCTGTTATTTGTCCACAATAAACGGCCTATGCCACTGGAACTTTCACCAAATATTATAAATCATCTTTAAATGAAATATTATCAGTTTTATATAATTTACATAAAATGCAAAATTAAAAGAAACTTTACCTGTTTAATTTTGACCAATGAGATCGCTCCGTTCATTCAATTCATTCCGGTATTCAAAATGGCATTCACAATGAAATGAGTCTTTCACTTGTCAATTTCATGCCAAATTACATGTATATTTCATATAGCTGATAGTGAAGAGGGTCATGTTCCGACACAAACGCGTTTGCTCTAATGAAATTAGGTGAAAGTTCCAGCCGTAAAGGCCATTAAATGTGCAAACCGACTAGATTACCCCTTATTTTGGGCAATAAATTCTGTACCAAGAGAACGACATAAAACTTTTTGATGCAAATTTTCGTTATAATTCACGTACTGTGGCGTTATTTGACGGAATTTGATGAAATAAAAAGTAGATATTGATAAATTAATCCTTTCCCGAGGATACCACAAGAGAATATCGGCGATCGAGTCTATTTTAGCATCAGTTTAAGTGGATAGTAAAGACTAGGTGTCGAATTGCGCTGTTAACCTTGTATCTATAATAGAAGTATAGTAAAAAAAAAAAAAAAAAAATTTTTTAAGGGGGGGGGGGGGGGGGGGTTAATAGATAATAAAGTATGTGTCAAGTACCTGTGGTTGAAAGTATAGCAGAATGCGCCTTAATGCGCATTCTGCTTTACTTTCAGCCTGTTTTAAGCTACCATCTGTTAGGATGAAAAGTACTAGACTATGATACATTTTCATAACTCTAAAAAGTGGATTTTTTTTTTACTTCAGTTAAGGTCGGAATAATTCAAGGCTAAAAGGAGTATTAATAGGAGAAAAGGGTTAATAATTAAACAAACAAAAAATAGATTCTCTAAATAAAAAAATAATAAACCGAACAAAAAACATTACAATACAAGCTTTCAAACGTTGGTGGTTATACATTTTTGTATTTTGTTATTTTATTTATTTTTCGGCGGAGCTGACTATTATCTATTTAGACCTACATTTTTATTTAGACAAACATTTCAACCAATAATATTTGATCAGAAATTAAGAATTAAGAGCACCTGTTGAAACTGAATAGTCTGATTGGATAGTAGCCAGGGCTCCAGATAAGGGACGTGTTTCAAAACTTAAAATCTTTATTTGTGCATTAAACCCTGTGGTGTCACTATATATTTGAATTGTCTCTTCGAGACAATCAAAATGAGTAGTAATACCATAGGGTTTGGTGCTGAAAGGGGTGAAAAAATGTGATTTGTTTAGTTTACACCCTCTTATCTGGAGCCCTGTAGGCTAGTCCATGTCCCATTACAGTTTCACTGATGTGGACTGTGGGTGTAAAAATTAGAGACACAGGCTGGCTGTTTACTACACTGGGCTGATGAAATCTTCTATTTTAAGATATGATCTGAAATCTATTTATAGATATACAGAGGAAGCTAGGTGTTTTGTAATTGTTTACAACCAATTTGTTTTAATTGTTAACTATTTGTACACATTAGCAATATTTTATTATATTAATGGCCTCAAGTGAGTTAAACACAATTGTGTTGTTTCATCATTATTTACAAGAGTGAAGTACAGTAGATTGTTGTATCTGTACATTTGTGTATGCTATAGTTTGTTTCAAGAAACTCTATGAATGAAGTTTGACATATAGAACAATAGATTAATGTGAGGATCTCCTACTAGTAGCTAGGATATGAGTTAAATTATTGTTTTGTTTTGCATTTCTGTACATGATAGTTTTGCATTTTAAATAAAAGTTACTCTTTCAATTGAATACTTGTATTTTTTGCTTTTCAATCCAAGATATTACAATTCTTTGAAAACCTCAATTTCATTCAATTTTGCACACCCATCTATATAGCCTTAGTTCAACCACTCATTCCGCCGAATATCTTTTTAAAAGATATTTCTTGTTCATTTAATGTTTGTCGAATGCACAGAAACTTTTTTTTTGTATTTTGACCGCAAAATGAGAATGTTTAGGATTTCTTAAACCCTTTGTTTTATATCGGAATTAATAGTAAATGTCAATCGAGTCGCACTATAACTTTACGGTTAATAATGAAATATCGTTAACTTTGATCAATAACGCGTCACGTGATATCGACAAACCGAAAGTAGGCGGCGGTTTACTACAGTTGAGGTAATATAACATGTTGAACTGGTTACAACCGACTTAAACTGGTCGATCATTTACGCCGTCGTGTTCTGCGAGGAGGAACTTAATGAATGTGAGTTGAATTGACTTCATGTGAGCTGGTTAATAAACCATTCAAATATTGAAGGTAAGTGCATTTAAGATTATCGAACTGTTACATGACATGAAAACAACACTTTGTTGTGAAGCTGGTGTCGTTACTAAGAATAGATACTACATGTACACAATGGAATAATGACGCAATGGTCGTTAATTTGTCAGATCTTTCAAACAAAAAGATCTTACTCGTTTTAAGGTAAATCCATTTGGATATTATGTAAGTGGATTAACTGTTGTTTTATAAATGATAATACAATGGTATGATAGCTATACCGTGCTACTTAACGACTGGTAATTGGTTTTCCTTTCATGTGTGCCGCGGGATTGCCCAAACCGAAAGTAGGTCACTACATCACGTTCATATCACGTGTATATATGGAAGTTGACAGTTGTAATTGATAATGTTCTCTATTATTGATTTGGTTTGGAATTGAGAATTTATTTATTTATAATTTATAAGCTTTACACTTAACCTTTATTATACATAAGGATTGACAGTTGTTGGACTAGTATACATAAATGAAATATGTAAACATGAATATATTTCCTGGTATAAACAGTATCCATTTAACTATTTCAATATTAAGTAGGATCTTAAAAACATGAATCAATCTACTTGGAATTCTGAATATTCTAATAGATACTGGTCTAAATCATCAAACAGTGTAGACCTATTGGAGCCCTCTGATCTGGTTCTACACTGTTTATAAATGTAGCAAGTATATTTTAAACAGGTCCATGGTGCTGAAAAGGTTACAACTAGCCAATTTCTTCCTATTTAGGGTTGTTTTACAGTATATTGTAAATCAAAAAACAGTGAAGACCCAGATCAGAGAGCTAATACATGTAAGAGCCCTCTGATAAGGTTCTACAACTAGCTGTTTGCATTTCTGCAGTGGTGTACTCTTAACAGGTCAAAAGTAATATACACAAGAGTAATATAATGTATAATATAAGGTAGAGTAAGAGAATTTGTTATTTAACCCATTACCCCATAAATACACCTTTTTTCAGCAGAGCTGTCTGGTTTCTATTTAGCCACACTTTCTATTTGGCCACACATTTCAACCAATTATATTTGATCAGAAATTTAGAATTAAGAGCACCTGTTGAAACTAAATTGTCTGATTGGATAGTAGCCAGGGCTCCAGATAAGGGAATTATTTCAAAACTTAAAATCTTTATTGGTGCATTAAACCCTATGGTGTCACTACTCATTTAAATTATCTCTTTGAGGCGATAAAAATGAGTGGTAACACCATAGGGTTTGGTGCTGAAATGAGTGAGAAAATGTTAGATTTGTTCAGTTTACTCCCCTCTTATCTGGAGCCCTGAAACTTTATGCACAACAGTTTTACCAGTGTGTGTACTACTGAGCTGATGACATCGTGCTTCTATTTTAAGATATGATAGCATATGTCTTTTTATAGAATCTATATATAGACAGTGGTAGCTAGGTGTTTTGTTTAATAATGGTTTACTACCAATTTATTTTAATTGTTAACTATTTGTACAAATTTACCATACATTGATAGCAATATAATAAATGGCCTCAAGTGAGTTAAACACAATTGTGTTGTTTCATCAGTTATGTACAAGAGTGAGGTGTTATAGAACGTGCTGTTCTGTTATGATGGACATGCACAGTTTATTTAGTTATAGTTTGTTTCAAGAAACTCCCCATGAATGAAGTTTGATATATAGAACAATAGTTTAATCTGAGGATCTCCTACCAGTTGCTAGGATATGGGTTATATTATTGTTTTGCATTTCTGTACATTTATAGTTTTTTAGTCAGGGTAATTTATATGCTAATATCCTTGAATGTGTTTTTTTTGCTTTTCAATCCAAGATATTACAATTCTTTGAAAAAACCCAATTTCATACAATTTTGCACACCCATCTACAGCATGAATTCCACCACCCATTCCGCTGAATATCTTTTTTAAAGATATTTCTTGTTACACCTTTAATGTATACTTACACTGAAGAAAATAACCCCACCTTTTCCAATCATGAATATGCACCTTAAAATATTTTCTATATTCTAGCAGAGTGTAGCTTATAAAGCAGGCTGAAAGTAAAGCAGAATGTGCCTTTGGTTCATTCTGCTTTACTTTCAACCTGCTTTAAGGGATCACCCTTGTTCAATACTAGAAAAAAATACTTTTCTCCTTGTCTGTTTCTAGTTTTGATGACACTGGTAACCACTTAAAGCAGATTGAAAGTAAAGCAGAATGTGCCTCATGGCACATTCTGCTTTACTTTCAGCCTGCTTTAAGCTATCATCTGCTAGGATAATTATAGGGAAAAGAAATTATTTAGCACACCCATTACTCAGGGCTACAGATTAGAGGGAGTAAACTGATCAAATCCAACATTTTCTCACTCATTTCAACACCAAAACCTATGGTGTAACTACTAATTAGAATCATCTCGAAGAAACGGTTCTAATGAGTAGTGACACCATAGGGTTTAATGCAGAAATTAAGATTTTAGTTTTTGAAATACCCCCCTTATCTGGAGCTCTGATTACTGAATAAATTTGAACTATTTTCTACAGTTGAGAAATCAATTGAATGTGTATAATTCTGTATCTGTGGAGTAACAGGGTTATGGGAGTTTGAGTTATAAGGGTTATACTGTACTGACAGTATCAGCAGACAATGCAGATCCACATGAGATGCCATGGTATTCTACTGGTCAACTTGTTAAAAATTGTTTCCAATGCTCATAATAGGTCTCTACAGTTATTCCTGGTTAAATATTAAATTTAACCCTTAGCCCGCCAAATAAATTGTCGTCTGCTATATTTCTCGACTGCTTCAAGTTTCAAAGTGCTTCAAAATTGCTCAAAATTGCTGAAAATGTTGTCCGAGTGTCAAACAGCTTGGATCCGGATGAGACGCCGAGTTACTCGGCGTCTCATCCGGATCCAAGCTGTTTGCATATGGAGCTATAGTCGTGAGTGGCAGGCTAAGGGTTAACACTTTTTTTTTTTCATTTCAACACTTGTGTTAATGTTTTAATTTGAGTATTTTGAATGATTCATAATAGTGTATTTAGTATGATCACTTGTGCTTTTAGCTTTCAAGATAAATTAAATGTGCTGACCTGGCAAATCGGTCTTGGCACTTCTCAATCTCCAGAGACTGAGTATGTAGCAACCAGTACAGTCAACCTCTGCTATTAACACATCCAACCCTATAGTGACAAGTATACTCGTTATTAACAAACAGTGTATCTGTGAAGAGTACACTTGTCCTTTGCAAACAGTGTAGACTCCTGATCAGAGGGCTCCTGCAGGAGCCCTCTGATCAGGCTCTGCATTGTTTGTCATTTTGCAATATATTGTTAAAATTTTACCTAAAAATTCAAAAATGAATTAGATATGATCAACTTTATTGAAAATTGGAATCTTCCATTAAAAGTTTTAGGGATGAATGAATTAAGACCATGCATGCAATAAAAGACTTTTAGAGTATTAAAGACAGGTGGTGGCTTAAAGCAAAAAGAAATTAAAGCTTTACTTCCATCTTGATTTTAACCCTTTGAACCCTAGTCCCGCATATAGGCATTCTTTTCAAACAGTGTACATGTGCATCGTACACTTGTCCTATGCAAACAGTGAAGACCCAGATCAGAGGGCTCTGAAAGGAGCCCTCTGATCAGGGTCTTCACTGTTTGTCATAATGCCAAACATTGACAAAAACAACCCTTAAAAGTCAGAAATGGACTAGACAAAAATGGAAACTGGAATTCTCCATTTAAAGTTTCAGGGAGGAAAGAGTTAAAGCAGGCAGTGACTGCCATACGTAGAAGAAAGTCTTCTTTTAGGCATTTTGTAATACATGTAGTAGAGTTTACTACATTATAACATGCTTAAGTTGAAGCTGAACTGTGAACATAGGTCCTCCAGGGGCTAGGTACCATCAACAAATAACTCATGGACTGGCTGGATAGCTTTGAGGTTGATATGGTAGGCTCAGATCAAACAGACTATACTCTAGCCTGAATCAGCAGTAAAATTTACCACAGCCTGAGGGACTTAGGATTACTAAAGTAATACAGAATTCTCCTATACTGTAGGTGTCTACTGGTTTACTTTTATTGCGCTTTTAGCAGCCAGCTGCCTTGCAAACAGAATTGCAATATACATGTATACCTGTTTGACATGATTCATCACCTTTTCCTTGTTTGTTAGCCAATGTAATAGTTCAGACGATTGATGTTCACTGTGGATGGAGTTTTAACTTTAAAATGTTCAGCGAGAGAGGGTTAACACTCTCATTGTATACTGGATAATCCAGGTTTGGAAATCTAGTATCTGAAATCCAGCTTTAAGTTACATAGTTACATGTTAAAATTCATTTGTATACAATAGCGTGACTCCTGAGTGCGCTGAACAATGTTCATTTGAACACATGCAAAAATCAATTGCAGTCAAATTAATTGAAACACAATTCACTGAACATGGATAGTTTTTGTTTCAAGTTGTACATCCCTTTAGCACGCCCCTTCACCCCCCCCCCCCCCCCCCCCCCTTCCTTCACACACACACCAAAGTAGCACTCTTTGATACCTATACCTTTTTTGATAGAATTGAATTTTTGTTCTTCTACCTTCTACCATGTCCTTTTAGCACATTCAGTTTAAACCTCCACAGAATAAAATAGTTCCAATTTATATCAGTCATAAACATTGTTACATTAGAAATAGTTTCTTTATCTTAGCATATGGTAGCTTAAAGCAGGTGGAAAGTAAAGCAAAATGTGCCCTAAGGCACATTTTGCTTTACTTACACCTGCTTTATGACCATCGGCTAGAAAACAGAAACTATTTGTTATTACATTGTATGCATATTAATGACTATATCAATTGGAACTTTTAAATTAAATGTGCTCAAAGCATATGGATTAAAGGTTTAAACAGGATGAAAGTAGTTCTGATCCCTTAAATTTTATCTTTTCACTGAGTAATATTAAGATCTACTTTATACAGTCATGAGTAGGCACCAAAACAAATAGTTTCTGTATACTAGCAGGTTTGGGTGATTTAATAAATACTGGTCTCAATTTGCAAACAGTGTAGACCCTTATCAGAGGGTTCCTATGCTGTTTGCAAAATTTTAATGAGTATATTTTAAACAGGTCCATGATGTTGAAAGTGTTACTGTTGTCAGAGCATGAAACACCTTCTTCTCTCATCAGGATCAACACTTTGGAAGGGCTTATAGCACATTTGGAAGGGCTTATAGCACATTTGCACCAGTAAAGTTCTATTATTGTGAATTTGTTCGAAATGTGAATAGGTACATAAGTAAAGCTGAATTTCCTCATCAAATATTGACTATCAGACGGGCTAGTATTGATTTGAACATGCATGACAAAATAACCCCCGGACAGCTCCATTGCATCCACAGTCAAACTGATATTATCTTCCCCTGCATTCATATAAAACTCCATGCCTTATAAGTATTTATCATCTAATCTGTTACAATGGCAAATATAATAAAGAAACAAATTCCCAAAAAGTTAGTGCAGATTCATGTTTGGTAGATCCTAATAGAAAATATTTCTGACCCTAATCTTCAGGAGCTGTCGTGATCTGTGTCTACACTCTTTTCAAACAGCATCAATATTATATTATAAAACCCTGAAACCATAAAGATTTAATTATGACTTTCACCAAAACCAATTTTGATAGTACAAATCACCTTTATCAAACTGATATATACACATTACCAGTTGACAGTGCGATACAGAGTGATGTATTTAGCTCGAGACGTTTTTGGCGGAAAAAGCCGATCTGATGAGCGCCTTGGCGCGAGTCTGATTGGTTGTTTCCGCCAAAAACGTCGAGAGCTAAATGCAACACTCTGTTGCGCACTGCCAACTGGTGATGTGTTTATTATATGCCTTGAATACAAACCAGAAACAACTGAGTAGTTGTTTAAATCATTTTATATCCAAAATTTATAAGTTATTTGAAGCAGAACAGGATTTTTTGTATGCCACAAAGAATAACGCGGCACTCGTACATGTACGTTAATGACGTCACGTTAAATCGAGAGCGACGTCAGAGTAAAATACAAAGTGGCTGATACAGACTCTTGTATTTTACTGGGCAGATACACGCGGAAACGCTCGATATCATTCGAAGGCATATAACAAATAGCATTCTCTGTGAAAAGTGTGCAAGCCTGAAGGTTTAATGGCCGCTTTTACAATTGTAATAGAGCTTCAAGAATTTATTAACTTTACAAATTCTACAAAAAGAGCTCAAGAACGTTTGTAATTCTAGAACAATGGTTCTAAAACCATCAAATGTCTAGAATTTTTGCAGATTATTCATGAATCATGATTGAATGTAAAATGGCCGCTTCTAGAATTGTTCATGAATACTCAAGAAGTTATTCTGGAATAGTGCTAAAATAATTTAATACCTGCCTACAGGGGATGAGTTTTCTACTTGGTTTGAGCTCAAGTCTGTTTATACTCACTTTTCTTAACCCGTTGATCCCTAGTAATAGCCATCCTTTATAGCATGCAATATACCTGTCAGTGTCAAGAGTACATTTGTCCAAAGCAAACAGCATAGACCCTAAATCAGTAATAAGAGGGCTTCTACAGCAACCCTCTGATTAGGGTCAGCACTTTTTGTCATTTTATTATACCCTAACAACTACCCTAATTTGTCAACAAATCAATTAGACTTGATTGGAAACTGGAAATGCCCATTTGGAGTTTAAGAATCACAGGTGACTTCTGCTTTCCTTTCAACCCTTTCCTCCATAGAAGCGCCTTTTAGCTCATTCAGTTTATTCCCCTGCTGAAGAAAATAGTTCTGTTTTATAAGGTCATGAATGTGTATCATACAGAATATTTTCTTTATTCTAGCAGCTGGAGGCTTAAAGCAGGCTGATAGTAAAGCAGAATGCGCCTTAGGGCACATACTGCTTTACTGTCAACCTGCTTTAAGTAGTCACTTATTTTCAAAACTAGAAACAGGCTATGGGGTAAAGGGTTAACCTGTTTTAAGGGGTCACTGTGACTTATTTTCAAAACTAGAAACAGGCTATGGGGTAAAGGGTTAACCTGTTTTAAGGGGTCACTGTGACTTGTTTTCAAAACTAGAAACAGGCTATGGGGTAAAGGGTTAACCTGTTTTAAGGGGTCACTGTGACTTGTTTTCAAAACTAGAGACATACTATTGGATAATGGGTTACGACTAAAGATCTAGCTGCATATAATACAGGGTGCAGACCCCAAACATTTTTTGGGCACCTGACAAGGATCTGAAATGTTTGTCACCTTTATTGATTATCAATAACTATGCCTATTTTTGCTAACAAAGAGATGAAAGAGAGCAATATTCAGAATTTGAGCGGACAGCTGCTTAGATCATATTTCTGAATAATACAGTCATGTTGAGAATTTAACTTTTTCAATGATTTTAATTCATTTGTATCTGTATCTAATATTCCATAAATATGTTTTTGTGCCTTTAATTAAGAAATTAGTTTATACAGTTTTGAAAATGTACAATAAAAAATGTTTTCTATTCCCAAGCATATAGTAGCTTAAAGCAGACTGAAAGTAAAGCAGAATGTGACTTGTGGCACATTCTGTTTCACTTTCTTCCTGATTTAAGAGGTTATAGTCTGTCTCCAAAACTAGAAAATTTTAAATTGATTTAACACTTTGAACCACAGAAACGAGATATCTGATATACCTAGCTCAGGCTCACTCAAAATAATCTAGGAGTCAGCTGTTTCCAAAGCTAAAATATTCTTATGTTGGGTCTTCTCTTTAGAATTGTCCCGCAGAGGTGTCATGACATATGTTTTGGTGTAGAAATAAAGATTTGTTTGGTTTATTTGTTTGTTAACGTCCATTACTTAACGGTCTATTAGCTTAGTGAAATTGGACGCCCAAGAGAGAGGGGAGCAGGATACACTCACTCACTGACAACCCAGAGGTGATGCCCTAGCCTTTTGGAGGCCTAGTGTAAAGGACTGATATTGTCATCAGACCTCTTTATGTATTTAAACAAGTCTCATCCAAAGGACTAAGTCTGGCAGGTGTTCAAACTCAGTCAGCCTCTGGCATCGTAGTGCTAAAAAGTAACCTGTAACTGGACCATATCTGATGGTGGAGAAAGAGAAAATGATAAATCTTGAATTTTGACATTTGTAGCAAAGTTTGGGCCTATCATGATTAATTTCAGACAGCAAGGTCTTAATCTGTCACCACTCATACTTTTAACCTGTATGCTGAATATTCTTATACTAAACTCACAATGATCATGAACTACAATATTTGTTGATAAAATATGGAAAAATTAAAAGTGTCCCCAAGAAAGAGTATATTATACTCATGCATGTCTGAGATCCAATAAGAAAACTGCAGACTATGCATTTTCGAAAAGCATTAATATACATTATATTAGCAAGTAAAGATAACTTGAGCTGACATCATTTTTTCATGGTTCAAAAGGTTAAACAAATTGACATTGAGTAGCTTCATGACAGTGCATGTGTACCTCTAATGAGAGAGCTCTCCTTATGTTCAACTAGGTTTATACCAGGCTCCAGATAAGAAAACACTGAAAATTTCCATCATCTTCTTCTTTGTGTTGGTGGGTTTTTTTCTTCTGATGTTTTGGGACCAAGCTTTGACCTCATTTCAATCTCTGAAAAATATATATTTTTCACCTATTGGTTTGTAATGAATTTCTTTCAAAGATTTTGCACACATCTCATGACTTTATAATTACTTCACGCCTATTCAGAGCAATAGGGGTGAATTGTACAGAGGATCGGGGTAATGTCTTTAACCCTTTCCCACATAGAAGCGCCTTTTAGCACATTTAATTTATTCATCCACTGGGGAAAATAGTTCCAATTTATACAGTCATGAATAGGTATTATAAGAAATATTTCTATATTCTAGTAGATACTAGCTTAAAGCAGGCTGAAAGTAAAGCAGAATGCGCCTTAAGGCGCATTCTACTTTACTTTCAACCTGCTTTAAGTAATCACCTATCTTCAATACCAGAAATCCGCTATGGGGTAAAGGGTTAAAGCAAGTTAAAAATAAAACAGAAAAGTTCCTCAGAAGCTTCTGCTTTATTGCAGTATAATTAATGGCCTGCCTTAAACCATTACTACAAATATATGCCTTTTATGCCTTAAAATTAAATATTCCTTCACTGAAGAAGGTAGCATGAATATCGTGCACAATAAGATATATTTTCTATATCCTAGCAGATGCATCAAAGTAGATTGTAGCTTAAAGTAGGCTGAACATAAAGAAGAATGTGCTTTAACCCTGTGAACCTGAGTCACATTTTTAGGTGTTCTTTGCAAGCAGTGTACCTGTGAAAAGTACACTTATCCTATGTAAACAGTGTAAACCCTGATCAGAGGGCTTCTACAGGGTTTACACTGTTTGCAATTTTTAATGCATTACAGAAAAAAAACCTTAATAGTCATAAATGGACCATTTCCTTCTTGGTAACTGGAAGTTTTCATTCAAATTTGCCCCAGGGGTGAGTGAGTTAATTCGCATTCTGCTTTATTTTCAACCTGCTTTGAGTAGTCTGACCTGTCTTCAAAACAGAATTTGGCAATTGGGTATCTTGAGGGTTAATTCTTTCAACATGATGGACCAGAGTGTTTAAGATATATTCATTACATTTACAAACATTATAGATCTAGATACGAGAACCCTCTGCTCAGAGTATACACTGTTTGCTAACTTAGAGCAATATTTTTTCCATAACCCAAACTTCAAAGTGGACTGGTTCATGTTTTGGAAACTTAAAAGATCCACAAGGAAACCTAATAACCCTTAAGAGTTACTTACTGTTGAATGAGTTAACCCTTTACCTGATAGCATTGTTTCTAGTATTGAAGATATGTAACTACTTAAAGCAGGTTGAAAGTAAAGCAGAATGCGCCCTAAGGCGCATTCTGCTTTACTTTCAGCCTGCTTTAAGCTATTAACTACAAGAATAAGAAAAGTATTAAATACGACACATATTCATTACGGTATCATTTGGAACTATTTTCTTCAGCGGATGAATAAAATGAATGTGCTAAAAGTCGCTTCTATAAGGGAAAGGGTTAAATGTTATACTGCCTAAGGTGATGATTCAATGAGTATTCATGAGTTATCAAAGGGGTTTTGGGGACTCATAAGAAATTAAGTATTTGAAATATCCCCTCCCCATGCATTAAGTCATGGATTATAGGATTATAGTCCTGGGGTTGAAGTCCTTCAATCCCCCCAAAAATGCTTCGTCAGGCAAAAAATTCACGGGTACCAGATAATTTATATCCGTAAGTTTGGAAAGTTAACTCTTTGTGTGCTTGCGGCAAAAATCATTATAATTTGTGCAAACAGTTTGGATCTTGATGAGACGCCGCATGACGCGGCGTCTCATCAGGATCCAAACTGTTTGATACTCATGACCCTGTTTTTAAAAAAAGAAGTTTTGTTAATTATAATTTTAGAAGGGTAGCAGAGGACACTTGCTGCAGATGTAAAGATTACCCAGCATGCAAAGAGTCCAGAAGTGTTGAGTTTATATGCCTATTTAAGTGTTTGACATACTTAGCTTACCAAGTACTAGGTAACTAATATCTCACCAACAATGTGGTAATTTGTTTTTCATCACACTGTGTTACTAGTACATAAAGGTTGTGGTAATAGGCTGGTTTTTCTGACTTGTCCAAGTTATTTTTAGAACAGAATAGTCAATAATGGTAAATAGGTAAGAAAGATAATATTGGGTAATGGGTTGAATCATGAAAACAGCTTATTTATGGGGTAATGGGTTGAATAATGGAAACAGTTTGTTTATGTGGTAATGGGTTGAATCATGAAAACAGCTTATTTATTAGGTAATGGGTTGAATCATGAAAACAGTTTGTTTATGTGGTAATGGGTTGAATCATGAAAACAGCTTATTCATTAGGTAATGGGTTGAATCATGAAAACAGTTTGTTTATGTGGTAATGGGTTGAATCATGAAAACAGTTTGTTTATGTGGTAATGGGTTGAATCATGAAAACAGCTTATTGATGGGGTAATGGGTTGAATCATGAAAACAGCTTATTTATTAGGTAATGGGTTGAATCATGAAAACAGCATATTTATGGGGTAATGGGTTGAATCATGAAAACAGCATATTTATGTGGTAATGGGTTGAATCATGAAAACAGCTTATTTATGGGGTAATAGGTTGAATCATGAAAACAGCATATTTATGGGGTAATGGGTTGAATCATGAAAACAGCATATTTATGGGGTTATATGGATTGAATTATGAAAAAAGCTTAGATTGTACAATTGTGTCTAGATCATGAGCTTGTGACATACTGACCCAGTTGTTGATCAATATACAGCTGTCATTCTGTTATTGTGTTACAAAGGCTATGAATAGTTCTATTGTCTTTTGTCCTAGATAGTCTGAGTGTCCTCTGTGATATAGAATCCTGTTTTTATGATGCACATTATTGATACTTTGATGTCATACAAAGTAAACTCTGAAGGCAAAACTCCTGAACACAGCTAGAAACCCAAAACCAGTAAAATGCTCTATCTTCTAACCCAGCTGGAATTATGGGTAGTTTAATAAATACTTATCTAAATTAGCAAACAGTGTATACCCTGATCAGAGGGCTCCTATAGGAGCCCTCTGATCTGGGTCTACACTGTTTGCAAATGTGAAGAGTATATTTAAAACAAGTCCATTATGTGATATGGTAGTTTACTGCACCCAAAAGAAGTGATTTACTGATGATTAGATTATCGTTACAGCTTAGACCTTCAGTGCTTTGATATTACATTCCACCCAGGCTAGGTATTACGCATCCTTTTGGGGGCATTTGCACCGACTCCGATCAGCTGACTGGCAGAAAAAGTATTGACTTATTGGCTGCGTAGCAGTATAGTGTGCAGTGTTAGATTTCATTGGGACTTTTCTGGATCAAGTAGCTTGGCATGTTGGTAATTTATCTTTAGTAGAATAATTAACTCTTTTGCTTAATATTAAGAAATAGAACTTTGACCACTATTAACATCTCATATATGATCTATTATAAAATAATCTAAAGTTTCAACTGGAAAGAGTGCAGATTGACTCATGTTAGAAATATCTTAAAAGAAAGCAGTACAGACCCTATAGGGGTTCTCTGATCTGGATCAAAAAGCATCAATAGAATCTCATATCAGGAGAACCTTTTACACACAACTGGCAAATTTGTGATGACTGTTGCAGATATGATTCAGATAAAATTGCAATTAACTTTAATGGTATTTTAATTGTGAAATAAAAGTGCAGGTGACTCTTAGCTCTTTGCATGCTGGGTAATTTTTGTCGTCTGCAATCATTGTCGTCTGCTACTGTTCTAAATAAGAATTTTCAAAATTTCTTTTCAAAAAAATGGTCAGCTAGAGTGTTAAACAGTTTGGATCCTGATGAGATGTCGCGTAACGCATAATACGCGGCGTCTCATCTGGATCCAATCTGTTTGCAGAGACAATCACTATGGCAGGTATATCTGCCGCTAGTGTGCAAAGAGTTAACTCTGAGAACTGTTGTAACGTACATTGAAAGCTCAAGGTTAAGATATTATTGTGTGATTCTTGTAATTGTTATAAATGATGTAAGTTTGAAAAACATTTAAATCCTATCTATTCACATCTTTCAATTGAAAAACTTTGAAATATGATAAATAAAATTACTTTTTTTGTGTTCATGCAAATTCAATTTTTTAGCTCACCTGAGCCAAAGGCTCAAGGTGAGCTATTGTGACCGCTCACCGTCCGTAGTACGTCTGTCCGTCTGTCCGTTCACTTTTACTTCAAACGACATCTCCTCTGAACCTGCGGATTGTAGGGCTGATTCAAACTGCTCATGATGTTCCTTGGATGCTTCTCTACAGAAGTTGTTCAAATGAAAGAGAAAAAGCAAAAACTCTGCTTGAAAAAGCAAAAAAGCAAAAAAAATTAAAAAATCTTCTTGCTAAAAACTACTAGGCCCTAAGCTTTGATATTTTTACAGTAGAACCAGTCCTGGTCGATCCCTCTATAGTTTGTTAAAATGAAATCCCTAGGGTCACACTTGACGCCATGCACCCTGCGCAGTTTAACTGCTGCTCTAGGCAGGTTTCACAGTATTTTTGATGAAGCAGAAGTAGAACTGTATTTTACCTGAGTTACTCTTAATATACTAAGGGCAAATAGCCAATATTTGCAAACATTTTGGATCCAGATCAGATGCAACATAATCATAATGCTACATCTAATCTGGATCCAACCTATTTGCCACTCATTTACCAACTTAACATTTTCTAAATTGTTTTTTTGTACACTTTTCACATACAGTAGGTTTTAAGCAGACATCATTTCAGTCTGGTAAGGGTAAGCCCCCAGAGTTCTAGCCACTGAGGTCAAATATTATGCAACTCTGAACTGGTAGGGAGTATCATAGAACTGGTCATGATCAGCTGAACATGTTGTCTGCTAAAGTTTAGATATGGTTCAGTCTGATTCATACTTAGAGAAACAGGATCTGGAAGTGATCCACTGACAGTTATGTAATTATGTCTTATGCCATATTTATACATATGTTTAATATTGGTTTTGTCAGAGTTATCTGAATGGTTTTTCATTTTTTCTTGTCCAGGATTCAACCCTTTCACCCCATATACTGACGTTTGTTAACCCATTACCCCATAAATGTGCATTTTTAGGCCTTTGATTTATTCCTCTACTTAAGAAAATAATTCCACTTTAAACAGTCATGAAAATGTAAGATGCAAAAGTAAAGCAAAGTGTGCATTAACCCTTAGCCCGCCAAATAAATTGTCGTCTGCTATATTTCTCGTCTGCTTCAAGTTTCAAAGTGCTTCAAAGTTGCTCAAAATTGCTGAAAATGTTGTCCGAGTGTCAAACAGCTTGGATCCGGATGAGACGCCGAGTTACTCGGCGTCTAATCCGGATCCAAGCTGTTTGCATATAAAGCTATAGTCGTGAGTGGCAGGCTAAGGGTTAAGACACATTCTGCTTTACTTTCAACCTGCTTTAGGTGGCCACCTATTTTCAAAACTAGAAACATGCTATGGGGTAATGGGTAAAATGAAATTGCCTATTTGGAAAGAGCCTGATGAGAGGAAGTGCCATTTGCAAAGGCCATAACTCTGACATCATTGTTTTTTGAGTTATTTCCCTTTGTGATATTTTCTTGTCAAGAAGACAACTTCAGTTCTACTGATGCTATTGTAATGAAATTTTATGTATGGAAAGAAACTGATGAGAGAAAATGCCATGCACAAGGGCAGCAATATTTAGTTTTTCCCCTTTGTCATATTTTATTGTCAGGAAAATAATTCCAGTTCTGCTGACGCTAGTGAAATAATTATCATTTATTGGAAATGGAAATAGCTTGATAAGAGGATGTGTCATGGATAAGGGTCATAAGCTTGGCAACAAAATTCACTTTTGTCATGTTTTCTTGTCCATTTATAGTTACATTAAAATGGTGTCTTGCCCAGTCAACTTAGGTACAAACTTCAATGTCCTCAGGTGAGCGAATTTAGGGCCATGGCCCTCTTGTTTTAATTTATATTCAATATACATTTTCGCACAATTACAATGTATGGCAACTATCGATATTTTGGAAATTAGTATTGTTACTAAGTGTCAAAAAGATTGGATCCTGATGAGACGATAAGAAAGACAGCATCTTATCTTGATCTAAACTCTCTGCAACAGTTTTCACAAATTTCACCGAATGCGTGCTACAGGTTAATAGCCCTATGTCCTGATCAGAAAGGCAATGCAGCATAATACAGACTATGATTATTGTAGTTATTGTAACCTTTGGGTCATTGATATTAAGATCAATGGAATTGAATAGCCGGTGGCATTGTTAGAAGTTGAGTGTCCAGGCTTTTAATTGTATAGTTAAATTTATGTCTAAGACTTATAAAGTCACTGGACTGTCAGTCATGACCTTGCACATACAGTAGAACCTTCTTAAAATTTGATCAAATGTTAGTGGATTAAGACAGGTGACTGCTTAAAGAAATGTGAAAGTGAAACAGAAAGCTCCTGTAGGAGTTTTATGTTTCACTTTCACATTGCTTTAAGCTGTCACCTGTCTTTTATACAGATAATACACCTTCTTTTTAGTGGTTGTAATAGAGAGGTTCTACTGTACATGTATTCTGTACTCATTTAGGGCTACTACAGTGAAACCTCTCTATTACGACCACAAAATTGTATTAATTAGTATGTGTTTTGTGACAGGTGACTGCTTAAAGCAAGATGTCACCTGTCTTTTATACAATTAATTAGCCTTAGTGGTCTTAAAAGAGAGGTTTTACTGTATTCTTTAGTCTTTACTTAAAGACATCCAGCCAGTCCTTTCATTGATTCACCCCCCATTCTTTAGTTGGTGTCAAAATACAGGTATATACCGGTATACAGCATGAGAAAAGTCTTCAGGCAATGGCTCAGCTTTGAATAGAGGCCCTTACATAATAGATATCAATAGGTTTTTCTATGGGTTTTACTAACCAAGCTATCAAATATTAGGTGCGGGCCTCACTTGAGACGCCTGAATGATTCTTTGCCTAGACGCTACCACTGTTAGTGCATGCTCTGCATGCTTTGACTCAAACTGTATCCGGGGGTAGGTGTTACCACCCAAGCTTGGTCATGTGATATCTTTAAATTCAGGGCTACTACATGTATTGTAATTACATTTTCAAAGTATACATACTTTTCCTGCTAAGTACATACAGTATATCAAACTCTGTCCTCTAATACAGTATATCAAACTCTGTCCTCTATGAACAGCTATCATCTGAACTAGCTATTACCCAGATGAATAACTTTCTCTAGGAAAGAACAAAGGCACCTGAATATAGGTATAGATCTTGTAAAAAAATGATAAAAAATGAAAAATTGTCAAGTAGGAATTTGTATTGCTAGAAATTATGTATTGCTATATATTGTTATGATTTATACTCTAACTCAATCACTGTACTACAATATATTGCAATACTCAATCACTGTATTGCAATACATTGTGATACTCCATCACTGTATTGCAATGTGAATCACAATATATTGTGTGCTATTAAAGTTAGATTAAGCAATGCATCTGAGGCATATATGTGCAGACATTATTTCAGTTGTACCACATCGAATCTTCACAATCATGGTTGAAGCAAGTAATTGATTGTGTTTGAAATAACGAGGGTGAAATCCAGCCCTACCTGCAAGCAGCATATTTAGGTTTTAATATTTTCAATTGTTAAACAAATTGAATTTAATCAATTTATCATCGAGGAAAAAAATGTTTTTTTGAGCCAGCACATCAGTTTGTATCGTTATTTTTAGAACGTATTGCAATAAACTGTATTTGAAAACCTGTTTTATTGCGCATCCCTAGCTTGGAGTCATCTATTTGCTGTTACAATTGTTTGATTCCTAGATTATAGGGTGCTCATGATTGTAAAGCATTGATTTTGTGATGACCATGGCATGTTAGCCTGACCTTTATCAAACTAATATGGTGTATTGATGACTTATGCTAATAGTCAGGAGACTGATGAGGTGCGGAGTCAGTATTCAACATCCTCATGAATATCGGTGTATTCATTGGTGGTACTTTTGTAGAGGAATAGGTAGAGGTCACCCAATACCTACATGGCTCTTAAAGGTATGCCTTAGCGAGCTCCTACCGTCATTAACAAAAATTGTGAACTCTTCGCTGGAATCTGCGTATGTTCTAAAAGAATTCAAAAAGTCGCATGTAAGACCTCTTTTGAAGAAACCTGATCTCGATACAAATGATCTTAAGAACTACAGGCCTGTATCAAATTTGCCATTTCTCTCCAAAGTATTAGAAAAAGTTGTAGACAGACGCATTGAGTCCCATTTGGCCACAAACAATCTGCATGAACAGCATCAGTCAGCATATCGTAAGCATCACTCTACAGAAACTGCTCTTGTTAAAGTTCAAAATGACATCTTGCAATATCTTGATAAGAATGAAATCACAATTCTGGTGATGCTTGACCTATCAGCCGCATTCGACACAATTGATCATGAAACATTACTCAATCGCCTTGAAAAAGACTTCAAAATCATTGGAAACCCACTTAAGTGGATAACCTCATACCTGAATGACCGTTACCAAACAGTCGCAGTAGATGGAGAATTATCTGCCCCAGTTCAAATGAAATATAGTGTGCCACAGGGCTCAGTCTTGGGACCCAAAAACTACATCATGTACACAAAACCTGTCGGCTCAATTTGCAGAAATCATGATCTGGATCATCATTTCTATGCAGATGATTCACAGTTATACTTGTCATTTAAGCCTAAAGACACATCTAGTCAACAAGAAGCCCTTTCAAAAGTCGAAGGATGTCTAAAAGACATAGTCTCATGGATGCACCAGAATATGTTAAAGCTGAACACTGACAAAACTGAGGTCATACTGTTTCATTCAAAAAAGGTTAACGTTCCCGGAGATTTTCATGTTCAAGTGGGAAACTCTAAAATCAAACCGTCATTATGGGTGAACAACCTTGGTGCTAGATTTGATTCCCAAATGGATATGACACAGCACATCAACACTGTGTGCAGGTCTAGCTACGCACAGCTGCGGCAAATAGGTCATATTAGACAGTACCTTTCTCCAGAAGCTACAAAGACTTTGGTCAATTCTCTGGTCACATCAAAAATTGACTACTGCAACTCACTGCTATATGGGATTCCCCAAAACTCACTACGAAAACTACAGCGTGTGCAAAATACAGCAGCCCGCATCATTACCAGGACTCCTCGGTACAACCACATCACTCCAGTCTTGAAGGAGCTTCACTGGCTTCCAGTTCAACACAGAGTTGAATTCAAAATTCTGACACTCACATACAAAGCCATGTGCAATGATTCTCCAAGGTACATTGTTAGTATGCTGGACGTGTATAGACCTCGAAGAGAGTTGCGGTCTGCGAGTAAATCAGTATCGCTGGTTGTGCCGAGAAGTCGTTTAGTGAAGTTTGGAGATAGAAGTTTCATGCATGCAGCCCCAAAGCTCTGGAACTCTCTACCATCAGACATCAGAGATGCGAGCTCAGTTGCAGTCTTCAAAAAACGTCTGAAAACACACTTCTTTAATATTTATTATTAGAACACATTAGGAAATGGATGACTGCTACCTCCCGGCCATGTTTTTGCTGTAGATATTGTGGGTCTAAATGGGAGTTCTGGAATTGTACCGTTTGCCCATGCCTGTTCGGTGGATCTTGATGGTAGGGATTGCCCCTGATCTCTTTGAAACCGACTGGCTTGGGGTTTGCGGTATAATTCAGGGACAGCTTCTTATCGTGATGTTTTATAAAGTAAGGGTGTAATTTCAGCCATGGAACATGTAGGTCCCGCGGGTGTGGGGTGGAGAGGGTAGATGACTGCTACCCTAGGGCTGTGTTCATTCTGTATATGTTATGGGTCTAATTTTTAGTTCTGGGGTTGTACTGTTGACCAATGCCTGTCTGGTGGATCTTTGTTGGTAGGGATACAACTCTGATCTCTTTTGAAACCAGCTGGCGTGGTCTGTGGTACAATTCGTGGACAGCTTTCACCATTTTTAGCTCACCTGAGCCGAAGGCTCAAGGTGAGCTATTGTGACCGCTCATTGTCCGTAGTACGTCTGTCCGTCTGTCCGTCTGTCCGTCCGTCCGTCTGTCCGTCTGTCCGTCTGTCCGTCTGTCCGTTCACTTTTACTTCAAACGACATCTCCTCTGAACCCGGAGATTGTAGGGCGGATTCAAACTGCTCATGATGTTCCTTGGATGCTTCTCTACAGAAATTGTTAAAATGAAACTTTCAAGTGGACTACTTATTGTAATTTATTTAAAAAAGTGAAAAACTTTAAACAATCTTCTTGTAAAAAACTGCTAGGCCCACAGCTTTGATATTTGTTTTTTAGTATCTCCTGGTGATTCTCTCTCAAAATTGTTAATATCAAAACTAAAACTGACCATAGGGATTCACCATAGGGATTTTTTCATTGCCGCTTTATGCAGGATTCATTGCCGCTTTATTCAGGTTATACTGTTTTACTGAAGGTTTAAGCAGGGTTTCAAGCACCCTTATACTAAATCACCTATATTTGCAAACAGTTTGGATCCAGGTCAGATGCCACATAATGCAGCATCTAATCTGGATCTAAACTATTTGCCACTCATTTACATATTTTCTTATATTTAGAAAATATAAGTTATTATTTTTTACATATTTCACATACAAACATTTGGAGCAGACAACAGTTCAGCATGATAATAGTCAGTTCTCCCTGAGACGGTCTCTTATTGCATAACTGACCCAAAGCTAGCTCTGAACTCAGGTCACTGAGATACATAGCAGAAATTATGATGTCTGCTATTTTATGCTCAAGCACAACTTAGTTCAAGGCATATTACTTTTGGTCTGTCTGTTTGTTTGTTTGTTTATCTTTCTGTCTATCAGTCCACAATTAATTCTTGGCCATAAACAGTATGGATCCAGGTCAGATGCCACATAATGCTGCATCTAATCTGGATCCAAATTTGCCACTCATTTACATATAGTTTCCTATATTTAGAAAATGTAAATAATGATATTTATTAACCTATTAACGCATATATATTCCTTTTTATGTCTTTAATTTATTCTTCCACAGAAGAAAATAATTTCACTTTATACAGTCATTGTTGTCTTTAACAATTGCTTCAAATGACATCTCCTCATATATTGCTGAAAAGATTTCAACCATGTTCCTTGGGTCAAGTTGTTTCAAAATTGTTCAAAGAATTAAAAACAATGTAGAACTCTGGTTGCCATGGCAACCAAGTGAAAAAATAAGGAAATCTTAAAAAATCTTCTTGTCTGAAACTACAAGGGCCAGATCTTAGACATTTGTCACATAGCATCATCTACAGGTCCTCTATCAAGTTTGTACAAACTATGCCCCTGGGGTCAAAATTGGCCCCGCCCCGGGGGTCACAGTTTTACATAGAGTTATATAGTGAAATTTTCCAACGTCTTCTCCTCTGAAAATGATATGGCCAGAGCTTTGATATCTGGCATGGTGACACTTTTAGATGTCCTATACCAATAAGGTTCAAATGGTTCTGGTCGATTGCATATCATCTACAGGTCCTCTATCAAGTTTGTACAAATTATGCCCCTGGGGTCAAAATTAGCCCCACCCGGGGGTCACAGTTTTCAAACGTCTTCTTTTCTGAAGCTAATATAGCCAGAGCTTTGATATTCGGCATGGTGTTACTTCTAGATGTCCTTTATCTATTTTGTTCAAATGGTTCCAGTCTGTTGCATATGTAGGTCACAGGAGCTAAAAATAGATTTTTTCAATGGAAACTTAAAAAAAATCTTCATGTCTAGAACCCTAGTACCCTGATCTTAGATATTTGGAACATAGTATCATCTACAGGTCCTCTATTAAGATTGTTCAAATTATGCCCCTCGGGTAAAAAATGACCCCGTCCTGGACATAAATCATTATCTCCATTTTGATGTACAGCTATTCTCAGGTGAGCGACATATGCCCCATGGGGCTCTTGTTAATAATGTTATTGATCTTCTATAGAGTTTTTAGTTATGGTCGCATGCTATTATTCCTAGTTATGTTACATTAGATGGCCTGCATTGGGCGCTCTGCTATTATTTCTATTGGTCGGCAATCTTTAGCCGGTTGGTTCATTGCTGATTGATGGGGGTAGTGTGATTGCCGTTTTGGGGGCTGTCTTTTGTATGTTTATTCTTATTTATTTTAGATCTAATCATAGTTATTTGTGTTTTGTCGATGGCCTGCATTGGGCGCTCTACCATTATTTATATCAGTTGGCAATACTTAGCCGGTCGGTTCATTGCTGATTGATGGGGGTAATGTGATCGCCGTTTTGGGGGACTGTCTTTTATATGTTTATTCATGTTTTATTTCAGATCTAATTGTAGTTATTTTGTCTTTTCACGATTTATAGGTACATATGTGTTATTTCATGTAAAGCGCTTTTGAACGCACAATCCCTGTGTGAAAAGAGCGCTATATAAATCTGGTATAATAATAGTAATAATAATAATAATAATAATAATAACAGTAGGGATCCAGATGAGGCCCAAAAATTAAAGAGGACCTGATCAATTTATGTCACTCAGATGCTGTTTCTGTAAAATAACCCTTAAATTTAAAAACCTATAGTCATACATATATATGCATCCTGAGTAAACAGTGAACCTGTGAAGATTACACTTGTCCTATGCAAACAGTGATTTGACTCATTTCAGAGGGTTCCTATTGGAGCCCTCTGATCAAAGTCTACACTGTTTGTCATATTGCAAATACTTTGGCAAATACAACCCTTAACTCTTTCCTCCCTGAAACTTTAAATGAACAATTCCAGTTTCGATTTTAGTCTAGTCGATTTCTTACTTTTAAGGGTTGTTTTTGTCATTGTTTGGCATTGTGACAAACAATGAAGACCCAGATCAGAGGGCTCTGATAGGAGCCCTCTGATCTTGGTCTTCACTGTTTGCATATGACACATGTACTATTCACACGACACTGTTTGAAAAGGACGCCTATATGCGGGACTAGGGCTCAAAGAGTTAATAGGTAGAGCCTAGACTAAATTGGAAACAGGAATGATCAAATTGAAGTTACAGTAAGGAGTGCTTTAATGATGAGATAATCTTAGCAGAATTTGTAGTTTATTAAAACAGGCTGAAATTGAAGCAGAATGTGTCTTTAGGTGATTTTTGCTTTACTTTCAATCTGCTTTCAGTGCATGATCAACTATATATATCTTCAATACTAGAAACAGGCTATGGATTCAGGGCTCCAGATAAGAGGGAGTAATTATAAACTGCAGAAATCCAACATTTTCTCACTTATTTTAGCATCAAATCCTTTGGTGTTACTACTCATTAGAATCGTCTCTTTGAGACGATTCTAATGAGTAGTGACACCATAGGGTTTAAAGCAGAAATAAAGATTTTAGTTTTTGAAATACTCCCCTTATCTGGAGCCCTGCATGGAGTAAAGGGTTAATATAATTTTGACTAATTATAGTGATTTTGTGTTTTTTTCAGAGTTGTTGATATACATGAGACAGTCTGTCAGATGGTGACAGGGACAACAGAAGTGGAAATGGCTCCGATACAGAATGGCTACACGGCCTGCGACAAGCAGGAACTCGTACGACATAATGACTCTTTAAACAGCTTTAACAGTGAAAGTAACGAAGTAACAGTCACTCGATGGATTGACCAACGCAAATATTCAATGATGTCATTTAAACCGTGTGAGAAAAAAAACGTTGTAGACATCGTTGTGACGACGGGAGAGACTTCGCTCGGTAAACAGGTTCTACTGTTGAAAGACTTCACATCTCAAGATATCCGCTCACAATATTCAACAAAAGCGAAAGCAGGTTTTGCGTTCATTTTACTGTTGTTACTAGTGATGGTATTTATTATTATTGTGGCAATGGTAACTCAGCCGTGGAATAATGTACTGGACGGAAATGTCGGACACACCCAGGAGATTTTACATGACAGTGTGACACGGGGAAATGACACAACAACAACGACAACTGGAAACTTCACCTACACCTGAACCTCATGAAGGCAGGGTACCAGTTAAGAGGGAGTAAATTATAAACTGAACAAATCCAACATTTTCTCACTTATATGAGATCAAATCCTATTGTGTTACTACTCATTAGAATTGTCTCTTCGAGACAATTCTAATGAGTAGTGACACTATAGGGTTTAATCCAAAAATAAAGATTTTGGATTTTGAAATTCTCCCCTTATTTGGAACTCTGCGAAGGCTTTAACTCAGTGACTCCAGAACAATCAAATGGACAATTCTAGTTTCCAATTAAGACTAGCTAGTCCATTTCTGACTATTGAGGGTTGTTCTTACAATATTTCAGAAAATAACAAACAGTGCAAACCCTTATCAGAAGATTCCTGTCGGAGGTGGTTCAGATCTGGGTCTTGGCTATTTGCCTTAAAAGGACAAATGTGCATGTCTCAGTTACACTATGTGTTATAGAATTATTCCTGTTACGGTTTTTACACACTGATAATTCCCTTATAGGGAATTTTGACACTGGGGTAGCTGTGGATTATACAATAGAACCTCTCTATTACGACCACTAAAAAGAAGGCTAATTGTCTTTATAAAAGACAGGTGACAGCTTAAAGCAATGTGAAAGTGAAACAGAAAGCTCCTATAGGAGCTTTCTGTTTCACTTTCTCATTGCTTTAAGCAGTCACCTGTCTTAAATGACTAATATTTGACACATATTAGTGGTTATTTTAGAGAGGTTTTACTGTATATATGAGTTGTGTTATGGGAAAACCTGCCTTATTGTATTGCAAACAGAGTAGATCAAGACAAGCCACTGTATCAAAGATGCCGCAACTGGTCTTGATCTACACTGTTTAAAACCGACATTCATGATTCATCTAAAACTTTTTATGCAGTTGTATTATATATGGTACTTGGCAGTGTAGACCAAACTCAGATACAGAGTCTGAGATGACAACAATGCTTCAGGTCTGTACACTGTTGCAATACAATAAGACAGGTTTTGGCATGGCATGGCTCATATGTAAAGTGGTATCCTTTCTTGGAAAGAGATTAAAGAGCAAAATTAAGTGGTGTATGATGTGGTGTACAGCTTCAACAGCCTAATTTGAGCACATCTTTGCTTGCTTTGCTTATAGCAATAATACATCCTGCTTGCCATGAAACAAAATCAGCCATGCATCAAAAGGGCTCCGGCTAAAGGGATGAAAACTAAATCCTTGCAACATTTTCTCCTTTTATGGCTCCACCAAACCTTTTACTGAATATTCATTAGAATTGTCTCTTTGAGATATTCTATTGGGTATAGTTACAATATAGGTTTTGGTGAAGACAAAGAGATTCTTGTTTTCCGAATATTTCTCTTGTCTGGAGATATGGTACTTTTAATTGTCATTGCAAGGACCCATTGAATCAGTCTCTGTATTTTAAATGGGATGACTGATCTGGATATATACTGGTACTGCAAGTCAGTTGTCAGAAAACTAACTATTGTATGCATCTTTAGGGTAACAAACAACTATATAGACCATGATCAAATCATGTGTTTCCAAATCATTGATAGATCTGATACTGTAAACCCATTACTCCATAGATACATATTTTTACATCTTTAATTTATTTCTTCATTAAAGGAAATAATTCCACCTTATACAGTCATGAATATGACTACACTGACTATAAGAACTTTTTTCTATATCCTAGCAGATGCTAACTTAAAGCACGCTGAAAGTAAAACAGAATGTGCCTTATTAATTAGGCACATTCTGCATTACTTTCAACCTGCTTTTAGTGGACACCTGCTTTCAAAACTGTAAACAGGCTATGGGGTAAAGGGTAACATACTTTTTCATATGACTTATATTTACATGCATAGGGTCAATTTATTTATTTGGCTCTAAATGACCATTTGGGTTGATGGGCCATAGAAACAAAATTACATGTATATTCATTCCTGTGACTAAAGTTCATATAATGAGCTTTTAACTGATGTAGTAGTAATGATAACTATTACTATGTATTATGATAAGATGAAACAGAAATCACTTTCTGCACTGTTAAATTAATTTCCAACAGGAAATTTATTCATTATATTAACCTTTCTTATGCTGAATATTCAAATGGATCTGTCCGTTTTCTGATAAATTACTAGTATATATTGATTACTGAGGGATTTGACCAAAAAATATTATTATATTATTATATTGCAACACATCACAAACAGTGTAGATCTTGATCAAAGGGCTCCTTCAGGAGCCCTTTGATCAGGGTCTACACTGTTTGCAAAAGACATATAAATCTTTCTCAGCATTACAAGGGTAAGCTGTTCTCACTGTTTATGTTTTATAGAATCTCTCACTTTATTAAGTCGCTAGAGCGAAGTTTTAGTGACCTATAGTGATCTGTCTGTTTCTCTCCTAATGCTTTGTGTTATAGCAATTGTCTGCTTTCTTTATGTTCTTAACTCTTACTGTGCATAAACTGAGGATAAACCACTACATCACTTGCAAACAGTGTTGCTCCTGATCACATGATCAGGGTCATCATTGTTTGTAATATAGTGGAGAATGTGTTATTCTTTCCACATGCACATACATTTACTTGCATTCAAACAATTATTTCCATTGTAAACAATGTGGCGGAAGATCAGACTTTAAGCAACTTTAAGCCGGATCAGGTTCCAAACTGTTTGCCAAACAATTTGTCAATGTTTTCAGAAAATATCAATTTCTACATGTAAGTTCTGTATGTCTTTTTCACTGTAAACTGCTCTTTTTCATATAGAACATGGCATGTTCAGTTTGAAAATATACTATGGCATGAAAGTTTATTAGATCTTATATACATTCCTGAGTATGGTAAGAGTTATGAACCACAGAATCCAATTGAAATACATTGTATTACATGAACAAAAATCCAAGATGGCCGCCCTGGCCTCTGATTGGTTGCCAATGCTCAGGTGACCATTAAGGCCCTATTTGGCCTGTTGTTTTGTCAGTTTTGACACTGCTGGCAGTGACACTCTTGTTATTATTGTTTTGTTATATACATAGATACTCGGCTCACTAACTGCCTTGATTGTTCTTTATATAATATGTACCATCACGAATGAAGAACGACGTTCTTCATTCGTGGTACCATGTATACATTTCCAGTTGAACCGCGATAACTCGTAACGTCACTTACCTCAAACTTACCTGTTTTCCAAATTTAAAGCATGGCTAATTCACGCTTAACTTTGAAATACAGGTTTGTTCAGCCTAACCCATAACTGCATAAAAAACAACATTTTAAAAGGCCTTTAATTTATTCCTCCACTGAAGAAAAAAGTTCCGATTTATACAGTCATGAATGTGTATAATAAGAAACATTTTCTACATTTTAGCAGATAGTAGCTTAAAGCCGGTTGAAAGAAAAGCAGATTGCGCCTGAAGGCACATTCTGCTTTTCTTTCAAACTGCTTTAAGTGGCCACCCATTTTCAAAATTATAAACAGGCTATGGAGTAATGGGTTAACTTTGAAATACAAGTTTGTTCAACTTAAGAACAGAATAGAACAGAACATAACCTAGATATACATAAATGAATTGAGGAAATACAATGAAATTTAACTGAAGTGAGTGTGAGTTATTGTTGTTCAACTGTAGTATCATTCATCATCAGATTTAACATTGTCATTTTCAAAGAGTAATCAACACAAATGTTGTTAAATGCATTCTTTAACTGGTAAAATGTCAATAAAAGTGAAACAGTTTGGATCCTGTTAAGACAACTTTTGTCTACACTGTTTTGAGATGTAATAAGTATATTTTAAATAGGTCTGTGGTGTTGAAAGAGTTAATGATTTGTACACATCATTCAGTTTTGCAGCCATGTTTAAAGGGTATGCAGAGTGCAATGGGTCCAAGCAATTACAAATACAGTCAAAAACAATTCTGGCTGACAGTAATTGCAAATTCATAAATATCATTAAAGACAGGTAGCTGCTAAATGCAGTATGATTGTTACCCATAAAGGTGACATTGTTGCCTATGGATATTTTGATTGGCCACATAGCTTTATATTCACGAGGGGAGTATTTCAAATGCTATTTAACCCTTTGAACCCTAGTCCCGCCTATAGGCATCCTTTTCAAACAGTGTACATGTGAATAATACACTTGTCCTGTGCAAACAGTGAAGACCCAGATCAGAGGGCTCCGAAAGGAGCCCTCTGATCAGGGTCTTCACTGTTTGTCACAATGCCAAACATTGACAAAAACAACCCTTAAAAGTCAGAAATGGACTAGACTAAAATGGAAACTGGAATTGTCCATTTAAAGTTTCAGGGAGGAAAGAGTTAACCCTTTACCCCATATAGCCCGTTTCTATCTTTGAAGGCATGTGAGTACTAAAGGCAGGTTGCTTTTAACCACAATCTGCTTGGATAAAGAAAATATTTCTCATGGTACATGTTTATGACTGAGTTTTGTGGCTTCTGAACTCAATCCAAACTCTTTGCAAAGTGTAACAGTGCATCAGTTAGTGAGTGGTCTCAACATAAGGTTTGAATGAAATGCAATTGACAAAATTTAATATTCATGAATATTTGGTTAACTCTCTCTTATCTAGAGCCATGGGCCAATTAACACAAAACTTGCCTGTTCATTCAATTTATAACATTTACTTATGTGCAGTTGACATGAGATGCAATTGTCATTTTTTTCTACTATTTTATCATGAATCTATCTTCTTGTCTGTGAGTATGTATGACTATGTGCTATGTGTATACAAGAGCTAAATGTTGTTTTTTATATTTTTGTTTTTACAGACATTTTATATGTTTTACTCTATAGTTATATTTATAGATAAAGTGCTTACAACTACCTGTAGCAGGTATAAGTTTCTGTCAGAAGTGGAGTTAATTCTTCCAACACTATGTAACTCTTGTGGGTTATTTGGTTCCCTTGTGGATAACATGAACCACTGACTCTTGAAAATATGGGTTGTTTAATGAATACTGGTCAAAATAAGAAAACAGTGCAGATCCTGATCAGAGGGCTCCTATAGGAGCCCTCTGATCTGGGTCAACACTGTTTTTAATGTAATGAGTTTATTTTAAACAGGTCCCTGGTGTTGATAGAGTTAATGACTTAATTTTAGATCTTTAATTCCATGTTATTTAAATGTTTTTCTTATAGCTTGTTTTTGTTGTTTTAGACAGATGGCTGTTTAAAGCCAACTTGAAGTAAAGTGGAAATCTCCCTGGTATTGGGGGAGATTAACTATATTTTGTTGTTATTTAGTTTTGAAGACCAGTATAAAAATATAAACTACTACTACTACTATGCTGTGGGTAGCAAACCGACAATGTCTATAAACATTTATAAAAAGTGCTAGACTTGAATGTATAAACACTTGCAGAAAAATCGTGATATAACGCCGACTTATAAGATAAGCAGAATTTTATGAAATGATAGCATAATACAACCTACCACTGTATAATGAATTTTAAAATGCTTTATTAACCCGTTACTGTGTTTCTAATTTTGAAAACAGGTTACTACTTAAAGTAGGTTGAAAGTGAAGCAGAATGTGCATTCTGCTTTACTTTCAGACTGCTTAAGCTAACATCTGAAAAGGCAGTGGTAATGCCTTTTATATTTCCTTATAGTGTAGAAATGGTTAAGAGGTACATTTATTGAATAAATGGTTACAATATTTGTATATCTGCAAATACAGAGAAATACAATCAATTTCAGATGAGTTTATTTGAACATAACTAGGGATAAACAATATTGGTGCATCAATCATCAGTGCTGGTAATAATATTATATATCACAATGACTGATATGGGAGAGTTTTAGGGATTGGGTGCTTTACCTCTTTCAACACTAAAAAACTCTTATAGGTTATAAGATTCCTTTGTGGCTCTTTTTAGTTACCAAAACATGAACCAGTCTACATGAACCTGGAATTCTGGGTAGTTTAATAAATACTGGTATAAATTAGCAAACTACATGCAGACCCTATCAGAGGGCTCCTAAACACAGTTTGGATATATGGGATTTTCACTTTGGCTTTTGACAAACTGTGCAGACCCTGATCAGAGGACTCCTCCATAAACCCCCCTGATCTAGGTCTACACTGTTTTCAAAATATGTTATTCTGTTGTGGTTGCACAGGTTAAATGCTAGTCCAGGCCTGTGGTACTATTTATTTTCCATTTATAGTTGGATGTTTAAAACACTGCTCATTGGTAAACTGCATGTTAACATGTATGTAATGTTGCAAGTGACTTGGGGCAAAATTTAATGTTGCTACCTTTATATTGCAATACTTCAAAATTGTTGTGAAAAACGTTTCTTCCAATTGTAACTTGATCTGTTATCTTTACTCTAGAAGTGTAAAAATGAACATCAAACCATTAGAATACAAACTTAAATGCCACTTAGATCCTTTGACTAAACTTTTGCCTTGCAATTACATGTATTTCAATCCTGACATAATGCAGTTAACTTAAATCCTATTTGTAACTTTTCTCCTTCTGACTGAAGCTTATACTAGTGTATGCAAACACTGTGTAGATCCTAGTAAGAAACAAAGTAGTGTGGCATCAGATTTGGAACCATCCTGTTTTACACGTGTTTATAGACTTCTTCAGTTAGATATAAGATGACTTAATTGGTGTGCAGACAGCAGATTTTACAGCAAACAACAGTAAAACGCAGGAAAAAGGTTAACTCTTCCCACACCATGGACCTGTTCAAAATATACTCATTACATTTGAAAACAGTGTAGATCCAGATCAGAGGGCTCCTATAGGAGCCCTCTGATCAGGGCCTACACTGTTTGCACATTTATACCAGTACTCATTAAAATTCCAAATTTTAAAGTAGACTAGTTCATGTTTGGTAACTAAAAAGATCCACAAGGGAACATAATTACCCACAAGAGTAACTTAGTGTGAAAAAGTTAAAGCAGGAAAAGGGTTAATAATGCATGATGTGAGAGTGTAAACAGTTTCTTTAGATGTTCAGCCACATACAACATGACTCAGCCTTTCATCCGTTTGTCAGCAGTTTTTCAAGTGGTCTAGGCCAGACAAAATGCAGTAATTGAACTCTTTTCAACACTAAGTGTCTCTTGTAGGTCTTTCGGTTTCCTTGTGGATCTTTTTAATTTACCAAAACATGAACCAGTCTACTTGAACTTCTAGGTAGTTTCATAAATACTTGTCTAATTAGAAAACAGTGCAGATCCTGATCATAGGGCTCCTATAGGAGCCCTCTGATCTGGGTCTATATATATTAACACTGTTTTCAAATGTAGATGAGTATATTTTAAACAGGTCCTTGAGTTAACCCCTTTTCTGCTATTTTGTGTATATTGGTGCTTTTTTAAATGCTCAATGCAGCACAACATTAATGCAGAAAATTCTTTTAAAGTTGGAGATCTACATTGTGGAGTTACAGTGAAAACTCGTGTTCAGCTGTCACTCTTTATTGAAGTATTTCTGAAGACAAATTGCTGTTTAATGCAGAACAAAATATAGAGCAGAAAGCAATGCATTTGCTTATGGTTGGATCTTTATCAGTTTAGGGTAGAAACATGAGAAGAAATTTTAATGAGGAATAGATGAATTAAGGGCTTCAAATGGGCATTTATCTTTTACTCTATATTAGCTTGTGTCTTGTTTTGAAGACGGCTGATCTGTGACTTAAATCAGGTGGAAAGTAACTGCTTTAAGCTACCATCTGGTAACATATAGAAAGTATTTCTTATGTTATATATTATCAATGGCTGTTTTACAGCGGAGAAATATATTAAAGGCACAAAGGGAATATTTATTGAGCAATAAGTTATGTAATATAAGAATATTTGGTCTATTTTTAAGAGGCTACAAGTTTAACTGTACTTTACATCTTCCTGGTATCTTGTTTGACCTACCTGTGTCTTAGTTTGATTTACTTTTTTTGGGTGATAAATATTTAGGTTATTGGGTCAGTCACATATTATTGGGTCAAGGGGTTGCTATCTAGGTCTACTTAGTTAATATTACACTTGAATGTCAGCATCTCACACTCACTTAAGTAACTTAACCATGTTTCTATATAATTATACAGGTAATTTAATTTCATTATTTTAAAGTCGCTTAAGTCAAACATACCCGTATTTCAAAGTTGCAACATGGTTAAGCCATGTTGCAACTTTTAAATACGGATATGTTTGACTTAGGTGACTTGGAATAGTTGAAGTTTGTCTGTACATCCCAATACTATTGCCAGTGATTGTTACACTGCAAGTTGAGCAGCTGAAATGCATGCATTCATCAAATGTTATCTTTTTAACCCTTTCCCACATAGCATACCGGTAACTCAAGTATTGAATATAGGTGTCCACTTAAAGCAGGTTGAAAGTAAAGCAGAATGCGCTTTAAGCGCATTCTGCTTTACTTTCAGCCTTCTTTAAGCTATCATCTGCTGGAATATAGAAAATATTTTGTATTATACGTATTAATGAATGTAAAAATTGGAACTATTTTCTTCAGGGCAAGAAAAAACTGAATGCGCTAAAAGGCGCTTCTATGGGGGAAAGGGTTAAACCGCTAATCTTGACTGACTTTGGTAACCTATTTCCCAATACATACACCTTTTTACACCTTGAATTATTAAATTTTATTCATCCACTAAAGAGAAAAAATCCACTTTATACAGTCATAGATTTATTATATCCTAGAAGATGGAAGCTTAAACCAGGCTGAAAGTAAAACAGAATGCATTTACTCCTTGAAGGAGCATTCTGCTTTACTTTCAGCCTACTTTTTGGTGTTTTGTTTAACTGCTCAATGCTTAAAGCAGGCTGAAAGCAAAGCAGAATGCTCCTTTACTGAAAATGCATGGGGAAAGTTTAAAGGTTAACAGTTTGGGGACCTGTATTAGTTTTCTTCAGTTAAAATATGCATACTACAAACTTGTTTAGAAATAATTACAGACAACAATTTATATGCAGATGATATACATTATAAGTCAAGTAGTAGAATGAATAAGGTTTGGTGATGATAAAACTCATCAGCATAAAAATGCAGTCAGCTAAAATAAGTTTGCAGAAATATTTTTGCAACAAATCCAAGCTATTTGCAAAGATCTGTAGCACTGGTTTTCCATTGCATCAGATTCTAGTGATTATTCATGACAAGTAAGGGACTTGCATGATTACTATCCTTGAGGTTATGATGCATTCTTTTAACCTATTACCCTATAGCTTATTTCTAGTTTTGAAGACATGTCACCACTTAGAGTAGGTTGAAAGTAAAACAGAATGTGCCTTAAGGCACATTCTGCTTTATTTTCAGCCTGCTTTAAGCTACCAGCTGCTAGAATATAGAAAATGTTTCTTATGATGCATATTAATGATTGTATAAACTGAAACTACTTTCTTTAGTGGAGGAATAAATAAAATGTGTAAAAAGGCATATTTATGGGGATAATGGGTTAATATAAGGATATTGTTTGCTTATAGTAATTGATTTTGAGATACATGTAATAAACTGAGGAACATCGGTATGAGAGTCAAACAGAGTTGACCCTGATCTAATCAGGGCTGCCATAAGTTGATCATAAAAATCCTAAGATTTCAAATTTTCAATTTTTCAGATGCAATTTTACTAATCATACCTTTACCCCATAGTCTGTTTCTTGTTTTGAAGACACACGACTGCTTAAAACAGGTTGAAAGTAAAGCAGAATGCGCCTTAAGGCGCATTCTGCTTTACTTTCAGCCTGTTTTAAGATACATGTATGATCTGCTAGGATAAAAATCTGAATACTTAGGAAAAATCCGGAGAAATGGCAGCCCTGTCTAATACAGAGTTACTCAGCATCTCATCAAACTAAAAACTTTAGGGAAATATGTGAGCTCAAATCTGACCACTCAAATGCTTGAGAATGATTTCAAACTCAACTCAAATTCTTTATAAGCTTGTGGCCAGTGCAGTCAGACTAAAGGTTAATGAGCGGTACATATTTGTGCACATTTAGAGTGCAATACACTTAACCCTTTAGCCGCCATATTTAATCATCCATTTTAACCCTTTTGCAGACAAAACATCCTCTGCTAAAATTTGTTGTCTATAATTTCATGCAAAATTTCAAATTTGAAGTATTTTGATATATTGATACAAGTACCAAACAGTTGAGATTCTGATCAGACACTTCTTTTTGCGGCATTTGATCTGAATTCAAACTGTTGGCAAATTTGAATTTAAACTCTTTCAACACTAATAATTACTCTTGTGGGTTATTAGGTTCCCTTGTGGATATTTTAGGTACCAAAAGATGGACCAGTCTTCCTGGAATTATTGGGTAGTTTAATAAATACTCCTTTAAATTAGCAAACTGTATAGACCCTGATCAGAGGGCTCCTATAGGAGCCCTCTGATCTGGTTCTACACTGTTTGTAAATATAATGAGTAAATGTTATGAGAAAATTATAAATTGAGAACAGTAGCAGAAAACAAATGTGGAAGACAACAATTATATATCAATATTACTTAGAGTTCAAAGGTCATCATATTGGTGTTATTGTGGTCATTGTGAGGAAACCGCATGCTCCAGTTAGGATACAAGATCATATGACATTTTAGGTTTCAAATGTCTGTACTGATTAATTACCCAATTCATAGTTCTGAAGACAGGTGAGCGCTTAAAGTGACTCTCAACCAGATATAGCATTCAAAATAGTAATTTGTAAATATGTGACAAAAACGCTTATATAAACGGGTAAGAATTAGTTTAGGATAAGAAATTCTGTTTAAAAAAATGCATTTCAATAAAAAAAAATATTGAGCTCTGGTGGGAATCGAACCCGTGACCCGGTATGGGCGGACATAAGTCAAAATGAGGACACCGCTTGAGCCACTGGGCCACGGAACTATTCATATATCTGGGACCGATTTAACGTATTTTAGTGGGAAGCGATGAAGAGTACAAACAACTGCATAATTCGGCTCGGGTTTATGTCTTAGCCCGTGATCAATTTCTATAGCAACTGTAGACGCTATATATGGATAAAACGATGGAAAATATCTAAAAAACTGAGATTTGAAGACATTTCTAGAGGGTGTTTTTAGACTGGTCATATTTTTCTAATGCCAGATGCACGATAATGCTACCCTTTTGGTTATATTTGATTATTTTCTTTTATTTTTGCAAATGCACCATCTGGTTGCGAGTCGCTTTAAAGCAGGTGGAAAATAATACAGGGTGTGCTTTAAGGCTGATTCTGCTTTGCCTATAGCCTGCATTAAGCTACCATCTGCTAGGATAATTATAGAAACTATTTCTTATGTAGCATATCCACAACTGTATAAAGTAACCATATTTCCTTCTCAAAATAAAAGCGAAAAAATGTGTATATAAGTTGAGTGGAGAAGTTTCATGTCATAGACAATCCTTGAAATGCTGAGAGTAGCTTGACTAATATTTTCAATTGGTGTGCATCCTGATCAGATGCTGAGTCACACAACAAAATAGAAGAAGTTCTGAACTTAAAGAGTTGCTGAACCCTAAAATCTTGAACACACTTAGTGGCCAGTTTTGTGATAACTCTTACAATCAATTTAGGTTGAGATAATACTCAGAGTAATTTGGTGTCTCATCTTGATCCAAAGTTTTTGACTCTTTCGTTGTTTGTGATGTTTTTCTGAAAAATAATGCAGATGAATGAACTCTCAGAAATTTTGCATGCCACAAATTCATAGCATGATAAAGGTTAACCATTGTGGGGCTAAAACTGAAAACATACAACCATAGAAAACAGTGACGACCCAGATCAGAGGGCTCTGAAGAAGCTCTCTTATCTGGATCTGCATTGCTTGTCATGTTTTACTAATTTGGGGACAATTTCCTCAAGAATGAGTGTAAACTGGTTATTCATCAGAAAATTGAAGTGATATGACTAAGCATGATTGTGTAATCCTTTTGTTATGAAAACAAGTGTTTTATTCCTGTCCATGTCTAGTGCTCTAGTTTTAGACATGACCAGTTACTGAACTTTGAGTTATTGAGCTTTAAGCCTCAAATTGATATTGTTATGGAAGAAGTAAATTTAAAGTTTTTCTTTTACTATCTTGAGTTGAGACGGGATTAACTCGCCCTCATATCAGGGCTGCCATTTCTCCGGATTTTTCCGAAATCTTCAGATTTTTATTCCAACAGATGGAAGCTTAAAGCAGGGTGAAAGGCGCATTCTGCTTTTTCTTTCAACCTGCTTTAAGCATCACGTGTCTCAAAAACTAGAAACAGACAATGGGATTTTAGGCATAATTCGGAAAATCGCGCTTGAAAATTTTGAAATCTTAGGATTTTCTTTATCAACTTATGGCAGCCCTGTCATATTCAATTCACCTTTATCCTACTGATACAAATACAAAGTCCCACTGTCTAATAATTATGAGCATTTAACCCTTTCCCCCATAGAAGTGCCTTTTAGGGCATTTAATTTATTCATCAACTTCAGGAAATAGTTCCAATTTTTACAGCCATGAAAATGAATAAGAAGAAATATTTGGTAAATTATAACTAAGGTGCATTCTGTTTTACTTACAGCCTGCTTTAAGTGGCTGGCTACCTTTCTTCAAAAGTAGAAAAAGGCTATGGGGTTAAGGGTTAAAAGAAGGCTTGTTTTACTTTGTTTAAGAATATTCTCATTACATTTTGCAAACAATGTAGACCTAGATCAGAGGGCTCCTATAGGAGCCCTCTGATCTGGGTCTACACTGTTTGCTAATTTAGAGCAGTATTTGTCAAACTACTCTGAGAATTCCAAGTAGACTGGTCAATTTTTTGGGTAACTAAAATGATCCACAAGGAAATCTAATAACCCACTTGAGTTGCATAGTCTCTGATCTGGATTAAAGATGCAAAGGAATTTCTGGTCAAGGCAGTGATGGAGTTAAAACATACTTTGACCTTTGACCCGATAACCTTGCCTATTCAAAAATCAACCTCATAACACTCATAAATGTAGTGATTTGAATTTTTAGCACTCGTGAGAAAATTAATGTCTCCAAAGATAGTCGTCAGCTACAAATTTTATTCATCGCGCTCTCTTCCAGAGAGAAAATTCCTAAGGATAACTAGTTTTGATCCTGATCAGACACCAGAGTTACTCAAGCTCGATCAGACACATCTGGATCAAAACTTATTTTTTAAGATTTTCAGAAATTGACTTTTGAATTAGCCCTTTGAACCCTAGTCATGCATATATGCGTCATTTGCAAACAGTGTACCTGTGAGGAGTACACTTGTCCTATACAAACAGTGCAAGGAGCCCTATGATCAGGGTCTACACTGTTTGTCATTTGACATACATTGAAAAAAATCAACCCTAAGAAGTCAAAAATGGACTGGACTAAATCAAAAACTAGAATTGTCCATTTGAGGTTTCAGGGTGGAAAGGGTTAATTAAGCAGAGCTAACGTAAATGGGGGACAGGAAATGCTATTTTATTATCCAATCAAAGTAAAGGTAAACAACTGGACTGACTCAGCCTTCAGGGAATTGGTTACACCTGTATGTAAAGGTGTGACGTGATGATATGAAGGACGTGCCTAAACTTCGATATGTGACCATCCTTGACTCTTTGTTCACTAACGGGAGAAACTGTGATTACCATTGCAAATAGTTTGGATAATGCAAGCTATTTGACACCCTGTCACTCTATTGTAAAGAAAACTTTGAAAATTCAAAGTTGATGACAAAATTTGCTTAGTCTTGAAAGAATTTATGCATGATCAAAACCAATGGGTCTTAAACCCATTACCCAATAGCAAGTTTATAGTATTGAATGCAGATGACCACTTAAGGCAGGTTGTAAGTAAAGCAGAATTTGCCTTAAGGCACATTCTGCTTTACTTGCAGCCTGCTTTAAGTTATCATCTGCTTAGATATAGCAAATAATACTTATGAAACATATTCATAACTTTATAAAGTTGCACTATTTTCTACAGTGAAGGAATATATATCAAAGGTGTAAAAAGGCGTATTTATGGGGTAATGGGTTTAATGCAGGTGAAAGATTTATGTTGAACTAATGCAGAAGGCTTATGTAAGTTTTGTGCGTTACTTTTAACCTGTTTTAAGCTGTCAGTATTCAGTCATATAAGATATTATGAATATAATTCAGAACAGAAGTAAGGCAGAAGTTTTCTGCATTGATTTTGTCCTGCAAGACACAAGCATGAGTCATAGATCTCCAAGCTTCTTTATGTGGTTTAACCCATTAACCAATAAATACACATTTTTATGCCATTTATTTATTCCTCCACAAAAGAAAAAAACAGTTCTACTTTATACATTTATGAGTGTTTGCCATAAGAAATATTTTCTAGATCCCGGCATAATTTTGCTTAAAGCAGACTGAAAGTGAAGCAGAATGTGCCTTAAGGCACATTCTGCTTTACTTTCAAACTGCTTTAAGTTGTCACCTGTTAACCTATTTATTGATTGATATGAATATAACTGTGGCAGTACTGGAGCTTTGAATGAATATTTACCTTGAGAAATATTTTCTAAATCGTAGCAGATGGTAGCTTAAAGCCGACTGAAAGTTGATCGAGATACCCGAATACCGGATTAAGATGTGCACTTTTTGATTAGAGACTTCCGTCTTTATCAAACATAAGGGAGTGGATTTGGTGTCCAAGCCTATATGATCAAAACTGGTTCAAGCAAGTTTTAAACCTTTCCTTGTTCCATATTCAAAAGTGCAAATCATCTAATTCTAACTTTACAGATTACTGTAATAGCAAAATGAACATAAACCAGAAAGCTCTTAAAAGAGCTTTACTTTTATCCTGCTTTAAACTGACACAAGTATTCAGCACCAATTATAAATATTTTTTGTGGTTCTTATGATGATGAATAGGTATTTATTTCCATAGCTGTGTACATTTTCTATTTTTTGGCTTGCTTTTGCTTGTTGTTGTTGGTTTGTTTTCTTTCGCAATATTTTTATGTTGTTTTCTTTGCCGTATAATTGTTATTATAGTACTGAATCTGAATTGCGTTGATGTAAACTTGAATTGACCGATTGGCAAAACAATAAACAGTGCATACCAGGATGAGAGGGCATCTGTATGTGCCTTACTCTGGGTCTACACTGTTACATAGGGCAAATGTTCCCTCTCTTTAAACCTATACCCATAGTCTGTTTCTAGTTTTGATGACATATTGCCACTTAAAGCAGGTTGAAACAAAAGCAGAATGTGTCTTTAGGTGCATTCTACTTTACTTTCAGCCTGCTTTAAGCTATCATCTGCTAGGGTATAAAAATATTTCTCATGATATATATTCATGTCTTTATAAATAAGAAGTATTCTCTCCAGTTGATGAATAAATGGAAGGCATAGAAAGGTGTATTTATGGAGTAATGGGTTAAGATAGGTGGAACCTTAATTGTTACAGAACAAAAGCTATATGCTGACAAATGTTAGATAGAAACATAACTGTATTAAGAATCTGTTCTTATGGATAGAAGTGCATGTTCTTAAAAAATGGCTGCTTATCACATTTTTGACTTTGAACAGTTTATTCTTTAAGAATAATGGCAATTTATTTACAACCATGTTATCAGTTTGTTTCTTACATTATTGTTGTTTTGATGTTGTAGATATAGAATAACTATATATGAAAGGAAGTGTGAAAAAGGGTATTGAATTTATTTTTAAAGCAAGATTTACTTGCAGTGCCATCTGCATTAAAGACAGCTCCTAGTACATGTATGTCGCTAATTATTAGTTCCATTAACCCTTAGCCTGCCACTCACGACTAAAGCTCCATATGCAAACAGCTTGGATCCGGATGAGACGCCGAGTAACTCGGCGTCTCATCCGGATCCAAGCTGTTTGACATTCGGACAACATTTTCAGCAATTTTGAGCAACTTTGAAGCACTTTGAAAATTGAAGCAGACGAGAAATATAGCAGACGACAATTTATTTGGCAGGCTAAGGGTTAATACAATCCAATTATTTTTATGAAAATCCAGTAGTTTCAAGGTATTTACTAGTTTTATTTATGAATTTAAATTTCCCCCCTGTGAAAAGTGTTCAAGAATTTTAGAATATTCATGAAAGTTAAATGTCTGGTGTTATATTTGTTCTAGAGCTTCAAGAATTACTTCTAGAACAATGGTTCTAAGAACATCAAAATTCTTGATTTTTTGCAACATATTCATGAATGTTAAATGGCCACTTCTAGAATTGTTCATGAATATTCCATAAATTATTCTGGAATAGTTCTAGAAAAAATCAATACCTAGCCACAGGGGTATACTTTTACAGAATATTTATTGAAATTCAATTTGTTTTTTAATCTGTACAGTGTATAGCTATTAATTATTATCAGCTGTTGTTATTGTTATTTCTAGATTACAAGTCTGTATAAATTGGAGCCGAGTCCAAAAATAAGTACACAACACATGACATATAAAAATGCAGGGCTCCGAAAACGAGGGGGTAAACTAAACAAATCCCACATTATCTAACTCATTTCAGCACAAAATCCTATGATGTAACTACTCATTAGAATCGTCTCGAAGAGACGCTTCGAATGAATAGTGACACCATAGGGTTTAATGCAGACGTAGATATTGAAGTTTTTGAAATACTCCCCTTATCTGGAGCCCTGAAAGTGATACAAATCGTTGTTACCGGTAGTTGCTTGTGTCATAATGTCTGAAATAAAGGTTCTAATTAGCATTATGAATCAGTTATATGGGAATTAGAATGGCTTTTGATCTCAAGATGAGTTGTTATTGTTGTATTATTGTTGCAGTTTTAGTTCTACTGTAAGTGAAGCAAATAAGAAGAAATGTATACGTATGTATATTGTTTGAGTCTTAACCTTACTTTGTGTGTAAAAAAAAACATTTGGGTTCCAGGGTAATCATCCATTTTTGTTAATTTCTGTTCAAACAAGTTTTAAGTACAGTAAAACCTCTCTATTACGGCTTTTTAAAAAGAAGACTAATTGGTTTTATAAAAGTCAGGTGACAACTTAAAGTAAGATGACAGTAAAACAGAAAGCTCCTAAAAGAGTTTTCTGTTTTATTGTCACATTGCTTTAACCCTTTACCTCATAGCCTGCTTATGGTTTTGGATACAGGTGACCACTTAAAGCAGGTTGAAAGTAAAGAAGAATGTGCCTTAAGGCACATTCTGCTTTACTTTCAGCCTGCTTTAAGCTAAATTCTGCTTGGCTATATAAAAAAAATTGTATAGGAAATATTTTATGAGGGTATAAACTGGAACTATTTTCTTCAGCGGCGGAATAAATTGAATACGCTAAAAGTCGCTTATATCAGGGAAAGGGTTAAACAGTCACCTTTCCTAATAACCCATTAATTCTAAAAATTAAGTGGTCATAATAGAGAGGTTTTTACTGTATAAGATTCATTGAAGTACAGTAGAACTTCTTATCTCAAACTAGCCTAAAGTTCCCCAAGATATCGAGGTTTGACAAATTGACTGTATGTGGACCACATTTTAAAATATAACTGATATCACCTATACATCCATTGTACCATAACGTTGTGTAATATTTACCACTTGTTAACATATTTATAATTTGTTCATTTTTAAGTACTCTAAGATATGATTTGTATGTTGTCATTGACTTTTTCTTACCATGTAAATAGTTGGTATTGTTACATGTGAAAAAGAGGAGTAGAAAAGTGTGGAGAGCAGACAGTGATAATTGTCTGATTAATAAGGGAAATTTACTTTGCCGGTCAATGCCGGAATATTACTACTTTATTTACAGCGATTGTTATCAGCTCAGAAATTGCTTTCACTGATTGCAGAGATTTTTGCAGATGAACTAGCTTGCTATAGCTTTTAAATGTTTGCAGAGATATTTGTAAACTCACAGACTATCTTGAAATGGGGAAGGGAGGAAACTCTTTGAACAAATAGACATGTGTTGTATATGGCTTATGTCCCTCTATACTGTATGAAAAACTAGAAACCATGTACTTTTATAATTGTTTCTTGTAAGCTTCTTTACTAAAGTTTAGTAACAGCTGCACTACGAAGATGGACCTTTTCTGATTAAATGGCTGTTTAGAAAAGTCATACTATTGCAAGCAAGTTGATTTGGACAGGTGACTGTTTTAAGCAAGATAAAATTAAAGCAAACACACTCTTGTAGGAGCTTTCTACATTATTTCCATCCTGCTTGAAGCTATCATCTGTCAGCTTTCACCCATTATCCCATAGCCTGTTTCTAGTTTTGAAAATAGGTGACTACTTAAAGCAGGTTGAAAGTAAAGCAGAATGCGCCTGAAGGCACATTCTCCTTTACTTTAAGCTACAACCTGCTAGAATAAAGTTAATATTCTTTATGAAACATATTCAAGACTGTATAAATTGGGACTGTTTTCTTCAGTGGAAGAATGAACTGAATGGGCTAAAAGGCGCTTCTATTTAGGAAAGGGTTAAACTATAACAAAAAAGTACCAGGTTTCACAATTGCATAATTCTTGTATGACGTTAATTTCTACCATCCTGTTTCAGGATTGTATGGAAGTGGTAATTAATGCTAATTGTTAACTTACATTTGCCTTTACATGTTACCTGCACTGACATGGAGATTTCATGACATTTGTTCAGGTCCAGATTTTTTTCTTGAGAACAAGTATTTTTTATTTTTATGTCAATTTACACATGTTACATAACTGTAAAACTTGCATTTACCGCCGCCCAATACAGAATCATGCTGTAAGTAGCAATCACAGTTACTCAATCAAACTTGATTCATTTTGGGTTCTACAAAATAAGCTTTACAAATGTGAGGTGTTGGGATATCTAGAAGGTCAGTACAGTAAAACCTCTCTATTACAGCCACTAAATTGTGGTAATTATTGGATGTTTAAAGCAGCTGACAGCTTAAAGCAAGGTGACAGTGAAACAGAAAGCTCCTTTAGGAGTTTTCTGTTCCACTTTTACCTTGCTTTAAGCTGTCACCTGTCTTTTATACAATCAATTATTCTTCGATTAAGTGGTACAGCGCTCCCTCTCTACAACGACATCCACTGGGAGACCAAAAGTATGTGCGTTGTTCAGAGGGAGTCGTTGTAGAGAGGGAAATTGACTAACATTTGCAAACAGCTTGAATCAAGATCAGACGCCGCGTAACGTGGCGTCTGATCTGGATTCAAGCTGTTTGTCACCAGTCATTATATTTATTCCATCAAAATGTAATTTTGAGGGAAAAAAAAGCAGACAACAGTTTGAAGCAGATTATATTTCAGCAGTAAAAGTGTTAAACATTTTGTCTTGTTTGGGGAACAGCCGTAAGGGACGTTGTAAGGAGGGAGTCGTTGTTGGGAGGGCCGTTGTAGAGAGGGAGCACTGTAGTAATAGAGAGGTTCTACTGTATAGTGCTTCATGACAAATATACCATATGGCCATGTATTGGCGAGGATACCATGATATTCTAAAGGTTATTTTTATCTTGTACATGTTACACTGCACTGCAGGCTTTAATTGACTTAAACTTTATGTATATTATATGTTATTATATTGCTGTCAAATAAAAGATAAATGACATAAATGTTGTTGGGTATTAATCCAAGCCTAATCTATATTTACAGTAAAACCCCTCTATTACGACCACTAAAATGAAGGCTAATTTATGGTATAAAATATCAGTGAATGCTTAAAGCAAAGTGACAATAAAACAGAAAGGAGCTTAATATTTTATTGTCACCTTGTTTAAATCAGTCTCCTATAGTAAACACCTAATATTAACACAATTAAGTGTTCTTAACCCTTTACCTTATAGAAGCGCCTTTTAGCGCATTCCTTTAATCCTCCGCGGAAGAAAATAATTCCAGTCTATACAGTCCTGAAAAATTATCAGAAGAAATATTTTCTTAATTCTAGTAGGTGGTAACTTAAAACAGGCTGAAAGTAAAGCAGAATGCGCCTTAGGGCGCATTCTGCTTTACTTTCAACCTGTTTTAAAAAGTCAAATATTTTCAAATCTAGAAACAGGCTATAAGGTAATGGGTTAATAGAGAGGTTTTACTGTACTCTTTCTCCTGTGTCAGTTAGTGGGTACAGTGGAGAATCTGTTATTCTTTCCTGTTTAAACGCAAATGTACGCAAACGCAAAACACTAAAACGTAGAAAAGTGCAACTTTTTGACAATTCTGATAATTCTTATTTATCTTGGTGGCAAACATTTTGGAGCCTGATCAGACGCCGGGTTACCCGGCGTCTGATCTGGCTCCAAACTGTTTGCACTGCAAATAATAGTTTTAGCGTAAACGCGTTTATTGGGAAAGAATAACAGATTCTCCACTGTAACACATTGACCTCTGAAACTTTAAATAAATAATTCCAGTTTCCTATTAACCCATTACCCAATTAAATTGAAGTAATGCATTTTACACCTTTTAGTTTTCCTCTGAATAAAAAGTTCTAATTTATACAGTCGTGGAAATGCCCAGTAATAAATGTTGTTTTATGCTAGCAGATGGTAGCTTAAAGCTTCACTTTCAACCTGCGTTAAATGATAACCTGTCTTCAAAACTGGAACAAGATTTGGGGTAATAGGTTTAGACAGATTGGCCGTTTGCATAGGATAGGTGTACTCTACATGGATGCACAGTATTAAAGGATAATTATACTTGTCATTAGAGTTTAATGACTTTAGACAGCTGGTTACATAAAGCAATCTGAAAGCTTAGCATAAACAGAGATAGTGTCTTTGGCATAAAGCTCTTAAATGAGGTTCATACACCCATGCCGTTGGATACTGATTAGATGTCGAGTTATTCCGTGTCCGAGGCTGATTTGGCTCAAAATGTGTGCAGTGCACATAAACTCATAAATTTCATTTGGAAAGAAGAATAACCCGCACACTATAGATCGATATTACAGGAGAACAATTCATAAAAACTTAGAAACCAATGACGTTAAAATAGTCAATGAGCAGTCAAATACAAAAAAAAACCATTGATCAATGTCAAATTAGATCTACGTCATTTAAAGCTATATCTCTTGAAATGTCACATTATACAATAGAGCTCAAAACGCTACGTAAAACCCGCTTTGGACGTCAATTTTGGACATCGATTTAGACGTTACAAACGTTAGTTCGAACATCGTGCGCGACGTCATCACTAATTTTAAAATATGTAATTATCTGTATCATGTGTATAAGATACGCTTATCAGACAAACAGAGAGAGAGAGATAGAAACGGGACACAGACATACAGATGGACAGACAAACAGAGACAGTCAGACAGAAAAAGGCAGACAAACAGAGAGAGAGAGAAACAGACAGAAAGAGAGAGAGAGAGTAGGAACAGCCGGATATACATAATGTAAATATATATACAGTGACAGACGGACGGGGCATGACTAATATGTTATTATCTCTATAAGATACGCTTTGAGACAAACAGAGAAAGAGAGACGGAGACACAGACAGAAAGATGGACAGACAGAGAGACACAGAGTGACAAAAAACAGAGGGATGATAAAATTGTCTGTCATAGTAACAAAGAATTCATATGCCAATCAATTAAAGGGACATAATTCAGTCGAATAAATAAATAAGATTCTAATAGTTATGTCCCTTAACACCAACGGTTACTCGAACGAGTTGTTTACCGTGAACATGTGAACACTACACTTGTCCTATTTGCTAACACCGTACGAATCACAATGGTCAGGTTAATGTCACAAGAAATGGCCCGATTAATGTTACAATAAATGGCCAGGTCAGTGTCTCAAGAGATGGCCAGTTAATTTCTACGAAAATATTAAAAAAGACCTGCGGACAGATAGTAAAGTTTACCATAACCCTAGGTTTTGGTGGCGGACTAATTGTAAACCTAGCCACCAGGGAGAAGCTTGTTTCAGGATTTAAAACTTTGATAACTGATACCAAACAATTTGTCACATTCGAACAACAGTATGTTTGATTGGATCACAGAATTATACACTGATTTTCCGTGATTGGATGATGATAAACCACCCTTAACTCTTTCAACGCTAAATAACTCTTGAACTGAGGTTCCCTTGTGTATCTTTTTAGTCACTAAAAGGGCTCAATGTAAGCTATTGTGGTGGCACTGTGTCCGGAGTCGTCCGGCGTGCGTCTTAGTTAACAATTAAGGGTCAATATCTCTCAAATTTGTTCAAAGAATTAAAAGTAATGCAAAACTCTGGTTGCCATGGTAACCAAAATAAAACGAGAACCACAATGTTATGAAAATTCGAAGAAACTGGCGCGATGGTCTTTAAGGAAAACTTTAAAAAATCTTCTTGTTTGAAACCTAGTACACGCAGTTTAGATGTTTGGATTATAGATCTAGCATCACCTACAGGAATGTAGAGCAGAAAGTCCTTGTAGAAGCTCTTACCGTTTCATTCAATATATGTATGGGTGCCTTAAACACAGTACTTAGCGGACTGAGTATAGAGCGCTATCTCCCTTCAACGACCCTCCGAACAACGATTCCCTTTTTACAACAACGCTTGCCGCTGTTTCCAAATCGCGACAATTATATCCAACCTGTTCACGGCTGTAATATCGTCTGCTTAATTGGTACTGCCGTCTGTTGTTTTTCTCAACGTCACATATTGGACATTTTGACACAAAAACATAATGACGAGTGACAAACAACAGTGTTACGCGGCGTCTGATCTAGATTCAAGCTGTTTGCAAATGGAAGCCAATTTCTCTCCGTATAATGACTGCCTCCAAACAACGCACATAATTATTGTCTCCTTTTGGTTGTCGTTGTAGAGAGGGAGCGCTGTAAATTCAAATTTGTATTTAGGCGACCGCTGAATAAGGTAACTTTTTTATACTAAAAGACAGACTTAATGTATGACAAAGGTAATGCAGCAAGCTCCTATATGAGATTTCTGCATTATTCAGCGGAGCTGAATGGTATCTATTTAGACCAACATATTCAACCAATCATATTTGATCAGAAATTTAGAATCAAGAGCACCTGTTGAAAACTAAATTGTCTGATTGGATAGTAGCTAGGACTTCAGATAAGGGGTGTATTTTCAAAACTTAAACTATTTATTTCTGCATTAAACCCTATGGCGTCACTACTCATTTGAATCGTCTCTTCTAGACGATCAAAATGAGAAGTAACACCATAGGGTTTGGTGCTGAAATAAGTGAAACAATATGATTTGTTCAGTTTACCCCCTCTTATCTGGAGCCCTGTAGGCTGGTCTATGCACATTTACAGTTTTACCAGATATGAATTGTGACTGTAAAATTTAGAGACACAGACTGCAGTTTACTACACAGTGCTGATGCAATCATGCTTCTATTTTAAGATATGACATTTGAAATATTTTTATAGATATAGATCTACAGAGGAACCAATTTGTTATAATATTTACTATATAAGAAATAGTACAGCCCGCTGAGGGCCTTATTGCATTATAGTGACTGACTGGGAGGTCAATATAATGCAAGGAGGCCCGAAGTGGGCTGTACTATTTCTTATAGTATACCGCACTTCTAATTAGGATCAAAACAGTTCTGTGTATTGTCAAGTAATGTACAAGTATATATAGATTTTTTGATTACCTCAAAGCTAATATTTTGTAAAAAAAAATAAGATTATTAAATAAGTTTTTTAAGACTGAAACAGATAAACTCTTTAAGTCACAACTAATCTCTTTGAGTCTTATATTTATCATAGAAGAGTTTTCAATTCAAAATGCATTTTACGTTTTATTTACAAGTAGATCTTCTCGGGCATGGCTAAAAGTGTTGTTAAAAGTGACGGTAACACTTCCTTAAGCAGTTATTTCAAATTTCATTACGCAATCACCACGACGTCATCATATGACGTCAACCGTGCTCAGCAGGCACTATTAGCGGGCACTATCGTAAAATAGTGACCGCTAGCTCGTACAAAGTTAAAGAAGGAGCGTACGTAGGTCACAGGGACCCGACACGATTGAGTTTTGAGAGAAAAAAATGTCAGAAGGTATATATAGAGACAAGGGATACAACTGATCGTCAGTATATTCTCACCCTACCTCTTCAAAACCAGGCATTTCATGAATATTAATTGATGAAACGACACCCTTTTTGCATTTCTGTCTAGCTAATATAATGCCCTTCCATAAAAACATAACATAAAATCAACTGTAAGCATGCAACTTTAGCTGTAACTGTGTCTACTCAATGAAATCACCGATTTTCGGAAAACGGGACATGTGTTCGTTCACAGCCGACACAGCATTGATCACTACTGTACGCTTGTTTAGGTGGTAATATCGAGCATGACAGTCATCAAGTTCCATATATATATATACACGTTTTAGACCACAGGGATCCAACATGATTGATTGTTGAGAGAAAACAAATTCAGAAGGTATATATAGAGACTCTAAAGACTATATATACCTTATAACAATTTTTTCTCAAAGTCAATCGTGTCGGGTCCCTGTAATGTAAATATGCGAATTTATTGTTGGAACGGCACTGACTTGAGATGAAATCAGCTTTGATCGGTGACAAAAATGTATATATGGAACTGTAAGACTGTCATGTTCGATATTACCGCCTAAACAAGCGTACAGAAGTGGTCAATGCTGTGTCGGCTGTGAACGAACACCTGTCCCGTTTTCCGAGAATCGGTGATTTTAGTGACTAAACCCAGTTACTGTTGAAAATGCATGTTTACAGATGACTTTATGTTATGTTTTTATGGAAGGGTATTATATTAGCTAGACAGAAATGCAAAAAGGGTGTCGTTTCATCAATTAATATTCATGAAATGCCCGGTTTTGTCGAGATAGGGTGAGAATAAACTGATGATCAGTTGTACCCCTTGTCTCTATATATACCTTCTGACAATTTTTTTTCTCTCAACAATCAATCGTGTCGGGTCCCTGTGACGTAGGTAAGGTATACTATAAAGGCTAATTGATTGTATGAAAGATAGGTGACTGCTTTAAGCATGGTCCCAGTAAAACAGAAAACTCCTAAACGAGCTTTCTGTTTTACTTCAACTTTTCTTTAAACAGTCACCTGCCTTAACCACCTTAACACAATTAACACAATTCTGTTGTCGTATATTTATTTAGCTCTTTCACTCGCAAATGGAAACTTCGCTTCTTATCATTCAGTCAAAAACTCGAAAACTTTGAATTTGACATAAAAAATGCAGATGACAAGCTTTAGCGGACCATAATCTGGCAATGCTAGATTAACTACAGGTTGACAGTATAGTTAACTCTTTAACCCATTATCTCACAAATACACCTTTATACGCCCGTTATTTATCCCTGCACTGAATAAATAGTTCCAATGTATACAGTCATGAATATGTTCCATGATAAGATGTTTTTCTTCATCAAGTTCTAGAAGATGGCAGCTTAAAATCAAGAAACAAGCTATAGGATAATAACCAACACATAAACCTGTCTGTTTGGAATTCTGGGTATCTCTAAATCATCAAACAGTGTAGACCCTGACCAGAGGGCTCATAGGAGCCCTCTGATCTTTGTCTACACTGTTTGCAAATGCAATGAGTATATTTCAAACATGTTCGTGGTGCTGAAAGTGTTATTTGGCATTTTTGTCTTGTAAAGGTATAAAATCTGCATTTACGTAACTCGTATTCTGCCGACTTTTACATTTACCTCCCTGAGCACCGAGTCACAAGTCTGCCATTTAATACGGCACAAGTTGCAGCCATGACACCACAGGTACATGGCGCATAGCAATGTAGGGTTAATAATTCCAGTGACCCTGACAGGGCTCGAACCAGGGGCCTCTCGCTTCGTAGGCGAGCGTCCTACCACTGGAAGTGGTGGTGGTGGTAGACAAAATAGGGGGGGGGGTCTGGCAGTCACGTTGCTGAGGGCGTGACTGGTACTGCATCGTCTTCTGGATACGTCACCTATGATACAAGGTGTAAAAGGTTCATAAACAGTTTGCGAGGTTACCACCGTTTATTGAACTCTTACATAATAAGCAGACAAAATACATTGCCAAATAAACATACATGTACAGACTGTCTGTGCATACCTACATTAACTCTTTCAACACCATGGATATGTTAAAATTATACTCATGGCATTTGCAAACAGTGAAGACCCAGATCAGAGGGTTCCTATATAAAATATTAGCAAACAGTGTAGACCCATAGCAAAGGGGTTCTATAGTAGCCCTCTGCTAAGGGTCTGCACTGTTTGCTAAATTAGACCAGTATCAGAATTCCAAGTAGGCTGTGTCATGATTTGGTAGCTTAAATGATTCACAAAGGAATCTAAAAAACCCACACGAGTTACTTAATGTTAATACAACAGATTTATGTTTTTGATTTATCGTTTTATGTCGCTTTAACCCAGATGGTTGTAGATCGAGGAAGACCCCAGAAACCCTTTATGCACTGTTTCAGGCACAACTTAGCAACTGGGTAGAACCAGCGACCTTCCGCAAGCCAGTTGGACCTACCACTACAGAAGGTTCAAGCAAAGTCAAATAGGAACTTAAAACTTTGACCATATGTCTTACTAAATTAACTTGTTGCCCTTCGCATTTTACAATTGAAGCGAAATGCATTCACTCCGTCTACTGACCAAGAAGAAAAAGCGATGGAAACAAGAAATATCTTTAAAAAAGATATTCGGCGGAATGAGTGGTTGAACTAAGGCTATATAGATGGGTGTGCAAAATTGAATGAAATTGAGGTTTTCAAAGATTGAAAAGCAAAAAATAAAAGTATACAATTGAAACAGTAACTTTTATTTAAAATGCAAAACTATCATGTACAGAAATGCAAAACAAAACAATAATTTAACCCATATATCCTATCTACTGGTAGGAGATCCTCACATTAATCTATTGTTCTATGTATCAAACTTCATTCATAGAGTTTATTGAAACAAACTATAGCATACACAAAATGTACAGATACAACAGTCTGCTCTACTTCACTCTTGTAAATAATGATGAAACCACACAATTGTGTTTAACTCACTTGAGGCCATTTATATTTAATATTGCTTTTAATGTATGGTAAATGTGTACAAATAGTTAACAATTAAAACAAATTACACAACACCTAGCTTCCTCTGTATTTCAGATGTCATCTTAAATTGCATCAGCCCCCAGTGTAGTAAACAGTCTGGCCTGTGTCTCTAAATTTTACACTCACAGCCATATCTGGGAAAACTGTAATTGGACATAGACCAGCCTACAGGGCTCCAGATAAGAGGGAGTAAACTAAACAAATCACATTTATTCACTCATTTCAGCACCAAACCCTATGGTGTTACCACTCATTTTGATTGTCTCAAAGAGACAATTCAAATGTTTAGTGACACCACAGGGTTTAATGCACAAATAAAGATTTTAAGTTTTGAAATAATTCCCTTATCTGGAGCCCTGGCTACTATCCAATCAGACTATTCAGTTTCAACAGGTGCTCTCAAGTCTAAATTTCTGATCAAATATAATTGGTTGAAATGTGTGGCCAAACAGAAAGTGTGGCTAAATAGAAACCAGACAGCTCCGCCGAAAAATCTATAAACTAAGATCTGATGACTTGTCCTGAGAGTGCTTTAGAAAGTTTAGACTGAGCATGTGTTTTCAATGCCAGCCTATATGCACGGAAATGCTACACATTTGTTTTAATTGGAGTTTTCCACCAAATACACCATTTGGTTGCAAGTCGCGTTACCCTTTCACTCTCAAAGACGCTAAAAGTGCGTTTGCGTTTGCGTCACGCGGCGTCTGATCAATATCCAAACTGTTTGACACTCATTTCGAAATTTCTTCAGTCATACTGACTTATGTTTTAACTTTGATACGACATTGCAGACAACATAATTGAAGCAGACGACAATGAAACGGTGAAGGGGTAAAATTATCTCGAATAAATTGGCCATGAAAGGCAACAAAACGTGATAGTCTAACGGTTCAAAAACCCATACCAGTCAGTCTGCCTAAAGCTGTTAACTTTATAAATAAAAGCAGAATACATGTAGATCTATCTGTAAATGTATTAAAAGCAGACTTCGTATATGTGTTTGCGAGCAGACGATATTTTTACAGCGAATGTGTTATATAGACGGGTTATGACATCCTAGTGACCATAGTAACATTTTATAACATTAATCAAAATTATCGATTGCTGGCTAAAATACACCTATATGCTTGTATATATTTCGAAGTTACTCTTTACTCCCAAAGTTTGTTTACCATGTTTTTAAGAGCAGGTTTAAACTTAAACGGTAAAACAGAATGTTCATTCTGGAGCTTTCTGAAGATTCTGGCATCTTAATCGAGCGCTTTACCCCTCGACTGCGTCCGCCGTTGCATGCGGTTCTAAAGCAGACTTCATTTTTCTGAGATCGAAGGAATTCGCTGTTTCAAGGATTATTGGAGAAATACTAAAGTTCATGACCCCGCAGCTTACTCCATACTCATAGCAGTGTGTTATGTGTAGAACTCCTTGTGGTCAAGTGATTTTATTCAAGGATTTAGTACACACTGAGTCTTTATTGACATAGTCCCTTGACCACAGCGGTCAATGTTGACTCTGATTATTTATAGTTATACAACTCTTGAGGATAAGCTCGTCTGCGGTCAGTGGGTGAGGATAAAACAGTACTGTACTCATCTGATATACCGAACACTTAATACAGCCTCGGTTTCGATGTATTAAGGCGGAACTATGCTTAAAGCAGGATGGAAGTAAAGCAGAAAGCTCCTATAGGAGCTTTCTGCTTTACTTTCACCCTGTTTAAGCTGTAATGCGTATTTAACAACATTGGCGTGTGTTATTTTTAGTAGCCGTAATACCGGAGTTTAGTGGAAATATACCCCAGTTCGTGGACGGAGAAATAGTGCATAGTGTTGGTATGCTATCGCTGCAGTGTTAGAGACCATGAACTGTTTGTTCGTTGGTCTCTTTACTAGAGACTAAGACCCCTTTAGTTTCCCTTAATATGGAGAAAGTGTAAAGTGCACATTGACACGACTGCAATGTGAAGTGGATTAAGAGGATTTACTATTAGGTAAGTGCATTTGCACATTGATATGTATACTGGAGGAAAACAATATACATGTACATGATGTTTTCTCAATTAACGTTATACCTAATTTGCCCAGTAACCCGGTGTCTGATCAGGCTGCAAACTGTTTGTTACTCAGATTAAAATAATTAGCAAGCTAGCAAGCAGGCCCGTAGGAAGCAAAATTGGAATGGGGGGCGGGGCACACTTCTACCTTATATTGGTATATTGGTCACTCTACATTGGGGAGTATACGCGTGTAATGAAAGAATTGTCCAAAAAATGGTCACTTTCTCCATCATAGTTTTATCGTAATGCGCTCTTGCACTTCGTTTGTATTTAAACGGAAAAGAATAACGTCTGATGTACACTGGTTTAATTTCTTTGTGGTGATTTTATTTCGTGTATCCTTGGAATTACGGGCCAATGCTTAATATGTTATGTTTCATACTTTGGTTTTGGAAATGAGGCGTTATTTGTGAATGCTACTTTGATGGGTTTTGTTAATGTTCTGTTTCATATTTCCCCCTTTATCAAAATCACCAAAATAGACCAGATGGTTGTTTGGAAGATAGGCGACAGCTTCAATCAAGATCAAATTAAAACAAAAAGCTCATAAAGGTTATCGTAAACTAAAAGAGGCGCTTCTGTATATGAAAACTTCTTGTTCGTTTCCATGCCACTGGAGAAGGGGTTTTGAAAAGGACTCCAGAACTGAAAAAAATTCTAATTAGGAATGCATCTGTCACTATCAACCAAACCATAAATATGTATCTAGAGACTGAAAAGACGAAAATGTAGTGAGCAGTAACCACATAGATTTGGTAAGGATGGGGGGGGGGGGGGGGGGGGGGGGATTTCAATTTTCAATGTTCTTATTACATTCAGTCATTGAGACTTATCACTGAATGTAAAGATACAATGAAACATAATTATATTGAATGACTATTGCCATGCAATGGAAGTCTCATTTCATTTACCCTAGACTTTTCAAGTGAGCAATCCCAGATTCTAAATTATACTACATGTACTATATTTTTGCCAATATATACTAACACGATAAGGAAACCGTTCATTAATTTTGCCAGTATAGGCCTACATGTAGGTTCAGTTTTTTTGTAAAAGGACAAACAGTGTCTATCTTGACCAGAGAAGTTCTACAGCAGTACTCTTACCAGACACGGTTCCAGATAAGGAGTAAACAAAACTAATCCAACATTTTCTCACTAATTGTAGCTCAACTCCTATGGTGTAACTACTCATTAGAATCGTCTCAAAGAGACGATTCTAATGAGTAGTAACACCATAGGGTTTAATTGAGAAATAAAGATTTTAGTTTTTGAAACAATCCCCTTATCTGGAGCTCTGACCAGGGTTTACACTGTTTGCATAGGACAAAAATGCTCAAGACATACTATTTGTAAATGTCAAAATGATGCGTTTAAGCGTCAATAAAGAATAACGTTTTCAGAAGGGCAAAGAATACGTTTAAGAAGATTCATTTCGACCTCAGATTCTGCATGTACTTTCGTATTGCAAGGTAACTTTTCGTACATAAATAAAAAAAAAAAATTGGATTTGAAATAATTGAAATATCCTTATTTCGGAAATTAGAAGACTAAAAATCCCTATTTCCATCTTCTTTCCTCAGGTAAAGTGTGACGCCACTTTCAAAATCGGGAGTTGCTGGATCTTGTGCTAGTGAAAAACAATGGCGCTATTGAAGCACAGCGCGACTGATGAAGAAGAACTTATAGGCAAAGCTCTTCTTATGGACAGTTTCATTTCCGACTCAACTGAATCGAGCTGCGAGATTGAAAATACGGAACACCCATCTGAAGTGAAGTCCGTAAGTTTTCGGGATAACCGTGGCAGTATTGTGATTGCTCTTAAGAATTGTCCATCACCAGAACCCTTGCAACCTTATGACGAGGAACCTCACAGAAAACTGGATGTAAAACATGAATTGAAAGCAAAGTTTGCCCTGTTTGCAGTGCTGTTTCTCATTGGATTTATGGCGATTTTTGCGTTTATGACAATAAAGAAGCACGGGGAAAAATCTGCCGCAGAAAGTATTTTCAATTCATTGCAGCTAGGATACTCAATGGGGAATGAAACAGTAATAGACGCACCTGTGTTAAATGCAACGAAGGTCATTAATGGAACGAAGGTGGACGATTATGCACCAACGTGAAATGTTACAGTCAATTACAGGGCTCCAGATAAGGGGGGTATTTCAAAACGTAAAACCTTTATTTCTGCATTAAACCCTATGGTGTTACTACTCATTAGAATCGTCTCGAAGAGACGATTCTAATGAGTAGTAACACCATAGGATTTGGTGCTGAAATAAGTGAGTAATATTGGATTTGTTAAGTTTACTCCCTCTTATCTGGAGCTCTGCAATTATTCAGTTAAACCCATCATTACCTTTACATCATATATGCGCAAAACAATCATTGTCACTGTCATGTACTGAGTACAGTAACTGCATCTGATCAGAGAGACAATATATACGAATGGTTATTGACTCTGAAGATAGGGCCTAGAAAAATAGGAAGAGAGTTAGATAATTTCCAAATTGTTTTTCTTTAACCCATTTCTCAACAAATAGACCTACCCCTTTAATGCATTTACTTTTATTCGTCCACTGAATGAAAGACTATTATATTTTATACATTCGTGAATATGTACCACAAGAAATATGTTCTATAATTCCTAGCAGATGGTAGCTTAAGGCAGGCTAAAAGTAAAGCAGGAAGGTGCCTTAAGGCGCATTTTGCTTTACTTTCAACGAGCTACAAGTTGTTACCCGTCTTTAAAACTTAAAAAATTCTATGGAGTAATGGGTTACGATACTCTGCGATGTGGCAAATGGTTTGGATACTAAGGACACTGAGTGCAGTCAAACCTGTGCAGGGCTGGACAAATCCACTGTCCCACGGACAAGCTCAAATTCTGTTTGGCAAGTCCAATTCAGACAGCAAATTGCCTTGGGCAAGGTCGATTTTCCGATCTGGGCAAGCTCAAATTCTTGGAATATATTGTAAATAAACCAACCTATTGTCTATAGTTGCACTTGGTTTACAATCAAACGCAGCAATAATCAGTGCCCCTGCCGCCAACCATGACCAATATTCCGCGATGAAAATATGGGACAAGTTTAAAATTTTGAGCAGCTGCAGCTTGCCCTGCGCAAGTTGCTGTGAAAAAATATTTGTCCAGCCCTGCTGTGTTTAGCGACTATTCAATACAATGCCAAAAACAGTCTCTGATATACCAGTATACATAATATAATTATATGCTGTTGCTAATGATAGCAACCTCCTGTTTGAGCTTTCTGCATTAGGGTTTTACCCTGCATTTAGCATTCATCTACATGTATATCTTTTATGGTTTGTTTGCCTCCTCAAAGAAGGTTGCTATTTGAGATTATTTAGCAATTTATTGCAGAAAACACCCCGACATAGTGATAAGTGGACTAAACCTTATTAGAAACTAGAATCGTGCATTATAAGTTTCAGGACTCATTGAGCAGAGCTCCAGATAAGGTGTGTGTGTGTGTGGGGGGGGGGGGGGATGTCGAAAACTAAAATCTTTATTTCTGCATAAAACACTATGGTGACACTACTTATTAGAATCGTCTCGAAGAGACGATTCTAATGAGTAGTAACACCAAAGGATTTGGTCCTAAAATGTGAGAAAAATGTTGGATTTGGTCAGTTGACTCCCTCTTATCTGTAACCCTGATTGAGTTAATACAGGGTTGAATACGCTCAGCTGTATATGCATGCTTGCTACTACATGTCAAGTCCACTTACAGCCACCTTGATGAAGCAGACAAGACGGATAGACTTCAATACAAAGAGAGTCAGTGACCTATTTGCACTGGATTTACCCTTTACCCCCATAGAAGCACATTTTAGCGCATTAAATATATTTATACACACTAATGAAAATAGTTACGATTTATAATTATAATTATAGCCTTTAAAGGGACTCGCAACCGGATGGTGTACTTGTCAAAATAAAATAAAATACTCAAATAAAAGCAAATTTGTGGCATTATTTGGCTTCTGACATTAAAAAAATATGATCAGTCCAAAAAAAGTCTCAAGAATCGTCACCGAATCTTAGATTTTTAGATATTTTCCATCGTTTTTCTATACCGACTAGTAGACGGTATAGTTGTTGTTGTTGCTTCTCTACACGGGCTTAGACATAAACACGAGCCGAATTACGAAGTTGTATGCACTTTCGATAGCTACACATTGAAATACGTTAAATCGATCCGAGATAAACGGATAGTTCCGTGGTCCATTGGTCTAAGCGGTTTCCCCTATTTTGCCTTCTGTCCGCCAATGCCGGGGCCCCGGGTTCGAATCCCACCAGAGACCAATATTTTTTTTTATTGAAATACATGTACATTTTTTTAAACAGAATTTCTTATCCTAAACTAATTCTTTACCATTTATATAAGCGTTTGACACATATTTACAAATTACTATTTTTAATGCACCATCTGGTTGCGAGTCGCTTTAATATGTACTTTAATATGAATATTTTGTATATTCTAGATGATGGAAGCTTAAAGCAGGCTGAAAGTAAAGCAGAATGCGCCTTAAGGCGCATTCTGCTTTACTTTCAACCTGCTTTAAATTATTATCTGTCTTCAAAATTAGAAACAGGCGGGGGAGTAAATGGTCAACCTCTCCAACGTTATGGTTTTGTCTCCTGCAAAAATTTCGCCCTGAAAAGTTCTTCCTATCAATAGTAAAAGGATATGAGTGACAAAACAGTTTTGAGCCTGATTAGAAGGAGCCACGTTTGAACTATTTGTGATGGGATTTTATACAGGTGTTCAGTGTTGAATGGTGTTAACTCATTTGTGCCCAGCGTCCATATACAAGGGACATGGGCAAATAGTGTAGACTCTGATCAGACCCCGCATTATGCGGCGCCTGATCAGAGTCTACACTATTTGCTGATAGGAATTTCAATCAAAACAACAAAATCAAATCAAATTTGAAAACAGGCCCTCCTAACTTAAAATATGAACTGATCCAATATACTTATCCAGTATAAGCATGGAAGAATTGTGTTAAGTAAGCTCGATCTCCTTTCGTATCAGCCTTGAACTTCACGTTTCTTCCCATGCGGATGTATTTGAACTTTTGAACCCGTATTGATTGTGTGGCAGTACATTAAAGTACTCGCTGGTCGTCCTTGTTGTAAGCAGTTTGGTGGCCATAAAAATGTTTTATTACAACATTATAAAAACTTTAATTGCTGGGACCGCCCGCATAGTATACTTTTCAGCCTTCTTCTGTTTTAAAATGGCATTGCTTTGACGTGTTGTCTGCAATTTAAATATCTGCATAAATCATAAAAAACATATTCTGTTATGGAACATTGGCCTTACGTGCCAACATGTCTGTATCTAGATCAGATATCTAGTGAATCTAAATCTGGATCCATTGAACTGTTTGCAAGTACATTTTGTACCAGTCAAGTTGGCGATCGGCAGATAAAGGGTTCAGTTAGGACACAGTCTAGCTTGTATTTGGATTTGGCGACTTTAGACTTAACTCTTTCACTGCCAACGTCGCCAAAAGGCGACTTTACAAACAGTTTGGATCCTGATCAGACGCCGCGTAACGCGGCGTCTGATCAGTAACCAAACTGTTTGACACTCTTATCGATATTTATTAAGTCATACATCCTTAAATCTAACTTTGAAACGTGTATTGCAGACAACAGTATTAAATCAGACAATGAAACGGTGAACGGGTAAATTTCTCCCGAATAATTTGATATTGAAAGGGTTAACCCTTATCATGTTTGCCTTTCATTTTCACAACAAATGTGGTGCATGGTAGCTATTGTCTTAAACACGTTGCTTTTTACATCGCGACTTGACTGTATTTTGTAAACAGTTAGGATCCAGATCAGAACCGATTGACACTCGTCGTTAGGTTTAATTTATTAAACAAAACTTTAAATATCATTTTTAACAAGTCTTGCAGACGACAATTTCGGGAAACATGTCAATGTTAGTGTTGGAACCGAATACCTGGTTAGCAACATAGACCGTTATACTCGACCTTGCACACAGTATGGATCCTCATTAGACGCAGAGTAACTCGGAGTCGGACCATGATCCAAACTGCTCGACATATTTGTCGTTGTTCAAAAAATTTGACCGTTTTTGGCTGTTTCGCTGAAGAAAACATTGGTACTTGTGTTAAATCTTGATAAAAACAGGGCGTGAAAGAAGACGAGAACATGAATCAACAGTAAAACCGCTCTATTGCGACCACTAAATTGTGTCAATTATCAGGTGTTTAAGGCAGTATATTGCTTAAAGCAATGTGGGCGTAAAGCAGAAAACTCCTTTAGGAGCTTTCTGTTTTACGCTCACATTGCTTTAAACTGTCACCTGAATTTTATGCCGCCTTTAACCTTTTTTTTGTGGTCGTTATAGAGAGGGTTTACTGTATATGTATGAACATTGTTTATATGATTATATATGTATCGGGTTTTGTCACAATGTTTTGTTACATATAGTATTTTCTCGTCTTCAGTATTGTAATTTTGTGAACAACGTTCTTGTATTTTTGTTTTTTTCTACTTTTTCAAACAGTTTAATCTAGCCGCATCTGTCGGAAGGAAGGTTTATCAGAATCGTGGTGGTAGACATAGGTACCAACTTAAATTTTATGATGAACGATTTTGATTCCGAAGTATGTGGTGCAGCGCTGATGTTAAGAGGACAGCACTTTGTGCTTTCGTTTCTTCAAACACGATACAGGAGCAAAGCATGTGTACGATGCTTGTTTGAACTAACCACATGTACATTAATTTTTGATTACTCGAACTGATTTGCATGTTGAAATTAAAAGAGTAACTGAAGCGGGGTTGAATTATCAGTACTTATCTTGTTCTACATGTAACTTACTCAAACGCAGATGAGCTCCTTACGGGGTTTGTGCAAACAATGTAAACCAAAATGTAGGTTCACGCTAGGCTGTGAATTGCTTACCCGAACTATTATAAACCGTAAAACCTCTGTATGACTACCACTAAATTATATCAATTACAAATGTATTAAGTGTTTAAGGGAGGTGTCTGCTTAAAGCAATGTTACAGTGAAACAGAAAGCTCCTTTTGGAGCTTTCTGTTTTACTGTCGACTTGCTTTAAGCTGTCACCTGTCTTTCATACAGCCAATTAACCTTCGTTTTACTGATCGTAATAGAGAAGTTTTACTGCTCACTGAATATAAATTTAAAACGAAGCTATGTTAGTATCACACGATCTCTTGAACTGGCAAAGAAACCTCACAACAAGTATACTAGAGTGAGTGTGTATATAGAACATCCTTTACTAAAGCATAATTGGCTAAGACTGAGTATTGTATTGTAAATTGTATGTGATGCATGCCATGGACGTTTATTTGGGATATATATTTTTTGTTTGGCGTTAATCAAAAGCGCATGGCGAACGTACCATATACAGTAAAACCTCTCTATTACGACCACTAAAACGAAGGAAATTTGATTGGATAATAAACAGGTGAGATAGCTTAAAGCAAAGTGACAGTAAAACAGAAAGCTCCTACAGGAGCTTTCTGTTTTACTGTCACCTTGCTTTTAGCAGTCACCTATCGAAAGCACTTAATAACTAAAACAAATAAGTGGTCGTAATAGAGAGGTTTTTCTGCATGTTACTTGAGTATAATGATCTCAGGCACTGGTAGCTATTGTTTTCGTTGGCATACAGCAGAATGCAGCTTCTGCGAGCATTTTATGCGACTGTGTATATTGCATGTAAAGAAAAATAACTCGTACGAACTCTTGTTTTATTGATAACTTTGATTATGTCCCTTGAATTCATTTTTGTCTCTATCTTCATTTGTCTTCCAAAATTTAGATATTGTAGTCGAATGTTTTGTCAATTATTGTGGTCTCTAACTGTGGTAAGTTTTATATTTTAACACTAATTGGATGCCTAATAAATCAATAAAAAAAATAATATAAATTTTATATATTTCTTATTATTTATCATTTGTATCATATTGGACACTCCGAACTTGCAGCCACTAAAATCCGATTCCTTGACAGTACAATGAGTACATAATTATATTTGATACAATTTGCAACTATAGTGCTCCCTCTCTACAACGACACCAAATGGGAGACACAGATTGTGTGTATTGTTCGGAGGGAGTCGTTACAGGGAGGGAACATTGAGACTTGGCTAACATTGACAAATAGCTTGAATCCGGATCAGACGCCGCGTGACGCGGCGTCTCACGCGGCGTCTGAACTGGATTCAAGCTATTTGTCTTTCGTAATTTTATCAAACAAAATATCCACTTATATGTTAACTTAAAAAACAGCAGACGACAATTTTAAACGGACGTAAAAGCGTTAGACAAGACATACTTGTCCCGTTTAGGGATTTGCGGCAAGATTCGTTGTAAGGAGGAAGTCGTTGTTGGGAGTGCCGTTGTAGGGAGGGAACACTACATATATGTTACTACTGGACAAGAAAAACAAAAGTATAGATACAGATGTCTCCGCAACAGAGACTTTTCCCTAATGTGGTGCAAGGAACGTCTTTAGTTTTAGTTTAGTTTTGTTGCTTAGAATCAGTGTCCGCTATACATCTCGTCCTACTACGATTTGGCTTAATGACTGACAAGTCAACAAAATAGGAATAGAAGACGTGAGGTAGCTTATCAATATTTTAATGTCTGGTCATAGATGAGTATGACCCGTAATCGTGTTTAAACAATACCACTAACATTGAATGCCAGTCTATCAATAATTTATGATGTATTTTAATGATATATTTTTAATTCCATGGGAAGTATAACTGTATTATAATATAAGCATAAGGGGCCCGTCATAGGAAACTTCGTATGACAAATATTGTTCTAAATCATATTCCACAAATTCTCAATTATTATTTATTTCTCAATCTTATCCTGTTTTGTGGCATCTCTTTGGAATCGTCTTTTCAAGACGATTCCAAAGAGATATCACATGACATGATTGAGCTTGAGGAATCAGAAATGAGATTTAGTCTAAAGTTTTTACTTACCACCATTTTTGTCGCACGATGTTTCGTAAGCCGGGTCCCTGAACTTTAAGTTTTATACAAACGCTCCTTAAACATTGATAGGTACAGTAAACCCATCTATTACGATCACTAAAAAGTAGACTTATAGATACAATATAAAACAACAGCCGATCACTTAAAGCAATATCAAAGTAAAAGATAAGTTTACTTTCACCTAGATTTAAGTTGCCACCTGCCTGAAACACCTCATTCTTAGCACAGTTTAGAGATCGTAATTGAGGGTTTTACTGTGCAGGGGCCCGTTTCATAAAACTTCGTACTTCAAAATCGGTGGTAAGTCAAAAACTTGAAAGTACATTTAATTTCTGATTTTTCCATCTAATCCTGTCTTGTGACATCTCTTTGGAATCGTCTTTTCAAGACGATTCCAAAGAGATGTCACAAAACAGGATAAAATGAATAAAAATTGAGACTTTTATATGACTTACGGCAACATTTGTCGTATGAAGTTTTATGAAACGGGCCCCAGGAATGTACATATATTTAAGAGATATCATTTCTCAATTTGTACTGTAAGGAACACCTTATTTCTGTCCTAACTTATTCCATCTGATTCAACCCTATCACAGAAAAATATCGCCTATTAGGTTTGTCGTAGGCAAATCTATGACAACATCAATCTTTCGATGTTTTGACTGAAGAAATAGTGTTACAAATGCCAAACCGTTCGAATAATATATCATAATACTCCTCGCTACACGGGGTCTCAAAAGGGTTTACACTTTTTTGCAAAGTTGAATTTAATCGCAAATGTCGGCGAAATAGGTTACATATAATCCTTTCAACCCGATTCTCTAGAGGGCTAGGGCAAGAAGTACAGACCCGGATGATCCAGGTCTGCACTTTTTGCTGTATAAGTTAAATAAATCAATTAAGTTTGTAAAAATAATATCTGAAAATTGATTGAAAGTTCACCCATTTTTGAAAATGGACATATTCCATGGTTACCGATTGGGCAATTCCATTACAAATTTTGGGTTGAAAGAGTTAATTAAGGACACTAAACGGGTGCGCATTGCAATAGGAAGGAGAAATTACTGTTTTGAACACATTTTGTTTCCCCCTTCACTGCGTTCCTTACCCCGAATACAATGGTTATTTGCAAACAGTTTGGGGTCAACTTTTTTGGCAATCATTTTCAATATGTCTTAAGTCATAATACCTTAAATTGAAATTTGAGAAATAAAAACAGAAAACAATCGTTTAAGGGTACATCAATGTCATAAGCCAATTTTTAAAAGTATTAAACTTTTTTTCTAACATTGTTTTTTTGGAAGAGCTGTTTATGATGAATGAAAATATATGGTGGTGTCCTTGTTTTTGAGCTACAGCGACTTGAAAAAGGTATGTCAATTTGGACGTTTTTTTCTCAAATTTTACCCATTCAGAGTACAAGCTTCAGTAAAATTTATTTCAAAACAAAACGAACATGATTGATAATTTGGGTTTTCATTATTTATTTCATGTCTATGGTGGTATTTTCACATATAGAAAGCAAATTTAGGCAAAACAGGCACCAGGTTTGAACAATATGGATCCTTGAATATCAAAAATATGCTTTGTATAGGGCATGATTTTATTAGATTTTTTATTTTATGAAAAAAAATAAAAAAGTTTGAAAATGAAATAGTTCTAGTATTTAACTTTTTTATATATTCTACCAGATGAAAGCCCATGCTAGGCAGTTCAAAATATGAAAAGAAATTGAAAGGTCAGTGTTGAAAATTTTGAGTTATTAAAGTAAAAAGAGTTATCTCCCCTTACAAAATTTACAAAAAAAGTACCATATCGATGCTATTTAGAGCTTTATAAATTTCACATTTGGTGCCATTTTTTTCTTAAATTAGTTTTTGTATGAAGAAATACTACCATAGATAGGAAATAAATAACACAAAACCAAATTATCATATTTGTTTTCATTTAAAATGGATTTTATTGAAGCGGGCTGTTTGAAAAGGACAAAATAAGAGGAAGTGGGTGGGGTAAGTTTTACATGGCCGTAGAGCCAACTGTTGTTCACCAAAATGTACACTTTTTCTATTTTTTCATTCATCTTAAATAGCTCTACAATACAAAATCATCATAGAGTGTTTTCATATACTTTGAAAAATTTCCAAAGTCATGACATGGATACACCCTTAAGAGTTATGACGTTATGGCAGAGAAGAGCTTAAACTTAAACCTATCGATGGCAAACAGTTTTGAGCCTTGTTAAACGCCGTGTAAACCAGAGACTGATTTGGCTCCAAACTGTTTGAAATGTTGTATCATTTTATTAGAACAAACTTATTTAACTTTTTCTCTGCCAAGTTTTATCATAATATTATGCTTTAATCATCATACCGCCACTATACCGTTTGCATTGGTAGTGTGACTGTCGTCTGCAATATTTTTAAAGTTGGCTTTTAGTCTTTTTTGACTACAGAAATGTCGATACGATTGTCAAATAGTTTTGATCGTGGTCAAATGCCGCATTACGCAGCATCTGATCAGGATACAAACTGTTTGCAAAATCGCTTTTTTGGCGCCGTTGGCAATGAAAGAGTTAATGTAAAAGTGTAACGTATTTTCTTTTGTAAATCTTAGTCTTCGTTTAGTTTGGATGTTGTAATTGACGGCCAGTTCACAGGGTCGTCTATTGGCTTATAAAGGAAATGTATTGGCACTATGAAATTCACCCACCATAGTTTTCCGAACACAGCTTCAACTTTCTTGTCCATTGGCTTAGAGTCATACAGACGTATGTTCTTCCATTGCTCGTGTGAAGTCAACCCTGTTGTCACTATCAGGTAAGACCTACGGAAGAACCCTACACTCCATATAAAAAATCCTAACAATGACCAACCTATAAATATTAACACCATGTTATATAGTGATACACGAAGCAGTAACCATCTAAGAAATGCTAATGGGAAGAATATGTCGAATATACTGGTGTCCGGTAAAATTACGTAGTAAAAGTACGCGAGAGAATGTAATCCTGCAAAGGTGGTAGCCACCATTGACCAAAAGAGCATGACTGTAAAATGTCTGAGGTTATGGTATCCAATACACACTCCCGTAACAAAACAGTGATGGTCACGTTTTAGTATACATTTGTTACACGCAGGACAGTGGTACGACCGAGGTGGGCGTGGCCTATTGCACACGAAGCACGGTTTCCACGAGAAATATGGATATACGGCAGGAGACTGGTTCCTATCATTTGTTACTGTTGGGTCGTTTTCGAACGTCAGTGGAACTGCTGTAGCATCTTTACGTACCGATGATAAAGTTTCATTTTTCGTACTACTTTCATTACTGTAATCGCCGTTTGTACGCTTTTGGCTATAGTCTTCTCCTATCGCTATACCGTCTGGTTGAGTACCATGTCTAGATGGGTTATAGGAAGAGTCTGTTATTTTGATAGATACCCAGTTTAGAAAGATTTCTGTGGCAAGGAAGTACCCAAACATTATCATGAAGGAACCAACCAGACTGTCTTCGCCGTAGAGGTATGGAATGGCCACGAATACGCCGAAGCCCGCGATAACCGCGAGTCCACAGAGGAACCAGCAGTGTCCAAGTATGTCCTTGTTACAGTCTGCCACTGTGTCATAGGCATACTCTAAATATCTGGTTATATTTGAAGAGGGTTGCCTCTCGGTGTCACTTGGCTTGAAACCAGCTAGAAAGAAACGACATAAAGACATATGTTAATAAACTACCCATACAGTGTAAGTACCTACCAATCACACATTCAACTCTAGTGACGAGTATATTCGTCATTTAAAAACAGTGCACACATAAAAATACACTTGTCCAGTATGCAAACAAAGTAGACCCATATCAAAGGGCTCATAAGGAGCCCAATTGATCTAGATTTACGATGTATGTCACGTTGCAATATATCTAAACAAACCTAAGGCCAATTCTGCTTTACTTTGAGCCTGCTTTATGTCACCGTGTATAAGCGTTGCCTTGGTTGTGCGGTGCGCAACGCTGTTGTGCGGTGCAGACAACGCCGAATTGCGGTATTTCTTGTTTACATTTGACCTAGTACACACAGGTGAGTAAACAAATCGCTTTGTTTCAAAGGATATGAAGAAACATTCTGCAAAAGACCAGGTCGATACGAGGCACAAATGATTCCGGTTTCCAGTCTTAGTACGTTTATATGCCTATATTTTGTAGATTTGTCAAATATTAATGAAAACCAACCCGCGAAGTGAGCTCAGGGTATATTCGGGTTGTTCAAAAGCCAATTTAGGGCATAAAACACTCCTTCAGATTGACTTTTGGTATATAAGTTGGACCATTTAGCTATAATAAAGCATTTAGTGTGATCATTTTGAGGGAAAAATGTCCATTGAAAGGTTTCAAGCAAAAAATATGATTGGAACGTAGGTGCCGGCGGTGCTTTAGAAAAAACACGTTGGTGAATGCGGAGTAAACAGGGTATTCTTATTCAATGTATGTAAGGCTATAACTAATATAGTCGTGCATGTAGTCGGATTCCCTTGCTAACTTATTTAAATATGTCAAGATTACCACTACTGAGAGTTAAAGCGTTACAGTTAGAGCGTTGGCAAGAAGATAACCCTTATTCGTCTGATGCCAGTTGTCTTCTAATTAGGCGTCTTTGTACATGTGTTTTCTTTAGCAACAAATATAAAAATAAATTATTTCACAGATATATAAAGACCAACATTTAACATTTATACTCCTTTGTAGAAAGAAGACGTTCGAGAAAAAACGCAAAGGCTTTCAACAATACGTATCAGAGATCAATGTTCGATGTAAAAGATTACCAGAATACTGAATCAGATGCTCTAATTACCACTAAGATACACAACATATTGGAGGAAAGTGATACCATTTTAAACATCAATTTAAGGGTGTATCCAACCCATTCGCGATTTTTTCAAAGTATCAAACTTTTTTTTCTATCATTGTTTTTTTTGGAAGAGCTGTTTATGATGAATGAAAAAATGAAAAAAAATATATATGGTGGTGTCCTTTTGTTTTAGCTACAGCGATTTGAAAAAGGTATGTCAAATTTGGACTTTTTTTTAAATTTTACCCATTCAGAGTACAAGCTTCAGTAAAATCTATTTCAAAACAAAACAAACATGGTAATTTGGGTTTTCATTATTTATTTCATGTCCAGGTGGTTATTTCATATATAGAAACCAAATTTAGACAAAGCAGGCACCAGGTTTGAACAATATGGATCCTTACATATCAAAAATATGCTTTTTATAGTGCATGGTTTTATTAGATTTTTTATTTTATTAAAAAAAGTAAAAAAGTTTGAAAATGGAATAGTTCTAGTATTAAACATTTTCTTACATTCTACCAAATGAAAGTCAATGCTAAGGCAGTTCAAAATATGAAAAGAAATTGAAAGGTAAGTGTTGAAAATTTTGAGTTATTAAAGTAAAAAGAGTTATCTCCCCTTACAAAATTTACCATATCGATTATGTTTAGAGCTTTATAAATTTCACATTTGGTGCCTGTTTTCTCTTAAATTAGTTTACTACCATAGATAGGAAATAAATAACACAACACCAAATTATCATATTTGTTTTCATTTAAAATGGATTTTATTGAAGCGGGCTGTTTGAAAAGGACAAAATAAGAGAAAGTGGGTGGGGTAAATTTTACATGGCCATGGAGCCTACTGTTGTTCACCAAAATGTACACTTTTTCTATTTTTTCATTCATCTTAAAAAGCTCTTCAATACAAAACCATCATAAAGTGTTTTCATATACTTTGAACATTTCTTAAATTCATGACATTGATACACCCTTAACGATGTTGTTTTATCGTTGTGACCCGTAAACATTGCAATTTGCACTATAAATAACAAATTCCCCCGGGAAATGCTTATAGAAAAAAATGATCGCCATGGTATACGATATAACCTTCACTGAGCTAAATACGTTTATAATGATTCAAACTCGTTTCCAAGAAGAAGAAGAAAAAAAATAATAATAAATATGAATAAGAAGAACATAGATATTGACACTGTTGTTTGTGTTACAGCAGTGGAGCCAATGCGCTAGTCACGACTGAGTGATATTAAATAGTTTTTTATCAGCAATACAATGAATTATCTACGTCTACGTTTTTGTGACAACTCTGAATCCAACGTTACTATTATTATGAGAGGCAATGTCTGTGAACATTTTTGACATGGTCGATCTTTATATGATTTTGAGGAAAAAAATTCATGCGAGAGCCAATTAATGTGGGAAGGTCTCTGAAAATAGTTCACAACAACAACAACAACAAAAATATGTTCAATCACGTTTGTCTGATTTACTGTAGAATTTATAAGGTTTTGAAACAATTGTTGGGGGCTAAAGCATATGTTGCCCCCCTCAGGGTTAGGGGGCCTGTCCCCACTGCCCTCCCATTTTTTCAGACGCCTATGTACTATTATCAACAATCCGAACAAAGGGTAAATGGAGTGGTGTTCATTCCTTTTCTTTGGAAAATTGGGACAGAGTATGTACTATAAGTTAACTATCACCTATCTATTTCAAGACCCTGGCAGCTTTCCCATTGTTGGGAGTAGGCAATGGTTTTGATGTCCAAAGTCGGAGATTCTTTGAGGGGCCAACAATCTTGTTGGTAGCAATTTACTTAGTTTAAAGTCGATTATAAATGGTGTCTGTCGATTCTTTGGTCGATTGCACATGGACATTAAAGAAAAAAATATGTGGGGACAATACTTAGAGGGCGGGGAGCAAAACAGAATATGTTGTCTCCAAAATGTATCAGGTGTGTGTGTGTGGGGGGGGGGGATACAAGTTGTACTCTGACGTTAATGTTTATACAATATTTTCTAGTTCGATAATCCATTGTATTGCTGATGAAAACTATTTAATATCTCTCAGTCGTGACTAGAGCATTGGGTCCACTGCTGTCACACAAACAACAGTGTCAATATCTATGTTCTTTTTATTCATATTTATTATTATTATTTTTCTTCCTCTTCTTGGAAACGAGTTTGAACCATTATTAACGTATTTAGCTCAGTGAAGGCCATATCGTACACCATGGCGATCATTTTTTTCTATAAGCATTTCCCGGGGGAATTTGTTATTTATAGTTCAAATTGCAATGTTCTACGGGTCACAACGATTAAAAAACATCGTTAAATTGATGTTTAAACTGGTATCACTTTCCTCTATGTTTTGTATCTTAGTGGTAATCAGAACATCTGATTCAGTATTCTGGTAATCTTTTACATCTAACATTGATCTCTGAAACGTATTGTTGAAAGCCTTTGCGTTTTTTCTCGAACGTCTTCTTTCTACAAAGGAGTATAAATGTTAAATGTTGGTCTTTATATATCTGTGAAATAATTTAATTTTATATGTGTTGCTAAAGAAAACACATATACAAAGACGCATAATTAGAAGACAACTGACATCAGACGGATAATGGTTATCTTCTTGCCAACGCTCTAACTGTAACGCTTTAACTCTCAGTAGTGGTAATCTTGACATATTTAAATAAGTTAGCAAGGGAATCCGACTACATGCACGACTATATTAGTTATAGCCTTACATACATTGAATAAGATTACCCTGTTTACTCCGCATTCACCAACGTGTTTTTTCTAAAGCACCGCCGGTGTAACGAAGTATTTTGACCCCCATCGAAAAATGACCCCCCGGTCAAAATTCGACGACGTATAATGACCCCCGGTCATTTTTCGATATCGTACAATGACCCCCCGGTCATAATTCGACGTCGAAATTTGACCCCCCGGTCATAGTACTATGACTCCCCTCATGAAGTGTTTTGACCCCTCCTGAAATATATCGACCCCCATCGAAAAATGACCCACCCCTCTTTAGCAATTAACAGACACAGTTTAACCCATTGGACCCTTGCGACGAGTATATTAGTCATTTACAAACAGTCTACCTAGCAATAGTACACTTGTCCTTTGTAAACCGTGTAGACCCAGATCAGACTAATCCCAAAGGAGCTCTCTGTTATGTTTGCAATATATGTCAGTTTTGAAATATGTTGTATAAAACAACTCTTGCTGGTCAAAAGTTGACTTGACATAACTAGAAAAAAAGTGCATTGTCCACTTGAAGTTTCAGGTGTGAATAAGTTAAAAGATATATAAAATTTAGATGATAAACAAGTCAAAATTCAGACTTATGATAAGCGCACCATGGAAACGTACAGTATACTAAATGCTGTTTCCGATGGGTTACGTTAACCTTGTGCCTATCTGTTGGATACTGATGGTAGGGAAACAAGGTGGCTGCGGGTATGTGGTATAATTCGTGGACAGTTTATTTAAAAATAAGTTAAGGTAGTAATTCAGTCATGGAGTATGCAGGCCGGTGGGGCGGGAACAGGCATGGTGTGAATTACTTGAGCAAGTTATACAAATTACATTACAAGTGTCACCAATCACATTGCTAAAGAGTGTATTATACTACAATTATTATTACGTTTACATTTGTAATGTATTAAATTACAAGTACGTTGGCAAAGTAATACATTACATCACACATTACATTTTGATAACAGTCAAAAACATTACTGAAAAATAACTAATAAGCATATCATATATAACTGATAGGTTATCATTTACAAGTTCTTTGTCAACTAAATAATCAAAGATTCTAAACTTAAGAATACATGGATGCAAGTTTACAGTTTGAAAAGTCACAGCCTTTTTATAGTGCCCACTGGGTAAGGAAGTGTACTTTTGTAAGCAAATGAGCCCTTAACCCTTTCCTCCACAGTAGCGCCTCAGGCCGCCTGCACCTACATCTGCAAATAAGATTAAGATACACTCATAAAATCCAATAATGGTTTTAATTACAGGCGTCAGCTAACAACAAAATAAGTGTAAAGCAGAACGCATACATGAGCTTTCTGCATAAAATTCATATTGCTGTATGCATTGTCCTGCCTTAATCACAGTTAAACGTAGCTAATTTGCAAGCTTGCCTATGGAGCAAAGGGTAAATACAGACCAACATTTTTTTTACAAAGCTCTTTGAAGTGCTTTCTACATATTAAACCTGTTATATGAAATGGCATGTCTTTTTTGCCTGTATACTTCTTAATTGAATTACTGCTAGTTACCAAGACAAAATGTATAAAATGTTACTGTTGCACATAACATCATTAAAGTTTCAAATACATTGTCTGTTAGATGCATTATGTCAGACCTGATTATTTAACCCTTTACTCCTTAGCCTGTTTCTATTCTTGAAGATATGTGACACTTTATTGAACGTAGTTTACAGTCTATCAGTGGTACTCCATACCAATAAACGTTACGTGAACGAGTGCAAATATGTATCCCCCTTTTACAGAACATGTATATGTAATATTTACATCGGTTCCAATGACATTCGTCATCTAACAATGTGTCGCAACAGAAACATTGCGGCATGTGACTATGAAAATTGATTAGATTATTGACAGTATATAATACAACATAGAAGCATCCAATGATTTAGGTAATTAGCAATCGGATAGGAATTTACCCTCAGGGAGCTGATCGCAACCATGGCGGGGTTATTCTACGACATTGAAAAATGACAAGGGGTCTTTGTTTGACATCAAATACGGTAATTACCATATCGGGGCAGGGGTGGCATTCTATGAAATAGAATGATATCAGGGGGTCATTCTACGACATCGAATAATGACCGGGGAGTCATTCTACGACATCGAATAATGACCGGGGGTCATTCTACGACATCGAATAATGACCGGGGGTCATTCTACGACATCGAATAATGACCGGCAAGTCAAACTATGATATCGAATAATGGCCGAGGTGTCAAAATACGACTTAGAATAATGACCGGAGTCTTTCTACGACACTGAATGGTGTGATGTGCAATGAGGCAACATAACACAGCTTCCGATTTTGATCGCTTTTTGTTTGCTTGATTGTTTGTTTGCTTGTTTGTTTAGTAAATGCAATTAACTTTACACTTAACATGGTGAATTATAAACGCACAACATAGCAAGTGTTGGCAAAAGACAAAAAAGCCCACTCAAAACAACCGACCTGCATTCTTCTTATTTCTTGACAAAAGGGATAAGTTCCGACAAATCAAAACATCCTCTATGATAATAATAAATACGAATTTTACGCCTTTGATCTTTTTATTGCTCTACTGGAGATAAAAGATCAAGTTTAAACAGTCATGGATATATACCATAAGGAAATATTTTCTATATCCTAGCAAAGTGTACCTTAAAGCAGGCTGAAGTAAAGCAGAATGCGCAATCTGCTTTACTTTTAACCTGCTCTAAGTGGTCATCTGTCTTTAAAGCTAGAAAAAGGCTGTGGGGTAGTTGGTTAAACTAAAGAAATCGCGGCAAGATAGGAAGATTTCTTGGAATGAATGTCAATACGAGCGTATTGTAAATTCTGATCATACGCTTTCTCTGAGACGTGGTGCATGTGTGATTGGGGTTTACTCAGCCTGCTACGTCGAAATTAAATCAATAATCGAACAAGAGTAATTGGTAGCTTGTAAAAGGGTAAACGGTTCTGGGTTCGATACCCATAAGGTTGTCCATTGATAGGCGGACACACTTACAATTCAATCAATATAATTTATTCACTCAAAACTTAGTTAGGTTTAAAACAACTTTAACATATGCAAAACTGACTTTAAACAAAATATCAAGGATTTTTAAAGGGGGGTCATTTTTCGACAGAGGGGGTCATAATTCGACGATGGGGGGTCATAATTCGACGACTGGAGGTCATTCTACGACGTCGAATTTTGACCGGGGGGTCACTTTTCGATGGGGGTCAAAATACTTCGTTACACCGGCACCTACGTTCCAATCATATTTTTTTGCTTGAAACCTTTCAATGTACATTTTTCCCTCAAATCAACACAATAATTGCTTTATTATAGCTAAATGGTCCAACTTATATACCAAAAGTCAATCTGAAGGAGTGTTTTATGCCCTAAATTGGCTTTTGAACAACCCGAATATACCCTGAGCTCACTTCGCGGGTTGGTTTTCATTAATGTTTGACAAATCTACAAAATATAGGCATATAAACGTACTACGACTGGAAACCGGAATCATTTGTGCCTCGTATCGACCTGGTCTTTTGCAGAATGTTTCTTCATATCCTTTGAAACAAAGCGATTTGTTTACTCACCTGTGTGTACTAGGTCAAATGTAAACAAGAAATACCGCAATTCGGCGTTGTCTGCACCGCACAACAACGTTGCGCACCGCACAACCAAGGCAACGCTTATACACGGTGTATGTGGTCATCTGTCTTCAAAACTAGAAATAAGCTGTGGAGTAATGGGGAAACAGTTAATCACTTCATCATATCGAAGGATTTGCTTACATCACTGCTGCACATACGCTACCTTCGACTTTCAATAAACCTTGCAAGCAGTTTGGATCACTATTACACTCGGAGTACCTCGGCGTCTCACCTGAATCAAAACTCTATCACACTCTGATCATATAATTTTGTGACAGGATATGCACATAAAATAAATTCTGAAAACTGTTCCATAGTACTATTTTTGCATTGGACAATTATACAGCCTGTGAAAGGTTTAATAGCATAATAATAACGAATCGTGGTATTGATATGATAATTAAAACGACACGAATATGCGAATATTTGAATTACCCCTGAATCCATATTATAACATCTATACTTAAAATATTTATACCCCATTCACTGCCTTACCCAGAGCACAACATGTTTGTGCAAACAGTTTGGATCCTGGTCAGACGCCGCGTTACGCGGCGTCTGATCAGGATTCAAACTGTCTGACACTCATTTCAATATTTCTTCAGTCAAAATAGCAAAAATTAAAATTTAAGAAACAAAAGCAGACGATAATTGTTTAAAATTGATGACGTCACGACAGTGAAGGGGTTAAGAGACTAAGGCCAATTGCAGTAACTGTTGCAAGTAGAGAAGTTGTTACCTACTTCACTACCAAGCTTAAAGCAGGCTGAAAGTAAAGCAGAATGCGACTTATGATAGTATCTGCTTGAAACGAGTGCCGTCTGCTTATGTATATCAAACTCCGTAGATCTATTTCAAATTTCAAATGTAAAAATCGCTTAGGTGTTTTTAACTTTGAAATACGGAAGTTAATAAGCTAGTCGGGATAACGGGGTACATCTACTATAGTTTAAACATATTTTATTTCAATTAGATCTATATAAACGAAATGGGATTGGGCCACAAGTTCTACCAACTTACAGACGGCCATTCCCCTACAGTTTAACCAATACAAACTCTTTTAGAAATAGATCTACTATGTCGCTGAACACGCGTGTTGTTGAACTAAGACATGTATAATAAAACTTAATTAAAAGCGTACCATAATTTATGCATCATGCACGCACATCATTTTAGAGCTCGGTCATAAATACATGTAGTATGCTGAACATACCATACGTATGAGACATTAGTTTTTATTTTTGTTTTATCTTTCGACGCTTGGCAAGTGTCGTCTGCTCTAAAAGTATAAAACGACAGTATCGGCTGCTGAAACGTGAATGTTAGTTACTTATGTGCTCAGGTTAACTGAGATTGTAACCGGCATCAAAGTGTTGCTATGAGGCTATCCTTACAATTTGTACATGTTTGTTTACATACATGTACACAAGACTCGTGACCCAATTTAAGGGATTACTTTGCAGACTTTGCAAACACGTCAATATTTAGGATCCCGATCAGACGCCGAGTAAATCAGCCAGTTATTAAGATCCAGACTTATGACACTCGTGTCATCTTTGCATGCAAAGAGACTCAGAAAACGAGGGTTATCTATTTCATATCTAAAGCAGACGACAAAAATTACGAACAGTGCATAAATAGGCGACCAAATTAGTTTGGACTCAGACTCAGTGACATGAAATCACGATATCTATGAAACGATTGTGCATAAGTCATTATTTGAGCAGACGGTATGTTACGAGTTAAAGCAGACGGATAAAATGGCGATAAAAACGTTAAAACAGAAACTAGATCTAGATGCCTACTTACTGCGGTCCATGTTTCCTGAAGTGTCACATGTATATAATGTAGATCTAAACACTCGTAGCTGTGTTCACTACACGTGAATACATAGGTTTTACAGACTTATAAATTGTGTAGGCCTACACACAATGCCGTGTTATGGTTGTGTGTACGTTTTCGATTACGATAATCCAAAGGCACGTGTTCCAACTCGAGTATTTATCCTTCTCCGATCGATACAACGTCTGCTTTAAAATGTCGCCTGCAATATTTATGTCAAATGAAGATTTATGCACTTATTCTTTGAAGAATTCTTAAAATGTTTCTCAAACAATTTGGATCCAGATTAGACGCCGTGTTCCACGGCGTCTGATCTGGATCCAAACTGTTTGTTAAATACAAGTCAAATCACGATCTACAGGTAAAGGGCTTAAGAAAGTGTAAGTACAGACTCGACTCGTCCAAGCAAATAAACTCTATGAAAGAGACGAGTCACGGTACAGCTATCAATATCTAAAAGTCAATATTCATGTATTGTCGATCTAAGTTTTGGATCGATTTCTTTATAGCTCTAACAAGTGAGATACCAATCGGCTGTCATAGGCTAGCTGTCATAGGTGTTATGTTTGCGTGTTGTTGATACGTATGTGTGGACATATAGTTGGGTTCCACAGTCAGTGAGTCGGTTAAGACAAGAGTACTGGTTATAAGATGTTTATTACAGTAAGCCTCAGCATCTAACTATCAAGTGACTAATACATGGGATACACACAGGTATATAAGCATACAGTAACAGTAACTCTTACATAGGATATTTCATATAGGTATAGTCTCTACAGAGTAATGTCCCTTAAGCATTAACCTTAATACTGTAACATCTCCCTTTCTTTGAAATGAAACTATTCTATGGACGAGTACCAGTTTAGGATCGTAATTAATCTGATAATCCAACGGCTGTTTTATTGTTCTATAATCATCACACAAATGTCTTGACACATTTATCAGATGCTTTCTACTTTAATTGACTACATCTGTGAAAATAATTTGTTCCCAGGATAATGAGTTCTCTTGTTGATAAAGGCTTGGTTTTGGTTTCTTATTACCAACATACAACTGATAAGCCCATTGTTTTCACTTAAGCACTGATAACACATTGTCCATTCGGCGAACTATAGGCTTGTTTCCCAGAGTTTCTTGTTTTCTGTGTTAAAACATTTTCTTTCAAATTTCTGTAGCTGAAAATTGTTTTTTTTGTCTCTGCAAATTATTAAAAAACAACATAATAATTTTATACATATATACAACACTACAATAAAAGTACACAACTCAAAGATCCAGTCTTTTAGGTGCAATGACATGCCTTCCTGATCTAGTTACATACTGTGAACTATTCATGTCAGATTTGTAATTCGATACCCTTCTAACATTATCATTTGCTGCTGCTGACTGCTGCTTCTGAGATAACGGGGTATGTTTAACTGGACTGTTTACAGGTTTATGCGGGGATATGCCCTGTCGTTGTATACTAGGTTTATCTGTAACTAACTGGGGAGTTACAGTGTCTTGATCTGTGTTTGCAGTTTTAAAGCAAATTGGATCTGGATCTGAAAATGGCTTTTCTTGCGATTTAAGCAAGTGATGACGATTTCTACGATAAGAACCACCATTTTCAGTTTCTACAATGTATGACCTGTCATTTACCTGTTTTGTAACAATAGCAGGTTTCCAAACATTGCCTTGTTGAATCCTAATTCCTTCCCCTTTTGAAAGTGGTTTAAGAATTTTAGCGGATTTGTCGTAATTTGCTTTAGACTTTATCTGAGATTTTGACATTTTGCTCTTAATCTCCTTGTGATTTTGAACTTTTGGTTTCAAGTGAGTTGATGTAACAGGTAATATTGATCTAAGCTCTCTGCTCATCAGTAATTTCGCTGGTGACTTGCCACAAGCCAGCGGAGAATTCCTATATTCTAGAATTGAAATATAAGGGTCTGTGCCAGACTGTTTGGCTTTTGTGAACATTTTCTTGATTGTTTGAATACAACGCTCAGCAACACCATTGCCTTGTGAGTGTAATGGAGAAGATGTAACATGCTTGAAATCCCATGTTTTTGCAAATAACTCAAATTCTTGACTGCTAAATTGCGGTCCATTGTCACTAATGACTTTGGAGGGAATTCCATGTGTCGCAAAGAAACCCTTCATTTTGTGAATGACCATATCTGTCTTTGTACTTGTCAGTCTACCAATTTCAAAGTATCTGCTGTATAGATCTACTACTACTACATAGTTTGTGTCGTTCCAGTGAAATAAATCAGTAGCTACAGTCTCCCATGGTCTGTCTGGTATGTCATTTGAAATCATTGGTTCTTTGACATTTGAATTTCTGTGCTCTAGACATACAGCACAGTTGAGTACTTTCGTTTTGATGTCGTCTGTCATACCTGGCCAAAACATAATGTCTCGTGCCCTTTGTAGACATTTTTCAACTCCTAGATGTGATTCATGCAATTTGTCAAGCATTGTCTGTCTACATTGTCTAGGAATCATGACTTTTGTACCCTTGAGTACTATACTCTGTATTTCAGTCAGTTCGTCTCTGTAATTCCAGAATTGTCTCAAATTCTCGGGACAGTCAGAGCGATTTTCAGGCCAGCCATCTGAAATCATTTGTTTCAGACTCTGCATTTCTGAATCAGAATCAGTTGCGTTCCTAATCATGTCCATTTTTTGGTCACTGATTGGAATATTGGCCATAACAGAATGTACATGTACATCCATTCCTTCACATATTTCTGGATATGTATCTGGCAGAAATTTTCTACTGAGTGTGTCAGCCAAAGGAATTGACTTTCCTGATACATGTATGATCTCGATGTCATACTTTTGCAATTGCAATAGCATTCTTTGCAATCTTGGTGGGGCTGAATGTAAGTTTTTGTTTGTGATTGCTATCAAAGGTTTGTGATCAGATTGGACCAAGACATGGCGACCATAAACCATTTGATGGAATCTTTTGCATGCAAATAACACAGCATAGAGCTCTTTTGTTATTTGTGCATAGTTCTTTTCTGTTTCAGTGAGCGACTTTGAAGCAAAACTCACAGGTTTTTCATCCTGTAGCAGAACACAACCTAATCCATTTTGACTAGCATCTACTTGTAAAACAATGTCTTTGTTTGGATCAAAGTAAGCAAGTATTTGACCTGGTTGTTGTATAATGATCTGCTTTATTTTCTGCAGCGCAGCCTCTTGCTCTGCATCCCACACAAATTCAATGTCTTTCTTTAACAAGTTTCTCATTGGACTTGTCAACTCTGCAAGATTTGGTGCAAATCTTTGTAAGTATGTAATCATGCCTAAGACTGTTTCTAGTTCTGTCTTTGAGTTGGGAGATGGCATTTCTTGAATAGCCTTGACCTTTGAGGGATCGATTTGTAAACCCTTGTCTGTCAGTAAATGTCCAAAGAATGGAATTTCTTTTCTCCCTATTTCTATTTTGTCAGCGTTTAGCTTGATGCCTTTCTGTCGACAACGTTTCATTAGATTGTCCAAGTTTTTGTCATGGTCTTGTCCTGTTTTCCCAAATACCACAATGTCATCAACAATGACTTTAACCCCAGTCAAACCTTCAAGACATTCGTCCATCTTTTGCTGGAAAAGATCTTGACTACAATTTATGCCAAATGGTAATCTCAAAAATCTATACCTCCCTTGTGGCGTATTGAAGGTTGTCAATAATGAAGACTTGTCTGTCAATTTTAGCGACCAATAACCACTCCTGGCGTCTAGTTTAGAAAAAACTGAAGCACCAGCCAAGTCGGGTAGTATGTCGTCTAATGATTTTGATGGGTAATGTGGTCTCTTAATGTATTTGTTGAGGTCTTTTGGGTCTAGGCAAATGCGTAAATTTCCATTGCCCTTTTCTATAATGACCATGCTATTGACCCAGTCAGTCGGTTCTGTCACTTTTATAATGACGTTTTGTTTGACCATTCTGTCGAGCTCTTTCTTGAGATTATCTCTAATCGCAAATGGTACCCGGCGGGGTGGATGAACTACAGCAATAGCTCCTGACCTAAGATGAAATTCGCTTTTCCCTGGTAATTCACCTAGGCCTGTAAATATGTCTGCATATTTACTGACAATGTCTTGCTTTGAATATGAAGTTTCTTTTTGTACGGACAGTACTAGCTTAATCATGTTTAAAGCAAGTGAAGTATCAAGACCAAGAATGGGTGCTGAGGAAGTATCTACAATGAAGAAATCAACTTGCAATTTCCTGCCATTGTACATGCATGCAAGATTAACTTGACCTTCTACTTTCAGATTTGAACCATCGTACGCTGTCAACTTTTTCCTAGTTGGCACTAACGGTCCTTTGATTCCAAGAGATTTGTACATTGATTTTGGAATGACGTTAACTTGAGCTCCTGAGTCAATTTTGAATTTTAAAGAAGTTTTGTTTGGACCAACAGCAACAGTAGCAAATGCCTGTGAACTATTTTTGTCTAGATGAATTCCATCGACAAAGAATTTTCTTTTATAATCTGAATCAGAATCAGAATTGGAGTTATCAAGATCAGGAAGCAAATCATTTACCTGATGGATTTTCTTCCGTTTGTCCCTGTTCTTCGCTCTGCAGACAACTGCAAAGTGGTTCAGTTTCTTGCAGTATGCGCATTGTTTTCCAGTAGCTGGACACTTATCTTTGGAATAGTGATTGTTACCACAGTTTGCACATTTGTGTTCAGTTGTTTGTCTTTCTCGCGACGATCTAGATCCTCTGTTGTTTTGTTTCCGTCTTGGATTCACTGCATCGACATTATGACTTGCTGTCATAGTTTTCATCTGGTCCTGGCTTAACTCGTGTGTCCTGGAAATGTCCATACATTTGATCAATGTAAGATCTGTCCCTGCACTTATTAACTTTTCTCTCACTTTTGATGATCGTACTCCGAAAACAATGTTGTCCCGAACCATTTCGTCTTTTAGTTCTTCCGGATATGCACAATCATTGAGCAATATCTTCAGATCTGTCACAAAATGTTCAAATGATTCTCCTTCTCTTTGAACCCTCGCCTTGAAAATGTATCTAGAGTAGATGACATTTGATTTAGGTTTGCAATATTCTTCGAACTTGTCAAAGTATGTTTTTGTCTTCTTTTTCTCCTCGTCTGTCAAAGTCCAGGTGGAGAATATCTGACGACCTTTTTCGCCAGCCCAAAGCATTATATAATTTGTCTGAATGCTTTCGTCTTTGCTATGCAGAGGTCCAGCAAACATGAACTCCACATGTTGTTTAAACGACTTGAATGCTGTAGGTAAGTCTCTTGCCTCCCAGTTCATTCTCGGAGTGTTTCCTTGCATATTTCCACTTAAATCCATGGTTTAAATATGGCAAAGTAGAAAAAGAAATACACTTTTAAATGTCCAATGCACTGAAGAATAATTCTGACACCATGTTATGTTTGCGTGTTGTTGATACGTATGTGTGGACATATAGTTGGGTTCCACAGTCAGTGAGTCGGTTAAGACAAGAGTACTGGTTATAAGATGTTTATTACAGTAAGCCTCAGCATCTAACTATCAAGTGACTAATACATGGGATACACACAGGTATATAAGCATACAGTAACAGTAACTCTTACATAGGATATTTCATATAGGTATAGTCTCTACAGAGTAATGTCCCTTAAGCATTAACCTTAATACTGTAACAATAGGCGTACATTGTTCGCATTTTATCTCCAGTTCCATGCACGGCATAAGAAATTGTTTTGCTGAGCAACACTATGGTAGATCAATAGAACTCATCCACACTAAAATAGTCAATTACAATAGATCTATACTTGTATAGCCTTCGTGTAGCTTGAGTTATCGAGGGTCTACTGTAATCCGAAAACTAATGCATAATTTAGAGGAAGAGAAAGATTGTATCTTCAGTAAAACCCCACTAAACCGGAACCTCTTAAAACCGGAATTCTCTCTAAACCGAACAAAACATTTGGTCCCGCCATTTCCAACCCTTATTTATTTTAACCCATTACACTATAAATATTCCTTTTTACGCCTTTTATTTATTCCTATACTGAAGAAATGCGTTCATATTTTCTATATTCTAGCAGATTTTAGCTTAAAGCAGGTTGCCTTATAGCGCATTCGACTTTACTTTCAACCTGCTTCAAGTGCTCAGCTATCTTCAATACTAGAAACAAGATCTTGGTTAAAACTCTTTAAACCGGAAACCCCTCTGAACCGGACATTAATGTTGTCCCTAAACATGTCCGGTTTAGAGGAGATCACTGTATCTGATTACTGTACAGTCGCACATTGGACTCTGCCATGGTTGATATTGATAATAAATTAGGTGTATACAGTTTACGGCACTGCGACACAAACTAGGTCATAAAGCGCCGATGAGGGATGATGAGATGAGATGATGATTTCAGGAGAATGATTTCAGCTAATCTCATTCGTTGCAAAGTACCGCATTCTTTGGATCAAACCCACCGACCTGCCTTCCTTTTAGTTCTTGGCAGAGGGGACACTTTCGGTCTAACAAACAGTAACAATTTAGCCCCAGAACCACGACAAGATACGAAGTTCTCTTGGACACTGTCCACTTGAGTAGTACGATAGTTATTTGCAAACAGTTTGGATCCTGATCAGACGCCGATTGACGCGGGGTCAGATCAGTATCCAAACTGTTTGACACCCATTTCAATATTTCTTAAATCAAAATACATAAAAATTATACATGTATTTGAGAAATAAAAGCAGACGACAATTGTTTAAAATTGATGACGTCATGGCAATGAAGGGGTTAAACAACGTAGCGTAGTATCCAAGTTAGCAGGTAATCCACACAATACTACACCTTGGTGCCACGTACAGACTCCCCGATTTCACATCTAGGGATGACGAGTGTCGAGTACAATTTTCAGCAGGGCTGCCATAACTTGATCATGAAAAATCCCAAGATTTCCAAATGTTCTGTTTTTCAAGCATGTTTACTTTCAGCCTGCTTTAAGCTGCCATCTGTTAGGATAAAAATCCGAAGATTTCGGAAAAATAGGAAACAAGAAATATCTTTAAAAAAGATATTCGGCGGAATGAGTGGTTGAACTAATGCTATAGATGGGTGTGCAAAATTGAATGAAATTGAGGTTTTCAAAGAATTGTAATATCTTGGATTGAAAAGCAAAACATTCAATTACAGTAACTTTCATGTAAAATATAGCTACTAAAGGTCTGTCCTTTACAGAATCACCAAACAATAATTTAAACCGTAACTTGCTGCTCATAAGATTCTTGCATAAATCTACTGTTCTATCAATGGAGTTTCTTAAAACAAAGATGTCATAATTATCTAAAAATAGAAACATGCTGTCATAGCAATTGCAAACTCTTTGCACTAACAATTCACATTCAATTACAGTAACTTTTATTTAAAATGCAAAACTATTATGTACAGAAATGCCAAACAAAACAATTATTTAAACCGTACCCTAGCTACTGGTAGGAGATCCTCACATTAATCTACTGTTCTATCACTCTTCATTCATGAATGGAGTTTCTTAGAAAAAAGATGTAATATCTTAAAATAGAAGGCATGATTGCATCAGCATAGTTATAGTCTGTGTCTCTAAATTTTACACTCACTATTCCTATCCAGTAAAACTGTAATTTTGCATAGACCAGCCTACAGGGCTCCAGATAAGAGGGAGTAAATTTAAAAAATCACATTTTTTCACTCATTTCAACACCAACCTCTATGATGTTACTACACATTTGGATCGTCTCGAAGAGACGATTCAAATGAGTAGTGACACCATAGGGTTTAATGCAGAAACAAAGATTGTAAGTTTTGAAATACAACCCTTATCTGGAGCCCTGGCTACTGTCCAATCAGCCCATTCAGTTTTAAGCATGTGACTTTCAACCTAGATTTCTGTCCAGTTATCATTGGTTGAGAATTTGCATGATAGGTCTAAATAGAAACTATTCAGCTCCGCCGAAAAATGGCAGCGCTGTTTCAGGTGCTGAATATAAATAATACATGTACTCGCACTACATGGACTTTTGTTACTGTAGTTGATATAATATTATTTTATAATTTGTGGTGCTCTGGACAATTCTTTTTATGATTGAGGTCAACTGTCATGGTCAAGGTCAAAGTGACTGGGACATCTCAATCAAACTGTGTGGTGCCAAGTTGTATTCATGCAACACATTTGGTATCCATTGCTGATGTGATCTAGAATATTATTATGCTCTGGACGAGCTCCTTCCATAACCCGTTACCACATAGCTTGTTTCTATATTATGAAAATATTTAACCATGTAACCCATTTCCTCATAAAAACGCATTTCTACGCCTTTAATTTATGTCTCCAGTGAGGAAAATAGTTCAAACTTATTCAGGTATTAAACTATTAACATGTATAATAAGAACTATTATATATTTGAGAAAATGGTAGCTTCAAGTAGGTTGAAAGTAAAGCAGAATGCTTTACTTACAACATAGTTTAAGTGGTCACCTATTTTCAAATCTGGAATTAGGTTATGGGGTAATAGGTTAAAGAAAGTTGAACGTAAAGCAAAATGCGCCTTAAGGCGCATTCTGCTTTACATTCAACCTGCTTTAAGCTACTACCTCCTAGAAAACTTAGAAACTATTTCGTATGGTACAAACTTGTTATTGCATAAAAGGGGACTATTTTCTTCAGAGGATGAATAACTTTGATGCTTAAAAGGGTGACTTTATGGGTTAATGAGATATTTGAGATAAACGATCAAGATCGATGACACAGTGCCCTTAAAACAACTCGGGACACTACGCCATCCTACGATGTACTCAAACATAAAATTTTGGAACCATAGCTCTGTTGTAGCTCAATACATATGATGCGGTGAAGCTTTATCTTTCATTAAGTAAAAGGTCAAGGTTATCATGACGTAAATGCTACGCGACACTGCACAGTCTTCAGATATATCGTCCCCCCTGGCTGATGTTGTATAGAAAATAGTGTCTAGACAACAACAGCTACAGATGTAGTTGCTCAGTACAAGGCTATACTATAAATGAAGCCAAAGGTCAAGGTCAGAGTTACATGGAATCTGAAAATTCTGACATCTACCATCCTTGTTATTAATATTTGTATTTTAAGCTGATGTGATAGAAACAATATTCTCAAAAAAGACTTTTATTTAATTGAGATCAAAGGTCAATATCATATTGACCTCAAATTGGTTTGGCAGCTCCGATATGCCAATATGTACTCACATACCAAAATCGGCAACTTGAGCTGTTGTTGTCTAGACAATATGTCCGGACAAGCCTTTTTTATACAGGCGGACAAAGATCAAGGTCACTGTAACTTACTTATAAATGTTTCGGTACACACCGCCCTTCAACAAGTGTTATTCACACGATAATTTTGGTACCCCTAGCTTGTGTGTCATAGGAAATATCCCCTGGACAAGCTTTTTTTGTATTTTTAGCTCACCTGAGCCGAAGGCTCAAGGTGAGCTGTTGTGATCGCCCGCCGTCCGTCTGTCCGTCCGCCCGTCCGTTCAAATTTACTTCAAGCGACATCTCCTCTGAAACCGCGAGTTTGAGGGAAAAACTTAATTGCTGACGGTGTTCTTTGGATGCTTCTCTACAGAAATTGTTAAAATAAAATTCATTGGTGGACTACTTATTGAAATTTATTAAAAAAAGTGAAAAACTTTAAACAAGTTTTTTGTAAAAAACCACTGTTCCCACACCTTAGATATTGCATGAATAGTATCTTCTACTAAATCACTTTCCAAATTGTAAAAAATCAAAACCCTAGGGTCAAATTTGACTCAACCCTGGCTATATCAGTGCTTTTTGATGCAGGTCTGACAGTAAAAACTCTCTAATGATCCGTTTTTATACAGACCCATTGTATCTTCCAGGCTAAGAAGCTACCCTTATACTAAATGCAACATTTTTGCAAACAGTTTGGATCCAGGTCAGATGCCACATAATGCTGCATCTAATCTGGATCTAAACTATTTGCCACTCATTTACATATTTTCTTATATTTAGAAAATATAAGTTATTATTTTTTACATATTTCACATACAAACATTTGGAGCAGACAACAGTTCAGCATGATAATAGTCATTTCTCTCTGAGACCGTCTCCTATTGCATAACTGACCCATAGCTAGCTCTGAACTCAGGTCACTGAGATACATAACAGAAATGATAGTGATGTCTGCTATTTTATGCTCAAGCACAACTTAGTTCGAGGCATATTACTTTTGGTCTGTCTGTTTGTTTGTTTGTGGTTTGTTTGTTTGTTTATCTTTCTATCTATCAGTCCACAATTAATTCTTGGCCATAAACAGTATGGATCCATCTAATCTGGATCCAAACTATTTGCCACTCATTTACATATAGTTTCTTATATTTAGAAAAAATGTAAATAATGATATTTATTAACCTATTAACCCATACATATTCCTTTTTATGTCTTTAATTTATTCTTCCACAGAAGAAAATAATTTCACTTTATACAGTCATTGTTGTCTTTAACAATTGCTTCAAATGACATCTCCTCATATACCGCTGAAAAGATTTCAACCAAACTTTACACGAATGTTCCTTGGGTCAAGTTCTTTCAAAATTGTTCAAAGAATTAAAAACAATGTAGAACTCTGGTTGCCATGGCAACCAAGTGAAAAAATAAGGAAATCTTAAAAAATCTTCTTGTCTGAAACTACAAGGGCCAGATCTTAGACATTTGTCACATAGCATCATCTACTGGTCCTCTATCAAACTACAAACTATGCCCCTGGGGTCAAAATTGGCCCCGCCCGGGGGTCACAGTTTAACATAGAGTTATATAGTGACATTTTCAAACGTCTTCTCCTCTGAAACTAATATGGCCAGAGCTTTGATATCTGGCATGGTGACACTTTTAGATGTCCTATACCAATAAGGTTCAAATGGTTTTGGTCGATTGCATATCATCTACAGGTCCTCTATCAAGTTTGTACAAAGTATGCCCCTGGGGTCAAAATTAGCCCCACTCGATCCGGGGGTCACAGTTTTCAAACGTCTTCTTTTCTGAAGCTAATATAGCCAGAGCTTTGATATTTGGCATGGTGTTACTTCTAGATGTCCTTTATCTATTTTGTTCAAATGGTTCCAGTATGTTGCATATGTAGGTCACAGGAGCTAAAAATAGATTTTTTCAATGGAAACTTAAAAAAAATCTTCTTGTCTAGAACCCTAGTACCCTGATCTTAGATATTTTGAACATAGCATCATCTACAGGTCCTCTATCAAGATTGTTCAAATTATGCCCCTCGGGTAAAAAATGACCCCGTCCTGGACATAAATCATTATCTCCATTTTGATGTACAGCTATTCTCAGGTGAGCGACATATGCCCCATGGGGCTCTTGTTATTATTGAGGTCAAATGTCAAGGTCACCATGAACTGAATAAATGTTAATGAACAACGTGCATTCTCACCTAACGAAAACAAGTTTGTTTCCCCAGCTGACTTGTATAGGATGTATGCTCCTGGCAAAGGGTACACGATGGAACGGCCGGATACACGAACAGTTCAATTACTTTATGTGCCTAAACTAGCTTTAGGTCAAATAACGCAACGTGGTTCAAAATTTATGTCCGATGGTCGAGGTATGTACGTTTCAACATTGCATTGAGGAGGACGCTGTCGAGGTATGTACGTGTTAACATTGCACGAAGGAAGACACTGTCGAGATATAAACGTTTAAACATTGCATTGATGACGACATTGTCGAGGTATATTCGTTTTCAAGAACATTGCATTGAGGACGACAATGTAGGGACATGAACCTTGTTACTTTGCATTGAGGTCGACAATGTCGAGGTTGGTATGTTTACATGCATTAATGACGACAATGTCGAGGTATGTACGTTTGACATTGCATTGAGGGCGACACTGTTGAGGTATGAACTTTCCAACATTGCAGTGATGACGACAATGTAGGGGCTTGAACGGTGTAACATTGCATTGAGGGCGACACTGCCGAGGTATGAACTTTCCAACATTGCAGTGATGACGACAATGTAGGGGCTTGAACGTTGTAACATTGCATTGAGGGCGACACTGCCGAGGTATGAGCTTTCCAACATTGCAGTGATGACGACAATGTAGGGGCTTGAACGTTGTAACATTGCATTGAGGACGACAATGTAGGGGCTTGAACGTTGTAACATTGCATTGAGGACGACAATGTAGGGGCTTGAACGTTGTAACATTGCATTGAGGACGACAATGTAGGGGCTTGAACGTTGTAACATTGCATTGAGGACGACAATGTCGAGGTATGTACATTTTACTTTGAATTGAGGACGACAATTTCGAGGTATGTTTGTTTTAACATTGCAATGAGGACGATAATGTCGAGGTTTGTTCGTTTTAACATTGCAATGAGGACGACAATATCGAGGTATGTTCGTTTTAACGTTGCATTGAGAACGACAATGTAGGATCGTGAACATTGTTTTAACATTACATTGGGGACGACAATGTAGGAGCATGCACGTTGTAGGGGCATGTTCGTTTAAACATTACATTGAGGACGACAATGTAGGGGCATGAATATCGTTTTAACATTGCATTGAGGACGACAGTGTAGGGGCATGAACGTTGTAACATTGCATTTAGGACGACAATGTCGAGGTACCGGTATCTTCGTTTTATCACTTAGATAAGCACAGTATCGAGTTATGTACGTTTAAACATTGAAAACGAAACTGATCGTGTTTATTGTTTTTGTTTTCTAGTTATCGAGAATTGTAAAACACTTCAAATAACATTATTTTGAAAACCAAATCGAGACGTTTTGTAAATTGAAGGTGATAGGAGATAAATGGAATATGGAATATAAACACAACACATCTTGAGTTGAACTCTTTTAATGAGAAAAATATGAAAAAGCAAACTGGTACTGATAATCTCAAACAAAACAGTGGCGAATGGTAACTAAACACTTACTATAGATCACTGTACGCAACATAAATCAAAACTCACAGAACTTATTGTCACTGTCAATATACAGTCAAACACCCCTATTACGATGGCATTATATATAGGTGACAGCTTAACCCTTTTTCCCATAGAAACACCTTTTGACGCATTAAATTTATTCCACCATAGAATAAAATAGTTCCAATTTATACTGTCATGAACATGAACCACAAGAAATAGTATCTATACACTAGCAGATTGTAGCTTAAAGCAGGTTGGAAGTAAAGCAGAATGTGCCTTAATGCACATTCTGTTTTACTTTCAACCTGCTTCAAGCAGCCACATGTCTCAAAACAAACAATTGACTTCATTAAATGATCGTAAAAGAGGGGTTTACTAAAATGTGTGTGAAGCGGCCACTAAAGAAGGTGAATTATCAGTCTTTATTATAGGCAGTGGCTTAGTGCAGGGCAAATGTAAAGCCGAAAACTATAAAAATCGTTCTGCTTGACATGTGCCACCAACTAGCTCTAATACGTCTTTAAACGACCAGGCCCAAAGGTTTTTATAGAGATTGGGTTGAGTCTGAGATCGTTATCAAACATTTGATTGGTCAGATTTGTGCGAAAGCTTAAATCTGACTAAAGGAAAGTCTTGAGAACGATCTTAGACTCAACTAAAACATTTGATAGCCATAGACCCAGGTGCTTCACGAGTTATCACTTAACCCTTCACTAATGTTAAACGCGACTTCTGTTCAGGATCCAAACTGTTTGACACTCAATTTTATATTAAGTCAAAATACAAAATTTAGATTTGAGAAAGAAAAGCAGACGACAATTGTTTAAAACTTATGACGTCATTACACTGAAGGGGTTGCAACATGTTTGTCTGTATAAAATATGTTTTTTATGCCTTCCCCTATATCCGCCTACTTTAACCCATTACCCCATAAATACGCTTTTACGCCTTTGATTTAATCTTAAAAATGTATCATATGAAATATGTTATATATTCTAGCAGGTTATAGCTTAAAGCAGGTTGAAAGTAAAGCAGAATGCACCTTAAGGTGCATTCTGCTTTACTTTCAGTCTGCTTTAAGTGATCACTCATCTTCTATACTAGAGACAGACAATAACGTTATAGGTTAAGCAGCAAACGGAAAACTTTAAACTATCGTCAACTTTAAGTCTGAGGTCAATGGCAGAAACGTGTCGAGTTCTTCAAAATGCAAATAAACTAGAAAAAAAACATTGACGTTATTAATTAAGCACACAACTACAACTTCCAGTCATACAAATCGTTATATCTACAAATGTGTTCATTAGAACAAGAAGAAAAAAATATAAAATACTAATTTCACAATGACATAGACCAAACACACATAAAACGTTTAATTCTGTTACAAACATCCCAAATTCCTTACTGATTATTTATATCTCACACAAATCATCATAAAACATGGAAACTAAACCCCTGCGATCAATACTCTACTGCTACGGCCACCCTGCTGTTACAGCTAACCTGCTACTACGGCCACATTGATGTTACGACCTGCCAAAAGAAGCCTGATCCATTAAGTGTAAAACAGGTGGAAATTTGGGGTAGGGTGAAAAAGGAGAAATTCCCTGTTTAATTACTTTGTTTTTTAGTCAGATGGATGCTTAAAGGAAAATAAAAGTAAATCAGAAAGTTCCTTATAAGCATTCTGTCTTACGTTCATCTTGCTTTAAACTCCCGTCTGTTTTCTTTATTGTGGTCGTATTTACGGACCTTTTGGTGCAGTAAACAATATATCTCTTTCACTGTCAAGTGCCAACGGCACTAAAAGGCGACTTATCGCGGCGTCTGGTCAGTCTCCAACCTGTTTGACACGCCAATCGACATTTATTCAGTCAAAACAGCCCTAAAGCTGATTTTAAAAATATTTCAGACGACACTTCCAATGCAGACGATATTTGGCGGGAATATTGTTAGAGCAGATGACAACACTTGGCAGTGAAAGAGATATTTGCGTCACAGTTGTCATAATTGCAGGTTTAACCCTTTACCTGATAGCATTGTTTCTAGTATTGAAGATATGTGACTACTTAAAGCAGGTTGAAAGTAAAGCAGAATGCGCCCTAAGGCGCATTCTGCTTTACTTTCAGCCTGCTTTAAGCTATTAACTGCTAGAATAAGGAAAGTATTTAATATGACACATATTCATTACGGTATAATTTGGAACTATTTTATTCAGCGGATGAATAAAATGAATGCGCTAAAAGCCGCTTCTATAAGGTAAAGGGTTAAATTACTTTAGGTTTTCATGTAATAGTTAACTAACGTAACGATTCATATGAAGACAGACATTTAGTACTTTGTTTGCAAGAAGTCAGTCAACACACGTTCAAAGTCGTTGTCAAGCATTTGATTGGTCAGATTTGAGCCTCGGCTCAAATCTGACCAATCAAATACCTGAGATAAAACTCAGACTCAGCTCAAACGTTTTATAACCTTGGACCCTGTTCATAAACGATCCTTCTACAAAATTGTTTATAAAACAGGTCACGAATCTGACAGCAGTTGCACGAAACTAATGAGCTTACACCAATGAGAATCTGAAAAGGTGATCTAGATCTACTAAACTAGTGAGCTGATATTAATCGAAAATAAAGCTACAGCAAAACCTCTCTTCAACGACACGCAGAAAGTAGCTTGTGTAATCCAGGATGAAGGTAGATCACTCTTTTAACTCTTTGAACCCTAGTCAGGCATGTATACGTCATTTGCAAATATTGTACCTGTGAGGAGTACACTTGGCCTATGCAAACAATGTTAACCCGGAGCAGAGGCCTCCTATGAGCCCTCTGATCAGGGTCTACACTGTTTCTCATTTTGACATATATTGTAAAGTCCTCCGCTGACTAAAATAGCTCCAATTTATACAGTCTTGAATATGCATCATAAGAAATATTTTCTTCATTCCTGCAGATAACAGCTTAACGAAGGCTGAAAATAAAGCAGAGTGCGCCTTAAACGATGTGTAAGGCGGTCTATGGTAATATAATGACAACCCTTCTTAGTTTGCTTGTTGTTAAAGGGAAGTAATGCTGTAATGTTAATACTGACCATTTTAGATATGGTGTGTTTGATCTGTATGGAATACACACGCTGTTGTCTTATTGCGTATTGTGATATGAAAGCGGGACATGTCTCAATTCTGCAAACAAACTGAACCCAGGGGTCTATGTCCGCTTATAAAGCGTTTGGGATGAGTCTGAAATCTTTCTCAAGCATGAAAACGGTCCCCGACACACCTCAAAGGCTAAAATAAAGCATTGGACCAGAGAAGTATTGTCTGGTCTCAATACAAAATGTTTTACAACGCATGCCTACAATAGAGAAGGGGTTATTCTTTCCCAAGAAACACGTGTACACTTAACCCTTTCCCTTATAGAAGCGACTTTTAGCGCATTCATTTTATTCATCCGCCAAAGAAAATAGTTCCATTTTATACTGTCATGAATATGTACTATAAGAAATATTTTCTATATACTAGCAGATATTAACTTAAAGTAGGCTAAAAGTAAAGCAGAATGTGCCCTAGGGCACATTCTGCTTTACTTTAAGCCTGCTTTAATATGTCACATATCTTAAATACTAGAAACAGGCTATGGGTTAAAGGGTTAAACACTTTGGAGCATTATCAGACGTTGAGTAAGTATAGTGTTTACCACTCAGATAAAAGTTAATAGTCTGAATTGTCAAAAAAGTTGTAATTTTCAACATCGTTTGCAATGCGTTTGTGTTTCGTTCGCGTTTAACCCTTTCCCTTATAGAAGCGACTTTTAGCACATGCATTTTATTCATCCGCTGAAGAAAATAGTTCCAATATAAACCGTAATGAATATGTGTCATATTTAATAATTTCCTTATTCTAGCTAGTAAAAGCTTAAAGCAGGCTGAATGTAAAGCAGAATGCGCCATGTGGCGCATTCTGCTTTACTTTCAACCTGCTTTAAGTAGTCACCTATTTTCAAAACTATAAACAGGCTATGGGGTAATGGGTTAAACGGGAAAAGAATAACGTCTTCTTTCATGTGGTACATTGTATTGTCTTTACGATGAATCAAATAAAAAATATTTAACCAATTACCCCATAAACACGCAATCGATACCTTTTATTTATTCTCCATCATAGAAAATAGTTCTAATTTATACACATCAATATGCACCAAAAGCAATAGTTCCTATACCTAATCAGATGGTAGCTCAAAGCACCTGTCTAAGCACCCGTCTTCAAACCAAGAAACAGGCTATGGGGTAAAGGGTTAAAAATCTAACCACACTGTTAACTGCAGGTCAATGATCATTGAAAATGCATTGGTTGTGCGTGGGTCAATGGACAATGACTCTAATGAAGGTATGTTTCAATGTAGACTACTGTAATACTCCGATGATACGACCACTAATAACAACACTCATTACCCCATTCACTGCCGTGACGTCATCAATTTTAAATAATTTTCATCGGCTTTTAATTTTCTACACTTAGCTGTTAGCATAGGACCATTGTTTTCTTCGCAGGTACGCTTATTTTTTTTATAAAGGTCCAGTATACTCATGGCTTAGGGCTTGTGTAAGAAATCTTAAGATATGTTAAAAGTAAAGCAGACCGCTCCTGTACGAGCTTTATGCTTTACTTTCGCAATGCCTTAACCCATTTGTGCCCACGATCCCACTAATATGGGCAAACATTGTATACTCTGACGCATTATGCGGAGTCTGATCAGAGTCTACAATGTTTGCTGATAGGAATTTCAATATGAAACAAAATGAAAATGAAAATTTTGACCAGGCATCCCTTTGATAAAAAATGGACTAATCCAATATATAAACTTCGAAGAATCCACTGGGTATAAAAAATCTATGTCTCCGTTCAATGGTCGTAACATCGATGCATTACTGTACTAATCATTTGAAATGATGAACTGGAAAGAAACACGTGTAAATCTTAACATAATATACCCCACTCCTCCCCATGAAAGCATCTTTTGACGCCTTTACCTTCCCTATTTTTCTGCTGTGCCCTGATATATAAGATAAGCAGCCATTAGGAAACGTTTCCTTTATCCAGACAGTAGATTCTGAAAGCAGACTGAAAGTAAAGCAGAACGCCGAGCTTTCTTCATTACTTATAATCTGCTTTGATTAACCAAACGCCTCTTTAAATATTAAAATTAAGATATGAGGGAAGGATTTTTGAGGAAAACCATAAAATTGAAATACAGTCGAAATTCGCTTAAATCGACCATACCAGTATTTCATAACTTGAATTTTGATGAGGCGATCTCGTTTAAGTCGAACATACCCGTATTTCAAAGTTAAAACGTGGCTAATATGGGCATGTTCGAATTAAAGCGAGTTCGAATTATCGAGTTTAGAATGTACATATAAAATAAATGAAAACTGAAATTGAAACTGAGATAACTTCAAACAGTTATAAAAACCTTATTAGTATTCTTATATACACGTATTCTGTATATATCAAGGAATAAATAAATGCATAAAAACGATATTAAACCATTAGCACCAACTGGTTATCAAAAAATAGAAACATTGTCACTTGAATCTTTTACATAAAAACCTCTTTATTTCGACCACCGTGAAAAAAGGAGACTGATTCATTGTGTAAAGCATTGTATAAAGAACTTGTATTTAACACAATTTAGTGGTTGTTATAGAGAGGTTTAATAACATTACTTTCAAAAAATTACAAAATGTTAAATAGTGCAGACCCATATCAGAGTGCCCCTTTGAGAGAGCACTCTTATCTGGGTTTATACTGTTAAAGAAGACCAAAGCGTTCTATTCACTGGTACCTTTTGTAAATGATGGGTATCTTCGTTGACAGTGTCCAATGGGCTTACTCACCTGCTGTCTTTATAACTAAAAACAAACTTCTTTTATATTAACATATTAGTTATATCGACACTCGTATTGTTTACACACACTGACATATCGTTTCTTAGTTTTACATCTCGGAAGCCAATGGATTTGGGGTTGACACACAGAAGAAAGTCATATAGTTATAACACACGTTCATAAATCTTTTTTGACATTTCGGTCAGTTTTTTTTTTAATTAGAACTATGAGAGATAATTACACCTTTGATCTGTATTTCAAAAATAGCAGTTTTCATTTATAGCATTATTTATAAACATTTAATTATGTATATAAACATCCCCTTGCAATTGTCATTGTTTTCTCATGAAAATGCTAATTGGCCAAACTATCTACAAATGGTATGTTTAAATGTTTTATACATGTACACGTATGTGTAACCAACCTTTCTCTATCGAATACTTTAAAACAGCACATGAAATAATCAACTCACAATCTTTCACAACTTCTCAGGAGAATTAGATTCAGGACTACTCTGTAAGTAACTCGTTTCACGCTAAATATTATTCTCTGATTCAGTGCCTGTCTGCTACTGCTCTACATGTAGAATTTTGTCTGCAAGATTTCTTTCTTAATTTTCAAAATACGACCAGCGTATGCAACAGTTTTGGAAACTAATGAGAAGCCGCGTGACGCGGTGTATCATCTGGATCCAAACGGTTTGCAAAGGTTATCACGATTACACCTCTAGCGTGCAAAGAGTTAAATGTTGACAGGTTATTTCCAGTCTTTTATTTGAAGGCTTTCTGTTTCAAACAGTCTAGAAGACGTTACTTTTCCCCGTTTTAAACGCAAACGCAATGCACTTAAATGAAGAAAATGACAACTTTTGAAGTGTCTAACTGGCTATTTTTAATCAAAGTAACAAACAGTTTGGAACCTGATCAGATGCCAGGCTACCCGTCGACTAATCTGGCTTCAAACTATTTGCAATGGAATTAATACTGTATAAGTGATAATGTTAGCGAGTGGTAATTTTTGCGAAATTCGCGAATACACTAAATTCGCAAACAATTCCACAAGCGATTTTATAAGCAACAGTTGTGTATTATTTTACCTCAGCACTGTATGAGTTATTTACCCTTCATCCGTATCATATCTTCTTATGGGATCAAATAGATACTAGATATCGCCTACAAACTTAAGTACTTGTGATTCAAATGTACAAAAATGTAGCTTTAGCATTAACGCGTTTATTAACGCATTTATTGGGAAAGAATAACGTCTTGTCCACTAAAGTCCATGGTGAACACACATGAAACACGCGGTTAACCTTAAGTATGCCATGCCATTGTCGCCTGTTGTATGGTTCGACTGCAACAATTTCCTTATCTGCAAAATGTTTGTCGTCTGCACCAATTTCCACAGATAATGTAACCGCAATTTTCGTTCAGAAAACGTCACTAGAGTGCCAAACAGTTTGGAACCAGATGAGACGCTGAGTTACTCGACATCTCATCTGCATCCAAACTGTTTGCAATTTTATCACATATTCGCTCATAGCTTACACTTATTCACTGTCTTTACACTGAGTTATTTGCAAACAGTAAGAATCCTAATCAGACACTGCGTAACGTGGCGTCTGATCAGGATCCAAACTATTTGACTTTCATTTTAGTATTTTACGACACACTACCTAAAACTTAAATTTGAGAAATAAAAGCAGATGACAATTGTTTAGAATTGATGACGTCATGTCAGTGAAGGAGTTAAGGCACACACACACACGCACAGTCGTCATTTTCTCAGTCGTCGTACTCATACTCGTATTCAGTTCTATTCCTACACAAGAATACTGCAAACACTAGGACAATTATCTGAAAAAGAAAACAATCGATAAATCATTCAAGTAAAATAAGGACAATTACATGAATCTGAAATAGATTCAATTTCAATTTTCAATTCAAATTTTATTGGCATTAAACATATACAGTGTCCATAGCCATATAACATAATGTACATGACTAACAATAGAAAACTATATAGTACTAGACCAGGAAATACAGTTACATAAACAGGAGAAAAGTATGAAAAAAATGTCAGATTTGAAAGATTTATCATTCCTAATTATCATCGGAATATATATTAAATATTGAATACTGATATTATATTATAAATACACTACGGTCCTTAAAATATCACGAAATGCAATTTGTATTTTTCTACTACGTGCGTTCTATATTTAAGGTAGGTGCTAAAACAAATTATCTTACAGTTGTATTTTCATCAAATTTCTTTTTATTGTGAGAGTGTAAATAGGTTTGGATCCTGATAAGACGGCACCATTTTTTGTTTCCAGCTTATCAGAATCCAAGCCCATTGAAGTTGAAATTAATCTGCATTTTCATAATGGATACTGATAATACTATATTAATGTTTGAAAATAACAACCAGAATAGTATATACACATAATTATATCTAAAGTAACAGGATCTAACCTACGACGAACAACTACAATATCCTGTGACAATAGTTCGGATGCACTCATCCATTTACTGGTAAATGACCAGTTTCTTTCGAATTTTGAGGGGTTTGACCCAAGCTTTTAGCAAAATATATTGTAAACGATGTAGACCCAGATCCGGTAGAGAACATCAATACTTTATCAATCAAACCATTATTCAACCAACCAATTAATTAATCAATTGAAGTTAAACTAACAACCATTTTCTACATACATGTAACTGTATTCTTTACCATGCAACGAAAACGGGACGAAAACAAAATCCAATTTTAATATGAAGAAAAGTGATTACATTGTATGAGTGCAAAACGATTAAGAATTTGTCTGCATTAAGTATATCATACAGTATGTGGCATATAGTTTTGAGCCCCAAACGGTCTGCAATTGACACCAGTATGTGTAGTACAAAACCCTTATTTTATCCAAAAGTTAGTCAATATATGAAATATTATCTCCCTTGCCTAGTTAACTCATGATTATACATATTGACCAAAAAAAGTATACTTAGCAAACAAGCGTACACCTTTTGAGATGAGATGTAAATAGTGTTAAGACGCCGGTATATCTACCAAGGATCCAAACTGTTTGACACATATAGCAAATGTTTACCTTGCCAAAATGTCATCATTTTCTGTTTTACAAGTAAATATAGACTTTTGATTCAGACGATATAAATTATAAATGGGTTATTTGTGCGATTGTTTACTTTCGCGAACTTCGCGAGAACTGCGAATACGCAAAATTAAAAATCGTGAAAATTATCCGAAAATTGTTGCCAAATTAAGTCCATACTACCGGGCATTTTAAGAACAAAATGAAATCTTAAGCTGAACTCGTGAAATTTGGTATTCGCGTTCATCCGATATTCGGTAGATTGGTATTGAAGGGTTCAATGTAAGATGCTTACCTCTAAACAGATAATCCCTGCCGATACGCCGATGAGCACTGCACTGTTGTCGTCTATAAGATCCCTAAGAATAGTGAAACAGCCCTGAAAAATAAGTTGTCATGCATAACACATCATTTATCTCATGTATTTGATTGCAAAAGCACGTTAAATATGATGAGCCGTGTCATGAGAAAGCCAATCGTATTAGACCCGCCGTTGATAACGTCACGTTCTTTATTCAATATAATAAAACCACACGGCAAGGGCACGAGTCAAGTGAATTGTAATGAAGTATCTTGACATTTTACATTTCTTCTTCGAATAAAAAATCAGTATTTTTTTCACTTATTATACAACCATTTATTAAAGAAACATCTTTACTAAAACAAAATATGTTAAATAGGGGCACATATTGTTGGTAAGAGTTCATGTCCACAAACTGTTCATGGTTAGTCATTTTGTAATATATTGCAAAAAAGAAATCCAAAACATTACAAAATAAGAGTCGTCCATTTGAACTCATCCACTCGAGACATTTCATACATATGTGGTTCTCTCGAGTCGGATACCTTGTATATAAATAGAGTAAGGTTACAAAAAAGTCTACTCGAGAGAACCACCTATGATTTCATATAGAAAGTCCGAACTTCCAACTACAGTAAGTTTAATTAATCTATACTATTTATATACAGTGTTGTATAATTATGACAAGTGTACTTTTCAGAAGTACATGTATTTGGTTTGCAAATAAGGAATATAGTCTAGGCTAGGGCTTTTTGGTTTAAAGTTTCATGGGTGAATGCGTTGGTGGTTAAAAGTTTAAAACCTTTGAATGTATCACAGTGCCGTTTGTCACTCCGGTCCTGGCGGCTCTCTGGCAGGCATCCCAGTACGTGGGTTTGGCTGGGATGGAATCATCCCCCGTGACACAGCAACTGTCGGGCACGTACATATCCCCAGCCTGAAAAACAACAACAACAACAATAACAAAGCTTGAAATTATAGGGACATTGGAAAACATTACAGACAAGGAGTGAGATCTAGCTCTTATACAAGCCTTCTGATATAGTACTACACTGTTTGTAATTTTGTTTCAAGGTGTGATATAATGCTATAATGCAGAGCTGGAGATGTTGGAGTTAAATCATTTTTCTTTATTTTTCTGTCAAACCCGGAGTTGAATTTATTTCTGGGGTTTAGATATAGATACATGTATATTAGTACTCTTTCTATCTACAACTTTGATATAGCAAGGATTTATCCAGCTTATATGTAGTCCCTATTTCTCCCCCTTTTCGTATAAGTTGGCGCGGTCGAACAATTTGGCTATTGAATATACTTAGCTGGTGACAACCTAATCTTCATATGCTGAACTCCTTCTTTGCCATGGTATATTATGCTTAACCCATTACCCTATAAATCCATACGTCTTTTTACGCATTTAATTTATTCCTCCACTGAAGAAAATAGTTCCAATTTATACAGCTATGAATATATATTATAAGAAATATTTTCTACATGTTACTAGATGTTAGCTTAAAGCAGGTTGAAAGTTAACCAGAATGCGCCCCAAGGCGCATTCTGCTTTACTTTCAACCTGGTTTAAGTGATCACCTGTCTTCAAAACTAGAGACAGTATATGGGATAAAGGCTGCTGGTAAAGGGTAACAATAATGGTCCTCTGCTTTTATTTCTCAAAATTAAACTACAGGTAATATTATTAAAGAGAAATCGTGATGAGATCCAAACAGTCCTGGGACCCGTCTTACGAAACGTCGTACAGTCAAAACTTTATATTGCATCTCAATTCAGATTTCTCTGTCTAAACCCATATTTCAAGTTTAAACCGTTACTTAGCCACGTTTTGCCTTTGAATACGGATATGTTCGTCTTCGACGATCTCGAGTTAACGAAATTTAACTGTAGAAATACGGGCAAGTTCGAATTCAGAGACTTCGAGTCGTTCATGTTCGACTTTACATACCTCCATGGGCTTTCGATAATATTGTTCAAATCTATAGCTAGTTCTGTAGTCTGTGAAATTGTCAGAGCCGCAACAATCAAACTGAAATAGAACAAAACATTGGTTATTAACTCTTTCAACACCATGGACCTGTTTTAAAATTTACTCATTCATTTGCAAACAATGAAGACCCATTTAAGATGACTCCTATAGGAGCCCTCTGATCAGGGTATGCACTGTTTGCTAATTTAGAGCAGTATTTATCAAATTACCCAAAATTTTAAGTAGACTGGTTCATGTTTTGCCAACCAAAAAAGATCCTAAGTTACTAAGTATTTAAAGAGTTAATATTAGTCACATCATATGTTAACATACAAACTGTGTAAATCAAAGCTATAGTCGTCATCTCAGGCAAAACGTCTATAAATTTTCTACACTAACAGCGCTGTTCTCTTCCGTTCGAAGTTAGCTAACGGTTAAGAAACTATAACTGATGTTTCTATTATAAAATATGTACCTGACCTAATGTTTTGAATGTGTGTTAGGATAGTTCTCATGTATTTGTAGAAATGTACAAACTGAGAAAATAAAGAGTATTTGAATTTGAATTTGAATTTGGAAATGCTAATGAATGTTAATCATAATAGACTACAACCAAACGCTGCTGTTTGACAAAACATATTATCTTGATCCAAAATGTTGGCAAATAACTTGGACCCAGATACTGTTTGACACTTATATAAGTGGGGATTTTAAGTTAAGATGCCTAAATTACTAGACATTAGAAATAAAAAGAAAAACAGATAATATATTTGCAAGCAGGCGATAATATAACAGCTAATGTGATAGACACGTTACGACATTATCATTATAGGAGTTGAAAGTTGAATACCGGTAGTACATGTATACGTGTATTTAAAGGGAATGCACGCTAATATCTTGCTGAAGCATTGACCCATTTGTGTCTAGCGTCCTATAAAAGGGACATAGGCAAACAGTGTAGACTCTGATCAGACGCCGCATTATGCGGCGTCTGATCAGAGTCTACACTGTTTGCTGATAGGAATTCAAATATAAAACAAAATGATAATGAAAATTTAGACCAGGCACCCTTGTATAAAAATGGACTAATCCAATATATAAGCATGGAAGAATCCACTAGGCACAAATGGGTTAATCAACAAATATTCGTCTCGATGAGGGATTGTTCATTTGAATGCAGTTTGAACAAATGGTTTCACATTCGGTTCGCTTTGAGAGATTTTCAATTTTTTATTTAAAGAGGCTTCACTGTTTAGTTACTTTCTTAGACAAAAACCTGCCTGTGTAACACGTGCCATTGTCTACCAATTGTGCCACTCCAGATTGTTTTAACAATTTTGCACATCTGTCAACACGATATCTCTGTGTTACTGAACCAAAAAAACAAGCCACTGTTTTTCAAGTGCATCTCTTATTAATGTGTTTTGTTATGATGCAAAGTTACAGATAATAGATACACCACACATCTGTATTTATTTCATTACATCAATTTGTGTCGTGTTGAAGGCATCGTCATTGAAAGTAAGCTGTCAAAATAAATCTCATGAAAAAAAACTGGCATCCCATCAATCAGTCACTTTAATGTCTAAGTGTTCCTACATACAGTGAAAAAACCTTATCATTTTCAATTTACCCATAATACGCCTTTTATCTATTCTTTCGCTAAAAAGAGTTCCAGTTTATACAGTCAAGAACATGTATCATAACAACTATTTATTTCTATATTCTAGCAGATGGTAGCTTAAAGCAGGCTGAAAGTAAAGCAGAATGCGCCTTGAGGCGCATTCTGCTTTACTTTCAGGCTGCTTTAAGTGGCCACCTTTCATCAAAGGTGGAAACAGGCTGGTACAGTCGCTCCCACAACTATGCAAATACGGCGGCAGCGCGTGATACCCGTGCAAGAGACAAAAACAGAACATGCTATCCGTATCCTAAAAGAGAAAATTTAAACACGCATATAAACTGCCTATAACAATGAATGCCACTTAATATGGTTTGGGTAACAAAATTAAACACAAATGCAATGAAATTAAATGTAGAAATTGGAAATTCTTGAATATATTTACGATTACATTTTACTGAATGGCAAACAGTATAATCAGACGCCGAGTTACACGGAGTCTGATCAGTCTCCAAGGTTTTTTTGCAATGGACATACGGATTTTAGCATAAATGTGTTCAATGTGAAAGTATATTGTCTTATATCTGTAATACAGTGGAGAATCTGTTATTCTTTCCCAATAAACGCGTTTACGCTAAAACTATTATTTACAATACAAACAGTTTGGAGCCAGATCAGACGCCGGGTAACCCGGCGTCTGATCTGGCTCTAAACTGTTTGCCACCAAGATAAACATGAAATATCAGAATTGTCCAAAAGTTGTTCTTTTCTACATTTTAGTGATTTGCGTTTGCGTACGTTTGCGCTTAAACGGGAAAGAATAACAGATTCTCCACTGTATAACTGAAAAGGATACAGTGCTCCCTCTCTACAACAACATCTAATGGGAGACGAATAATGTGTACGTTGTTCGGGGGGATTCTTATAGGAAGGGAAATTTCTGACTTGGCTTACATTTGCAAACAGCTTGAATACCGATCAGACGCCGCTTTCAAGCTGTTTATCGCTGGCCATTATATTTTTTTTCGGTCAAAATGTATAATATCTAACTTTGAGAAAAACACCATGCGCCAATTTTGAGCAAACGATATTGCAGCAGTGAAATAAATACTGTCTTGTTTGGGGAACTGCATCAATGGTTGTTTTAACCCCTTCACTGCCGTGACGTCATCAATTTTAAACAATTACCGTCTGCTTTTATTTTTCAAATTTAATTTTTAGGTATTTTGATTTAAGAAATATTGAAATGAGTGTCAAACAGCTTGGATCCTGATCAGACGCCGCGTCACGCGGCGTCTGATCAGGATCCAAACTGTTTGCAAATAAGCATCGTACTCGGGGTAAGGCAGTGAAGGGGTTTAGGAGGAAATCGTTTTCCCGAGGGCCGTTGTAAGGAGAGAGAACTGTATAAATGAAAAGGATACGTACCTTGACTTGTAGAAAGTCCATGGCAGAATCGTTTTTACTATAAGTGAAATTGTTGTAATTCTTTGCCGTGTCTCCTGTGTAGTTTTTAACGTCTTTATGGAGTTGATTTCGTACAAGGGTTTCTATCTGTCAATATAGAAAAGACATGAGTTTTATAAATGTATATATATATAAAGGGAGATGTGCTGAAAGAAAATAACCGAGACAAGCTGAGACACTGACACAAGCACAACGAGGGACATGTCTCCTGGGGCAAATGTAGGGTTAGCAAGAGAATTAGAGAGAAAGAAAGAAGAGATAGGGAAGGCGCACAAGAGATACCGAGGCATATTCACAGAAACAGACAACATACATACGTCTAATACAATATCTCCGGGGTCGTATGTCCTATATTGTATACAATGCTTCTGGTTCCCTTTGGTCTATGTGTATTACAAACTAGTTGGTGTTCTCTGTTCTACGTCTAAAACAATATCTCTGGTTAACTATGTACTATATCTAATACAATATCTCTTGATAACTATTAGGTCCTGTTTCTAATAAAATATCTCTGGTGTCTGTGTCTAATACAATATCGCTGGTTTCTATGTTTTATAAAACGTAATTGGTTCAATATGTCCTATATCAAATATATCTGGTTACTTTATCTAATAAAATATCTAAGGTTTCTGTGTCTAATACAATATCTCTGGTTTCCTATGTGTAATATAATATAGCTGATTCAATATGTCCTAGATAATTATACCTGGTTAACTATGTCCTTTATGTAATTTCTGTGTCTAATACAAAATCTCTGGAGTCCTATGTATAATGAAATATAGCTGGTTCAATATGTCCTATATATAATAAAATATCTCTGGTTTATGTGTCTAAAATAAAATCTATGGTGACCTTTGTATAATGAAATATAGCTGATTCAATATGTCCTATATCAAATATATCTGGTTAACTATGTCCCTTATCTAATAGAAATATATCTGGTGTCTGTGTCTAATACAATATATCTCGTCTCCAATGTACAGTGAAATATAGCTGGTTCAATATGTCATATATCTTATACAATATCTCTTCTTTGTTTCTGTGTCTAATACAATATATCTTGTGTCCTATGTGTAATAAAAATAAAGCTGGTTCAATATATCCTATATAAATATACCTGGTTAACTATACCCTTTATGTAATGTCTGTGTCTAATACAATATCGCTGATGTCTTATGTGTAATGAGATATAGCTGGTTCAATATGTCCTATATCTAATAAAAAATCTCTGTTTCTGTGCCTAATACAATATCGTTGATTCATATGTATAATACAATATCTCTAGTTCCCTTTGTTCTATATCTAATAAATCATCTCTGGTGTTATATCTAATAAATATATCTGTTTAACTATGTCTAAAACAATTCTCTGATGCCCTATGGTATATTTCTCAGACATTCTCTCTATTGCCCTATATCATATATTCTCATTCAGTCTGTGTGCCGTACTATGTATAATACAATCCCTCGGGTGGCCTATATCCTATTTCTCATACAATCATTACCAAAAAGCATACAGTAATTACCCATTGAAACATATACAGGTACCATTGGGTAAATGTATGTCATACTCTGCAATCCTTTGCCAAGTACTAGCACAGTAAAACCTTTATAAACCAGGCATTCCTCTGAGAGAAACTAGTCCACAAAAGACAGGTAACTACTTGAAGCTGGATAAAGTAAGACTGAAAGCTCCCTTAGGGAGCTTTCTGTCTTACTTTACCCAGCATTAAGCAACCGCCAAATACAAAATGGTTTAGAAGACTGGAATGTCGTTCAATAAATGCCCAGATTTGATAGGTTTCAATGTACGCCACAATGAAGGTGTGTTTATTTTTGGCATCAGTGCTTGCTACAGCAAGATCAGCGAGTCAACACCTGCTGCTTAACGTAATTCATTAGGCGGCTTATCCCTGAACTACCCGGATATAGCAGCAAGCACTGCCATCTGGTGGCAGTTAGGTACAGTAGGAAAACACGTTATCCCCACACTCTTAACCATTTACCCCATAGCATGTTTCTACTTTTGAAGACAGGTGGCCACCGAATTCAGGTTGAAAGTAAAGCAGGATGAGCCTTCAACCTGCTATGAGCTAACATCTGCTAGGATAACGAAGCTATTCGTTTCAATCCTAAATGTTATTGTACGTTTATGTAATCCATGTAAATATTTTAATAAAATAAGCTTAAACCAAAGAAGCTATTTCGTTTGCAGCAAAATCGCGAAGTGTATTGATGGAGAAATGGGTTAACGTTATTTTTAGGCGGTTAATTCAAGAACTATCTGAATGTTGCTGCACTGCCATCTGTTTGCAGTTAGGCACAATGAGAAAGACATTATTTTCACACTCTTCAACAACATAAAACAACAAGAAATGCATATGCATTGTAAAAAAAGGCAGCCAATGGTGACTATTTACCTCAATCTGAATTGCAAACAGTTTTGAGCCCGACCAGACTCGGGGTTTCTCGGCATCTGATCTAGCCCGTTATCATTTCTCCCACAGCTTGTTTGCAATGCGATACGTGGTTGCTTAAAGTTGTTGGAAAGTAAAGCAGGAAGCTTCTGAGTGAGTTGTTTGCTTTACTTTCAGTGTACTCTAAGCACTCACCGTTCTGAATGCAGAATAGGTTTTCCAGTGCTACTTTAACAGAACATCAAAATACATTTCATTTGAAGAAATATATTTAGGCGGCGACATGTGTTTCTATAGGATAATAAAGGGTTGACTGTTTGCAATTGATGTCAGTTGTTGGTGCAACAAAGCGTCATGAGACGAGTAAAATATTAAGCACTTTATAATCAACACTTTGCTACAACAAGAGCGATTTGGAAGGAATTTAAATACATTGGAGAAGATGTTATTCTTTCCAAATAGACGCGTTTACCCTAAAACTATTATTTAACCCGGCTTCTGATCAGGCTTCAAACTGTTAGCCACTCAGATTATCATAAAAAGTCAGAATTGTCGAAACGGTGTCCCTTTTCCACGTTTTATTGAGATGCGTTTGCGCTTCGTTTGCATTTAAACTGGAAATAATAACGTATTCTCCACTGTATGGGCTGATTTGACATAATTGAAGAGTTTCCATTGACAACAGGTAACGTGTGTAACTCATTATGTAATGTTTTTAAGATGAGTGAGTGTGTCGTCTGCTTAATTAATGCCAATTACTGAACAACAAAAAAACTAATTGTTTTTCCACGATGAAACCTGTTTGCATTTATAGAGATTTTTTGCCAGCTATACACTATATATAGTTTCTATACCCACAGTTAAATGAACTATTCTACAGTGTTAGGGACGTTATTCGTTAACACATTTATGCTTAAACAAGACCGAGAGGAAATGACATCTCTTCTGTATCGGAAGAGAATATGATGCCTTATCTACTTGTATGGGGAGATATCGGCGTCTTCTCTACTGTACGGGGTGATCTTGTCGTGTTCTCTACTGTATGGGGAGATATCGGCGTCTTCTCTACTGTACGGGATGATTTTGTCGTGTTCTCTACTGTATGGGGAGATATCGGCGTCTTCTCTACTGTACGGGGTGATCTTGTCGTGTTCTCTACTGTATGGGGAGATATTGGCGTCTTCTCTACTGTACGGGGTGATCTGGTCGTGTTCTCTACTGTATGGGGAGATATCGGCGTCTTCTCTACTGTACGGGGTGATCTTGTCGTGTTCTCTACTGTATGGGGAGATATTGGCGTCTTCTCTACTGTACGGGGTGATCTTGTCGTGTTCTCTACTGTATGGGGAGATATTGGCGTCTTCTCTACTGTACGGGGTGATCATTTCGTGTTCTCTACTGTATGGGGAGATATCGGCGTCTTCTCTACTGTACGGGGTGATCTTGTCGTGTTCTCTACTGTATGGGGAGATATCGACGTCTTCTCTACTGTACGGGATGATCTTGTCGTGTTCTCTACTGTATGGGGAGATATCGGCGTCTTCTCTACTGTACGGGGTGATCTTGTCGTGTTCTCTACTGTATGGGGAGATATCGGCGTCTTCTCTACTGTACGGGGTGATCTTGTCGTGTTCTCTACTGTATGGGGAGATATTGGCGTCTTCTCTACTGTACGGGGTGATCTTGTCGTGTTCTCTACTGTATGGGGAGATATTGGCGTCTTCTCTACTGTACGGGGTGATCTTTTCGTGTTCTCTACTGTATGGGGAGATATCGGCGTCTTCTCTACTGTACGGGGTGATCTTGTCGTGTTCTCTACTGTATGGGGAGATATCGGCGTCTTCTCTACTGTACGGGATGATCTTGTCGTGTTCTCTACTGTATGGGGAGATATCGGTGTCTTCTCTACTGTACGGGGTGATCTTGTCGTGTTCTCTACTGTATGGGGAGATATCGGCGTCTTCTCTACTGTACGGGGTGATCTTTTCGTGTTTTCTACTGTATGGGGAGATATTGGCGTCTTCTCTACTGTACGGGATGATCTTGTCGTGTTCTCTACTGTATGGGGAGATATCGGCGTCTTCTCTACTGTACGGGGTGATCTTGTCGTGTTCTCTACTGTATGGGGAGATATTGGCGTCTTCTCTACTGTACGGGGTGATCTTGTCGTGTTCTCTACTGTATGGGGAGATATTGGCGTCTTCTCTACTGTACGGGGTGATCTTGTCGTGTTCTCTACTGTATGGGGAGATATCGGCGTCTTCTCTACTGTACGGGGTGATCTTGTCGTGTTCTCTACTGTATGGGGAGATATCGGCGTCTTCTCTACTGTACGGGGTGATCTTGTCGTGTTCTCTACTGTATGGGGAGATATCGGCGTCTTCTCTACTGTACGGGGTGATCTTGTCGTGTTCTCTACTGTATGGGGAGATATTGGCGTCTTCTCTACTGTACGGGGTGATCTTGTCGTGTTCTCTACTGTATGAGGAGATATCGGTGTCTTCTCTACTGTACGGGGTGATCTTGTCGTGTTCTCTACTGTATGGGGAGATATTGGCGTCTTCTCTACTGTACGGGGTGATCTTGTCGTGTTCTCTACTGTATAGGGTGATATTGTCGTCTCCACTACTGTGTCAGGAGATCTTGACGTCTTATCTACTGTATCGGAAGAGATTGATAAGTAGAGAAGACTTCATTATCTCCTGATAATGTAGAGAATACGCCAATATTTCCCACATTCAGTAGAGAAGACGTTATTATCTCTTGATACTGTATAGAGATACAGTAGCGAAGACTTCATTATCTCCTGATACAGCAAAGTTCATTTCTCCCATTTTACTTATAACTTATAACCTGCTTAGTTTTGAAGCAGGTTAAAAGAAAACCCGATTGCGCCTAAATGAGCATTCTGCTTTACTCTAAGCCTTATTAAATCTATCATGTGCTAGGATGTATCAAATGTTTCGTATAATACATATTCGTATAAAGTTGAACTATTTTCTTTAACATGAGTGCATGCACATGAACCATATTTACCATATACATGTACAGTAAAACCTCTCTATTACGACCACTAAATTGTGTTAATTATTAGATATTTCTGACAAGTGACTGCTTAAAGCAAGGTGACAGTAAAACAGAAAGCTCCTGTAGGAGCTTTCTGTTTTACAGTCACCTTGCTTTAAGCTGTCACCTGTCTTTCATATACTCAACTAGCCTTCTCTGTAATAGCGAGATTTTACTGTACTACTAGAACTTGGTGAAATAGTTCTTTTAGAGGTTGATTTTATCAACCGCGTGCTATGGCTTAACCCTTGAAAATCAAATCAGCAGCCTCATAACACCCCTTTCTCATTTTTCAAGAAATAGTCACAATTTAAGAATCTTACTAGCAGGTGATAATTTACTCATTTGGAATGTATCTATTTTCCCTCGTTAAGTATACCTATGCGTGCAAATTTCTTTCCATGGATCAGATAAAATGATTCTAGATCCAAAACCAAGCTACTTTCAAAGTTTTGAGATCGAAATTTTGTCAAATATTTTGGTCATTGTTAATTGATTATAAGATTGGATCTTTGGTCTATAGTGATAAGGATTTCTGCTTCTCATCCAGGCGGTCGGAGTTCGATTCCCGGCCCGAAAATTTCACCTTGAAATATTGCATACTCGTTTTCGACTTAAAAAATAGTGCATATCCTGACAAGACAGTTCCTTCAGGGGCTGTTTGATCTATTTCTATTTTTCTATTTCTATTTATTACTTCTACGCCATCAATTCTGATGATTATGAGAAGGGGCACTTTTTCGGTACACCATTGGGACTGTACCCGGTCGGTCACTTTATCCTGACACCGACGAACCAGTCGTAATGCTAACCCGAAATCCTGAACACCAAGGAGGGAAGCCATAACTACATGTACCCATTTTCAAGTCTTTGGTTTGGTATGGCCGGGGATTGAACCCGCAACCTCCCGCACTGCAAGTGGACGCTCTACCACTGAGCTATACAGGCGGTGATCTTGGTCTATACTTTATGTTTTAGAAAAACGACATTATTATAGTCTAATTGCAGCAGAAGGAGTTGATCAATATGTAAAGTGTACAAATTAATAAGCAACCATATGATTGAGTGTTTCCTCACAAACTCGAGCGAAAACACCTTTATGCCAAGCCCAAGCACAGTTAAAGAATGAATGTAAATGAACCATTTGCCAAGAAAAATGTCTGCTAAACGAATAAATGAATATTGTTCCAGTAAAAAGACGTTGTGGCAAATATATATCTTCTTACCCAAATAAAAGAAGTTTGTTCCAGTAAAAAGACACTGGCAAATACTGTAGAACCAGATGAAACGCTTCACAACAGACAGGGTATCGTCATGGTCCAAAATGCTAGCTATTATATATTTAAATTCTATATTCATGTATATTCAATTAAATCACTACATTTGCAATTAGTTTAAATCAAACATTTACTTATTAACCCTTTCCCTTATAGAAGTGACTTTTAGCGCATTCATTTTATTCATCCGCCAAAGAAAATAGTTCCATTTTATACTGTCATGAATATGTACTATAAGAAATATTTTCTATATACTAGCAGATATTAACTTAAAGTAGGCTAAAAGTAAAGCAGAATGTGCCCTAGGGCACATTCTGCTTTACTTTCAGCCTGCTTTAATAGGTCACATATCTTAAATACTAGAAACAGGCTATGGGTTAAAGGGTTAAAGTCAACAACGAGCCATGTTTTACCTTTAACCCATTTGTGCCCCCGACGCCATATATAGGACATAGGCAAACAGTGTAGACTCTGATCAGACGCCGCATTATGCGGCGTCTGATCAGAGTCTACACAGTTTGCTGATAAGAATTTCAGTATAAAACAAAATAGAAAAGAAACTTTTGACCAGGCATCCCTTGATAACAAATGGAATAATCCAATTAAATTATGGAAGAATCCACTGGGCGCAAATGGGTTAAAATAATGTTATTTGTGATTATAGTGAACTCATGCTATTGAGGTCCCACTGTATACCATTCAGACACAATGGGTGGTTTATTGAAAAATATCCAGACATAAATTGGTTAACCTTTTTAAACTCTTATCCTGCAGAGACCATCTATATAAAAAAATATAATATTTGCGAACAAATTAGATCTATCTTAGACAGATATTAAACTAATTGACGCATGATTTCAGGTGTACTCATTTAAATACATAAAACGCATAGATATGATTTAGGGGACAATTATACCAAATCAGACGATAATCCAGTGAGATAAGAATTTACAGCGAATTGACGTACTCGTGTGTTCTACTTTGTAGATAATTATGAGCTGTTCATTACTTCGAGGTGAGATATTCATCTGCTTAAAACAATTGCCGTCTGATTGTGTTTCTAGGTAAATTGACTATTAGTATTAAAAGTAATATTGTAACGAGTGTCGCGACATCTGAAGGTTCCAAACCGTGTGCAAATAACCACTGTACTCATGGTGGGGGCAGTGACGGGTTTAACAAATCTCTAAAAATACGGACAACTTTTAAAACCTATTAATGCAGGGAAGAGGTGATGTAGACAGCTCCTATAGCAGCTCTCTGAATAAATGTTAACCTATGTTAAGCTGCAACATATTCCAATGGTTTATATTCATCCTATTTTTAATGATTGTTTAACTATTCTATACTTGGCTGATATTTGTAAACAGTGTTTATCAAGATCAGACGTTTGGCATCTAATGTCGATTTAACATATTTGACACTATTAAAACATCATCCTGGTTTGGCAAATATTACAGACAATAATTATTTCAAAGCAAGAGAATTTAACTCTTTGAAGTCTAGTCCCGCATATAGGCGTCCTTTTCAAACAGTGTACATGTGAGTCGTACACTTGTCCTGTGCAAACAGTGAAGACCCAGATCAGAGGGCTCCGAAAGGAGCCCTCTGATCAGGGTCTTCACTGTTTGTCATAATGCCAAACATTAACAAAAACAACCGTTAAAAGTCAGAAATAGACTAGACTTAAATGGAAACTGGAATTGTCCATTTAACGTTTCAGGGTGGAAAGAGTTAACAAAGGTTGTAGAGTGGTTAAATGCGTTTACACTAAAACTATAATTTCCAGGGTGATTGCAAACAGTTCAGAACCAGATCAGACGCCGGGTAACCCGGCGTCTGGTCAGGCTCCAAACTGTGTGCCACTCAGATAAAATAGTGAGACTTGTCAAAAAGTCGTTGTTTTTTTCTCCATTTCATTACTATGCGTTTGCGTTTAAACGGGGAATAATAAACGTCTTCTCCAATGTACTGTACGTGGAGTTTGTTCGGTGCCAACCCGTTCATCAAAACAATATGAACCCGGAATCCAATGCCCTTTTTAAGTTTACCCTTACAATTCTTAACTCTCAAATAGACCCATCCGTTTTCAAGTAAAGTTTGACTAACTTGTAATAAAGTTTGAGAGAGTTATTTTCAAGATATTACAAAATATGACAAACAGTGCAGACCCTGGTCCGAGGGCCCCTTCAGGAGCCCTCTGATCCAGATCTGCAATGTTTGCAAATAATTGCTATATCCACTGTGCAAGAGTTATAACGGTTAACAACTTCTCTGTTTCTGTTTACCGATTTTCTGGCATCATTTCATATGCTAAATAGAATTGTTATCTACTTTTTTTCTTTTCTTATTCTTAAATAAGTCAATATCTCATTTGAAGAAAAAAGAAGTAAAATAAAATGTGTTAAACGAAAGATTAGTTTAACCATATTTTACAGTAAAACCTCTCTACTATAACCCCTTAATTGTATTAATTAGCATATGTTAAAGGCAGGTGATTGCTTTAAGCAAGGTGACAGTAAAACAGAAAGCTTCTTCATGAGTTTTCTGTTTTAGTTTTTGCTGTCACCTTGCTTTAAGCTGGCACCTGTCATTAAAACAATTAATAAGTTAACCTTTCTTCTTAGTGGTCGTTAAAGCGATCTATTTCTGTAAATGAGCTCTGAGAATCTCTACAATTACATAGCACCCCTACATCATTTGGGTCTTCGATAGATAATCCTGGATCTTCAGTGAAAAGGGCAAACATCATTGGTGAGATTTTTTCCCCTTGAACCAGTCCAATAATTATAATAAGTTAGATCTCTGAGTATATATTTCCTTACATATATTTCAACTTTTTCATACATTTAAAACGTAACGTCTGCACGCTCCGGCCAACTCAGTGACAACTGCTACAAAAATAAATTCGGATCCGAGTACCTAGGCGTTTAATCTGGATCCAAACTGTTTGATACGCCATTGTAAAAGCAGGTACTCACATCTTTGAATTATTATAGAGACACATTTTATAGACTTTACACTACGATTACGAGCTGAAGGTCAAATTTCAGTGATACGAATGATAAAAAGGACAGTGCACCCTCCCTACAACGTCCCTCTGAACAACGAATACCTCCTTGCAACAACGATTCCCGATATTCCCCAAGAAGACATTTATAAAGTTTTTATTGCTCCAATATCGTCTGCTTAAAAGTGTCGTCTGCTGTCTTTCTGAAAGTTACGTATTGTCATTTTGACATTGTTTGACAGAAGAAACATAAATACGAGTGACAAACAGTTTGAATCCAGATCAGACGCCGCGTCACGCGGCGTCTGATCTGGATTCAAGCTGTTTGCAAATGTAACCCAAGTCATGCTCAATACTCTAAATGTATTAATTTCCCCTCACTATAACGACTTCCTTCGAACAACGCACATAATATGACTCCCATTGGGTGCAGCTCTAGAGAGGGGCCACTGTACTCATTTACTGTGATAAATAAATCATGGATTATTGTGAGGCTGAACCCTCCTATATCCTGAAAATAGCCCTCACCCTTATCTTGTATGGCACGAATCCACTAGCAAGAGCAAACAGTTTTAATCCTGATCAGACGCCGAGCAAATCGGCATCTGATCATGATCCAAACGTCATGCAACTCGAATCGAAAGTTTCTTTAATCAAGAATTTAAAATCAATTGTGACTATTTTGTTAGACAATATTCATGACGTAGACGAAACTTTAGCATGATAATGTTGAATGTATTTATAGACACCGTCATAACACGGGTTATTGAAATGGCTTATCAGTATGCCACGTGATATAATTATAAGCAGACTACCTAGTATACTGATAAAGAAGCTTTATTGTCTAAAGGATATAACTGCTGGGCTGTTCCTTGTATATAGACGCTTTGGTTATCGATGTTCATCATTTTTTCTATAACAATATCGTCTACTAAATTACCACATGATTCATTACTGTTTTCACTTAAATACTCCAAAATAAATTTGTACTTTTTCAAATGGAAGGAAACCTCACAAAATGTTATCTAGGTTGGACCCTGATCAGGAGCCGAATTATATGGCGTCTGGTCAGTATCTAAACATTTTGGTAATGTGTCAGACAAAACATGATGAAGATAAACGCGATTGTCTCGTGACTATTTGATCAGGATCCAAACGTGTCTATTAAAACAATAAAACTTAACATAATTGACAAACGATTGAAGCAGATTTAATTGGTTTTATTATTTTGCCATTCTGAAAAAAAGTGCGAGATTACAAGCGTACAGTCTCGAATCGTTTTCACTAAAATCGAAAAACAGAAAAATTGTTTACCGTGACAGGATTCCATAGTTACGGATTATCAGAATCTTATAAATGAAAGAGGGGCGACCCCTAGCGTTAATAAATCATACGCGATTGGTGGGGTAGGTCGAACTCATACACTGATACTGGGATTATAACAGATACAAGCCTGTACAGGTACGACAGGGTGGTCCAGATTAGTCACCTATACATAATCCAGAACACGATTATATATGACTAGGGGTTATTTCAGAATCTTCTAGAGGGGAAAAGTGCATCAGGATTTACTCATTGAACCCTAGCGTCATTTACACGTGTCTAATGCAACCAGTGCAGACCTAGATCAGGAGGTCCTTACAGAAACCCTCTGACTAGGGTCATCTCTATTTGACAATTTCCATTTTATTGTAAAAAGAAAAAAACAACACTAAATATTCAAAATTGAAATAGACTTAATCTGACACTAGAGTTGCCCATTTTAAGTTTCAGCGGTCAATATCTTGTCCCTTTGCTGCTAATCCAAAGAACAATGAAAAAAATTGAAATTACGAATAGGTAGTATTGAACATTTACAGTTTAGACACATTGACTCACACTTCTAGGCTAAGTTCTAGTGCCAAACTTTCTGTATCCTGGTCAGACGCCTAATAACTCAGCGTCCGATTATATCCAAACTTTGCATCAATATATTTTCAGTTCGAGTACATTGATTTAAACATATAACAATCAAAACTGTTTTGCAAATATAGTGTTCCCTCCCTACAATGACCGTCCGAACAACGAACCCCTCCTTACAACAGTCCTTGATGCTGTTCCCAATACAATACAAGTGTGCATAACTCTTTCACTGCTGCAATATCGTCTGCTTTTTTGCTAAACATATAGTCGTCTGATTTTTTCTCAAAGTTCCATATTGGCCATTTTGGCAAAAGAAACATAATGACAAGTAACACATAGTTTAAATCCAGATCTGGCCCCACGTTACGCTGCGTCTGATCTGAATTCGAACTGTTTTAACTCTCAGGCTATTAATCCCCCCTCCTTCTATAACTACAGTGGAGAATCTGTTATTCTTTCCCAATAAACGCGTTTACGCTAAAACTATTATTTGCAGTGCAAACAGTTTGGAGCCAGATCAGACGCCGGGTTACCCGGCGTCTGATCAGGCCCCAAACTGTTTGCCACCAAGATGAACAAGAATTATCAGAATTGTCAAAAAGTTGTTCTTTTCTACGTTTTAGTGTTTTGCGTTTGCGTACGTTTGCGTTTAAACGGGAAAGAATAACAGATTCTCCACTGTACTTCATCCGAAAACCCCACACACTATGTGTCTCCCATTGGGTGTTGATGTAGAGTTGGAGCACTGTATCATGATAGTGAGGGGATTTATATACAATATGTTCATGCATTTATTAAGACTTCTACAAAGTGCAAAAATATACAATGTCGATTAATTTCAAACGAAAATGAAATGCAATAAGGTGTAAGAAGCAATGCTGTCAGCTATAAAATACTGTCTATTTGTTCATACGTGATTGCCAAACATTTTGTGCAATACTACTTGCAATGTAAATTTGTACAAACGTGTATTTTGTTCTGTTGTTGTTTCCGTTTTTCAATTATTCGTTGTTTTTTAGTTTATTTTGTTCCTTGGGATGATTGTAAGTACAGCGAGGAATAAGTTATTCGTGATGGTTTTTACGAAAAGGTAAAAAACAACAACATTAAAATGTATCTTGGAAACTCTTAAATGACTAGTTTCAATCTGAATAGCGAACACTTTTGGAGCCTGATCAGACGCCTGGTTAACCGGCATCTGAGCTGCCTCCAAACTGTTTGCAATGGACATATCAGGATTTACAGGACTGCCATTTCTCCGATTTTTTCCGAAATCTTCGGATTTTTATCCTAGCAGGTGGTAGCTTAAAGCAGGCTTAACGTAAAGCAGAATGCGCCATATGGCGCATTCTGCTTTACTTTCAACCTGCTTTAAGTATTCACGCTTGAAAAATAGAAAAATTTGAATTCTTAAGATGTTTCATGATCAATTTATGGCAATCCTCGATTTAACATGAACGTGTTTATTGTACAAGAATGGTGTCTATTCTATTCCACTATAGGAGTGTGAGTGGCTTTTCTGATTTTATTGGGTGGTGCTATTTAACCCTTTACCCCATAGCCTGTTTCTAGTTTTGAAGACATGTGACCACTTAAAGTCGGATGAAAGTAAAGTAGAATGTGCCTTAAGGCACATTCTACTTTACTTTCATCCGACTTTAAGCTATTATCTTCAAGAATATAGAAAATATTTCTAAGAATTCTTATTTGTGACACTATAAATTGGAACTATTTTCTTAAGTAGAGGATTGAAGTACAGGCGTAAAAAGGCGTATTTATTGGGTAATTGGTTAAAGAAAATCGAGGTGGGGGATCACCTGTTATATTGGAAAGTTACTACATGTATGTACTTATACTTACTGTACTTTTCTCTAGGATTATGTAAATAATTCCTGCAAATTCGCCAATTAATAGCACTACCATAAACGCCATATACTGAAACGAAAGAATGAAAAACGTGAGTATCGTATAATGTGTATTGATCTAAGCTCATGGCATACATGTATTTATAACATGTCACTGCTCTAAGGTCCATCCAAATAGAGTTTTCAAAACGATTTAGATTAATTGATATTTGTTCAAAACTATTTAGATTATTCGATATTTATTCCAAAGGATTTATATTATTTGAAATGATTTACTACATTTGATAGCTATTCGAAACGATACATGTTGCAAATAATGTACTATAGTTGATGTCCTTTCCAAATGATCAATGATTTTACGAATATTGCCACTGATTTACTGTGTATTGTGGTACCCTAGTCATGAGAAAACCAAATTAATTGCATCGCAGTGTCTACATTGTTTGTCATATCCAGTGTGTTATTAACTAACATGTATGCCATATATTTTTGTAGACCTTGAGCAGAAAACGAGATTACAGCTTGGCTACGTCTACACTATTTTGCAGGGCAATAAATCTTTTTTATTTTCATTCCGATGTTCATGTTTATTTAAAATTGATTTATATGATACTGGGTAGTACATGTTCCGAAAATATCTTTAGTTGACTCATATTCGAACCGATTTTACTTAAGTTTGCATTACAAGTGATTCCCAACATTTGACATATATTCCTAACCAAATAATTAAGGTGATGTCATTCAAAATGATTAACAATATTTTGACATCTTTTCAAACCGATATAATTGTTATAATAAATAGTATAATAACTAGATTGTAATGCTTGACTACTTTTGTTGTCTTTTCAAAATGAGTTCAACACTTGAGATTTATTCCAATATCGTCTATAAATGGTACACATATCGTTTCCAAATCATTTTAATAGTTCATAGTCTATTACATATATTTAGTTCAACATTTCACATCTATTCAAGATGATAATTATAATCTACTAAAGCTAAAATCTGATCAAAATGTTTAACAATATTGGACATTTCTTCGCAATAATTCATTTACATTATAATGCTTGACTACTTTTGTTGTATAATCAAATTGAGTTCAACATTTGAATTTATTCCAAATATCATCCATGGTTGTAACGTGTTTCTTTTCCTAATCATTTCAATATTTTACCTATTTTCCAAGTTTAGTTCAACAGTTCACATCTATTCAAGATGATGTTGATCTACTGAGGCTAAAAGTTAATCAAAATGTTTTAAAAAAACTTGATTAATATATATTTTCGAAATAATGTATTTACATTGTAATGCTTGACTATTTTGTTGTCTATTCAAAATGAGTTCAACAATTGAGATTTATTCCAAAAATCGTCTACAGCTGGCATCTATTCCAAATCATTTCAAATACAGTGAAACCCCTGTAAACCAGTCATGTGTGGGGACAACAAAAACATCCGGTCTAGAGGGGTTTCCGGTTTATAGGGGTTTTAACCCATTAGCTTGTTTCTAGTATGAAAGGTAGCTGACCACTTAAAGCAGGTTGAAAGTAAAGCAGAATGCGCATCAGGCGCATTCTTCTTTCCTTTAAACTGCTTTAAGCTATCATCTGCTAGAATATAAAAAATATTTCTGATGATATATGTTCATGAATGTGTTTTCTTCAGTGAAGGAATAAATCAAAGGCGTAAAAATCGGTGGGAAACGGGACCAACGTTTTTGTCCGGTTTAGAAAGAATTCCGGTATTTAGAGGTTCCGGTTTAGAGGGGTTTCACTGGGCATCTCTTCGGACCACTTTTCAAAAATGAATTCCTTATATAATCTATATAAAGCGGCCATTTTGAATTCCGGAGGAGGGAAATTTTGGGAGGAGGGAATTTTCGGGCCTACATTATACCAAGTTAATATTATCTACCATAATCTAAATCTATTCGAAACTTTTTCAATGTTTTCACATCGATTTCAATAGTTCACATCTATTTCAAATTCGTTCAATACTTAAATCTAGTCCAAATTTATTTAAATATTTGATATTTATGAGCCAGGTCGTGACAAAACCAGCCTATTTGTATATCAAAGAGTATAATAATAAGCCAATGCCAGCGGAGTTTAGGTTGGTCTACAACGTTTTGCACTCCTTGAATAAGATACTGTGCCAATGCTTGATGTACTAGTATATTGTTTTGCAATGTATTAACATAAATAATCCTAGCGACGAGTATAGTCACCCCAGGGCTCCAGATGAGGGGAGTATTTCAAAATCTTAAAATCTTTATTTATGAAGTAAACCCTATGGTGTCACTACTCATTAGAATCGTCTCGTTGAGATTATTCTAATGAGTAGTAACACCATAGATTTTGGGTTGCTTTAAGTGAGAAAATGCTGGATTTGTTCAGTTTACTCCTTCTTATCTGGAGCCCTGGTCACCCTTTACAAACAATGTTCAGAGTATCATATGCAAACAGTTTAGACATAGACGAGAGTGTCGCTCTGGTCATTTTGCAACATATGACAAAAACAACCATAAATAGTGAAAATTGGTTTGACCTTACATGATACTGGGATTGTCCATTATAAGTATCATGGATGTATTAGCTATGGCTGGTTTTCTCATAGTACGGCTCATATCTTTTCATATTGGTGTACAGTGAAACCCCTCTAAACCGGACATGTGTGGGGCCAACATAAATGTCCGGTTTAGACGGGTTTCCGGTATAGAGGGGTTTTAACCAATCGCGTGTTTCTAGTATGGAAGATAGCTGATCACTTAAAGCCGGTTGAAAGTAAAGCAGAATGCGCCTTAAAGCGCATTCTGCTTTACTTTCATCCTGCTTTAAGCTAATAAGCTGTTAGAATATAGAAACTATTTCTGATGATACATATTCATGAATATATTTTCTTCAGTGAAGGAGTAAATCAAAAGCGTAAAAGGTATAGATCTATTTATGGTGTAATGGGCTGAAATAAAGAAGGGTCGGAAACGGGACCAACGTTTTTGTCCGGTTTAGAGAGAATTCCGGTATTTAGAGGTTCCGGTTTAGAGGGGTTTCACTGTACTATATTTTATACCTATTTGAAATAGTTTCAATACATACTCACCACTCCTAACATAATTGCACTTTCTCTAATAGCACCACAGCACCCACAAAATCCAATGAAAAACATGAACGAGCCGAGTCCTATCACGGCGTACCCCACGTTCTCTAAGATTTCCATATCCAGTTGTAGATGAATTGCTTTTTTAATTGCTGTAGGGGAATCCCCGCCACCTATTATCCATATTCCCATCCCTATAAGCACCATTCCAATTATCTGAAGAAAAAGACATGTAACACAGTGATAATTGCAGTATGGACAAGCTTAAACCATTCAACCAGTATATTCTTCAATAACAAGCAGTGTACTAGTGAATAATACATTTGTCATATAAAAACAGTGAACACCCATATCAGAGGAATCCTAATTTAGGAGCCCCAGCTGATCAGGGTCTGCGCTGTTTGCCATTTTGTAACAAATTGTAAAACAACCAAAAAAAAAATGAACATAATGAACTTTGAATATAACGAACGAAATCAGATGGTCCCTAGGACAATCGTAATAAGGCAGTTTCAATGTACATAGTCAGAAAAATAAAAATACTTTATTAGAAACAAGAATTGTCTATTAACAGTTTTAGGGGTGAAAGAGTCGATCTTTAGCTTTTGAACAATACTTAACATAATAAAATATAGAAAATGACCGCAGGGCTGCAATTTCTCTTGACATTTCCGAAATCTTCGGATGTTTCTTAATTTCGCTAGAACTACTGACATTTTCCGAAGTCTTCAGATTCCTGCTCTTACTTTTAAACTTTTGAATTATATTAGTGTTTTACTTTGAAAATATTAATATAATAACAAACAGTGTTAATCCAGATCAGACGCCTCGCTACGCGGCGTCTGACCTGAATCTAAACTGTTTGCATAATTAACTCTTTCCTCCCTGAAACTTTAAATAGACAATTCCAGCTTCCATTTTAGTCTAGTCCATTTCTGACTTTTAAGGGTTGTTTTTGTCAATGTTTATCATTATGACAAACAGTGAATACCCAGATCAGAGGGCTCCTTACGGAGCCCTCTGATCTGGGTATTCACTGTTTGCATAGGACAAGTGCACTTTTCACATGTATACTGTTTGAAAAGGACGCCTATATGCGGGACTAGGGTTCAAAGAGTTAAGTAATATAGAGCATTGCAGTGAATGGGTTAAAGGTACGATTCCCAAAATCGCGCATGAAAACTTCTAAATCTTCGAAGTTTTATGAGCAACTAATGGTGGCCCTGTGACCGTTTTTCAAAAGTGTTTATTACTTATTTACAGTTTTAAAGAGTTGAAACAGTTTCAGCTACTGCACAAGATGACTTGAGACACAAGAAGTACATGTATATGTTATATAAGCTATTTAAGATATAGATAGAGCATGTGTACTATATAAACAACAGTACAAGGAAAGAAACACAGTAATCTATGTTGGCTTTTGTTTTGATCCTAAATTAAATGTATGCTTGTGTAATGCATGTAAATATTTTAAATAAAATATGGTTAAACCAAGTATATGTTAGCTTTTTTTGTTCTTTTTTTGTGTTCAATATTTATACAGTGTTCCCTTCCTACAACGACCCTCCCAACAACGACCCCTCCTTACAGCGACATTTGCCGCATTTCCCTTCACGTGCCAATTATGTATTACGCTTTTACTACTGCAATATCGTCTGCTTAAAATTGTCGTCTTCTGGTTTTTTTCAAAGTTACATATTTAGTGTAAGTGGACATTTTGATAGAATAAATGTAATGGCGGGTGACAAACATCTTGAATCCAGAGCAGACGCCGCGTTACGCGGCGTCTGTTCTGGATTCAAGCTGTTTGCAAATGTAAGCAAAATTTTAATTTTCCCTCCCTATAATGACTCCCTCCGAACAACACACAAAATATGTGTCTCACTGTTGGTGTCGTTGTAGGGATGGAGCACTGTATCTACACCTTTAGATCTAGTTATGTTCCCTGTAGAAATCTGATTCCCAGCTTATGCTAGTTTGGTGCCAAATCAAATTGCAAATATTAATCCTGTGGGAGACCAGTGTAGGACGGGCCGGTGTAATAAGACTGTGAACCACGTTTGTACAACACGTGTTTGAAGTCATAATCTTTATTGGCATAAATATTCCAATATTTTAGCCAAAGTTTCTTCGATGACGTCACGTGTTTAATAATACACAGCCGGTTCTGATAAAATCTCCAAAACTTACATTCACATTAGACCCTCGTTATATGCAGGGCAGAAGACGCTATTTTATTTTTCCCACTTAACCCTTTCACTGCCATTTTTACCACTTCACTTCATTTTGTTGTCTGCAATGTCGTCTCAAAATTAAACAATAAGGCAGTATGACTTAAGAAATTTCAAAACGAGTATCCCAGTCTGATCAGGATCCAAACTGTTTGCAAACGCGCTGTTAAGCGTCATAAGGAGCGAAAGGGTTAACACGCCTAATTAAATCAAGTATGATCAGGATAGAAACTGTTTGCCGCTCATTCAAAACATAATCATCAGAATTTTCAAAAAAGCAGTCACTTTCTACATTTTATTAAATTACGTTTGCATTCTCTACAAGCACTTTTGTTTAAACGGGAGAGATAAAGTTGTTTTACTATTTAGATTCTAGTGATCATTCAAAAGAATGCCTATAACGATAATCAAGAAAGGCAGTTATACTTAAAGCAGGATGAAAGTAAAGCAGAAAGCTCCCTTACGGACATTGATACTTTACTTTCAGCATGGTTTGCAACCTTTTTTTAACAGAATCATTTATTGAGTGAATTATCTATTAAAGTGCTCCCTTTCTACATGTACAGTACTGAACCTTACTAAATTAAATTGATAATCGCAAGCGAATTGCCATCGAATTGCCATCGAATCGCGTGCTTCAGAACGCAAATATTACGCTTGAATGTTTTTACGCGATTTTTCCGAATAGAAGCGGTTGTGACTAAAATGGAATCGAAAAAATTAACGAAGGCATATTTGCGAATATTTGTGGATACACCATTTAGACAAACTTACCCGAGTGTAAAGTTTCTATTTTGAATCGCAAGCGAATTGCCATCGAATTGCAAGCGAATTGCAAGCGAATCGCAAAAATTGTTAATTTAATAAGGTTCAGTACTGTACCATTACAACCAAGGGTAGACAAAGATGGTATATGTTGTTCGGAGGGAGTTATAAGCTATATGGAGGAGAAATTTATACATTTAGAGTACATTTGCAAACAGTTTAAACCTAGATCAGACGACGCGTCTGATCTGGGTTCAAACTGTTTGTCACTTGTTCAAATGTCCAATAGCTCTACACAGCAGTGAAAGCGTTAGACATAATGATCTTTGGGATCAGCAGCAAGTATTGTTGTAAAGAGGGAATCGTTGTTCAGGGGGTCGTTGTAGAGAAGGAACAATGTATAGTATAATCAGATCTGATCATTGGTTAGAATGGATATCTTATTAATATTTCTTAATAAGGCATATTGATGCATTTGTTTAATGTCAGAGTTTTAGTATAACTTTATGGCAAGTCTAAATTTTGAGATTAGCACTATTTATACGGTTTTTAGTTTTATAGTTTTTGTTTCGAACTGCTGATACTTAAAATATGATCGTTAGGTAGTAGTTTGCTGTGATAATAACTTCATAGTCTCTTATAATTCTTATTTGAATAACATAGTTAATAAATGTTGTTTTATGACTAAATGTGTATATGAACCATGATGAGACTGAAATAAAGATATACAGTGCTCCCTCTCTACAACGACACCCAATGGGAAACACATATTGTGGCTGTTGTTCGGAGGGAGTCGTTATAGGGAGGGAAAATATAGACTTGGCTAACATTTGCAAATAGCTTGAATCCAGATCATTATATTTATGCTATATGTAACTGTGAGAAAATCAGCAGACGATACTTTTAATCAGACGATATTGCAGCCATGAAAATGTTGGACGTAAATGTCTTGCTTGGGGAACAGCGGCAATGGTCGTTGTAAGGAGGGAGTCATAGTATGAAGGGTCGGTGTAAAGAGGGTGCGTTGTATATAATAAAGTATGATTTCATGTTCCTTACCCAGAAAATTAAATTGAAGAAGATAAGGAGGTATCTTGCACAGTTTGCACACTTGCCCTCTGCCATGATGACGGTTTTAGCACCTGTGCTGATTGAAGAGTGTTACACACAGTAAGAAGTTGTCCGGGGTTGGAGTTCGGTTATCTAATTAAGGCTTATCCGTGGGTTCCATTGGATTTCATATATCTGAAAATAGAAAGAAAAACAAATAAGTGCTAATTCCAGATATCTAAAGAGGCCAATTACAGTCGAAACTCAATACTTCGAACTCGCGTTAGTAGGAACATACCCATATTTCAAAGTTAAAACTTGGCTTAGCCACATTTTATCTTTGAAATACGGATATATTCGACTTAAGCGCAATTGACTTATCGAAATTCAACTTATGAAATGTTTGAACGATCGGTTTAAGCGAGTTTGAAGTATCGAGTTTCGACTGTTTTTTAATAATTTTGGAACACAGCAGCTGAGCAGTCTTGTGTTGGTTGTTTCTGAATTTTAAATTTACGTCGAGGTCATCAGACGGTGATTTAGATATGGAAGAACAATCTTCGGACCCTCTGGTTCTAAACCAATCTATGTCTTGGTATTGTAATAAACTCTCACTACGTGCTTAATGATCAGACGCCAAAGTGTTTTCCAATCAGATTAAAATGAATTGTCAGAATTGGCGAAACGTTGTAGTTTTCTACGGTGTATTGCGATGCGTTTGCGTCTCGTTTGTGTTTAAACGGGAAAGAATAACGTGTTATACGCTGTATAATAAAGATATACTAATAAGAACAGGCTCCTATTTCCATTGTGTTCTTAGAATAGACTTTACTGAAATGCATTATTAATCTAGAATAAGTATACCATGTGATTACGAATAATCTGATTTTATTAGTGTACGTGTTCATAAAAGACTAACTCCACACATGAGAAATGTGCCTCGCATTTAGCAAAATATTAATTAAGCCTACATATGACTATTTCGATCCAACCCAGTTAGTCGCTGTGTCAACTCAATTCAAACCGTTTGCATCAGTTATTCATAAGGCCAAAACTTTTTTTAAAAAAAAGGTTAACCAATTTGTGCCCACGATCCAATATATGGGACATGGGCAAACAGTGTATACTCTGATCAGACGCCGCAATATGCGGCGTCGGATCAGAGTCTTCACTGTTTCCTGATAGGAATTTCAATATAAAACAAAAATGAAACATTGACCAGGCATCCCTTTGATAAAAAATGGATTAATCCAATATACATGTATAAACATGGAAGAATCAACAGGGTATAAATGGGTTAATAATTATGATAGTTGTTTACAGTGGAGAAAACTATTCTTTCCTGTTCGAACGAAACGAAACCAAAACGCAATAACAGTAAATGTTGAAAATGACCATTTTTTTTAAAATTCTGAATAACTACCTTTTATCTGAGTGGCAAACATTTTGGAGCCTGATCAGACGCCGGGTTACCCGGCGTCTGATCTGGCTCCAAACCGTTTGCCATGAAACTGATTGTTTTAGCATAAACTCGGTTATTGGGAAAGAATAACATCTTCTCCCTTGTATATATGATGTAAGTATGGTAAATCACTTTTAGTACTACGGATGAACAGAATTACAGAATTCGTTATACAAATCCCTCTCTATATATTTTGAACAGGCTTTAGGCTTGCAGGGTTTATCCTCTATAGGCTGCTTTTCTGAAACCTTCATCTCGCTGTGGACGAATTTGTCATAACCGTCATAATCTCCTTGGATCCATATGAGACGCCGAGTAACTCGTCGTCTCGTATCGATCCAAGCTCTTGACACTTAGGAAATATTTTAAAACTGAAGTGGCGGATCCATCAACTCCGAACGTTGCAATAGATTACGAATAATGAAGATGTACGTTGCCCAGTGTGCTACATGTTCAAGTGCTGTTAAGACCTGGGTGGTACAAAGTAACACATTCCAGATCCTAGCGACGAGTTTACTCGTCATTTACAAATGTAGAATGAATCTATGAAGAGTACACTTGTTCCAAGCGAACAGTGTAGACCCACATAAAAGGTCTCGATGATCAGTGTATGCAATGTTTGTTATTTTGCAACATATTGTGAAAAAATAAATCCTTTTAACCAAGTTATGCCCACGATCCCATATATGGGACATGGGCAAACAGTGTAGACGCTGATCAGACGCCGCATTATGCGGCGTCTGATCAGAGTCTACACTGTTTGCTGATAGGAATTTCAATATAAAACAAAATGAAAATGAAAACCAGGCATCCCTTTGATAAAAAATGGACTTATCCAATATATACTCAATTCCAAAAGAAACTGTGCACTTTTAATTTTCTAATATTTTGATATCTAGAAGACGTATCGATTTCAAATTTCGCACACAATATCTAATGTATAATTAGCATCCATCGAAAACAAAATATATTACTTAGTATGAAGACATTTTTAGATTATTGGGAAATGCATTATTTTGCATTTTTGCACGTGCAGCTCAATGAAAATGCACATGCCAGTGAAATATGCATGAGTGTAATTCGTATACCTTATACAAAGAAAAACACATTTAACTTCTCATCGGTATACAACGAACTTGCTGAGATTGAATGAAAATAAGCATATTGCAGTCTTTGCAGTAGTAATGCTTTTTCATAAACGTGAATAGAACATTAGGATACCGATGAAACACACTCATTCGGTTGCTCAAACGTTTTCAACTTATAAGTGGAGTGACAGATCGTCACATACATTGCAAAGATACCTAGAACAGTAGTTCAACAAACGAATGTGTAACGTCAACATTACTTCGACGTCTTTTTCAAACAGCGTCTAGTTCGGCAAGACAGTACAGTATCAGCAGACAGACCGTATTGTGTTGTCTCCGGCAAGCTCGGACATTCATCCGGGCTTGGGGACCCTTTGTGGGACAGACCTTGAGAGTACGTCATTCGGCTTCTCATATGCAGCAAGCATGATGTCATTTCCGTTTGGGTCAACAAGAGTAGACTCGTGTCTTTTCTCTGAGAGGTCTAACAACATTCTTAGTTACCATAATGGTCGCACACGAGGTTTCAGGAGAAAAGTTGTAATGGACCTTACAAATGCCCTAACTCAGGAATAGGACGATGTTTCAGTCCTGACGTCATTATTAGACGTCACGTAAGGTCTTCGCTATGTCTCATTGGGGCTTGCATCGTTAGAAAAGATGGACACATACGATAATGGCAAAAATATAATTACACTACAACTTAACCGACATAAAACTCTCAACTAAACACAGTCTGACTCTCAGAGTTACTTTGCAACATTGATTTTAACACTTCATCTTTTCTCGTTTAAAAACACCTACTTTAAACGACCGCATCTCAAAATCTGAAATGACAGCCATATTGTTCATGAACTGATCTAAATTTTGGTACCAAATACACAGGCTTTCATAAAAAAAGCCAATAAATAAATACAGAAAACAAAGTGCACAGTTTCTTTTGGAATTGAGTATATATATAAACATGGAAGAATCCACTGGGACCAAATGGGTTAAAGTAGTGTTATTAAAGGTAAATACTTTATTTGAAACTTGAATTGTTCATTTGAAAATTCAGTGAGTAAAAGGTTAAAACACATATTCAATACATGTATATATATATAATACAAAAGAAAAAATAGAAGGCGTGTTTAGTCGTTTTTATCTCTACAATTATTTATACTTTTGCCGGTCCGGCATTTGCCGGTCCGGCATTGGCCGGAATATTTTACCTTTTCCGTCTATATATATATATAGTAGAGAAAGAAACTTATTCATACAGTGCGAAATAAATATTTGCTAAATACTACAAATGTTTCCCGAGCGCTTTCGACAGTTAGGGGATATGCAATAATGCAATGAACTTGTTTTGGTTTTAAAACAAGTCAGCTGTTTTCATAAAATGTCGTTGTACACAATGACTCTGTGATTGCTGAACGCTTGAAAACAAGTTTACTCCTTTAAAAAATACTTTCAGGTATTGAATGATGGATGGATGAGTTTACGGCATTTTGACACAAAATAGGTTATATAACGCCGATGATGGATGAGGGACGATGAGACGAGACGATGACGACATCAGGCCATTCAATTCCCGAAATCATCACCATCCCATCCCATTGTCCCCCATCAACGATTTCAGGTCATTCAATACCTGAAATCATCACCATCTCATCACCCCTCATCAATGACTCTCTGTGATTGCTGAACGCTCGGCACGGAATAGATCATATACCGCCAATGATAGATGAGGGACGATGAGACGAGATGGCGACGACCTCAGGTCATTCAATACCCGAAATCATCAGGGGTATTGAATGACCTGAGGTTTCTTTCTCTACTATATATATATACAGTAAAACCTCTCTATTACGACCACTAAATTTTGTTAATTATTGGGTGTTTAAGGCAGGTGGGTGCATGAAGCAAGATGACAGTGAAACAGAAAGCTCCTTTGGGAGCTTTCTGTTTTACTGTCACATTGCTTTAAGCTGTCGTCTGTCTATATTATCAATTAGCCTTCGTTTTAGTGGTCGTAATAGAGGGGTTCTACTGTATATACTATTGTTTCAATACATGGAAACCCTGATAAGAGGACTCCTTTCGGAACCCTCTGGTCTTGGTCTTCACTGTTTGCATAGCACATGTGTACTCTTAACGGATACACTGTTAGCAGTTGATGCATATATGCATGACTATGGTTCAAATGGTTAAGATACTGTTTTGTTATTGCAAATTGTTTGTAAATACCTTAATATTGGTTATGTTATATATTTGTTTATTATATGTTTTGTATGAAATGCCTTGTTTATTAGTCGAGAACCTCGTGCAAGATTGTTTTTATCAAATAAGCTCACTATTATTATAATTATAATCATTATCATAATAATTAGTATTTTTATTATCATTCTCATTATTATTGTTGTTGTTGCTGCTACTGTTATTGTTATTATAACACTAATTACCAGCAAATATCGGTCAAGTCGCACTGAGCAGTGTGTGGTATAAGTAGTTACGCAGACATGTACACGGAACTGTTACGTGGGAACTGAACCCCTGAACTACTGGCATATCAAGTCTTGTCGTCTTTCTTTCAATTTAGGCAAAATAAAAAAAATACATGTGCTTCCGGTTACCCGACCGACCCTAGTTATTCCCTCCGACCCTAAACTTTTTTCCATTTTTCGAAAAATGTATCAGCGAATGTCGGTGATTTTTGCAGAGCTTGTGACAGTCTTTTTTCGAAGCGTGTAATAGAAACTATTCTACGCTTTAGTGTTTAAAAAGCTAATTCATAGACGTTTAAGTGTTTAAAATTGATTGTTAAGTAAGATTTAGCAAATATCTAATTGAAATTTGCTCTAAATCTGTCATAAAAGTACGTTCCTTGCAGATAATTATATGATCTGCTAGTGGATTAACCATTGACACATTTAACATGCATGCAGACAATATATTTCATTGAATCATTTGACATGCATACAACACATTACAAAACACAATTAACTGCATCTATAATATATGTCACCACTTTTCTGTTTTGGTTCACTATTATTGAATAATAATGATACCAGTTTAGATTTTTAAGGTAATTTCTACCAATACAATAACAATTTGAATGGATATTTATAAGAGTTTTTTATGAATAACCACAGGGGTCTGCATAATAAAATACTTTCATATATTTACATTCAACCTGTAAAGTCCTTATGTAATCCTATTAAAAAATATGCAGTCATCTGCCGATGAACCTACATTTTGAATCTGGATTTAACCAGTTCGGATTTCCCCCGTGCTATCCGTGGACTTCTTCAAATAGACTACATCGGGCACTTAACACTAAGCTCTCATTGGTCGACGGTAATATGACACTAGCGGAGTGATACAGACCAAAAGGTCGTTGCCATCGCGTTGCTATGTGTGTAAATGGGTTAAGAAAACAACCGCGACCTGTAATTTTAGAATGTGCTTTGGCAATAGATATTCAAGTTGCACTGTTATTTGTTTGCATTGTAAGTCATTTCCATTCACAGAGAGAAAGTTTACTGGAAAAAATCCTGATTTTTTAATACAGTTACAGTACATGCAGTTGGGACTACTTTCTCACCATATTTAGAAACTGGAATGGCTATTGCATCGACATTACATCTATCAAACCTCTTTGACCGGTATATGATAAATTCTTATACAGAAAAACAAATCTGGCCAATAAACACATTAAATTGACAAGACAGAAAATATAAATATAAATATAAGGAATAAACAACATCTCTTTGCCGCTCATGACGGTATGACTACATTAGCTTCGGGGGGGGGGGGTAAATTTATCGAAAACGCCCTTCGGGCGTTTACGGAATTTACCCCCTGCGAAGCTAATGTAGTCATACCGTCATGAACGTCAAAAATATGTTGTTTATTCCTATAATGAATATAACTGTATAAAATACTCCATCAGAAAGTTAACAAGAGGGCCAGAATGGCCATTAATCGCTCACCTGTACATGGTGATGGGTCAGTGATTTCAGAAAAGAAGATTTGTGAAACTTTTACCCACGGGCGGGGTCACTTTTGACCCCAGGGACATAATATGAATGCTCTTGATACAGGACCTGTAGACGATGCTATGTGCCAAAAATCTAAGCTCAGTGTACTATGATTTCAGACAAGAAGATTTTTAGTTTTCATTGAAAAAAATCTATGTTTAGCTCTGGTGACCCAGATATGCAACAGACCGGAACCAATTCATCAACATATGTGAAAGACCTCTAGACATTACATCATGCAACATATCTAAGCTCTAGCCATATTGATTTCAAAGAAAAATGTGTTTGAAAATTTCACTATATAACTCCATGTAAAATGGCGACACCTGGGCTTGGGCCAAATTTGACCCCAGTGGCAAAATTTGAACAAATTTGATAGAGGACCTGTAGACGATGCTATGTGCAAAATATCTAAGCTAAGTGTATTTTGGTTTCAGACAAGATTTTTAAAGTTTTTTTAAAAAATCTATTTTTAGCTCCAGTGACCCAGATATTCAACACACCGGAACCAATTCGACAACATATGTGGAGGACCTCTAGACGTTACACCATGCCAAATATCAAAGCTCTGGACAAAATGGTTTCAGAGAAAAATGTGTTTGAACATTTCACTATAACTCTACGTAAAACAGCGACCCCCGGGGCGGGGCCAATTTTGGTCCCAGAAACAAAATTTGAACAATTTTAATAGAGAACCTGTAGACAATGCTATGTGCAAAATATCTAAGCTCAGTGTATTTTGGTTTCAGACAAGAAGATTTTTTAAAGTTTTCATTGAAAAAATCTATTTTTAGCTCCAGTGACCCAGATATTCAACAGACCGGAACCAATTCGTCAACATATGTGAAGGACCTTTAGACATTACACAGTGCCAAATATAAAAGCTCTGGCCATAATGGTTTCAGAGAAAAATGTTTGAACATTTCACTATATAACTCTATGTAAAATGGTGACCCCGGGGCAGGGCCAATTTTGACCCCAGGGTCAAACTTTGAACACTCTTGATAGAGGACCTATAGATGATGCCATGTGCCAAATATCTAAGCTCTGGCCCTTGTGGTTTTTGACAAGAAGATATTTTAAGATTTCCTTATTTTTTCACTTTGGTTGCCATAGCAACCAGACTTCTGCATTGTTTCAAATACTTTGAACAACTTTGAAAGAGCTTGACCCAAGGAACATTCCTGTGAAGTTTGGTTGCAATCAGGCATGTGGTTTTGAAGAAGAAGATGTTTGAACATTTCACTATATATCTCTATGTAAAACGGTGACCCCTGGGGTGGGGCCAATTTTGACCCCAGGGTCAAACTTTGAACAATCTTGATAGAGGACCTATAGATGATACTATGTGCCAAATATCTAAGCTCTAGCCTTTGTGGTTTTTGACAAGAAGATTTTTTAAGATTTCCTTATTTTTTCACTTTGGTTGCCATGGCAACCAGAGTTCTGCATTGTTTCAAATTCTTTGAACAACTTTGAAAGAACTTGACCAAAGAAACATTCCTGTGAAGTTTGGTTGCAATCAGGCATGTGGTTTTGAAGAAGAAGATGTTTGAACATTTCACTATATAACTCTATGTAAAACGGTGACCCCCGGGGCGGGGCCAATTTTGACCCCAGGGTCAAACTTTGAACAATCTTAATAGGGGACCTATATATGATACTATGTGCTAAATATCTTAGCTTTAGCCTTTGTGGTTTTTGACAAGAAGATTTTTTAAGATTTCCTTATTGTTTCACTTTGGTTGCCATGGCAACCAGAGTTCTGCATTGTTTCAAATTCTTTGAACAACTTTGAAAGAGCTTGACCCAAGGAACATTCCTGTGAAGTTTGGTTGCAATCAGGCAAGCGGTTTTGAAGAAGAAGATGTTTGAAGAAATTGTTGACGCACAACGCACGACGGACGCCGGACAAAGACCGACCACAAAAGCTCACCTTGAGCACTTTGTGCTCAGGTGAGCTAAAAAGTTAAATAAGTTAAATGTATTATTTAAAAAAAATTCAGACCTTACCGACCCTAATTGTTTTTGGCATGCAATAGGAAACACATGTACATTTTTATTTGGCCTTATCAATATCCAATTTTTGGCAGCATGGTTTGAAAATCGTTCGATATGACTGTCGAAAACTCTAGATCCTGGTCAGACACCATGTTTTCCGTGACTGATCAGTATCCAAACTATTTATATTGATCAGTTCACAAGGGAGGGGTAAAAGTAAGACAGAGAAATGATTATTTTTCTCCGGTTGCATAATTGTCAGCTGACATTTTGTCGTCTGCAAAATAAGTCAAAATCAGGATCCAAACTATTTGAAACTCGAATCGACAGTTATTCAGTCAAAACCAACCCTAAATCTGACTTTAGAAAGCTTGCAGAAGACACTACCAACGCAGGCGATATTTTGGCTGTAAGAGGGTTAAAGCAGACGATAAAATTTGGCGGGGTAAGAGTTGAAACCTCTACTAGCCAGGGACAATTAACGGTTAAACAGTTTATATCCTGGTCAGACGCATTGTTGCTATAACTCTGTGCAAACAGCATCCAGGTTGCGTCTGACTAAGTAGATTCACAGACATGTACACATATTATTACAAGAGAACTGAGACCCTTCACTGCCTTGCCCCGAATACAATAATTATTTGCAAACAATTTGAATCCTGATCAGACGCCGCGTAACGCGGCGTCTGGTCAAGATCCAAACTGTTTGTCACTCATTTCAATTTTTCTTAAGTCAAAATATCTAAAAATTTAATTTGAGAAATAACAGCAAACGACAACTATTTGAAATTGATGACGTCATAGCAGCGAAGGGTTTAACTACTTTCCCATCTGCTTACAATGTATTGTCTGCAGTTTCAATTAAATTAAGTTTTGATAACTTTCTATTACACTTCCCTAAAAACTATTGTTAAAGAATGTGGATCCTGATCAGACGTCCAAACGGTTTGCACAAACACAAACCAGTAGATCTATACAGCGAAAGGGTTAAATGTTCTTGGAAACATTGACATCTTTGAACAAAGATACTTCATAAGTTGATGAGATTTGAAAAACAACTTATCCCAAGAAGGTTCTAGCACTATGGTTTTTATCTTAACCCAACACATACCCATTTTTACAATTGTAGTTTATTCCTCCACTTAAGAAAATAGTTCCACTTCAAATTGTAAGAAATATTTTCTGTATTCAAGCACATGGTGGCTTAAAGCAGGCTGACAGTAATTAAAGCAGCATGCGCCTTAAGGCTGCTTAATTGTCAACCTTTTTGAAGGGATCATCTGTCTTCAAAACTAGAAACTAGGCTATTTTATAATGTGTTGAGCAGATTATATACTTGTCATCCGCAAAATAACCCGCCTGCAACAGATCTGAGAGCAGATTATCTGCATTTTCTTTCAGATAAGAGTTGCAAACATTTACAGTGCTCCCTTCCTTCACCGACCCTCCGAACAACGATTACCTCCTTACAGTGGAGAATATGTTATTCTTTCCCGTTTAAACGCAAACGTACGCAAACGCAAAGCGCTAAAACGTAGAAAAGAACAATTTTTGGACAATTCTGATATTTCATGTTTATCTTGGTGGCAAACAGTTTGGAGCCTGATCAGACGCCGGGTTACCCGGCGTCTGATCTGGCTCCTAACTGTTTGTACTGCAAATAATAGTTTTAGCGTAAACGCGTTTATTGGGAAAGAATAACACATTCTCCACTGTACAACAATGCTTGCCGTTGTTTTCCCAAAACAAGACATCTATGTCTAATGCTGTTACTGTTGCAATATCGTCTGCTTAAAATTGTCGTCTTCTGTTTCTCTCAAATTTACGTATTGGACATTTTGATAGAAGAAACATAGAGATGAGCGACAAACAGATTGAACCCAGGTCAAACACAGCATAATGCGGTGTCTGGTCTGGGTTTAAACTGTTTGCAATTGTAAGTCAAGTCACATTCAGCACTGCTAGGGTATTAATTTTACCTCACTCCGAACACCACACAAACTCTGTGCAGAACGTCAACACTTCCTATATCATGTTGTCTGTTAAAGAATTGTACTCAAACCGTTTTCAACTTTTCATATATACTTTTTTTTATTTCTAAGCTGGAGGAATAAAAATACTGTCTGCAATGTTGAAATTGGAAACACATCGAGGGGTTTCTTATCTGTTTCTGAATCTACATACATATCTTTAGCAAATTTCAAGTAGTTTTATGCTCCATTTTAGAAAAATCAAAACATGATAGGGCAGAGATTTTTCAAGTTCGAATTTCATTGGTTACCCAAGCTGCGCCATTAGAAATAACAGGTTTGGCACAACTTGCTTATTTGAAAGTGTTATGTTTATTTACGTTTACACCAACACCTCTGTCAACCCCCCCCCCCCCCCCCCCCCTTTTCACACACACACACACACACACACCAACAACAGTAACTACTACTACCCCACCACCCAGGAGAAAGCCGTACTACTTAGTAATCAATCATGGGTACAAATTCACTGTGTCACCTCGGACAACTGGGTTCCATTGATACTGAAGCTGCCAGCTCCGGTAAACGAACTGCAAATTTAACATCTTCAGCATGACTCTCAACCCATTACACCATAGATATCCCTGCTAATGCCTTTAACCCATTTGTGCCAACGGTCCTATATTTAGGACTTAGGCAAACACTGCATACTCTGATCAGACGCCGCATTATGCGGCGTCTGATCAAAGTCTACACTGTTTGCTGATAGGAATAGCAATATAAAACAAAATGAAAATGAAAATTTTGACCACACACAATTTTTGATAAAAAAAATTGACTAATCCAATATATAAACATGGAAGAATCCACTGGGTATAAATGGGTTAATTATTTCCTTGTATACCGCATTATGTGGCATCTAATCAGAGCCTGCATTGTTTGCTAATTCCTATATAATGATCTTCTGTACGGAAGATTCTAAATGATTCTAAATTGAAATACAGTCGGAACTCGATAATTCGAACTCGCTTTAGTTCGAACATACCCATATTTCAAAGTTAAAATGTGGCTAAGCCACGTTCTTACTTTGAAATTCGAGTATGTACGACTTAGGCGAGATGGGTTTATCGAAAGTAAATTTGAAATATACCGGTAAGGTTTGATTTAAAGCGAGTTCGAAGTATCTATATAGTTTCGCCTGGTATCACATATGATGGGTGGGGTAGCTATCTATCTTTGTTTTGGTCTCAAGAAAGCGTTCACTGGACACAGGAAAGAGGACATTGACCTTTCACCTCAGCTGAATAATTAATACTGACAGCACAACATAGATGGTAAGTTTTTTCTATTTATAATTAAGCCTCATTTCGCGGTGATTACATTAAAAAAAAAATTAAATTCGGGTATACAATCTGTATCTCAAACGATATCAATATGAGAATGCTAGTTCTTAAATGCATAATTAAAAGCGGTGGTAATTTTTGCGATTTATAATTTAGACTCATTTCGCGGTAAATACATTTGAAATATGTATGTATAGTGTCTGTACGTACAGTGGAGAATCTGTTATTCTTTCCCGTTTAAACGCAAACGTACGCAAACGCAAAACACTAAAACGTAGAAAAGAACAACTTTTGGACAATTCTGATAATTCTTGTTTATCTTGGTGGCAAACAGTTTGGAGCCTGATCAGACGCCGGGTTACCCGGCGTCTGATCTGGCTCGAAACTGTTTGCAGTGCAAATAATAGTTTTAGCGTAAACGCGTTTATTGGGAAAGAATAACAGATTCTCCACTGTATATAACAATATCAATCTGAGAATGCTAAGTCACTTGTTTTACCTTTTCAACGTCGTTAGCAAATAAGCCGACATTGCAAACAGTGTATATCTTGATCAGACGTGAGTTATCAGGGTCTAAACAATTTGACACTCGTTTCGAAATTTCTTCGGCCAAACTGCTGTAAATCTTTTTTTGAAATTATACTTTAGGCGACATTTTCAAAGTAGACAATATAATGACAGTGAAGGAGTTAAACGATACAGTTGGACGGTGACAAGAATTACATGTAATACGCCAGTTCAATAACAAGAAATAACCACTATCTATAGTATAATCATGATACATGTATGTGTTAAAACTAATCAGCTATCCCATAGTCTCATCAATGAAACCCTGTGACGACATGCTAATTTTGTGACAGGTGCCGTGATATGGCCGGGTAAAAATAGCTCCATATTATCTAACTTTATACATGTACATCTGGACTACCCCATAACTTGTTTCTAGTGTTGGAAATAGATGAGCATGCACTTAGAGCAGAATGCGCCTTGCTTGAAGCTTAACTTTTTTTAGAATATAGAAACTATTTCTTAAGGTAAATATTTATGACCGTTTAAATTGGAACTACATGTATTTTTAATGAGGGATCAAATGGAATGCATAAAAATGCATTTCTATGTTTATGAGGAAAATGTGTTAAACATATGTCTCAACACTACCTAAAGTATAATGACAGTGCAGCAGGGTAAAAGTAATGCACACAGTGGAGAATCTGTTATTCTTTCCCAATAAACGCATTTACGCTAAAACTATTATTTGCAGTGCAAACAGTTTGGAGCCAGATCAGACGCCGGGTAACCCGGCGTCTGATCAGGCTCCAAACTGTTTGCCACCAAGATAAACAAGAATTATCAGAATTGTCCAAAAGTTGTTCTTTTCTACGTTTTAGTGCTTTGCGTTTGCGTACGTTTGTGTTTAAACGGGAAAGAATAACAGATTCTCCACTGTACTACTGTATGAGTTTTCTGCTTTATATTCACATTAGCTTATATGTAAACAGTGTAGACCCAGATCAGAGGCTTTCCGAAAGGAGTCCTCTGATCAGGGACTTCATTGTTTGTAATTTCTAAATACATTGTAAAAATCAACAGCTCTAAATAGTTGAAAATGGACTGGACTTAAATATAAACCGGTTTGTTTTTTGTTGGTATTTTGGTTTTTCGTCCATTTATAGATTCAGGGATAACTGAGTTTATACATGTAACGTTATGATATGTTCAACCTTCAACTGCTGTCTCAACTGGATCCAAACTGTTTATAAAACCGGCACTTAAATAGTTCTGAAATCATCTCAAACACAGGAAGAGAGCAAACTTTTGTACGCATAGGGTGAATTTGTTGGAATACTTAGTTGCAAATAGTTTGGAACAAGATGAGTCGCCGAGTGACACGTCGCCTCATCTGGATCCAAAATGATATTGATAATATTCTAGAAGAAACTGCAGACCAAATCACGATTTATTCCATACGCAACAAATTATTTAGATACCAATTAGTCAATTACACGAGCGTAAATATTAGGCAAATTAATTCTCACCTTTTTAACACAAAGCCAACCCCAAAATATCCAAAAAGTCTGTGTTCTTAATTTCCCATACTATCCTTGTATACGTACACTTTTAAGAACGTGAAGAGCACTAGTGAACGAGATGAAGTGAAATAACTGATATGGAATATGGCTTTACACACACAAGAATGCATTCAGCAGCTGAGTATCCGTCCAACAATGAGCAAACAGTGAACTACCCGCTATAACAAACGCTCACTAAAATGCTCACTAATTGTTATAAGTATAGGTAATAGCTTAAAGCAAGGTGAACGTTAAGCAGAAAGCTCCTGTCGGAGCTTTCTGCTTAACTTTCACCATGCTTTAAGCACTAACTTTTATTAGATTTAGTAAAATTACTTTTTCTAGTGATCGGTTAAGTAAGGGGTTGACTGTATCTTATACGAGTTCCTTCCGCACAGAGTGCAAAATACTTCAACTAGGAAACAACGCATGGTTTTAATTAGTTTTAAATGGACTTCAAATCTCTTTGGACACGTGTGGTATAAATATCGGTACTAACTGTCTGCATACTTAAGAATATGCCTTGGTGTTCCGTGTGTGATCTGGGTCCAATCTAATTGTAAACGCTAATTAGAGGATTTGTTCGGCACAGCGAGGGTTAGGAATCTATCCTTCGTAAGTACTTCAACATAGCAGCACGGAACGCTCGTGAAGTTGAGTATGAAACTGACTCTCTGTGTGAACTACGTTTCCCCTTAAAGAGACTGAAAACCAAATGGTGTATTTGCAAAAATATTAGAAAATACTCAAATAAAAGCAAATGTGTGCATAGCATTATCCTGCATCTGGCATTAAAGAAATATTATCAGTCTTAAAAAATCCTCAAGAAAATCACCAAATCTTAGTTTATTCGACACTTTCCAACGCTTTTTCAATTGAGTCTACTAGACTCTTTTGAAATCGTTCAAATAAATTCGCATCTTTTGCGCACGCGCAGGCATAAACCGGGAAGAATACAATATTCTCCCTCTGTGTAACTAAAGTAGGTTCCATCGATAGCCGTTAAATTGAATAACCCGGTTATGGCTAAGTCTCATTTTCATTTTCTGTTCCCGCATGCCGGGTTCTGGGTTCGAATCCCATCAGAGATAAAAAAAAAATATATATATATAAATAAAAGAATTGAAAGGCATTTTTAAACAGAATTATTTTTCTTAAACTACTACATGTATTCACTTGTTTATATAAGCGTTGGACATACATTTACAAAATTACTATTTTTGTATGCTTTATCTGGTTGCCATTCTCTTTAAAACGCTTTGCCCATTGCCCCTTCGCTTACCAATGGTCTAACTCTCACACATACGCCTGTCTTAATTACGTTGGAGCAACCATAACACGAAGTAATTTGTTTTCTGTAAGTGATTGTCTATGAAAATAAACATTACTGTACAGCCCAACCCGTGTTAATCTATTAACCGCCGATCGCAAATAGTCTATAGTATTTTCAAACGGTTTGGATCTAGATCAGACGCCGCGTTACGCGGCGTCTGATCTAGTTTCAAACTGTTTGACACTCGTCTTTAAGTTTCATGAATCTAAAAAATGCATAAATCTGACTTTGACCAAATTTACAGTCGAAAGTTTCATAGCAGACGATATTACGACAGGATATTGGCTAATCTGTCATTTATAAGGTGTAATTATAGTCATGGCACCATGCCTTAAAGACAGGTGTTCGCTTAATACAGGACTGAACTAACGCCCAATCACCTAAGCAGGCCAGCCTAAGCCGTATGTTTAGAGCTGAATGTGTGTGAATGAATTGTCCGTTTAACACGGATTTTACAGTACAGGGGATCTCCCCTCAGTTATTTAAGGTAGAGCAACATTGCTCGAATTGTTATCATCTATATACAGTCGATATCTCGAACTCGGTTAAATCGAACATACCCGTATTTCAAAGTTAAAACGTGGATTAGCCACGTTTTAACTCTGAAATATGGGTATGTTTGACTTAACCTAGCATGAAATAATGCAGTTCATGTGTCGAGCCATCGAATAGTTCGAGTTAAGTTTGAGTTAAGCGAATTCGAGATCTCAAAGTTCCACTGTAGTTGTACAAACAGGTTTGCTTTTTTTACCTGCTCCTATTTTCGTATTGGTGCTTACAATGCGCGGATCCAGCCATTGGAAGGGGTGGGGTGACGAAATCTCATGGGGAGGAGTCCAACAGAACTGAATGGATATACTAATATAAATTCAGTGTTCCTTTCTCCTTTTCTTTCCTTTGGTACAATCCTCTCTGGATATGCGCATGTTTACCCTAACCATTCTTCAGAGCACATTTCTGTGAGGAGTACATTACTGTCCTATGCAAACAGTATAGATCATATCTATAGATTATAATCATTAATAATCATTAATATTAATATTGTTATTATTATTGTAACTATTCTTCTTCTTATAATTATCATTATTACATGTTTTATTATTATTATTATTATTATTATTATTACTATCATCATCATCATCATCGTCGGCGCCATATGACCATTTCATGTGTCGCGGTGCCGTAAAACCCAACCCAATCAATCATCATCAACAGCAACATCAGCAGTTATTATTATTATTATTATTATCATTATTATAATTATTATTATTATTACTATCATCATCAACAGCAGCAGCAGCAGCAGTAAACAACCAATATTATCATAATTTATAAATCATTTATTCCTTAATTAAACTTTAAAGATTATTAGTGTTTCCTTGCGCTTGAATATTGATAGTAAGCAGAGATCTAGATACATGTAAGTGGGGTATTTCAAAAATTAAAATCTTTATTTCTGCATGAAACCCTATGGTGTCATTACTCATTAGAATCGTCTCTCCGAGACTATTCTAATGAGTAGTGACACCATAGGAATTGGTGCTGAAATAAGTGAGAAAATGTTGGATTTGTTCAGTTTATTCCCTCTTATCTGGAGCTCTGGCAAGTATATTTGGAGGGAATGTTATCTGCAACCTAAGAAATGAACGAATATTGAAATGATTTGAACTGAATTAAATAACTTCCACAGAAGCAATATAATTCTAAAACTAAAAAATTCTATAAATAGAGAAAATATTCTATACTTAATTTGAAACTGGAATTTTCCATTTAAAGAATTAGGGGGTCAATGAGTTAATATGGGGGTAGACGGGTTTTCTATGACTATACAAGTATATTTTAATTTATTACACCTCGCTTTGAGTTACAATGTTAAATTCCCATAGACCTACAGTTAACATTTTGCATGTCTTTTACATCTATACTGTCACTCTTTATGATATTCTTTTTGTGACGTCATTCTAAAGGACATTACTTTTTTACTACGTCCGAAAACGTACTGTCAGCCTTGACATGCCAATCGCTATTGGATACATTGGAACGTTTTAAGGTGTCACTCCTGTACAAAAGCCCTTCTTCTTCCTCCATAGAACTCTATAGTAAATTGACAATATTCTCCTGTCTCTGTCCAGTTCCAGGACCTACCGGTCAATATAACGACCCTGTTTCCATGGAAAGCAATAACATGGCACCAGAATTAACAAAAGAAAAAGATACCATTAAGGTTGAACTTTTCAACAAATTTCACATTTCTAAGGTCACCGTCAATATTTACAAAATGAAAGTTGATGACCCGCCGCACCACACTCGCATCTCTGACCACATGTTCTCACAAATTAGTTCCCAAATAGAACCCAGAAACACCTTTGATTTATCAACAACATCACTATTTCAGCTCAAAAACAAATGCATCTGCAGTTAATCAGCATTTTCAATAAAAAATATGACCATGAACACACACACATCAATTTTTCACTATATAAATTAGGAACTATTTAGGCACCCTACGACCCGGAAGCACTTCCGTACAGGTGTGATACTAAAAGAGTGGTAACTTATAATCAACTTTTGGCATTTTCTGTACAAGTTGCTTCCTTTTGTCCATTCCTTAACGATTTGCCATACTTTCGGAAGAGGATATTTGCCACCTAGACAATGTAAAGACGCTGTTTCTTCAATTTACGTATCATAACGTTCTTCTTTGTTTACTTGTAATATAATTATAAACAATGTGACGTCGTAAGACGGCGACGTCATTTCCCGCGTTATGTACATGTCCGCGCTAAATTGGTATTTACAACACATTTTATAAAAGACGAATAAAACGATTCCAAAGCCAGGGTTGATAAGCTCGGTGTAATAAAATAAATATTAGATGTCAGTTTGCGTGACATTCAAATTGTCAACCCTCGAAAACAAGAATGTCACCCTCGGCTACGCCTCGGGGTGACATGCTGTTTCTCGGGTTGACAATTTGAATGTCACGCAAACTGCCATCTAATATTTATATAATATTACTTTCTTAATATTATCGTCTGATTCAATTGTGTAGGCTGCATATTTGTTTCAATTTTAAAAGTTGTATTATCTATCTAACACATGGATCTAATAACCAGTGTCAAACCGTTTGTATCCTGATTAGATGCTGAGTAACTCGGCGTCTGATCAGGATCCAAACTATATGCATATTCGAGTATTAATGCATTCAGCTGCTAGAGAAGGTTCGACAATCTACAGTGCTCTCTACAACAACAGCCCTACCAACAACGAATTCCTCCTTACAACAACGTTTTCATTGCTTCAATATCGGCTGCTTACAATTATTATTGTCGTCTGCTGTTTTGTCTCAAGTTATATATTGGACATTTTGAAAAAAATATATAATGACGAGCGGCAAACAGCTTGAATCTAGATCAGACGCCGCGTTACGCGGCGTCTGATCTGGATTCAAGTTGTTTGCAAATGTAAGCCGAGTCGTGTACATAACAATCTAACAATCCTCATGTTTTCATGTAAATCATGAACTGAGAGTAATAAAGGAAAAAAAATTGAAATTTGGCATTAATGTTCCCTCCCTATAACAACTCCCTCAGAACAACAGATATAATCTTTGTTTCCCATTGGGTGTTGCTGTAAAGAGGGAGCACTATATCATAAACGTTCAAGGGCTTACACACATTGCACTTACCTGTTATTACGATTTTATTGTTTTTATGGCGTAAAACGCACGGGAAACATTCAACAACAAAATCTACTATCGTGCATTTTTAATGTACTTCGCCATCTTGCAATACGTTTTCACTTTATTACTACGATACTTCTCTATTACGATCACCCAATTCAAGCCTCGTCGGCTGCTTAAAGAACCTGTTTCAGGTTAAAGCTGGGTAAAAGTAAAGCAGAAAACTCCTAAATGAGTTTTCCACTTTGCTTCCACCCTGATTTTAACAGTCACCTGCAATACGCACCTTTCTTTATAGTGACGTTTATTGTAAGACTTTGCAGGTATCAACAATTTCAAATCTGCCTACTTAAAGACTGTATTTTATTACCACTGCTATGCTTTCCCGTGTATCTGATAGATATATCATTACCTCAATGGAATACAAACTACATTGGCTTGATGGTTCACGCCCAAACCTCGTCATTTCGCAAAACAAAGGCATGTTGTCACTTACGACATATCTAGATCAGAAAAGGAAAGACGAAATGCCTGGTACGACTATACATGCAACAATATCAAGTGGCAGATTAATTTTATTCACATTACATAATAGATCTCTCTTCAGATAGTCCGAAGTTTCGAAAACATATCTTAGTCATTAACCCATTCACTGACATGCCCGACAACCTTGAAATCTGAAAAAAGTTTGTATCCAGATCAGACGCCGAGGAACTCGGCGTCTGATCAGGATCCAAACTTTTTGACACTCATATCAACATATTCTTATCATACCACCATCTGCATTTTAGAAATACAATCAGACGATAACTATCATGCAGACGATATTACAGACAGAAAAGGAGGTTGAATTGTTCGCAATAAAGGGTGTAATTCTCCGCAAATCTACATCGTAAAATTAGAATAGGTTGTTGGTTTTATATATCTCAAGAACGTTGTTATTCAGACAATTTCTGCGCAGAGCTGGATATTTCAACCATCAACCCTTTCCATGTGCCATGTTATCGTACACTCATACATCCATAATATCCTCTGCTTTAACTTTTTCAACACTCAGTAACTCGTGTAAGATGTTAGGTTCCCTTGTGGATATATTCTGTTACCAAAACATAAACCATTCTTCTTTGAATTCTGGGTAGATTAATAAAGACTGGTCTAAATTAGCAACCAGTGTATACCCTGATCAGAGGCATCCTATAAAAGCCCTCTGATCATGATCAACACTGTTTGTAAATGCAATGCGCATAGCATTCGTTAAAGCATTTAGTTTCGTAAAAACGGGAAAGAAAAGTGTTTTCTCACTGTATTTCTTGAAGTCAATTTGCTCTAGATATTAGCCCCCAGAAACCTTCCTAATTTGCCGCAGTTCTTGGGTTTAACTGTTATAGGGAATCTTTTCTGTTTATTAGACCGAGACTGTCCCCTCTGTCAAGAACTAAAATGAAGGCAGGTCGGTGATTTTGATCCCATGCGCTGATTTGCAACGAATGAGATTAGCCTAAATCCTCTTTCTGAAATCACAATCAACTAATCTTATTATCTCTCATCCATCGGCGCTATATGACCTATTTTGTGTCGCGGTGGCGTAAAATCCAACTCGTCTATCCATCTAGATTTTAGAGAGAGAACGAGCGAATTCACACAAATCTATATACAAATCATACAAAATGTTTCACAAAAACTGCATGTTGACGATGCATCTGCAAGATGCAGGGTACTGAAAAAAAGAGTGCAAAAAACTGTGCAATGGTGTTATCATTCCTCGCCATTTTGCTGAAAATGCAGCTGAACACAGATAAACCTCTACACGCTGATTTGTAAATACATTTGCAGTAGCAGGGCTACCATTTCTCCGGATTTTTCCTAAATCTTCTGATTTTTTTCTGGTACATTATAGCTTAAAGCAGGCTGAAAGTAAAGCAGAATGCGCCTTTACGGCGCATTCTGCTTTACTTCCAGCCTGCTTTAAGTTGTCACATGTCAACAAAACTAGAAACAGGCTATTTGGTAAAGGTACGATTAGTGAAATCGCACTTGAAAAATACAAAGTTGGAAATCTTAGGATTTTTCATGTCAACTTATGGCAGCCCTGCAGTAGGAAAGACATTATTCTTTCACAATAAACACGTTAATGCTACAAATGTTTATTGCAGACTTGTCTTGTGTCAATATTGGCGATTTATTAAATTAAAGTGGCAAATAGTTCTGAGCCTGGGCTAACCAAAATGTGTTTATTGCATGCATGGGAAAGAAATGTCTTAATTTTAAGCGTGTCCCCTCTCGCTTACATTAACCATTCGAACCCTAGTGACGATTATACTCTTTTATTTAACAATCTACATATGAAGTGTATACTTGTCCTCTGCAAAAAATGAAGATCCAGATCAGAAGGCTCCTAAAGTAGTTTGTCATTGGAATACATTGACATAAATAACCCTAAATAGTCATGAAACTGCCATTGTCAATTTGAAATTTCAGAAAAGAAAGGATTAAATCCAGTGTAAACTGATGTCAAGAAATGCCGTTTTATACCAACCGAACTCCATTTTGATTTTGTTTACATGCCAAACCTAATGTAATAATTATGTATCATTTGCAAGAAATTACAACTTGTTGATATAGAGCACAGCAAGTCATTTTTCTTTACCATGCTACACTCATCTTATATCTCATTTGACGAATAGGTCGTGCCAAGATCAGGGTCGTGAAAAGATCAGACGCCTGGTAACTTAATGTCCTATCCGGGAATCTAAATTCATCGTCTTTCCGTGGGTAACTACGTGTTCTATATATAACGCTCTAAAACGCATATGATGCTTCTTAGCTTCATATGCTAGATAATAACAAGGACACAAGTTGCAGATGCTAATTATGAAGAATAGTGATAGTAAACTCTTAGTCTGATGTAATATCGTCTGCACCAAAATTTACGCCTTCAAAAAATGAAATGTAACATTTTTTTATCTTTCCAAAAGAAAAAATATAACAACGATTTTAAAACATTTTATATCCTGATCAGAGGCCGAGTTACTCGACGTCTGATCATGATCAAAATTGTTTGCAAATATCCCAACAAGCAGAATAGAGGTTGAGGCAGGTTCTAGTTGTTTTGTGTTGTCATATCACTGATAATCTACAAGCTTGCCATGAAAGTAACGTTGTTATACGTAAGAACTGTCATAGACAAGGGCGATAACCCTTATCGTGCTGTAATATCGTCTGCTTTGATATTGTCGTCTGCAAGAAATATTGAATTAAGATTTATAAATCTTTTAATTGAAGTAACTCATAGACGCGTGCCAAACAGTTTGGATCCAGATCAGACGCCGCGTTACGCGGCGTCTGATCTGGATCCAAACTGTTTGCAAATTCTATTAAGACCGCGATCAGCAGGATATGGATTAACTAAAGTTATTAATGGCACGCCCAGAGCTGTCATCGAGCATGGTAGCTGTTCCACATTCATTAAACTCACAATTCACTGAATGTGTCATGAACAGTAATGCTATTCTATAACACGCACTATAACAAGAACCAAACAATCATTCATTAAAGTCAATGTCCAAGTTTTTAAAGCAAAATGTAAGTAAAGCAAAAAAGCTCTCATTTTGAAGTTTTGCTTTACCTTCATCCTGCCATATGCTGTTTTTTCTTTAACAAATGAGTTTCTCTGGTGTGGCTATATCATTTGGAATCTTATAGCATATTGGTGGTTGTTTCGCATATAGATCTACCAGTATATAGGGTGTTAACCACTCTCAGCAGACACATTGATGCTACAAGTCTTTATTCACATTGCAAACCGTTTGAAGCCTGATCAGACGCCGGCAAACGTTTTATATTAAGATAAATACTAAACAGTCTTTTTTTGCAAATGTTGTATTTTCATATTTTCTTTTATCACATAACTTGCGGTCTGGGAGTTGCATAAAGCCATTATGTAGCGACAATATAAGTGAAATATCGTTTATTGCCCTCCGGCCAAGCCTGTTCATCCACAAGCGCTGCATGAAGCACAACACCAAATGACGTCATTTACGTTGACGTTAACGTAAACAACGTTACGTTTCGGTAGAAAATCTATATAGCAGAGGGTCTACAAACTACGACTTCAATTAGTTTTTTATGTGCTTAAAATTGTTATGTGATAAATAGAATATCATATTCGTGCTCATTATTTATCATTTTTAATAAACTCGTTGACTAAAATGAATATGACGCTCGCCAAGGCTCGCGTCATATTATTTTAGTCAACGAGTTTATTAAAAATGATAAATAATGAGCACTCATACAAGATCCTCTAAGCACTGTGTTTGCGTTTAGTTTCACTGCAACGGAAAAGGCATGTTCTCTGTAAGTGTGGTGTTGCAATCTACAGGTTGGATTTCACATAATTGTGTGATACCCTTGACGATTGCATCTTTGCAGGTTTGCAGCGCATTTTGTTGGAATTGTAATGTTGTGTTTCTGTTTTTGCAGCATATCATCTGTGTCAAAGACCGATCGTTGCTTACAATGTGGTGAAAATAAATATAGGATCTTACATGGTTGTTCATTATTTATTGGATTTAATGAACTCGTCTTTTAGAAAACGATAAAAACGAGGCTTGTCGAGTTTTATCGTTTTCTGAAAGACGAGTTCATTAATTCCAGTAAATTATGAACACTCATGATAGATGCTATTTATAACATAACCTGGCAATGTTGTTTTTACAATCTCTATACTATTTGTAGCTCAATTGTTTCGTTATAAGTCATGGATGACGCGTGAATGGACCGCTTAAGTGAGTAAACATGCAAAACGTAGTTCCAATGCTAATTCCGATTTATTCAGAATAAATCTAGGGTGCAAACATTCCCTGTCCCTTCTCATCTATAGTCCCACGTTTGCCGACAGAAATGTCTTTTGACGTCATCTTTTATGCAAATTTTGACAGCGCGTAGGAATAAACATTTTAGTAGGACAACCTCATTTGCATAGTAAAACCACTAGTTGTATACGAGAAATAAACCATGAACGTTATCTACCGCTCGCACCGTAGATTATGTTATAAAGCGTATTCATTGTTTATTACTTTTAACCCTTTACCTGATAGCATTGTTTCTAGTATTGAAGATATGTGACTACTTAAAGCAGGTTGAAAGTAAAGCAGAATGCGCCCTAAGGCGCATTCTGCTTTACTTTCAGCCTGCTTTAAGCTATTAACTGCTAGAATAAGGAAAGTAGTTAATATGACACATATTCATTACGGTATAATTTGGAACTATTTTCTTCAGCGGATGAATAAAATGAATGTGCTAAAAGTCGCTTCTATAAGGGAAAGGGTTAATAAATCGCGTCCCTTGCAAACAGTTTAGAGCTTGATCAGACAACTAGTAACTTGGTGTCAGTCCCGGTTCCAAACTGTTGCCCCTCTCCCATCTTAATGAATACTCAACAATTACATTTTCATGAACCTGTCATTTTTTACATTTAATTACACTTCAGTATGCGTTGAATTTTGTTTCATGACTTGCTCTAACTCATTCAGCCCTGAAACATTTGCTGGACAATTCCAATTTCAAAATATTTCTAGTCCATCTTTTTTAGGATGTTAACAATATATTTCAAAAAGCCAAACAGTGTTAACCCTGAACAGAGGGCTCCTTTAGGAGCCCTCTAATCAGGGCCTATACTGATTGCATAGGACAAGTGCAGTCCTCACAGCTACCCTGTTTGTAAATGACGAGTATACTCGTCGCTAGGGTTGAAAGTGATAAAGCAACTCCTGTTTTAGGACCCATAAGAAGTGAAAGCGAAAGTTTTCTTTCCCGTGTAAACAAAACTAATTGAAATGCAACAAAAATAGAAAATAGCAACTGTTTAACAATATTGACGATCATGTTTTAATTTGAATAGCAAACAATTTGGAACCTATTTTCAGTTGAAAGAAAACTATACGCAGACCCTATGAAATGAATCGAGAAAATTACTGTATTGAGTCTATCGAATCTTAATGGCAAACGGTATGGAACCTGATCAAGCGTCTGATTACCCGGTGTCTGATCTTACTTTAAACTGATTGTAATGCACATAAGGTTGTAGGCATAAAAGCGTTTATTCGGAAGAAAAATCTAGTTCCACTGCTGAAGCAGAGGATATCTTATTCTGTCCAAATAAAAACATTTGCGCTAAAACAGTTTCATTCCTTGAATACAGTAACCCTGCGTCTGAGCAGGGTCCATACCATTCACCATTCCGATTAGAATAAAACTAATCATCAGAAACTTTCAAAATGCTGTTATTTTCAACATTTTTTACACTGCATTCGTGTTAAGATTCGTTTAACGGAAAGGAATAAGGTATTCCCCATTGCTAATGGTGCACTTGACATTTCCAATGTTTGATCATTATCTTAAGTGTATGTTACCCTGCGCCTGATCAGGCTCCATACTGTTCGCCTCTCCGATTAAAATAAATAATCAGAAACTTTCAAAATACTGTTATTTTCAAACAACTTTTTACATTTCAGTTAAGTTAAGATTCGTTAAACTCTTTCGCTGCCAAATTAATCGTGAGGTTTTTCACCCTTTTCACTGTTTCATTGTCGTCTGCTTCAATTTTTTCGTTTTGCAAGTTCGTTTCAAAGTAAAATTCCATGTAGTATGGCTAAAAAACAAATCGATACGAGTGTAAAACATGTAATTGGCGGTGAAATGGTTACCGGGAAGGAACAATGTATTCCGCATTGCTAATGGTGCACTTGACATTTCGTATGTTTGATCATTATCTTTAGTGCGTGTTAGCCTGTGCATGATCAGTTCCATACTGTTCGCCACTCCGATTAAAATAAATCATCAGAACCTTTCAAACTTTCAACATTTTTTTTTACATTTCATACGCGTCAAGATTCGTTTAACTCTTTCGCTGCCAAATTAATCGTGAGATATTTTACCCCTTCACCGTTTCATTGTCGTCTGCTTCAATTGTGTTGTTTGCAAGATCGTTCCAAAGTTTAATTCCATGTAGTATGACTTAAAACATATCGATACGAGTGTCAAACAGTTTGGATCCTGATCAGACGCCGCGTTACGCGGCGTCTGATCAGTATCCAAATTGTTTGCAAACGCGCTTTTTTGGCGTCATTAATAGTGAAGTGGTTAGCGGGAAGGAATAAGGTATTTTCCTCTGCTAATGGTGCACTTGACATTTCCAATGTTTGATCATTATCTTTAGTGCGTGTACTAAAGTCAGCATCACCATCAGATCAGAGTCAATTTTTTTCACTTACCGAATGGGTGACTATGATAAACGCAAGACGGGTCTTGTTGGCGTTTCCTTGGCAACAGTCTCATACTTCCTACCTATGATAAACATTTTAGAATAAATCCATAAAAATACTCTAAATTTAATTTTTACAGAGTTTGGATCCTGGCCATCGGATGATTTGCTGGACATCTTACCTAAATCACACCAAGCAACGCGTGGAGTGTCGTGGCGTAAACTTGTTAAGGTTTCCTTGGTTTGAACAGACCGTTGTTTCTGCAGACGACACAAGGAAATATTTATTCAACCTTGTTTTTTCCTCATCCCTGTACGTATTGTTAACCTTCTTCACGCTGCAGACGAATTTATTAAATCTGCTGCAAACAGTTTGGATCCAGATGAGACGCCGAGAATCGGCGTCTCATCTGGATCCAAACTGTTTGCATCCTTGGCAATGTGATCTAAGAACAAAACGCAGAAAAATAAACCGCGATAATTATTTGCAGACGGCAATATTTGCAGACGACAATCATGCGCGTGCTTAAGGTTAAGTATGTGTGAAGATGTTGCTTTCAGACAGTTTCTTGGCGGAAGTTCTTCTTTGAATAGTAATGGGGAAAAGTTAGCCCTTTATAACGTAATTCTGCCAATCGTTATGTTTGTTATCAGTTTTGATACATTTCAGACGCCGAGTAACTTGGCGTCGTCTGATCAAGATATTATAATTTTCACGCTCATGTGGAGCTATTGGTTAAATAAGCTTAGATATTTAAACGCTTTGTCAGTTGGCCTTTAGAGACAAGAATTAAAGAAAGTGATACTTTATCATGGAACAAAGCTTAATCACTTCACTGCCTTATCCTGTGTGAAATAGATGTTTTGCAAACAGTTTGGGTCCTGATCAGACGCCGCGTAACGCGGCGTCTGATCAGGGTCCAAACTGTTTGGCATTTATTTCTATATTTCTTTAGTCAAAATACTTAAAACTTAAGTTGAGAATTACAAGCAGACAATACTTTTTTTTTAAAAAAAAATTGATGACGTCATGGCAGTGAAGAGGTTAATGGCTCCTCTTTACTCTAGTCTATGCTTAATTTCTACAACAAATATGCCGAGTAGTGGAAATTAACTGTGACGACTACACGAAGTTACTTTGTTAACTTTGTTCACATTGATCATGGAATATATGATATTTTAGACAAGACATACCGTATACCCCCGTTTAGATACACCCCTCTCTGAGTAAACGCCCCCTCTTTTCCCCGTTAAGATATGCGGTTTCTCGTTTAGAAGATACGTGACCATTTAAAGCAGGTTGAATGTAAAACCATAACTCGTTTTAAGGCGCATTCTGCTGTTACTTTCAGCCTGCTTAAGCCACCACCTGCTAGGATAAAAAGTAGTTCTTATGGTCAATATTTTTTACTCTATAAAGTAGAAATACTTTCTGAACTATTCACTTTCTGTGGAGCAGTAAGTTAAATGCGTTAAAATGCGTATCTATATATCTATATATCATAATTCAACCGGCGGTAGTGGCCCAATGGTTAACACCTTGGACTACGGTACCAGGGGTCGAGAGTTCGATCCCCCGCCGGACCAGCGGTCTGTCTAGGGAATTTTTCTGGATCCCCGATGATGTACAGGAATGTTCTTGAGCAAGACATGTACCGCGAATTGCTCCTCTCCACCCAGGGGTTAAAATGGGTACCTGTGAAGGGTCTGAGTCGGTACTGCGGATGCATTTGACTGCGCCATATGTTAGCAGTGCTCATAGGCAAGATGGCTCGATGATCAGGGGAGTATATGTACAGTCGGCTGAGCGGTCATTCGGACTGAAAGTAGACTTTAACTTGGTATATATATATATTTTTTTATATAGAGCAGTGAGTTAAATTATTGTCAACCAAGTATCCGTTCGCAGGTTCAGCATATATTAATACATGTACTACGATATAGACCCAGTTATCGTTGGTTTCAATCTTTGAAACTTCAATAGTCAGTGCCGAGTTTCCAAAACTTTTATTCAGCCGTCATCCGCTCAGAAAGCAACCCTCAATAGTACATGTACATGCATTGTAGGATATTATCAGTTCCTTAAATACGAAAATTTAATTTTGCGAACTGCATTAGAAGAAAACGTGAAACGATTAAAAAAAATAATTTCTAGTAAATATACATTACAGTTTTAAGTAAATTTGATGATCATAAAATTAGTAGAATCTACTTTCACTTTCTTATGTGTACGAATGATTTCGGGAACTGGAAAATGGCACGCTGCTTTGAAATGCGGCGGTACCGAGGATATTGCCGAGGTCGATTCCGCGGCTGTTGAAAAAGCTTCCGTGAGATAGATTAATGAACGTTAAATGCTATATACATGGATAAATCTCTAAATTTTCTTGCAAAAAAATTCACGTGTTTCATGAAATCATCATTATAAAATAGAGTTTAGTCCAAAATCCAAAGTCCAAAATACTGTTCTCTCAGAAAACTCCTAGTTATCTTGTCTTTCCACACTCTCTGTATTCCGGTTTGATACCACCATCAGAGCTATCTAGTATACTTTGATATACAGTAAAACCTCTCAATTACGACCAATAAATTATGTTAATTATAAGGTGTTTAAAGGGACTCGCAACCGGATGGTGTACTTGTCAAAATAAAATAAAATACTCAAATAAAAGCAAATTTGTGGCATTATTTGGCTTCTGACATTAAAAAAATATGATCAGTCCAAAAAAAGTCTCAAGAATCGTCACCGAATCTTAGATTTTTAGATATTTTCCATCGTTTTTCTATACCGACTAGTAGACGGTTTAGTTGTTGTTGTTGCTTCTCTACACGGGCTCAGACATAAACACGAGCCGAATTACGAAGTTGTATGCACTTTCGATCGCTACACATTGAAATACGTTAAATCGATCCGAGATAAACGGATAGTTCCGTGGTCCATTGGTCTAAGCGGTTTCCCCTATTTTGCCTTCTGTCCGCCAATGCCGGGCCCCGGGTTCGAATCCCACCAGAGACCAATATTTTTTTTTATTGAAATACATTTTTTTAAACAGAATTTCTTATCCTAAACTAATTCTTTACCATTTATATAAGCGTTTGACACATATTTACAAATTACTATTTTTAATGCACCATCTGGTTGCGAGTCGCTTTAAAGCAGGTGACTTATTTAAGAAAGTTGTCAGTAAGACAGAAAGCTGTTAAATCAAGCTTAAACTTATTTGGTCACTTAATAATCTAGAAGTTTAAACCTGGTCATGCAACGTTTTAACTTCGAAATAAGGGTAAGTTCGAATAAAAGCGAGATCGATTTGATCGAGATTCAGCTGTACTCTCTTTTAATCCAATGCATTTTCCAATAAAGTTATCAATAATTTGCCCAAAGGGTGTATGCTGACATGTACGCTCGTATCTGCCGTTTTATCATTAAAAGGGGCGTTAAGGTAATTCAGAATGGCGAATCAAGATGGCCACCAAAACAAGTAGTGGCTGTGCATTTATGGTGAAAACAGCAAAGATATTACTCAACCCCTAAAAATGCCACTCTATACAACTGAAAATTATATCCCTCTTTTCATTTGCATTAATAGAAAAAAAATAAAAACGTTTTTATAGTGAAAAGAAATTACCTCCAAATTTACCAAATTTTGGGCAATTCCACCAACATCTGCGGTTAACTAATTCCAAAACTATCTATGACATCGTAATTTTCAAACTGTTTCCGAGGTGCAAGGGATCCTTATTTTCTCTTTAGAATGTCTATTTGAACACTATATAGTCTGACATTATATCCATTGTCACCAAGCATTTCAATTCTCCATATTGGCTAACACATGTAATTGAAATAAGTCCTTTGAAAAGTATGGTGGTCTAACATTGTCAAAGTAAAAAATCAAATGAATGCTACATAACAGCAGCATGCTAGTGCCTTACAAACCATTGTGGATTTCAAATGCAACTAGAACACTGACTAAGTCAGAAAGGATCCCACAAAAGGAGGAGTAAGACACAATGACAGAACTGCTCAAGTTCAACACATAGTATCAACACGGCCATAAGTTACAGTTAAATGAAAATCATTCCAGGGGTAAAGAAGGCATGTTGTGGTCATTCGTGACCGTCTTACCAGCATTGCAAATACTGAACTACTGCAAACACTGTCCGAAAAATCTGGCTCAATCCCATTAAAATTATTTCAGTAACAGAGAAAACGGGGCTAAAATGGTTTTGTTCTTTTTTGTAAATGAGTATGCCTTATTCAATTAAGCCGGTATTCAAAATTGGCCAAGATTTACACATTCATATCAACATGATCGAAAAGTTTTTACAATTCAGCTTTAAACTGCTTGAGTCACAAAAAGGACAAGGCTAAAATTGACAAATTATAGTTGTTCAAGAGTAATTATACTTGGATGTAAAGTATAAGAGTTAGTAAGCGGACAATGTTAAATATGGTCAATCACGAAAAAATACTGACCAAGCTACATCACTATGACATAAGAGGACCAGTCTCTCAGGTCTCTGGCAGTAGCTGCAAATATTTACTTGTCCTCCACCATCCCAGTTCCATCAGGTGTCCCCCAGGGTAATGTCCTCGGTCCATTACTATTCCTCATTTACATTAACGATCTTCGCGGGTATGCTAAGTCAATTCAAAGTACACCTATTCGCTGATGACACAACTACTCGTATATACCTGTCCTTTTCCATTGTGGATACTAATCATATATGCATGTATTGGCATATATTTTAAGTAATTAAGTCATACCTTTCGAGATTTCGCAGTAATAACTCTACATTTCATTATTTAGTATAATATTTATAGTTATTTTATAATATAATTTAAAAATAAATAAAACTAGAACACGCAAAACTATCACAATGACAAACAAGTGTCACTAATTCGACGTATAACTTGACATACCCATACGTACATATACATGCACCTTGGTTGACGGTTCTACAATGCTCGAATTTTCCCGGTCATGGCTGTAAAGATTTTGCGAATGTTCAAGCAGTTCGTCGTATGAAGCCTGATAAGTTATCAAGTTCTGACACGGGCCAGTAACACTAGGTACGCTAATTGTTTATGGCATAATTATAGCGTAACAGGTCAACTTCCGGTTTAGGTTGCATGAAAACTGCAGGGGTACCTTTTCGATAACACTTGCTATGAGTATTAATTAGATTTTCATTTAACGATGTCTGATGGTTGTAGATCTAAATGTTTGCTGTTTAACATAACTGAATATTAATAACTTCACGCCGTCGTTAAATCTTATTAAGCAGCTACAAGTAGTTTTGATATTGATAACATATATATATGATAAAAAAAATTCTATAGGCCCCTATATCAAACTTACATATTTTTACATATCCAGAAGAGGATGACGCGTAATGCGGTGTCCGGTCTTGGTCAAACTAGTTATCATTCATGAGTAGCTTCTTTTTTTAGAAAAAGAAACCCATAAAGGAATGGAGTTTAGCTTTATCACAAACGATCCATTTGAAGCAGACGATAATTATTTATGTTTACAAATCATCCGTACATAGCAAAGTGACTACAGTGCACACTGTGGTCAGTGGGTCATTTAGGCTGTCTGATCTGGGTCTACACTGCTTGCATTATACCAATCTTATGTTTACAGGTACATAAATGATGAGTGTACTCTTTGCTAGGTGCAATTTATTTTAATGTAACAATAAGAGATACACGCATGCACATGCCATAACTGTTCATCGTCACGACGTGTGCTAGATAAGTAGGTGTATGGGTGACAACGATCAAGGTTTATGTAAAATACACTAATAACGCATTTTACAGGTATAAAATGTGCGAAAATCAATTACCTATCACTTAATACCGTATTGAACATTTCCCCCATCATATCCTTTATGTGGTACGCTTAACCCAAAAAGGGTACGTTTTGACTCGGTATGCTTTGACTATGGAACGCTTTGACAATAACCCCTTTTATTTTCCCCAGGGGAAAATTTCTATTCCCCATTGGAAGGAAGATAGATTATATTTCAAATGAATATTCCAGAGAAATTTGTGAAAAATTCTTTACTCGGACGCAAACACCACACCGTAGAAAGATATTTGTACCTGGTGGTTGCACACAATTTGCACGAGAATTTCAAGATTTCCGAAGGTAACCCATTTGTTAACAACAATGAGAGTTCGCCCTTATCGAACGAAAATCGTTAACTGACGCCAATATAATTAGATCTTACCTGTATTATATTATTGGTTTTGAGACAGATCATAGTGCGATTATGCAAATGTTAGCATACGTTTCTGATTTTATGCTTGGAAATTAATTGTTTAATTCGCATATATGTTATAATCAATAGGGTATGAATGTGTACTTTTTGTGCAAAGCCGGTGTCAGTATTGTCGTTTGTACTTTAAATGCGTTATTCGCCTATGAAGAAAAAATCACGACAGAATTATCTAAAATGCTATAAATTGCGATTTCGTCTTTAAAAACGGTTGAATCTGAATTAGAAAAATTGTATCTAAAACAATAACGTTCATGTTTGCGAAAATTAATACGATCTTTTCGCGAAAGTAGTTTTGGAGCGCAATAATATTTCTTCCATAACGAGTGACTCGGCGTCATCTTTTAGCCTGTATGTAAACAAAAACGAACAGGTTTTCAGGAGAGAGAATCTAATCAAAAACAATATTGATCTGGGAATCAGAAAAGTGCATGCTGTAGTCTCATTTCTCGCCTTGTAGAAAAGCAATTAAAAGTGTATGATCAACGTAGGAACAGGGCTTTATATCTAAAATACTCGTACCACATTTCACTATACATGTCGTGTTTTGGCTTCAAAATGGCGGTGGATTTGTTGGACTACACGTGGTAAATATATTCAAAACACCTATTCAGAAAGAAATGCTTGAAAATAACATCCCTGTCATCTCAATGAAGTACCGGGTTGCAATTTGTCATAGTTTTTCTGTTGAATTGTTTGATATACAGTGCGGTGCATTTGCCCAAAAAATCCCTTTGTTTTAATGTTTGTAAATAATTATCGAGGCAGCTTTTGTCGGCATAGTTCGGTCAGTGTTAGAACATATACATATGCTTTGAATTGGACTGTGTGTTTTGATTGAGACTCATCTCTGTAAAGCATGAGTAGCATTTTACCTCAAAGTTGACTACAATAGCCAGAATTCAATATGACCATTCTGAATTACCTTAAAAACGGTCGTAAGTCAAAACGTTAAAATACAACTAAATTCTGCTTATTCCATCTAATCCTTTCTTGTGATATCTCTTTGAAATCGTCTTGATGGAGAAATAGATAATGATTGAGGATTTTAGAATCTGACTTACGACAATATTTATAGTACGACGTTTTGAAAGACGGACCCTAGATCTTTCAATACCAGTCAATTTCAAATCTTTTCATTTTTGAAATCCATCACTGACCTACCCAAGGTACAGTAGTTATTTGCGAACAGGTTGGATCCTGACCAGACACCGCGTAACGCGGCATCTGATCAGAATCTAAACTGTAAGATACTCGTTTCGAAGTTCAAATACCTGAAATTAAAATTCAAGAAATGAAAGCAGACGATTATTGTTTTCAGCAGATGACGTCGTGAAAGTGAAAGGGTTAAAGTAAGTGACCCACGAAAGAAGGGTCTGTATATGACATGTTAACCCTTAGCCTGCCAATCACGACTATAGCTCCATATGCAAACAGCTTGGATCCGGATGAGACGCCGAGTAACTCGGCGTCTCATCCGGATCCAAGCTGTTTGACACTCGGACAACATTTTCAGCAATTTTGAGCAACTTTGAAGCACTTTGAAACTTGAAGCAGACGAGAAATATAGCAGACGACAATTTATTTGGCGGGCTAAGGGTTAATGGCATTTTCTGGTTCTGCGCCCAGAACAGTGGATTTTCTTACATGTTTCGGCCTTACTTTACGGGTGCGTTTTCCTTATCACATTTAAGCCACATTGGTAAACAGTGTGCCCCTTTTGAGCCGCCGAGTTACGCGGCGTCTCAACAGGGTCTTCATTATTTTCTATTGCAGAACTGTTCTGGGCCCCTTTTATTAAACTTCGTACGATTAATTATGTCGTAAGTCAGATTATAAAACTCTCAAATATTATTTTTTATTTCTCCATCTAATCCTGATTAGAGGGAGAAATCAGAAATTAAATGTATTTTAAAGTTTTGACTTACGACAAAATTTGTCGTACGAAGTTTTATGAAACGGACCCCTGTTGTATGGAAAAAACACTGCAGTGTCCTTAGATCACCCTTGTACAGTGGAGAATCTGTTATTCTTTCCCGTTTAAACGCAAACGTACGCAAACGCAAAGCGCTAAAACGTAGAAAAGAACAACTTTTGGACACTTCTGATATTTCTTGTTTATCTTGGTGGCAAACAGTTTGGAGCCTAATCAGACGCCGGGTTACCCGGCGTCTGATCTGGCTCCAAACTGTTTGCACTGCAAATAATAGTTTTAGCGTAAACGCGTTTATTGGGAAAGAATAACAGATTCTCCACTGTATATCCATAATGAAATCTACCAGGAAGCAATAAGGGAGAGTTCACTGCAATGCACATGTAAAGGGCAGTTGACCGTGTATAGAATAGAATATACAGTACAGTCTTGATACATCGAAAAAGTTGATCTCTATCAACGCCATGTACCTGTTTAAAATATACTCATCACATTTGCAAACTATGTAGACCCCAGATTAGAGGGCTCCTATAGGGGCCCTCTGATCAGGGGCTACATTGCTTGCTTATTTAGAGCAGTACTTATTAAACAACCAAGAATCTCAAGTACAATGGTACGTGTTTTGCTAACTAAAGTGATCAACAAGGGAACCTAATTACCCACAATAGTTACTTAGTGGGTTTTTTTAATATTTGAACTTTGACATGCAGAATTGTGGGTATGTGGTGACTGTACCGTGCGTGTATCGAGAGTGTAAATATGTTTTCACCTAACATAATCCTCAACGTACGCCAAGAACTTCTATTATTCCTTTATAAAGTCGATAGTCATGAGCTAATTGCATATTCATACGCCGTAGCCTATCAAAACAAAATGATATGGCCACCCATACAGCTATACGAGCGTATGTTGAAGCGAATGGTAGACACGGCATGCTACTGCCAACCACTAGGGTATTTGAAGAATATAGTTTTCGAAGTTTTGACATTGCTTTTTGTTGAAGGCTACAGGTTATATATATCGACCAAACAGTCCAATAACTACAATGACCCTATATAACAGCCAGACAATCAGGTTATGATATATAGATAACTGATTAAATCCATTACACCATAGATACGCTTTTAACCCTTTAACCCATAGCAGCGCTCTATAGCGAATATGATTTATTCCTCCGCTGAAGAAAATAGTTCCAATATATACAGTTATGATTATTTATTATAGGGAATATTTTCGATATTTTAGCACATGATAGCTTCAAGCAGGCTGAAATTAAAGCAGAATGCGCCTTAAGGCGCATTCTGCTTTACTTTCAACCTGCTTTAATTAGTCAACTATCTTCAATACTAAAAGTAGGCTATCAGGTAAAGGGTTAACGCCTTTAATTTAAGCATCCACTAAACAAAATAATCAAGGTTACATTTCAGTACAGAAATGTAATGTTTTAATCCTCTACAGACATACAACTAAAAAGATTGTTTCCATGCTCTGGATTATTCATTATTACTTGATTTCCATTACTCAGAGCGAAAGTTTAACAGACATGTTTGCATTAAAGTTCCTCTACAGACATGTTTGCATTAAAGTTTGTCTTGCATAACTGCTATATGAATAATTCCACCCCTGAAACCTTTAATGAACTAACTCGGTTTGAAATCAAGTCCAGTCCATTTTGGACTATTTAAGGTTGTTTTCCAATAAACCTTGCAAAACAAAAAGCATTATAGACCCTGATCAGAGGGCTCTGGAGCAGGGTCTACACATCTTCCATATGACAAGTGTACTATACACAGGTACACTGTTAGTAAATGACAACAATGTGCATCACAAGGTAGCAGTGCAGTATTGACTTGTCTTACAAGAAAGAATAAGGCTGCAATAATTGTATATGTTATAATTTTCTGCAGACAGTATTTAGTACCAGACAACATTACCTGTTGACATTTTGATTAACCCCTTCACTGCCATGACGACATCTTTAAACAATTGTCGTCTGCTTTTATTTCTCTATTTCAAATTTTGTGCAAATTGACTAAACTAACATAATTATGAGTGTCAAACCGTTTAGACCCTGATCAGACGCCGCGTGATGCGGCGTCTGATCAAGGTCCAAACTTTTTGCCAGTAAAACCTCTCTATTACGAGCACTAAAAAGAAGGATTTTTGACTGTTTGAGAATAAAGGTAGTAGCTTAAAGTAAAATAGAAAACTCATATAGGAGCTTTCTGTTTTACTGTCACCTTGCTTTAAATGGTCATCTGCCTTAAACCCTGATTATTTACACAATTTATTGGTCGTAATAGAGAGGTCTTACTGTATTTGGAGATAAAACAGCGACGGGGTTAATTGGCAATGATTGTATTGCATGCAACTCGTTACAATTATGACATGGATGCCAGTGCAATACGTATTTTTATGTGAGTGCGAAAATGTGACAACGTCAATTTCATGCGCACCTTGTGTGCTCATTCGATTGCTTCTAGAGTTTCCCTTGTATGACCTTGATTGCCAAGGCCTCATAGTGAAACACACTGATTCAGTTTTGGCACATACTATTCTTAAACATTCAACACTTTTATGCATCTAGCGTTGATAAGGATGCTTGTTAAAGGTTTGGAGCCTAATCAAACGCCAATGTCAGTCAATATGGGTAATTTACGTAGCAAGGTCAACCATAATCTGTCAGCTGACAGGTTGCACCGCACTATGCTCGAGGATATGGGTTACCAATTCGGCTCTCTTATATCAAATATATAAAATGCGTCATTTCCATGGTAAAACAGGACAACTTTTATTCCAATCTACATGTGCTATCCCCTATTTCCCCCAATGATACAACCTTGACCGACTGAAACATGCAGAGAAAACAGGGGGTCATGTGGCATATAAGAAAAATATATTGGCATCAGTGACATGACTGGTGTTCTGCTATTTGAAATAGGCACCGGCTAAAATAGGTACATGTCACTTCAGTTCACAGAAAGTATGGTTAAAAAAGGCGGAAGTAAACTATCGTAACTAATAAATGCAGATGAAATGACAGCTGTCAACCTTAATCGAAAACATTTAAAATACAGTCATATGAAATTTTGACATTCTATGTGATATATGGGTAGCGTGGCCGAGCGGTCTAAGGCGCTGGTTTAAGGCACCAGTCTCTTCGGAGGCGTGGGTTCGAATCCCACCGCTGCCATTATTTTTATACAGTAAAACCTCTCTATTACGACCACTGAATCATGTTAATTACCAGGTGTTTGCGACAGGTGACTGCTAAAAGCAAGGTGACAGTAAATCAGAAAGCTCATATAGGAGCTTTCTGTTTTACTGTCACCTTGCTTTGAGCTGTCACCTGCCTTTTTTACAACCAAAAAGCATTCGTTTTAGTGGTCGTAATAGAGGGGTTTATCTTGTCTATGCATTTTTTCCGCAATTGATGTACATGTGTAAAGTTTACCACTTGTTTAAAGACACATGTATAATGAATATAAAACTACATTAAAACATGCACATTTGGTACAGATTTTTGGTTGGTTGTGTTGATTTACGTCCGTTTCTGTAAATGTTGCACTAATTGAATGTGTTACGTTAGGCGTTACGCGGCGTCTGATCTGGATTCAAGCTGTTTGCAAATGTAAGTCAAGTCTAATATCCCCTCACTAAAACGACTCCCTCCGAACAACGCACACAATATTTGTCACCCATTGGGTGTCATTGTAGAGAGGGAGCACTGTAGTTGCTAGTATCTTATAAATTACTGGCGGTATTTTTGCACGGCATACATGAGACACGTGTCCTCGTTCTGCAAATACCAAATGTAAGTGCCTTCATTGGTATGATGATTTATAACTACACCACCCTAACAAATGTGACAGTTAATCACTTACATACTATATAGTATATACAGCATAACCTTGCTTATCCGGCACCTGCTGAATCCAGAAACCTCCTTTATCTGACAATGATTTAAGGACCCAAATGTTGAATGGCATACATGAATTCGTTATCTCGAACACGTTTAAGTCGTGCTAACCAGATGAATTTATATATCTCAAGCTCGCGTGATAGAGGGAATATACCCGTATTTCAAAGTTAAAACGTGGGAAGGCCACGTTTTAACTTTGAAATACGGTTAGCCCCACTTAAGCGAGTATGGCATATCAAGTTCGGCTGTATATCTACTAAACGACACACTGCTTTATCCGGCAGCATCAGTTGGTACCGAAGGATGTCGGATAAGGCAGGTTATATCATACCTTCAAACAAGTAACATAGCGGAGAAGGGACGTTTCTCCTTTAACATTATGACGTCATAACCTGTGTATAATATATTTACTATTTAAGCACATGTGCAATGCTAAATTGTTAAAGGTATAGTTTAAACATGTTTATTGCATATAATATACATGCAGGGGATTGGGCTACAAGTTTTTACAACATTATATAATGCCTGCATATGTTGGCAATTAATCTATTCAATACTACTGGGGTATTTTATGAATTTGCATGTGTTTGTAAATAAGTATGTTGTTGTCCTTAATTGTCAATAAATGAATAAATAAATTTATGAGTGCTAATTAGCTTTGGCCCTGATATGAAACAGGGTTGCGCGGCGTCTGATCTGTATCAAAACTGTTTACGTATGATGGTAGTGTCGAGCTTGGCACTAAAGTTGTTAAAATGAAACAAAACGCAATATGCAATAGAATATCCAAACTGTCTGACATTCTTTTTGAAATTTATTCACAGTCATACTGCCTTAAATTTAACTTTGAAGCGATATTGAAGACAGAATTATTGAAGCAGACGACAGTGAAACGGCCACGAAGTAAAATCGCACGATACTTTTGATCATGAAAGGGTAAATAAATAGTCCACATTTTTCATGTCTGCCATTTTCTGGATTTTTCCCGAAATTTTCAGTTTTTATTAATTTCTCCGGACCTACGAATTTTCCCCGAAATCTTCGGATTTCTGCTCTTTCTTATAAAAGTTTGAATTTTATGCGTTTTTAATTAGGAAAAATTGATGGTAGTAAACAGTTTGAATACAAATCAGACGTTGCGCTACAATCATCTTATCTGGTTCTAAACTGTTTGCATAATTATGTTAGTGTTATAGAGCCTGCATGGCAGCGAAAGGGTTAAAGGTACGATTCTTAAAATCGCGCTTGAAAATGTGCAAATATTAGGTTTTTATGAGCAACATATGGTAGCCCTGGGGTTGTTGTTGGGTTTTTTTACAAAAAAAAAACAACAACAACGTATGTTAAATTTTCACATTCTTGCATTTCGTTTGATATTAGTTTTGTTTCAACGGGCAATAGTTACGCTGGGCTTTGCAAGTGTATTTTACACTCAGTTCATCCAAGGACAAACAAGTTGTTCAGCTACATTCCTCCCTTGCTCACCTGTCACATGTGGAAACATCCCTGGCAGAATGTCAACAGTTTACTACAAGACCTTACTACAATGTCGACAACGTTCGTATAGTAGTCCATCTGATTGCTAGATCTATTTAGGGGTTATCTTTGATCTTTTCTTCATACATTGTAAAATGACAAATGGTGCAGACCCTGATCAGATCAGAGGACTCCGTTAGGAGTCCTGTGATCTGGGTCTTCACTGTTTACATAGGACAAGTGTACACTTAACAGGTACACATTATCAAATGCTAAGATACGTTGAGGGCCTCATGGAAGATTGGTCTTGGCCAAATGAGTTCGTTCTCTCGTTAAATAAAGTCTTTAGTAGTAGTAGTAGTAGTAGTAGTAGTAGTAGTAGTAGTAGTAGTAGTAGTAGTGGTCTTGACCAAATGAGTTCGTTCTCTCGTTAAATAAAGTCTTTAGTAGTAGTAGTAGTAGTAGTAGTAGTAGTAGTAGTGGTGGTGGTCTTGACCAAATGAGTTCGTTCTCTCGTTAAGTAAAGTATTTAGTAGTAGTAGTAGTAGTAGTAGTAGTAGTATAGTGGAAAAGACGTTACACTGCTCCCTCTCTACAACTGAATATATTATGTGCGTTATTCGGAGGGAGCCGATATAGGGAAGGACAATCTAGACTTGGTTTACATTTGCAACCAGCTTGAATCCAGACCAGACGCCGCATAACTACAAGACCTTCAAGTTTCAAGTTTATTCTTCATTTTCTCAGTATGTACAATCACATAAACAAGAGAATACATTCTACATTATTACTACACTGTCGAACACGTCAGTATTGTGAAAAAGACGTTATGTGTTACATCACTACAAGGACACCCAATGGGAAACACATATTGTGTGCCTAATTTAGAAAGAGCCGTTATGGGGAAGGACAGTTTAGACTTGGCTTACATTTGCAAATGCTTGAATCCAGATCAGACGCCGCGTAAGTTGTAACTACAAGACCTTACTACACTGTCGAACACGGTCGTATTGAGGAAAAGACGTTACAGTGTGCCCTCTCTTCAACGACATCCAATGGAAGACACATATTGGGTGCGTTATTCGGAGGGAGCCTTTATAGGGAGGGAACATTTAGACTTTGCTTACATTTGCAAACAGCTTGAATCCAGATCAGACGCCGCGTAACGCAGCTTCTGATCTGGGTTCAAGCTGTTTGTCACTCGTCTTTTCTTATATATATTCTATCCAAATGTCCACTTATATTTAACTTTGAGAAAATTTAAGCAGATCTATTGAATCCATGAAAAGGTTGGACATAATTGTCTTGTTTAGGGAACAGCAACAAGGGTCGTTGTAAGGAGGGATTTGTTGTTGGGAGGGCCGCTGTAGGGAGGTAGCATTGTATTATTTCCCGGTCAAACAAAACAACACGCAAATGATAATGATGATAAAAACTATTTAACGAGAGAGCTCATTCGATAAAATCAATTGAAAAAGACACTCTTTTAAATTACGCTCGTATGATTTATTTAAGTTTGAGTGGCAAACATTTTGAACCTGGTCCAATATATATTTGACACTCGTATCGATATTTCTTCAGTAAAAAGTTTTTAGAATATCCCTAAACTGACTTTAAAAATATTGCAGACGACACTGCCAATGCAGACGATATGTTGGCGGTAAGATGGTTAAAGCAGACGAAAAAACTTGGCAGAGAAAGAGTTAAAACCTTAGATCAGCCAGTGCTAAAAAGAAATAAACCCATTTCTTACTGCGCGTTAATTGGCGTAATGCGTCTTCGGTTAACTTTGATAATCAGGTTACACTAAAAATAGCTGCTCTTGGAACAGATGCCTCAGAATATATAGCTCAAGACGAAAGCTTATCTGTGTTATGTTTAAATTTAGCTTAACGCATTTCCCCTAAAACTTCTAATAGACAATTTCAGTGTAATTAAAATAAAAACTTGTCATTTTAGGGGGATTAACTAGAGATTTTTCTTATACAATTTATTACAGAATGACAAATAGTGACATGGGTCCTCAAATCTGAGTCTACATTGTTTGCATAGGACACATGTAGATCTACATTAGATTTTCACCGGTATACTGTTTATGAATGTAAACTCGCCGGGTAAGTATCTCATTTAACTAAGAAAATGAATCTAGGTTTATACTATGAATTGTCCTTTTATTTAAGATTTTAAACTTTAGGTGAATAGACCTAACCAATAGTGTTACGCTCGTAATCGTTAACATTAAAGTTGTCATTTTCTTTATTAAAAATCAGAAAGAGGAGTGACAACTTGTAGCAGTTTGAACCAAGATCAAACACCTCGTTACACGGCGTCTGGTCTGGATTTAAACTGTTTGGAAATATACTCGAAGGGTATTACTTTTCCCTCCCTTTAACAACTCCCTCCGAACAAAATTCACATAATATCTGTCTCCCAATGGGTGCTGTTGTAGAGAGGAAGCACTGTGCATTGAATTTGCGTTCAGTTTCGTTGAAACGAAAAAATAACGCCCTCTTCAATGTCCTTCTTACGTAAATTTGAGAGAGAAAACAAGTGCGCAACTACCTGGAGAAAAATGATTATTTTCATTTGCAAACAGTTTGAATCCTCATCCCCCTTCAAGCGGCGTCTGATGAGAATCCAAACTGTTTGATACTCGTCCAATTATTTCTTAAGTTAAAATACCCTTACATTTTAATACATGTATGAGATATATAAGCAGACGACAATTGGTTAATTCATGACGTCACGGCAGTGAAGAGGATAATTAGACTTTCTATTTTAGTTCCTAAATTACTCTGAAAATGTCAGTATTTTCTTGTTATCCTATGTACCCGTGTCTAGTGTAGTAGTTTTTACCTGTACAATACATTAGGCCAGGTAAAATGGCTGCCAAATTCCAAACGTTTGTGTGATTTTGAATATTTGTTAACTTCCGCAAAACAGAATTGGATTCTGTAATAAACACAGGTACTTGACACATTTTTTTTGACAAAACCACATACAAAATGTATGTGGTATGGTAAAAATGTATTTTTTTATTGTGTCGAGTACTTGTGTTGATAAAGGAGTACGGTCACTTAAAGCAGAATGAAAGTAAAACAGAAAGCTTAAAATAGAGAATCCTGTGTTATGTCCACACTGCTTTAATCAATTCAATGTAAAGCTCGACAACACTAATTTTGCAAACAGTTTGGATCCAGATCAGACGCTGCGTAACGCGTCGTCTGATCAGGATTCAAACTGTTTGGCACTCATCTACCTAATTATGTTACTGTTTTTTCCCGTCTAATTGCATAAATTTCTATGTTTGCAAGCAGACGAGATGATGACGTAGATTGCGGTAGACGGGTTATGGCGTCGTATTTGCAATGAAATGGTTTTATGCAGGGCTTCCATTTCTCCAGATTTTTCCTAAGTATTCGGATTTTTATCCTAGCAGATCGTAGCTTAAAACAGGCTGAAAGTAAAGCAGAATGCGCATTAAGGCTTTACTTCCAACCTGTTTTAAGCAGTCATGTGTCTTCAAAACAAGAAACAGGCTATGGGGTAAAGGTACGATCAGTAAAATTGCGTTTGATAATTTGAAAATTTGAAATCTTAGGATTTTTATGATCGACTTATGGCAGCACTGGTTTCATGTATGCCACTAACTGTATTAAACATCATCAATGAAATACATTTAGATTGCGGTAGACGGGTTATGTCGTCGTATTTGCAATGAAATTGCTTCATGTATGCCACTAACTGTATTTCAATGAAATTCATTTGAACACATTCACCCCTGAATTTTGTAATGGACCCTGCCAGTTTCCAATTAAGTACAGTCCATCTATGACTCTAGCGTTGTTTTAAGTAATTTATTGCAAAATAACAATCAGTGCATATCCTAATCAGAGGGCTCCTAGAACAAATGTACTCTTCACAGTGATTGTTTTTTAAATACTGGTCGAAATTATCAAATAGTGCATACTCTGATCAGAGGGCTCTTTTCGGAGTTCTCTCATCTGGGTCTTCACTGTTTGCAAATGTAATTGCTGTATTTTTAACAGGTCTATTGTAATGTTAAAAGATATGAAAACCTCAAAAGTCCACCAATTCGAAAATGTGTCTACCCCATCCTATCTTTCTTGGCAATTATCGTCTGTGGTTTGAAACATCATGATTTAAATGTCTCATCGTTTATTTTCAAACCAAACATTAGCAATAAATATAAGCTTCTGTTTAAGTTACGTGTGAAACAGACACAAATAATTTCCCCGCAAAATACTCTAAATTTAAATCACGTACAAAGTAACAAGTAACCATTAGTAAGTCTGTTTATTTAATTGTGCGTATACATTTTCACTAACATCGAAACTCTTTCACTGTCAAGTTTTATCGTCTGCTTAACCCTTTGAACCCTAGTCCCGCATATATGCGTGCTTCTCAAACAGTGTACATGTGAATAGTACACTTGTCCTATGCAAACAGTGAAGACCCAGATCAGAGGGCTCCGAAAGGAGCCCTCTGATCAGGGTCTTCACTGTTTGTCATAATGCCAAACATTGACAAAAACAACCCATACAAGTCAGAAATGGACTAGACTAAAATGGAAAGTGGAATTGTCCATTTAAAGTTTTAGGGAGGAAAGAGTTAAACCCTCTGAACGCCAAACTAATCTGCATTGAAAGCGTCATTGAAATATGTTTTCAAAACAGATTCAAGGAATTCTTTGACTGGAGAAATATCGATACGATTGTCAAACAGTTAAGATCCTGATCAGATGCCGCGTTGCGTGACGTCTGATCAGTATCCAAACTATTTACAAAGACGCATTTTGGCACCATTAACAGAACTTACAGAGTTATTATACAGAGCGGGAACATTTTTTGTTCCCAATTAAACCAAATAGCCTGGTTTTAACTTTGAAATATGTGTATGTTCGAACTAACGCGAATTCGAATTATTGAATTCCGACGACATGCAAGTTCTCAGAACTGTTACAGACGACAACGTTTGCAGACGACAATAACACAGCGCGTGCAGAAAACTAATTTAAATTGCAGCCGAATGAGTGTGAGAGTACATTTTCTGTAAAAACAAAAATGTTTGAGTACAAGATAAATGAAACAAAAATAGAAATCACTGCTATCCTAATTGCACTCATTCTAAACGTCTTGGAAAGAAGCCCCGTGCACCAAAGAAAATAAACACAACCCTTCCAACGCCATATGTTTGCTTTGCAAACAGATTGGATCCTGTTCAGACGCCGCGTAAAGCGGCGTCTGAACAGGGTCCAAACTATTTGAAATCATAACGATAGGTCTTTTTGCCTAAAATTTAGTTTTTAAACAGACGTACAGACTACAGAATTAAAGCAGACGATATACTAAAGCAGTCGAAAATATTTGAATAGAAACGGTTAAAAGCCGCTGGTTGAAATAGGATAAAGCTTTCCTGTCGGAATTGTTCGCCTAAACATGAAATCAAGACTACTGACGCAATTAATATAAGAAACACTCTGATCTGGGTCTACAATGTTTGCTAGACAAGTATTTATTAAACTAACCAGTATTTCAATTAGACTGGTTCATATTTTGGTAACTAGAATTATCCACAACGGAATCTAATAACCCACAAGAGTTACTTAGTGTTGAAAGAGTTAATAAATAACAAGCTTCAAAACTTTATTGTAAGGTATAAAAACCAATTCAAAGAATTCAATCTAGCAGCAACTCATAAAAATTGATTGGATATACAGGAAAACTCTCTATTACGACCACTTAAATGAAGGCTAATTGATTATATAAAAGACAGGTGATAGTTTAAAGCAAGGTGACAGTGAAACCGACAGCTCCTGACAGAGCTTTCTGTTTTAATGTCATCTCGCTTTAAGCAGTTATCTGTCGTAAACGCCTAATGGTTAATGCAATTTTGTGGTTGTAATAGAGAGGTTTTACTGTGTTTGTGAAGTGCTGAACGTTTAATAAGGTGATAAGGGTTGGCGCCATGAAACTTGGTAGAACACACTGAAAAAACGCCTTCGACAAGAACAGTTAGTGTACGCTAAACCCGACTTCTCTCTTAGTTCAAACCACTTTCCCCTGAGATCTCAAATTGGCACTCTCACTTTCCAATTGAGTCTAGTCCATATTCAAATATTTTGGGTTGATTTGAATATATATTGAAAAGTTTGACAAAACACTGCATACCCTGATCAGAGGGCTCCTACTGTTCACAGATACACTGTTTTTAAATGACGAGAATATTCATCGTCAGGGCTGAAAGTATTAAAACTAAAGCAAGATTAAAGGAAAACAACCCGCCCATGTGGAAGATTTCTGTTTAAATTTGAATCGTGTTTTAAAGCGACTCAAAATCAAATGGCAAAATGACATTTTATGTCCAAAAATAACGTTTCAGAGCATATAGTGTGTATGTTCGCCCATGCGCATTTCACCAGGAGCATATCCTATATTAAACTGTCCTGTAAGATTTTCAGATGACATATTAATGACAGGCATTAAGACATCAACATTTGGCCTCAGTTAAAGTAAAAGAAAAAAGAAATTATATAAACTCTTGTTTGAAGCATATTTCATATACCATATTAGCAAGGGATACCAATATTTTAGTGTGAGTACATCTTGGGGTAGCGTAGTGTTGAATGCTACTCTCAGGTGACAATGCCCTTGACCTCTGACCTTAGACGGAAAGACTTGCTTGGATCATCATCATCAACATCTTTTACCAAATGCTGTGCATGAGAAGTACTGAGAACATATAATGATGATGAAGTGGCACGTACATTTTTCAGTTCTTTGTTACCTTGACCTTGACCTTGGACCTCAATTTTGTCCGAAACTTGAGCTTGACCTAAGGAGCTCAATTGTCCGTATATTCATGTATTTACCAAAACTAAAATTGCAAGGGATACCGAGCATATATTGTAATGGTCACCGTCAACTACTATTTATTTGATCTTTGACCTCAATTATAGAACTGTCCGCAGAATAAACATCATCGACTAGAAGTAAGACATTTTGTGTGAGAGAACATCTTAGGATGTCAGAGTGTCACATACCGTTTTTAGATATGTTTTACACAATATGCAGAAAAGCCAAAACATTTGTGTGAATATATCGTTGAAATGGTGGATGAGTATCAATTTAAGGTTGCTGTGACCTTGACCATGTTTTAAACCCAATTAAAGCAAATGCTTATTTGGATCCTATGTCGAATACAACATCAGGTAAGAATACCAAATCTTCTTCCAGGGCTCCAGATAAGGTGGAGTAAACTGTACAAAGCCAATATATTCTCACCTTTTTAAGCACCAAAGGGTTTAAAGCAAAAATAAAGATTTTAATTGTTTACATACTCCCCTTATCTGGAGCCCTGTGAATCTTTGTGAGTACATCTTGAGACAGCACAGTATGGCCTATCACTTTCTGGTCACTATGACCTTGAACTTGATCTTGGACCTCAATGTCCGCAGCATGTTTCTATATCACATCAGCAAGGAACACCATTCGTTTAGGAGTACGGTACATCTTGGGATGGCGCAGTTTTTCTAACGATTTTCAGGTTAATGTGACCTTGATATATTTTCTAAATCAAATCAGCATTTGACACCAAACTTTTTTGAATGGACTACTTTTGACAGAGTTTTTTTTTTTTTTTTAAAAACCTGATATTTATGTGTTATAAATTTGCAGTTTTGCACACAAAATATGCTCAGTTCTTTTTAGTTTTTTTATCGGTCTTCTTAAGCCGCCATCTGTTTTTAATAACCCGTTTCTGTATATCCGAGACTACATATACTTACAACAAGATGAAGGTTAACTAGCAAAAGGTCATGCAAGACGTAAATGGTTTCTACGTGTATTGCATCTATTTTATGCAGATTGTATTGGAACGAATGTCTAAGGTGTCACCTCGCTTGATTAACAATACACCAATAATACAGATGTGACTGCTTAATCCAGGAAAAAAGTAATTTGGACTTTCTGCAATACGTGTGTCCTGTGGCCAGATGGCTTCTGTCTTAGAAAGGAAATGGGACACACAATCATCACTTTATGAATGCTGCAATACATTCAGAATGCATCTATGAATCAAGTCACTGAAGAGCTTGATGATTGTACATAAAGCCCTCTAGTAACAGAGGTCGATCTAGATAATTAACTCATCTTTTTGGATACCCCTTGTCTAATTATCTCATAATAATCCTGCTAAACGTCACTTGACTCATGTTCACGAAGAGTTTAGAACCTGATCAGACGCCGAGTTCCTCAGACTCCACCAGTTTCAAACTGATTGACGCTCAAACTGACGTTTCGTTGAAAGGAGACACCACTTAATTGCGACGTTTGGTAGACTTGTTTTGAAGCAGGGGGTTCTTATATGAAGTTAAAGTCCCATTGTGTTTTCAGACCTTTTTTTAATGTGCGAAATACAATAACGGTTAATAATAATGCTTGAACATTCTAATGGGCCAAACTGATCTATGAAATGTTGAAGACAGACCTAAATCACCAAAAAAGCGATTTAAAACCATAACAAACCGAAAGTAGATCGTCTGACATAAATATTACCACACGGATTAGTGGCACGTGGAACAGCTGGGTTCAATATCACCGGGTGCGAACGATTGCTATAAAATGAGTCACATTTCGTCACAACGGTGTTTCAGCCCTTTTTGCTCTCTAACACAAAGAGTTTTTATCGGATCTTCACCAAACTTGCATTAAATGTTCTTTTATATAAAATCTAGGTACAGTTAAATTTCTACTTAAATCGAATAAGGCATGTAAGACGTTTTGCCCTTTATGTATTAAAAGTTGACTGTTTCAGCATTTTTTGCTCTCTAAAACAAGCATTTTTTAGATGATCTTCACCAAACTTACTAAAATTGTTTATTATTATAAAATCTTGGTTCAGTTTGATTACTACTAAAATCGCATGTGGCATGTTTGCGTATTTGCCATTTTTGTATTAAAAATGAGTGATTCAGCAATTATTGCTCTCTTTCACAAATACATTTATTGGATCTTCACAAAACTTGCTGAAAATGTTCATTAGTATAAAATCTAGGTTTAGTTTGATAACTACTAAAATCGTATGAGGCATATCTAAGTTTTTTTGCCCTTTATGTATTAAAATGACTGTTTTCAGCCAGTTTTTATCTCTAACACAAATTCTTTTTATTGAGTTTTCACCAAACTTGCTGAAAATTTTCATTGATATTAAATCATGGTTAAATTTGAATACTAGTAAAATCGCATAAGGAATGTCGGAGTAATTGCTCTTGAAATATTAGAAATGACTGTTTCAGCCTTTTTTGCTCTCTAACACAAAGAGTTTTCATCGGATCTTCTACAAACTTGCTGAAATTCTTTATTTATATAAAATCTAGGTCCAGTTTGATTATTACTAAAATCCCATAATGATTGTCTGAGTTATTGCCCTTAATGTATTAAAAAGGACTGTTTCACCATTTTTTGCTCTCTAACATAAATGCTTTTTATTGATTTTCACCCAATTTGCTGAAAATGTTTATTAATATAAAATCAAGGTTAAGTTTGAATATTACTAAAATCGTATAATTTATATCTGAGTTATTGTCCTTTAATTATTAAAATATGACTGTTTCAGGGGTTTTTGCACTCTAACACATACAGTTTTTATCGGATATTCACCAAACTTGCTGAACATGTTTATAAATATAAAATATATCTCCAGTTCGAATAGTACTTATATCGCATAAGGCATGTCTGAGTTTTTTGCCCTTTAGTTATTAAAAAATAATGTTTCAGCATTTTTTGCTCTCTATCACAAACATTTCTTTTCGGATCTTAACAAAACCTTGCTGAAATTCTTTATCTATACAAAATCTAATTTCAGTTTGATTATTACTTAAATCGCATAAGGCATGTCTGAGTTATTGTCCTTTATGTATTTAGAAATACCTGTTTCACCATTTTTTGCTCTCTAACACAAATAACTTTTTTGTGATTTTCACCAAACTTGTTGAAAATGTTTATTAATATAAAATCAAGTTCATAATCTTAACTACCAAAATCGCACAAGGCATGTTGAAGTTATTGCCCTTGAATGATTATAGATTGCATACTTCAGGCTTGTCAGCTTTCTGACTCAAACGGTTTTAATTAGATCTTCACCAAATTTGCTGAAAATAATATTGGATAAAAACTTAGTCCAGTTCTATGAATACCCAAATCGCCGAAGGCATGTTGGAGTTACGGTTCTTCAATTATTAAAAATTTGCTATTTCATCCTTATTTTAGCCCTGTCAACTCTGTAACAGGAACTGTTTTTATTCTATTTAAACCAACTATTTGGTCAATAGTTGCATGTGCTTCATCTTGGCCGTGTTGGTAATAAGTAAAGTAATAAATGACTACTCCATACCTCCTTTACCTCTTGACGGATTTTCAGTCAGCTGTATTCGATTTTTGTCTTGATCTATATTTAAACAAATACACAATGCCAGCAAGTTTGGTGAAGATCCAATAAAAAGTGTTTGTGTTAGAGAGCAGAAAAGGCTGAAACAGTCATTTTTTTTAATTATTCAAGGGCAATAACTCAGACATGCCTCATGCGACTTTAATAGTTATCAAAATTGAGCTAGATTCTATACTAATAAACATTCATAGCAAGTTTGGTGAAGATCCAAAAATAGGTGGTTGAGTTAGAGAGAAGACAAGGCTGAAACAGTCATTTTCAGCAAGATCCCCCGTATTGGATTGTACACGCTTACCACCGTGATTAATTATTTACACGTGGGGACCTTATCTCATAGTTTAATCCTGTGCCTACTGGTCGCAACTGTTTGACTCTAAAACAGACACCGCGTAACGCGGCGTCTCATCTGGATCCAAACTGTTTGACACTCGTCTTAAGGTTTGTTTAATCAAAAATATGCATAAATCTAAACTGAACAAATATTGCACACGACAATGTCAAAGCAGACGTCTTAGCAGCAGAATAAGGGTTAAATTCTTCATTTCATCCGGCTCCAGATAAGAGGAATAAACTGAACAAATCCAACATGTTCTCACTCATTTCAGCACCGAATGCTACGGTGTTACTACTGATTAAACCGTCTCTTCGAGACGATTCTAATGAGTATGACACCATTGGGTTTAAAAGCAGAAATAAAGAGTTTAGTAATCGAAATACTTCCGTTATCTGGAGCCCTATGTTTACAGAGTTGTCCTTCTTTCCATTCACAAGGAGGCTCTTTAAATTGTGCTAGCACCAAAAAATTATAAATAAAAATTTAAAAGCGAATTTCTTAGATAAAGCCGCTTTTTATGAAAGAATCACGTCCCATGTAGTTCTAATGGGATCCCAAACAACCGTTTTATGCAGGTTTCCCAAAAACACAATGCGGCTTTAAGTGTCAGGTAATAAAAACTCTCAGATTGCTCATTATACCTATAGATTAACTTTTTTACATCAAACTACTTCATTTCGTGAATGCATTCCATTCGTACTACTCTGATTAGTTATTAGCAAGCTTGTAAAGTACACAAGGAAATCACATACATTCGAAACTCGATACTTCGAACTCACTTAAATCGATCGTGCCAGTATTTTGTAAGTTGAATTTCGACAAGTCTATCTCGTTTAAGACGAACATACCCGTAATTTCAAAGTTAAAACGTGGCTAAGCCAAGTTTCAACTTCGAAATATTGGTATGTTCGAACTAACGCGAGTTCGTATTATCGAGTTTCGACTTTTATTACAGTCACATCTCAATAACTGATTAAAATCGTTGCCCCATAGCATGTTTCTAGTTTTGAACACAGGTTTTTGGCGCGTATGCTATGACACTACATCCCCCTTAAAACGTTCAAAATGGGTCAAAAAGCATCCATATGTTCAACAAACATCCTTTACATTCAAGAAGTTGATTTTATTGATTCTCAATGTGATATGATGCAATCATCGTAAAAAAAAACACTAGGTTGATTAAGGTAGGAAAAAAGAAAATTTTGCGTGGACAACTAATGTCGACTAAGGGGGTCTCCCTACTTTTCGAGCCCCCATGCACGTATTCATCGGTTGCTTTTGATTTTGACCATTTATCGTCAAAGAAAACTGTTTACTGTAAACAATGAGCCATCATTTGTCCATATTGTCAAAGATTTGGCAACATTACAGGGTAAGGAACTTGATGGTTCTATTTTACTTATAAAGTAGCAACAAATATCTTCTTTAAAGTTCATGAAACTTCTGGAAATGTTCTTTCATGATGTTTGTTGAATGTATGGATGGATTTTAGGGTATTTTATGCACGTTTTGGTGTTGCAGATGAAAAGACGGGGGGGGGGGGGGCAGTTTGGGATAGTGTCATAACTTACGGACCGAACGCCTTTGGTTTTGAAGACAGGTGAGGGAGTAAATATCTCCCGAATAATTTGAGCATGAAAATGATAAAAGTCCCTCAATATAAATCTCTTAGCTAGTAAAAGATAAGTGACAGTTCAAAGCACAATGAAAATAAAGCAGAATTCTCCTGATGGACCTTTGTGTTTAACTTTTATTTTGCCTTAACCAAAGTTTTCGTGAAAGTTTTACCCCTTCACAGTTTTATTGTCGTCTGCTTCACTTTTTGTCTGCAATGTTGTTTCAAAGTTAAAAAATAAGGCAGTACGACTTAAGAAATTTCAAAACGAGTTTCAAACAGTTTAGATCCTGATCAGACGCCGCGTCACGCGGCGTCTGATTAGGATCCAAACTGTTTGCAAACGCTCTTTTTCACAAGCGTCATTGAGAGTGAAAGGGTTGACAAAACAATTGCTTTATCTGGAACATTAACATTATTTTGTCTGCTTGCTGCAGCAGATATTACTGTAAACAAGGTCATGTAGGATTAAATCAGCAATGTTGTTAATAAGCCAACTAAAAAGTTCCAATTTGTGAGCTAATACAGAATATATCTAACTTGTGCTAAGGCAAACAATTGCAAACAGTTTGGGTCATATTAAACGCTGAGTTACTCGATCAGGCTCCAAATTGTTTGCCATCAATCTTCATCAACGTTTTTCTAATTTCTTCATGTTATTGTATTGCGTTTGCACTTCGTACAAACGGGCAAGAAAACCTCCACTGTAGTTTATAATGCAACTAGAAATTTTCAATTAGTGAACTCATATGTGAGTATAATAAGCAAGCGATTGTTATCATTAACTGTAATTATATTTTGCACTCAGTCACCATCAGACCTAATTTCAACACTTAATAGTGCTAAACACTGATAGGTACATCCTTTGCAAATAGTGAAGACTTAGACCAGAGGGCTCCCAAAGGACCTCGGTCTGCATGAAATGTTTGTCGGGCAATTCAATATCTTTGAAAATAGTATCAGAAAATGTGTTCCATTTGAAATGTCCGCCGTGTACGAGGATCGTGAGGATTCAAATTCTGCTTTATATACACAATTGAGGATTGTTTTCCTTGAAAAAACCGTTCAGTTCACTATAACCTTGACCTTGTTCTAATCATAGAATAAACTTGTCTGGGGAATGTTTCCTAAGCCACACTAATTCGGGTTACCGCATTGTTTGTAGATTTTGAACACTGTGTCCTGGACATTGACCTCAATTAAAGAAATTAATTGTCCGGAAATATATTTCCTATACTACGTCAGCTAAAAATACAAATTTTGGTGCGTGCGTGCGTTCCTCTCAGGATGGCACAGTGCCTCGTGCAATGTTCAGGTACCCTGTAACTTTGACGTTGACCCTGCCCTTGGTTTTAGCTATTGTAAAAACGTGTTCTCAGCATTTGTCTATACTGCATCAGCTAGGGAAACAAAAGTATGCAAATGAATACACCGTGAGATGGTGTAGTGTTGCGTATTATTTAATGTGACATTGACTTTTGACCTCAATCATAGCACAAACGTGGTAGGCGATATACACATATATGTACATGTATGACTATACATGTATATGAAACGAAATTTAGGAATCATCTATATAGTCAAGTATTAATATTTATATTAAGGTTTTACATATTATGAAAAATTGAAATTGTTTGCGTGTTCTCAACTATAGTGACCTCGATAGTTATTATGGCTTCAATGCAATGTATTTGTATATGGTTAATGATGCTTACGGTAGTGGACATTATACAATGATCAATAAATGTTCAAAGTTTCAAACGTATTACAATACCACATCAACTGAGTGAGTGTGAACAGTTTGGAATGACATTGAGTCTCGAGTCATTTTAAGGCCACTGTGACCTTGGACTTTGTTGACATTCGATCTCAATTATGTATGAAGCTTATCTGGAATATATTTTCTAAATCAAATCAGCATTTGACACCAATGTTGGTGTGTGAGTACATTTTGGCATGGCACCGTGTTTCTTACGATTTTTAGGTAACAGTGACCTTGACCATGACCTTTGACCTTTTTTTTAAAAGTGGAATAATTCTTATTAAATAATAAGCACATAACGGGTTACGTACCAAATGGTTTTAAGCACTCGTCATTATATTCAGTTAATTAAATTTTAGAAATAAGAGCAGACGATAGTTAAAGCGGTGACGCCACGGCAGAGAACGGACTTATTATACTGCAAAGTAAATTCCTTACTTCTGAATGGGTACAGGGCCCTAGACGTGATACCAAGTACCCTATGAGCTGACAGTGTACGTAAATGCAGATGTTTTCATTGGCTGACAGGTCCCTGGGCCTTGCTTTGCAGAAAATAAGATGGCCGACTGCTCGACATAATTGGGTGCATTCAATAGTGCATCCACCGTTTTGAGTTCATTTCGGCTAAGAACCAATCGGGGGTTTGATCTTTCAACAGTCGCATTTTTTTCTGGGCAAGTTGGAAGTTGGACACCGTCTACTACGAGCATGCCCATCTTTCTTATGAATAACACCGTCAGACACATAACGTCATTTACGCTCAAAGTCATCTGTTTTGGCGCGATTTTGTTACTGTTTACTATGAGCGCTGTACACGACAAATTCCGAAATATTTCGTTTGTTGAACAGTGAAAACTTTGCAGTATAATAAATTCGTTATACAGTTTCTTCCCATGGTACGTGGGGATAAAGTCCCGGCTGATGAAAACCATGTTACCCAGTCGGGAATTTATCCCCACGTACCCTGGGAAGAAACTGTATAACTAAACATGTACTGTATACAACCTGTATATAAAACAGTCTGTACTGTATCTCCAACTGGCTACTAGTTTACTGTATTTAGTACATGTTTTATAACTGTTGCATCTCGACATATTGGCCTATCGCTTAACTCGAACTTATCCTTATATCAAAGTTAAAACGTGGCTTATTAGTCAGATATCAAAGTAAAACTTAGCTTAGTTACGTTTTAACTTTGAAATATGGGTAAGTTAAACTTTTAAGCAAATTTCGATAAATCGAGGACTTCGACATATTTTGTTCAATGTAGAGTAGCTATATTCCAAAAGATTGGGAGACGCGATTTCGTCGCCTGCTTCCAATTGATCTGGCTGATTATAAGCTAGAAAACAAGCCTATTCATTCATGTAGGAAAACAGGGTAGAAGACAAATTGTAAATGCATTGTGGGGTAGTTTAGAGAAAGCGTTTATGATGCTGCACGCTGCTAAGAACGCGATAATAAAACAAAATGGGGCTTCCCGCTGCCAGGATCTAAGCTTGTCTAGATTATGGAGATTCTCCTGGTACAAGTTCACCTGTATTAGTCGACTATTCAAAATAATGGTCGTGTGCAATCTTAAAAACATATTCAGGCTTAATACAGAACAAAACTAATGCAGAAAGCTTCCGAAGGAAGCTTTCTGCGTAAGCTTTGTTCTGCATTAAGCAGTCGACTGTGATTAGATATAAGGTTGTCAATATTGAAAGGTTGATGAATACAGGTATGACAGTAATTAGATTTCCTGGTAATTGACTCGAGCGTTACTTCGTCTCTCACGAAGCACTTCTACGCTAACATTTTTAAGTTTTATAATTCCCTATCGATAAGCACAATATCGTCTACACCCTTGTGGTCGTCTGTTGCATGCAGTCGAAACATCGATACTTCGAACTCGCTTAAATCGACCTTTACATATATTTCATATGTTTTATTTCGATACACCGAACTTGTTTAAGTTGCACATACATGTATTTCAAAGTTAAAATGTGGCTAAGCCACGTTTTAACTTTGAAATATGTGTATGTTCGAACTAACGCGAGTTCGAATTATCGAGTTTCTACTGTATTTGAACATCTTCGTCAACCTTTTGCAAGGGTTAAACATTAACCGTTTGGACCCTTGTCAAATACTAGTTTGAACCCTAGATAAATACTTTCTTGGCAAATGGTGTACATTTAAATAGTACATTTGTCCTATGCAAACAGCTAATACAGCTCGTACATTGAGAAAGGACTCCTAAAGGAGAGGAGCTCACTTGTCAGAATATGCATGGTTTGTCATATTGCAATACACTGTCAAAAATCGAACCTAACTGAAATAGTCAAACAATGGACTAGACTCAGCTGGAAAGTGGAACTGTCCATTTGAAGTTTCATGGTTTAAAGGGTTAAACTTAAAAGGTCGTCCGATTGTGTGGGATACGTGCAAATAGAGTCAAGACAAACTAGCTTGAAGACAAATAAATAGCATAACTCATTATCAGATGCTTATTGCAGGAAAAAAGTCGTACAGAAAGCTCCTGTATAAGCTATGTGTATCACTTTTGTCACCTATGTTTAGAAGTCCATGTGTTCGTTTAACCCTTTCCTCCATGAAACTTCACATTGACAATTAATGTATCCAATTTAGTTGAGTCCATTTTTACTATATACGATAAGGTTGTATTTTGACAATTTGTTTCAAAATGACAATAAGTACAGACTCTGATAAGAGGGCTCCTTTAGGAACCTAGCACTGACCAGGGCATACAGTGGAGACTCTGTTATTCTTTCCCGTTTAAACGCAAACGTACGCAAACGCAAAGCACTAAAACGTAGAAAAGAACAAATTTTGGACAATTCTGATAATTCTTGTTTATCTTGGTGGCAAACAGTTTGGAGCCTGATCAGACGCCGGGTTACCCGGCGTCTGATCTGGCTCCAAACTGTTTGCACTGCAAATAATAGTTTTAGCGTAAACGCGTTTATTGGGAAAGAATAACATATTCTCCACTGTATACACTTTCTATAAGTCGTCGCTAGTGTTAAAAGTGTTATTATTTTACAGCAATGAAGGCGTAAACCCTTACAATATTGGAACCAGATATTTACCTACTTGACAAACAGTGCAGACTCAGATCAGAGGGGTCCTGAAGGAGCCCTCTGATCTAGGTCTGCAGTGTTTGTCATAATTTCAAAATTATTTTGGACAACACTCTAGAAAATCATCGTAAGCAAGTCATTTACCCAAAAACGGATGAGTCGATTGGAAAATTTAGCATTGTAAGGGTTAAGTAGGTTTAAGAGTAATATAAACTATCAGCATTTGTGTCTGCTACACAGATGGTAGATACAGTGAAACATCTCTATTACGGACAATAAAAGAAGGCTAGTTGAGTATATAAATGACAGGTGGCAGCTTATAGCAAGGTAACAGTAAAACAGAAAGCTCCTACAGGAGCTTTCTGTTTAACTGTCGCTTTGCTTTAAGCAGTCACCTGTGGTAAGCACTTAGTAATTAACGTAATTTAGTGGTCGTAATAGAGAGGTTTTACTGTATACAGTATACCTTGTATTAAGCCCCCAATTCAATACTAGACCAAGGGCTAGTCAAAAATAAATGCTCGTGGCTTAATGCAGAACAAAATTGTAAATAAAAGACTGTTACATGAGCTTTCTACAATACAATACAACAATTGTATTAAACAGACATTTGTCTTAAGAGACCTATGTGCTACGTTTTATTGGTAGGCTCTGAATACAAGACTGACAGTACGTGTTCTATTCAACATTCTGTGTTAAATATTTGAAACCACTTAATCATGTTTAACGCATCTGTAACAAATAAACCAGAATCATAAAACATGAATACACATGTACGAAGTAATAGTACAAAAGTAAACATAAGCCAAATTTTGAAGATGCGTGAAGCTCAAGGTCAAAACAAACAAACGCAACAAAATATAGAAAAGGGCTGCTTACTAGAAATATCTGGTACTCGTTTTGATCTGGATGGCAAACAGTTTGGAGCCTGATCAGACGCCGGGTTACCCGGTGTCTGATCTGGCTCCAAATTGTTTGCAATGACCGTGTAACGTTTTTAGCATAAATACGTTTCTTGGAAAAGAATAGCTTCTTCCCGTTTGTATCCTTTCTCACGTAACCCTTTAGCATCCACTTTAACACCACATCATATAGATGCGGAAGTCCTTTTGAGTGTATATTTTTATTTTTTTCTTGAAAGTCCCTTATAAACACACAAACGAAACATTACCTGTCCCAGGAGAATAATTGAAACCTCTTGTCTTTAACATGCATATTTTTCAGACAGTACATAAGTACATAAATGTTTCCATGAGCTTCTCAACAAGCATTTGCGCTGTTAATTGAATATATAAACTGTACTTTTCTAATATTTCGACCTCTAAGGGCCTTTTTTAAAGAAAATCGTGTCATGATTTTCTTTAAAAATGCCCTTAGAGATCGAAATATTAGAATACAGCAGTTTATATATTAATACTATTTCAATTCCTTATCTGGAATATTGTTTTATTTATTGTGTTATATAATATAGTTATGCTGCTTGTTTTAAGTTTAACCAGCACCCTATAACCAATATTTTGCCATATTTATACTTCACAGAGTACTAAAAACTTGGCTAAATCTCTTACAAAACGCTATATCGATATCAGGATTACTCAGTCGACTACAATCGTTTTGCAGGCCGGTAAACAAACTATGAATTAACACCAATTCGGTTGTGTCACTGATTATTCTCTCAGTTAGATAACTATTCTAATTTCTACTTTATTATGCTATGTCACTGTCACTGTTGTTGTTTTTGTTTTTTATTCTCATATATCTAGGGAAATGACCAATTAAAATACTGTAATAACTTGTAGCCCAATCCCTTTTCACATGTTATGAAAATATACTACTTATAGTTTGCGAAACACCAAAGGTATACACCGTCATCGGAACCAATGCATCTACCCTATCACTTCTCACGTTATAACTTTCCACAGTTTTGTTCAATTTCAACACAATTTTCAGGAGTTGTAGCTAGATGTCAATTCTATAGGTTCTATCGTGACTTACACATATAAATGTCCATTGCAGTTGCATTGGTAAAAAAATATAAAATATCACTTTTTCACAGAAAACTACAAAAGTAACAAATTGTGGTTTTGAGTTAACGAACATGCTTACCAATTCAGTAATGCTTATAATTGAACATTGAAAGGTAAAACATTGTTTTTTGCCAATTATTAACTTTTCTAAGAACATTAAAATGTAGAGTTCAATGAAGTTGAAAAAAAAAAGTGAAATCTCAGAAATCTCTGTAAAATGAACCCCTGACAATAATTCTCCAAGCGTCGATGGAATTGAACCAAAATGTTGGTAATTATGCGGTGAGAGTGTGATTGGTGAACCTATGCATGTGTATACCCTTGGTGCTTTACTAAGCAAAGTTTGTGAGTAGTATATGAAATATAAACTAACACCTGCTGACGAAAATACAAGTAATTTACAAACAGTGTACATGTACCTGTGAATATACACTTGTCCTGTGCAAACAATAAAAACAAGATCCAACATGGTATATATGGACCTTGGTCAAAATCAGAGTAACTCGACATCTGACCTGGGGCCCGTCTTACGAAACGTCGTAAGTCCTAATTTCCGAATTCTTCGTCTAATCATGTCTTGTGACATCATTTTGGAATCATCTTTTCAAACGATTCCAAAGAGATATCACAAGACAGGATTATATGGAGAAATAAATCAAAAATGAGAATTTAGAATCTAACTTACGACAATATTTGTCGTACGAAGTTTCGTAAGACTGATCCCAATGTTCCTTAAAACAAATCATTTACATTCAAAACATTTCGGAACGAATCAGACGCCGGGTAAACCAGCGTCTGGTCATGCTTCAAACGCGTACAGGACTTTTATAGGGGCAACTTAACCCTTAGCCCGCCGAATAAATTGTCGTCTGCTATATTTCTCGTCTGCTTTAAGTTTCAAAGTGCTTCAAAGTTGCTCAAAATTGCTGAAAATGTTGTCCGAGTGTCAAACAGCTTGGATCTGGATGAGACGCCGAGTTACTCGGCGTCTCATCCGGATCCAAGCTGTTTGCATATGGAGCTATAGTCGTGAGTGGCAGGCTAAGGGTTAACACAATGTTCGCAGTCGTTGCGTACCGTGATTTTTTTATCAATGGTAATTTCTAAGACACAGGGCACCAATTAAAGTTTCAATTTAGGTTCAAGATTGTGTAAAACTTACATTTTACGAAAACATCAAATCAAAATCAGACCAGACTAGAAGTATGGTATAGAGCTGTACTGGCAGACACCGGATTCATGAACTATGAGAAAATGTGTTTAATCTTAGACAGAATATGTCTTAACCAAGCCCCTATTTCCAATGTCTGAAAGTTGTAATGATAAAAGATGGGGAAATGACGTAGGTTCGACTCAGACTGGTTCTTGAAATAATGCCTACTTTTTCGTCGGCTATTGACGCATTCAATGAGTTTTAATCCAGTCAGGACCAGGAACAGTTTGCATCATCCGGGTACTGAATTTAAGCCGTTTGATCCGCAATATGCAAAACCAGTCTGTAAAATTTGACGGAAGTGCAGCTATAGAAATGGTTTCTAAGAGAAATCTGCAATAAAGGTTAGGTTGCTGGTATCCAAGAGGAGATAAAGCAAAGTGACGTAGCGTTCCAAAAGTAAACACAACAGAGTCTCGATAATACGAACTCGCGTTAAATCGAACAAATTCTTATTTCTACAACTTTAAATTCGATAAGTCGAAATCATTTTAGTCGAGCACGTCGGTATTTCGAAGTTAAAGCGTGGCTTTGTCGTGTTTTAACTTTGAAATACGGGTAAGTTCGTTTCAGTCGAGGTTTAAGGTATCGAGAATTTACTGTTTCTGGTAAATAGATCATCCAAGGATAGTATCATGTTGAGCAGTTTTAACCCCACCCATCGGTTTAGCAGAATACAGTCATACCAGGACTAAGCTACCATGATCTATAAGCACGCATGATTATTAAGAACTATAGAGAAACCTGTTCGATGCAAGACAAAAGTTATGCAGAAAGCTCCGTTAGGAGCTTTCTGCATTACTTTTGTCTTGCATTGAGCTGATATCTCAGTTATTGACACATATTTGGTAGTAGGTCTCTACAAGTCGGGTTGTTCAATACAAACCCGAGAGAGACGTACGTGAAAGGAATTCAGTTTAACTTGCGCTAAGAGGCTATTCACAAGAACACGCATACTCAGCCATTTTGACACAGGTGACAGTTTAATGCAATACAAGAGCACGGTAGAAAGCCCAGAATAGAAGCTTTCAGCTTTATCTTAGTCCTGCAAGAATCAGGCACCTGTCTCAAGAAAGTTTCGTGCTTCTTTAAACAAATGACCGCTGAACAGAGGTATGTCTGTAGATAACAAGTGAACCTGCAGCCGCAGCTCGTCACAAATGACAGCTCTGTTCAACAATCTACCATATTATATTCATTTGTATTGTTATTGCAATCATGTACAGGGGAGATAACGTTATTCTTTCCCAATAAACGCGGTTACGCTAAAACTATTATTTCTATTGCAAACAGTTTGGAGTCAGATCAGACGCCGGGTAACCCGGTGTCTGATCAGGCTCCAAACTGTTTGTCACCAAGATAAACATGGATTATCAGAATTGTCCAAAAGTTGCACTTTTCTACGTTTTAGTGTTTTGCGTACGTTTCGTTTCGTTTAAACGGGAAAGAATAACGTATTCTCCACTTGACAGTAGAACCTGCCTAAAACAACCACTTAAAACAACATACATTTGAAGTCAAATATAATAGGATACAGCATATTACAGAACTAAAGTAGAGATGGATGTTCCTAAAGGAGTTTTCTGTTTTACTTTTGTTTACTTTTGTTCTGTATTAAGCATGTGTTTGTCTGTGGGATATTATTATGTTTCTTTATACGAGTGGCTGGTTAGCGCAGGTTAAATTGTCTGGTCATACTTGAGTTGATCTGTCAGTCTTTGAAGAAGCCTGGAGCGCTCTGTAGTTAGATAGATCTAAATTGATAATGCAAGACTTAAGTGCAGTCCAACCTCGTTACCTCAAATTCGTTTTAGTGGAAGTATATCCGCCTTTTAAATGCCCACCGGCAAATGGTCACTATGTAGCCAAGAGAAGGTATGAAAGTCTATCCTAGTATTATTTTCATAACTAAAGGTCGATATACATGTACCTAGTGAAAGAGCCAGAAACCATTCCCCTCGGTTCATTTTCACAATCTGTATGATTTATTTCTTGAAGGTTATTCTTAGTTATGGTAAGGAAGAGAAAGTATTTCCTTGCATAGTGACCCCCTCCCTACAACAACCCTCCGAACAAAGATTCCCTCAAAGATCTTTCCTTACAACAATGCTTGCCAATGTTCCCAAAACAAGACAAATTTGTCTAGTTCTTTCAATGCTGCACTAAGGATGATTTTCTCAAAATTAACTTACATATTGGACTTTTTTATCAGGAAAAAAAACACAATGACGAGTGGCATACAACATGAGCAGTTTTGAATCCAAATCAGACGCCGCGTTACGCGATGTCTGATCTGGATTCAAGCTGTTTGCAAATGGATTCAATCTGTTTGCAAATGTAAGCGAAGTCGTGCTCGGCACTCCTGTGGCATTAATTCTACCTCCCTCCGACCAACACACACAATATTTGTCTCCCACCGGGTGTCGTTTTTGAGAGGAAGCACTGTAAAACACATATGTGTTAAAACATGCATACCAATTACCAACAGTTTGAATCTAGAGTTACTCGGCGTATAGACAGGCTCAATACTTTTTGCCACTCAGATGAATACAAGTCGTGAGACCTTTTTAAAAGCTTTCATTTTTCTTCATTTTACTACATTGCGTTTGCGTTGAGGTTCGTTTATAGGGGAAAGATGACTTGATCTTCTACGCTGTTTAAGCTTTTATACATTATTTCGTTGGCGCAAAATATCAAAATCAATTTTATGCTGTTTTAATCTGTAGAAAAGTTGAAAAATGAGTGACAAACAGTTATGATCTTGATCTAAACTGTCTGCGAATGTTAGCCAAATTGCACTAAGCATGATAAGGGTTAAAAGTATTGTAATAAGGTGATGCAAATTACAGTGTTTTGACAATATTGACAATTTATGCAAATATGATCGGCAAGCATTCATCTTGATTTTATCATACATTTATAACTCGTTACACCATATATGCCCGTCTTATGCTACGTCTCAACAACATCATAAAACAATATTTTTCTACGATCAAACAACATTTTCAGAAGATGGTGTTTGATCGTAGAAAAATACGGTTTCATGATATAGCATACGACGGGTGTCAGCGGTTACCCTACCCATTGCCTTGTTGTCCACAGTTACCGAAACCTTAGTAATTGCAAAGGTAAGCACTCAATTTTACAAGTTTGCAAACTTATTTTTACAGCAATAGTTGCCAATATATACCTTACCATCTCAGATCAAACAGCATGCTATGTCGATTAAGAAACTGAATTGCACTCTAATCTTGTCTTACTCACACATAGATATAAATTGTTACGTCCTAAAATAAAACCTATCCGTATTGAGATAAAACGGTTTAACAGAGGTTTTAGTGCCATTCAACAGCAATTGATCTGTTTTAAGTCCTATTAACTCTTTCAAAAGCATGGATCATTTTATAATATACATGTACTCAATACATTTGCAAACAGTGAATACCTTGATCAGAGGTCTCCTATAGGAGCCCTTTGATCAAGGTCCGCACTGTTTTCTAACTGAGACCAGTACCGGTGTTTATTAAACTACCCAGAATAACTGGTACATGTTTTGGTTACTAAAAGGCTCCACAAGGGAACCTAATGACCAACAAGATTCACTTAGAGTTGAAAGGATTACAGACAACAGGTACAGTGGAGAATCTGTTATTCTTTCCCGTTTAAACGCAAACGTACGCAAACGCAAAACACTAAAACGTAGAAAAGAACAACTTTTGGACAATTCTGATATTTCATGTTTATCTTGGTGGCAAACAGTTTGGAGCCAGATCAGACGCCGGGTTACCCGGCGTCTGATCTGGCTCCAAACTGTTTGTAACAGAAAAAATAGTTTTAGCGTAAACGCGTTTATTGGGAAAGAATAACAGATTCTCCACTGTAACGGCTTAATGCAGAACAGTGCGTATGCAAAACGTTCCTGCGTCGGTTTTCTGCATCACTGTTATTCTGCTTCAAGCAGCCACCTGTAAATAGAACATGCCTATGATCATGTCGTCATTAATAGGATGGTGAACCAGAAAAACAACCATTTGAGCCAGTTCCAAATACCGTTTATATAATACAGTTACATAAAATACCTTTGATGTATGTGAGTGTCAAACAGTGTAGATCAAGACCAGCCGCCGCGTCTTTGACGCGGCGGCTGGTCTCGATCTAAACTGTTTGCAATGCAACAAGTCAGGGTTTCTCATGACACGGTTTATTTATTCAGAGACTTCTGAAACATTTAAAATCTGTCCACAGCACGCAGAAAGGTAAATGCCGTTGAGTTTATTTTAAGATTTGAGCGATTTAGAATTTCTATCTGTAAATGTCAAATAATGCAATTTGTTTACATCATTAGAGCATTCTTGATCAAATCATATACGGAAGCTGTCGGACGAGTCTAACCTATTACCCCAAGCTTACTTCTTTCTGAACACAGAGTTCCCTCTCCATGACAATACCCAATGGAACGCAAATATTATGTGTGTTGTTCTGATTCGGAGGGAGTTGTTATAGGGAGAGAAATTGGCTGACATTCGCAAACAGCTTGAATCCGCGTTACTCGGTGTCTGATCTGGATCTGGATTCAAGCTGTTTGTCACTCGTCACTTTATGTTTTTTCTGCCAAAATGTCCATTATGTGGCTTGGGAAAAAACAGCAGACGACGGTTTTAGCAGACGATATTGCAGTCGTTAAAAAGGTTGGACATAATTGCATTGTTTGAGGAATAGCGACAAATGTTGTTGAAAAATAGGGAATCCTAATTCAGAGGGTCGTTGTTGGGAGGGAGCACTGTAGAAGCGGTCTTTAAATGCATACATGTACGACGGCTTAATGAAGAATTCAAGTAAAAGTGCACAAAGCTTTAAAGCCAGAATGTCGGTCAAATTTATGTTTAAATCGCGCAATTTCTTATATAAGAACATTTTCTATGTAAAACTAAGCGAAATCCGTTGTCAGGTGCCTGAAACATGCCCCCCTTTCTTTAAGACCATACATAAATGTGCCGATTTCTTATCGAGATGGTTGGAAAAATAAGCTTTTTGTTTATAACAAATCTTCGTGTCGGCTTCCGAGAGTTTCCGCAAGGTGGAATAAGAGTCACGAGATCGATCCGATTTTCCTGACCTGTCTAGGTTATTTTTAGAACAGAATAGTTCAGAACCATTAATATAAGTATGGAGAAAACGTTATTCTTTCCCGATTAAACGCAAACGAAACGCAAACGCATCGCAATAAAACGCGTAAATGGACAACCTTTAGACAATTCTGACCATTCATGTTAGTCTGAGCGGCAAACAGTTTGGTGCGTGATCAGACGCCGGGTTACCCGGCGTCTGATCTGCTCCAAACTGTTTGCAATTGAAATCATGGTTTTAGCGTTAACGCGTTTATTGGGAAAGAAGAACATTTTCTCCACTGTAAGCAAGGTAACATCGACTACATCATCGTACACTTTCCTACTTGAGATAAGTATGGTTCCCGTGCAGCACGAGACCGCTGGGCTAACTTTACTGATATTTTATTCTCTCCCACTAAACGCATTTGTTTACAAAACTATTATTTCCATTGCAAATAGATTGGAGCCAGGTCAGACGCCGGGTAACCCGGCGTTTGATCAGGCTCCAACCTATTTGCTACTCAGATTAAAAAATAATAGTTAAAACTTCTAAAAGTAAATTTCCACAGTTACGTGCATTGCGTTTGCGTTTAAACGGGAAAGAAAAATGTATTCTCTACTGTATACTGCGCACAATAAATACACCTATCAATGTTTCTTGTTGGGTGTAGGGAATACTCATCCCTTTTAAAGTTTTAGAATGTTCCAATCTAAAAATAACTAGCTATGAAAACATCTTTACCGGGCGCAAGCCGAACGAACTCGGAAAATCTCCGTCGTTGATCGGATGTCAACAAACCGATTTAAAAGTCGACTTTTTCCACCAAATTCATGTGTTTGTCAGATTTATTGCCTCCATTATCATCGCGGATTACTTCTTTTTATATGTTTAGATTACGTATCTGCCTGAATATTCAAGTTTAAAAAATGCGCTATTTTGGCTTACATACTGCCTTTAATAAATGTACGTTTTAACTCTTGCAACACTAAGTAACCCTGTTATTACTTATTAGGTTCTCTTGTGGATCATTTTAGTTACCAAAACATGAATACCGGTCTAAATTAGCAAACAGTGTAGGCCCAGATCAGAGGGCTCCTTCATGGGCCCTCTGATTTGGGTGTACACTGTAAATGTCACGAGTATGTTTTAAACAGGTCTATGGTCCTGAAAGAGTTAAGGCAACCAGTTAATATCAACTATTAATGTCATCAATGAATTCTTTCCTTGGTAGATCTAGCAATGTTTAATATTAACCACACGTGGTTGCTTAAAGGAGACTGAAAATTAAGTAGAAAGCTCGTGTAGGATCTCTCAGCTTTACCTTAGTCTCACTCTCTTTTAAATACCTATATAAATGTCAGGGTGAAGGGAAACATTCCTTCTCTGTCAGGATATGGGGATATATACTCCAGTACTAACGTTCTGCTAGGTTTAGTAAATTGATACAATAACTATCACATCATTAATATCCATGAATGACATGACCTTTTAAAATAACCTATAACGCTCGTACATATTCGTTACGTTTAATACATGTTTGAAAATCAGCACCGGTAGATCACCATTATGAGAGCTGATAGCATATCTCTTGTGCAACAGGGCGTTATCGCACTGACATTTCCAAAATAATTACAGATGGAATATGCGTTATATTCGTTCATGTTTAAACGAAACGATACCCAAAATAATATAACAACATGTAGAGAATTACAATTCTTTGAAACCGTTGGCGATGTATTGTGATACGAGTGTGGCCTACGCATTAGCCGAGTTACCCGGCGTCTGAGTTGGCTTCAGACTGTTTGTACTGGACATGTGTTCTGAATATAATCGAATACTAATGAAGTATGGATCTAGATACGACTCAGAGTACCCTGGCGTTTTATCTAAACTGTGTGATACACTGATAATCTTTTCTAAAAAATGATTTAAATACAATAAAAGGTCGATAATTCGAACTCGCGTTAGTTCGAACATACCCATACAATGTATTTCAAAGTCTGGCCTCTTAAACTTTAGATGGATAATTCCAGTTTCAAGTCAAATCTTGTCCATGCTTTACTATTTAGGGAAGTGAGGGTGGGGTATTAACTCTTTCAGCCGTACCATGAGAAAACCGGACTAATTGTCGCGTGCAAATAGTGTAGATCAATGCCAGTCGCCGCGTCAAAGACGCGGTGACTGGTCTTGCTCTACACTGTTAGACACCCACATACATCTAAAACATTCTATTTAGCTGTTATTATATACGGTATTTGGCAGTGTACATCAAATTCAGATACAGAGTCTGACATGACAACGGTACAATGTTGCATTGCAATATTAATAGAGGCTGCTTTTGTCAAGACATGGCTCAAAGCTAGATACCCTTAAGATAGTTTAATGCTTCGACAATACATGTAACCTTCACGTATTATATTGGCCCATCATACAACTATAATCCGAACAAGAAGAGAAGAAGAAAATTACTTACTGTTATTGGAGTTAAGCCTCTTCATTGATGGTGAGAAAGAACTAAGTTAATCGCGTTTGCCGCGAGATGCGCGCGTGACTCACTATTTGGCGCGTGCTTCCCAAGTTCGTCTGCTGTTGAAGCCCTCGCAGTACAAATATTGTCTAAAACTGTTCAAGTCATTAACCTTTGTTAGGTAAACAAACTAATTGCTTACGAGAGCAGAGGTTAAATGACTGGTTTCAATGTTTGGGGCAATACTATGATATTGTTGGGATATTGTGGGAACTCTGTACACATTACATTTTACAAGAAGACTAGTAGTATCTAGAATCTAGCTTTTTCGCTGCTAAAAGAAGCGACTGCTACTAAATTTGCCGTCTCAAATTTTCTCAAATTTAGATTACTCCACATATTGAAATAGGAAACATAGATACGATTGTCAAACAGTTTGATTCCTGATCAGACGCCGATTAGATCTAACTTGGCGTCTGATCAGGAATCATACTGTTAACAAATATAAGTGACGACGCCAAGTTTGCAATGAAAGAGTAAATATATAAGGTGCAAGTTGCATTAATTGCTAACAGATGTTTTGAGTAAGAAGTGCAATAAGAATCGTACAACAAATTCCAACTAATACGCCAAAACACATTAATGGTGTTACATAATTATAACACATTGAAACCTGAAGACGAGTTTACTCGTCATTCACTAACAGTGTACCTGTGAAAAGAACACATGCATGTCCTCTGAAACCAGTGTAGACCCTGATCTACGCCTGCACTGTTTGTCCATTTGCAATTCTTAACTCTTTCAATACTTAGTAACTTTTGTGGGTTATTAGGTTCCTTTATGGGCCATTTTTGTTAGTAATTTTGCAATATTTAACTCGTTCAATACTAAGTAACTTTTAAAAGTTCCTTTATAGACCATTTTAGTTACCAAAATATGAACCAGTCTACTTGAAATTATAGGTAGTTTAATAAATACTGGTCTAAATCAGTAAACAGTGTAGACCCAGATGAGAGGGTTCCTATAGAAGTCCTCTGCTCTATGGCTTACTGTGTTCAAATGTAATGAGTAACTTTTAACAGACCCGTGGTGTTGAAAGAGTTCAATGGATAGAGGTATTGGAAAAGCGGGAGTTTCATTAAAAGTTTCATGGTTAGATTATAAACTTATTCACCCCTGCAACATCAAATGGACAATTCAAGATTTCAATTATGTCTAGTCCATTCTATTTAGGGCTGTTTTTGCAATACATGTATACATTTACCATGTAAAGGGAATTTGAAGTTTATAAACAGTTACCTTCCTTGAAAGTGAAAATCTGTCAGTTAGATATTCATAGACTTGCATTCAAGGTTAATAATTTATAAACGTTTAAAACAATCATAATGGCCAATCGATCTTGGAATGTTGAAAAACAGACACAAAACGGTTGATAATAGTGTTTAAGCTTCCATGTGACATGAGGCTGAATAGTTCGATCAAATCTTATATTCTGATGTTATTTTATTGTCAGTTATTAAATTGAAAAAAAAGGGTAATTGGACAAGATATTTAGCGGACACTGATTCTATCCAACAAAGACTAAGCATATATTGTCCATTGATCACTATGTTATGGACTGAAAGATATATAAAATCGGACAATACATTGTAAAAAAGAGGTTTTAAATTGAATGGGACTCGAACTCGGGAAAATGCGAATTTATGGAGTAATGGGTTAACCTTTTAAATACTACATGTATGATTACTGTTGCAAACAGTATTGGTCCCGATGAGATGCCAATTGACTTGGAGTTACAGTGGAGAATGTGTTATTCTTTCCCAATAAACGCGTTTACGCTAAAACTATTATTGACAGTGTAAACAGTTTGGAGCCAGATCAGACGCCGGGTAACCCGGCGTCTGATCAGGCTCCAAACTGTTTGCCACTAAGATAAACATGAATTATCAGAATTGTCCGAAAGTTGTACTTTTCTACGTTTTAGTGCTTTGCGTTTGCGTACGTTTGCGTTTAAACGGGAAAGAATAACAGATTCTCCACTGTACATCTTGGTCCGACTACAGTGCTCCCTGTCTACAACAACAACCAATGGTAGACAAAGATTGTGTGTGTGTTGTTCGGGATGAGTTGTTAAAAGGAGGGAAATTGACTTACATTAGAAACAACCAGATTGAATCCAAGTAACGCGACGTCTGGTCTGGATTCAAGTTGTTTGTCACTCGTCATTGTGGGTTTTTTTTCTGTCAAAATACCCAATATGTGACTTTGAGAAAAAACAACAAACGACAATTTTAAGCAGACTATATTGCAGCCGTGAAAAGGACAAAATGTTCTTGTTTAGGAAATAGCGACAAGCGTTATTGTAATGACTAATGAGGGAATCGTTGTTCAGAGGATCGTTGTATGGAGGAAGCACTGTATTTGATACGCTGGTGATATTTTCTGCATGAAAATGAAGATAAATCAAAAGAATTGGCAGCCTTGAGAATATCACTGCAGACGACAAGAGTTGCAGACGAAAATTGACAAGCGTGTAAAGGTTACAAACAGTGTTTTTTCTCAGTTTTCACGAGTTTTGCTGGGTGTGTATTTATTGTGCAGATGATAAGGATTTATCTAGAAAGGTTGCTGCATGTAACGTTATGGATGTTCACCTACATATACATCTTGACAGCTGTTGAAACAATCAGCCGACATTATTTCGAAAACAGAAAGTGTCGTCTGCGATAGAATGGTCGTTTCATGCCATGTGCGGATCCAGAGCGGGATGGGGGCGGGTGTCCGACTTACGAAACGTAATACAAATATTGTATTAAGTCAGATTATAAAATTTCAAATATTTCGAAAAGATGATTCCAAAGAGATGCCGCAATACAGACATAGTCTAGATGGAGAAATCAGAAATTAAATGCATTTAAAAGTTTTGATTTACGTCCGTCTTTGTCGTACGAGGTTTCTTAAGACAGGTCCAATGCAGTGTACAGAACTAACTTAAATTTGGGCTGGGGTTTGAAAAGGCCACCCCTTTCCTCCATAGCCACAGAGCCAATAACAGGGCTGCCATTTCTCCGGATTTTTCCTAAATCTCCGGATTTTTTCCCAGTACATGGTAGCTTAAAGTAGACTGAAAGTAAAGCAGAATGCGCCCTAAGGCGCATTCTGCTTTACTTACAGCCTACTTCAAGTAGTCGCATGTCAACAAAACAAGAAAAAGGCTATGGGGTAAAGGTATGGTTCATAAAATCGCACTTGATGAATGCAAATTTGGAAATCTTAGGATATTTTTTATCAACTTATGGCAGGCCTGCAATAATCTATATTCGTTCTTTCTTAACTGTCACGTCATGAGAAAAAACTTTAAAGACTTAGATTTGACTGTCTTACCCCGAGTACAAGGGTTATTTGCAAACAGTTTGAAATAGAAGCGAATAATGTCTTCCATTGCATGGCATTGTATATACTGTGTACTCCCTGTAAGTAAATAAAAACAAAACAAGTAGTACATTTTCAAAATATATATTCATATTCTGTCATAAAATAGGTAGATACAATACACTCAGTCTTTGATTGGGTCACTGCATGCAAATATTTAACAAACATAATATGTACAGTAAAACTTGTTATAAGTGACCATCCATTGAAGGATTGTTATCTCTACAGACATGATATCTGCTTAACTCTTTCAACACAGGGCTCCAGATAAGAGGGAGTACACTGAACAAATCCAACATTTTCTCACTAGTATCAGTACCAAACCAAAACCCTATGGTGTCTCTTCGAGACGATTCTAATGAGTAGTAACACCATAGGATTTGGGCTTATATAAGTGAGAAAATGTTGGATTTGTTCAGTTTACTCCTTATGAAATCATCTGTATTATAGACTACCAATGGGCCTTTCTGTGTTGCTGTCACATTGCTCTAAGCTGCCACCTGTGTTTTATACAATCCTTAGCTTTTTTATAAGTGGTCGCGATAGAGGGTTTTTCTGTATGTCTGAAAGTTTAAAGGACAGGGAAATCAGGAAAAAGAATTTATATGAGGGAAAAATAACAAGAGTCCCATGGGGCATATTTCGCTCACCTGAATATAGCTGACAAAATGGAGAAAATGATTTATGTCCAGGACGGGGTCATTTTTTACCCGAGGGGCATAATTTGAACAATCTTGATAGAGGACCTGTAGATGACAATCTTGATAAAGGACCTGTAGATGATGCTATGTGCCAGATATCTCAGATCAGGGTACTAGGGTTTTAGACAAGAAGATTTTTTTAAGTTTCCATAGAAAAAAATCTATTTTAGCTCCTGTGACCTACATATGCAACAGACTGGAACCATTTGAACAAACTAGATAAAGGATATATAGAAGTGTCACCATGCCGAATATCAAAGCTCTGGCCATATTAGTTTCAGAGAAGAAGACGTTTGAAAAATTCACTATATAACTCTATGTAAAACTGTGACCCCCGGGGCGGGGCCAATTTTGACCCCAGAGGCATAATTTGAACAAACTTGATAGAGGACCTATAGATGATGATATGCACCAAATATCTAACTAAGCTCTGGCCCTTGTAGTTTTTGACGAGAAGATTTTTCAAGTTCTTATAGAAAAAATCTATTTTTAGCTCCTGTGACCTAGATATGAAACAGACCGGAACTATTTGAACAAAATACGTAAAGGATATTTAGAAGTGTCACTATACCAAATATCAAAGCTCTGGCCATATAAATGTCAGAGAAGAAGAAGATTGAAATTTTCACTATATAACTCTATGTAAAACTGTGACCCCCGGGGCGGGCCAATTTTGACCCCAGGGGCATAATTTGAACAAACTTGATAGAGGACCAGTAGGCGATGCTATACATGTGCAAAATATCTAAGCTCTGGCACTTGTAGTTTCAGACAAGAAGATTTTTTAAGTTTTCATTGAAAAAAATCTATTTTTAGCTCCTGTGACCTAGATATGCAACCAACCAGAATCATTTGAACAATATTGGTATAGGACATATAGAAGTGTCACCATGCCAAATATCAAAGCTCTGGACATATTAGTTTCAGAGGAGAAGACATTTGAAAAAGTCACTATATAACTCTATGTAAAACTGTAACCAGGCCAATTTTGACCCCAGGGGCATAATTTGAACAAACTTGATAGAGGACCTGTAGATGATGCTATGTGCCAAATATCTTAGCTCTGGCCCTTGTAGTTTCAGACAAGAAGATTTTTTAAGATTTCCTTATTTTTTCACTTTGGTTGCCATGGCAACCAGAGTTCTACATTGTTTTTAATTCTTTGAACACATTTGAAAGAGCTTGACCCAAGGAACATTCCTGTAAAGTTTGGTTGAAATATGTCAAGCGGTATAGGAGGAGATATCATTTGAAGCAATTGTTCACGACGACGCACGACGCCGGACACAGGGCCATCCCAATATCTCACTTTGAGCCTTTGGCTCAGGTGAGCTAAAAATATGATATTATTACAGTGTTTCTATAGGGAACAGGTAATGGTGTTAAAAAATATATGAGGAATAGGTAAATGATTGTTCACCCATTGTCCCATAAATATACCGTTTTACACCTTTAATGTATTCCTCCACATAATATTTCCACTTTATAATAAAGTCATGAACAAGTGCAGTAAGAAATATTTTCTTTATCCTAGCAAATTGAAACTTTTATTAAAAGTAGTCAGAAAGTAAAGCAGAAGACGCATTCACTTTACTTTCAACCTGCTTTAATTCAGTGGTCACCACTCACCAGCCTTCAAAACTTGAAACAGGTTATGCTGTAAAGGGATGAGGAACAGATAGAGGTGTTAACCCTTTACCCCATACATATGCCTTTTTATGACTTTTCTTTATTCCTACACTGAAGGAAATAGTTCCAATTTATACAGGCATGAATATGTATTATAAGAAATAGTTTCTATATCCTAGCAGATGTTAGCTTCAAGCAGGCTGAAAGTAAAGCAGACTGTGCCTTTAGGCACATTCTGCTTTATTTTCAATCTGCTTTATGTGGGCATGTGTCTTCAAAGCTAGAAACAGGCTATGGTGAAATCGGTTAACATGCAGAACTATGAGGAATAGACAAATGATTGTAAAGGCTTTGCCATGATGGCAAGGGATTTAGAACTTGAAAGCGTCTTCACTATTCCAAATCTACCATATTCACCACCCGAACTAAACCACACTAGTATTTTCAATATATCGCTAGCATAGCAACATATTAGTCCTGTGGATAAATAATAAAAAGAGGGCACTTTGTGCTACAAAGAATGATGTTTCTGACATTGTGAAAATAAGAATTATATGTGAGTGACAAGACAGACTCGTTTCTTCCTCATTAGAAATACCAGCATGTTATAGGTGGTGTTTGATGTTTGACAACTCTATAAATCATTCGTATAGTCATACTGTAAACCCACACTGTTTCAAACACTCCTCAAGGCTTCAGATAAGAGGTAGTAAAATTAACAAACCCAACATTTTTGTATTCATTTCAACACCAAATCCTATGGCATTACTACTCATTAGAATCGTCTCTTCGAGACGATTCTAATGAGTAGTGACACCATAGGGTTTAATGCAGAAATAAATATTTTTATTTTTGAAATACTCCCCTTTATATCTGGAGCTCTACTCCCATTAAAACAAAATAACTCATTACTCCTTAAATATTCCTTTTTATGCCATAAATTTATTCCTCCACTCTGGAAAATAGTTCCACTTTATACAGTCATGATGATGCATCAAAACAATTGTTTTCTTTATCCTAGCAGGTGACAGCTTGAAACAAGCTTAAAGAAAAGCAGAATGTGCCTTAGTTTGCAAATTGCTTTACTTTCAACCTGTTTAAACAGAGATAAATATAGGTAATCACTTTAAGCAGATTTAAAGTAAAGCAGAAACCTCATGCAGGAGCTTTCTGCTTTACTTTCAGCATGTTTTAAGGAGCTACATGTTTTAACCATTGCCTACCTGAAACTTTAAATTGATACTGCCAGTTTCCAATATAGTAGTACCAGGGCTGCCATAATTTGACATGAAAAATCCTAAGATTTTGAAATTTGCATTTTTCAATTGCGAATTTACGAATCGTACCTTTACCCCATAGCCTGTTTCTAGTTTTGTTGACACGTGACTACTTAAAGCAGGCTGGAAGTAAAGCAGAATGCGCCTTATGGCGCATTCTGCTTTACTTTCAGCCTGCTTTAAGCTACTATGTTCTAGAAAAAAATCCGAAGATTTAGGAAAAATCGGGAGAAATGGCAGCCCTGTAGTACTATTTAGGGTTGTTTTGGCAGTGTATTGCAATATGACAAACCATAATCAGCAGGCTCCTTTAGGAGTCCTCTGATCTGGGATTTAACTTTTTAAATAACACATTTTTGCCAGGCTCCGAGATTATAAAGCGTTTTAGTTGAGTCTGAGTGAGTTCCCAAGCATTTGATTGGTCAGATTTGAGCCTAGGCTTGGGAATGAGTTTAGATTCAAGTCAAAAGCTTTATAACCTCGGAGCCAGTTGTGGAAAGGGGCCTCAATCAGTATTCATGACCTGAACTGCAAATGCATGGATCGTGGTTCTGAAGATGGACTCAAGAGTGTAAACACTGTCAGCAGGATGAAAGTATTCAAACTAACCAATTACCCCAAAGCCGGTGTTTAATATTGAAGATACATGAGCACTGACTTAAAACTTTGCTTTACTTTCAACCTGCTTTAAACTATCAATTGCTTGGAAATAGAAAATATTTCTTATGATATTATATTTATGGCTATAAAAATTGGAATTATTTTCTTAAGATGAGGAATAAATTAGAGGAGTAAAAAGGCTTATTTTATTGGGTAATGGGTTAAACAGATTGTAGGTAAAAGCAGACAATAAAACTTGGCAGTGAAACAGTTAATGCTATTAATGAATATTCATTTGTGTGGCTAAAATAGGGACAAAGAAAAGAATAAAAGATCCAGTAGTCTTAAAATATTCATTATAAAAGAACCAATCATGCATACAAATTCATAAAATATACACCTTAAAAACAATTCAAATGTACAGTTTCGTATTTACATGTAGAGTTACTGTTAAAAATGCTCAGGAAAAACAACCTTTCTTCAAATATTTCATGACAATGATATTATAAATATACAAGTAAACACACTACAGGAGCCTGTTTCATAAAACTTCGTACGACAAAAACGGTCGTAAGTCAAAACTTCAAAATACATATAATTTCTGATTTTTTCATCTAATCCTGTCTTGTGACATCTCTTTGGAATCATCTTTTCAAGACGATTCCAAAGAGATGTCACAAGATAGGATAAGATAGAGAAATAAATAAAAATCAAGGTTTTTATAATCTGACTTACGACAATATTTGTCCTACGAAGTTTTATGAAACGGGCCCCGGGTATATAAAGTGTGTGCAAAAATGAAGTTAATGTGTGCACAATAACTCTGACACATAGTTTAGCTATTAACTCCTTCAACACAATGGACCTGTTTAAAATATACTCATTACATTTGCAAACATTGTAGACCCAGATCAGAGGGCTCCTATAGGAGCCCTCTGATCAGGGTTTACACTGTTTGCTAATCTAGACAAGTATTTATCAAACTACAGAGAATATCAAGTATCTAGTTCATATTTTGGTAACTAAAATGATCCACAAAGGAACCTAATACATGTAACCCACAAGAATTATTACGTATTGAAAGAGGTAAACGCTGAGAAAGTATTTAAAGGTAGAGCTACTGTTTGATAGATATGAAAACATCCTTTTCATTTTGCTCTTACGTAAGTAAGAGCAAAATGAAAATGGTGTTTTCAAAACACTTTACCCGAATGTCAATTACCCGAATGTCATTTGACATTCTCAATACATATCTGATGTTAACCTGAGTATGCTAAATATGCAGTCTACCATACTATATTATACATGTACAATGTACAGTTCTAAAATTATAATCAGAGACAAATTAAACCTGTGTGACCTTTGATTGACCTTGACTTAGATCTGACATTAATGGAAGGTTCCCTACATACTTACCATAGTCTTTATTAGTGAAATACGCATGCATGAAGTAACTGTCATATGTAGCTAAAAATCTGAGTAATGTTAATATCTAAACCATTTGACCTTTAGAAACATTTACCTTGATCTGATATGATTGAAATTTGTTCAACATTTCATAAGAGAAGCATGTGAGCTACATTTGAAATCTATTGTGTGTATCATGGTTCCAGTAAACCAATTACTCCATAAATACGTCTTTTTACATCTTTAATTTATTCCTCCCCTGACAAAAATAGTTTCTCTTTATACAATCATGAATATGCAGCATGCACCATAAGAAATAATTCCTATATTCTAGCAGATTGTAGCTTATGGCACATTCTGCTTTACTTTCAGCCTGGTTTAAGTGGTCACCTGTTTTCAAAACTAGAAACAGGCTATGGGGTAATGGATTAAGAAGAGTATTTCATAGGCTAAAGTCTCTCAACCAAACCTCACGTCTTCACTACTCATCTGAACTGTCCGACTCTTAGCACTTGATCCAGCCATCGTGGCTTATCAGCCAACTTCAATGCTTTTCACACATAATTTAAGTCCCCATTCTTGAAAGTTTTCAATTTTCTATCCAATAACACAAAAAATAATGGTCAAAATATAAAAACGTAAGTCATTTTTTTAACACTATATACAGCTGAAGTTGATCACTTGACCGTTCAGTCTGTTTCATAGGTTATGTTAGACGATTGGTTAAGTGTGTTCACTCCTAGCATTCCCGTTAGTGAATTGAGTCCGATAGAATGAACAGTCAAAGCATAGGTTTTTGTGGCGGCATAAAAGAGACAATGTCAGTAAAATTGAGTTTTCTCCCTTTAGCTTGGGTCCTGCACTGTGTATTTCCAAAGACATTATCCACTTTATATTTCACATAGACATACATACATGTAAATGTAGCTGGAAGACAGACAGGCACACCACATATGATGTTCTAGGTATAAGACTTGTACATGGGAGGAGACACGGGAGAAGACATTATTCTTTCCTGTTTCAAAAAATAGATGGGTTCCTCGCGTGTGTCACCTGCCAGCAAGCATCAGTATAACATTCTCTTTCCATAAAAGAAATTTTATTTCAACATCTTCAGTAAAACAGAAGAAATCTGTATTAAAAGAAAATGTTTTAAAGGGGAATAACTCTCTCAATATGGATGCAAGAATTATGACCCTTTTACAATACACTGCCACTTGTCAAGCTAGCTTCATTAGAACAGAGAGTTAAGAGGCGTGATGCAAACAGACGTGACGGACAGACAGATGGACGGGAGGACGTACAGACGCCTGAAGTTTCTACAGCAGGTGACACAAAAATTGAGTGCAAATGCAATGCAACAAATAGTTTTTTTTTAAATTATAAAGATGTATTTTCTGAGGGGCATAGAGTGCAGAGCCTGATCAGATATTGGGCTGCCCGGCATTTAAAAATGATCCAATCTGTTTGCAATGATTGTTTTATCTCCAATACATTTATTGGGAAAGAATAATGTCTTGCAATACACTGAACTACAAGGTTTCATTGCAGTGATTATCAACAAATACTGATGGTGTTTGAAAGCCGCAAATAGTGCCAATGCCACCAATATGAACACATTATTCAGCATTCAAGAGCAACAATGGTTCATTTATGTCATGTATATAAAGGGTTATTTCTGTTTCCATTTTTCAACAACTGAGTTGATGATATACTTAATAGTATTAGCTAATAAGTTTTGGTAAAACATATTTCTATACTTTTATTAGAAAACTGTGAAATTCAATTTTGTAAGCTGTTTTACTATAAAAACATGGTAAAATCTAATCCCAACAGATATATATTACCCTATATAATTTTAATATTATATAGTAAAAAATAATTAAATAAACTCGGTAAAAGATAAAAGTATATGGTAAAAAAGATTACTCTCTCATTTAATATACAGTTGAACCTCTCTGTTACGATCTCTAAAACGAAGGCTTAGTGATTGTAGAAAAGACAGGTGACAGATTAAAGCAAGGTGACAGTAAAACAGAAAGCTCCTTTAGGAGCTTTCTGTTTTACTTTCACCTTGCTTTCAGCAGTCACCAGTCCTATATACCTAATAATTTACACAATTTAGTGGTCATTTTAGTGAGGTTTTACTGTAATAATAGTAAGCAAACATGTTTCGCCTATGCGACTCATCAGTAGTATGATATCTCTATAGGAACAACGTAACGTCATGATGTCATATTGTTTAAAGGGAGGTGATCATGGTGTTAACCTGTTAAGTAAATCTTCTGCTTGAGATTAATTGATGTTTTCATTATTGACTTAACTTTGGTTTATAGATTTTGATGAAATAATTTTCCTTGACTAGCCTCCCTGACAGACTTTCTGTTTTCATTTTATATTCCCTGATGAAGGTCATTGATTGACCGAAACGTTGGAAAATAAAACTAGAACTGCTATCACTAAAGGTGATAAATACCCCCACTCCAAACTGACCTGTCACAAACACCATAATGACATGTAGAAAGCATAATACATGCATATTAAGGAACTAAATTTCAAGTTGAAAAGGGGCATAATTCTGTCAAATTTTATGCAAGAGTTGTCATACTTGAAAAAAAGTCTCACAATATAACACATATAATGTGTACTACTATGAAGACAATATCATGAATAGTTTTCAAGAAAATGGCATGTTCCAAGAAAATAGAAAAAAATTCAAAGGGGCATAATTCTGTAATTTGTTGGCAAGAGTTATGTAACTTCAAGTAGAGTCTGCAAACATCACACTTATAATGTGTACCAAGTTTGAAGACAATGTCATAAATAGTTTTCAAGAAAATGACATGTCCAAAGAATAAATGCATATTAAGGAACAAAATTTCAAGTTATAAAGGGGCATAATTCTGTCAAATTTTGTGCAAGAGTTGTCAAACTTAATGAAAAGTCTCACAATACAACTCTTATAATGTGTACGAAGTTTGAAGACAACATCATGAATAGTTTTCAAGAAAATGGCATGTTCAAAGAAAAAAATTCTCAAGAGACAAAAAAATCAAGTTAAAAAGGGGCATAATTCTGTCAAATTTGGTGCAAGAGTTATGAAACCTGTCAATGAGTGTCCCCAAATAACATTGATAATGTATATCAAGTTTGAAGATGGTATCATAAACAGTTTTCAAGAAAAAGGCAAATGTCCCGGAAAAATGTGACGGACCAACCGACATACTGACCGACCGACATATGGAAGGACGGACGGACAACGTGATTCCTATATAGCCTCCCACCACCAGTGGTGTAGGGCATAATTACAGTCCATACAACAAGTCTGAGATCGTGTGTTGTCTTTTGATTGCCTTTTTCTTGTTTTCATTTTATAAAAAGGAAATATGTTAAATTTTGGTTCAACTTTGCAGGGCTGCCATTTTTCCGGATTTTTCTGAAATCTTCGGATTTTTATCTTTGCAGATGGTAGCTTAAAGCAGGCTGAAAGTTAAGCAGAATGCGCATTAAGGTGCATTCTGCTTAACTTTCAACCTGCTTTAAGAAATCACGCTTGAAAAGTAGACAATTTAGAAATCTCATTTTTTTATGATCAATTTATGGCAGCCCTGAATTTAACAACATTCATCAATATGTGTACTTAAAGGTAGCTGTCTTGTTGAGGGGTCTCTTATCTGCTGTGCATGAACAGTGCAGTGATTTCTCACTATCTATTGTCTAAAATTATGATCAAGCAGCATGTTAGATGTATAAAATTATTTCATAACAGCAAGTGAAGATCATCTTTTGCAATGTTTATCATCCATGAGATGATATGAGTCTGGCTAGTAGTGGCTACTACATTCAATGTACTGTAACATAGACACTCTATAAAGCAGACAGGAACTCTCAAAAGACAGGTGACAGCTTAATGCAAGACAAATGTAAAGAGGAAATCTTCTATAAGAGTGTTCTGCCTTTCTGCTTTCCTGCATTAAAAACCACCTGTATTACAGAATAGTGTTATGACATCATTTCAATGACTGTTTGCAAGTCTTTAACTGTATTGCTTAAACTCATTCCTCCCTGAAACTTTAAATGGGCAAATCAAGTTTCTTTTGAAGTCTAGTCCATTTTTGCAAATTTATGATTGCTTTTTAGTTTTTACCATATATTTCAAAATTACAAAGAGTGCAGACCCTGATCAGAGGGCTCCTTTAGGGTTGACCTTGTCAATGTACTGTAATATGACAAAGAGTGCAGACCCTGATCAGAGGGCTTCTTTAGGAGCCCTCTGATCTGGGTCTTCACTGTTTGTTTAAGACAAGCATACTTTTCACAGGCACACTGTATGCAAATGATTCTATGCGTGTCTAGGGTTTAAAGGGTTAAACAGATCAGTTTTAACACAATACTTGATATGAGTCTACATTAGTTGCCACATTCAAAATTCCTTTTTATCTTTTAACACAGCTCATTCATTAAAAACTTATTTAAGAAGACACATCCCGGGTAAAGCAACATGCTCTCACCACCGTCAGAGCTCCAGATGAAAGCATTATTTCGTAATAAAATTCTTATTTCTCCACTAATACCTACGCTTAACTTTTCATTAGAATCTTCTCAAAGAGACTATTCAAATGAGTAGCAGGGCTCCAGATAAGAGGTAGTTATTTCAACAAATCCAACATTTTCTCACTCTTTTAAGAACCAAATCCTATGGTGTTACTACTCATTAGAATCGTCTCGACGAGACGATTCTAATGAGTAGTGACACCATAGGGTTTAATTCAGAAATAACGATTTTAGTATTTGAAAAACTACCCTTATCTGGTGCTCTGGAGTAGTCACAACATAGGATTTAATGGAGACAATAGAATTTTAGTACAGTCAACACTCGCTACTTTCACTCGCTTAGATCGACCTTACCAGTATTTCATAAGTTTAACCCATTGCCTCTTAGCCTATTTCTAGCTTTGAAAACAAGTGACCACTTGAAGCAGGTTGAAAGTAAAGCAGAATGTGCCTTAAGGCACATTCTGCTTTACTTTCAGCCTGCTTTAAGCTACCATCTACTAGGATATAGAAAATATTTATTCTGGTACATATTCTTGGCTGTATAAATTGGAACTATTTTCTTCAGTGGAGGAATAAATAGAGGCGTAAAAAGGCGTTTATAAGGGGTAATGGGTTAATACTAATAACTCAATCTCGTTTAAGTCAAACATAACCCTTACCTATTTCAAAGTTAAAACATGGCTAAGCCACATTTTAACTTTGAAATAAGGGTATGTTCAATCTAACGCGAGTTTGTCATATCAAGTTTTGACTGTATTTGAAGAACTGTTCAACTAGAGCTGCTACAAAATTAAAGCTATTCCGTTATTTATTTTTGTTAACACATGCCGCTATGCCTTCCAGAAGTTTGGATTTTGTTCGAGTCTTCGGCGGAAGTTTTGATACCAAGTCTGCATGACACTTATTGGCACATAAGTTTCTGACGGATTTGGTGTCATCTGGGCTTGGGTTTGAGCAAATGAGGCGAGATAATTGAACAGGTTTTCACACATTTTCTGGGAGAACTCTACAAAAGGTTGCACATTAGTGGTGCTCGCAGATGCGGGAGTCTGCTGGGCGAGATTTGTCAGGGGCTCCACAGATATACCGATCTGGGCAAGGTGTGACTGGGGCTCCATCTCTCCGAATGGATGACTGCTTGGACCGGAATCCCCTGAAATACCAGAAAACTTTATTACATAAAAAAATTCATGCGACTTTATGAGCCTCTAAAAGACAACCAAATGTATCTTTACCCTTTCCTTCCTGTCTGAAACCTCAAATGGACAATTCTAGTTTTCAATTTAGTCTAGTCCATTTTTTACTTTTAAGGGTTGAGTTTTACCATACATGTATAATATGTCAAAATGACAAACAGTGTAGACCTTAATGAGAGGACTCCTTAAGGAGCCCTAAGATCAGGGTATACACTGTTTGCATAGGACAAAGGTACTCTTTGCAGGTACAATGTTTGCAAATGATGCATATATGCGTGCCTAGGGTTAAAAGTGTTAAGTCAGGCTTCAGAGAAGAGGGAGGAAACAGAACAAACATTTTGTCAATCATTTCAACACCAGTCCTATGGTGTTACTACTCATTAGAATCGTCTCAAAGAGACGATTCTAATTAGTAGTGACACCATAGGGCTTAATGCAGAAATAAGGAATTTTTTTAAAAATACTCCCCATATTTCATCGCTACTGAAACTTCAAATGGACAGCTCTAATTCTCTTTATATATAATCCATTTTTGCTACTTAGGTGTTTTTTTTATATATACAAAATGTATTGCATAAGCATAACAAACAGAGCAGACCCTGATCAGAGGAGTCCTTTAGGACAAGTACACTCTTAAAATGTACACTGTTTGCAAAGGATTTGTATATTAGTCACTAGGGTTGAATGAGTTAAATAAAGAATTTGTTAACCCATTACCCCATTAATATATCTTTTTACACCTTTAATTTATTCCTTCACTGAACTGAAGAAAGAAGAAAATAGTACCAGTGATAAATGATGTACAATAGGAAGTAGTTTCAATATCCTTGCAAATGGCAGTTTAATGCAAATTGTAGTTTAAAGCAGGCTTAAAGTAAAGTAGAATACTTCAATCATATCGAGACATCCAGCTAAATACAAGTGGAGGAAGACCCCAGAAGCCCTTTATGCACTGTTTCAGGCACAAATCAACAACTGGGTGGAACCGTTGAACCACCAAAGTGCCCAAACCGAGATTTGAACCAACTGCCTTGAGAAGCTTCCTGATTGTAAGAAGATACATGAAATTCCATTTTGAACAGTAATGCTTATGCATTGTAAGAAATCGTTTGTACATCCTAGGTAGCTTTAAGCCTTGAGAGATATTCTGCTTTACTTTCAACCTGCTTTAAAGGGACTCGCAACCGGATGGTGTACTTGTCAAAATAAAATAAAATACTCAAATAAAAGCAAATTTGTGGCATTATTTGGCTTCTGACATTAAAAAAATATGATCAGTCCAAAAAAAGTCTCAAGAATCGTCACCGAATCTTAGATTTTTAGATATTTTCCATCGTTTTTCTATACCGACTAGTAGACGGTATAGTTGTTGTTGTTGCTTCTCTACACGGGCTCAGACATAAACCCGAGCCGAATTGTGAAGTTGTATGCACTTTCGATCGCTACACATTGAAATACGTTAAATCGATCCGAGATAAACGGATAGTTCCGTGGTCCATTGGTCTAAGCGGATTCCCCTATTTTGCCTTCTGTCCGCCAATGCCGGGCCCCGGGTTCGAATCCCACCAGAGACCAATATTTTTTTTTATTGAAATACATTTTTTTAAACAGAATTTCTTATCTTAAACTAATTCTTTACCATTTATATAAGCGTTTGACACATATTTACAAATCACTATTTTTAATGCACCATCTGGTTGCGAGTCGCTTTAAGTGGTCGCTTGTCTTCCAAGATGAAGAAGCAAGCTGTGGAGTAAATGTTTAAAATATAAACATGTAAAGTTTATCAGCGGCCTTTGTCGGTGTGCAATCTGTTTACCTGTTTTCAGATTTGTTATTTTAAATATGGCACTTGGTTTGATGTTTGAAATGTGTCCAAGAAGCACCCATGACTGTCCCGTTGGGCTTGGCCATGAAAAATACACTGAAATATAAAATAACTAATTAACAATTGTCACAAATGTAAGTGAGTAACATTATGTATACATGTACAATGTTCTGATTTATCATGGTATTTGTTAACATAATTTATCACATAACTTGCGGTCTGGGAGTAGAATAAAGCCATTATATAAATATGGTAAAATCCACTTGTGAAATATCATTATTTTGGCTCTGTCCAAACCTGCTTTAAGTGGCCGCCTAATATTCAAATCTAGAAACAGGTTCTGGGGTAATGGGTTAAATTAAAATTGTCAGGTGTTTACGACAAGTGACTGCTTAAAGAAAGGTGAAAATAAAAACAGAAAGCTCCATTGGGAGCTTTCTGTTTTACTGTCACCATGTTTTAAGCTGTCCCTTGTCTTTTATACAACAATTTAGCCATCATTTTAATGGTCGTAATAGAGAGGTTTTACTGTATATGAAAAAATTGAATGCTTTCTAGAGGTAGAAAATTAATCCAATTAAACTACCTGCTCCTCCATATCCATCTGGGAAAGGTATCTGTCCTGTCATGAAGACCACAACATGGTTGATATTGTCAGCATCTGGTACATTAAACAAGAATTGTGTCTCACTGACTTGCTGGCAGTCTGTCTGAACCTGAAAATAGAATAATATTATACTTTATCTCAGCACCTTTCATTTATTCCTCCACTGAAGAAAATTATTTTCCAGCATCACTTAACCCATTACCTCATTTGAAGATAGGTGACGTACCATTTAAAGAAGATTGAAAGTTAAACAGAATGACCCTTGAGGTCACTGTATCCTGACAACACCAAACAAGCTGTATAATTGCTATTTGCTAACCCGAAATCCTGAGCACCAAGGAGGGAAGCCATTACTACCAATTTTTATGTCTTTGATATGACCGGTCCTGCCTAGCTGGTATTGAACCCTCAACCTCAGGCACTGCAAGCGGACGCTCTACCACTGAGCCACACAGCCGGTCAAATTTATAAAATTTATTGTAATTTATGATTTCGTTATATTTTCTCTTTAATTCCTTTCACCGGGAGTTGAAGTTTTTCTACTGGAAGATGGAGATTCTGGGTTTTTTTCTCTAGCTCAACTGAGGAAAGTTGTGAATTAAAGCAGAAAAAGGGTACCTAGGAATTATTTTTAATTGTTCAGAATGCTAATAATTAATTGCTTATTGACCTTATAATAGAACATTAGTCTGTGTGACTGACCTTGTTAGTGCTAACACGATATCCGTTTCAGTGCTATCGGGATTTGAGCAAGTGAATTTGGACGCTCTACCACTGAGCCACACTGTCCCACTTTTCTACCTATCTATCACTTCATTTTTCTTATTTCTTCTGACAACCACCCGTCGCGTAATAGTCAAGTGTGACTGTGACAACGTACCATGTAAAGTAGATGTAGAGATTTGATCATGTGTCCTCATTATTCGGACTACACTGGAGACAGGTGTGACCATAAAAAAATATGTTAATGTCTGTCTGCCTATTCAATATCATTATGATCTATAGATCATTAGCATTGCTTATTAATTTTAAGTTTTGTAATCGTAATTGAAGGAATAAGAAGAAATAACATTCTATCTGGACAAGTCCAAAATGTAAACAATCGCGAAAACACGTTACTAATACTTACTATTCGTCCAGACACGATTATTCCAAACATAGTTTGGGCACTCATTGGTGCAGATTGCAATGTTTACGTGTAACTACAATAGAATCCTAATATGTAGAATGAAAGTAGATAATTTGTTTATTTCTAAAAGGTTTGTTACTCCTAATTGATCCTGGTCGATCAGGAACTTTCCAGCAAGCGTCTTCTTCATAAAGACTTCGATAAAACTCGGACATCAGTGAGCCGAGGCATGCTACCAGTAACTGCTTCGAGATGGCATAGACCTATACTTGACACATCGTAAAAATTAAAATACGTTATAGATAACTAGACCAATGCATCTGATAAGGCCAATTTCTTTTCTGTTACTAAAAAACTAACATTTTCACTTTTCCGCATGAAATACAGGTACACGTACATGTAGTCTTTAAAAGCAGAATGAAACTTAAGCAGAAGGCACATTAAGTATCACTAGACAGTAAAACTTGTGTTAGGCATAAGACTTTCTGAATATTTATGGCTGCTTAATGCAAGATGGTGCACACCATGGTTCTGATATAAAAAAAATTCTGGAACAAGCAGTCACCTCACTCGTCCATGTCAAGAACATACATTAGATACTTAGAACAGGTTGAAAGGGGTGATGGACAATTCGTCAAAGTGCAAACTCGTCAAAAAGGAATTATAGTACAAAAGGGGTAGTCAACTCGTCAAAAAGGAATTATAGTACAAAAGGGTAGTCAACTCGTCAAAAAGGTTTTGCATACTTATTTAATTATACAATAAATACAACGATATTCCAGATAGGGAATTAAAATAGTATTAATATAAAAACTGTTCTTTTCTAATATTTTCGATCCGTTAGGCTAGCTTGCGTGCCCGTCAATGTTCGGCTCTTACCGCTCGGTATTTACGGAAACTCCCGACGACTCTTTGAACATATTAATTTTATTTTCAATTTGAAAAAGGACCAAATTAACATTAACTTACAATTCTTAAATTTATATCAAAAGAAAGAACAAATAGTCAAGTATACGAGCCCGTTTGCACAGAATTGATATCGATTTGTATAAATGCACAAGGTCGTGTTATATTATCCGTGTCGAGGCTTATTTTCAGCATTTTACTCTTTGTTTAATGTGATTTAGAGGTGTCTTTTTAAACTTAAAAAAGGACCAAAATCTTATTAAAATATTTTTTCAAAACAAATTCCATCATAAAGGAAAATGTTTAAGCTAACACAGGCCGTTTGCACAGGAACGATATCTGTCCAGAAAAAAAAGTTATTACAAGTTATGTAAAAATGCCCTTCTTATTTTAATGCTCGAAATTGAGAGCAAGTGGGCCACCTGCGTGTCCACTATTCTGCGTAACGTCTAAGGGCAAACTTTAATTTAAAACAGAGTAGACCCTGATCATTAGGCTTCGGCGCTATAAGATATCAGGTAGGCTACTAAGTAATATCGTGCAACATGACAAACAGTGTATTAATCTATAGAGAATTCAAACACTGTCGGGAGCCCTTTGGTCGGAGTCTACACTGTTAACAAATTAAATGTTTATCATCTGTATACATATTTACATTATGATGCGAACTGTCATACAGTGTAAACCATGGTCATTAGACTTCGGCGCTATAAGATATAAGGTACACAGTAAAATCGTGCAAAATGATAAATTGATAAACAATGTATTAATCTATAGAGAAATCAAACACTGTCGGAAGCCCTTAAAATTTGGTCCGGATCTACACTGTTAACATATTAAATGTTTATCATCTAGCTGTGTACATATTTACCTTATGGTGCAAACTGTAGACCGATTAACCCTGTAGACCATGGTCATTAGGCTTCGCGCTATAAGATAAGTTCGTATCAGTTTCCAAACTGTTCGACACATGTTTGATCACTGCAGCAATACATTCCAGTGTACGTTTGCCTATGATGATTACATTAATTGGTTTTGTTGTTTTAACAGTTTAGCACCAGTGCAGATATAACAAGTCGAGTAATTGCCAATCAACTTTTCGCACCAGATAAACAACAATGCCCAGCCAATTAAAGTAATTTGCACGTGGCGCTAGAGATCTACCGTTTCTTATTAAAGCATTGCTTCTTGGTTAATTTTAACATCATATCAGTGTCTAAACCATATATACACCCAGACTAAATTTTTTAAATGATTTTAAATAACACATTCTATCAAGGATAAGGCACGGGATATTCCAATAGAAATTAATATTGCTTAATGTATGGGCGAGAGAATAGCTGATTTCTGCATTACTTTTGTCTTGATTTAAGCTAAACCTTTCTATTGCAAATCAATTATGATTTAACACTAAATAAAATGTACACTCAATGTAATACATTGAAAAGTCTCCCTTTTATGGTAAAAGTTTAATTTTATTTGGACAAATCGGCATCAATATTCATCTTACAGTTACATATATTTAGATCTAGTTATTTATATGAACATTACAACTTTTTAAATGCTAGAAAATCCATCTCAACTTCTCGATAATGGCAAACTTTTCAAATATAAACCTATGCATTTAACAAAAAAGTAGTACTATATATAGTAGATATATCCCAACACAAAATCCTTTTTGACGAATCGTCTTTTGCCATTACTATATATTGCCTTTTTGACGAGTTTGCACTTTGACGAATCGTCCGTAATTCGTTGAAAGTATCTCTATATACGTTCCTGTCCATGTTAAAGACTTTCTTTAACACTTTCAACACTAAGTAACTCTTGTGGGTCATTATAAATAAATACTGCTCTAAATTAGCTAAGTATAGACCCTTATCAGAGGGCTGACCTATAGGAGCCCTCTGATCTGGGATACACTGTTTACTAACTAGAATTAAGCTATGAGGTAAACGGTTAAGACCGCTGGAGGTTTAACCCATTACTCCATAGATATACCTTTTTACGCCTTTTATCTATTTATTTATTCCTCTATCTGTTTTTAAGACTTAAAATAGTAAGTGGTCATAGGTTAGCCCTTTGAACCCTAGTCCCTCTAATAGGCGTTCTTTTCAAACAATGTACATGTGAATAGTACAATTGTCCTGTGCAAACAGTGAAGACCCAGATCAGAGGGCTCCGAAAGGAGCCCTCTGATCAGGGTCTTCACTGTTTGTCATAATGCCAAACATTGACAAAAACAACCCTTAAAAGTCAGAAATGGACTTGACTAAAATGGAAACTGGAATTGTCCATTTAAAGTTTCAGGGAGGAAAGAGTTAAAGGAGGATTACATTCGGCCACCGTTACTTATATCAATGAGTATTCATTGGAGTGTATTAATCAGTACAGTACTCCTTCTCTACCAAATGTGAGACTGTGTTGTTTGGAGAGAGTTGTTATAGGGTGGAAAATAATATCCTTAGTGTTGATCACAACTTTGTTTATAGTTTTCCCTATCTACAACACAAAATGGGAGACAAAGATTGTGTGTTGTTTGGAGAGAGTTGTTATAGGGAGGGAAAATAATATCCTTATAGTGCTGGGAACGACTTTGCAAACAGATTGAATCCAAAATGCTTAACGCAGCATCTGATCTGGATTCAAGCAGTTTGCCACTCATTATGATTTTTTGGTAAAAATATTCATATGTAAATTTAATAAAAAGCAGCAGACCACAATTTTAATCAGAAAATATTGCAACAATGAAACAATTTCGACATAATTGTCATGGTAATAAGGGGTACACATTGTTGTAAAGAGGAAATTCTTGTAGGGATGGAGCACTGTACAAGGTAGAGGTGCACTCAGGAACTTATTTTGAAAGTTGCAGGGCTGTCATTTCTCCGGATTGTCCAAAATCTTCTGATTTTTTTCTCTTATTTCTCTTGACCTACAGCTTTTGTCTGAAATTTCTGCTTTTACTTATAAATTTTGGAATTTTAAATTTTGCGCTTTTTACTTAAAAACCATTGATATTATTTTGCGCTTTTTACTTAAAAACCATTGATATTGGTGTCAAACAGTTTAGATCCAGATCAGACGTCGCATAATGTGGCGTCTGATCTGGATCGAAACTGTTTGCATAGTCACATTAGTGTAATAGAGCCTAGCAGCGAAAGGATTAAAGGTATGATTTCTAAAATCGTGCTTGAAAATTTGGAAATGTTAGGTGTTTTATGAGTAACTTGTCCTTGCCCTGGAAGGGACATCCAAGTTGCTTTTTTCAGAGCTCCAGATAAGGGGAGTATTTCAAAAACTAAAATCTTTATTTTTGTATTAAACCCTATGGTGTGACTACTCTTCGAGACGATTCTAATGAGTAGTCCCACCATAGGATTTGGTCCTGAAATAAGGGAGAAAATGATGCATTTGTATAATTTACTCCCTCATATCTGGATCTCTATTTTTGTGAAATAATGGGTTGATGAGACTGGTGAGAAATAAATTGGAAACAAATTCACATTGAGATTTTATTAAGCAAGTACATGTGATCTCAAATCACAAGATTTTTATAACTGCTTTTAAAACGTGGACGGAAGAATTCACAATACAATGATAATATGAAATATGCAATTAGGAAAAACTTTTACAATAAAACTAATACTATACACAAAATACACACATATAAATGACTGAAAAATGAAACAAAGCCATAAGTTACATATAACTGAAACAAATTTCAAATGACAGTTAAAAAAGTATGTGTAAATACTAAACCAGCAAAAAACAGATCATTAACTTCTAAAGTAATATACAGTAAAACCTCTGTATTATGACCACTAAAAAGAAGGCTAACTTACTGTATAAAAGACAGTACAGCTTAAAACTAGGTGAACGTAAAAGAGGAGCTTTACATTCACTTTGCCTTAAGCAGTCATCTGCCTTAACCCGTTACCCCATAGCCTGTTTCTAGTATTGACGATTGGTGACCACTAAAAACAGGTTGAAAGTAAAGCAGAATGCGCCTTAAGGCGCATTCTGCTTTTTTTTCAGCCTGCTTAAGCTACCATCTGCTTGGATATAGAAAATATTTCTCGTGGTGATTATTTTTGGATGCTTAAATTTTTATTATTTCCTTCAATGGAGGAATAAATAAAAGACCTAAAATGGCGTATTTATGGGGTAATGGGTTAATGGGTTAAATACCTGATAATTTACACAATTTATTGGTTGTAAAGAGGTTTTAAAGTACAACGAAACTTTTGTTAACTCATTTACTCCTGAAATTTCAAATGGAGAATTCAAGTTTCAAAATAAATCAAGTCCATTTTTTACTACTTGGAGTTGATTTTACAATTTATTACAAAATGGCAAACAGTGCAGGCCCTGATCTAGGTCTGTCTACATTTAGTAGTCACAATCAAACATGGTTTATATTCAAGTATGCTATGTAATATTCTATGGAATGTTAAAGTACATGTACATGTATCAAAAGTTATGAACCCAAGTTTCTCAAATGTCTTTTATTAGCAGTTGAGTCTCAATAATTCAAGCACAATTGAAGTCAAACAGACCCATCTTTCAAAATTCAAGCTTAGCTATACTAATTTTTAACTTTGAAGTATGGGTATGTTAGACTTTTTTTGTGCAGTCATCTGTCTGAAAACATTGACAAATGCTTTGCAAGAAAAGGTTAAAATCTAACAAATTTCTACTTCAACTATTACACTGGTTTGATAGACACGGCTGGTATATTATATGAATATATCAATAATTGAAGCAACACCATTTAAACTTAAAACAACAATAACAGATCTAATCTCTATAAATAGACATAAATAGACATTAAAAAACATGTAGTAATATAAAATGGCCAATAAACATTGTAGAGCCTACAAACTGTAATGGCATCTCGACATTTCACTTGGTTAAAAACATGGAAAATCAACTCATAAACTATACTAGTAATCTAAACTTTGGTCCTTGAGACAGTTGATCTGTTATCGTTTCATTACACATTCAAACCTGTTTTAACCCTTTGAACCCTAGTCCCGCATATAAGCATCCTTTTCAGACAGTGTACATGTGAATAGTACAATTGTCCTGTGCAAACAGTGAAGACCCAGATCAGAGGGCTCCGAGTGCCAAACAGTATGGATTATGATGAGACAAAGATGAGGTGTTGGGTAACTGTTTACAGTTTATCCTAACTCTTTCAACACCATGGACTTGTTTAATATATACTCAGAACATTTGCAACAGTGTAGACCCTGATCAGAGGGCTCCTATAGGAGCCCTCTGATCTGGGTCTACACTGTTTGCTAAATTAAAGCATTATTTAATACACTATCCAGAATTCAAGAAGTGTTGGTAACTCATGTTTAAAAAGATTAGCAAGGGGACCTTATTACTCACAAGAGTTACTTAGTGTTGAAAGAGTTAAACTAAAAGTCAAAAAGTTTTGAGCCTAGCCAGATGCCCAGTGTCTGTTCTGTGTCTGATCTGACTGCAAACTGTTTGCATTGAACATCATTTCTTGGATGTACATATAGGATCTGTCATGAGTCGATGTTTAAGACAAGCTGACCTCAAACAAGTCTAGAATTGAAATGTTATTAAGCGAGCCTTGGCGAGCTTAATAACTTTTCTATTCTAGACGAGTTTGAGATCAACTTGTCTTAAACATCGACGAGTGACAGATTCTTTTTCTCACTTTACCAATGATTTAAGCTATTTTTAAGCAATATACATTTTTTTGGAACCCCGGTGCCGTTATAAACAATGACGTTATAGTGACGTCATCAAAGTGATCTTACACATGTTGGAGATAAGGATATTCGTCACCGTTGTTCGCTATAGAAAACAGGGGTAGTTATGTGAGAAAATTATGTTTGTTTGGGATGAAAACTGTATTTTCCAAATGTATGAATGCAATCACAATGTTAAATAATATTCCAAACTACTTTCCAACTGTATAAGCGCAATCACAATATTACATAAAATATATCAAACTATAACATACAATATTTGGTAAAACAAACCCCAATATTGTACACTATATAATGCATTTTCATAAAATGATATGTATATTCTGATATGATCACAACCAATGGTAACATAAATAATATCTCTAAATCTCAAATGACAACATTGACTAGAGATACCTACCAACCCACACCATCCCTAATGTTCTCTGTCTTTTTGTTTCTATTATGATTTTTCCCCATCTAAATATTTAGTTAATAACCTGTTACTCCATAGTCACACCTTTTACCACATTTAATTCATTCCTCCACTGAAGAAAATAGTAACTAAGTTCTACTTTATACAGTCATAAATATGCAATAATACATTATTTTTAAAATTCTAGCAGAGGGTAGCTTAACCCTTTTCCCCATAGCCTCTTTTTAGTTTTGATAAAGGTGACCACTTAAAGCAGGTTGACTGTAAAGCAGAATGTGCCTTAAGGCACATTCTGCTTTACTTTCAACTTACGTTAAGCTACCATCTCTCTGGATATAGAACATATTTCTGTTGGAACATGTTTATGACTGTATAAATTAGAACTGTTTTCTTTTGTGGTGGAATAAATCAAATGAGCTAAAAGGCGCTTCTATCAGGGAAAGGGTAAAAGTAGGCTGAAAGTAAAGCAGAATGTGCCTAAAGGCACATTCTGCTTTACTTTCAACCTGCTTTACGTGGTCATCTGTTTTCAAAACTTGACACAGGCAATGGGGGTAAAGTATTCATGTGTTTACACATTTTACTATTCTTCATACCGAGACTTTTCTTGAAGGAAGGACACAGAATATCCACCAATATATCACTGCAGACTTTACCTTTCTTTTCATTTAAAAACACAATTTATTTACTCTTTACACAAATGTCCTCCATTGCCCCTATCTTGCCCAGCAAAAGAAGGATTAAAACCATGAATTTGCTTCATGCTAACATACTCAACTCCAACTAAATTAATGGCATCATACAATCTAATCCTAAATTAAACCTCTTTCATAGAATTGTCATTTCAAGCATTAACCTTTTCCTCATACTGGTAAGGTTAAGCAATGTTACGATATGTACACATTTATGATCATGATTGGTTTTGAAATTCTCACAAAAAGTTTGATAAATGGATTCATTGGGATTTAAGTTTTGGAATGCATTAAATAGAGAATAACCGTATTTTTCAGTGCAAGATCAATATTTAATTCATTGAGTGAACATCAGACGTTATATTTTCACTCCTGGCTTTGCCACTCATGAAAATATAACGTCTGATGTTAACTCAATGAATTAAATGTTGATTTTACACTGAAAATCACAGTAAACCTTCATTCCTAAACATCAGCAGTAGAATGATTTATACCAACATATAACTGCCAAACACAGAATGACCAAAAGATGTACAGTCAAACTTCGATATCTCGAACTCGCTTAACTCGACCTATCCGATAGTTTGATACATGAACTGCATTATTTTGTGCTTGGTTAGATCGAACATACCCATATTTCATGGTTAAAACTTGGCTAAGCCACGTTTTAACTTTGAAATATGGGTATGTTCGATTTAACCGAGTTTGAGATATTGAAGTTCGACTGTATGATAAATTCACCCTGCTCTGCAGGTAACGATTAAGGTCCATTATGAAGTAAATGCACATTTGGGATTTCAAATCTCTAGTTCAAAACAGACAAACTTGTATCCTATGATCACTTAACTCTTTCAAACACTAAGTAACTATTGTGGGTTATTAGGTCCGATTGTTGATCTTTTACTTATCAAAACATAAACCAGCCTATTTGGAATTCTGGGTAGTTTGATAAATACTGTTTTGAATAAGCAAACAGTGGAAAGTCTGATCAGAGGGCTCCAATAGGAGCCCTCTGATCAGGCTCTACACTGTTTGCAAATGTAATAAGTATATTTCAAATACTAGTGAGGGCGCCAACTCTCAAAAGACCCTTAATTAACAATGATTTGCAAGCGGAGATGCAGAAAATTTCTAATGGTATATTTGAATAGTATAGACCTTCCCGAGTTTGGAAAGGCCGGATGCCAAGGCTGAAAGTGGTCAGGGACATTTTTACAAGGGCGATAACTCTGACCTTCAATTATTCAATTTTCGCCACAATTATATTGCATTTTAACACTACTTGTATATTTCAATTACCACTTTAGCTAGGGACACCAAATTTGTTGTGTGAGTACATCTTGGGATGGCGGAGTGTCACGTACTAAATTTAGGTCACTGTGACCTTGACCTTGACCTTTGACCTCAATTTTTTAAAAAAAGCTTGTCAGGGACATATCTTATGTACCGTATTAGATAGGAATAGTTAATCTTGTGTGTAAGAACATCATGAGAAGTCGGAGTGTCTCGTACTACTTTAAGGTCACTGTGACATTGACCTTGACCTTTGACCTCAATTGTAAAATTTGTGTATTCTTGTATATATGTAACCTTTTTTGTCCTGAGTATATTTCCATTACCACATCAGCTAGGAATAGCAAATTTGTTGTGTGAGTACGCTTTGGGATTGCGGAGTGTCGTGCACTACTTTTAGTTTACTGTGACCTTGACCTTGACCGTTGACCTCAATTCTTTTTAAAAAGCTTGTCTGGATTATATATTTTGTACCGTATCAGCAAGGAATAGCAAATTTCGTTTATTAATACATAATGAGATGGCGGGGTGTTGAGTACTACTTTAAGGTCACTGTGACTTTGACCTTGACATTTGAACTCAATTCCAAAATGTGTGTATGTGCATATGTATGTAACTCATTTTTTCTTGAGTATATTACCTTTACCACGAAACTTCACACACATATTCACAGAAATCACCCCTTTTAAAATGCCGTCGTAAGTATAAATAAACTGAGCGAGGGTATTCGCATCGTCTGCGATGTCTCGTTTGCTTGAGCAGGCTCCCCTTTGTTTAAGTTGAATATATAAATTGCCAAATATCATATAAATATTTTAATAGATCTACACAGAACCGTCATATATAATTTTAGTGTATCGTAACGCCAGTTGAATCATTACTCACATTAACTATTTCGAGTTTGCATGATTAAATTCAACTGCATAACGTTAGGATTTTTTTTGCCGTTTTCGTATTATTTTCAAAATATGGTCACGCAGATGGACATTGTGCTTTGAGAGAGTTGGTTAGAAGGCAAATCAGCAGCATATGTATCAGAGTAGTTGAGTATTAGTTATCTTTTTAAAATTTGGCATCTGCTAAAAGTTATCACTGTTGATATCTAGCTACATAATTATTGTTAATATCATTCAAACATGTATCTTATAGCCATGTCGCTCACATGTAACATGTAGGCTAGTGTACCTTTCTTTTTACTATGGTGTTCATCTGAATCGAACGACATTTCATTTTCGTCTGACTGACGCAAACTGACGTACGTTAATGAATAATTGTTGGTGTTTATTTTTTAATTTTACAGTAGTTCAGTGCTATCGCAACTAGTGTGTATGGTGTGAATTACAATGTGTAAGTGTCCGGTTTGATGGACATGTGCCACTCTGCCGGTCGGTCATTGGGTAATTTCTATGCTTCGAATTCCATCATAATGGCTTGAATGTTTTGTCACATATTTCATAGCCTACTGATCGTCTCCTTCACTATCTATATGAGCATAACCAACCCGGTTGTCACATATATCGTCATCGCAAGCACATGCGTCAGTGGGCTGCAGATTTTCTTTTTGGCATTTGCATCGCCTCGATGAGCAATACCTTTTGCATGCGCATCTTTTGAAACCAATTATTGTAGAATGTATTTTGTCATTTTAATCAGAACAAGGTGATTATTTCCAACGATGCCCTAACTAGCGTTAACTGGGGATGGTAGTTTGAGGTATTGCTTGGTGGCTGAATTCCAGATAAAAGACTGGTACGTTTGTAGTTATTTCTCTTCATAAATGTTCATTCAGTGCAACAGATGTCGGCGGGGGTTTCGCACTTGAAAAACAAAATCTTTCTTTGAGAACAGGTCATACCTGACACTGTCGATGTTTTCTTCTAGCATGTCGCTGTATAAACAGACACTGCCTGTGGCACAGATTATGTCGCACGTATTGACATGCCTACTCGCTCCTCTCCAACTTCTCCATGTCCTTCAAGTAATGACACTATTCGTGACTATGGTGCTCCAACGTTTCTTCCCCATTCCATAAAATGCACTATTAGAGTCACAACCCTCAACGCATGTATGACCGGCAAACATTTGAAAATATTTCTCCAAGGTCTGATGCTTTTGTCGTGCATATGAATAAAACGTTTTATTTGGCGTCTGAATATTTTATCCAATGCTATTCTGTGACAAAATTCTGCCACTTCGGAATCCACAGAACAATATTTGTAACATGGAGCTCTCTCACGACGAATATTTGAAATCATTCTAGAGTTTGCCCCCTTATGGTCAGACCGTAGTTCTTCTACACTTTCACAACCTTTACTGCTTTATCTGTGTCTTTGAAACCGCCACCGATAAATACTGTCATATCATCTTGTAATTAATTTTCAAACTGATCAGTCAATTCTCTTACAACGAATTCCGCATTGATATTGTCGACCTTGTTGACAGGATTTAAAGGTAACTGTGTTATTTGCCTTGACATGGGCGTTTTGTTGTCTGGTTTCTTATTTCCTGCATCTCTACATGCCCGTGTCTCGTTCTTTCTCCGGACTTGATATATTTTTATTCATACTGGTAGTTATCCCCAACCAGAGCTGTGTATTTGATTGCCACGCCTAAAACTACTGATGCAACTTTCTTAGAAACATCACCAAATGTTTTACAATCAGACCTTTTGGTGCATATCGTCCTAAACAACATCAATTCAATGACTAAAGCCCTGGGTGTTCTTTTTTGTCAAGCTGCTTTATTTCCACCTTTCCTTCAAACCTATACAATATGTTACCATCTAGATTGAATGGTGCCAAAGGAACGGGGTCAGCTCATATGAAACTAGAAATTTCTAACGTCGATGTCAGGATTTTTTCCGGCTACAGTCAACTCACTGAATAATTATCTATGTTAACGAATTCAATCTTCTTGATTGTCTTGATCTTCCCTGGTTTCTTCATTTAAGAGAATGTCTTTTTGTTTGGTTTGGCAATAGAGCCAAGCAATCAATACGAAAAGTTTCGTCGAACACCTCAGCGGTCGGCAAGTGTCCAGATCTATGGGACAGTCAAATCATTTGCTCTTGTCCCAGTGATTCATAAGCCCTTTCTCCGTAAGGGTAAGTGTAAAGGTAGACCTTTATTTGGTTAGGATATACTCATTGGACCTGCATCCAGAACTGTTTGAAAGTAATATTGGGTTGGCAACTTCCAATTACGTTTCAACGTGGCTCAGAGACAGAAGGGAATAAGTGGCTATAATAAGGATCCACACTGGACACAACAGGCTTGTGTCACATATCTTTACCAAGATGAAGATAGCCCCATCCCCTTGTGTACCTGTGGCCTTGAACAGCAAACGGCTTGACATATACTGCAGAGGTGCCCACAACTGGACGAGAAAAGGAAGCATATGTGGCCAGAGTCGATACATGTACAGACCAAGCTATATGGATGGATAGAGGAATCTAGGAGGATCACATCGTTCATGACAGAATCTGGACTGGCGTTGTAGACGGTGAACATGGCTCAGACAAAAATATCTTGAACAACGTCACTTTAACTGTTGATAGTGTAACAGTGAATGCTTCCTCTTGGAAACATGTATGTTTGTTTAGAAAGTTTATATTTAGTTGCATTCCAAAGCATTTAACCTATTCAATCACATAATGGTATGTGTTGACGTATCTAAGTGCAGCAGTTTACCATTGTCTTCCATTAAAGGTATTTCTAAGATCTTCAAAGGCATCTACTGGAGTTATCACATTCAAATGAATGAAATTATAATGCTTTTGTAACACAGGACGCTATTTATTGTACATATATGTCTAGTTTTGTTTTTCAAACGCCTTTATCCATATACATGCGTTGGGTTACTTTCTGAGGTACACATTCGTTGATCGACATATTTTAATATGTACATGATACGTAATCGTTTCTCTGCTCCATATTGCCATTTGATGTCTTGCGATTCCATGAAACCAAATTCAATCAATCAATCACGAAGCTGGCACGTTTGGCGTTTAAAAATGCCCCCATTGATTTTTAGATCCATGATAATAGCCTTTTGGTACAACGGTATGATCCTTTCGCGTATGTCCACATGGCGGAGGTGGATTGGCAGGTTTATAAAATACTAGAAATAGTATCATATGAAGACTCAATGTAGTTGTGAATCAACCGCTTCTATATAAAGACTAAAATCAGCTGTGCGACAAGACTTAACAAATTGAAGAATCAGAAGATTCAGTTTATAGCAGTAATCTATATGTGGCTGATGGCACATGTTTAATCTACCCGTCAGATGACAATGTATATGTAGCATTTTGGCCTAATAGAAATAATGTGTTTCTTGCTTGTTTCTGATGCACGCATTTTAGTTTGCAAATGTAATGACTGCCAATGAAGGGATGAGCTCTGCCACTATTCGAGATACCACAGTTAGTGAGTGCTGGTGTCACCTTTTACAGTCTAGCCCATCTCCAGACACACATTGCAGCGTATACACGTAATTATGTTCAGTATACACTGCACCAAGTGAAGCAAGGGCCTAACCGTTTCTATCTGCGGACATTGCTATTGAAGTTTCTTTTCAAACATGAAGACGGGCTGATCGACTACCATACCTTGTGACTGGTCTTGGTTTATGTTGTTATATGGCTTTATCGTTTATGGAGGACTTCAAATCCTTGCCAAATTATTGAAGAACGGTTAGATGACTAAATGAACTGAGACAACATGTATGGCATGGGTTTTAAAGTATTTGTGCCTTACTGGCAAAGCAAACAGTCCATAAAGGACCCATTTATTAAACACCAAGATTTGTACATCTTTCGACAGCATGTGCCCTTCGCTTATCTGGAGAATTGCCACATGAAAGAGTATGCTGGCTGTATGTCCTCAAGGCATGACCATGAACAGCCACATTACCATATTGATGCTTTAATGACAAATCTGTTAGTACAATATGTTATTTTAACATGCAGTTATGTGACAGTAATATATGTCGACACTGTTTTTCATTTTATCAATACCATATAGTGACAATTGATTAGAATTGGATAATTTGACATATCCAACACCGTCTAAAGGCAATTTCAATGTCAGCAATGAATTTATTGACCACAAATTAGCTAGAAATCATGTATCACACCTAGTTCCAAGACAAACATATTTTCGGGTATTTTCAAAATTGCCGACAAATTGGTCGACGGCAGACATCTTGGATTTTTAGAAGTTTTGATTTTCATTTTCCCGATGGTTTTATGCAATTCCCATACACAAAAGGAAAAATTAGCATCGTGATTTGAAGAGAAATTCACGTATCATGTCTACTAATAAGTTTATATACTGGGAAATAAGAAGCTGGAATTCAGTATTCAGGGGGAGATAATCAATGCTAATTTTCCGAGTCATCCGGCGGCCGTTTAACTTCAAACAAGTGCCATTCTGTAGAGAATACTTGCACCTTTAACATGATATAGGTCTCATAAATTCCGGCTATTTAGGGACCTAGGGTACAGTCAGTCCTGAAACTAGTTGGCATGCTTTCCGTTTATAAGAATTAACATTGAACGTTGGTGGGTGGGGCAAGTAAAATGACTGTAGAAAAAATTCTGACCACTTTTGAAATTGGCATCCGCATAAAATCTTCATAAAAATGCATGACGAATTCGGAAATATAACTGAAAATTTTCTGCATCACCACTTGCAAAAATTTTTTTTCACTGGCCTGGGCGCCCTTACTATACAGTAGAACCTCTCTATTACGACCACTTAGAAGAAGGCTAATTGTCTGTATAAAAGACAGGTGACAACTTTTAAGCAATGTGAAAGTGATACAGAAAGCTCCTGTAAGAGCTTTCTGTTTCACTTTCACATTGCTTTAAGCAGTCACCTGTCTTAAACGACTAATATTTGACAGACTTTAGAGGTCGTAATACAGAGGTTCTACTGTAGGTCCATTGTGTTGAAAGAGTTAAAAGATGAATGAAAAATCTTATAGAAAGATGTAAGCTTGATGCAAGACAAAATTAATGCATAAAGATCTGATGAAAAGGGGTTCAAAGCCTTACAGAAGCAAATCAAAGCAAACAGTACCTGTAAAAGCTTACTGCATTAATTTGTCTGGCATTAAGCGGCAACATATGCTTAGAAATGATCATGGCTCTTAAACTCAGTTACCCCTGAAACTTCAAACGAAATATACCAATATTGCAGTCTTAAAACAGTCTTAACTCTTTCCTCCCTGAAACTTTAAATGGACAATTCCAGTTTTCATTTTAGTCTAGTCCATTTCTGACTTTTAAGGGTTGTTTTTGTCAATGTTTGGCATTATGACAAACAGTGAAGACCCTGATTAGAGGGCTCCTTTCGGAGCCCTCTGATCAGGGTCTTCACTGTTTGCATAGGACAAGTGTACTATTCACATGTACACTGTTTGAAAAGCACGCCTATATGCGGGACTAGGGTTCAAAGAGTTAACCCATTACTCTATAAATACCCCTTTTTTATTCTTTCGATTTATTCCTCCACTGAATAAAATAGTTCCAATTTATACAGTCATGAATATATATCATAAGAAATACATGTTCATCTATATCCAAGCAGCTTAAAGCTTAAAGCAGATTGATAAAATGAGCTTTACTTTCAACCTGCTTTAAGCTGTCACCTATCTTCAAGACTAGAAACAGGCTATGTGGTAAAGGGTTAAACAGTCTTAAATATTCAATAACAAGCACGGTGGGATATGTTCAGCTGCTTTCAAAATAATACAAAGCTCATTTTCAATGTAAGCTTCAATCGCCAATTAAAAGTGTATAAAATGATATGTTTTATCCAATGCAGACTTGCTTTTAAAACAAGATCATGCATTGCAAAGTCTATTGTATCTAATCATGAACAAGAAAAAAATTTCAAACCACTCGACTCTATTCTTTTCTAGACTGTAAGTACTATCTGACTTATTTTGTAAACAGTTTTGATCTAGATCATACACCAAGTAATTCAGTGCCTGATCAGAATGTAAACTATTAGTCACCTGAATGGTATTTCTGTATACAAATAATTAGAATCCATGGTTTGATACCACTGGCCGACAGTGCTTCAGCTAAACAAACTGATGGGAAATTCCTACCACTGCCAATATACAGTCAAACCTCTCTAGATCCAACACTGCTAACACAACATATTCAGTCTCTAAACCAGTTGGTAACAGGTTAACTCTTTGAACCTATGTCACGCATATATGCATCATCTGCAAACAGTTTACCTGTGAGGAGTACTCTTGTCCTATGTAAACAGTGTAGACCCTGATCAGAGGGCTCCTTAAGGAGCCCTCTGATCAGGTTCTACACTGTTTGTCATTTTAATATATAAATTGTAATAAATAACCCTAAAAGTCAAAAATGGACAAGACTAAATTGAAAACTAGAATTATCCATTTGAGGTTTCAGGGAGGAAAAGGTTAATGAAGAATATTAGTAAGGCAGAAAGCTCACTTTGGGAACTTTATCCCTCACTTTTATCCTGCATTACATAGTCACCTGTCTTTTGTAATCTTCTTTTCCAAGGAGTGTTTAATTAGAAGGTTTGTTTTGTACAGTAAAACCACTAAGTGTTGCTAGTTTTGGGTGTTAAAGGTCGGTTGCTTCTTATAGCAAGATGGAAATGAATGGAATGACTTTCATGCTGCTTCAAACCAGATTTCCAGATAAGAGGAGTTTTTCAAAAACTAAAATCTTTATTTCTGCATCAAACCCCATGGTGTCACTACTCATTAGAATCGTCTCAAAGAGACGATTTTAATGAGTAGTAATACCATAGAATTTGTTGCTACATGAATAATGAATGAAAAAATGTTGGATTTGTGCAGTTTACTCCCTCTTATCTTGAGCCCTGTTCAAGCTGTCGTCGCCTGCCTTCAATACCATCAACTACACTTCTATTCGGTGGGCGTAATAGAGGAGTTTAACTGTACTCCAAAGCCTAATAGCTAGTCCCGACACCACGCTGCCCAAGAGTATTCAAAAGCCCATCTGTAAGTCTGCAAAGTTGTAGAAATTGTCTATCTGTTGACTGGCCAGCTCTCTAGACTGGCTGATGAAGACTAGGCCTGTGGTTCCTTGTGTGATGGTGACTATCACCTCCTGACATAACTGCACCGAGTTATCTCCGTTGTACTCTAGGCCTATCACTGGTCCTGAAAATAATGTACAAAATGGTGTAAGAATGCAGTGAAGAACAATTTATTCTTTCCCGTTTAAACTTCTACTCTCTTAACCCTTTGTTCTACAGATACACTTTTTAAGTAATTCAATTAATTCCTCAATGGAGAAAATAGTTCTACTTTATACAGTAATGAATATGAATCATAAGAAATATTTTCTATACACAAACAGATGGTAACTTAATGCAAAATAAAAGAAAAGCCTTAAGGCACATTCTGCTTTACTTTCAACCTGCTATTAGTGGTAACCTACCTTCAAAACAAAAACCATGCTGTTGGGTATTTGGATAAACCTTTACTTTAGTTTTGTCTTACATAAAGTAAGAACTAGAAAGATGTTAATACTTGGTCATCTTTTAACAAAAGTATTTGCTTTAATAATAATTCTGTCCTTTGCCATTCTTATTTCAGGAGCTTTTTAAGGTGAGTTTCCCCTGCATCTTAATGCCCACATGGCTGATATTCGTGTAAAAGTGTGGACAAAGAGATTCCTTACCTCTACTAACGACCTCAGCATAAGCCTCAGATCCAAACACTCTCTCAGCATCAGATGCCTGCATCTTCAGCTCCTTGGTTTGTATAAGAACACATTCAGGCTGAAAACAGACAGTGTAAAAATTAAAGCATGGTCAATAACCATGGATAGTGCACACAGTCAACTTGCAAATAACCTTCTCTAATCATAGCTAAAACAGACAGTGCAAAGATGATCACCCACCCCACATCCCCGTACCATGTATTTGTATAAACTTTACTGACAGTGAACTTCTGTTTCACTTTTCCCCACGTTTATTCCTCTAAACCATGTTGTGACTTTATATTTCAAAATAATTCTAAAGAGTTATCACATCATAGGGTATGGTATTAATATAATTTGACAATTTTTTTTTTTTTTTGGGCATACATTAAAGATTCAAAACTTACACGAGAAACTCGCATTTCATCAATAAACTTCAGTGCTCGTTCCTGTGACATTCCATCCCAGAAAAACACCAACAAACAGGACTGAAAATAAAAGAGACATATTCATATAATTATAGGCTATAATGCATTTAAAGGGTTTAAGAATTTCAGACATCAAAATAACATTAGTGTGTGTTTGGGTTTATCATTTCACCAACAGTAATTCAACTATATGGCACGTGTTTATTTAACTTTTTCCCACATAGCCCGTTTCTAGTATTAAATATAGGTGTTCACTTAAAGCAGGTTGAAAGTAAAGCAGAATGCGCCTTAAGTGCATTCTGCTTTACTTTCAGCCTGCTTTAAGCTATCATCTGTTAGAATATGTATAGAAAATATTTTGTATGATACATATTTATGACTGTATGAATTTGAATTTCTTCAGTGAAGTAATAAACATAATGAGCTAAAAGGCACTTCTATAGAGGAAAGGGTTAAGACAAATATAGTTTTGCAGTACTATGATAGCAGGCAGTAGACTCATGGCATGATACCACATCCAGTCATATTATAAACTGACACCGGGCCAACTAGTCATGACAAGAGAAAAGTTGCCTGATCCACATCTCATTTAAAACAAGATAATATATGGGATATGGATTCAGAAACTAAACCCAGCTGGAAAATCAGAGATATTGGAATTCCAGTTTACATTCAACTCCTATTAGTTGCCTTTTACCATCATGCAAGGCCTAGGGGCATACAGTGGTCTCAATTCTTGTGTCACTGTGGCAAACATCAGACCAACATTTATTAGCAAATTGAACAGTTCTATTCAGCAGGACTTCTCAAGACTATGAAACCATTCATAACTGTTTCATAATAATACTGATATAATATATCCGATTTTCATTGGAATTTTAAACACAGTCAAACTTTGTATTAAACAAAATATTTTTAGGAAGCAAGCAGGAAATCAGAGACAGTTGAAGCCAATAACTGACCTAACCACAAAAATTAAACATTGGTCACAGAGGACATGGTCATATATCATGGTCATCAAACTGCAATGCAACAGGCTAAACACATTAATTCATTACCCCATAGCCTGTTTCTAGTTTTGAAGACAGATGACTACTTAAAACAGGTGTAGGCGAAAACGTGAAATTAATCTACACAATTTAAAACTGATTTCTATTATAAAGGGAGATAACAAAGACAAAACACCTTTCATACAAAAATAATAAATCAGCTACCTCCCCTTAACTCTTAAACAACTATTTTATTATCTGCTTCTAAATTGGCATTTGAACCAAGAAAATATAACCACTTTATACAGTAATGAATATGCACCATAAGAAACATTTCTTCATCTCAGCAGACAGTAACTTTAAGTAGGCTGAAAGTAAAGCTGAATATGCCTTAACCCATTAATATACCTTTTTACGCCTTTAATTTATTCCTCCACTGAGGAAAATAGTTCCAATTTATACAGTCATGAATAATGCTTCATAAGAAATATTCTCTATATTCTAGCAGATGGTAGCTTAAAGCAGGCTGAAAGTAAAGCAGAATGCGCCTAAAGGCGCATTCTGCTTTACTTTCAACCTGCTTTAAGTGGTCATCTATTTTCAAAACTAGAATCAGGCTTTGGGGTAAAGCTTTCTGCTTAACTTTCAAACTGCTTCAAGGGGTCACCTCTCCTCAAAACTAGAAACATGCCATGGGGTAATAAGTTAACCAGAGAAGAATATCATCTCCCCTGTAACACAGGTTTGACTGTACTTCGAGGATCTCACCTCATCTGATGTTTTCCGTCGACTTCCTAAGGACAAGGGTACCACACTCTTCATTGGGTCAAGGTCAATCTGCATGGAGCTGAACTCGTCTGTTGTAGGTAAAGGCACATAGTCTTCCAACTTAGCATCCTATAAAAGTCCAATAAATATAGCTTTCTAATTATATCCAATGTATTTGAGCCCTGTCATGACAAAACCTGCTTTAATGCATTTCAAAAAGTGTAAATCATGGCCAGCTGCCGCATCAAAAGACACGGCGGCTGAACTTGATCTTCACTGTTTGACACCCACATGCATCTAAAGCATTTTATGTAGCTTTTTTATGTATTTGGCAGTGTAGACCAAACTCAGATACAGAGCCTGGGATGACAAAGGTGCTTGGTCTGTTCAACGTTGCAATGAAATACGGCTGATTTTGTCATGGGACGGCTCATATTTGTGTCAACATACTACAAACACCAACTGATAGCATCCTATAAACTTCTAATGAACACAACATCCTGGGTCTGAGGTTGAGGGTTTCAATATTTACACATGGATATATAGGATCTGTCATGAGTCGATTCTTTTTCTCACATAACCAAAGATTTTAAGCTATTTTTTAAAGCAATGTTCATTTTGTTCTAACCCTGGTGACGTCAAAACACCTTTATAATAGTGACGTAATAGGGACATCATTTAATTGATCTCACACAAGTTGGAGACAAGGATATTTGTGATCGTTGTTCTCTATAGAAAACAGGGGTAGTCATGTGAGAAAGAAATGTCTTGTTCCAAGGCATGTGTGGTCTTAATCTGAAAGATGTAGATCAAAGGGCATAGTAGTAGTGAACATGTGTTTGAAACGCTAATGGTAACGGTTTAGAGGGAGCTGTTTGATCTGAATCTATACCGTTGTCAAAAAGCATCAACATATGCTTATTAGCAGAAAGGCTTCACTGTGCATGTAACAATATGATTATGAAGAAAATAAAATTCTACTATTCCTCCAGTACATCTTAACACATTCAACCCTAGCAATCAGTATACTAACCATTTACAAACCATGTACCTGTAAGGATTACATTTGTTCTATGCAAACAGTGTTGACCCTGATCAGAGGGCTCCTTAAAGAGCCCTCTGATCAGGTTCTACACTGTTTGTTATTTTGCAATATATTGTTAAAATCAACCTAAAATAATCAAAATAGCCTAGCCTTATTATGAAATTGGAACTGCCCATTAAAAGTTTCAGTGGTGAAAAGATCTATATTAAAAATAATGCCATGTAGAGTCCTACACTGGTAGGATACTTCCTTGGTGAACCTACCTCTGGTAGTAATGTGTAGTGTTTCTCTGTTGGATCTGAAGAGAAGTCATGTATATTACTCCAGTTGTTGTTGAACACACTCAAATCTGCTGCCTTGAATTGAGCTGAAAATATATACAACAAGAATTGTAACTCTTTCAACACTAAGTTCCCTTGTGGATCATTTCATCATTTTAGCTACCACTAACATGAACCAATCTACCGGGTACTTGGAATTTCGGGTAGTTTAATAGATACTGGTCTAAATTTGCAAATAGTCAGAGGGCTCCAATCCTGATCTACACTGTTTGGAAATGTAATGAGTATATTTAAACAGGTCCATGGCATTGAAAGAGTTACGCCTTCTCCTGCTTTAAGTTTATACTGACACTTTTTTACAGCAGTGCAGACCCTAATCAGACAGCTTCAGAATTGAACCGTTATGCTTTTCATTCAATATTTGCACTGGTACGTCATGATTTTGGTATGGTTTGAACTGTTAACCCTTTAGGCCCTTTACCCAATAGCCTGTTTCTAGTTTTGAGGATAGATGACCACTTAAAGCAGGTTGAAAGTAAAGCAGAAAGTGCCTTAAGGCACATTCTGCTTTACTTTCAGCCTGTTTTAAGAATCCATATGTAAAACTACAGAAAATATTTCCTATGGTACATATGCATGACTATAAGCAGAGGAATAAATTCAATGCCTTGAATTTGTATCTACAGTAAAACTCTGATATAGTGAATTTCAGGGGACCACCAGATTTACTTCACTATAAGCATACTTCACTATATTGATATAGTGAAATAATTCGCTATAATATTTCAACTCAAATATGGATTCATATACTTGTATATGTACAGTGCATAGATCTACATGTACATGTATGTGTAGCTGAATCTGTATTTAAGTGAAATACATGTTATACAACAGTAAATAATAACTATTCATTCATGTAAAGTAACTTTATATGTTTAGGCTAATTCAGTGTACAGTCGAAAATGCCTTAGTGACCGTCTGTTTTAAGAGACTATCTGTCTTATGTGACCTTACTTGAGGCTCTCAACAGTTTTTACTAGATATTGAACCTGAATCAGAGACTACCTGTCTTATGTGACAAGTGACCATGAAATGTGACTCCCTTTCGGCAATTATCACCCTGTATTTAAAGATTTTAAGATAGTGTTTTAACACTTTTTAGCACATGGTCAAACATTTATGGTAACAATTAGTTATTTGAGGTGTGACATTAACACATTTGAGTGTTTAAGTGTCATTGTAGGAAATAAATTGAAATGGATTTATATAATAGATCTCTATGATCTTGTTAAATGTATGTAAATTGTAAAAACATTGTATAATTTAAGCCTAATCAATTATTAGATTATACAATTCTAATTAAATAAAAATGTACTTTAAACATCTTACTATAACTATTGTATCTATAAAATTAATGAGCTACTTTTATTACTTTACTAAAATATCTTCTGATTAGGTAATGTATCAAAGTATGCAAAAAACATACATGCTCAACTAATTATGCCTCCAGGTTCGACTGCACTATAACGCAGGCATTTTATGCAATTTTAATCATTTCGGGACCTGAGATTTGATTCACTATAAACGAAACTGCACTATAACCAAATTCACTATAAACATCAAATTTTGTATAGGCTATAGAGGCTTTTCGCCGGGGAATCGATTTCGATTCACTATAACAAGAAATTCACTGTATCAGAGTTCACTATAACTGGGTTTTACTGTATTTGACAACAATGCTCCCTCTCTACAGTAACACAAAAAGGGAGTAAAGATTGTTTGTATTGTTTGGAGAGAGTTGTTATAGGGAGGTAAAATTAATACCCATAGAGAGCTGATCAGGACTTGGCTTACATTTGCAAACAATTTGAATCCAGATCAGATGCTGCATTATGGGACATCTGATCTGGATTCAAACTATTTGCCACTCATCATTATGCTTTTTTCTGTCAAAATGTCTAATATATGTAATTTCAAGAAAAAAACCCAGAAGATGACAAAATTGCAGCAGTGAAAGCGTTAGACACAGTTATATTGTTTTGGAAACAGCGGCAAGGGTTGTTGTAAGGAGGGAATAATTGTTTGAAGGTCCGTTGTAGGGAGGTAGCACTGTACTAAGAGATGACAATACACTGAAACAAACAAACAAACAAACAAGGGCCACTATGGCCCTAAATCGCTCACCAGGTACACCATGGCAAACTTGACCTATAGTGACCTAGATTATGACTGGACATGTATACCCACAATCAACCTATAGAGTGTAAACAAGATTTTCCAATGATTTGACCTAGTGACCTAGTTTTTGACCGGACATGACCCATATTCAAACTTGACCTAGATATCAATGCGACAAACATTCTGACCAAGTTTCATCAAGATCCAATGGGATTTGTAGCCTCAAGAGTGTTCACAAGGTTTTTCTATGATTTGACCTAGTGACCTAGTTTTTGACCAGACATGACCCATATTCAAACTTGACCTAGATATCAGTTAAACAAACACTCTGACCAGGTTTCATCAAGATCCAATGAGATTTGTAGCCTCTAGAGTGTTCACAAGATTTTTCTTTGATTTGACCTAGTGACCTAGTTTTTGACCGGACATGACCCACATTCGAACTTGACCTAGATATCAATGAGGCAAACATTCTGACCAAGTTTCATTAAGATCCAATGAAATTTGTAGCCTCTAGAGTGTTCACAAGGTTTTTCTATGATTTGACCTAGTGACCTAGTTTTTGACCCGACATGACCCACATTCGAACTTGGCCTAGATTTCATCAAGACAAACATTGTCATCAAGTTTCATGAAGATCGGATGAAATTTGTAGCCGCTAGAGTGTTCACAACCAATTGTGGACGGACGGACAGACAGACGACGGACATCCAGCGATCCTAAAAGCTCACCTTGGCACTTCGTGCCAGGTGAGCTAACAAAAAAACACTCTTTTTAATCATGCCATTGATCTTTTAATTATTTGACTCATTTTAAAAAAGATTTTACAAACTTACTATAACAATTTTATAATCTTGGTAACAATATTGAAAGAATTTCCATGTTTCCATGCAACTCAATATTGTATCATATTTATTGTGAATGTAGTTATTTGTCTTTCTCGCTTTGAAGGTACACATGTACATTTATATAATTTCATGTGAAGCGCTTTTGAACGCACAGCTCCTGTGTGAAAAGAGCGCAATATAAATCGGGTATAATAATAATAATAATAATACCTGCTAATTCAGGGTAGCTATATGTGTAACAGGCGAGTCTCACTCCTGACGAGGCCTCTATGATAGGTTGTGTAGCGCAGCACAGGTAGGCGTCCAGTTTCTGACAGTCTCGTAATCTGAACTGTTGGCATGCCAAAACAAACTTACACCCAGTGCAGTCTCTGATGAATATACTGGACAAAGACAGATACATCCATTTAATGGAGTATAAAACCAAGAGATCATTCATTATTAACCACTACAGTAAAACCTCCCTACTATAACCCCTAAAACGAAGGCTAATTACAGGGGTCCAGATAAGAAGGAGTAAACTGAAAAAAAAATCAAACATTTTCTCACTTATTTGAGCACCAAATCCTATGGTGTTACTACTCATTAGAATCCTCTTGAAGACACCATAGGGTTTAATGCAGAAATAAAGATTTTAGTTTTTGAAATACTCCCTTTATCTGGAGCTCTGTAATTAATTGTATAAATGACAGGTGACAACTTAAAGCAAGGAAACAGTAAAACAGAAAGCTCCTGTAGGAGCTTTCTGTTTTACTGTGACCTTGCTTTAAGCAGTCACCTGTGGTAAACACCTATAAATTAAAACAATTTAGCTGTTGTTATTGAGAGGTTTTACTGTATAAGCTATTAACAGCTACAGTGGAGAAGACTTTACTCTTAACCCTTAGCCCGCCAAATAAATTGTCGTCTGCTATATTTCTCGTCTGCTTCAAGTTTCAAAGTGCTTCAAAGTTGCTCAAAATTGCTGAAAATGTTGTTCGAGTGTCAAACAGCTTGGATCCGGATGAGACGCTGAGTTACTCGGCGTCTCATCCGGATCCAAGCTGTTTGCATATGGAGCTATAGTCGCGAGTGGCAGGCTAAGGGTTAATGTCTCTTCTAGGGTATCCGTAAATTACTGCAGCAAAGTAAAGCTATTAGAGCAACTCAAATAAAGGCACTAAGTGATGGTGTTAAATCAGGTGGCTGCTTAAAGCAGGATGAAAGTTAACTTTGGTAGCACAATGAAACCCGGTGTTATAATATATCTTTAACATGTTCTGAAAACAGTACAAACCAATATTATATGTGGGCTCAAAATTGTTTGGGATTTTTTCTTCTATGATAAATTGGTTAAATTTCGCTTTGTTTCACAAATGAAAATATGCAAAATTTTAAATTGCTGCCGAGTCTTAAATGTAACTAAATGTTGTAAAGATTCAAAGCTGCGTGAGTACATGTATGTAATTAAGATAATATGTGTACCTTGTATGGATTGGTCCTAGAAAGAAAGTACAATCTACACACTCATCCACTGTGATGGTATTCATGTGGTCGAAGATATAGATGTTACAATTCTGAAAATAGAAATGGAGACTTTAGAATAGTATTCATGTGGTCGAAGATATCATGGGTGAAAGTTGACAAAACTGAAAATACTGAAAACTATGCTGGGGGCTCGGGGGCCGCTAGGGCCCCCAGTGGGTCCAGGGCAAGGCCCTGGCTGGGGGACCAGGGGGCCAGAGGCCCCCGGAAGCTCCTGGGTTTTAAGCATTTTTAAGGTCTGAAACTGTTGGAAAATTGTTTGAAAATGACAAGCAATGGAAAAATATAAAAATAATTTTCTTGGTCATAAGCATTAATGTTTTCCAAGGATTGAAAAATAAATCTTAATTTTGATTTCATTTAACAAAAGATGGAAATTGCTTTCAGCAAACTGTTATACTCCAAAGTAAATTATAAGCACTTTGCTTTTACAATTATCATTGTAAGGCCACAAAAATATGTTTCTAGTTAGGTCCATGTATGAGTTAGCTCCAAGAGAGAAAAATATGAGATGGTACATGTATTTAGGTTTTCTATCATTATACTGTTTTATAAAGCTGAATGTATAAGATTTTGTATCACTGACACTTAAAAATTATGACATGTATTACTAGATCCAATACAAAACATTTAGAACATACTCTATGTCCAGTCAAGCATTACCATAAAAACTGACTCTGGTTGTATAAGCTTTTGCAAGGATACTGTACATATCCCGTTCAGAAGGTTCTGATGGGAACATTCTGATCTTAGTCTACACTGTTCGTACAGGATAGATGTACATATAATTCATAACTGGCCCTTGCTTTCAGTTAACAGTTTAGACTATTCAAATAAATCATTGTTGTCAGTACTTTTCAGTTGAATATAGTTAAACTATCGTACAGATACTAAAAACCATTGTCACAGAAAACACCCAGTCCTGTCTGATCCTGTTTTGACACCTATATTTCATTTATACAGACCAGTGCATAGGTGTATGATTATATATATGAAGGGGCAGGTGCTGACCACATACTTCCGCCTCATAAAATGATTTTTTAAAAAATGGCATAAGACTTGGGTTACCCTATAAATATATTTAAGAAATATTTTTTCATTATTATGTGTACAGGCCATTCTAAAGTTTTGTACATTTAAAGGCATGACATTTGAGAGGGGTGGGGATAGGCATTTCACTTATCCTAATGAAAATACCTCCCTCTCTCTGCTCAAAGGATTTACTCATAAAGTAAATAACTTACCTCTGTGCCATGTCTACTTTATTTGATTGATAAATGGTTCCTTGATAAACGATTTCTAACCGTGATCTGTGTGTGAGTTTATTTTAGCTCTCATTTTCATGTTCAATTTGCTTTCAGAAAGTTAAAACTAAGTGGCACAAAATTTAAAGCAGTAGGCTATGATGGGAGAGAGAAGCCTTCCCATAGTTGATGGAACAAGAGGCCTCCCTAAAAATGATTTTAGTGGTTCAATTTTATACATTTTGGTTTTTCTAAACTGTTTCAAAGCTGTGATGCTAGACTAAATTTTAATCTTGGGTTACCCAAATCAGATAAATATTTCTTTACTTAATGAATGGAATGGTTACTATCAATTACTTTAATGATAAGAATGCTATTAAAATACCTTTTCAATACTTTATAGCCATAAAAAACGGATTGTTTAACAGTCCAATAATATGTAATGTGAAAAATTAAAAAAGATGACATTAATAGTTCAGTAACTGAGTAAGCTACTTGTTTTATAATAAAATCGGATTTTCAGCCGAATTTCCTATTCAATCTCCTAATTTTGTTTAGTTCGCGTTTCATTAAAGTTAACCATTCAGCTGCATTTGACAGATACGCCGGTATTTTAAATTCGCGAAAACTGGTGACAAAATGAGCTAATTGCATTTTGATGCACCAACGATAAAACACGAAGCGTTCCGCGTGATATAGTTTAGCGTCTGGTAATCGGATGATTCATAAAACAATGAGCGCCTAGTAAGACTCCGAAGAAAGAGATTTTAGATTTTCCAAAAGAAGTTTTTCGAACCACTACGGAAAATTATCGGCAACAAGATCAAAATCACAAACAGCCCCCTCATAAATTTGCTTACCTCGTTATTTTAAGCATGCCTGTCATATTATTGAAATCAACTACGGAAATGTTTGGTCAGAGACTGGTTTCCGTGTTTTCAACGCTGTCCGCGTGCGTGTAGCAACCTAATTCGGCAACCAGTCAAATTTGTTTTGGTTCACTCGGATTTTGCCGTCACCGTTATAGTACGACGAACGATAACATTGGCGAACATTGACACCGTAATTTCAACTAATTTGACAGCTCTCGAAATCACCTTCGATTTTGTTTTTTCAATCTTACTCGACAAAGCCCCCCACCCCCCGAATTTCTCAACGGATTTACACGTTCTGGAAAAATGACCCTCGGCAATTTCGGAAATACGGAATTCCGTCACAATACGGAAAACTTTCACCCATGAGATATAGATGTAACAATTCAGAAAATAGAAACAGAGGCGTTAGAGTAGTACTCATGTGGTTGAAATAGATGTTACAATTCTGAAAATAAAAATGGAGGCTTTAGAATAGTATTCATGTGCGTGAAGATATAGATGTTACAATTCTGAAAATAGAAATGGAGGCTTTAGAATAGTATTCATGTGGTTGAAGATATAGATGTTACAATTCTGAAAATAGAAATTGAGGCTTTAGAATAGTATTCATGTGGTCGAAGATATAGATGTTACAATTCTGAAAATAGAAATGGTGACTTTAGAATAGTATTCATGTGGTCGAAGATATAGATGTAACAATTTCGAAAATAGAAACAGAGGCGTTAGAGTAGTACTCATGTGGTTGAAATAGATGTTACAATTCTGAAAATAGAAATGGAGGCTTTAGAATAGTATTCATGTGGGTGAAGATATAGATGTTACAATTCTGAAAATAGAAATGGAGGCTTTAGAATAGTATTCATGTGGTCGAAGATATAGATGTTACAATTCTGAAAATAGAAATGGAGGCTTTAGAATAGTATTCGTGTGGTTGAAGATATAGATGTTACAATTCTGAAAATAGAAATTGAGGCTTTAGAATAGTATTCATGTGGTCGAAGATATAGATATTACAATTCTGAAAATAGAAATGGAAGGCTTTAGAATAGTATTCATGTGGTTGAAGATATAGATGTTACAATTCTGAAAATAGAAATGGAGGCTTTAGAATAGTATTCATGTGGTTGAAGATATAGATGTTACAATTCTGAAAATAGAAATTGAAGCTTTAGAATAGTAGTCATGTGGTCGAAGATATAGATGTTACAATTCTGAAAATAGAAATGGAGGCTTTAGAAAAGTTGGAGTAAACTGAACATTTTAAAACAATTTCTATTTTGTGTCTTCTTCAAACCCTGGTTTTCTCTTTTTGCCCTCAAGTAACATCTTTTAATGCCTGTAATTGATTCCTCAACTAAAGAAACAAGCTCCACCCTATAAACATGCACTATTAAAATATGTCCTTGACTCTTCAAGATGGTAGCTTAACCCTTTACCCCATAGCCTGTTTCTATTATTGTAGATAGATGATCACTTAAAGCAGGTTGAAAGTAAAGAAGAATGTGCCTTAAGGCACATTCTGCTTTACTTTCATCCTGCTTTAAGCTACTATCTGCTTCAATATAGAATATATTACTTATGATACATATCCCTGACTTTATAAATTGGATTTTTTTCTTTTCTTCAATGGTGGAATGAACAAGGGCCACCATGGCCCTAAATAAGATTTTTCTATAATTTGACCTAGTGACCTAGTTTTTGACCAGACACAATCCACATTTGATTTTGACCTAGATTTGATGTAGGCAAACATTCTGAAAATATTTCATTCAGATATAACGAGATTTGTAGCCTCTAGAGGGTTAACACTGTTTTTCTTTGATTTGGCCTAGTGACCTAGTTTTTGACCCGACATGACCCATATTCGAACTTGACCTAGATATCAATGAGGCAAACATTTTGATCAAGTTTCATCAAGATCCATTGAGATTTGTAGCCTCTAGAGTGTTAACAAGGTTTTTCTATGATTTGACCTAGTGACCTAGTTTTTGACCCGACATGACCCATATTCGAACTTGACCTAGATATCAATGAGGCAAACATTTTGATTAAGTTTCATAAAGATCCATTTGGATTTGTAGCCTCTAGAGTGTTAACAAGGTTTTTCTATGATTTGACCTAGACTAAGTGAACTAGTTTTTGACAGGACATGACCCACATTCGAACTTGACCTAGATATCAATGAGGCAAACATTCTGACCAAGTTTCATTAAGATCCATTGGGATTTGTAGCCTCTAGAGTGTTAACAAGGTTTTTCTATGATTTGACCTAGTGACCTGGTTTTTGATCGGACATGACCCACATTCAAACTTGACCTAGATATCAATGAGGCAAACATTCTGACCAAGTTTCATTAAGATCCATTGGGATTTGTAGCGTCTAGAGTGTTAACAATGTTTTTCTATGATTTGACCTAGTGACCTAGTTTTAGCCCGGACATGACCCACATTTGAACTTGACCTAGATATCAATGAGGCAAACATCCTGACCAAGTTTCATTAAAATCCATTGAGATTTTTAGCCTCTAGAGTGTTAACAAGGTTTTTCTATGATTTGACCTAGTGACCTAGTTTTTGACCGGACATGACCCACATTCGAACTTGACCTAGATATAAATGAGGCAAACATTCTGACCAAGTTTCATTAAGATACATTGAGATTTGTAGCCTCTAGAGTGTTAACAAGGTTTTTCTTTGATTTGACCTAGTGACCTAGTTTTTGACCTGACATGACCCACATTCAAACTTGATCTAGATTTCATCAAGAAAAACATTGTCATTAAGTTTGATGAAGATCGGATGAAATTTGTAGGCCCTAGAGTGTTAACGAACAATTGTGGACGGACAGACGGACGACGGACTTTCAATGATCCTAAAAACTCACCTTGGCACTTCGTGCCAAATGAGCTAATAAAAGGCGTAAATAGGCGTATTTATGGGGTATAGGGTTAAAGCATGCAGAAGTACTGGTGGCTAATCAATGCAAAGTAAATGTGGTGCAGGAAACGTTTACATACCACACTAAGATGCCACCTATCCAAAAATTAATTATCTTAATATCAATGGTTGTTTAATATAAGTTTTACTGTAAACAGTGCTCCCTCTTTACAACAACACCCAATGGGAGACAAAGATTGAGAGTGATGTTCGGAGGGAGTTGTCATAGGGAGGGAAATTACATTTGCAAACAACTTTGATCCAGATCAGACACCACGTAACATAACGTCTGATCTGAATTGAAGCTTTTTGTTAGTTACTCATCATTATGTTGTTTTTTCTGGTTAAATATTACTTTGAGAAAAACAGCAGACAACAATTTTAAGAGGATAACCTTATAAATCAATGTCTTGATTCGGGAAAGCAAAAAGCATTTTTTATGGAGGTTCATTGTATTGAGGGGGCGCTGTAGTAAACCAGATTAGGTCTGGCTATTCAGTGTCAAACAAAAATCAATTAACCCATTAATGACTAATTATTTGATGAATGATTCCAATGATAGGGTTGTAGAGGGATTATATAGTTATCTATATATAATAAACAAGGGTTGACAGGAGGACAACATTGCCCACTTGGGAAAACTTCCACTTAAAAGGTTAGCATTGTTTATACACAGGGATGATGACAAGGACAAAGATTATGACAATAAATTGACCTTTTACCACCTTATCCGTGCATATGTCCCATAGTGATTACTTTTGCAAACAATTTGGATCTAGATTCATGAGAAAACAGGTGATCATTTAAAGCACATTCTGCTTTTCTTTCAGCCTGCTTTAAGCATGCATCTGCTTGGATATAAAAAAAAGTTTCTTCTGGGACATGTTTATGACTGTTTAAATTAGAACTATTTTCTAATGTAGATAATAAATTAAATGTGCTAAAAGGCATATTTATGGGGGGGAAGGGTTAACAGTTTTCAGAAATCTTCAATGTATGGTAGCTTTTTACAAGATAACAAGGCTGCAGATAAGAGGGAATTAACTGAACAAATCGAACATTATCTCACTCATTTCATCACCAAATCCTATGATGTCACTACTCATTAGAATCGTCTCGAAGAGACGATTCTAATGAGTAGTGACACCATAGGGTTTAATACAGAAATAAAGATTTTAGTTTTTGAAATACCCTCCCCCCTTATATGGAGCTCTGTGATAGGTTTATAATAACTGTACCTGACAGTTCTGTATAACAAATACTTGTCCATTCACTTGACCCGGTAATCTGCCAACTGTCTGGTCCTTCAGCCCATCAAATGTGAACTGGCTCATATCAACCTTGGGCCTCCGATCCCTGTAAACAGACAAAACAGTTTGATAACAAATAATGTCAAAACAGTTTGATAACAAATAATGTCAAAACAGTTTGGTAACAAACAATGTCAAAACAGTTTGATAACAAACAATGTGCATATAGTTCAAACACTTTGTACAGTATGATCATGCTTGCATGTATCATCATCATCATCATCATTAATATAATACATTAAAACTCTTATCAACTCATTGCACCATAAATACACATTTTTTCACCTTTAATCTATATTCTAAATTGAGGAAAATAGTTCCACTTTATGCAGTATAAGAATTATTTACTATACCAGTATCCTAGTAGATGCTAGTTTAAAGCAGGCTGGAAGTCAAGCAGAATGCACCTTAAGGCGCATTCTGCTTTACTTTCAACCCACTTTAAGTGGTCACCTATTTTAATAACTGGACACTGGCTATGGAGTACTGGGTTAACCCATTATCCCATAACTTATATCTAGTTTTGAATTCAGGTGACCACTTAAAGCAAGTTGAAAGTAAAGCAGAATGACCATTGAGGCGCATTCTGCTTTAGTTTCAGCTTGCTTTAAGCTAGCATCTACTAGGATACAGAAAATATTTGTTTTGGTAATATTCATGACTGCATAAAGTCAGGAACTTATTTCTTCTGAGGAGGAATGAATCTTAATTTCTTCTGTGGAGTAATAAATCAAAGGTGTAAAAATATAAGGGGTAATTAATTAAATAGCTCTGAGAAGCACAATACAAGGTCTAGCCTCTTTTTAGTCTCCACCAAACTCTATGTTGTGACTGCTTATAAGAATTAGCTCTTATGAGTAGGAGCTACCAAATGTTCTGCAGGGCTCCAGATAACTGGAGTATTTCAAAAACTAAAATCTTTATTTCTGCTTTAAACCCTATGGTGTCACTACTCATTAGAATAGTCTCGAAGAGATGATTCTAACGAGTAGTAACATCATAGGATTTGGTGCTGAAATAAGTGAGAAAATGTTTGATTTGTTCAGTTCACTCCCCATTATCATTCTGATGCCTTGTTTTGAGAAAAAAATAAAATATTATACATCTTATAGTATACTCCCTCATATCTAGAGCTCTGAAGTAAAAGCATGCTAACCTTGGTTCCAGCTTGAAAAGTTTCCTGATAAACCTGCAGAAACCATTGCCACGCTCCATACCGCGTACATCAGACTCAGTTTACTAACTTCTAAGAGCTGTCATTTTTTCATTTAAAATTCATAATTTTTCTGTATTTAACTTCACTTCACAATTTAAAATCCATTCCACAATGAGATGAATATAAGTGAAGTCTAAACTCTAAATCATTATGTCATATAATATTCCCCCTTTCATATATCTTTACATATCCCATTTCCATAGTAACCGTTGAACACTTTAATTCAAAACTCATAAACAATCCAAACACAGAATAAGGTGTTCTTTCATTCAACATCTTAATGCTTGTTCCAATTGGTCTTATAACTAAATATACACTTCAGCCTCTGATATCATCACTATAGGACCCTAGCCTCTGCGAGGCTTCCAAAATTCCTCATCTTAGAGAATACATTTTGTAATTATAATCCAGAAATGTAACTGCCTGGGTCTAGATCAGACATCGCTGCCAGGTTACCAGTCTAAATCCAAACTGATCTGTGACAAACCCTGTAGAATTGCACATTCCATCTTACATGTTAAGGTATCCTCCATTTTGTTTCCATAGTAACGCACAAGCTATGTGCTATAAATACATTAGCACATTTGTCAATACAAACTTGTCTCAAGACACCATTGAAGCGGAAAAATAAACAGGCATTCATAATATAGGTGACTGTTTAATGCAGGACAAAAGTAAAGCAGGAAGCTCCTGAAGGAGCTTTCTACTTTACTTTTGTCCTGCATTAAGCAGCCACCTGTATTTCAGCATAGCCATGCCTCTTCATCATCAATTAATGGTGTTTAGCACAAGTTTCACAGTATAGTCTTAATTAGTCTGTCATACAATGTCACTGGAACGTCGTCGAAACCCTTTAACATCCAACCCTAAAATAGATCATAATTTACAAACAGTTTGGATCCTGATAAGTAACTGAGTAATTCTTGAATCCAAACTGTTTGCTACTAATATAATGATATTTCATTCAATGCATCGAAAAATAAAATTTTAGAAACTGCAGCAGACGACAAAGTTACAGCAGACAATATATCGTGGCATGGAAGGGGTTAATTTCCTCTCTCAGACACAATTAATCCACTCTGGGACATATAGTCCTCAACATCATCAAAACTTTTCCCACTTTTATACCGTCTGCTTCAAAATTGTTGTCTACACTTTTTCACAATATAGTTGTGATGTCTTTTTTTAACAGATGAAACCTTTTATTGAGCGTAAATCAGTTTGAATGCTACTGATGCATCAAGTTACTTCGTGCCTTGTCCGAAGCAAACAGTTTCGTGTTTCATTAACACATTCAACCCTACCAACAAGTATACTCATCTTTAACAAACAGGCTACCTGTGAAAAGTGCACTTGTCCTATGGCAAACAGTGCAGACCCTGATCAGAGGGCTCCGACAGGAGCCCTCTGATCAGGGTATACACTGTTTGCCATTTTGCAATATATTGCACAAAACAACCCTAAATAGTCATAAATGGAATAGACTAAGTTGGAAACTGGAATTGTCCATTGAAAGTTTCAGGGGTGAATGAGTTAATCAGGCCACAGGTATTGGTATTGATTTTAGCCAATAACCAATAGCAGTTCCAACAGGTAGCTTGATCATCACTAGCTGCATCTTCCACCACTGTCTGAGAGATAGATCTAATACTGTCCAATTTCTATCGACCTGTCAGTCCTAAATAATGCAAAGGTCAAGGGACAAGTTATTTTCAGTCCTATTAGTCCCAGCCGATTCTCTTTATGTTCAGTGCAGTGATGAGGAAATACTTACTACATAAATTATAATCACTGAAAAAAACTGAGATACTCGGAAATTGTCACCAGGTTAACTCTTTTCAACATTGTTTAACCCATTACCCCATAAATATGCCTTTTTACGCCTTTAATTTATTCCTTCACTGAAGAAAATAGTTCAAATTTATATAGTCATGAATATTATATCATAAGAATTATTTTCTATATTCTAGTAGATAATAACTGCAGTGGTCACATTTTTTCCAAACTGAAAATGGGCTTTGGGGTAATGGTTAATGATCTTCTGCTGAAAATGTTATATGTAGAAATCAGTTCCCTTTCTTTCTCTTTAAATAACAAGATGTGTTTGTGAAACACTATGCTCTCTTATGTGACCATGACCTCTAAATGACCTTGACCTTAGTCTGACATGACCCAACATGCACTTAGCTCAAGCTCGAGTCAAATACACATGCCATATATGAAGTCTATATCACATGTAGTTCCAAGATTAAAGTTATGGACAGAAAACAGGGCAAAAACAAAATGCCCAAGACCTTCAGGGACATAACAATATTAAGAGCACCGCAAGCCGGGCACATTATACGCTCATCAAATCGATCTTAGAATGTAGTCATACTAAAACCCTATCAAGGTAAAGTGGAAAAAAGGGGAAGAACCTTAAAATTTAGGGGTAATATGCTGACCAAGTTTCAAAAGGATTGGAATAAATTTGTTTGACTACGAGAGCGGACAAACTAAAAAATGCCCGTTTTTGACGATAAAAGGGGCATAACTCTTGAATGTCTTGGGCAATCTTGCGGGTTATCGATCTTGACCTAGACATTATAAAGGATTGGAATAAATTTGTTTGAGTTAGAGAGCGGACAAACTAAAATGCCCGTTTTGACGAAAAAAGGGGCATAACTCTAAGTCTTGCATGCCTTGGGCAATCTTGCTGGTTATCGAACTTGACCGAGATATTATGGTCATACACATTCTGACCAAGTTTCAAAAGGATTGGACTAAATTTGTTTGAGTAAGAGAGCGGACATGAAAAAATTACTAAAATGCCAGTTTTTGACAAAAAAAGGGGCATAACTCTTGAATGTCTGGGGCGATCTTGCTGGTTATCCAACTTGACCGAGATATCATGGTCATACACATTCTGACCACGTTTCAAAAGGATTGGACTAAATTTGTTTGAGTTAGAGAGCGGACATGAAAAAGTTAACGGATGGACAGACGGACGGACATGCCACCGAAGTGGGTTAGAGGGCCTTTTCTTTTGTTATTTTCTTTTGTTCGAATAACGGGCCACGGCCACTTAGTGTATTGTTACGGAATGAACTCTATTGTCTTCTTTTGTTATGTTTACCGTTATCTGGCCCTCTAACCCACTTTGGTGGCGCGGGCGGACGGTGCCACGACATAATACGTCCCATCTGAAGACGGGCGTATAAAAAGGCTTCGGAGTGACAAACATACAATTCCTGTCCAACTTCAGTTACATGCATTACATAACACTGTGCAGAAGATACATGACACAACTTTATCAAGAACTTTTTTAATGTTTATCAAAATTATTCTGCTGAGAAATGTTTCTGACATTGCCTGATGAGATGCCATGCTACACTGGATCAGCACTGTTTGCTACTTCATACACAGTTCCCTGCTATATTGGCAAACACTGGTGTGTCTTTAGATCACCATTATTTATCTATAATGAAATATTCCAGCAAATCCCACAGAGAGAATTTATAGCAATATCCTGGCATGAACAAGTTAACTCTTTCAACACCGTGAACCCATTTAGATAAACTATACTCTTTACATTTAAATACAGTTTAAAGCCAGATCAGATGGCTCCTATAGGAGCCCTCTGATCAGAGTCTGCACATTTTTTCTAATTTAGACAAGAAAACTACCCAGAATTCCAAGTAGACTGGTTCACATTTTAGGTCACTATAAAGATCCGCAAGGGAACCTAATAACCCACAAGAGACACTTAGTGTTGAAAGAGTTAGTGTTCACTGTAAATCCCAGCACAGTGACCAACAGCTTCAGCATTTGCCATAGCACCGATGGCATGCAGCGTGAGTGTCTTAAAACTCCACACAATATCCATTTTATATATTTTCAAACATACAGATTGATCAGTGTTTTATGCCACAGCTATATATTCTTATCTGTTCTATTCTACCACAAAATTCTCAATACAGTCCATCTTGTCACTACCATTTAAAAGAAAAAGATAAATTGGAAATCTTAATTTAGGAAAAATAAGTGTCAGCTTAATGCTGGACAAAATTAATGCAGACAGCTCCTATGGGAGCTTTCTGCATTAATTTTATCCAGCAATTAGCAGTCACCTGTTTTTATAGATTGCTATTTTTTTATTCTTCCTGTGATCCCTTTATAGAAGTTTGAATGTAGCTGCTTTAGAATATAATTGAACATAATATAATGGTAGTGAGAAAATCAATAAGTTATACTTTCCATTCAGGCAACCAGAAGTACAGAAGGTTGAATGCTTATATTTTATTGAACTCTTTGCATGCTGGCTAACAATTGTCATCTGCTACAGTTCTAAATAAAAGCATTTTCAAAATTTATTTTCAAAACAGCCTGGTCAGAGTGTCAAACAGTTTGGATCCTGATGAGACGCCGCGTTTCGCGGCGTCTCATCAGGATCCAAACTGTTTGCAAAGGTAAGCACTGTAGGATATATTCCCAGCTAGCATTGCAAGAGTTAGACCTTCAAGGACTATTTCACCCTTATTCAACTACAATGTATGTATGAATTGAACTGCATTTACAAACGGTCTGGATCTCCACCACTTTCAAAAAAACTTTGAAATCTGATACGGTTGAGAATAAATTTGACACTAGAGTCTATGTGAAAAAAAAAACCCACCTTTATAAAACTTAAATTGAATTGTTTTGCAGACCACAATGTTAAAGCAGACGACATTTTGGCGGGAAAACGGTCAAATCTTATCATCAGCAATTGTCATCTGCACAAAAGTCTCCCGTGTCTTCAATAATACAGTGAACAAACAAATACAACAACCAATAAACAGAAATGTTTTACTACCACTAACGTAACTACAGTAAAACTTCTCTATTAAAGTATTACGACCACTAAATCAAAGGCTAATAGATAGTATAAAATACAGATGACAGCTTAAAGCAATGTGATAGTAAAACAGAAAGCTTCTAAAGGAGCTATCTGTTTAACTGCCACCTTGCTTTAAGCAGTCATGTCATAAACACCTAATAATCATCAAAATTTAGTGGCCAAATGGTTTTATTGTATAAAGATCTCTGCGGACAGGTGACAGCATTTAACCAATTGACATGTACTTCATAAATACGCTTTTAATTTATATCTCCACTGAAGAAAATAGTTACACTTTACACAGTCATAAATATGTACATATGGAATTTTTTTTTTTATCCTATAAGATGATAGCTTAAAGTAGGCTGCAAGAAAAGCAGAATGCACCTTAAGGTGCATTCTGCTTTACTTTCATTACGCTTTTAAGAGGCCACCTGTCTTCAAAAGAAAGAAACAGGAAATGGGATCAAGGGTTAAAGCAGGATGAAAGTAAATCAGAAAATTCCAATTGGAGATTTCTGTTTAATTTAAGCCTGTTTTTAGCATCACCTGCACCAGAAAATTAGCCTCCATTGAGTTGCAATAGTAGGGTTTTACTGAATTTGAATGAATAACAGAATACAGATTTCTGTGCTCATAACTTTCTTCTAATTCTTTAACAAAATTACAAGCTACAAAAGTCAATATTTGTATAAATTTTTAATTTTTTACCTCTCTGAAAGCTCAGTAAATGATGTCAGCTTCAACTTTTTTATCTTATGAAACTACCGATAATTCCTCTGTGTTATTCCAGAAAGACGATAACACTGACAAAAGAATTTCTTTGAAATAGTTCATTATGCTGGTATATTTTTAGTATCATGGTCTATGACCAGGTTTTCACCACATCAACAAACGTATAGAAAATATTTCTTATGATTTTAATTTGTGACAGTATTATAAATTGGAACTATTTTCTTCTGTAGAGGAATCAATTAAAGGTGTAAAAGGGTGTATTTATGGAGTAATGGGTTAAGGCATTATATTGCAAAAAGACAAACAGAGCAGATCCTATTTCAGAGGGCTCCTGAAGGGGTTATTGGTTAAACAGGATGAAAAATGATGACTTATGTTTGAATCTTATAAAGGCAGGACTTGATTGTTTTGATCATACAGTGCTCCCTCTCTACAAAGACACCCAACGGGAGACACAAATTGTGTGTGTTGTTCAGAGGGAGTCGTTATAGAGAGGGAAATTTACAAGCAGCTTAAATCCAGATCAGACGCTGCGTTATGCGGCGTCTGATCTGGATTCAAGCTGTTTGTCACTCATCATTAAATTTATTTCTGTCTAAATGTGCATAATGTAACTTTGAGAAAAAAACAGCAGACGAAAAGTTTAAGTAGACGATATTGCAGCCGGGAATAGGTTGGACATAATTGTTCTGATTAGCGACCTGCGACAAGAGTCATTGTGAGGAGGGAGCCGTTGTTGAGACGGTCGTTGTTTGGAGGGCCGTTGTATAGGGAGGGAGCACAGTATTTCATTTGTAGCCAAAAGAATCTTTACTACAGCTGTCAGTGATACAGAGAACCCCAACTACAACAGCACTGTCCGCAGAGTATGTCTGTGTGCAGATTTGCAGGAGCCAACAGGAACAGAAGTGTATGTGATACACCATCCACTAATATGTCTCAATCAAACAGTGAACGTAATTACAAGATTGATTTTCAATGTTGAATCAACGTTGGGATTTCAAGTTCATTTAAATTTTCAAATTCAACTATATTTCAACCTCTTTTCAATGTTGAAGTTCAATGTTGATTCAACGTTGAAATTTCAATGTCATTTCAATTTTTAAATCCAACTACATGTATATTTCAATGTTGATTAAATGTTGAAGTCCAACTTTGATTCAACATTGTTTCAATGTTGATGTGCCCACTTGGAAGGTATTCCAAGCATGAAGATATGACAATTGTAATGTAAAAACCAGGGGCCCGTTTTACTAAACTACTTACGCAAAATTTTTGCGTAAGTCAAAATTTTAATTTTAATTTATATCTTTTATTATAACTTGCTACAAACAGCAAATAGCCAGATCAGAGGACGCGCTTTTAGCGCGTCCTCTGATCTGCCTATTTGCTGTTTGCAAACGTTTATGATCGAAAAATAAGAGTTAAACAATTTTGACGTACGCAAAATTTTTGCTTAGTTGTTTAGTAAAACCGGCCGACCTTAATTTGTATAGGAGACCTATAGTCACATGGCCGACCTTATCTTTATATAGCAATTTAGGTTTCACTCCTAATTTACAGGTACATGTATGTTAGGCGCGTGGTGACAATTATCGATAGACGCATAATTATTGTTCATACCCAGATCATAATCACTTTATATTTGATGCAAATGAGTGTCATTGAAGAATTTCATTAGCGTATTTATGGGTAATTCACTTACGCTACCTTTCTCTTGTAATTATATAATGAAATTGTTTCAAAGCTTATGTAGATCTATGCATAATTATACAGAATTAGACTTCTTATCAGTATCCAAACAGCGCAACAAGCGTAGGGCAAAGCATTAATATCACCTTTCTCAGCTTAAAGCTGATACATTTCCCTTGAAATTCAATTATGTTACCTAGGGCAAGGGTCAGCATTAAGCTGCCACGTTTCAACACTTATAAATACAAATTAATACATTATCAGTATGGCACGTGGCGCTAGAGAAATTAACTTTCACTTTTGATCTAACTAACCCAGCTTATATCGGTATTAGATCAGGATCTTAAACAATATATAATATACACATAATCAACTTTTAATCATAATTTTTAAATGATAAGGCACTGAATAATTTAATAATGTTCAGTTATTTAACATTGTATGGACGATGCCACGCGTATGACACGTGGCGCTAGAGATAATCCAATTTCAGTTTAAATACAATAACAAAGGTGCCGGCATAAGGCATGATTACAGTACTCAGATATAAATATGTATTTTAAGAAAAGATTCCGTTGACCGACGGTAAAACAGTTTTGAAATTGGTCAGACGCAGAGATGCATGACGTCAAACCTAGAACTAAACTTTTATAAATTTATGAAATACATGTAGTTACATTCAGCAATTCTTTTTGAGTTGGGTACCTTTTAAACATACACTGGTCATATGTAAACAGTGAAGATCCAAATCACAGGACTCCTAATTGGGTCCCCTGATCAGGGTCTGCCCCGTTTATCATTTTACAATGTTTAAGAAAATTAAAACCTTTCTGTTACGACATATCAACCTATTACCTGCTTCAAATGTCGGGAAATTAACAAACTATATTGATCGTAATAGAGAGATTTTATTTAACTTCTATATCCACTGAGGTATTGCTTTCATAGTTGGTACATATCCTTGCACAGTTTGTCACCTATGCAGACAATGTACAACCAGACCAGGGAGCTCTTATAAGAACAATCTGCATAGAGTCTGCACTGATTGTCGCTTGCAAATACATGTTTAACCATAATAGTGAAATGGAGTATTATTTCTTCGAAACTCAAATTGCAACAACCAGGGATATGGACGGTAGCAATTTTAAAGAACCAGTTTGGGCATAAAAATTAAACGGTATCCATGTACATGTATACTATCTACAATGGCTTCAGATGACGGACAACGTGCTAAGTCAGTCCAGATTCTATGTCTATCACACTTTTTCTCTCCCCCCCCAAAAAATCTGTCTTTGTAGAGTCTCAAAAACGGTCATTCTAAGTCTTAACCCTTTCCCACATAGCATATCTCTAGTATTGAATATAGGAGTCCACTTAAAGCAGGTTGAAAGTAAAGCAGAATGCGCTTTAAGCGCATTCTGCTTTACTTTTAGCCTGCTTTAAGCTATCATCTGCTAGAATATAGAAAATATTTTGTATTATACATATTTATGAATGTATAAATTGGAACTATTTTCTTCAGGGCAAGAATAAACTGAATGCGCTAAAAGGCGCTTCTATGGGGGAAAGGGTTAAAAAGCAAAATTTCAAGAGCTTCAGGGGGCCGCCGGACCCCCTGGACCCCCTGAAGGCGTTGCCTTGGAACCACCAGGGGCCCTAGCCGCCCCTGGACCCCAGCCTATGCTACTGTTCATAAAATCCTGCCGCCCCAATGTTGAGGACCCCGCGACGCGCCTGTTTTCTGGAGTTGAGTGTGAAGGGTTGGCTCCATGTGAGAGCAGGACGGCCTCTTCTCCTTGTCCCTTAGGGGTTCCAATCAAGGGCATAACGAGCTATTAATAATAATGTTGGGCTGGTTTCTTCTCATTGTATGCCCAATCCATTTCCATTTCCTCTGCTTTATGGTGATGGTGATGAGGATTTGCTTTGTCCGTTGTAGTAGCTCCTGATTAGATATGCGATTGGGCCATCTGATTTTCTGAATCTGTCTAAGGCAGGTGTTGATAAAGACCTGAAGCTTTTTGTCCAGATTCTTTGTGTGCCTCCAGGTTTCCGATCCTTTCAGTAGCCGTCTTTACATTGGAGTTGAATAGACGGAGCTTGGTTGGAAGTTAGATAGTCCTACTGTTCCAAATTGGTTTCAACATGGTGAATGCTTGTTTGGCTTTTATGATTCTGGCTTGGATTTCCTCCTCAGTGCCTCCTGTCTTGCTTACTACGCTTATACTTGTATGTTACATGCTTCTTATCATTAATTTTGCACATTTAGCTACATTAACAGTTTTAATCACATTAATTTTACAGTTGTCAAAAAAATATGGCCAGTTTATTGCTATATCGCGTCCAAACTGGTGACGCTAGGATAGTGTAGTCTCATCAATGAACTCCTGGGAGGTTAACAAACCACGGATTTTCACGGACTCACGGATCTCGGAAATCTAAATAAAAAGTGAACAAAACACGGAACTATGGTCCGAAATTTACTCTGATCGGTATTCTATTTTTAGAATTAACAAACCACGGAACTATGCCCGGAAATTTAACAAAACACGGAAATCTGATCGGAAATTGACGTCGCGTTATTATGACGTAATTAGAACGTATTTTTCAGTGTCATAGCTACATAGCAACATCATAATGGCGTACTTCAACATATGGAGATAGAAAATCTCTTTGGAAAAAATGTCAGGCCAAAGCTAGAGCGATTTGCTACATGTTATATTTCGAAGTACACAGACGTAGACGAATTTTCCGGTGTCACTACAAACCAGAGCGAGGGCTTTAACTGGCTGATAAAGGATCTGAACAACTGGAAAGAAGGACCTATCGACACAGTTGTACTGTCGTTCAGGTTTTTACAGCAATATTATCTCGCAGAAATCAAAAAAGGACGGGCAGGCATCGGAAATTTCACCCTCAGGGAAGATATGGCTGCATTGAGAATTTCTTTGGACAGCATTAACGTTATTGAATCTCCGGTTTCCAACTATAAAACGATAGTTGACGCCCTGCAAAATGGAAATTTCATCAACTCTGATGCTGTCCGTGAAACAACAGGGCCTGACCTGACGAACACAGCAAAAGCGCGAGAGATAATAGAAACAGACAGGATAGTTTTCGCTGCAAAATTAGGATGTTTTGTTATAATGGGGTCATCCGGAAAAATCTATACGGTGGAACTTTTTCCGGTTGAAAAATGTACATGTCCACTTCCACATGGATCTTGTTGTCATATTTTGGCTGTCAAATTATCACTCAAAATGAACATTGACAGCCAAAAGAAACAAGTGAATATCACACTATTACGAAAGGCAGTGCGGGGAAAAAAGAAGCCAGGTAGAATGCTTGGAATGTAGGTCTTAGGGCTGGTTATATAGACTATATACAATAAATGTTAATAAAATGTTATATATTATGTTAATTTTTGTTTTGAAATGACAAGTCTCCGTAATTATTGCAAAATGTCCCGAGAAACTCTACTGAAGAATTGACGTCGTCTGTTGCTTAGTGATAACGGACGTTCACGGGCGTTATCGAACAGTCTCGGAAACTTCCGTCGTCCTTTTGTCTTTAATTCACGGAAATAACCCTTGGAAATTCACGGAACTCAGACAAAATCACGGAGCTAAAATTCGTGTTTTGTCAGAGTTACGGATGATTCACGGATGGGAATCACGGACAATATCACAGAGCATTAGGAATATCTCAGCTAAAAATCCGTGTTTTGTCAGATTTACGGATGATTCACGGATGAGAATCACGGACAATATCACGGAAAATTAGGAATATCTCGGCTAAAAATCCGTGTTTTGTCAGATTTACGGACGATTCACGGATGAATACCTTTGACTTTTCCATAGGTAGTGACTAGGGGTACGTGACCGTACCTCTAATATTTGAAATTAGCGGTACGGTCACGTACCCCTAGCGAGTCCTGTGAGGGTTGACTAGGGGTACGTGAGTCATTTAAACTATGTAGCAACACATTATTTTGCCTGCAGATACGTTTTAATGATGGTAATATTACTAATCTCTCATGTTTACCTTATTTTGGGGATATTTAATGGAGAAAAACAAAGAAACTTCGAGAAATATTCTCCACCCAAACTTGTTTTCACCGCAGGGATAAGAATAGAAGTATTCCGCATATAGGGTATAGTGTTAAATATCGTGAGATAGGCTACGCCCGATATCTGAAATCCGTCCCCAATGGTTTTTTTCTTCTTTTTCTTATAAATTTGATTCAAATGTAACTTATATAATAGGCGTGTTCGAAATTACTGCCGTTGTTGCTATCTAACTTAGCGTTGAATATAAATTTAAAGTGGTAGATCTAAGAATATAGAAACTAGCGAAACTTCGGCTGTCATCGGGTATCGATTCATGCAAGAAGTTTGCTGGTTAAAGACAGACCTGTGACAAAAATCACCTTGAAAACACGTTTGACAATAGATCGCAATTAAACAGTGCAGTAATTCTAAACAAAGCTGGTATTGGATAATTATACATGCTTGTAAAAATGTGTCTATACATTCTTTAAATTCAAAGATATAGTTTTCGCTGCCGTGAAAAAATTGCCGATTGGAAATTTTTTGTTGATAAAGTTTCTTTAATTTTCTGCGTTAAACAGTCATATTTAAGATAGAAATGATATATTATTAACATCGATATTAAGGTATCTGCGGACAAAATAAAGTGTTGCGTCAAAGTGTTTTTGACTCACGACGTCACGTACCCCTAGTCAACACTCACAGGGTTCGCTAGGGGTACGTGACCGTACCGCTAATTTCAAATATTAGAGGTACGGTCACGTACCCCTAGTCACTACCTTTTCCATAAGAAATATAGGTTCCGTGAATCCGTGAACAATCCGTGTTTTGTCAAGGGCGGAACTCCTGTGACAGCTAATTTTGTGATAGGTGCCAACATCAGGGATGGTTACCAGTCAAAAACTAGCCAGCTGTTCACCAACTGGAATAATAGCGATCTGCAGCTTGATTTGCAATCAGAAAAAAAATAGACGGGGCAGGGGGGGACTGTTGTCCGCCCGGGCAAAATCGGCCAGGGGCTCATGTCCGCTTGCCGGTATTGCCATGAGACTGACGACGGTCACTGTCACAAAATTAGCATAACATTATTGATGAGAATACCTATCAGCTAAAAGTCAAGTTAGACAGTTTGAGGAGGGTGTGAAGGAGGTTGTGTGTGCGTGTGGTGTGGGTGGGTGGGGGCTATGAATTGAAGAAGCTGGCATCCTCTGCGGTACATCGTGTATGATTTTACCATGGCAGACTTAAACATATTGTGTTTAACCATGGTATCCGCTCAAAATTATACCAGGGTCGAGTATGGTAGTCCTCAATTACACTTCCTTACTAGAAGAACCGGTGCTGTGGTCGGTAGAAAACAGAGACTTACTGTATGTCTCTGGTAGAAAAAGTGTGGTGCATTCCTTTTGATGCCGGTTTTTCGATATAAGAGGCAAATGAAAGGTCTACGAAACCAATACCTACCATGAATACACTTTTGGAGCCTCCTCTTCCAGTGTATTATGGGATCGCTTAAAACCGAGTTTCACAAGAAGGCACCCCATCTCTATCGACAAATAAGTAATGTGTATTCAGAGAAAATTGCAAGACATTTCTTGTTGCTAAAATTAAACAGGACAGCACTAAATAATTTCGAACAATCTGATTGGTCAATTGAGAAACGCCCGTCTTGATTTGTACAAGCGAAATATACTGAAGGATACAGAACACCAATTTAACAGGAGAGACCCAGAAAAAAATCAAAGCACTGAAAAGCTGTTGCAAGTGTAACATTCCATGGAACATTCAAAGTGACAAATGCTTTCACATTTTAAATTTATGTTTGTTTCTTAGACCTTATTTAAAACCAACCATTTCCACAAAATTAGTTCGGATGTAAATAGCATGTGTCTGTTAAGCCACTGGCGGACGTAGTCGAGGGGTAAAGCACCCGCTTGTAAACAATGTCAGGTATTGTGAGTTCGATCCCCTGACGAACCGAGTTCTTCAGACGAGACTTTATAAACCGAGGTCAGATGTATGTGTGCTTTACACTTGACATCTGAAAGAACCAGAGAACTCTTTTGATAATAAGAGTAGGGCATCGTGCCCGGGTTCTCTGTATCCGATCCCCTCTCTCTGGGGCGTCCAATTAGCCAATAAATGGCAGAAACAGACGTCATGGAGGAATTATAATTCCTCCATGCAGACGTTAACAAACAAAACAAACAAACAAACGTCTGTTAAGCCAATGATTCATATTAACTATCATGGTATACATGGTCGCTGTTTAAGCAAGATGAAAGGATGGATGGATGAGTTGGGTTTTAGGGGCACTGTGACACTGAATAGTTTTGGATCCAGATCAGATAATTAAATGCCAAGAAAATTGAGTTCTGTTCACGATATGAATTTAACTCTTCTTATACTTATATTGATATATATTTTCTATTAACCCTGAAAATACTGAATGCCACTTAAATAACATTTTCAAAAAGTGTAGATCCAGATCAAATACCAAGTAGCTTGGCTTCTGATCTGACAATAAATACTTTGCAGGAAAGCGCATATTGCATAACACTTATTAAATCTTTGAGCCCTATCAATGTGTACACTGTCCTTTATAAAAAAGTGTATTTGTAAAGAGTACAGGTACATGTATCATAATTATGCCGTGTAGAACCAGATCAGAGGAAACCTGAAGGAGACCTCCAATCAGGTTCTGCACTGTTTATCATTTTGCAATAAATTTTAGAATAAAACCAACAAAAAAACAACTAAAAAACCCACCAACTTTAAAGCCAAAGGTGAACTAATTACCTTTGCTCATTTATTCAATGCAAGACTAAAGTTAAAAGAGAAAAACTTTGTATGATGATTAAAGAAATTAATTAAGGTATGAAATTTAAGCATTTAAGCATATGACGTCATTGGTGAGACAACCTGTCATTTAACAAGCTGTCAAGTAAAAGTTTTTCACCTGATTCATGTGAATCATAAAAAAAAAATGAAATTTTTGATGATAAAAATGTTTGGAAAGGCATTACACTGTTTACATGTAAAGTTAAATCATACATTAAATGAAAATGTTCACTGCTTCCGATTTACATTAGAAGGAAATTTTCCATATCTATAAATACTAAATAGCCCCTTTTATGACTGCATTTTGCAAATGATGCAAAATGGATTAACTCAGTCTAGTAGACGGAATTGAAAAAACTAAGATTTGGTGTCTTTTCTTGAGGATGTTTTGAGACTGGTCATATTTGTGAGTAGAAAGGTTTTAGCAAGAAACCTCTTTGGATGGTCATATTTGGTTTTCAGTCTCTTTAAAGTATCTCCAGAGTGTTGTTTTTTTTATCTTTTTCAAATGTTTTCAAATTTGATTTATCATTATTAATAATTTTATTTTCAAATTTGGGAATTATCCGCCTTGCACAAGACAGGTGAATTGTCCTAGTCGGGAATTGTCTGTGGAGAATAGACTTAGTGAAGAATTGTCCTAGTTGGGATTTGTGGATATCATATACAGATGGAATGCCACTGCTGGAGATATAAATCAGGCACCAATTTAAGTTGATGATGATGAAGATTTTAGCGTCTCTCCCTAACTGGTCTGTATTACAGACTTACACCTTAATTAGTGGGAGATGTTTCATAGGCACCAATAGGTACATGAAAACTCAGTGTTTAAAGATCTCATCCTTAGCAAGCACATGTGCTTGATGCTTTGTCTCTCCAGCTTCACATTTCATCTTCTTGTATCATTATATAGAGCAATGATGCTGCGATTTTGATTTTTCTCAAAAAAATCCCTTTTTAATTTTTATTACTGGTGTATATATGGTATTTAGAAGTGTAGACCAAACTCAGATACAGAGTCTGGAATGACAACGGTGCTTGGTCTGTACAATGTTGCAATGCAATAAGACAGGTTTTGTCATGGCACGGCTCATAATATAATAATAATATTAATAATGTACGAATCGACCAAAAAATAGGTTACGAAAACGCGAGGGTACGAATTGAAAGCATTTAACTTATGGTGTCCTATGTCCTAGGAACTGCTGCTTTTATGGATTTACAGTCACAAGGCCGATCCTACCTAAGGCCGACCTTAATTTGTATAGTAGACCTATAGTCACAAGGCCGACCGTATGTTTATATAGCAATTAGGTTTTCACACCTCTTTTACCGGCATGTATTTGATGGTAGATTGTATATAACCGACACGAGCCGGCAATTGTTGCAAAGACCCAAAAAATAGTTCAGATCCAGATCCTGATAACATTAATAGTTTTTATTAATAAATCATGTAATTTAAAAATAGCCATGTAATTGTTTATAAATAAATATTAAACAATTATGTTTTTTATATAAACGACACGAGTCGGTAATTGTCGCAAAACCGTAATGATAGTTCAGATCCAGATCATGATCACCATAATATTTTTCTTTTAAAAAGGGTGTTATTTAAAAAAAAAAAAGTATGTAAATGTTTATAAATAATTCTTAAACATTTATGTTTTTATTAATGTTAGCCTATTCCATTAGGGCGTGACGGCAATTAGCCTGCAGATTTAATAGTTTCGATCCAGATCAAGATCCAGAGACATACAATATAATCTCTGCAAGATCCAACATTTTTGATAAAAAAAATTTGTTATTCTTAAGAGCCCATGAGAAAAATGTGACTGACAGTATATGATATGCCGAGTTATTATTTACTTACTCATAAGAAACTAAATATAAAAGAAAATATAAATGCATGTTTTTATTTTATTCTATTCTCAGAGTGTACATTTTACATAGCAGATAATTTGAGTTGTTCAAATTGAGAAAAGATGCTTCAGGAAATAGTACAGATTCAGATCACATGGAGCTGTTCAAGAACAATTTTAACCACCTGTTACCGATATTTTATGATTTTATGTTGAAGGTCATAAAAATAAGAGGAACATATTAGAAATCGATGTAGAATAAATGAACAATTTTAATTTAAAATATTTTCTAATTGAGTCCTCTGATTGATTTCAGCATTATTTGTACATTTTTTATTATAAATAGAGATTGTAATGATGCTCTTGGCATAATTTATGTCTGTGATTGTATAATAATTATGATTATGTTGATGAAACAACACTGTGTGTTTACATTACTGAATAAAGACACTTTGAATCTTGAATGTGTTCACGGTCTGCACTGTTGGTCACTGGTTGACATTTTTAGTTCCAATAGCTAATGGTTTTTGAAACGTCGTTACTATTTGCATGTTTTATATGCAATGCATATTGCATCAATATAATCATGGAGGAATTATAATTCCTCCATGATATAATGTCACGATTATGTGTATTTGTCGAACGATTAGGTGATCTTGGTTATATTTGCGATTGCCTAGAAAGTGAGAAGGATTGTTCCATAATTAAAGTTGTAATATATAAAATATAATTATGTTATATCTATACCTTGGGCAGAGACATAGAGAAATGTTAGTATATAAGTCTCTGCCTTGGGTAAAATCTCTCTATTACGATCAATATAGTGTGTTAATTTCCCGACATTTGAAGAAGGTAATAGGTTGATATGTCGTAACAGAAAGGTTTTAATTTTCTTAAACATTGTAAAATGACAAACGGGGCAGACCCTGATCAGGGGACCCAATTAGGAGTCCTGTGATTTGGATCTTCACTGTTTACATATGACCAGTGTATGTTTAAAAGGTACCCAACTCAAAAAGAATTGCTGAATGTAACTGTAATTACTGGTGGCCTGGTTGGACGCTGGGTAGAATGGCGACCAGAAGGCTAGGCAGTTTACGATAGTTTATTATATCATGTACAGTTCCCATATATATATCTCAATCTCCAGAGGCTCACTACGTCGTGACTACACCGTCTGTAATAAATATAAAGGAGACATCCTTTTACTAATAGTTATGTTTATAATCAAATGATCTGTAAACATACATGTATATATAATGACGTCATGAGCATAAACCTTTAACATGCTAACAATAATAATAAGTATTAAAACATACAATATAATCTGCTTGTAACAACAATATTACAAGATAATGAAGTTCCTATGATCTGGTTACTGTTTGCATGATCTGGTTACTGTTTGCCTTTATTTACAACAAAATATAATGGACTCTTCCAAATGACAAATGTAACTTACCATCGCGCAAGGCGCAACAACTCTCACACAACAATGGCCTCTCACTCTGTCCTGGTGCTTATAACAATGTGAAGTGCCTGAAACGTGAACGGGTTGTTATAGAAACATATTAAGTTAATGGTGAACAATAGAATTAAACCATTCGTGACAGCCGAATAAAGGAAAAGTAACGATTTGTAAATGGCGCCAAAAAGGGTAGTCGAATAGAAATAACTAAGATCTTCGAACGACTAGAATACGTATAAATACCGAATGTCATACCGAATTAATGAACACGAATAAAGACCAATACTTCTAAATTAGTTCCAAACCTTCATCAAGAACAAACAACAAAAACTTACGATATTCAAAGCAGATTTCTCAAGACGAGTTCTTTCTTCTTCAAAGATAACTTACGGACTGATAATTGTTCATTGAACCCGCGGAATACCTCTTCCGGAATAAATAAAACACTGACCGTACCATGCGGTAGTCACACTCTCCCCCTCTTCCTTAAAGTCGACACGACTTCAAAAAACCACAATATACTACCAAACTAAAAACAAATCCCGAAGACCAATAATCAAACACTTCAAATCCTGAACCACAGAATACCAAAAACCATTCCACACAATCCAATACAAATTCAGGTAAACATGTCCTGCTATCAATCAAACAAACAGCAAATCACAATGTACATCTAAATTCAACAATTCAAGAAATGGTTATGGTTCCTGCAATATCAAAATACAAAAGTAGATTAATGTTAAACTATTTCAAACATTCTAACTAAAGAATACCTGAAAGGAAAACATTAAGAAAACTATGTTTGTATAACTCAAGCATTCTTATCCAGAATACACTATACAATACAAAATATATATACTATAGACAATATGAAATTACTTGAACTCCAATCTGATCTTCTCATTTCTGTAAAGAAAAACATTATAAGTATCAAATACTTTCTAAACTAAAACATATATGCAGAAATTAACAAAAATATTCCAATTTCTGCTATTCTCCTCCCCTCCTGAAAATATCAGAAGTGATATTAATTGTTCACTAAAATGAAACAAGAAACACTATCTCTACCAATACATGGCAACATAAAACCAATGAAACTAAGCATCATGATATATACTTTATTCAAATCTTACAATTCAAATATCAATATGCTTATCAAAATGTACTTCAAGAACTGAAATTATTTCTGGTGCAAGCATTCATTCCACCTAATATCACAATTCCAAAGAAATTCAAATCACAAATACTATAGTGATCATGAAATGCAAACTGGTATCCAGTAATACACATTCAATATAATACAAAAGATACCTGAGCATTTAAATGCAAATCTAATTCAATAAAAACATAAATATACAAATGGCTAAAAAAACCAAAGTTATTCACTTTAAAACTGTTTGCAGTAACTTTGCAGTAAGGACAGCCTGCTCCTGAAGTAACTCCTTCAATTGGCAATTCTCTTGAGCTGCTTCTTCTTGAGCGACTGTCTGTTGGTTACTTACCACCTTTCCATACCAATCTGGTTTCTTCTTAACCCTAGTGGACTTCCTAGGTGATGGTTTCGGTGGTTTCTTCGGCTTCAATGGAGGCGGTGCTGTTGGTGGCTCTGCCCGTCTAACCTCCTCAGGTAAAGTAACTTCTTCCTCCTTGCCCTCTGTCTCCTTCTCATCAGTATCAGCATCTGCTTCAGCTCCTTTATCCTTATCAGGACTGCATGCACCCACATCTGTGTCCTCAGAATGTGATGATGGTGCCAGAGCTTCAGCATGTTCTTCTGTAACTGTTATTTCTTCCGAAACTTCTACCACTGTTTCCTCTTTATCTTCATCTATGCTTTCATGTCCTTCAACTACACTTTCATGACCTACTACTGTTCCATGACCTACTACTGCTCCATGACCGGCCGGTCCTTCAACTCCTTGTGAATATGTGACGACATAATCACACTCACTATCTTCACTATCCTCTTCAAAATTATTTGAAAACTTATTAACTACTGATACAGTATTATACTTACCTGTACTAAGTCTAGGTTTTGGCACTGGCCTACTACCTGACTGTGTAACTTCGGGCTTATACATACCTGATATGGGATCATCCTTATCCTCCATGACATCGTCCTCTACTTCTATAGGAAGCAAGTGATTTCTATGGAGTCGTCTCTCAGTCCCATCTGCCGACTTGACTATGAAAACTGGTATATCCTTATGAGGCTGACTTATTACTTTGTATGTGTCCAGCTCAAACTTGTCCGCTATCTTATGCTTTCCTTCATAAGCTAGGATTTTGACTAAAACTGTATCTCCAACATGTATCTGGGATGCTTTGGCCTTTTTGTCAAATTGTTTCTTCTGTTTTGCTCTTGCTTTTATCAGTGCTTTATTTGCAATATCATGGGACGTTTGAATTCTCTGTTTTAGATCCTTAATGTAATCTGATGTTATAGAGTCACTGTTGTTGTCCAACTGGAATATTGAATCAATGGCAAGTCTTGGTTTTCTTCCAAACATAAGCTCAAAAGGGCTATAACCAGTAGATTCATGTTTAGTAGCGTTATACGCGTACACTAATGTTGGTAGGTACTTTTTCCAGTTCTTCTTTTTATCTTGTTCCAATGTCCCTAACATGTCAAGTAATGTTCTATTATATCTTTCTGTTTGACCATTGCACATAGGATGGTAAATTGTAGTTCTGGTCTTTTTTATGTCCATGAGAATACAAAGTTCTTTAATAAGTTCAGACTCAAAATTTCTGCCTTGATCTGAGTGCAAAGTGGATGGTATACCATAATGTAAAATAAAATTATTCAGAAGAGCTTCTGCAGTGGTTTTAGCTGTCTGATTCCTAGTTGGAACAGCAACTGAGTATTTAGTATAGTGGTCTGTTATAACTAAAACATTTTCAATATTTCCTTGACAAGGATCCACGGTTAAAAAATCTATACAAACTCTTTCAAGGGGAAAACTGGATTCAATGCTTACCATTGGCGCTTTACTAACAGTTGACTTTCTGCGTAAACATCTTCCACATTGTTGTACATGTTTATCAATGTCGCCAATATAACCTGGCCAATAAAAACGCTCACGAACAAGTGAAGCAGTTCTATCCTTTCCAGGGTGGCCAACATCATTGTGCAAACCATTAAGCACTTGACTCTTAAAAACTGAGGGTAAAACTAACTGATTAACTGTCTGTTCATTGTCTGTTGACTTTCTATATAAAATACCTCTGATCATGTGGAAATTCTTAAAGTTGCGTTGCATTGTCTGATGTTTCGGTTCTTTTGGAATAAGATGTCGTTTTGGAAGTTCTTTATCTAAAGTAGCTCTGTACCAAATGCCTATAACTGAATCGTCTCTTTGCTGTTTTCTAATTTCTCTCATTTCTATTTGAGCCATTGGCTGACCTGGACTTTCAGTAGATTCCACAATATTAATGTTATGACATGGTAAAATTTCAATAAAAGGTGAAACATGTATAATATTGCATATAGCTTTGACGGTAGACTGAGGAAGTCTCGACATAGTGTCAGCATCCACATTATTCACTCCTGGTCTATACTTGAGATTAAAGTTATAATCGCTTAAAGCGGCAATCCATCTTTGACCAGTAGCGTCTAATTTCGCAGAAGTTAATACATGAGTTAATGGGTTATTATCTGTAACCACAGTAAAAGTATTTCCAATGAGATAGTCCGAAAACTTCTCAGTAACTGACCACTTGAGTGCTAAAAACTCCAATTTAAAAGCACTATAATTCTTTTCTGATTTCGTCAAGCTACGACTAGCATAAGCAATGACTTTTTTCTGACCATCTTGAAATTGGTATAAAATTGCTCCTAAGCCTTGACCACTGGCATCTGTATGAAGTTCAAAAGGTAAATCAAAACTAGGGTATGCTAAAACTGGAGGACTGGTCAAAATATCCTTAAGCTTATTAAAGGTCTGTTGGTGAATGTCATCCCATTTCCAATTGATGTCGACTTTATGACTTTTATTCTTCTTCTGAGAAGTTGGAGGTAAAATGTCGGAAAGAGGTCTTGTAAGTTTGGCAAAGTTCTTAACAAATTTTCTGTAATAACCACAGAAAGCTAAAAAGGAACGTAATTCATCCGGATTTTTTGGTACAGGGTAATTCTTTATTTTCTCTACTTTATCTGGATCGGTCTCAATGCCGTTTTCACTGACTACATGTCCAAGAAACTTAACTTTTTTCTGTAGAAAGAAACATTTTTCTGGTGAAAGTTTAATCCCACACTCCTTCAATCTTGTTAAAATCATGTTGAGCCTTTCCAAATGTTGCTCAAAGCTATTACTAAAAACTATCAGGTCATCAAGATAAATGACACAGATTCTCATGTTAAAATCACCTAAACATTCCTCCATTAAACGCTGGTAGGTAGCGGGACTATTTGAAAGTCCAAAAGGCATTTTATTATACTCATAAAATCCTAGTGGTCCAACAGTAAAAGCTGTTCTTTCTTTATGTGACTCTTCCATTTCAACTTGATGGTAACCACTCTTCATATCAATAGTAGAAAAATACTTTGCGCCATGAAGGCAATCAAAAACATCCTCAACTCTAGGTAAGGCGTAAGCGTCTTTAATAGTCCTATTGTTTAACATCCTATAATCAACGCACATGCGTAGCTTCCCATTTTTCTTCCTGACTAAAACTATGTTAGATGCCCATGGGGACTTTGATTTTCTAATGACGCCACAAGTTAAAAGCTGTTCTAAGTGTTTACGCACTTCTTCTATCATACCAGGTGGTATTCGACGGTGGCGTTGTTTGAAAGGAATAGGATTACTAAGTTCAATCCTGTGTTTAAATAAATTGCATTTGCCTATATCAGTATCTCCTGTTGAAAAGATATCACCATGTTGACTAAGTAAATTCTTTAGTTGGAAAGCTTGTTCTGCAGGAAGTTCACCAAGATGAATTTCATCAAAAAAATTGTATTTCTTTTCAGTCTTTTCATTATCATCAGTAGTTTGATCAACAGTAACAGGTTGTAACTCTGCAATGATAGCTCTAGGTGAGATGTTGACAGTATTTGTTGTTAAATTTGTCAAGTTGACTATAATTTCTTTCTTATTTGTACTATCATAATGTACTACTCCTGGCGTTATGTCAATAAAAGTTGGAAGAGATGAATCCTTTGTTTCAGTAATAATAGAACATGTAGGCTGACAATCAACTTCCTTATCTGTTGTACAATTAATATTAATAGACTGATTCGGTCCAATCTGGATCCGATGATGTTCTGCACTTCTAACAGAAGCTATTTTATAGTTGTTCCGTCTCAACTCTCTTTCTCTTAAAGTGAGACATCTGAATGCCATATACCATGGCGTATGAGTTTGAGCTCTTTGAAGAAACTGAACTCCAAAATGTTGTTTACACTCTGACATCAATTCATTTAAAATATTTGTTCCCAATAGAAAGGGTGTAGACTTATTATAGTCTGTATCTGCAACAACTAAAAATAGACAAGTTTGTTGACTAGACTTTGGAATACCAATAGTTTCAAGTTCTGCCTCTATGTAGCCTTTATATGGCAATTGGCTTCCATCTGCACATTCTATGTTTAAAATATTATCAAGTGGATGCAAAAGTTTATGTTTAAAATTATTGTTGTAAAAATATTCTGAACATGTTGACACACAAGATCCTGTGTCGCAAAGTGCTGTGGTAAAAATACCATCAACTTGAATAGAAACTTCGTTGGTTCCACCAACTAACTTAGGAGAAGGTTTACTATTATAACTTGATTTATCCTTGGCTGAAGGGTCAATTTCCTCATTATTGCCCACATTATGACCCACAATACGAGCATTTAAGAGTTTAAATGGCAATCCCTAGCTAAATGTCCTCTTTGATGGCAGGCCCAACATTCAGGCATAAATGTGTTTCCTGCAATGGGGGTACGTATCTGATACGAATTATTTCCCCTGCCTTGACCTCTGAATGGTCCTTGACCTCTAGGCATAGAACTCCTAGGGCCCCTGAAATGTTTACGCCCTCTGTAACCTAACGGTCTGAAAGTGTATGGTTGCTGAGGCTGATTGTACCTCGGTGGCTGACTATTCCATGCATCTGATTGCATTTGCTGCTGCTGTTGATAAGGCATGCGTGTGTATGTTTGTTGTTGTGGATGTTGATACTGCTGCTGGTATATTGGTTGAGTTGGTTCTGTTTGAGAATTGTGTGCTTGTTGTTCTGAATGTATGTTTTGTTCCTGTGCCTTTTCCATATGTTCCATTCGGGTGTTAAGTTTTTCCATCATTGTTGTCAAATCATTTAATTGTTTCCCAAGTTTTGAAGATTCACTTTCCTCTTTCTTGTTTACAGCATGGCATTTTGTTTTGATTTCTGGCTTTGAAGCTTCCCTACTGATGTCATCATCTAATTCATTTTCTATTTGTCGCACCTCTTTCTTAAAGTTCTTGTAATCTGCTACTGTCTCAAACTTAAATGCAGATAGATGCTTAAGTTGAGATGTAAGGCCTCTATAAAAAACTCTTTTAAGCATTCCTGAAGCTTCTGCTAATGCACCCATCTCCAAAGCCTGTGCATATATTTCCTCTATTCTAATGCAATAATTGAGTACAGACTCATCAACATTCTGTTTACATGCATAGAATTTCTTCAGGATAGATTCTGGAGTTTCAACCATGCCATATGTGCTATTAAAATTATCCAATATGGTGTCAATAGACGGTTTCACTCCAAGATATCGCAACTGATCTGCAGCATGTGCTCGAAGAGATCTCCTAATAGCTTGAAGCAAAACTTCATCTGAGTATATCTTCTCAGCTTTCAAGCACTTGACCTCGTATGCCCATGTCTGATAGGAAACTTCTCCTTTTCCCTCTTCTCCAAAGAATATGGATATTCTTGGCATGTGTGACTGGGTCTTAAATTTTGTCTTATCTTCTGATGTAGTTGGTTCTGGAAGTTTGGTTGAGCCATAATCTGTCATGAATGCCTTTAAATCATCAACATTTTTCATCGTTGGAACGCCTAGAGCCTTAAAATATGCCAACATCTTCTCATCCTCTTCCTTTGCCTCTTCCTTTGGCATCTTGTATTGTTTATACTTAAACTAAACTCACAGACTAATGTACTAAGTAATAAATAAATTACTAATTCAATTCACTATGGCAAAATAGAGTTGAACAATACACTATGTCAAAATAAAGTTGAACAATACACTATGCCAAAATAACTATTACCACTAGAACAAAATACTATGGCAAAATAAATATTACCAATAGAACGATACACTATGGCAAAATAACTATTACCACTTGAACACTACAGTAAATACTATGTGACAAAACTTATCACCACTTGAATATAAAATAAATCCATAAAACTATTCACTGGCACTTTCAATAGCTGAAGAGCCAATTACTATCTGTTCTTCAAAAGAACTATCTCAATAAGTCAATCTGTTACTAAACTATGACTAATACACTCTAAGTATGACACACTAATTGCCAAAGACATTTAATTATCTGCAAAGTTATCCAAATCTTAACTAAAGACAATTAAATTGCACAAAAGCAATCTCTACTACAAGTAACTAAAGTATAAATTCAAGTTACTAAAGTGTATTACTACTATTTATCATTGTAGTCTCTCACAACTCAATATTGAATGAGTATCTGAACTAAGTTCCATATGTAATGATGTATCCAGTTGCTATGTCCAATCCTGCTTTAGGATATATAACAATCAACACAATTGACTGTCAAATTATTGTTGTAGTCTCTTTTTACTCTAAATAGAGTCAAATGTAAATTAAATACAAGTCACCGAGCTTGCATGAAGTAATACTCACCATTAATTCAAACCATAAGGGGGTAACAACAAAGTAAGACAAACAACCAAGTATCAATGTTTATTCTTCAATCTGATAACTAGTCAAAGGGAGGTAACTCTTATCAAAGTTAAATAGAACTGGATCTAAAATCAATTAAACTCAAAGGGATCTGTATCTAAACTAAAAAAATGTTGCCGGGAGTGCAACTACTTTTAATGAAAAGATCAAATGACACGGACGCACCTAAACTGTCGGATCCAAACACTGTTTGCAGCAATAATCATACAAAATCAAACTACATTATTGATCTGGATCTACACACTTACCTTTCTGAATTCTCAAAATGGCCGTTTTCTTCTGTGATGATAGTATAAATCAAAAAATCACGAAATCCTATGACAAATCACCATGTTCTGACATTAGAGTTATTTATCTATGTTAACCTTTATAATATTTAAGCAAATAAACTACTAAATAGAAACGCCTTTATCCAAATGTAAATGCAAGGTAAATTAAGAAAAGAGTCAAACAGACAATGTCGGTTTAAACTAAGTTCTGAAAACTGAATTATTTTATTTAAATCTAAATTTAATAAATGATCTGATCTACACTGTTGACAAACTGATGCTATAACTATTAATTACTCAATTAATTATAATTTAATACCATATGAATGATTACATGAGTATATGATGTAAACAATGTTTCAAACACACATGGTTATTGTCACAGGGGAGATAACTCTTCCAAAAATGTCACTCAAACTGTCAATTTGACTAAATTTTCAGTCAATTTAACAATTTAATACAAAATAACGCGCGATAATTTTACCTGAAAACAAGAATTATTAAACAGCACCTCAAAAATATTTAGCTATTAGCTAATAATATTAATTACTGTTGTAAAATAAGATCTATTATTTTTTAAATTCTATAGCTGAATCATAGAATTAGATCTGAATATTCTTATGAATGAGTTTAATGGCAGTAATGCTGAAATAGCAGCCTAATGAACACGTCTAATGAATAATTTTAATGCTGAAAGAGCTAATGAGTAAATTTAATGCTGAAAGAGCTAATGAATAAATTTAATGCTGAAAGAACTTATGAATAAATTTAATGCTGAAAGAACTAATGAATAAATTTAATGCTGAAAGAACTAATGAATAAATTTAATGCTGAAAGAGCTTAATCTAGTCTAATGCATAATTTTAATGCTGAAAGCTGAAAAGAATAATCAATGGGTAATGCAATAATCTAGGCAAATAATCTGTAGCTGCTTCATCACCTGAAAATCAATAATCTATTCTATGCTAATTAAAAATCTGCTCTGTCACCTGAAAATTAATAATTGGATCTTTGTTGCGAGTTCACGTTGAAAACCGAAAAACCGAATCAGAATCGGACTACCGGTAAATACCAAACGACTGAATACAACAACAAGTCAACACTGGAAACTGAACTTTTAAGAAAATACTAGATACAATTTAGGATACGGTTACCAAATACCACTTTTAAACCAAATTTCTGTAACTATATATAAATTATCACCAATGAAGATCTATAGAAATGCAACTTTCTGTGTGCTTAATGTAAACAACTGATCTGAATCTTGAAAAATCAATACAAAGGGAGATAATTTCTGGTGCACTAGTCTAAAATGGGTCAATTAAAGGCGCATTTATCTAAAATGGGTCGCTGAAAAGGGATCTAAAGGGTACATGGCTGTCACAAACAGTTTGTAAATGGTTTTAAATATTAATTTCTGAAAAGTTAAGACAGAAACTACCACCAAAGTGCAAAATTAGATTAAACTTAAATGAATTTAGAAAGAACCTTCACCAAATTAAATTTAAGTTGTGAAATGTGAAAAAAATCTGATTCTCACTTTACAATATGCATACAGTGATAAATTTTAAATTCCCACGCCAGAACCCAAAGCATCTAAGACAATCAAAGAGAAAATCCAAGATTATCTGAATAATCAGGCTATGACAAAAGAATAAAAAATAAATCAAAATCTCACTTAGTTTTAGGTTTGACGTCGTGCATCTCGGCGTCTGACCAATTTCAAAACTGTTTTACCGTCGGTCAACGGAATCTTTTCTTAAAATACATAATTATATCTGAGTACTGTAAGCATGCCTTATGCCGGCACCTTTGTTATTGTATTTAAACTGGAATTGGATTATCTCTAGCGCCACGTGTCATACGCGTGGCATCGTCCATACAATGTTAAATAACTGAACATTATTAAATTATTCAGTGCCTTATCATTTAAAAATTATGATTAAAAGTTGATTATGTGTATATTATTTATTGTTTAAGATCCTGATCTAATACTGATATAAGCTGGGTTAGTTAGATCAAAAGTGAAAGTTAATTTCTCTAGCGCCACATGCCATACTGATAATGTATTAATTTGTATTTATAAGTGTTGAAACGTGGCAGCTTAATGCTGACCCTTGCCCTAGGTAACATAATTGAATTTCAAGGGAAATGTATCAGCTTTAAGCTGAGAAAGGTGATATTAATGCTTTGCCCTACGCTTGTTGCGCTGTTTGGATACTGATAAGAAGTCTAATTCTGTATAATTATGCATAGATCTACATAAGCTTTGAAACAATTTCATTATATAATTACAAGAGAAAGGTAGCGTAAGTGAATTACCCATAAATACGGTAATGAAATTCTGCAATGACACTCATTTGCATCAAATATAAAGCGATTATGATCTGGGTATGAACAATAATTATGCGTCTATCGATAATTGTCACCACGCGCCTAACATACAATGTACCTGTAAATTAGGAGTGAAACCTAAATTGCTATATAAAGATAAGGTCGGCCTTGTGACTATAGGTCTCATATACAAATTAAGGTCGGCCTTAGGTAGGGTCGGCCTTGTGACTATCAACCAATTTTATGTAGTAGGACTCTGAGAACAAAGTTCCGTAAGTTCGCATAATGTTTAATCAAGTAAACGTAAACAGTGTGTGGTATCGAAAGATCGGGGCGAGGCAGTCATCCGAGATATTTTGACATTTGGGAAAAGGATCAGGTAGAGTATTGACTTTTGCTTATATTGTTGCATACGTCTTTCAGTTTTGCTCGAGCAAGTCCTAAGAAGTTAAATAACTCGCGTTTAAGATGTTGTTGTGAAAATATGACCATGTGATTGTTAATTTATCATGGCCCAACCAAGATAAGACCACCTAGTGCAAGCAGTGCCGGGTTATTTCTTGAACAGTCAGATTTTTAATGGGTAAAAATACAATTAGATAGGACTTTGTTAAATTGTACTTTTTGTAATTCATTCAATTGCACTGTAATGATGAATTCATTCAATTTCACTGTAATGGTGAATTCATTCAATTCAATTCAATCAACATGTGAAAGGTAATGGGACACCAAATCAGTTTTCCTATTTAAGTCATATAGATTTTGGTAATCTTCAAAGTCTAATATGTTCAATTTCTATCTACTAATAGATCTGATTTACAGACGTTTCGGTAAATTACCAGTTCGGTAAATTGATTTTATATAGTGAAAGGTCTGGACGTTTCGGTAAAAAGGTAAATTATAGTAATTAAGGATTAAGTATATCCCACCTCTCCCGGTAACAATGAGACTATGTCACCGTGTTTGTGCCCATTTTGAAGGGTTGTTTTAGTATGTGTGGATCCTGATCTACCAACGAAATAAATGGACATGTGAAGGGGGTAAAAATAACTGCAATTCTGAAATGTTTGTTACCTCTCAAAATAAAATAAAATTAATAACTAAAAAATACTTTATATTTATTGGTGTCTTCCTTTCATGTTAAAAAACATATATTTAAACAGAATAATACTCAAATGATAGACAGAGTTCCCTCTCTACGTAACGCCGTGTCTCATCTGGATTCAAGCTGTTTGTGACTCGTCATTAAGTTTTTTCTGTCAGAATGTCCATTATGTAACATCAGAAAACGACAGCAGATGACAATTTTAAGCAGATCATGATATTGCAGAAGTAAAAGCGTTAGACATAATTGTCTTGTTTAGGGAACTGCGACAAGAGTCGTTGTAAGGAGGGAATCGTTGCAGGGAGGGAATGCTGTATAACTAAAAAATAACCAATGTACGTAAAAAAAATTGTGTAATAACTCACTGCCAAGGAGTTGTTCTTTTTCAAGATTGGTAAATTAAAATCATTTTGAGATTCTGCTCAATATATGTCCCATCAGGATCCAAATTGTTAGCAAATACATTTGCACACGTTGTAAGGCAGTGGAGGACTGTTAAATACACATAATGTGTGTCAAAGAGTTTGGATTCTGATCAGTCGTCACGTTTTGCAAAGTCTGATCAGGATTCAAACTGTTAGCAAATAACGAAGGTGCTGCAGTGTAAAGGTTGGCTGATTCACACATTGATGATCTGGGTCTACGCTGTTTGCATATTATATTAATGCAGCGAAGGACTTGTTATATATTTCTTTTTATTTTGTGTGTCAAAAAGTTTGGATTCTGATCGTTGTTTTTGATCAGGATTCAAAATTTTCGGCAAATATTTCATGGATTGAACGAATTGTTGATCTGGGTCTACACTCTTTACATAGAACCAACTGGTCTTGTACAATGTTCAAACAAGGAACACAGTTTGTAAATGACTAGTATACTAAAGATGGACAGAAAAGAGAGATCAAACATTTATATATATGCGCATGACAAAATGAGTAATGCTATATGTACCATCCAAATACATCTTACGAAACGAAATCATAAGAAGAAACGTAGAAGCGCCTACTATTATTTTTAAAACAGTTATATATTTTTTTATTTAGTATTGTTTGTATTGTTTATATGTTCACATGTTCTGCCTGTCAAGTAGATCCTGATTGTAATAGATTTTTTTTTATTTGATGAAATGCAATAATTATATAGATCTATTCGCTTACATGTAACTTAAAACAGATTCTAGCATTCTAACTTCCCTGATGCAACCAAACTAGATCTATTTTTTTAATTGATTTTTTAGCATTCACTGTCGACAAAGTAGATCCTGACCATTAATTTAAACTGACCATTAAACTGATTCTGATCGGGGTTGCAAATACTTTCAAAAGACTCAAGAAAAGGCCCACTTTGATTTTTTTTCTTCATTACCAACTTGATTGCCCAAATACGGCATAGAAATTTTACCATTTCCAGAACTGGATCGTATAGTTTAGACCCAATCTATTTGTAGGGCATTAAAAGATGCAAGTGATACATATCAAACGCTATCAGTTATTGATCAAGCGAAAGGTGTGATATACAGGTACATATAACCCTTTAATTGCTATAATTTACCTTTTTACCGAAACGTCCAAACCTTTCACTATATAAAATCAATTTACCGAACTGGTCATTTACCGAAAAGTCCGGCACCCATAGATCTGCCCTTTTCGACAAAGGTAATTTCATAGGCAACAGAAAAAGAATAAAACTTTGCATTGTGCAAGAAAACTCATGGACCTATTTGTGCAGTGGTGCACATTTTGTGCCCTATATGAACGTGGCAGTGCATACACTCAGACCATATAATTTTTGTAAACCTCATTTTTAGAATACCTGGCACAAAGTGCCAAGGTGAGGCTTTAGGAATCCCTGGATGTCCGTCGTCTGTCATCCATCTTCCGTCATCTGTTCGTCCTCAATTGTTCGTTTCCACTATAGCGGCTACAAATTTCATTCAATCTTCAAGAAACTTGATGACAATGTTTGTCTTGATGAAATCTAGGTCATGTTTGAATGTGGGATATGTCCAGTTGAAAACTAGGTCACTAGGTCAAATCATAGAAAAACCTTGTTAACACTCTCAAGGCTACAACTCTCATTTGATCTTAATGAAACTTGGTAAACATGTATGATTTATAGGATGATATCAAGAGCGAGTTTGAATATGGGTCATGTTCGGTCAAAAACTTGGTCATAGGTCAGATCATAGAAAACCCATGTAATCACACTACAAATCTCATCAGATCTTTAGGAAACTTGGTCAACATGTTTGCCTATTTGATTTCTAGATCAAGGACAGATGTCGGTCATATCAGGTCAAAACCTAGGTCAAATCATTGAAACACTTTGTTAACACTCTTGAGGCTACAAATCTCATTAGATCTTCATGAAATTTTGTCAAAATGTTTGCCTCATAATGCATTTGATTTCCAGATCAAGTTCGAATGTGGGTCATGTTGGGTCAAAAAAACTTGTTCACTAGCTCAAATCATAGAAAAACCATGTAAACACTCTCAAGGCTACAACCTCATTTGACGTTAATGAAACTTGGTCAAAATGTTTGCCTTGTTGATTACTAGATCAAGTTTGAATGTGGGTCATGTAACTCAATGAGTCATGTTGGGTCAAAAACTAGGTCACTAGGTCAAATCATAGAAAAACCTTGTTAACACTCTCAAGGCTACAAATCTCATTAGAACTTAATGAAACTTGGTCAAAATGTTTGACTTATAGATACATGTATCTAGGTCAAGACCAAATGTGGGTCATATCCCTTTAAAAACTAGGTCACTAGGTCAGATCATAGAAAATCCGTGTTAACATTCCCGAAGCTACAAATCTCATTAGAGCTTCATGAAACTTGTCAAATTTTTTACCTCATTGAAATCTAGGCCACTGTTGAAGGTGGGTCATGTCAAGTCAAAATCGAGGTCACTAAAGTTCTACATGGTGTACCAGGTGAGCAATATAAAAGTAATAGTGGACATTGTTATTGATTAACAGAAATGCTTTTCGTACAATTTACAGAATTTAAAAAAAAGAGTAAAGTTTAAGAGTAACCTGGGTCCAAGGTTATAAAGCATTTGAGCTGAGTCTGAGTGTGTTCTCAAGCATTTGATTGGTCAGATTTGAGCCTAGGCTCAAATCTGACCAATCAAATGCTTGAGAACAACTTTAGACTCAACTGAAAAGCCTTATAGCCATGGAGCCTGGAAAGCAAACTATCCTACAGTTCTTTCTGTTGACATTTATAAGGAAGTTGGCATTTTAAATACTTTCCTTATAAATCTTGAGCTCTTAATTAGGTTATTCACTTAACTCTTTCAACACCATGGATCTGTTTGAAATATATATAACTTGTTTTTATTTTGAGAAGGACAATTGTCAGAATAGAAAATGAATTTCTTTTTACCCTCCTTTACTTTAGTTTCAATAAATTGATACACACAAGAAGCAATCTCACACGCACCTCTGCTGGCGATACCCTCATGCCAAACATAACAAAATGCATCTTTTGTTCCGTATTCATAAACAGTCAAATTGTAGGTGTTTAACCTACGCTTGTAATATAGACAAGACTCATTACTATGGGGAGTCAACAATACCTCCTCTAGGTCAAAGCAAGCTGTACATAATTCATTATCAATTAAAGTTTGACATTTATCATAGCTTTTGTTTTCTCTAGCTTTTTTCTTATTTTCTATGTGAGTGTTGTATTCTGCATGTCTTGTTTCTTTTTCTCTTTCGGAGGCATTTTCATATGAAACACAAAAATCACATCTGTCTTTGGATGGCTTATGAAAGGCCAGGTTGTACTGAGTATCAAAAATATAGCGATATATCGTCAAAGACACACTGATACTGCCATCTTGCTGACATTGATCACAGTACAACCTGTACATTTTGCACAAATTCAAACCAGCGGGCAAATAAGATTTTTGACTGTCTTTTCTGCAGTAGTGGCTGTCAACACATTTGAAAGACTCTATGTGCCTACTTACCTTTTCCCTGCTGTCATCTGTCACTCTATTTGGCCTGGTATTATGCTTACCCCTGCAATCTTCCTCACAGACACCAGTTTTACATTGTTTTCGAATAGCCGTTCGAACCATTTTTTCAGAAACACATAAGGTATGCAGGAAGAATACTTTACAAATTCTGACAGGCATACTGGAATTATTTCCTGGCAATGTCCACTCAACCGCATTGGTTCGATTTTTTAGCCCAGTATTAGCACGTTTACTTTTTTTTAATTTTGAACTGGCATACTTACCTAAAAAGTGCCTTTGTTTCTCAATGTTGCCTATTTTCCAAAAGTTATGGAAAAGTGTTTCCCTTTCCTTCTCTGAAAATTTCTGTTGGCACTTAAATCTACAAGACAAACCACAGCCGGGCTTTATGACTCTTGCTGACCTCACTTTACCTGATTCTAAAGACACATAGCTCTTACCTTCATTTTTTCTCCTTTTTGCAATATTTCTCTGCCACACATTTTCATTTCTAACCCTTTTCCTACCTCTGCCTTTAGTTGGGTACACAACAGCTTCATCATCTACATAAACTTGACTTTCTTGGCCGTTAGGTTGAAAAGTTTTACCATTTATTTTGTAACTTTGTCTTTTATAATTTATTAAAGGAACATCATCATCAGAATCATCATCATCATCACACTGATAATCAGGATCATTGATTTCATCATCAGAATCATCATCAATATTGCCATCATGATCAATGTTGATATTCTCATCATGATCACCATGAAGATGGTCATCATGATCACCATGGAGATTTCTTTCATGGTCATCATTGTGATTGTCATCATGATCACTGTTGATACAGTCACCATGATCACCATGATTGTTGTCACCATCAGTACAATGAGGATGAGGATCAAGACAGTCATCACTGTCAGCATCATCATCACCATCATAGTCAATATCATCAACAAGTGGTATAGCAGTAAACATTTCAGTTTCATCATTAACATTGGACTCACTGATAACAGACATATCTACACTTGAACATGAGCTGCTGGAATCAGAACATTGTTCTGCAAGATAAACTTTACATGCAATTTCCCCTTCACTTACAGACTCAAATCCAGAAAAATCAGTATCATGGTCAGACGAACTTGGGTATAGGAACTGAAATTTGTCCTGAAGTTTCAGACTGGCTACTTCAAATTGAACATTATAAGGCAACATCAATGAGGCAGCCAAATGTCTGATAAAAAGGCTCAGAGCACTAATATTCTTATGACAGGTAATGGTTGCAAAACCATCAGAGCAAAGCATCCCACATTCATTTCTGCTGTGTGGATCAAAAAAATAAAGTTTGCTTGAGTCTTTTAAAATAGCACTAGAGTAACCTGGGGTAGAGTTCCCCATAGTAAAAAGACATCCAACACAAGGTTCTTGTGAAGAGAGTGTTTCCAAAGCATCTTCCAGTCTATAGAATGACTGATCAGTTTTAAAGGAAGATGCTAAGGAACCATGGAAAGACTCTGACATTTTTCCAAACTGATGAGGGATGTCATCTATTGAAAGGTACTCTTTCCCAATACTCATATACATTTTGTCACCTTCTATAAGAATCTTATTTAACACTGATTCATCCCATGTTCTAGGGGCAAAAAGGATACTTTGTCGAATAGCACAAGCAGAATTTGCAAGGCATTGTTTCCCTCTTCCCTTGAAATATGCATGTCCTTGATGTGCACTTGCTTGACGAAACATCTTAATAAAGCCTGTCAATTTAAAACAAAAGAAAACTTAATCTTATGCTAAAATTTCTATAAGGAACTAGAAATTTATATCACTAAAGGAGATTTAGTAACATTCTATCACTATGTAGGATGCAAGGGGTTGTGAGCTCAATTCCTTGCTCGACCTTTCTAAGTCCTTCGATACAGATGAGACTTTATAAAAATCGAAGTCCAATTATTAATGTATCAGTGCTTTACACGTGTATCCAAAAGAACTAGAGAATAATAAGAGTAGCTGGGCATCGCCTCCTTGTTTTCTGTATCCACTCTCTCTGTGGTGTCCAATTAGCCCATAGATGGCAGAAATGGAAGAATTAACAAATAAACAGACTTTTAACCTGCTTTAAGCTATTATCTGCTAGAATAAAGTAAATATTGCCTAACAAGCGTATTAATATTTTAATGGGATAAATGGATTAAATAATTTACAAGCTTTATTTTCTAGTGGTTTACAGTAAAGCTGTTACTGTATATCTCAGATCTAATAATATCAAAAAATAACTTTACCTACCTTAGTATCTTCTGATCTGGTGGATAACTTCTGGTTTCACTTCAAAGTTAGAGCAGACTGGATAATTAAGACCACAGTCACAGGTGCAGAATTTCAGATAATGTTCACTGAAACTGCAAAATTGAAAAAAAATCTTTTTAGAAAATAATAGAAAATGCTTCGGACAAATTTCATAACTTCAAATCACGAAAGGTGATGAGATCGAAATAAAGAGACAAATTTCAACCGCAATTAGATCTATTGCAGGTGCACAATTTCACATGGTGTAATATGGAAAATACCCTGAAATTATAAATCAGTGTTTCACTAGTTAGTATGCTATTTTGTATAATGCTTTACCCCATAAATACACAATAAGAGTCATAAGGCATCGCACCAGGGTTCTCTGTATCCGCTCCCCTCTATCTGGGGCGTCCAATTAGCCCATAGATGGCAAAACTGGACGTTAACAAACAAACAAACATAAATACACCTTTTAAAGACTTTAATTAAAATTTACATTCTTCCAATGAAGAAAATAATTCCAGTTTTCAATAGATCTAGGCCTATGTAGATCTACCACGATAAATATCCTGTATATATCCTAGCAGACAGTAACAATAATAGCTTAAAGCAGACTGAAAGTAAAGCAGAATGCACTTTAAAGCACAATCTGCTTTACTTTAAACCTGCTTTAAATTTAACCTTACAGTATTATCTTCAAAACTATAAATAAGCAGTGTGGTAATGGGTTAAAGAATTTAATTTCACTTTGGACACTCCAAATCGTAATAATACCATAAAGCAGATTGAAAGTTAATTAAAAGCAGAATGCTCTTTGAGTATCATTCTGTTTTTCCTTCAATCTGCTTTAAGTGGCCTTTTTAATAGTTTATAAAGCAAAAAATATGCTATGGGGTATATGTTAAAATGGTTAAACTTCAGCTTTATTTTCTGGTGGTTTACAATAGAATGATAATATAAATAAATAATTTTACATACCTTTTTAAATCTTTTGATTTTGTTGATAACTTCTTGCTTCCCTTTAAGGTTACAATCTAGAACTTACTATACTATTGTTATGTAGATTCTACATCATAGTAACTAGTATGATGTCATAATGACATCATATGATGACATCACAGCAGTCATCTGTTTACATACGCCTGTATTGCAGGATAGAGTTTAAGTAAACCTGATGCTTTTTAGCATGCAAGAGGGGCGTAAGTCTACTTACGCCCCTCTTGCGTTTAAATAATTGGGCCATCTGAGATACGCCCTTATTGCAATATCAAAATATTGATATAAATATCTGAAACATTTTGCTGAAATTTTTACAGCATATGAGTTTGACATAAATAAGCTGAAAAATAAAAAAAAATCATTTTCTGAAAAATATGTAGTTACGCCCCTCTTGCGCCGAGCCCTCGATATACTCATTACATTTGCAAGCAGTGTAGACCCAGATCAGAGGGCTCCTATAAGAACCTTTTTATCTGGGTCAACACTTTTTACAAACTTAGACCAGTATTTATTCAACTACTCGGATTTCCAAGTAGACTGGTTCATGTTCTGGTAGCTAAAGAGATCTACAAGGGAACATAATAACCGACAAGAGTTGCTAAGGGTTGAAAAAGTTAATTATAGGGAATAGTTGGACATTTGTCGGTAAAAGTGATTTTTGTCTAGCCAGAAATAGCTGTTGTGAATGGAGACTTTGTAATACAGTACTCCCTCCCTACAACAGCCCTCCCAACAATGACTCCCTCTTTGCAAGACCATTGTCGCTGTTCCCAGAACAATATAAGTATGTCCAACATTTTCACTGCTGCACTATCGTTTGCTTAAATTTTTCGTATGCTGTATTTAGCTCACCTGGCACGAAATGCCAAGGTGAGCTCAGGGCTCCAGATAAGCCCGCGTACTCAGTGAAATACGCGAACGGTTCGACCGTGTACGCGTTAATTTCAAAATATTGAAGTACTGTGTACGCGAGAAATTCTCAGGGACGTGTGTATCAATTCAAAAGCCGAGTTTTTGTCATACCTAGATTTGAAATAGTTAATCGCGACATAGTCAAATTTTATTGATTTGCGGTCTCGTAGCTTCGTTATTATCGTATGGTAATTTTTACTTGCGCACCGTTAGCAAAGGGAGGTTACTGCGCACTCGCATATACATCTATATCTTCATCGATATACTTACGGACGATAAAATCCAAGTTCTCCGAAAGGTGTTTTGGTTGAAATGTCAATCTTAGCATGGAAGAATCTACATCTACATCGTACTTTGACGTAGTCAATCGTGTCAGAGAAACGATAGAAAGTTGGAAACAGTCGGTTGTCAGCTATCTGATTGAAAAGAAACTTACACCTAAAGAAACTTGTGGTAGTTTGTTGAACGATATAAATTCGAACGTTGTTTCATGGGTGGAGAAAAAACCCGCATAAGCGGCTAAAATGTTAGATTCTTGAAAATCGTAATTTACATACATCGTAACATGTATCTTCTACTTCTTCTTTATTACTCCCTACTGTCAATTTCTGACAATGACAGGGAGGTCGGGGACAGTGTTACAAAGGTAAAACATAATGATAAACAATGCAGATAAGAGCTAAAAGATCAATTATAAACAGAGGTTAAAAAAGTTTAAAAACAACTAATGCAGTTAGGGGTTGTGAGATCTGAGGCTTAGTGCTGTGTGGTAGTTTATTCCAAAGTCTGATGGTACGTGGAAAGAATGAGTTTGAGTGATACTGTGTCCTAGTAGAGAAATGTATGACAAAGTTGATATTTCTGGATGGATGGAGATGTTTATGGTCTACAACTATTAGGTTATTTAAAATTGTGTATAGCATTATTACTGAGGCATTATTTCTCCTTTCTTCTAAATTTGCTTATTTGACCCGCGATATGCAGATGAATTGAAAATCCATGTGTACTGATTAAAAAATCTGGGGACTGATTGTTTTCAAAATTGATCAGTACTGTACTGATTAGAAGAAAAATTATCTGGAGCCCTGGACTCAGCTATTGTGATCGTCTTGTGTCCGTCGTCGTCCGTCCGTCGTCCGTCGTCAAACTTTTTCTTCAAAGATCTTCTTCTTGGAAACCACTGGGCCAATTTCATCAAAACTTCATAGGATTGTTCTTTGTAAGGTACTCTCTCAGATTCGAATATAGGTCATCCAATCGAAATTGTGGTTGCCATGGAAACCAATTGAAAAAACTTTGAAAATCTTCTTGTCAAAAACTACTGGTCCGAATTGAAAATAATTTTACCAAAATGTGCCACTGGTAACCCACTATCAGATTTCTTAAAATAATTTTCTTATCTTAAAAAACATGGCCGCTAGTGGGTGGGGCAGATTTTCCTTATATGGCTATATAGTGAAAACTTTAAAAATCTTCTTGTCAAAAACTACTGGTCCGACTTGGAAGTAATTTTATGCAAATGATCCATGGGTGACCCTCTTCCAGATTTCTTGAAATTATTTTGATATCTAAAAAAACATGGCCGCCAGTGGGTGGGGCACATTTTCCTTATGTTACTGTATAGTAAAAACTTTAAAAATCTTCTCCTCTGAAACTACTGGTCCAAATTCAAAATAATTTTACACAAATGGTCAATTGATGACTCTACCAGATTTCTTAAAATAATTTTGTTATCTTAAAAAACAGGGCCGCCAGTGGGTGGGGCAGATTTTCCTTATATGGCTATATAGTGAAAACTTTAAAAATATTCTTGTCAAAAACTACTGGTCCGATTTGAAAGTAATTTCACACAAATGATCCATATGGGTGACCCTCTACCAGATTTTTTAAAATTATTTTGATATCTAAAAACACATGGCCGCCAGTGGGTGGGGCACGTTTTCCTTATGTAACTTATTATTATTACTGTATAGTAAAACTTTAAAAATCTTCTTCTCTGAAACTACTGGTCCAAATTCAAAATAATTGTACACAAATGGTCAATTGATGACCCTCTACCAGATTTCTAAAAATAATTTTGTTATCTTAAAAAACATGGCCGCCAGTGGGTAGGGCAACTTTTCCTTGTATTTCTGTATAGAAAAACTTTCAAAAAATATTTCTCTGAAACAATTGGTCTGATTTAAGAATGATTTAACACAAATAATGATTCATTGGTGACCCTTTGCCAGTTTTCTTCAAATAATCTTACTAGCTCAAACAACATGGCCACCAGTGGGTGGGGTGAATAAGTGAAAACATAATCATTACTGGTCCATTTTCATGACCATAATCGTGGGTACCAGGTGAGCGATTTAGGGCTGCATGCGGCTCTTGTTCTCAAAGTTACATATTGGATATTTAAACAAAAAAACTTAATGACGAGTGACAAACAGTTGGAATCCAGATCAGAGACTGCGTTACGCGGCGTCTGATCTGGATTCAAGTTTTTTACAAATGTAAACCAATTTCCTGCCCTATAAAGACTCTCTCCGAACAACACACACAGTTTTGTCTCCCATTGGGTGTGGTTGTAGAGAGGGAGCGCTGTACATCACTTTTCTGACGGTGTTGCGATAAAATGTGTCAATAGTTTGTGTTATGACCAGTTATAGGCCAAGTATGGCTTAACTTCACATGCTGATGCACTTCAATGAATACAGCACGTAGCATCACAGTTAGTGACGTTGACCTTTGACTTTAACTTGTGAGCTGAATAAAAGTTTTGAGTAAAATTCAGCTAGGGTCACACTGTTCAGCTTCTATATCTGTTATATAGTCAAACAGCCTTTAAATTTAACCTCAGTTAGAACAGAATGCACAGTCTGCTTTACTTTCAACTTGCTTTAAGAGGTCACCTGTCTTCAGAACTAGAAGCTGGCTATGGAGTTAAGTGTTAACCCTTTTACCTGATAGCCTTTTTATAGTATTGAAGATATATGACCACTTAAAGCAGGTTGAAATTAAAGCAGAATGTGCCTTAAGGCACATTCTGCTTTACTTTCAGCCTGCTTTAAGCTAACATCTGCTAGAATATAGAAAATATTTCTTATAATATAAATTCATAACGGTATAAATTGGGACTATTTTCTTCAGAGGAGGATTAAACAAGAGGCGTAAAAAGTTGTATTTATGGGTTAATTGTTTACTAGATATTTGCCTTTTTCAGGTGAGACATAACCATGGCAACCATGAAGCTGACAAACATATTGCGGTCCCTTGTATCGGGTAGTCGGAGCAGTCAAAGGTCCTTGTTTACAACCAGCAGGTGTATGGTGATACAATCAGAAGAAAAAGTGAGTGTTCATTTAGGCCTTTCTTTAGCTCAAGCCCCTTTAGACACCTTTTCCCCTTCCTCTGCTTAAGGACCTTTATAGGACCCCTACAGTGTGCTGATAAAAGCTCCCATCAAAGCTCCAGATAATCGGGTATTTGAAATTTTTTTAAAGAAAATCTGCATTAAACCCTATGGTGTTACTACTCATTAGAATCGTCTCTTCGAGACGATTCTAATGAGTAGTAACAGCATATGATTTGGTGCTGAAATAAGTGAGAAAATGTAGGAATTGTTCCGTTTGTACCAGCTCTTATCTGGAGCCCTAGTGTCCCATGATTTACTTAATGGTAGTAGATAAATCCTAAAGGTGGAAGCTATATAGCAAATCAGAAACTTGTAAAGGAGCTTTCTACTATTTACTTTGATCTTGCTTTAAGTAAGCACCTGCCTTAAGGTATTCCAACACTGAAGTTAGGGTAATTGTAATGTAAAAATGAAAGTATAAATGGAAACTACATGTAAATCCCGTGTCTTGTGTGAAATTTGAATGCTTTTCGCCGTCTTCTTTTCGAAAATATTTAAAATATTGTATATAGCCTTACATGTAGGAAAATATGCAAGAAAATTAAGTCAAATATTCCTGAAATATGATTTTTATCTTTTCTAACCAAAAATACTGATACTTTAAATGTCAAACATATGGCAGAATTCCCAATATTTGCATCATATGATGTAAAAAATGTAAAAATCTGAACCGTTTTCTTAAAAAATATGTAACTTTTTCCATACGAGTTGACATTATATGACTTATATGACTTAAAAGGTTGTATGTTTGTACAAAAATGATAACTTGGGCAAAGCAAACCACTTGCTTATTTTTTTTATACAATACCTACACAATTTAAATCCAAAATAAGAAGACATTTACCCGCACCTAACTTGAAAAAAATAATTTTCTCTTCGAAGAAGTGTAGGAAACCTTGAATACTTCATAAAGACTGAACACAAACTTTGGCTTAAGATTAAATATTTTTGCAAATCGATGTCAGGCACATTTATAAACATCTAATCATTGGTCTAGGAAAAGGGTTTATTTCAAAAAGATATATACATGTATTTCAAAGAAAAAATTATTGAGCTCTGCCGGGATTCGAACCCGTGCGGGGAAGGCTAAGCAAAACGACAAGGCGAGATTTGCAACGTTTCGGACTACATTGCTTTAACTCTTTAAACAAGTATCCCAATCCTTTACAAACTGGGCCTTTGTAAAGTACTCTTGCACTAAGCAAACAATGTGGACCCAATTAGTGTCCTCTTATCAGGGTCTGCACTGTTTGTAATTTTGCAAAATCCTTAATAGTCAAAAATAGACAAAACTTAAATGGAAACTGGAATTATCCACTTATAGTTGCAGAGAATCCAGGAGTAATGCACCAACTTGCCTCAAGTGTTTACCCCATAGTCTGTTTCTAGTTTTGAAGCCAGGTGACCACTTAAAGCAGCTTGAAAGTAAAGCAGGATGCCCCTGAAGGAGTCATCTTATATTCTGCGTGCTTTAAGCTTCCATCTTGAAACTTAATAAAATGCCATCCATGATTCACTTCCTGAATTTCCGAACTAAGGACTACTTTTCTATGTGTAAGAATAGTTAGAGGGGTTAACCCTTTGAACCCTAGTCCCGCATATAGGCATCCTTTTTAAACAGTGTACCTGTGAATAGTACATTTGTCCTTCGCAAACAGTGAAGACCCAGATCAGAGGGCTCCGAAAGGAGCCCTCTGATCAGGGTCTTCACTGTGTCATTATGCCAAACATTGACAAAACTACCCTTAAAAGTCAGAAATGGACCAGACTAAAATTTGAAACTGGAACTGTCCATTTAAAGTTTCAGGGAGGAAAGAGTTAAAAGTGACACGTTTAGAGTACCATATGTCCTTTATATGTATGATATAGCAGCCACAGGGGGAGTTAAACTTAACTACCAAACCAAACAGTGTTTTATGTCTTTTATATCTCCAGTAGATTTTGAAAATTTAAAGGGTATTCATATAACATGTAATTCAATACTGTTTTTATGGAGACTTGAAGTTTTAAGTGCCAGTACATGAATACACTCCATATTTTGAGCTATGAATGCATGATGGCAAAACCAGGCAGCAAAGAGATTGATATTTCGAAACGCCCTCATAAGCCTGTGTTCAGAGTTTATATATTACAGTGCTCCAGATAAAGTGGAGTAAATTGAACAAATCCAACAACTTATCAATCATTTTTGCACCAAATCCTATGGTGTGACAAATCATTAGAATCGTCTCGAAGAGACGATTCTAATGTAGTCACACCATAGGGTTTAATTCAGAAATAAAGATTTTAGTTTTTGAAATACTCCCCTTATCTGGCACCTGTTTTTCCCAAATTTTGTACGACAAAAACTTCTCTATTAAGGCCACTAAAGCAATGGCTATTTCATCGTACAAAAGACAGGTGACAGCTATAAGCAAGGAAGGAGCTTTCTGTTTTACTATCACCTTGCTTTACCTGTCATAGACACCTAATAATTAACACAATATTGTTCGTAATAGAGAGGTATTACTTCATTTGAAAACAATTCCATGCTTACAGAGCATTCTGCTCCACTTTTAGCCTGTTTCAAGTAACCATTTTCTCAGATGTATGACAAAACAATCAAAGGAGAATTCTGCTTTAATTTCAGCTTGCTTCAGTAACAAAGCATAAAAAGGCATATATATGGGGTAAGGGGTTAATATTTATGCCCTCAAAGATATTTATTAGGTACATACTATTTTACCACAGCCCATACGACTGTTAGTTTGTTATTATGTTTTTAGCTCACCTGAGCCGAAGGCTCAAGGTGAGCTGTTGTGATCGCCCGCCGTCCGTCGTCCGTCTGTCCGTCTGTCCGTCTGTCCGTCCGTTCAAATTTACTTCAAGCGACAACTCCTCTGAAACCGCGAGTCTATGGAAAAAACTAATTTGCTCACGGTGTTCCTTGGATGCTTCTCTACAGAAATTGTTAAAATGAAACTTTAAAGTGGACTACTTATTGAAATTTATTAAAAAAAGTGAAAAACTTTAAACAAGTTTTTTGTAAAAAAACACTGTTCCCACACCTTAGATATTGCATGAATAGTATCTTCTACTAAATCACTTTCAAAATTGTAAAAAATCAAAACCCTAGGATCAAATTTGACTCAACCCTGGCCATATCAGTGCTTTTTGATGCAGGTCTGACAGTAAAAACTCTCTAATGATCCGTTTTATACAGACGCATTGTATCTTCCAGGCTAAGAAGCTACCCTTATACTAAATGCAACATTTTTGCAAACAGTTTGGATCCAGGTCAGATGCCACATAATGCTGCATCTAATCTGGATCTAAACTATTTGCCACTCATTTACATATTTTCTTATATTTAGAAAATATAAGTTATTATTTTTTACATATTTCACATACAAACATTTGGAGCAGACAACAGTTCAGCATAATAATAGTCTTTTCTCTCTGAGACCGTCTCCAATTGCATAACTGACCCATAGCTAGCTCTGAACTCAGGTCACTGAGATACATAACAGAAATGAAAGTGATGTCTGCTATTTTATGCTCAAGCACAACTTAGTTCGAGGCATATTACTTTTGGTCTGTCTGTTTGTTTGTTTGTGTTTTGTTTGTTTGTTTATCTTTCTGTCTATCAGTCCACAATTAATTCTTGGCCATAAACAGTATGGATCCAGGTCAGATGCCACATAATGCTGCTTCTAATCTGGATCCAAACTATTTGCCACTCATTTACATATAGTTTCTTATATTTAGAAAATGTAAATAATGATATTTATTAACCTATTAACCCATACATATTCTTTTTTATGTCTTTAATTTATTCTTCCACAGAAGAAAATATTTCACTTTATACAGTCATTGTTGTCTTTAACAATTGCTTCAAATGACATCTCCTCATATACCGCTGAAAAGATTTCAACCAAACTTTACACGAATGTTCCTTGGGTCAAGTTCTTTCAAAATTGTTCAAAGAATTAAAAACAATGTAGAACTCTGGTTGCCATGGCAACCAAGTGAAAAAATAAGGAAATCTTAAAAAAAATTCTTGTCTGAAACTACAAGGGCCAGATCTTAGACATTTGTCACATAGCATCATCTACAGGTCCTCTATCAAACTACAAACTATGCCCCTGGGGTCAAAATTGGCCCCGCCCAGGGGGTCACAGTTTAACATAGAGTTATATAGTGAAATTTTCAAATGTCTTCTCCTCTGAAACTAATATGGCCAGAGCTTTGATATCTGGCTTGGTGACACTTTTAGATGTCCTATACCAATAAGGTTCAAATGGTTCTGGTCGATTGCATATCATCTACAGGTCCTCTATCAAGTTTGTACAAATTATGCCCCTGGGGTCAAAATTAGCCCCACTCCGGGGGTCACAGTTTTCATACGTCTTCTTTTCTGAAGCTAATATAGCCAGAGCTTTGATATTCGGCATGGTGTTACTTCTAGATGTCCTTTATCTATTTTGTTCAAATGGTTCCAGTCTGTTGCATATGTAGGTCACAGGAGCTAAAAATAGATTTTTTCAATGGAAACTTAAAAAAAATCTTCTTGTCTAGAACCCTAGTACCCTGATCTTAGATATTTGGAACATAGCATCATCTACAGGTCCTCTATCAAGATTGTTCAAATTATGCCCCTCGGGTAAAAAATGACCCCGTCCTGGACTTAAATCATTATCTCCATTTTGATGTACAGCTATTCTCAGGTGAGCGACATATGCCCCATGGGGCTCTTGTTTCACTTATTGTTCAGTTTGTTCATTTGTCCGCCACCACTAAGCTCCTCACCGCTGTGAGTTCGAATCCCAGTAGGGTCGTTCGGATTTTTCATGTGGGGAAGCCTTCCAGCTGGCTTGCGGAAGGTCGGTGGTTCTACCCAGTTGCCTATTTGTGCCTGAAACAGTGCATAAATGACTTCTGGGGTCTTCCTCCACCTATAATTAGCTGGACGTCGCGATATGACTGAAATACTGTTGAAAGCGACGTAAAATCAAAACAAATCAAATAAATCATTTGTCCGCTAACATATATAATACATAGAACAGTGTACATACTTTTTCATTACAATGTATTTGTACTTTGGAATAAGCAATGTATTGGGAATAAGTTAAATAAAATGACTACAGTGGAGAATCTGTTATTCTTTCCCGTTTAAACGCAAACGTACGCAAACGCAAAGCGCTAAAACGTAGACAAGAACAACTTTTGGACAATTCTGATATTTCATGTTTATCTTGGTGGCAAACAGTTTGGAGCCTGATCAGACGCCGGGTTACCCGGCGTCTGATCTGGCTCCAAACTGTTTGCACTGCAAATAATAGTTTTAGCGTAAACGCGTTTATTGGGAAAGAATAACACATTCTCCACTGTATCTCTGTATCCCAACAATTGTGTTCAATGTTACGACTGCAGAGCTCCAGATAAGGGGAGTATTTCAAAAGCTTAAATCTTTATTCCTGCATTTAACCCTATGGTCAAATCATAGAAAAACCTAGACGATTCTGATGAATAGTAAAAACTGTTAGCACCATAGGATTTGGTGCTAAAATGATTGAGATAATGTTGGACTTGTTCAGATTACTCCCTCTTATCTGGAGTCCTGTATGAATTTTCTTTAAAGTAAACTAAATCTACAATTGTAATCAAACAATATATTTTAGATATACATGTATACTGGTTTTAATAGCTAACAGCTGAGTTGTTGGCAACAGCAGGCTGCAGACAATTTGTACATTTAATTACTACAGCCAATTGCTTATATCTGTGTTTAAGGTAGAATACTGCTAAAATCATTACTGTGTAGCCTGTTTCTAGTTTTAAAGAGTATACATGTACATGTGTATATAATAATTATAATTACAGTAGAACCTCTCTATTACGACCACTAAATTGTGTTAATTGTAAGGTGTTTACGACAGATGACTGCTTAAAGAAAGGTGACAGTAAAACAGAAAGCTCCTACAGGAGCTTTCTGTTTTCTGTCACCTTCCTTTAAGCAGTCATCTGTCTTTTATCTAAACAATTAGTATTCGTTTTAGTGGTCGTAATAGCGAGGTTCTACTATACATGTATACAAAAAAGGGTCTAGGCCAAATCCAGCTTTCAGACTCTTTCCAGTATTATTCAATGTACTTTGTACTTTGATACTTTATTTCATGATTTAGGCCTCCAGCCCATGACATGGTATTTTACAATGCAAACAGTACATGTATTACATTATACATACAACTTACAATGTTACATTAAGTTCTCTGTATGTATCCTGTAATACATGATACAGTATACAGAGATCTTATTTTAAACTGTTTCAAATCCGACTAGATAGATCTATCAAATTTTAAAGTTTAAAAACAAAGATTGTTCAAACTACGCTTGTAGTGAGTTCAGGTAATGAATCGGAGGCCAACGTTCTTTAAGAATGCAAACAACCCTTAACCCTTTACTCCATAGAAGCGCCTTTTAGCACATTTAACTTATTCCTCCACTGAAGAAAATATTACCATGAATTGTGCGATAATTTTCTGTCGTTCATTTCGCTTGAACGCGGAAAAAATCAGTTCATTTCTTATATTTACAATATATTTGCTGTAATTTCTAACATTAAATAAACATTTTGTTTGTACTCATGTATGTTTAATCCATATTAGAGATAGATAACAGGAATAATGGGTACCCTATAAGGAACAGCCATGACCGATTTACTGAGCTGTGTACATTTGAAAGCAGAAAAAATAAGTTCCGATGTTTACATTCTAAGTCAACAGCTTGCAGTTTGGCAAGAAAAATGCCGTTTTTTGACGTCATTGGAAGTGACGTCATTATTTTTAAAGTAGGATAAATATATCCGAGTTTTTTGTCAAAAAGAAACGCAGATAGCCGCTGTTAATAAGGTATGTCAATTTTCTTACAATTTATATCATTAATAAAGAAGAAATTTAGTCGGGAATCATTGTTTTTACTAATAGGAAGTCATAGATCGGTTAAGAACAAATTTGGAAAAATCCGCCAAATGTTTGCTGTCCAAGTTCCAAAGATTAATTCGCGAATGAAAACTGCATATGCCCCACCTCCCCTTCGAAACTTATCAACAAGTCCCGCCCTCTGGAAAAGTGGTGTTTATACAAAATGAACAGCATTCTTTTTCAATGGAATTGAATGGGGCGATTGTAAATATTATGTATTGAATGAAATATTTTTATATTCTAGCAGATGGTAGCTGAAGCAGGCTAAAAGTAAAGCAGAATTAGCCTTAAGGCACATTCTGCTTTATTTTCAACCTGCTTTAAATGGTCACCTGTCTTCAAAACTAGAAACAGGCTATGGAGTAAAGGGTTAATATTACGAACTTTAGCGTTCTTAAATACTCTGAAATATTATAATAATTAATTGCGCCCCATGTCTATGAACTTTCCATGGGTACAAATGAGTTATTTACAAATCGAATCACAGAAACAATTTAAGTGCATTAATCAACTGAAATGCATCTGATAAATTTCAGTTGATGTATCATTATAATGCACTTTTGTGTGTGTGATTTGAATCGTAAATAATTTGTTCGTTACCATGAATTATACCACATAAAACTAAAGAATAAGATTTAAATATGATATTGTAAGCTTCTTAGTTTGATACATTGAGCATAAAAAAATGTTGGTTTATTGAAGAGAAATTAACTCAGTACTGTTAAACGGTGTCTCGGTCACTCGATCATTTGGTTACCATTTTGGAATTGTTGTTCATTACGGCACACTTCCTTTCAGGCTTGTTCGTGAAGCTGCCCAACAATACCGTGCAAACAAATCATTTATGTGTAAGTTGTCATGGAAGTTGGCCCACAATGGGCTCCGATTCATTGCCTGAAATCACTGCAGTACTCTCAAATACATGTACTAGTACTTTGATTTTTCTTTGCATAGGCATCACTATTGAATACAATGTACATGTAATTGTATATATCTAATTTTAGTTAAGAGTTTTTCAGTGCAGGCAATGTCTATTTACTCTACTAAACACTATTTAACCAAACACTACTTAACCCTTTACTCTAAAGCTTATTTAGTATTGAAGATAGGTGACCACTACAAGCAGGTTGAGAGTAAATCAGAGTGCTAGTTGAAACAAAGAAAGAGATAAACAACCGTCAAAGTTTATGACAGCTAGGTTAGAATTTATTAGGTTTGCATCAGTCTTAAAACACCAAGATTTTATGTTCATGTAGTTACCATTGTAACGCTATTCAGATGTTATGATATTTATTTGACGGTCCCCTGAATATCGTTATAAGTGGAGTTTACTGTAAATATATCTTAGGATCCATATATAATATTCATGACTGTATTAAATGGAACTATTTTATTCAGTGGAGGATGAAATAAATGGGTAAAAAGACATCAATTTAAAAGCATGTGATTAGGTTTCAACCGTTTGTCACCTGAATTAAATTATTATTCATCTATTGTCTGCATTTGGGCTACCAGTCTTGTGGTACGTAACACCTAGCTCCGTAGATAGTTTGGTTAGTAAAATTTTCACGCCTAGTGAGAACATAATTGTGGATGCAATCATTGAAGCGTCTCATGTGAGGCCAATACCTTGTTTGAGTTTGCTGACATTGACTGTGCACACTTTTCTCCTGCTTTACAGTTACTTTCATGCCTAGTGAGTACAATTTGGAGGGTGGGGGGGTATTTGTTGATTTGGTTGGAAAGAACCCTTCAATGTGAGTTTGCAAGGGCCTCTCTAGACAGGATAAGATGGTTTGCAGTATTTGCGCACAAGTTCCATGCTTTTACAGTTACTTAATCACGCCTATTGAGAACAATGAGGTGGGTGTCCATCAAAGGACTGAGGAAATGGCTTTAATGCATATTTGAACAGCTCTTTGCATGCTTTATAATTTTTTCGTCTGCAACTATTGTCGTCTGCTACTGTTCTGAAAATAGAAATTTTAAAACTTCTTTTCAAAAGGGGTTCAGGGGTCCGTTTCATAAAACTTCGTACAACAAATGTTGTCGTAAGTCAGATTATAAAAGCCTCAATAAGTACATTTCTCCATCTAATTCTGCCTTCTGACATCTTTTTGGAATCGTCTTAAAAAGACGATTCCAAAGAGATGTCACAAGACAGGATTCTTCATGTGGGGAAGCCTTCCAGCTTGCTTGCGGAAGGTCGGTGGTTCTACCCAGTTGCCGATTTGTGCCTGAAACAGTGCATAAAGGACTTCTGGGGTCTTCCTCTACCTGTCATTAGCTGGACGTCGCGATATGACTGAAATACTGTTGAAAGCGACGTAAAATCAAAACAAATCAAATCAAATCAAGACAGGATTCGATAGAGAAATCAGAAATTAAATGTATTTTAAACTTTTGACTTACAAGCGTTTTTGTCGTACGAAGTTTTATGAAACGGGCCCCTGAGTTTCAAACAGTTGAGCTCCTGATGAGATGCCACATATAGCAGCATCTCATCTGGATTAAGACTGTTTGCAAAGGTAAATCACTGTAGAATGTAGATCCGCCGATAGCATGGTAAGAGTTAGGTATACATGTTATATTGAATTTCTAATCAAACAAAATGGAAAAGAAATTAACTTTGCCACTATATAATTATGCAGGGCTCCAGATAAAAGGGAGTAAAGAGAACAAATCCATCATTTTCTCACTCATTTTAGTACTAATTCCTATGGTGTTACTACTCATTAGAATCGTCTCGAAGAGACGATTCACCATAGGGTTTAAAGCAGAAATAAAGAATTTTTTTGTTGAAAAACTCCCCTTATCTGAAACCCTGATTATATGCACATAGGAAACTTCAGATATATGCATGCTAATCTTTCATGGCTATTCTTGCTATGAACTGTGTCTTTTTGATTTCTATAGACTTCGCCAGTGCAGGTATGTATATAATAATCCTTTTCTCTACTTTAGCCTACACGTTGACTGTGGATAGTTGACTTCATTAGCCAGAAGTTATTAATATGCATACAAACATTTTGCTTATTTATCTCTACATGTTGTTTTTTTTCTTTTTCACTGCTTGCTATAAGGGTCTGTCTGTTATTTTCCCTTTTTTGTACACATGTGTTATACACATGCACTGGCCCCCAAAGGTTATAATGCATTTTAGACGAGTCTCGCAGAGATCGCTCTTGAGCTTTTGATTGGTCAGATTTGAAATTTTGCACAGTCTGACCAATCAAACGTTTTAGAAATGCTCTCATACTCATCTCAAACGCTTATTCTAACACAACTCGCGCACACCCCTATATAAACATAGAAGGTCACAACTGTGTTTGAATTCTCAATAAAACATGCACACGCTTTAATGGCTAAAATGTGACGTTACTGACGTAATATGGCTTGGAAAATGCACATGCCAAGAAATGAAGTGCTGTTGTGTCGGTGCAAATTAATTGTGGTTTAATTGAAGTGTTAGAATCAGAATAATAAAGTAATTATAGCGTATTATGCTGCAATCGAACACGGGTTGTCATTGAGATGCTTGTAATTATATCACTCGGCCTATGGCCTTGTGATTTAAATTACTACGCATCTCAACTCCGACCCATGTTTGATTGCATGATAATTTATTATTGCTTAAGTAACCTTGAGCCCTGAGTTTGAGATAAGATTGAAGGCAATAAAACTAAACATTTCTGAAATATTTTCCTTTATATCTCCACCAAACCCTATATTGTGACTATTGTTACAGTAAAACCTCTCTATTATGGACACTAAAAATAAGGCTAATTGTTTGAATAAAATGCAGGTGACAGCTTAAAGCAAGGTGACAGTAAAACAGAAAGCTCCTACAGGAGGTTTCTGTTTTACTGTCACCTTGCTTTAAGCAGTCACCTGTTCTTAGCGCCTAATAATTAACACAATTTAGTGGTCGTAATAGAGAGGTTGTACTGTATAATGAGTAAGTTCACAGCATAGGGTTTGGTGGAGAAATTAGGAAATTGTCAATTGAAATACATGCCTCTATATCTGGAACTCTGCATGGCCTCAATCCTTCAGTTTGTTTTATGCTATAAGTTACAGTCGAACTTCTATATTTATATATATAATCTCGAACTCAGTTAAGGCAAACATACCCGTATTTCAAAGTTTAAAAGTGGCTTAGCCACGTTCAGGCAAATTTGTCTTAACTGAGCATATAATAATGCAATTCATGTGTCGAAATGTCAGATAGTTCGAATTAAGCGAGTTTGAGATTTATTGGAAGTTTTACTGTATGTTGTATTGTCAAGTTTGTTAAGTCTTGAATAGTTTCTCAAAACCGTGTTTGACATGAGCATGCAACAGTAGCGTGTTCAGTAAAGAAATTCATGGCCGTTGATGGCCATCAATTGTGAGCTGGCTCCAAACTGTTTGCAATAAAAATAATAGTTGAAGTGTAATCAGGGTTATTTGGAAAGAAAATGTTTTCTCTACTGTACTCGGCACGCTGCACATGGGGCACAAACTTCTAACCTAAACAGTAAACAACGGTAATTGAACACGCTACAGTGATGACCAGTGTCAATATTTCAGGAGTATTCATTCGGAGCTGTCCATTTCCCTTTAAAGTAGCAGAGTTTTTACTGTATCATGAATATTACCTATGCCCACATCACTATTGCTAATTTAAGCCACGTTTTAAATTTGAAATACTGGTATGTTTGCCTTAACCGAGTTTGAGATATCGACGTTCGACTGAAGATGATATTTGATGTTGTAGTTAATGAGATTTAATGAAAATGTTAGTTTCCAGATCTGAGCCACCAAATGATCTATACTAACTATCTTATTTCTCCTTCAACGCATAGGAATGGCATCACTGTATACACCCCTTTAGTTGATTAATGCTTTAGATTTGCGATAAAACTTGTTTGCTTCACTTGAAAAATAGATGTTCCGTACATAGCATGGCTTCAGTTGGTTTCAAACAATAATTCTGGTCCCCTCCACTCAAAGGGAAATTGTTCAACATATTACCCCATAAATACACCCTTTTTTTTCTCCAGTAGATAGTAGGTTAAAGCAGGCTGAAAGTAAAGCAGAATGTGCTGCCTTAAGGCGCATTCTGCTTTACTTTCAACCTGCTTTAAGTGGTCACCTATTTTCAAAACTAGAAACAGGCACTGGGGTATAAGTGTATGAAGAGGAACTAGTTTCTGCGTGGGTGGAGGAATAAATTGAACATAATTTAAGTTTCTTATTTTTCCATCAAATAATATACTGCCACCACCCACAAGAATCGTCGGTAAGAGACCATCTTAATGAGTGTAGAGGAGATGTGACCTTGAATATTGTGGGAATGCTCAGTTTATCCACCTTTATCAGGAACCGTGCAATAAATTAACATACCGGGGTAATTAATATGGTGTACTGTTAAGGAGGAGGAACAATTAAAACAATACTAACAAACCTGCATGGTGCCTGTTTCATAAAAGATCTTACGACAATAATGATTGTTAGTCTAATATAAAAAATACATTTATTTTCTGATTTCTCTATCTAATCCTGTCTTGTGACACCTCTTTGGAATCGTCTTGAAAAGACGATTCCAAAGAGGTTCACAAGACAGGATTAGATAGAGAAATAAGTAATAATTTAGACTTTTATAATCTGACTTATGATAACATTTGTCATTTTATGAAACGGGCCCCTGGTCCTAAGAAGCAACACATACTTTAATATTGTTTGTTCTCATTGCTTTTGGTAAGCTGTGATTGGCTGTAATGTTTTGTTCATAACCCATGAACAAGATTAAATTAGGCCTACTTTGTATGGACTACTTTCTCTTTGTCCAACAGTTGTTTCCCACAAGCCCTGCATGAAGCTGGACGGAACGTCATTGGCATTGACATTTCTATATAATTATGTATATGGCGGAGGGACTACACAATCTACGGCTTTATATAGTGTTAAATACTGAACATTCATGTCAAATTCTCTATTTAATTTCTCTCTGAAATTCAGTAGTGATTTTAATTATAAGGAGTAAATAGACTACTTATTGTGTTCATGGAGGTATGAAGAAAAAAACAACCTGGTCACACTTTTGTATGAAACCGATTCATTTTCATACAGTGTGACCAGGTTTTTTTTTATTCCTCCATGAACACAATATAAATATTCAAATTGTTCCTTAAATGTTTGAAAAAAGCAAGCTTGAATTATCAAGCTTCAACTGTATTTTGGTGACGTTATGCACCTTGATGCGTGTACAATATTGTATACTCATGTAGTAGGCTTGATAGATATTGTGAAAACAGCACATAGAAATCACATCACTGTATACACCCTTTAGTACTGTATACACCCCTTTAACGCTTTACCTGATAGCCTATTTATAGTACTTAAGATAGGTGACTACTTAAAGCAGGTTGAAAGTAAAGCAGAATGCGCCTTAGGGCGCATTCTGCTTTACTTTCAGCCTGCTTTAAGCTATCATGTGCTATAATATAGGAAATATTCACTATAATACATATTCATTACTGATTAAATTGGAACTATTTTCTTCAGCGGATGAATAAATCATATCCGCTAAAAGGCGCTTCTATTGGGTAAAGGGTTAATACTGTATACACCCTTTTAATTGATTAATGCTTCAGTTTTGTTATAGAACTTGTTCACTACACTTGAAAGATATATGTTATAGTACATGCATACAGCATGCTTCAGTTTGTAATTGTCAAGCAATGAATTTTTGAGTCCGGCACTCAAAGAGAAATTGTTAAACACAATATCCCATAGCCTGTTACTAGTTTTGAAGACCGGTTACCACATAAAGCAGGTTGGAAGTAAAGGAGAATGCGCCTTAAGGCACATTCTACTTTACTTTCGGCCTGCTTCAAGCTACCATCTGCTAGGATTCAGAAAATGTTTCATATTATATTGCATATTAATTCCTGAGTCTATAGAGAGGAACTATTTTCTTCAGTGGAGGAAGAGGTTATGGGTGTATTAAGGGGTATTTATGGAGTAATGGATTGAAAGCATAAAATGCTAAGCTTTTGAAAGTTTCTAACAATAGTAACTATGTTTCCTCCACTTAAAGGAAAGTTTCCTGCATTCAAAGAGAAATTTCATGGTATCAAAGGGAATTTGTTATGAGCATTAAAAATGCTTAAACTAATTAAATTTCAGCAGTAACCCTATTAACACAATACCTAATAGCCTGTTTCTAATTTTAAAGACAGGTAACAACTTAAAGCAGATTGAAAGTAAAGCAGAATGTGCCTCAAAGCGCATTCTGCTCTACTTTCAGCCTGCTTTAAAGAGGCTCGCAACCAGATTTGGCATTGAAAATAGAAATTTGTAAATATATGTCAAACCCTTATATAAATGGATAAGACATTAGTTTAGGATAAGAAATTCTGTTCAAAAAATGCATTTCAATAAAAAAAAAAACGTATTGAGTTCTGGTTGGATTCAAACCCGTACCAGAGGTACGGGAGACAGCTGCAGAAAAGCAAAAAGCAAAATCCCTTAGACCTCGACCAATCGGGCTATTCATATATCGTGGATCGATTTAACGTACTTCACTGTGTAGCGATGGAAAGTTCCGTCTTTCGGCGCAATGGATGATGACTTTTCTTGAGGGTGTTTTTAGACTGATCATATATTTCTAATGCAAGATGCACGATAATGCTACACATTTGGTTTTATTTGAATAGTTTCTTTTATTTTTGCAAATACACCATCTGGTTGCGAGGCACTTTAAGCTACCATAAGCTATTTTGCAGGAAATATTTCTTTTGATACATAATCATGACGGTTAAATTCTCATTTTTGTCTTCAGTGGAGGAAGAAATTAAATGTGCTAAAAGGTGCTTCCTTAACCCTTTACCTGATAGCCTATTTCTAGTATTGAAAATAGGTGACTACTTAAAGCAGGTTGAAAGTAAAGCAGAATGCGCCCTAAGGCGCATTCTGCTTTACTTTCAGCCTGCTTTAAGCTTCCATGTGCTAGAATATTGAAAAATTTCCCTATACTATATAATCATGACTGATTAAATTGGAACTATTTTCTTCAGCGGAGGAATAAATTAAATACGCTAAAAGTCGCTTCTATGGGGGAAAGGGTTAAGGTAATGGATTAATGTTTCATGTACTCAAAGGACAACTCAGAGTTGCAAGCATTAGCACTGTATGGTGTTTCATGCAAGTACTGAAAGGGAAATTGTTTAACTCCTGTGTAAAATAAATTACATTTTGCAAATAGTGTAGACACTTCGAAACTCTTGTGGGTTATTAGGTTCCCTTGTGGATCATTTTAGTTACCAAATCATGAACCAGTCTACTTGGAATTCTTGGTAGTGTAATAGAAACTGGTCTAAGTTTAGCAAACAGTGAAGACACTGATCAGAGGGCTCCTATAGGAGCCCTCTGATCAGGGTCTACACTGTTTGCAAATGTAATGAGTATATTTAGAAAAATCCATAGTGTTAAAAGAGTAACAGTGTTTAAATTAGGTGCTCATTTGAAATAGGCTCTAACATGCTTAATTTTCAAAATTAACCCATTACCCCTTAAAAACGCCTTTTTATGCCTCTTACTTATTCCTCCACTGAAGAAAAAAGTTTAAACAGCGAAGAATATGTACCAAAAGAAATATTTTCCATATCCTAGAAGATGGTAGCTTAAAGCAGGCTGAAAGTAAAGCAGAATGTGCCTTAAGGCACATTCTGCTTTATGTTCAACCTGCTTTAAGTGGTCACCTGTTTTCGAAGCAAGAAATAGGCTAAGAGGTAATGGGTTAATGGACTTGTCAAATTTTGTTATAAATAACTATCAATTTTTAATGTCTTCAAAATATTTAAAAGTATGACAAACAATGTAGAGTTGGATCAGAGTACTCCTGAAGGAACTGAAGGAACAAGAACATATAAAATATCCCCCAGTCAGCTATAGGGCGGCTTTTCTATCAGAACAGGATAAAACTATGAAAAGGGAATATCGTAAGAGATTTGTTGGTAAGAGATTCGTTCGAGGAATAGATAAAGAAGTTCCGTTTGCAATCTGTGACCTAGCCCACTTTCTCAATAATAATTTGATACCACCTTTGTGTCAGTCAACCTGATATGTTATCAGTGCTTGCTATAAGACATACAATGGGAACTCACTATAGTAGCCTCAATAGGTTTATTTAAGATGAAAGGAAAATGACTGCTTAGAGCTAGAAACAAGCTCTCTGCTTTACTTTTTTCCTGCTTTAACCCATTCACCCATGAAACTTTCAATAGATATTTCCAATTTCCAATAAATTCTAGTCCCTTGTTTTGACAATTTAGGGTGGGTTTTTTGCTTCAAACAACCCATAATACGGTACATGTAGTCATAGATATTCTTAACTATTGAGAAAACTTAAATTGTTCATCCTAACACACTTCGCTCAAGCCCCTATATAAACAAAGAAGTGACATATCAGTGTTTGAATCGAATTCTCAATAAAACACTCACACGCTGTAACCTTCTAACATGATGTCATATGACTTCGAAAATGCGTACCGCAAGAAATGAGTTAATGTGTGTCAGATCTTGTTTCTGTAATTACAATAAAACCTCTCTATTAGGACCACTAAAATGAAGGCTAAATTATTGTATTAAAGACACTGTGACAGCTTAAAGCAATGTGACAGTAAAACAGAAAGTGCCTATAGGAGCTTTCTGTTTTACTGTGACCTTATTGTACGCAGTCACCTGTCGTAAACACGTAATACTTAACGCAATTTAGTGGTCGTAATAGAGAGGTTTTACTGTATATAAAGAAGAGAAAATCAGTTTTAGTATCTCAGCAAGCAACACTTGTAGCACACAACAGCTAGTCAGTGTTAACCCTTTCAACACCATGGACCTATTATTATGTCTCCCCCCTTTAGGGTAGGGAGACATATTGGTGTTGTGCTTTCTGTCTGTCTGTTAAAACTCTTGTGCAGCTAACTCCTCCTACACTTTATAAGGGATTTACTTCAAACTTTGACAAATGAACCAGCTATATGTGAGGATGGTCATGTGGTTTGGAATTTTGGCTGCAACAATTTTAACAGAAGTTATGGCCCTTTGTAGTTTTTCCTTATATAGAGTATATAGTGAAAAATTCTTGTGCAGCTAACTCCTCCTACACTATTTGAGGGATTTACTTCAAACTTTTACACATGTACCAGCTATATGTGAGGATGGTCATGTGGTTTGGATTATTGGCTGCAATAATTTTGACAGAAGTTATGGCCCTTTGTAGTTTTTCCTTATATAGATTATATAGCGAAAAATTCTTGTGCAGCTAACTCCTCCTACACTATTTGAGGGATTTACTTCAAACTTTTACACATGTACCAGCTATATGTGAGGATGGTCATGTGGTTTGGAATTTTGACTCCAACAATTTTGACAGAAGTTATGGCCCTTTGGAGTTTTTCCTTATATAGATTATATAGCGAAAAAGTCTTGTGTAGCTAACTCCTCCTATACTATGTAAGAGTTTTCATTCAAACTTTTACATATGAATCAGCTATATGTGAGGATGGTCATGTAGATAGGCATATGGGCTGCAACAATTATAACAGAAGTTTGGATTTAAGTATACACACAATTTTAATCTGAAAATAAATTGCTTACAATTTACAATGTCAGTATTTTGACATATGAATTTATTCCTCTTATAGGTGCCAGGGTGGAGGTTGCCAGGGGGTGAATTTATTCCTCTTATGGGTGCTGGGGCAGGGTACCGGGGGGAGACATGTGTTTTTCTCTAAAACAAGCTCTTAAGTTAACCCCTTCACTGCAGTGACGTCAGCAATTTTAAACAATTGCCGTCTGCTTCTATTTCTTAAATACAATTTTTAGCTCACCTGAGCCGAAGGCTCAAGGTGAGCTGTTGTGATCGCCCGCCGTCCGTCTGTCCGTCCGTTCAAATTTACTTCAAGCGACATCTCCTCTGAAACCGTGAGTCTGAGGGGAAAACTAAAATGCTCACCGTGTTCCTTGGATGCTTCTCTACAGAAATTGTTAAAATGAAACTTTCAAGTGGACTACTTATTGTAATTTATTTAAAAAAGTGAAAAACTTTAAACAATCTTCTTGTAAAAAACTGCTAGGCCCACAGCTTTGATATTTGTTTTTTAGTATCTCCTGGTGATTCTCTCTCAAAATTGTTAATATCAAAACTAAAACTGACCATAGGGATTCACCATAGGGATTTTTTCATTGCCGCTTTATGCAGGATTCATTGCCGCTTTATTCAGGTTATACTGTTTTACTGAAGGTTTAAGCAGGGTTTCAAGCACCCTTATACTAAATCACCTATATTTGCAAACAGTTTGGATTCAGGTCAGATGCCACATAATGCAGCATCTAATCTGGATCTAAACTATTTGCCACTCATTTACATATTTTCTTATATTTAGAAAATATAAGTTATTATTTTTTACATATTTCACATACAAACATTTGGAGCAGACAACAGTTCAGCATGATAATAGTCAGTTCTCCCTGAGACGGTCTCTTATTGCATAACTGACCCATAGCTAGCTCTGAACTCAGGTCACTGAGATACATAGCAGAAATTATGATGTCTGCTATTTTATGCTCAAGCACAACTTAGTTCAAGGCATATTACTTTTGGTCTCTCTGTTTGTTTGTTTGTTTATCTTTCTGTCTATCAGTCCACAATTAATTCTTGGCCATAAACAGTATGGATCCAGGTCAGATGCCACATAATGCTGCATCTAATCTGGATCCAAATTTGCCACTCATTTACATATAGTTTCCTATATTTAGAAAATGTAAATAATGATATTTATTAACCTATTAACGCATACATATTCCTTTTTATGTCTTTAATTTATTCTTCCACAGAAGAAAATAATTTCACTTTATACAGTCATTGTTGTCTTTAACAATTGCTTCAAATGACATCTCCTCATATATTGCTGAAAAGATTTCAACCATGTTCCTTGGGTCAAGTTGTTTCAAAATTGTTCAAAGAATTAAAAACAATGTAGAACTCTGGTTGCCATGGCAACCAAGTGAAAAAATAAGGAAATCTTAAAAAATCTTCTTGTCTGAAACTACAAGGGCCAGATCTTAGACATTTGTCACATAGCATCATCTACAGGTCCTCTATCAAGTTTGTACAAACTATGCCCCTGGGGTCAAAATTGGCCCCGCCCCGGGGGTCACAGTTTTACATAGAGTTATATAGTGAAATTTTCAAACGTCTTCTCCTCTGAAAATAATATGGCCAGAGCTTTGATATCTGGCATGGTGACACTTTTAGATGTCCTATACCAATAAGGTTCAAATGGTTCTGGTCGATTGCATATCATCTACAGGTCCTCTATCAAGTTTGTACAAATTATGCCCCTGGGGTCAAAATTAGCCCCACCCGGGGGTCACAGTTTTCAAACGTCTTCTTTTCTGAAGCTAATATAGACAGAGCTTTGATATTCGGCATGGTGTTACTTCTAGATGTCCTTTATCTATTTTGTTCAAATGGTTCCAGTCTGTTGCATATGTAGGTCACAGGAGCTAAAAATAGATTTTTTCAATGGAAACTTAAAAAAAATCTTCATGTCTAGAACCCTAGTACCCTGATCTTAGATATTTGGAACATAGCATCATCTACAGGTCCTCTATTAAGATTGTTCAAATTATGCCCCTCGGGTAAAAAATGACCCCGTCCTGGACATAAATCATTATCTCCATTTTGATGTACAGCTATTCTCAGGTGAGCGACATATGCCCCATGGGGCTCTTGTTAGGTATTTTGACTTAAGAAATATTGAAACGAGTGTCAGACAGTTTGGATTCTGATCAGACACCGCGTTATGCGGCGTCTGATCAGGATCAAAACTGTTTGCAAATAACTACTGTATTCGGGGGAAGGCAGTGAAGGGGTTAATAATATTATTATACCTGATTTATATAGCGCTCTTTTCATACAGGAGTTGTGTGTTCAAAAGCGCTTCACATGAAATTATATAAATGTACCTACAAAGCGAGAAAAGACAAATAACTACATTCATAATAAACATGGACCTGTTTAAAATATAATCATTACATTTGTAAATTTGACCCAGAATTCCATGTAAGACTGGTTCGTGTTATGATTAAAAACAAGAAATATCTTTAAAAAAGATATTCGGCGGAATGGTTGGTGGAATTCATGCTGTTGATGGGTGTGCAAAATTGTACGAAATTGGAGGTTTTCAAAGAATTGTAATATCTTGGATTGAAAAGCAAAAAATACACATTCAACGATATAGCATAACTCTGACTAAAAAACTATAAATGTACAGAAATGCAAAACATATCCTAGCTACTGGTAGGAGATCCTCAGATTAAATTATATTGTTCTGTATATCAAACTTCATTCATGGGGAGTTTCTTGAAACAAACTATAACTAGATAAACTGTGCAGGCCCATACAGAACAGTCTGCCCTGCTTTACAAGGTCTATAACACCTCACTCTTGTAAATAAATGATGAAACAACACAATTGTGTTTAACTCACTTGAGGCCATTTATTATATTGCTATCAATGTATGGTAAATTTGTACAAAATTAATAGTTAACAATTTAAATAAATTGGAAGTAAACCATTATTAAACAAAATACCTAGCTACCACTGTCTATACACATCAGATTCTGCTAGCATATCTTAAAATAGAAGCTCAGTATTACACACTGGCTGTGTCTAATTTTACACTCACATCAGTGCATAAACAGCTAGGCTACTGTTTCAGGGCTCCAGATAAGAGGGGAGTAAATTGAACAAATCTAACATTTTCTCACTCATTTCAGCACCAAACCCTATGGTGTTACCACTCATTTTTATCGCCTCGAAGAGACAATTCATATGAGTTGGACACCATAGGGTTTAATGCACAAATAAAGTTTTTAAGTTTTGAAATAATTCTCTTATCTGGAGCCCTGGCTACTATCCAATCAGACAATTCAGTTTCAACAGGTGCTCTTAATTCTAAATTTCTGATCAAATATGACTGGTTCAAATGTTTGTCTAAATAGAAATGTGTGACTAAATAGATAACAGACAGCTCCGCCGAAAAAAAAAGATATAAAAGAGCAGCTCATAAGTTATATAGCAGTTGATGTTATGGCAGGGTAGAGATTAATCCATTTGTGCCCATGATCCCATATATGGGACATAGGCAAACAGTGTAGGCTCTGATCTGACGCCGCATTATGCGCATACATGTGATATTTTCTTGGACCCAAATAGGGAGATCTGGAAATTTTAATAGGGAGATTGGGGTGCCAAATAGGGAGCTTTTTTCGCGACACTTTTTTCGCGACAAAACTAGGCGCAGGCGATGAAAATCCAACAAATTAATTTTTTTCATAAGTTAATCACTAATTGCTTATATTTTTTTAAATCATTGAATAGATAAGTCTATAGACCACTATGACAGAGACAATTTTCACCCAGAGATATAGTATTTAGACTGTCGGGACGACAGGATTTTGAAGTGTTTAAGCTATTTTCCAAGGTAGTGCTTCTCTGAAAGACTTGCAACTTTAACTATTTCAGATCAATGCGCCAGATGCGTATCCACACTGAAACAATATTGAGTGGAGCAATATAGTGGTTAGGATCTACATGTAGAAACACAACTTACATTTGGACTTTTACTCACATATTATTTTTTAGACGAATTTGGAAGTTATTTACTGAAAAAAATAACTAAAACAGGCACAGCGTTTGCAGAATGCGTATTTGATTCGGTAAAGGAGTTGCTGATCAGCCCTTGGGCTTATTACAAGCTGGCGCGCATAATATTCTGGTGAGTCAGCGGGTGTAAGCTTACACAGTGAAAAATAGAGCGCGTGATAAAAGTTTTGAAGCAATATTTCAAGAAAATTCTTGCAGTTTTTGCTAACTTCTTTGTAGTAAAACCTAATTATTTCAATAAAGCAGTGAGTGTTGCCTTACACAGTATATCCCGTGTTAAAATACCAAAAGCAAACCAAGATTATGTGAGGTCAACACCTGTTTATTTCACGCTGGTACCCTAATCGACCCAGCGTCTGTTAATAAAGCCTGGTACCAGATACCCCTGAACATGTCAACCCTTAGGCTGCGGTGATGTCGTCTGCTTCGAAATTGTCGTCTGCAAAGTTTGTTTTAATTTAGAATTATACATTTTTAAGTAAAGAAACCTAATGAAGAGTGTCATGTTACACAGTTTGGATCCAGACCAGACGCCTCGTAACGCGGTGTCTGATCTGGATCTAAACTGCTTGCGAAAATCAATAAAGTCGCGACCAGCAGGCAAAGGGTTAATATCAGCCACGGAATAATTGCTTCAGTATATTGACTCTCGGTACGATTTTACAGTTTGGATTCAGATGAATATTAACCTTGCGCACGATACGGGCGATTTCGTGATTATTGCTGCAAATAGTTTGGATCCAGTTCAGGTCGTGATATGAACTGTTTGAAACTCGGTGCGATTTTACAGTTCGGATCCAGATGAATATTTTCCTTCTGCACGTTACGGGCGAAATCATGATAATGGCTGCAACTAGTTTGGACCCAGACTAGATCGTGATGCGATGAGTTTGGCACTCGGTGCGATTTTAGTTTGGATCCAGGTGAATATTAACCTTCTGCACGTTACGGGCGATTTCGTGACTATTGCTGCAAATAGTTTGGATCCAGTTCAGATCGAGATACGAGCTGTTTTACACTCGGTGCGATTTTACAGTTCGGATCGAGATGAATATTTTCCTTCTGCACGTTACGGGCGAATTCATGATAATGGCTGCAAATAGTTTGGACACAGATTAGATCGTGAAACGAATTGTTTGGCACTCGGTGCGATTTTTGTTTGGATCCAGATGAATATTAACTTTATGCATGTTACGGGCAAGTTCGTGATTATTGCTACAAACAGTTTGGATCCAGATCAGATCGTGATACGAACTGTTTGACACTCGGTGCGATTTTAGTTTGGATCCAGATCGTATAAACCTTCTGCATGTTACGTGCGATTTCGTAATTATTGCTACAAACAGTTTGGATCCAGATCAGATCGTGATATGAACTGTTTGACACTCGGTGCGATTTTAGTTTGGATCCAGATGAATATTAACCTTCTGCACGTTACGGGCAATTTCGTGATTATTGCTACAAACAGTTTGGATCCAGATCAGATCGTGATACGAACTGTTTGACACTCGGTGCGATTTTAGTTTGGATCCAGATGAATATTAACCTTCTGCACGTTACGGGCAATTTCGTGATTATTGCTACAAACAGTTTGGATCCAGATCATAAATTATCGTAAATTTTATACAAAAACGATAGAGAAAATATGAAATTAAGGATTGATAGAAACTTCTCTTCCAGTCGGACAGTGTTGAGGCCGCGATTTGTTTACGGTTCAATAATTACGGAAGAAGATGATGTATGATACTGATTTCTTTAATAAAGTATGCGTAATGTGTGTCTGTTTTCCGTGATCTTGACGTTTCCCTAAAATGTGAGAAAAGCGACGTCTTCAGAAAAACTGAAGCTGTTTTAATTACTCAAAGTTTGTTAGCGCTAACCCTGCGTGTATACTATTTCAATTTTCTTTTATACTCGGTTGAAAACTCCTTTACTAATAATTTTAAGAAAAGTTAAGTAGACGAGTTTGAACTTAAAAGTCTGTTTTCAGAATAAAGGGTAAATAATAAATCGGTGGTCTTTTTTCAGAGGACGCTGATTAAAGTCCACATGCGAGATGCAATGCGTGGTCTGAATCTGCATTGTTTGGAAACCTGAACATTTGCATTCATACATTTTCGTCGAATAGGAGCATTCATACAGGTCAAATAGTGAAACAGACTAAAGATGTACATCTTTCATTTAACCTATAGAGTGTTCGTCATCCATGTTTATGACGTATGATTATTACATCACGACGTGCCTGTTTAGCGTTTACATATAGGGGTAATGTACAGTTAAACCCGTGTAAAGCGATGCCAAACCAAATATAACAGAGATTTGTGCACCAACTAATCCCTTCCGTCACCGTTTGAGAACATTGGAAATATTAAGTGCAAACTTGTTTAGGCTTTTGGCGAAGAGAAAATTGTTTAAGTGATAAGGGGAAACTACTTCGATAGAGACAACTCATATCGTGTGTCATCCAAAATAACTGACTGACGTTAATTCTGGTACCAGCGCTATCTGTAAAATATATTTGTACCGGGGTTACTTTTATTTAATATATGTTCCTAAAAAATAGAGAACCATAACTTTAAGTGAACAAATTCACAAGGGTATTATTTGTAGTCTGACAATGTGAAGTCTAGCTATGAATCATGCGATTGTTTTTGGTTTTAAAGAGCAAAAGTTTAAAACTTTTAAATACTGTGTGCTTCATTATTTGTAAAACATGTGACTTATCAATGTCAAATTAAAGAGGGTACATGTATAACTAGATCTACATTTAAAGTTCTATCTCCTGTAATATAATATATGCAACGCTATGTAAACAATGCAAACGCTACGCAAATACCCGCTTTGGACGTCAATTTTGGGCGTCGATTTACTAGGGAACGAACATTGGGTATATAAAGGTAATGAATTAGAGGTTGTCGATAATTTCAACTGTTTGGGTACTGTCTTTAATTATAATGGAACCTTTGTTTTAAACCAAGAAACTCTTGCAGGTAAGGGCCTGAAAGCTTTAAACGTTTTAGTAAATAATTTAAAGGAATATCCTATCAATACTAGTGTTAAATGTCAGCTTTTTGACGCTTTTGTCGGTGCCACTTTGAATTTTGGTTGTGAAATCTGGGGTTTTGGCAAGGCTAAAGATATTGAACTAATACATCTAAAGTTTTGTAAAAGCGTGTTAGGTGTAAAAACGTCAACAAGCAACATGGGAGTCTACGGTGAACTGGGAAGATATCCTTTGTACATTAATAGATACACACGCATTATTAAATTTTGGTGTAAAACATTGTTATCAAATAATATTCTTATTACTACACTGTATAAAAGTCTCTTAGCCGGACCTGTTACAGGTAAAAAGAATTGGGCATATAGTGTTAAGTCTTTACTTGATCAATATGGTTTCTCATATGTGTGGAATAATCCCTATTATACAAATCTGCAAAATTTTCATACCATTTTTAAATCAAGAATAATTGATGTTTTTAAGCAAAACTGGTTCAATAGTATTTCGAATGGTAAAACTTTATCTACGTACCACTTTTTCAAAAATACTTTTGGTTTTGAAAAGTATTTGGATACATTACCATGTAAGCTACGTATATCACTAGGAAGACTACGGCTATCATCACACACTTTACGTATTGAAACAGGCAGATACAGCCAAAATAGAACAGAAAGAGCGCTTCGATATTGTACATTGTGTGATAATAGGGACGTAGAAGATGAATATCATTTTATCATAATATGCCCAGTTTACAAGGATTTGAGGGAAAAGTACCTTAAATTGTATTACTATAGACGCCCAAGCATGTTTAAATTCACACAGTTAATGGCTTTAACAAATGATAGTTCTGTCCATAAACTCAGTAACTATATTTCTGAAGCTATGTCTGTTAGAAGTTCACTCCTATAAATTATTATCTATACACTAAAATATGCAAACGCTTCATGCAACTCTCATAGTCATGTATACTATATACGCTACTATATACACAGTAGCTATGAATATTGCATAGAAGTCCATCCTCCTATAATAATTATCATACACATTTATACATATGTTGTTTTTTTCCAAATTTACTCCTGAACGAATATGATGATGGTAGTCTAATACATATAACTTCATATTTAATCATAAATATTTATACGAAACTTGGAAATATGTATTTTCATTTTGAATACGCTTTGATGACCATGTGACATATTATACTTATTGTTAAAATTACTATGGAATGGCGAGAAACTGTAAAGTTTAAGTCAATAAAGAAATTTCTGTAAATAAAAAAATACAAACGTTAGTTCGAACATCGTGCGCAACGTCATTACAATCCACTAAGACGAAATTTGCAGACGAAACTTTCATACTTGATCAAGGAGAAGGCTAACTCAATTTGGAAGTATGATTATTGTTGGAAATAGTTTTAATCAAGACGATTATTAAACTTATACACGATACCGCGAATTCATTATTACTGTTGCAAATAGTTTGCATCCAGATGAGATCTGGATCAACTGTTTGACACTCTGCATGCTATTTCATGATGAAATACAATTGCATAAAAAATCACTCGTGTAGAAACAGTAACTTTTAATTGCATCATGTATATAAGCCAGCTCTTAAATTAACACTAACTGTTTTTTGATTATCAAATACTTATCGAGTATTAGTTACAGACTGTAAATATTGCAATGGGTGTCATTATGATATCTACTAAACTCGCGGCATTTACATTTTTTATACATCAAAGTGTTAGCAGTGTGAACCAAGATCTCGCGTAACGCTGGGTCTAATCAATATCCAAACTGTTCGACATATTTTAGATCAGACAATGTCATTATGACATTCCATACATTACATTAAATTGTTGTTTTGACAGTTTGCAACAAGTACATGTTTTACTCAGCAGGTACAAGATACAAGAAGATTTATTTAACGTCGGATACAATATAACAGTAAACATTAGCCATTAGCTGTAACAGCTTTTTTCCGACAAACACAAGTATAATATAAACAAGAGTAAAAGGCTTTAAAAAGAAGAACTGTAAAAGAAAGGGTTTACATATACAGTGGATGCAAGCTAGGAATACAAACTACAAATGTATTAAGGTTGTTTCGTTTTGTTTTCCAGAACTACAGGGCTGCCATTTCTCCGAATTTTCCATAAATCTCCGGATTTTTCCCCAGTACATGGTAGCTTAAGGCGCATTCTGCTTTACTTACAGCCTGCTTTAAGTAGTCGCATGTCAACAAATTAAGGAAAGGCTATGGGGGTAAAGGTACGATTCGTAAAATCGTACTTGAAAAATTCAAATTTGGAAATCTTAGGATTTTTCATGTCAACTTATAGCAGCCCTGGAACTAGGAATTTGATTCATTAGACTCTGCATGGTAATTATAGTAATAATTGATCAGGCACTAAATCATCGAGAATCAGAATCAACTTTGGAACTAATTTAAATAATACGTCCACTCAATGATAGGTCACATTTGAAGAGAAGTTGTTGCTTAAAGCGACTCGCAACCAGATGGTGCATTAAAAATAGTAATTTGTAAATATGTGTCAAACGCTTTATATAAATGGTAAAGAATTAGTTTAGGATAAGAAATTCTGTTTAAAAAAAATGTATTTCAATAAAAAAAAATATTGGTCTCTGGTGGGATTCGAACCCGGGGCCCGGCATTGGCGGACAGAAGGCAAAATAGGGGAAACCGCTTAGACCAATGGACCACGGAACTATCCGTTTATCTCGGATCCATTTAACGTATTTCAATGTGTAGCGATCGAAAGTGCATACAACTTCACAATTCGGCTCGGGTTTATGTCTGAGCCCGTGTAGAGAAGCAACAACAACAACTATACCGTCTACTAGTCGGTATAGAAAAACGATGGAAAATATCTAAAAATCTAAGATTCGGTGACAATTCTTGAGACTTTTTTTGGACTGATAATATTTTTGTAATGTCAGAAGCCAAATAATGCCACAAATTTGCTTTTATTTGAGTATTTTATTTTATTTTGACAAGTACACCATCCGGTTGCGAGTCCCTTTAATGAAGGGCAACAGTAATCATCAATACTTGAAACAGACTATGGAGTAAAGGGTTAAATGACCGTTTAACACAAATTTTAAAGAACAGAACGTCTTTAATACACTCAGGCATACAAGCAGCATTTGATGAGGTATGAATAGTATATAGCATGTACATATAATATCACGTGACAACAGTGAAACTAATATTCGTATTGTATCAGCCTGAAAAGTGGAGTGAACATTCTAAGGGTTTAAGCGGGGCTGGGTCTATTTACGTGCAATGTCGAAACCTTCGAAATATTATAGGCATGCATTATATTTAGCTTAAAGCAGACTGACGGTAAAGCATAATAAGGTGTGCATTGTATTATGAGGTCACCTCTCCCCGCCCCAAAAAAGGTATGGGGTGACGATCAGTTAAACAATAGATGTTTTAGAATATAAAAAAAAGTTCAGTGTTTGCTGTTACGAATAAAAAGCTCCATTTTCCACATTTTACAACAACATTCAAAACTTTTCATAATTTTGAACAATTTAAAAACATTTACGACGTCGCGGAAGAGAATGATATAAGTTCAATTGAACATCGGCGCCTCGGAGGAAAATAATTGATTGTCGACCATCTAGCGATAATCGGTACACAACTAATTTTTATGCTATATAGATATAATAATAGTATATTGTTTTACGAGAAGAAATTGCCTTCATCTTAAAACTCTCCTGGTTTGTAACAGACCAAGTTTTCCAATCGTGATCTGACTAAGAATAGGTTAAATATTGTTGTTTGCTAGTTGTTGATTTTTAATTGAATGAACTTGCAATTGGAAAGGAATACAGGACATTTTTGCCTATTGCTTTTTAGCTCGCCTGAGCTACATGTAGCTCAGGGTGAGCTTTTGCAATCCTTGAATGTCCGGCGTGCGTCGTTAGTCGTGCGTCGTTAGTTGTCAACAATTTTAGTGTTTACACTCTAGAGGCCACACTTTTTATCCAATCTTTCTCAAATTTGTTCAGATTGTATGTTACCATAAGAGTTCGGATGAGTTCAATAATGGTTGAAATCGGATCAATAGATCAAGAGTTATCTACCTTTGAATTGCTGAAAAGGCAATATTTAAGGGTGTTTACACTCTAGAGGCCACAATTTATATCCAATCTATTTCAAACTTGCTCAGATTGTATATGTCAGTAAGAGTTTTAATGAGTTTAATTATTGTTGAAATCAGACTAATAGATAGAGAGTTATCCACCTTTGAATTGCTGAAAATGCCATATTTAAGGGGGTTTACACTCTAGAAGTCACAATTTTTATCCAATCTTTCTCAAACTTGCTCAGATTATATATGACCATAAGAGATCATATGAGTTCGATTATGGTTGAAATTGAATGAAATAGGTCAATAGTTATCTACCTTTGAATTGCTGAAAATGCCATATTTAACGTTGTTTACACTCTAGCGGCAACAATTTTTATCAAGTCTTTTCCAAACTTGCTCGGTTGTATATTACCATAAGAGTTCGCTTAAGTGTGATTATGGTTGAAATCAGACCAATCTGCCCTTGAATTGCTGAAAATGCAATATCCAACAGCGTTTACACTCGTGCAGCTTCAGTTTTCAATTGATTTTGATTGTACTTGCACACAAATTATATAGCTATAAGTTCTAAAAGGAGTGCAATTATTGTTCAAATCTAATCATTGTGGCAATAGTTATCTGCCCTTGATATACTTTGAAATGCTAGAAAAGGCTTCATTTCAGTATTGTTTAGGCTCTAGTTATCTGCCCTTGAAGTACTCTACTATAGAATTATGAGGTTTGTATTCCAAAATTGTTTACATGCTATACTACATGTTTGAATGGATTTAGACTAAAACATGTGAGACAGAAAGGGAAAGCTTTCAGGCTTCAGTACAACAGGTGAGCGATATCATGCCCTCTTGTTTACTTACAGAAGAAGGCGTTATTATTTACCGTTTAAATGTTACAGAAACGCACACGCAACACACTAAATGACAACTTTTAGACAATCCTGAATATCCATTTAAATCTGAATGGCAAACAGTTTATAGCCTGATTACACACCGGGTTACTCAGCGTCTCCAACCTGTTTGCAATGGAAATAATAATTTAGAGCAATTTTTACACGTTTATTGGAAGGAATAACGTTTTATCCACTGTATATATCTCTTTATGTAGCTGGTTTGAGATTATGGTGAAACAGATTGATAGACTTCACTGGCTTGCTTGATAGCTCAGTGTGTAGAGTGCAGGCATAGTACGCCAAAGGCACTAGATTCAAGTCCCAGTTGAGTCACAACTTTTTCACCATGTTACATTTTGCGCACGAAGTAAACAAAAACATGATTCTTCATTACGGGAATTTGCATGGAGTTATCTCAGAACGTTTAATAAATCAGAATGGTACAACTGGAAGCAGGTGTTCTTTTATCACCCCGACAGTCTTCCAGCGCCTTCAGCGCTTTGATTATAATATTGACATGGGCTTTTTATTCTAGCATCTAGGCTGAAAGTAAAGCAGAATACTCTTCAGGAGCATTCTGCTTTAGTAAAAGTTCAAACCTGCTTTAAGCTAGATCTACCATCTGCTAGGATATATGAACTATTTCTTATGGTTCTTATATTATTCATGACTAGTAAAGATAAACTGGAACTATATCTATTTTCTTGAGAGAATGAGTGAAGTAGCTCAAAATGGTCTAGATTTCTATCTATGGAGTAGGTCTAGAAAGAGTTAGCAACTTAACAATCTGTTATTAATTAAAGTTTGCAAACAGTATGGATCCAGATGAGACGCCGCATCATCTCATCAAGATACAAACTGTTTGACACTGATACTGTATTTTCTGAAAGAAAATGCACAAAGATTAGTTCTCAGAGAAATTGTTTCAGACGACAAAGTCTGCAGACGACATTTACTAGCGCCATAAAGTGGGCGTGGTTTTAACAACGAAATAACGCGTCTAAATTTTCTACCGCAAAAACTGATTGCAAATCAATTTTACGAGTGTGATTGGTTGTAAAATCAAACTTAATAATTATACATTTGCACAAATCGTATGTAACAAACAGAAGAATTTAGGTTCAATGTTTAATTTTAATTGATTGTTAGAAAACGATGCTGGGGAAAACTTTTTAGACTAACAAAATATACGTGATACCCGTAGCAAATATTAAGGCGCCCCGTCATTTTGTAACGGTATACTTTTTGAAGTATTTTTCTGTTACGTGAATTTTCAAAGTATTTTGTGGTGGAAATAAATTCATAAATGTAGCTTTCATATAGAGATGTGTGCTTGTCCAGAACTTACGGAGAATTGTCTGATTTTAATCCGACCCGTATCGGCGACATAATCCTTCGCATCACCGTTTCTAAAAATTCTCGTTGCTAGGTCTCCGATTCGGGGCGAACCTGTCAATCACTTTTTTTGATAACCAATTAGATCTACAACACATTAAAAGCATTATGTCAAACCCCACTCGGCGCGTGTGGTCAAACATTGTTTGGCAGCCTGCCATATACATGCCATGTACAGTGAGTGCTACACTATCGACGATTGCTTAACGTGTTTACACGCATCAGTAGCGTTTGGTGATAAGCGTGTGAATGGATTAAAGGCAAAGGCAAGCTTTATTTAACATCGCATATGGTAAACAATCAACATAAGCTCTGTAGAGCTTTTATTGCGACAAACAAGGTATCCATTAACATGCATACTTACCTGGGCATTACAATCACCTTCCTAGCACCAGGGATAATTTATAGACAGTAATATATTATCCCTGCTAGCACTAGCCAATTTTAAGATTTTAGAGTCGGCGAACGAGGTAAATGATATAAAAGTTCATATTGAAAAAAATGAACCTGGTTTAATGAAATATCAGGAGATTTCGTCTCCCGACCGGGAGATCGTGAGTAGAGGTCAATTTTCGGGAGCTCCCGACGAAATCGGGAGATATCACATGTATGATTATGCGGCGTCTGATCAGAGTCTACACTGTTTGCTAATAGGAATTTCAATATAAAACAAAATAAAAACTTTGACCAGGCATCCCTTTGATAAAAATTGAGTAACCCAATATATAAACATGGAAGAATCCACTGGGTATAATTGGGTTAATCCTTTTCCTGCGGATCGTGGCTTGACTGGTATTTGCAAACAATTTGGATCTAGATCAGTTGCTGTGTATCAACCGGTATCTGATCCGGATCTACACTGCTGGAGACTCTCCTGTAGGTCTCTTCAATTTAGAAATATAAATCTTAATTGTGCAAAATTGATAGACAACAATTTCAAAACAGACTGTTATTTTGGTAAGACAAGGATAAATGAATATGACATAAGTTTTTAAAAACTTTTTTATGTCAGATATTATCTGTGAATTTACAATTTCATTGCTTGATCTGCTAGTTATAACACATTCAACCCTGAGTGTATACTTGTCATTCACTAACAGCTTTAACCCATTACCCCATAAATACGTTTTTTTACGCCTTGAATTAATTCCTCCACTGAAGAAAATTGTTCAAATTTATACGGCCATGAATAATCACCAGAAGAAATATTTCCTTTATTCTAACAGATGGTAACTTAAAGCAGGCTGAAAGTAAAGCAGAATGCGCCCTAAAGGCGCATTCTGCTTTACGTTCAACCTGCTTTATGTGGTCACCTATCTTCAAAACTAGAATCAGGCTATGGGGTAATGGGTTAAGTGTACCTGTGAAGCATGCAAACAGCAATATGCTGCAAAGCAACTGCCTTAGTTGGTAAAATATAACTAGACCTATCAGGAAACCGAAATTTCCCTTGGGTCAATGAGTTAATACTAGAGTTATGAGTATGGTCCTTACCCATTACCCCATAGCCTGTTTCTAGCTTTGAAGATAGGTTACCACTTAAAGTAGGTTGAAAGGAAAGCAGATTGCATCTTAAGGAACATTCTGCTTTACTTTCAGCCTGCTTTAAGAAACGTGAGTGATCTGCTAGGATATAGAAAATGTTTATTTTGGTATATGTTACGTGACTGTATAAAGTTGACCTAATTTTTTAGGGGAGGAATAAATCAAAGGTGTAAAAAGGCATATTTATGGGGTAATGGGTTAACTCTCTCAACAGTCCATAGATCTATACTCATTGCATTTGCAAACTGTGTAGACCCAGGGTCTACACTGTAAGTTAATTTAAAGCAGTATTTATTAAATTACCCAGAATCCCAAGTAGACTCCGGTTCATGTTTTGGGACTTAAAATATCCACAAGGGAACCTAATTAATAACCCAGTAGTTGAAAGAGTTTAAACATCAGTAGATTAAAAACAACAATGTGCAGGGTGGATATATGGATTATTATGTGATCCCCATGACGACAGTTAAGAGTTTAAATTTATTTAAATGTAAATTTACTAAAATATGATTTATCATGTCTTTGATTTCCCATAGTTACTTTTTTTCATATCCATATACCTGAGTACACATGTACTTTTTCTTGTGCTTTATCATGCCTATACAATCAAAGTCAAAGTTGTGCTTGACTCGTTCTCATAACACTTAAACCTATAACCCAATTTTAGTTTTGAAGATATGTGAACACTTGATCCATTCCCCATAGAATGTTTCTGATTTTGATGACAGGTGATTACTTAAAGCAGGTTGAAAGTAAAGCAGAATGCACCTTACGGCAAATTCTGCTTTACTTTCAGCCTGCTTTAAGCTGTAACCGTCTGCAAGAATATAAAAAGGATTTCATATGATACATATTTATTACTGTATATATTAAAAATATTTTCCTCAGTGGATGAATAAATCATAGCCGTTAAAAGGCATATTATCAGCCTGCTTTTAGCTACCATCAGCTTGGATATAAACATTCTTTCTTATTGTACATATTCATATCTGTATAAAGTCAGACTACATTCTTCAATGGAGGAATATATTAAAGTTGCTAAAAAGGCATAGTTATCAGGGCTCCAGATAAGGGGGAGTAAACTGAACAAAACCAACATTTTCTCACTTATTTCAGCACCAAATCCTATGGTGTTACTACTCATTAGAATCGTCTCTTCGAGACGATTCTAATAAGTAGTGACACCATAGGGTTTAAAGCAGAAATAAAGATTTTAATTTTTGAAATACTCCCCTTATCTGGAGCCCTGGTTATGATGTAATTGGTTTCAGAAGATGAATTATACGAAGCCTTTGAATTCAGATAACAGCTTGGTACAGTCTAACCTGTATTTAACAATCACTAATTAACCCTTTCCCTCATAGAAGCGCCTTTTAGCACATTAGTTTATACCTTCACTGGAGAAAATAGTTCCAATTTATACAGTAAAAAATATGTATCATACTAAATATTTTCTATATTCTAGCAGATGATAGCTTAAAGCAGGCTGAAAGTAAAGCAGAATGCGCTTAAGGCGCATTCTGCTTTACTTTCAACCTGCTTTAAGTGGACACCTATATTCAATACTAGAAACATGCTATGTGGGAAAGGGTCAAGGTTACTGGTCGATCGTTAAACACAGGTGAATGGCTTCACTCTTTGAACTCTTGTCAAGCGTATATGCATCATTTGCAAACAGCGTACCTGTGAATTAAGAGTACACGTGTCCTATGCAAACAGAGTAGACCACGATCAGAGGGCTCTTACCCTTTAACCCTATAGCTTGTTTCTAGTTATGAAGACAGATGACCACTTAAAGCAGGTGGAAAGTAAAGCAGAATGCGCCTAAAAGGCCTATATCTGGCTCAGCAGGATGTCAATTGGAGTGTATATTGTGGTAGGGTGTGATACGTTCTGGTTAATGCATAAAATATTATTGCATGCTAAAGCATGCAATAATATTTTATGAATTAACCAGCTTGTCACCACCTGACCCCTTAGAAACATAATCTATATATCAATTAAATGCTCTGGTGAAAATCCGCTACAAGTAAAGATAAGTCAGCAAGGACCTTAATGAGTATTGTCAGTTCTTTGATAAGATGAAACAATGTGTCAACGCAAATGAAACTATTTCTGTTTTCTTAAAAAGTCTATATTGTAGTTACCAGTAGGTTGTATCTGGATCTAAAGCTCTTTTATTTGAATTTAATCTGTTGCAACCTGTTTTTGAAGAACATTATTAATTCTGTGAGAAATTAAAAACACATGCATTCAGTAAAACATTTAGCAGACTGCACGTGCTAGCAAAAAATGTCCGACTACAATTTGGGAAGAGAAGGTAACCCGATACCAGCCTTTCTGTAGGATTCAGATAAATATGTCTCTTATCAAAATGGATTTCAACCATCCGAAACATTACTTAGTCCTCTTCTGACCATAAGTTGTCAGTCTAATCTGAATTTAATTACTATTTCATTAAGAGGTCAGATAAACATAATTTGTGCAATATAGAAATATATCAGTCCACCAGCTTATCACTCACTGTTTGTAATTATTGCATATATGGTGACAAACAATTGTTACATCATATTACCAAGAGGCACCCAGATGCATCATGGTCTTAGGTACTAGGTATTATTACAGGCAGATAAGGGATCTATAGCTGATCCATTTCAACACAGTGGTTGTTGCATAAGAAATCAGGAAGTACGGACAGTACTTCATTACATTTTTAGATACAGATCAGATGTGACATTATGCAGCATCTTCTTATATATGGATCCAAACTGTCGGCAAATAACAGTCAACTCACGGTCAACAGCATAAGGGTTTATTTCAGAGCTATCATAAGCCCCTAGATTGGTCAACATCTATCAATTAGTACCCTGCTGTGATAATTGGCATACCCTGATCTTATCTCCAAGTATCAAGCTGTGTTTGGGGGGGGACTGCTATATAGTGACTTGATTTACCCCTTTAAGGTGCGCTCTGCTTTACTTTCAGTCTGCTTTAAGCTACCATCTACTAAAATAAAGAAAAAATTCTAATGGTACATATTCTTTGCTGTATAAATTGGAACTACTTTATTCAGTGGAGGAATAAATAATAGGCATAAAAGGCATATTTATGGGGTAGTGGGTTTAGGAGCCCTCTGATCAGGGTCTACAGTGTTTGTCATTTTGACATACTGTATACGGAAAAAATCAAACCTGAAACTTGACTAAATTGAAAACTTGAATAAATTGAAAACTTGAATTGTCCATTTGAGGTTTCAGGGCGGAAAGGGTTAGTGCAGGACAATAGTAATACAAGAACATCTTCTTTTATTCAGATGACTGCTTAATGCCGTCAAACCTTAAGCAGAAAATGTTCTTTGCATGAATGAATCAATGAATGAATCAATGACTTTATTTAACGATGGTGTCTCATTTAGTCAAATGACTAATCTCCCATGAGGTCCTCTTATATAAATGTTTTACATTCATATATCATCTATAGATCTATAAACAGAACAAGTTACAACAGAAACAAATAATAGTAAATATATATATATACATGTACACACGTCTCTAACTAGATCTGAACTCAACTGACCAACCCCAAAGCAGTCACCTTTCTTTAAAGAGCTCCATGCTCCTTCAAAGAATGACTGCTGGCTCCAAGGTTATAAAGCTTTTGAGTTGAGTCTGGAGTAGTTCTCAAGATTAGTTTTGTTTAACCCATTACCCCATAGCTTGTTTCTAGTTTCGAATATAGGTGACCACTTAAAGCAGGTTGAAAGTAAAGCAGAATGCGCCTTAAGGCACATTCTGCTTTACTTTCAGCCTGCTTTAAGCTATCATGTGATCGAATATAGAAAATATTCCCTATAATATATATTCATGACTGATTAAATTGGAACTATTTTCTCTAGCGGAGGAATAAATCATATTCGCTAAAAGGCGCTTCTATGGGGGTAATGGGTTAAACGGGAAAGAATAGTGCCTTCTTCACTTATATAATAGATTGGGATAATTGTTCGGAAATGAGAGCGATACATTATATTTGGTTTTACTTCTATTTTTGTGTCTATAGCAATTCAAGGAACAACAACAGAGGAATGAGGATGCTGGGGAGTTGACAGAGTTGGTGAGAGACTTTCTGGACCCTGCACTCTTCTATCAGCAGCTCAAGGCTAAAGGCATGAACTTCTTCTGCGGGGTACCAGACTCTCTTCTTAAAGGTATACCGCTGTATATATATACCTATAGGGCCTCAGTTAACCCTTTACCACTTAGGCTGTTTTAAACTTTGAAGAAAGATAACCACTTAAAGCAGGTTGAAAGTAAAGCAGAATGCGCCTTAAGGCTCATTCTGCTTTACTTTGAGCCTGCCTTAACACTCATTGGTATAAAAAGAGTGTGTGTTGTTTGGAGGGGATTGTTATAGGGAGGGAGTTGTAAGATATTATCATTATCTTCGACTGTCTGCAAATAGTCTGTATTAACCCTTTCCCTAATAGAAGCGACTTTTAGCACATACATTTTATTCATCCACAGAAAAAATTAGTTCCAATATATACCGTAATGAATATTTGCCATATTTAAAAGCACAATCTCGCTCAAATTGGTGTTTAAAACGCGCAATTTCTTATATGTGTGCATTTTCTATGTATTAAAACTAAGTGAAATCGAGTGTAAGAAGTCTGACATATGCACCCCCTTCGTAAAGAATCCTACCTAAATGTGTCGAATTCTTATCGTGGTGGTTTACATTCTAAGCGGGTTTGTTTACAAATAAGATTACGGGCTGGTTCCGAGAACTTTCGAACGATATTGCATAAAGGTCACGTGATTGATTCGGCCGCGACAATGTGTATACATTACATCAGTTTAGCGGCCAATCTTAAAGGAGTTGTCTATCTTTGATTGTAAAACACTCGACTTGATGTATAGAATTATGCAAATGAGCTTTATTATATGCCTTCGAATGATATCGAGCGTTTTCGCGTGTATCTGCAGAGTAAAATACAAGAGTCTGTATCAGCCACCTTGTATCAGCCACTTTGTATTTTACTCTGACGTCGCTTTCGATTTAACGTGACGTCATTTACGTACATGTATGAGTGCCGCGTTATTCTTTGTGGCATACAAAACTTCTCGTTCTGCTTCAAATAAGTAATAAATTTTGGATGTAAAATGATTTAAACAACTATTTAGTTGCTTCTGATTTGTATTCAAGGCATATAATAAACGCATTAACAGTTGGCAGTGCGCAACAGAGTGTTGCATTTTTAGCTCTCGACGTTTTTGGCGGAAACAACCGATCAGACTCGCGCCAAGGCGGTCGTCAGATCGGCTTTTTCCGTCAAAAACGTCTCGAGCTAAATACATCACTCTGTATCGCACTGTCAACTGGTAATGTGTATTTACCGAGTATGTCCGTAAATTTTCGTCGCTATTCAAAAATAAACAAACTTGATTACTTGTTTCCACAAATTTCACTGTTCGTTAGCAATATTGCTTCAAATATCACCATGTATTACTTCTTTTTATATGGAACGCTTACGATAGTGACATAAATTTCATGTTAGAAAAATGTTCGATTCTGATTATGTGGGAGAAATATAGTGGCTTTAATACTTTCCTTATTTTAGCAGGTTAAAGCTTAAAGCAGGCTGAAAGTAAAGCAGAATGCGCCATGTGGCGCATTCTGCTTTACTGTCAACCTGCTTTAAGTAGTCAACTATTTTCAAAACTAGAAATAGGCTATCAGATAATGGGTTAAACAATGAAGTTGTGGAAATTGTTACCTCTTTCAACAGGTTCCCTTGTGGATCATTTTAGTTACCAAAACATTGAACGAGTCTTCTTGGAATTTAATATAATGCTTGTCTAAATTACCTGTAGAAAATGGTGCAGACCCTGATCAGAGGGCTTCTATAAGGAGCCCTCTGATCTTGGTCTACATTGTTTTCAAATGTAATGTCTTTATTTTTAACAGGTCCATGGTGTTGAAAGAATTATGTCTGACTTCTATGTCAAAGCTACGTTGGCATAGGTTGCATTTAGTGGAATCAAAGAATCAGCTGCTCCACAAATATAAGATGGCAGTTTGCTCGACATTCAAATTGTCAACCTGAGAAACAGAATGTCACTCCCAGGCGGAGCAAATTTAATATTTATTTTATTATACCGAGCATATCAACCCTGGCTTTGGAATTGTCTCGTTCGTGTATTATAGAAAAAGAAGCAAAGCGCTCTTAATAATACAGATAGAAAATCAGGAAACATTAGAGTTACTTGCCCCTATGTGATATTCCAAAGAATGTCACTTAGCAAAAGAATGTTACATAGCTCTGACAGCAGTATTCAATCCAGCTTGGCAGCACTGGGGGACAATTTGACCCATGGTTCTAAAAGTAGGGGGTCATTCATGAAATATTGGGGTCATCAAATAAAAAGACTTGTCAAAATTAAATCAATTACTTAGACTTAGCAAGGGAACAAACTTGCAGAGACATGACACACTCCTCATATCATAAACTAATGCATTGTTCTTTTGACTGTATGTGGACTAAACCAGCTTTAATATTTATCTGCTCACGAAAGTCTTCCATGCTACATACTCAGTCGCTCATATGGCATTTTGACTGTCAAATGATGATGTTCTAAAACTGGTTGAACCAGTTGTAAAGGGGGTCAGACTTCCCAGTGCGTAATACTATGTAAGACAAATATTTCATAGTGTTTGACGTTTTGTCATAGTTAAGCTAAGCTTTGTATCACTCGTTGGTCAACCAAGAGGCGAGAAATTTCCGTTCAACCTTACCTTATGTAACGGGTTTTTAGCTCAGGGTGAGCTATTGCAATCCTTGAATGTCCATCGTCCGGCGTCAACAATTTTAGTGTTTACACTCTAGAGACCACAATATTTATCCAATCTTTCTCAAACTTGCTCAGATGGTATACGACCATAAGAGTTCGGATGAGTTTGATTATGGTTAAAATCGGACAAATAGGTCATGAGTTATCTACCTTTGAATTGCTGAAAATGCCATATTTAACATTGTTTACACTCTAGAGGCCACCATATTTATCCAATCTTTCTAAAACTTTCCCAGATTGTATACGACCATAAGAGTTCGGATGAGTTTGATTTTGGTTGAAATCGGACAAATAGATCAAGAGTTATCTACCTTTGAACTGCTGAAAATGCCATATTTATCGGTGTTTACATTCTAGAGTTCACAATTTTTATCCAATCTATCTCAAACTTGCTGAGATTGTATATGACTATAAGAATTCAGATGAGTTTGATTATGGTTGAAATCAAAAGAATACGTCGAGAGGTATCTACCTTTGAATTGCTGAAAATGCCATATTTAAGGGTATTTACACTCTAGAGGCCACAAATTTTATCCAATCTTTCTCAAACTTACTCAGATTGTATATTACCATAAAACTTCAGATAAGCTCAATTATGGTTGTAATCGGATCAATAGGTCAAGAGTTATCTACCTTTGAAGTGCTGAAAATGATATATTTAATAGTGTTTACGCTCTAGATGTCACAATATTAATCCTAGCTCTCTCAAACTTGCCCAGATTGTATATTACCATAAGAGTTAAAAAAAAAGGGTGATTATGGTTGAAATCAGACAAATAGATCAAGAGTTATCTACCTTTGAATTGCTGAAAATGCCATATTTTACAGCGTTTACACTCTTGCAACTACAGTTTTCCATGGATTTTGATCATACTTGTACACAAAGTATATAGCCATACGTCCTCGAAGGAGTTCAATTATTGTTGAAATCTAATCATTGTGGCAATAGTTACCTGCCCTTGATATACGTTGATATGCTAGAAAAAGGCTTCATTTCAGTATTGTTTAGGCTCTAGTTATCTGCCTTTGATGTACTCTACTATACTAGAGTAGGTCGACAAACTTGAATGGATTTAGAATAAAAGGGGTGAAATTCAAAGGTAAAGCTATCAGGCTTCATTACAAATGGTGAGCGATATCAGGGCCTTCAGGCCCTCTTGTTCAGACTTTCCGGCATTTTCACTCGAATTTGTGATGGATGTTACCTCAAGGGGATCATGTGAAGTGTTTGTTTTGCTTTTAATTGGCCGAAGTTGGCGTAAAAGGTCCGAAATCTGCTTCTTTCTCATTGCAGACAACTTTCTGTTAAGAAACAAAATGGATGATGGGTTTACGTTATATTAGTATCGCGAAAGTGTGTTCGATATACTAATTTGATTCACAGTCTATGGCGGGCACCTGCTTTTGCCGGCTTCACAGTAAATTAGATAACACTTAATAAGAATAAATATCCGATTTCTGGTACCAGTTGACGCTTATTATTTCTGGCGTGTTCGAGTGATTATCAGAATACATACGTTTGCTGAAATTATCGTAGGATCCGAAATTTGTTGCGTCACGTTGACCCCGGGGTTTGTAATAAATGCATCAAAGGACCAAAAATAAGGGACAATTACGCAATGGCGCGCTCTGTATTGAACACTGTGACAGTAATCTCATATAGTGACATAGAGTTACTCGCCCCTATATGACATTCCAAAGAATGTCATATAGCAAAAGAATGTTGCATAGCTCTGATAGCAATCTCATATAGTGACAGAGATCTAGAGCCACTAGAGTTACTTGCCACTATATGACATTCCAAATAATGTCACATAGCTCAGACAGAAATGTCATAGAGTGACAGTGAAGTTTTTGGATAGATATAAAAATTATGCAAAAAGTAACATTTTAGTCTATGGAAGATTAACATTGTAATTCAAGGCAAGGTATAATAATATACATTACTGCATTTGATTTTCAGATTTCTGTGCATATGTTACACGTAATGCTCCATCTCAGAGTCATGTGATCACAGCCAATGAAGGGGCAGCTGTTGCCATGGCCGCTGGGTATCATATGGCCACAGGAAAATCAGCCGTTGTGTATCTTCAGGTGAGGATGACTTGACCCTGATAATTTTGTCATACAGATATGACCCTGAGTATTCAGTCAGACAGTCCTGAGCAAACAGTGTAGACCATGATCAGACTGCTCCCTCAGGAGCAGTCTGATCAGAGTCTACACTGTTTGCCATTCAATTTGCACCTTTTGGACAAATTACTGTGTGATAAAAGCAATAAGTTTGATTCTTAGGAATGGATGATTACAGCAGTTATACAGGATGTCCAAATTTTTAGGACTTTTACAGTATATGTTGGAAACAGTTTGGATTTAGGTGAGATGCCGTTTACTCTGTGTCTCATCGGGATGCAAACTGTTTTGACATTGATGATATTTTTAAGAAAAAGGAAAATAAAACAAAAAATTCCGAAAAACAATTTACATTGTATATTCAAGGTTAATGTTAACCGTCTTGGTAGGATGCCTTTACCCACTCCTCTACATAAGCCCAAACAAAATTATTACTATGATCCCCACAATGAATTTATTGAAGGGGGGGGGGGGGGGGGGGGGGGGGGGGGGAGAGGGGTTATACTGGAATGATATTGTCCATCAGTCTACTATGATCCCCACAATGAATTTATTGAAGGGGGGGGGGGAGGGGTTATACTGGAATGATATTGTCCATAAGTCTGTCCTTCTGTCTGTCTTGGTGGTATTAGTTAGCCTTTTACTTACAGTTCAAGCTCATTGATAGTGCTGGATTTAGGTTACAGTTGAAAGCAAATATAGAAGTAAGCAGAAATCTCATACAGCAACTTTCTGCTCTACTTTATCTTGCTTTAAATAGACACCAGTCCTTGCTTGAACACAGTTGCTTACATTATGTAGGTGACTTGCAAACTATAGAGAAAAGGGTTGAATATATTGCTGTGTGGAAGTTACCACTTGTAAAGGTTTCAGCTCTAATACGTGTATTTCTATTGCCTTATTTGACTGTAGAACTCGGGCCTAGGTAACACTGTCAACCCCCTGATGTCTCTGGCGGTTCCCTCGATATACAGTATACCCATGCTGCTGCTAGTGGGCTGGAGAGGGGAACCAGGCAAGAGAGATGAGCCCCAGCACATGGTACAGGGGCAGGCAACTCCAGGACTTCTAGGTAGGTAGAACTGATAATTAGTAAAATTAATGCACATGCAATTTTAGTGTGTTGTTCAGAGGGAGTTGTTATAGGAAGGGAAAATTAAATACCCTAAGAATGCTGAAAGAGACTTTTATTTGCAAACAATTTGAACACAGACCAGACCCCACAAAATGCTTTGTCTGATCTGGGTTCAAACTGTTTGTCACTCGTCCAATAATGGTTCTTCTGTCAAAATGTACAATCCGTATCCTTGAGAAAAAACAGCAAACAACAATTTTTGCACACAATATTTGGCTTGTTTTGTTTGGGGAACAGCGGCAAGCACTGTTTTAAGGAGGGAATTGTTGTTCAGAGGACCCTTGTAGGGAGGGAGCATTGTATATTCCAATTAGCAAGAGTTTTTATGGTTTTTTTGTAGCTGCCTTGGGCATCCCATTTCAGCCCCTACCAGACTACGAGGAAGGGGCAGAACTGGTCCTGCAGAGTGCTAGACACTACATGGACCTGTCTAAGGGCCCTTATGCCCTACTGGTGAAGAGACAGACCTTCATGCCTTACAAACTCCCTAAACTTCAAGCAGACTTCCCTCTGAGCAGGGAGTCAGCCTTACAGTATGTTGTAGATCAGCTTGGTACCAAAGATGTGGTGATTGGTACAACAGGAATGCTGTCCCGAGAACTCTATGAGTATAGGTATAAAACATTGACTGACTTATTTGATTAACCCATTACCCCATAGTCTATTTCTAATATTGAAAATAGGTGACCACTTAAAGCAGCTTGAAAGTAAATTAAATAGTCTATTTCTAGATTAACCCATTACTCCATAGCTTATTTCTAGTTTTGAAGACCGGTGACCACTTAAAGCAGGTTGAAAGAAAATTAAATAGTCTATTTCTAGATTAACCCATTACCCCATAGTCTATTTCTAATATTGAAAATAGGTGACCACTTAAAGCAGCTTGAAAGTAAATTAAATAGTCTATTTCTAGATTAACCCATTACCCCATAGTCTATTTCTAGTATTGAAAATAGGTGACTACTTAAAGCAGGTGGAAAGTAAAGCAGAATGTGCCTTAAGGCACATTCTGCTTTACTTTCAGCCTGCTTTAAGCTATTATCTGCAAGAATATAGAAATTATTTCTTATGATATGTATTCATTACTATATAAATTGGATCAATTTGCTTCAGTGGAGGAATAAATTCAAGGTGCAAAAGGGCATATTTATGGGGAAATGGGTCAAACACCTATTCCTATCCAATACAGTAAAACCTCTCTATTACAACCACTAAAATGGAGGCTTATTTATTGTATAATAGACAGGTGACAGCTTAAGCAAGGTGAAAATAAATCAGAAATCTCCTTAATGAGCTTTCGTGTACTGTCTAAACATAGACATAGTTCTAGCAAAGTATGAGCACAAAAAACCAGTGGAAACAGTAAAGGTATAGGGCCACCAAATAGACCGGAAGTGCTTCATGGTATAGTCAAAAGAAGTCCGGCAAAGAAATCGTGCCAAACTTTTGCCTCAGAATTGCTTTTTGTCAAGAAATATTAACTGTTTTGAGCCTTTTATGTAATACATGGATGCTAGAGAATGGATACAAAGACTTTCTGTCATGATAGATGTTTTTTTGGAGAAATTATGTGATTTGAAGTGACATGTCCCTGTTTAAGCCGGTGCCTATTTCAAAATGTAGTAAAACACCAGTCATGTCACTGAAGCCAAGAGATTTTTCTTATATGCCACATGACCCCTGTTTTCTCTGCATTTTTATACGCCCGTCTTCAGACGGGACGTATTATGTCGTGGCTCTGTCCGTCCGTCCGTCCGAGCGCACGAAAGGTCCTTTGTTGGGTAGGGAGAACAATAGATTCCATTCATTCCGTGATTGCCCTATTGTTATTGTTGGGTATTTTAGTGTACTGTTGGGTACTTTTAAACAAAAAATATACCCAACAAATGTTCAACTGTGAGAACGTCCGTCCGTCTGTCCGTCCGTTAACTTTTTCATGTCCGCTCTCTAACTCAAACAAATTTAGTCTAATCCTTTTGAAACTTGGTCAGAATGTGTATGACCATAATATCTCGGTCAAGTTCGATAACCAGCAAGATTGACCCAGACATTCAAGAGTTATGCCCCTTTTTTGTCAAAAACGGGCATATTAGTTTGTCCGCTCTCTAACTCAAACAAATGTTTTTTAATCCTTTCCAAACTTTGTCAGCATATGTATAACCATAATATCTCGGTCAAGATCGATAACCAGCAGGATTGCCCCAGACATTCAAGAGTTATGCCCCTTTTTTCATAAAAAAACGGGCATATTTTAGTTTGTCCGCTCTCTAACTCAAACAAATTTATTTTAATCCTTTCCAAACTTTGTCAGCATGTGTATGACCATAATATCTCGGTCAAGTTCTATAACCAGCAGGATTGCCCCAGACATTCAAGAGTTATGCCCCTTTTTTCGTAAAAAAAACGGGCATATTTTAGTTTGTCCGCTCTATAACTCAAACACATTTATTTTAATCCTTTTGAAACTTGGTCAGCATGTGTATGACCATAAAGTCTCTGTCAAGTTTGATAACAAGCAGGATTGCACCAGGCATTAAAGAGTTATGCCCCTTTTTTCGTAAAAAACGGGCATATTTTAGTTTGTCCGCTCTCTAACTCAAACAAATTTATTCCAATCCTTTTGAAACTTGGTCAGCATGTGTATTACCATAATGTCTCGGTTATGTTTTATAACCAGCAGGATTGCCCCAGACATTCAAGAGTTATGCCCCTTATTTTGTCAAAAACTGGCATTTTTTAGTTTGTCCGCTCTCTAACTCAAATAAATTTATTCCAATTCGTTTGAAACTTGGTCAGCATATGACTTTCAGGGTTCTTCCGCTTTTGTTTTTACCTTGATAGGGTTTTGGTATGACTACATTCTAAGATCGATTTGACGGGCGTATAATGTGCCCGGCTTGCGGTGCTCTTGTTCACTTGTGCAAGGGTGTATCTTTGTGGGAAATATAGGGTAGCACCTGTGGTTGGAATAAAAATTGTATTTTTTTTTTACCTTGGAAATGACGCATTTTATATAAGTTATATTAGAGGAGAGCCGTTTTGGTGACCCATGCCCTAAAACATTGTAAGGTTAAAACTCTGTACATTAACTCTTTTCAACACCATAGACCTGTTTTAAATAAGCTCATTACATTTGCAAACAGTGTAGACCCAGATCAGAGGGCTCCTATATATCTGGGTCTACACTTTTTGCTAATTCAGAGAAGCATTTATGAAACTATCTAGAATTCCGACTGGTTCATGTTTTTATAACTGAAATGATCTAGAAGGGAACATAATAACCCACAAGAGTGGCTTAATATTGAAAGAGTTAATAAAATAATTATCAGAGTGACTGTATTAAAATACAAAATAGGGTTACAGTTATTGGGTATCAAGCTGTTGCCTGTCTTGATAAATACCAGTGCTTAATACGGCTTGATTGTAGACAGATGATAGAATTACAGTAAAACCTCTCCATCACCACCACTAAATTATGTTAAGAGCAATTCTCTGTAACCATCAACCAGGTTATACGCATAGTCACCGATTTGCCTAAAACTTACACCAACTGTACCTCTCTACATGAAATGAAAAAAAAACACCCCAAAAATTTATTTCCGGTATCGGGTTGCCATGGCAACGCGCAAACAAGATTTTGGCCAAAAACCAGTGTTTTGGGTGAGTAAAATATGACAAATTCACAGACTTTTTTCAGAGACAACTGTACATATTTCAGATAAAATGACATTAAAAATATTAGGTGTTTGTGGCAGGTGACTGCTTAAAGCAAGGTGACAGTAAAACAGAAAGCTCTTAAGAGCTTTCTTTTTTACTGTCACCTTGCTTTAAGCTTGTCACTTGTCTTTTTTACAATCAATTAGCCTTCGTTTCAGTGGTTGTAATGATAGAGGTTTTACTGTATTTTTAACTCACCTGGCACGAAGTGCCAAGGTCAGCTTTTGTGATCACCCTGTGTCCGTCGTCAAACTTTTTCTTCAAAGATCTTCTTCTTGGAAACCACTGTGCCAATTTCATCAAAACTTCATAGGATTGTTACTTGTAAGGTACTCTCTCAGATTTCTTCAAACATAGGTCATCCAATTGAAATTGTGGTTGCCATGGCAACCAAATGAAAAAACTTTAAAAAATCTTCTTGTCAAACTTTTTTACCCCAAATTGCTCTTGGTGACCCTCTATCAGATTTCCTAAAATAATTTCCTAAATCTTAAAAAACATGGCCACTAGTGGGTGGGACAGATTTTCCTTATATGGCTTTATAATGAAAACTTTAAAAATCTTCTTGTCAAAAACTGCTGGTCCGATTTGAAAGTAATTTTATGCAAATGATCCGTGGGTGACCCTCTACCAGATTTCCTAAAATTATTTTGATATCTTAAAAAACATGGCCGCCAGTGGGTGGGGCACGTTTTCCTTTATGTTACTGTATAGTAAAACTTTAAAAATCTTCTCCTCTGAAACTATTGATCCAAATTCAAAATAATTTCACACAAATGGTCAATTGATGACCCTCTACCAGATTTCTTTAAATCATTTTGTTATCTTAAAAGACATGGCCGCCAGTGGGACGGGCAAGTTTTCCTTATACTTCTGCATAGAAAAACTTTCAAAAACAATTTCTCTGAAACTAAAAGTCTGATTTAAGAATAATTTTACACAAATTATGATTCATGGGTGACTCTTTGCCAGTTTTCTTCAAATAATCTTCCTAGCTCAAACAACATGGCCACCAGTGGATGGGGTGAATAATTGAAAACGTAATGATTACTTGTCCATTTACATTACCATAATCATGGGTACCAGGTGAGCGACTTAGGGCCGTATGCAGCTCTTGTTTTAATTAACCTAGAAACAGTAGACGTTCATGGACGTTTTTGGGCAACAGCTGTGCACACATGGACTAAAGTATGTACACAATCAATCTTAAAGACATTACTTTACATAGATGATAGCCTGGGTGGTCACACCTAGTCCAGTACAAAGTGTTTGAATTAAAGCATGCTTTCAATGTACCAATGTCTAGGCAAAGAATTAGTGAAGCGTCTCATGTGAGGCCCATCCCTCATTTTCGATGGTTTGGTTTGAAAAAACCTTGATTTTGAGTACGGGTTATATCAGGGCCTATGTAGGCACCATGAGATTGCTATCCCACAGTTTTCATGCTTTAACAGTTACTTTCATGCCTAGTGAGAACAGTGGGTGGGGGTTCATTGAATGGACTTTTAATGTCTTTAAAGACATTTCCTGACCTATTTTAGGTAATTACCTAGTTACGGCAATTACACCTAGTCAGATAAAAGGACAAGGTTCACGAAGACTCCGATTTGGCCCTGTAAAAAAGATTTTTTTCCAAAAAAGATTTTTATCTTTATTGTCTGTTTATTTGTCAATATCAGAATACTAATACAGTAAAACCTGTCTTAAGCGGCCAGTGAAGGGAAGCAGCCAAATTGGCTGCTTAAGACAGGTGACCGCTTAATCCAGGGGCAAGAAAAATGACTAAGTTATTTTGAAAACGGTCACGGTTTCGTTTCGCTATTCATTCCTATTTAAAAAGTCAACAACATATTAAAAGTCCTCAAACTCATACAGAAGTGTATGACCAGTACACTTTTTGATTATAGAAACATTGACACGAGCATCAGTTACTCGGCGTCTGATCTCCATATCAACATGTGCTGGTAACATAATGTTCATTTTCAGAAAATGGAATACAGTAGAATCTATATGTTGTTTCATTACACTTACGTTTGTACACGTATTTTTCTGTGCCACAGAGGCAGAATCCATGTGCGCGTGTCTACGGATTTTCCGGAGCTCAGTTAAACTTTACAAATGTTGTCAAACGTACTTTCAAGTCAGCATTAGAGATTAAAAGTCAAAAATCGGTCGACCATTTTGTTCAGTTCTGATTGTTGTCGAGGAAATTAATTGCAGGATGGGAAATTTAACACCGGCTATTTTTACACTGGGGGAAGACCCCAGCATCCTCGAATTACGCAAGTTTTGATTGGTGGATAGTATTCATTTGCATAATAACGCGAGATTTTCTCCGAAGTCACTAAATCTAATTTTAGTGATGTACATTACACATAAGAACGACGCGGGCCGTGTAATTGATGATTAATTATAGAGTTTGATACCAGTAGCATATGCTGTGTTATTTAGGCGGTTATTAAGAGTGACACGTTCGACAGAAATCATAACACGTGTATTCAAGTTGTCTGACCGTTCATTACAGTGGGTTTGATATGGAAAATGTTGATTACGTAATCGCTAATCTCCCAGACAAACTTGTTGATAATAACACGCCCCGCCGAGCACGTAATTTGACAAGTTGAGGTTACAGACGGATCGACGCGTGGATTTGTTGAATGACACAGGTATTCAGGCATATCACACTTCAGCGGGCGGCCACTTGGCCGTTTAATACAGTGTGGAAACAGTGTTTGGGATGAATTTTTCTGGCCGCTGGCTGCGTTATACAGGTGACCGCTTAGTCAAGGGGCAATATAGAATGAATTCAATCGGGGGAGATCGAACTTGCCGTTAAAGCCAGGTGACCGCTTATACCAGGTGACTGCTAGGACAGGTTTTACTGTACTCAATAATATACACACAAATGACTCAAAGTCAAGTTTTGACAATTTTATAGTTTCTTGTACATGAGCCAAGAGGCCAAAAAAGACAAAAAAGCATATATTTGGTACAATTTTCGGTATAAATCCTAAAAATAAACTATGAAGGCACGCATGCGACTCTTCAAAATTTTGATATGTTTCTTCAACTGATATATTTATTGTGTACTTAAAATATCTTTATGTCGCTTTAGTGCCTTCATTATTTAATTCTATGATTTATACCCTGAATTGTCTCAAAAATCTGCATTTTTGGCCTTTTTTGGCCTCATGGTCCATTTACAAGAAACAATAAAGTTGTCAAAACTGGAATTTGAATTGAGTTTTATGACGTCGCGCAAGCTAAGGTGGCACAACGTCAAAAGCGCTTGCCGGGTGGAGCATACCAACTACCTTTGAAACAATTTAAAAGATAAATGTATAACATTATACATCAAACTGTTCATTTTAAATAGGCGTATGCTATGGTATAATTACTTTTTTCGTATAATCGATCAGTAGCGACTAACGAGGAAGAAACTGTTGAACTTTTCAGAAAAAACGTCGCGTGAGACGTAACACTTCAACTCGTCTCTCTGTTGTCTCAAGTCGATTACAAAATAACCGTATACGAATTTGACCGGGAAAAGAATGCACGACGATCTAAATGTGACATCGGGAGGAGAAAGCGTTATTTTTAAAGACGACGTAGAACTAATGCATTTTATCTACTGTTACAATTTGTAAGACGTAAGAAAAACGGCGTTTTTCTAACATCAACGCGGCGATGGTAAGCTTTTTAAGCATTTATTTTACTTGGAGAGACTTTAAATTTAAACCATAAAATTGTTTTTTTCTTTTATTGCCGCAGACGTACGCATGTTTATTTCGCGTATAAACTTTTTATAAAATCACTGAAAACGTGTGTGGAGGAAAATGTCACACTTTTTAAAATAAAACGGTTTTATTCGTAATGCAAATATTAGCAGTGGTTAAATGCATGACGGGCGTAAATTATTGATTTCAAAATAAAATGACATAATTGGTTTTTTCTCTAGTTTAAGCACTGCGAATTTTAAGTCAATCGAATAACAGGTAATTTTTTAAATCGAGGATTATCTGTGGAGGAAAATGTCACACCTACTGGTTTTGACGTTAATAACGTCAGGCGCATTTTTTAGTATAATTATGTTGTTTCCAGGCGTCTGAGATAGCCGTCGTGATAAATGAGGTTCAGAATTCCAACCTGGTCATAACGTTATATACATGGGAATTATTTACAAGCTCTGACCAATAACTTGTTTCACTAAAGCTTAGTTAAGTTTTTTAAAGCAACTGTTCCCGCAAAAAGCGTCATGTATTTGTGATGAAGTAGACGTGTCAAACGACACCATTCAGATATCAGACTATATACATAGGCGAATTCTGAAATCTCTATCTTAAATCCTTTAAATTTGATTTCAGTATTGACGATAGGTTACCACTTAAAACAGATTGAAAGTAAAGCAAGATGCACATTAAGGCGCTTTCCGCTTTATTTACATCTATCATATATACAAGCCCAAATGTCAATGAGAGTTTGATCTGAATCTGAAACTGTTTTTCAAGCTTTTGGTTAGATCTAGATCTACTCGGTTTTCAAAAGCTCAAATCTGAATAAACAAATAGATCTACTTGAGAACGATCTCAGACTCAACTCAAACTAAACTCTTTATCACCTTGGACCCAGGTTTAATACAGCAGTTTTTATGCCCCCGGCATGGACAGATGCGGGAGCATATAGTAATCGTCCTGTCCGTCCGTCCGTCCGTCCTTCCGTCCGTCCGTAACCAGGTTAAGTAGATTTTACCGTTTCGTCTAGCATCAACACCGCTTATTCAAATGCTTAGATACTTATACAGTTGTTGCCTTGGACCATTCCCTAGCCACTAATAATACCCAACCTTGATTTTGACCTTGACCTTGACCTAATTTGGACTTAGAATACTTTGAATGGGCTATTTCTTGGTTAACTAGATTTTACCGTTTCGTCTGGCATCAACACCGCTCACTCCAATGCTTGGATACTTATACAGTTGTTGCCTTGGACCATTCCCTATCCACCAATATCACCCAACCTTGATTTTGACATTGACCTTGACCTAATTTGGACTTAGAATATTTTGAATGGGCTATTTCTTGGTTAACTAGATTTTACCTTTTTCGTCTAGCATCAACACTACTTACTACAATGCTTAGATACTTATACAGTTATTGCCTTGGACCATTACCAACCCACCAGTAATACATAAGCTCAGTTTGACCTTGACCTTGACCTAATTTGGACTTAGAAAAGATTCAGAATATATTGTCAAGAATGCCACCGGGGGCATAAGCGTTTATTGAACGCGCAGTCTTGTTTCTATCATTCAGATACACATTTAACGTGATGCAGAATGTTCAGTTATTTATGTGTTTTACTGTAATGAATCATATGCCGTATGTGTTTACATTAACTATATGCTGAAAGTAAATTATAACAGAAACAGTTCTATTTATATACATGAACGTGTAATCTGCCATGCGACTGTACATATTTGACGTAAACCCCCTCATTATTTGACGCAATTTGACGTTACGTCATTGTGCCACCTTAGCTTGCGCGGCGTCTATGTATAATATGAAGTATTCATACCTGAAATTGACAAATAAAGAGAAAATATGTCTAAAACGTAATTTGGATAAAAAAGATTTTATAGGGCCAAAACGGAGGCTTCATGAACCTTGTCCTTTATGCATAGCAATTTTGGTGATGTCTATGCAAAGAATAAGTGAAGTGTCCCTGTTTTTTAGCTCACCTGAGCCAAAGGCTCAAGGTGAGCTATTGTGACCGCTCACCGTCCGTTGTACGTCTGTCCGTCTGTCCGTTCACATTTACTTCAAACGACATCTCCTCTGAACCCGTGGATTGTAGGGAGGATTCAAACTGCTCATGATGTTCCTTGGATGCTTCTCTACAGAAGTTGTTCAAATGAAAGAGAAAAAGCAAAAACTCAACTTGAAAAAGCAAAAAAGCAAAAAACTTCAAAAAATCTTCTTGCTAAAAACTACTAGGCCCTAAGCTTTGATATTTTTACAGTAGTATCTCCTGGTGGATCCCTCTATAGTTTGTTAAAATGAAATCCCTAGGGTCACACTTGACACCATCCTCCGCAGTTGAAGTTCTGCTCTAGGCAGGTTTCACAGTATTTTGATTTAAGCAGAACTGTATTTACCTGAGTTACCCTTAATATACTAAGGGCAAATAGCCAATATTTGCAAACATTTTGGATCCAGATCAGATGCAACATATTCATAATGCTGCATCTAATCTGGATCCAAACTATTTGCCAATCATTTACCAACTTAACATTTTCTAAATTGTTTTTTTGTACAGTTTTCACATACAGTAGGTTTTAAGCAGACATCATTTCAGTCTGGAAAGGGTAAGCCCTAGCAGGCTCTACCATACTCAACAACTGTTGCATAATATTTGACCTCAGTGATCACTGGTCGTGTCAGCTGAATATGTAGTCTGCTAAAGTTTAGAAATGGTTCAGTCTGCTTCATACTTAGAGAAACAGGATCTGGAAGTGATCCACTGACAGTTATGTAATTATGTCTTAGGCCATATTTATACATGTACTTATGTTTAATATTGGTTTTGTCAGAGTTATCTGTATGTCTTGTCATTTTTTCTTGTCCAGGATTCAACCCTTCCTCCATAAATACTGACGTTTGTTAACCCATTACCCCATAAATGTGCATTTTTAGGCTTTTGATTTATTCCTCTACTTAAGAAAATAATTCCACTTTAAACAGTCATGAAAATGTAAGATGCGAAAGTAAAGCAAAGCGTGCATTAAGACGCATTCTGCTTTACTTTCAACCTGCATTAGGTGGCCACCTATTTTCAAAACTAGAAACAGGCTATGGGGTAATGGGTAAAATGAAATTGCCTATTTGGAAAGAGCCTAATTAGAGGAAGTGCCATTTGCAAAGGCCATAACTCTGAGTTATTTCCCTTTGTGATATTTTCTTGTTAAGAAGACAACTTCAGTTCTACTGATGCTATTGTAATGAAAGTTTATGTATGGAAAGAAACTGATGAGAGAAAATGCCATGCACAAGGGCAGCAATATTTTGTTTTTCCCCTTTGTCATATTTTATTGTCAGGAAAATAATTCCAGTTCTGCTGACGCTAGTGAAATAATTATCATTTATTGGAAATGGAAATAGCTTGATAAGAGGATGTGTCATGGATAAGGGTCATAAGCTTGGCAACAAAATTCACTTTTGTCATGTATTCTTGTCCGGAAGATAACTCCATTTATAGTTATATTAAAATGTTGTCTTGCCCAGTCAACTTAGGTACAAACTTCAATGTCCTCAGGTGAGCGAATTTAGGGTCATGGCCCTCTTGTTACATTTGATGGTCTGGAAATGAAGAGATTGTCACTAGTGCATTACATTTGTTTATGTCAGGGCCTCCAGTGCTAATTTTACCTATGCATCCCGAGTCCTATACTCATTAAATTGACAGAGACTCATTATTTAAAAAGTTGAGAGTCCCATGGGCTCATAGCTTTTCTGGTCTTTATTAACCTATTACTCATAAGCAATTAGCAGCTTAAAGCAGGTTGAAAGTAAAGCAGAATGTGCCTTAAGGCACATTCTGCTTTACTTTCAACCTGTTTTGAGTGGTCACCTGTCTTTAAAACTAGAAATAAGTTATGGGATATTGTTAATTTGTCACCTCAAGGACTCAATGTTAGTCTCTAGGACTCATTGTTTTACAGAATGTGCATCCCAAGGACTAATTCATCTGATTTCTAAGATTATCAATGGCCTCTCTTGTCATAATGAGATGGCTTTGCCATATTTTGCACACATGTCTCATGATTTTACAGTTACTTTCACACCTATTGAGAGTAATGCTAAAGGAAACTAAAGCTGTCTCTCTATAGCCATTACTTCATTAGTATGCCTACTTATGATTTAAATAAACCCATTAGCTAGTAGCCTGTTTGTAGATTTGAAGAGAAGTGACCACTTAAAGCAGGTTGAAAGTAAAGCAGAATGTACAAGGGGCGCATTCTGCTTTACTTTCAGTCTGCGTTAAGCCACTATCTGCTGGGATATAGAAAATAGCTCTTATAATTTATATTTTTGAACTATTGTCTTCATTGGAGGCGTAAAAAGGCGTATTTATGGGTGAAAGGGTTAAGATGCATTCTGCTTTACTTTCAACCTCATTTAAGTGATCACCTGTCTTCAAAATTAGAAACAGGCTATGGGATAAAGGTTAAAACATTATTAGTGAGTATTAATATAAAGAATTGTTAAAGCCTTTATTTCTCAAATTTAGAGTTTAGGTTAATTGTCTGAAAGTGATATTGTAATGAGTTGTAAAAAGTTGTGATCCCAACTACATGCAAATAACCACTGGGAATTTTTTCATGAAAATATGGGGAAAAAGAACTGGTAAGTCACTGAATTTTTTTTGCCCCCGGCATCTATAGATGCGGAGGCATATAGTAATCGTCCTGTCCGTCCGTCCACCATGTTAAGTAGATTTTACCGTTTCGTCTAGCATCAACACCGCTTACTCAAATGCTTTGATACTTATACAGTAGTTGCCTTGGACCATTCCCTATCAACCAATTTCACCCAACCTTGATTTTGACCTTGACCTAATTTGGACTTAGAATTTTTTAAATGGGCTATTTCTTGGTTAACTAGATTTTACCATTTCATCTAGCATCAACATCACTGACTAAAATGCTTTGAGACTAATACAGTTGTTGCCTTGGACCATTCCCTATCCACCAATATCACCCAACCTTGATTTTGACCTTGACCTTGACCTAATTTGGACTTAGAAAAATTCAGAATATATTGTCAAGGATGCCACCGGGGGCATAAGTGTTTATTGAACGCGCATTCTTGTTGCCTTTAGTATAGAAGGTAAGCAGGCCGTGGAAGTTTAGAGTGTTCTCCTTGTATTTCAGAGTGGCGAAGGAGGAGGGTCATGAGCGAGACTTCCTAACAGTGGGCTCAATGGGACATGCCTCTAGTATAGCTCTAGGAATAGCCATTCAGAAACCAAAGAGACAGGTAAGTCTATACCAGGGCTCTAGATAAGAGGGAGTTAACTGAACAAAGTCAACAATTTCTCACTCATTTGAGCACCAAATCCTATGGTGATACTACTTATTAGAATCGTCTCGAAGAGACGATTCTAATAAGTAGTAACACCATAGGGTTTAATCCAGAAATAAAGATTTTATTTTTTGAAATACCCCCCTTATCTGGAACCCTGCTATACCTTTGATATCTCGTCATGAGACATATAGGATCTGTCATGAGTTGCTCTTTGAGACAGGCTGATTTCAACCGAGTTAAGAATTATTGAAGTGTTATTAAGCGAGCCTTGGTAAGCTTAATGACTTTTCTATTATAGACGAGAACTGTAACTGGTGGCAGCTAAACTATTTCAACACTAAGTATCTCTTTGTTCCCTTGTGGATCATTATAGGTACCAAAACATGAACCAGTCTATGTGGAATTCCGGGTAGTTAAGTAAATACTGGTCTAGATTAGCAAACATTTTAAACCCTGATCAGAGGGCTCCTGTTTGTGACTGTAATGAGTATATCATAAACAGGTCCAGGTAAATAACTGTATAAATTTGAACTACTTCCTTCAGTTTAGGAATTACATGTATTTAAATGCGTTAAAAGGCTATCTATGGAGTAAAGGGTTATGGAGCATTCTGCTTTACAATCACTTGCCTGTAATACTGAATTCAAGCTATGTGGGGAAAAGGGTTAAATAAATCATCTATACTCTGCTGCTAACTGATGTTTTCCTCTCTACAGGTGGTGTGCCTTGACGGCGATGGATCAGTCCTTATGCACATGGGCGCCCTTGCAACTATAGGCCAGAAGGGACCATCTAACCTTAAACACATCATCTTCAACAATGGTGCCCATGACTCTGTGGGAGGACAACCGACTGAGGCAGGGAACCATGCTGGCTTCTCATTCGCTACAATTGCAAAGGGGTGTGGCTACAGGGATGTGAGTAGACTTACTATGCTGTCATTTAATTACTACTTGCTGCCATATCTAAAAAAAAATGGGTTTGTAGGAAAGTGTGTGAGTGTTTCCCTTGCTGCATCTGCAGGAATTTTGACTATACTTGGGTTATTTCTATTTTGCTAGAACTGAATTGATTTTAAATCTTTCAGGAATGTGACCTGTTGCAAAAAAAATGTTTTCAAACGATGTTCAAATAGTATATACTATGATTAACTTTCAGACTTTGCTATTTGCTTTGTTCACATTAATCCATTACCTAATAGCCGCTGTCTATTTTTGAAAACAGATTATTGCTTAGAGATGGTTGGAAGCAAGTCAGAAGGCTCCTTAAGGAGCCTTCCGCTTTACTTTCAGCCTGCTTTAAGCTTCCATCTGGAAAGGCACTGGAAATGCCTTTTATATCTCATGTTCAGGACTTACTAGCTGGTGACTGCTTATCTAAGTGTAAAAATTAAAAGCATAAAAAGGTGGGGAAAAGGATTATGCTGCCATAATGTTTTAACTTTTTGAAAGCTAAGTAATATTGCCATCTGCCATAATTGCTGCCTTCTAACATTAACCCATTATCTCATAGCCGGTTTCTAGTTTTGAAGATAAGTAACCATTTAAAACAGGTTGAAAGTAAAGCAGAATGTGCCTGCTTTAAGCTACCATCTGCTAGAATATAGAAAATATTTCTAATGTTAAATATTCATAACTGTATAAATTGGAACTATTTTTTTCAGTGAAGGAATAAATTAGAGGTGTAAAGTAGCTTACAATTTGGGTCTTAATGAGACGCCAAGTTAGCAGTTGTTATCACAATTTCTCTGCTAGCTAGCAAAGCGTTAATGATTGCCAAATCATCTTCTTTCAAACTGTCTCAGTATTCAAATTTGAATTGATCTCTGACTGGTCCTTGTTTTAGTAATGCCATAGCTTCTTGCTCATGTTTTAGTCATACCTTTGATGTATCTTTTTAGACCTTCATGGCAGTAACGTCAGATGAGGTGATGGCTGGAGTTAACCAACTAAGGGCTTCAGAGGGGCCAGCATTACTGGAGATTAAAATCCACACAGGAGCTAGACATGACTTAGGCAGACCCAAAACCAGACCCCTAGAAAACAAAGATGACTTTATGCATTTCTTAGCTCTATCTAAATGAAGATTTAGGCCATATTTAGGTTATACTAAAATAAATTAAATCAAGGTTTAAGATCTGAGGGACTATCGGTAACATTTATGGTGCTTGATTAAACCCTACGTACAGTAAAACCTCTCTATTACGACCATTAAAAAGAAGGTTAATTGATGGTATAAAAGTCAGGTGGCAGCTTATAGCAAGGTGACAGTAAAACAGAAAGCTCCTAAAGGAGCTTTCTGTTTTACTGTCTCATTGCTTTAAGCAGACACCTGTTTAAACACCTAATAATTGACACAATTTAATGGTCGTAGTAGAGAGGTTTTACTGTAGTGAAAATATCACTAATGTCTCAAGATAAGCATTCAAGCATAATCATTAAAGCCAAACCAGTGTTGAGCAATCAAATGAAAGCAGCTTGCAGTTCTCTTAGACTTTCCACTGCAGGAGTGCGGCAGGACATTTTAACAAATGTACTTACAGGTGATAGATTCTCTTATAAATACAGGTGGTGGATTTAAGCAATATTAGCCACCTACCTTAGATACAGAAGTAAAGTGGAATCTCGATAGTTTGAACTCGTTTAAGTTGAACTTACCCCTATTTCAATGTTAAACGTGACATATCCACGGTTGAACTTTGAAATACGAGTATGTTTGACTTAAGCAAAATTGAGTTATTGAAAGTCAATCTAGTAAAACCTCGGAAAACAGAACACCCTCCGGACCAGGTAAAAAGTTCGGTTTTCTGAGGTGTTCGGTTTTCTGAGTTTTCATGAATCAGTGCTAACATTCATACTGAGGCATCTTCACAATGAACAGTGAATTCTCATCTAGATCAAAACTGTTTGATAGAATGATCAAGAATGAGAATAAACTTTCAATACGACAGAGCATTTTTAACAATAGCTCAATAATTATTTACCGTCTTTTGCCGTGTATAATGTGCACTCGTGTATACTCTGTATTTTTAGGGTTAAATCTCAGGATATAAACGTATTCCCATGGGTTAGAAGCATCTGTGTTTTGAATAAACACTTCAATTTTTAGATTGTCGCAACCATTACAAAATAAAACAACCGCCATAGATTTAACTTTTGATGGGCTTACTTTATTCGCATTTCGAGCAGCACATTATTCTATTGAAGTTTGTAGGTTCAGTATAATCAAGAATGTTTCCGAATTTGCGAATATGTCGCTAAAGGAAATTTTGCTGTGCAAATCGAGTGTCGGTGTTTTCGTTTTGCGTAGTTTATTAGATGACCTAATTGAGCGGTTGTCTATACAGTAAGACTTTGCTTCTACAACACACTCATTCAGTACGCAATTGCAAACAATAATTATGAAATGTAACAGTTATTTCCTTCCTTTCTGTCTTCAGAATGCCTTACTGAACTTTAATAAATTTGATTTCTATACAGTAAAGTGTACCGACGCACTTCGAAACAAACTACGAACAATCAAACGCATTTTTGTTGCTGTAGCTTTGTCAGATCGAAGCCTTATTTTAATCAGCAATCAAGTGTCACAACCGTGAAATACCTGTGTCATCTCCAATAAACACCCCACCCATTACGCAATCTTAACACATACGCTAAGTGTCCCAGATGTGTTTGACGGTAGACTCGGTTGAATAAATTTTCAATGATCGCAATGGTGAAATTTGAGACGCGAGGTGATAAATACAGTTGATGTTCGGTTTTCCGAGTTAATTTTATGTGTATCTGAACATTTTTGGCCGAGAAAATCGTTCGGTTTTCAGAATTCTGAGGTTCCGGTTTTCTGTGACTTACTTTTGGTTAAAATAAGAAGGAAAATAATTGGGACCGGACAGAAAGTTCGGTATTTCGAGGATTCCGGATTTCTGGGACTCCGGTTTTCCGAGTTTATACTGTATTGAAATTTGACTGTACTATGGTTGGTATATCTGTTGAATGTGGATGATTTGCCCTGATGCTGTGGATATGAGGTTTAAGGCAGGTGGCAGCTTTATACACTGCTTTGCTACCTGTCTGAGAGACTGCCTACATAGCTGTTGTTCAATGCTGGTTTTAACTTTATTGTTGAATCTCATTCAGATGAAATCTCTTTGTCTTATACAAGGTATGACTGTATGATGTTATGTCTATGGTGCCTTCCTCTCCATAGCTGTAATTTCATTAATTGTAGAACACAGATAAGTGGAGTATATCAAAAACTAAAATCTTTATTTCTGCTTAAACCCTATGGTGTCACTTCTCATTAGAATCGTCTCTTCGAGATGATTCTAATGAGTAGTAACACCATAGGTTAGGTGTTCAATTAATGAGAAAATTTCGGATTTGTTCAATTTATTCCCCCTTATCTGTAGCCCTGGATTTTCCTGTACAAGTATGATACTGCTGTGTCTATGGTTCCTTCTAGGCCATAGCTGTAATTTATTATTTGTAGAATACATTTGGGGTTTGGTGTCTCTTATAATTCATAATTGAATGACATGGGTCATGGACATGTATATTACAAAATAATTGTATGTATGCGGTATCGATGATTGATGAGACTTGAATAAAGATATATGGTAGAGTCAGATATTTATAAAGGGACCATTCAGTACAATGCCTAGTTGCAGATTCGTTCACAGGTGACTACTAAATGCAGGATAAAAATAATGTAGAAAGCTCCTGCAGGAGCTTTCTGCATTATTTTTATCCTGCATTCAGCAGTTACCTGTCTTTGATTATCAGAACTTTACTTCAAAGAAAGGGGGCTTAGTACAGGTTCAACTATTTTTATTAGCAATACAGTAAAACCTCTCCATTATGATCACTAAATTGTGTTAATTATAAGGTGTGTATGACAGGTGATTGCTTAAAGCAAGGTGGCAGTAAAACAGAAAACTCTGTAAGGAGCTTTCTGTTTTATTGTCACCTTGCTTTAAGCTGTCACATGGCTTTTACACAATAAATTAGCCTTCATTTAAGTGGTCGTTATAGAGAGGTTTTACTGTTTTTGTATTTTGGTAGGGATGGTTGCCCTTTCCCCCATTGCCTGCAGAAGTGCAAATCTTAATATGAGAGTAAATCAAGAAGCTCTTATAGGAGCTTTCTGATTTACTTCCATATTTCTTTAAGCTGCCACCTGTTTTCAACACCATATATCAATATTCCTTTTAGCATTTATGTGACAGAGTAGGTACAGTGGAGAATCTGTTATTCTTTCCCGTTTAAACGCAAACGTACGCAAACGCAAAGCACTAAAACGTAGAAAAGAACAACGTTTGGACAATTCTGATAATTCTTGTTTATCTTGGTGGCAAACAGTTTGGAGCCTGGTCAGACGCCGGGTTACCCGGCGTCTGATCTGGCTCCAAACTGTTTGCACTGCAAATAATAGTTTTAGCGTAAACGCGTTTATTGGGAAAGAATAACAGATTCTCCACTGTAGTGGTGCTTTAACCCATTACCCCGTAAATACACCTTTTTATGCCTTTAATTTATTCATCCACTGAAGAAAATAGTTCCAATTTACACTGTTACAAATAAGAATCATAAGAAATATTTTCTATATCCTAGCAGATGGTAGCTTAAAGCAGACTGAAAGTAAAGCAGAATGCGCCTTAAGGCGCATTCTGCTTTACTTTCAACCTGCTTTAAGTGGTCAACTATTTTCAAAAATAAAAACAGGCTATGGGGTAATCGGTTAAGGCGCTTCTGTGGATGAAAGAGTTTATCCACTATGAATGGAAACTTGTTAGTTTTAATACTGAAGTGAACACATTAGATCCCTTAATTTTGTGTACATGTACATAAATTTTTGAACTCTTAAGGCCTTTCGCTACCGGAAGTCGGTCTTGCGGGCGAGCGGATATGCGTCTTGACGACACAGACTTCTTCCGTACGTGCTTATACTAGAAAATTTATATAAAGGAAATGTTGATACGATTTAGTATAATCCTTCATAACGCAGTCAGTATAGTGGTTGACTAGCAATTGAAAGGCCATAGGTTCGAGACCCATGCGATCCAAATATTTTTTTAAGTGTCCGATATATTGACTTCTCAATCCATAACAAGCAGTGATCAAGGGACATGTTATGTTTTGTCTTCGTTGATTAGAATAAGTGATGTTATATACGGTCCAATTACATATTTCCACTTACATGTACGTTTTAGTTTAATGACTTACAAGTCAATAAAATCGGTATACATGTATAAGATTTGATCGAACTATAAAGCCACACATTGAAGCTTTTCAAGATTGATATTGCCCATTATTATGTTAAAACAATATTATTAACCTTGTATGAAGTCCATGAATAAATAATAATGCATTTTAATGACAGAATTTCAATGTTAAGGTAGGTAACTGTATTTCAACTTCTTTCCCATTTTAAATAAGAAAAACTGATATTACAACAAATCCTGACTGTAATATTTTCTAATTTTTTCTGACCAACTACTTCATCAACCATACATTTGAATAAAATGAAAAACAAAAACATTGAATGAGTCAGTTTTTTGTAATTCAATTTTTTAGCATTTTGCAAAATTTAAATAGCCGATAACATTTTTCTGAACACCTTTATTCAAAATGTTTTTAGCTTTTCTTGTAATGAATGTTGTAGGCTACTTATTGGGCGAAACTTAAAGTCATTAGCTTTATTTATTTTTGAGAAAAATCAAATCATCAAAATTCCAAAAAAGACAAACCACACGATAGATTTTGCCTATATTTTCACACATTGTTTCTTAGGCTATTATCATTCTTCATGAAAAGTTTCATACACATTGTATGGAAATTAAGCGCACATGCGAAGTACCTTAAGGAAAGGTTATAAATATTTGTTATGATTTATTGATGGTTTTGTTTCATGGGTTTTTATCTAGATATAGATTTTAGTGATAGATATATTCATTTGTTTACAGTGGTGAAGATGTTGTATATTCCAGTTCGAACCAAATTAAGTACAGACGCCATGCAATAAAAAGTTGAAAATGACAACTTTTTGAAAATATTGATGGTTCATTGTTCTCTGAATGGCAAACAGTTTGAAGCCTGAGAAAATACTTGGTCAGGGCTCCAGATAAAAGGGAGTAAATGGAACAAATCAAACATTTTCTCACTCATTTCAACAACAAATCCTATGGTGTTACTACTGATAACTACTCATTAGAATCGTCTCAAACAAGTAGTGACACTATAGGGTTTAATGCAGAAATGAAGATTTTAGATTTTGAAATACTCCTTTAATCTGGAGCCCTGCTGGTTACTCAGACTCAATACTGTTTGCAATGGAAATCAATGTTCTAGCACAAACCCACCTATTGGGAAAGAGTAAAGTTTTCTCCACTGCGTTAGTACTCTTGTATACAGAATGTGCCAAATGCTTGTGTTACACATATAGTGCCATATATATCCCCGAAACAGTATACAGTAAAACCCCTCTAAACCAGAACCTCTAAATACCGGAATTCTCTCTAAACCGGACGAAAACTTTGGTCCCGTTTCCAACCCATTTTTACGCCTTTGATTTATTCCTTCACTGAAGAAAATACATTCATGAACTATTTTCTAAATTCTAGCAGATGATAGCTTAAAGCAGGTTGAAAGTAAAGCAGGATGCGCCTTAAGGCGCATTCTGCTTTACTTTCAACCTGCTTTAAGCGATCAGCTACCTTCCATACTAGAAACAAGCTATTGGTTAAAACCCCTCTAAAGCGGAAACCCCTCTAAACCAGATGTTTTTGTTGTCCCCACACATGTCCGGTTTAGAGGGGTTTCACTGTTTACATTTAACTCTTTATTACTCTATTTAATCCAGTCTTGTGACATCTCTTTGGAATCGTCTTTTCAAGTCGATTCCAAAGAGATGTCACAAGGCAGGATTAGATGGAGAAATAAATAAAAATTGACACTTTTATAATCTGACGAAGTTTTATGAAGCGGGCCCCAGAATGTGAGAAAATATTTACTATGGGTCTTTATCAAGAAGATATAGAAGCATGAAAAGGCATCTCTGTTTGGGTTAAATGGGTGAAAGATTTGAAAAAGGTACAGTCGAACTTCGATATGTCGAACTCATTTAACTCGAATTATCCGATAGTTCGACATATGATCTGAATTATTTCATGCTCGGTTAAGTCTGATATACCTATATTTCAAAGTTAAAACATGGCTTAGCCACGTTTTAACTGTGAAATACGGGTATGTTAGACAAAACCGATTTCCAGATATCGAAGTTCGACTGCATTTCTATATATAAAAAAACTAGAAACTTTGTTTTTGTTTTTGTTTATAAGTTTAGTATTAAATGTATATCATTATCAAATATTTTGTGTTCAGCTACAATACCAAAGGAAGCTGAGGCAGCTGAAAGCTCATTGCAGAAGGAATGTAATGCAGAAAGCTCCAAAATGAGTGCCCTGTGTCACCATCTATCTGCATTAATGTATATAACACTGAATGTGGTATGTTAAATTTCTTGTCCGCAAAAAAAGATCAAACATCAATTTTAGGCAATTTTTTCTTCGACTGAAAAATGGTCAGTACAACCTGTACTATACTGATCAGACTAAATTACAGTCAAACTTCGATATCTCGAACTCGCTTAACTCAAACTATCCGATAGTTTGATACATGAACTGCATTGTTTCATGCTCGGTTAGGTCGATTTAGCTGAGTTCGAGATATCCAAGTTCAACTGTACTTGGCTTCTGATTTTGTTCCACAAACTGTTGTCATGTGTATTCAAAGTAGCGGTTAGCTTGATCAGGGTTATATACCAGTATTCATCTGCCTCTAGACCTCCAGGCTTCTATATAATCGAGCATTATCAAAAAACTTACCTTTTACACATACCATATTTAAAGGTATTTCTGTATATGCAGGCAGAGTTGCTTCCGTTGTTAAACATGACATTTTAAAACACAACAATCTTATACTTGAATATGTTTTATCTGTATGAGGCGTTACTGTTCTCATCCTCTGAGATATCAGTATACAGTATTAGCATGAGAGGGATTAATTTTAGAAAGGTGCTAGCTACATTATCTCCTCCAACACTTAATCACTATTGTGGGTTATGAGGTTCCCTTGTGTATATTTTAGGTTACCAAAACTAAACCATTCTACTTGTAATTCTGGATAGTTTCATAAATACTGCTTTAGATTAGCAAAAGGTGTAGACCCTGGGTCTACACTGTTTGCAAATGTAATGAGAATATTTTAAACAGGTCCATGGTGTTGAAAGAGTTAATACTGACTTAATAACCATTGCTTCTGTTTACCAAAGATTTGCTGTCTTAGTGTGCTAATGATAGATATAGTATGTGCTGCAATCTTAAGGAAAAACAGACCTTTTAACAGAGCAAAATGTGTAGGGCCCATCTAATGCCCTAGGAAATGCAGCATCTGGTCAAGTTCTACTCTGTTTTCTGGTAGTGTTTTTCAGTTGTCAGAACTTTCAGCATTTTCCCTTAGGTTGCTGCTAACTGCATATGTATAAATGTATGTTATTTTGATAAGCAAACAGTTGCAAGATAAGAATATTTTTATTGTGTTTTTAAATTGTTTCAAAATATTTTACAATCATGAGTCAATTGTATAAACCCTTTCACTTAGGTTTTAGAAAAGGTAGTTGTTTAAAACAGGCTGAGAGTAAAGCAGAAATTTAGTTGTTATAAAAGTCTCAACATGGTAGAAAAATGATAAGGCATTTTCATGAGAAATAATGAATAAATAGAGGATAATTGTTTTTTTCAGTATAAGATAGAAATTTAATCCATTGAGTGAACATCAGACGTTATATTTTCACGAGTGGCAAAGCCACTCGTGAAAATATAACAGTCTGATGTTCACGAATACAATTATTCTATTTATTTATGCTTTTAAGCCACTTTTTAAACGAAATTGTTCGACAATTGAGAAAGCAAAAGTAAATGATTTACCCCGTGTTGAGCCCCAACTTTATATTGAACACATTTTCGAAACAGTTTCCAGTACGATGACGTCACTTATTCATTGATTTGACGTCATCCGAATTACTTCGTTGCTCCCGAGTTTGAATTTGTGTTCTTCCGGTGAGTAGTTCGCGACAAATCGGACTGCCGGAATTTAACGATAAGACACGATTGACTACGATTCTTGGGGAGCCCTACGGGGAAAATTCATAATAAAAGCGATTGGTGATAATCCACTGCAGTGGATTACCAAGTGATAATCCACTGCTATTTCGTGGTATTCCACCGAAAAGCATAAATAAAAGGAGTTAACCCTTTTCCTGCTAACAATGTCTTGAATGGTATTTGCAAACTGCTTTGATTCATATCAGATATTCTAGCAGATGGTAGCTTAAAGCATGCTGAAAGTAAAGTAGAATGTGCCTTAAGGCACATTCTGCTTTACTTTCAACATGCTTTAAGTGTCTTCAAAGTGGGATAAGGGTTGATATAGTTCATTCATTTAGCCCTAGCAATGGATATATTATACTCATCCTGTACAAACAGTTCACCTGTAAAGAGTATATTTGTCCTATTCAAAAGTCAAAAATGGACTAGACTTTATTGTAAACTGGAACCGTTCATTTCAGATTCAATGGGTGATTGAATTAACTGAATATTCATATATATTGTTTTGATGTGGTGTTTTACATGTATTTGCTAGTTGCTAAGATTGTTTGTATGAATGTACAATCATTGTGTTTTATAGGCTGTAAAATCTCTAGTTCTTATTGTAAATTGTATGTAATCATTGTGAAGATCTCTCAAGGACATTACAGACAGTGTAGACTGAGAGATCAACTACCCTAACACTGGTGGCAGATCATGATCTACACTGTTTGTAATGTTTGAGAGCCTTTATCTGAAGATACTGTTACTTTTCTTATTAGATAAATATTTTTTGAGATAACATTTTATGGTGGTAAAAGCAAGAAGCTGAGTAAAGTAGGGTGAAAGTAAAGCAGAAAGCTCCTATAGGAGCTTTCTGCTTTACTTTCATCCTGCTTTACAGTTTATTTCTTTTATCAATGAAAATCGTTCTTATGATCAGTTTTACTAGTGTTTACAAGAAGTGGCCAACTTTTGCCCTGTTGAAAAAATTTTTAAAATGCATATTTTAGGTAAATGTACCTTTTGCGTATAAAGCTATTACATGTCGGGACTTTTTGAAACTTTTTTTTATATAAAATTTAAGCTTAAGTGACAATTTGCCTCATTGCCAGTTACAATCTTGTCTATTGGAGAAGGTGCCATGACTACCCACTTTACTCTTTAGATTTAGTGTCTGTGTTTATGACAAATGACCTTTTATTTGACCAGCTTTTTATGTGTTCCTAATTGTACCTCAATCTTATACATGTACTAAATTTTCAGTGTCTTAGACAGTTGGCTACCTAAAGCAGGCTTCAACTTTAAGCAGGCTTCAACTTATAGCAGATAACTCATATAGGAACTAATATAGCTCAGTTGAATTATGCTTTAAGCTGCTACCCCAGTCTATCTGTCTGTAATACCATGAAGTAGTTCATACCTTACTGCCTTGTGAATGGTTCTTTGTAAATATTGGTGTAAAATTTATATACAAGTGTTTGATAGCTATGCCGTTAAGTCCTGAGTGTAAAACCCTTCTTCCACTAAATGTTCAAATATAGATAAAACCTCTCTATTGCGACCACTTAAACGAAGACTTTTTGATTATATAAAGACAGGTGACAGCTTAAAGCAAGGTGACAACAAAACAGATAGCTCCTTAAGGAGCTTTCTGTTTTGTTGTAACCTTGCTTTAAGCAGTCACCTGTCGTAAACGCCTAATAATTAATACAACTTAGTGGTCATGATAGGGAGGTTCAACTGTATATATCTCGACCCACTATATACATATATAATCTGAACTGTTACTTTGGGTACTAAAACAGGGACAATTTATCCCAGAAAAGAGTACAGACTCATGTAAGAGCCAATAGGAAAAAAAGTGCAGACCTTGACACTTTGATGATCTTTGACCTTGACCTCTCTGATTAAGGCTAAGTTTTTGTGTTTAGGTCAATTATGGACTGAACACATTCAACCCTAGCAACGAGTATACTCGTCATTTACAAACAGTGTACCTGTGAGTATTACACTTGTCATATGCAAACAGTGTAGACCCTGATCAGAGGGCTCCTTAAATTTTTTTTAATTAAATCATCCCTTAATAGTCAAAAATGGACTAGACATATTTTGAAATTTGAATTGTCCATTAAATGTTTCAGGGATTATTGAGTTATTACTACAGGTTCACATGGTGCTGGTACAAAGCAATTAATACAACATGTTGGAACATACTTTGGTGACCTTGACCTCTGTGACCAAGGTTAAATTTTTGTGTTTTGGTCAATTATTGACTAATAAACGGCTTGCCTTTGTGGTAAGCAGAGCATCTGTGTTTTACTAACTTTTATGTTTTGAAGATTAATGAAGTAAAGATAATAAATAATATATTTTGTTAAATTTATCAATTTTGTTTTTGTATTGCACAATTGCACTTTTTAAGTATTCAATATTTTAGTTTTTGCACCTTTCACTGTATACCGTCTGTAGATGTATATAATGATAAGCTTGCCTTTCATCCATACCCAGCCATACTATTGTCAAGCTCGTTGTCCAAGATCAGTTCAAATATTACTGATTTAACCCATTTTATCATAAGAAACATTTTTTATATTCTAGCAAATGATAGCTTACAGCATGCTGAAAGCAAAGCAGAATGCGCTTCGAATCGCATTTTGCTTTATTTTAAACCAGCTTTAAGTGGTCACATGTCTTCAAAACTATAAAAAGGTATCATAAGAAATTCTTTCTATATCCTAGCAGATAAATGGTTAAAGCAGGCTGAAAGTAAAGCAGAATGTGCCTTAAACACATTCTGTTTTATCTTAAACCAGCTTTAATTGTTCACATGTCTTCAAAAGTAAAACAGATATCATAAGAAATTCTTTCTTTATCCTAGCAGATGATAGCATAAAACAGGCTGAAAGCAAAGCAGAATGCACCTGAAGGCACATTCTGCTTTACTTTCAGTCTGCTTTAAGTGGTGACCTATGTTCAATACTAGAAACAGGCTATGGATTGAAAGGTTACATCCTTCGTCTATATTGGTTGAATAATTTCATTTTTGAATGTCACTTAGTTTGGGTCAAAATAAGACACTAAATGGACGGACATTGTATTTGGATTCAGACTGCTTGCATATGCTACTACATGTAGTTTATAAAAATACCCACACCTTTGTGGTTGGTGAAAGGTTAATGCAGGAAAAAGTAATCTAGAAAACTTCTCTTAGCCCATTACCCCATAAATAGGCCTTTTTATGCCTTTCATTGATTCCTCCTCTGAAGAAAATGGTTCCAATTTATACAGTTTTGAATATGTATAAGAAGAAATATTTGCTATATACTAGCAGATGGAAGCTTAAAGCAGGCTGAAAGGCTGCTTTACTTTTAACCTGCTTTAAGTGGTCACATATTTTCTAAACTTAAATCAGGCTATGGGGTAATGGATTAGAGATCGCACTGCATTAGACAAACACCTGACTTTTAGTTTCCCATTCTTTTATTCATATGTTGCTCAAGAGAGTTAGTACTGTACTATTATACAGTGGTGACAGTATATTGCGAGCTACAGTCGAACTTCGATATCTCGAACTCACTCAATTCGAACTATCCCATTTGTCGACACATAATTTGCATTATTTCATGCTTGGTTAAGTCAAACATACCCGTATTTCAACATAACCGAATTCGAGATATCGAAGTTCAACTGTACATCAGTTATGAAACTTTGTATATTTAAGGCAAGTGGCAGCGAAATGCAGGACAAAGGTCAAGCAGAAAGCACCCATAGAATGCAAAACTGCTGTAATTGTCTATTATACATGTACAGTAAAACCTCGCTATTACAACCACTAAAATGAAGGCTAATTGATTGTCTAATAGAGAGGTGGCAACTTAAAGCAATGTGACAGTGAAACAGAAAGCTCCTAAAGGAGCTTTCTGTTTCACTGTCACCTTGCTTAAGCGGTCACCTATCGTAAACACCCTAATAATTAACAAAATTTAGTGGTCGTTATAGAGAGGTTTTACTGTATAGTGTTTGATCATAATCGTTGTAGATTATTTTTATTCTTTGCTGCCTGTAAATGAAATGTATACTTCCCACTACAGATCTCATTACTTTGTATGTTCTGTAAAAATCTCGAAAATTGGGATACCCTGTTTAACTGTTATTCTTATCCGTAAAATCTTTTATCGCACAATAGTTTGTCCAAAAGGTGCAAGCTGAGTGGCAAATAGTGTAGACCCTAATTAGACTGCATCTGCTCCTGTCTGTCCCAATACTAAGGATCATTACGGTATTGTAGGTTAAAGAACATTCATGAAATGTTTAATTCAGAAATGATAAATTCATACCAGTATTTTATCGTGCAATCCAACACTGGAAAGAGTTGAGATGCGTAGTAATATAAATACAAGGCCTTTAGGCCGAGTGGTTTAATTACAAGCATCTCAACGAGTACCAGTGGTCCATGGTTAGATAAAACATTGGTATTAATTTATTATTTCGATTCTAACACATAATTTAACCTTAATTTGCACCGAAGCAATGGCGCTACATTTCTTGGCGTACGCATTTATGAAGCCATATGACGTTACATTAGAACGTTACAGCGTGTGAGTGTTTTATTGAGAATTTAAACACTGATACATACCTTCTTTGTTATCCCCTGCCGAAAGGCAGAGGGATACTGTTTTAGGTCTGTCCGTCCGGATGTGTGTGCGTGCGTGCGTGCGTCACGTTTTCCGTCCGCAACTGTATCTCCGAAACCGATAAACAGATTTGGATGAAACTTGGTATACATATTTGTCATCATAGGAGCACCGTGGGAAATCAAAAATGTTTCAGATAATTTTAGGAATTTATGAGTTATCTGCCCTTTTTGTGTTAAAAATGTCAGTCCGTGCGTCCGTCACGTTTTCCGTCCGCAACTGTATCTCCGAAACCGATAAACAGATTTGGATGAAACTTGGTATACTTATTTGTCATCATAGGAGCACCGTGGGAAATCAAACTTTTTTCAGAAAATTTTGGGAATTTATGAGTTATCTGCCCTTTTTGTGTTAAAAATGCCATATTTAACAGTTTTTACACTCTAGCAACTACAGTATTCAACATATTTTGTTTATACTTGCACACAATGTCTATAAGTACAAGTTCTTGCAGGTGTGCAATTATTGTAAAAAAAGGATACTTGTGACAAGAGTTATCTGCCCTTGATGTACTTAGAAATGCTAGAAAATGCTTTGTTTTGGTATTGTTTACATACTAGAGCCTATAAATATGCATGGATTTTGAAAAAACTTTCTTGAATTATGTATGGCTATTAGTTTTCAAATGAATTTGATTGTTGTTGAAAACGGAGAAATTAGTCATGACTTATCTGCCCTTGATAAGTAAAAAAAGCCATATTTAACTGTTTTTACTCTCTGGCAACTACAATTATAAATGGATTTAAATGATACTTGCACACGATGTCTATAAGTAAAAGTTCTTGAAGGTGTGCAATTATTGTCAAAAAAGGATACTTGTGGCAAGAGTTATCTGCCCTTGATGTACTTTGAAATGATAGAAAATTCTTTATTTTAATATTGTTTACATCCTAGTATCTATAAATATGCATGGATTTTGATAAAAAAAATTCTTAAACTATGTATGGCTATTAGTTTTCAAATAATTGTTATCATTTTTGAAAACGGACAAACTAGTCAACAATTATCTGCCCTTGATGAGTCAAAAAACCCATATTTAACAGTTTTTACCATCTAGAAACTACAGTCTTTAATGGATTTTGATTTAACTTACACATGATGTATATAAATATTAGGGTTACAATTATTGTCAAAATAGGATACTTTGTGACAAGAGTTATCTGCCCTTTATGTACTTAGTAATGCTCAACATGGCTTTATTGTTTACATGCTATTGTGTACAAATGTGAATGGATTTTGAAAAAAAAATTAAATCATATATGGCTATTATTTATAGAATGAGTTCAATTATTATCGAAAATGTGCAAATTAGTCAAGAATACTCTGCCCTTGATGAGTTGAAAATGTGTTTACACTCTAGTAAATTCTACAGTTCTGAATTTTTTTTAATAATACTTGCACACAATTATAAGTTCTTGAAAGTGTTTAATTACTGTTGAATTTGAATCAAGAGTTACCTGCCCCTGTCATACTTAGATTTATAATGCTACAAACGGCTTTATTTTTTGTATTGTTTAGGCTTTAAAATGTACAAAATTGAATGGATTTTATAAAACTTTGTAAAAAGCTTTTGAATGTTGATCTTTAAAGACAGGTGATCACCATTTGCCCCTTCCTCCCACAATAAAGTTTGCCACTTTCTTCTGGACAATCGCTGCGGCAGGGGATATCAGCTCTAAGGTGCTTGTTTATAATGGGTCGTGCACGAAGTGTATTAGAATACTGAATTAAAATAATCTAATGGTCCCAAGTTTTAAGCCTGAGCAAATGGGGTAGACCCCGATAAGACTGCTCCCTCAGGGTCTACTCTGTTTGCCATTTAGTTTGCACATTTTAGGCAAATTACTGTATGATAAAAGCAATTGGTTCAAATTTTATCATAATAACAGCAGTTACACAGGGTGATAAAAGGGTGTCCAATATTTTAGGATTTTTACCGCAAGATCATAATCATGATGTTTGTTGTACTTTGTCCTGCTTAACCAATTACCCCATAAATATGCCTTTTTACACCTTTAATTTATTCCTCTACTGAAGAAAATAGTTCCAATGTATACAGTCACAAATAAGAATGATAAGAAATATTTTCTATATTCTAGCAGATAATAGCTTAAAGCAGGCTGAAAGTAAAGCAGAATGCGCCTTACGGTGCATTCTGCTTTATTTTCAACCTGCTTTAAGTTGTCACCTGTCTTCAAACTAGAAACAGGCTATGGGGTAATGGGTTAAAGCAGTCACCTGTTTTATAACTTTTTCTCCTGCTGAATATTCATATATCAAACTCTGCCCATTATGAATATCTATCGCCTGAACTTTTACATTGGCTAATAAAATAAGTCATAAGAACACCCCCCTGTCAAAGAGTGAAGACTCGTGTAAGATAAATCCCATAAGAATATAGTGCAGACCCCTATCAGACAGCTCCTTCAGGAACTGCCTGATGTGAGTCTACATTGTTATTACCCATTACTCTTTAGCCTTTTTTAGCTCACCTGAGCTAGCTCAGGGTGAGCTTTTGCAATCCTTGAATGTCCGGCGTCCGTCGTGCGTCGTCGTCCGTCGTCAACAATTTTAGTGTTTACACTCTAGAGGCCACAATATTTATCCAATCTTTTTCAAACTTGCTCAGATGGTATATTGCCATAAGAGTTCGGATGAGTTCGATTATGGTTGAAATAGGTCATGAGTTAGCTACCTTTGAACTGCTGAAAATGCCATATTTAACAGTGTTTACACTCTAGAGGCCACAGTATTTATCCAATCTTTCTAAAACTTGCCCAGATTGTATATGACCATAAGAGTTCAGATGAGTTCGATTTTGGTTGAAATCGGACAAATAGATCAAGAGTAATCTACCTTTAAATTGCTGAAAATGCCATATTTAACAGTGTTTACACTCTAGAGGTAAACAAATTTTATCCAATCTTTCTCAAACTTACTCAGATTGTATATTTCCATAAGACTTCGGATGAGTTCATTTATGGTTGTATCGGATCAATAGGTCAAAAGTTATATACCTTTGAATTGCTGAAAATGATATATTTGACAGTGTTTACGCTCTAGAGGCCACAATATTTATCCAAGCTCTCTCAAACTTGCCCAGATTGTATATGACCATAAGAGTTCGGAAAAAGGGTGGTTATGGTTGGAATCGGACAAATAGATCAAGAGATTTCTACCTTTGAATTGCTGAAAATGCCATATTTTACTGCGTTTACACTCTTGCAACTACAGTTTTCAATGGATTGTGATTATACTTGTACACAAAGGATGTAGCTATACGTTCTGGAAGGAGTGCAATTATTGTTGAAATGTAATCAGTGTGGCAATAGTTACCTGCCCTTGATATACTTTGAAATGCTAGAAAAAGGCTTCATTTCAGTATTCTTTAGGCTTTAGTTATCTGCCTTTGATGTACTCTACTATACTAGAGTAGGTCGACAAACTTGAATAGATTTAGAATAAAACGGGTGAAATTCAAAGGTAAAGCTATCAGGCTTCATTACAAATGGTGAGCGATATCAGGGCCTTCAGGCCCTCTTGTCTTGTGTTTGAGATAGTTTTATGCCTCTAATTTATTCCTCATCAGAAGAAAATATTTCCAAGTTTGTGCCTCTAATCAATGGAACTATTTTCTTCTTCTGAGGAATACATTACTAATGTATTCCTCAGAAGAAGAAAATGGTTCCAATTGTTGCGGCATCAAGTTAAGATTTTGTACTATCAGAAAAAAAATCATATATCCTAGCAGATGATAGCTTACAGCCGGTCGAAAGTAAAGCAGAATGTGCCTTAAGCTACCATCTACTAGAATAAAGAAATTTTTTCTTACGATACATATTCATGACTGTATAGAATGGAGTTATTTTTTTCAGTGAAGGAATTAATTAGAGATGTCAAAAGGTGTAATAATAGGGGAATGGGATAATGAAGTGCTCAATTAATATATATTGTGCGATTTTTCTGACATGTCAGAGTTATTTTTAGAACAGAATAGTTCATAATGGTAAATAGATAACAGGGTAACATCGGATTTTTATGCTAAAAACTATTATGGCCGTTGCAAACAGGTTGGAGCCAGATCAGACGCCAGGTAACCCGGCGTCTGATCAGGCTCCAACCTGGTTGCCACCCAGATTAAAAAGATAAAAAATCAATTTTCTACAGTTTAGTGCATTGTGTTTGCGTTTATTAGGGAAATAATAATGTCTTCTCTACTGTACATTACACACAATAAATACAGCTTTCCATATCCCTGGCTTACCTTACCGAAATCAATGAGTACGGTGATCATCCCTTTTAAAATTTTAGAATGTTCCAGTCTAAAAATGACTCTGACAGGTCAGAAGAAAACACTAATACTACTGTATTAGCAGGATAGGGTTGTATGAGGTATGTGCTTGTTCAAGGTTGCCTGCTTAACACACGTGTACAGTTTATTGTACAGCTATCAAACCTTTATTTCTGTGGCGGTATTGGTGAAATAAAAATACATGTGGAATTGTGTATTTTGTCAATTTTTTTACGCCCATTAGTGCAGTTTCCTCAACCCTCAAAAGTGCTGGATCTGAGTGTGCAAACCTTTTGTAAGGCTTCAGTGAAAGCTTGTAGTATTTTTCTGAAACCATTCTTGTCCAGTTTTAATATCCCCATGACCATAACCATGGGCTACCAGGTGAGCGATTTGTCAGGGACAACATGTCCCAACAATATTGTAAAAGTAAGCCAAACAGTGCAGACCAATTTTAGGAGCCTTCTTACCTCTTTTCAACATCATGGACCTGTTTAAAATATGCTCATTGCATTTGCAAACAGTGTAGACCCAGATAAGAGGACTCTTATAGGAGCCCTCTTATCTGAGCCTACACTGTTTGCTAATTAAGACCAGTATTTATTAAACTATGCATAGTTCCAAGTAAACTGGTTCATGATTTGGTAATAAAAATGATCCAGAAGTGAACCTAATAACCCACAAGAGTTACATGTGTACATGTATTCTGTTGGCAAAGGTTGTATATACCATGCACCAGCATTGAAAGGGTTACATATGTTGGAACTAAAGAGAAGAAATACCTTACTCCTATAGAAGACGTACAGTGCTCCCTCCCTACAACGGCCCTCCGAAAAACAATTCCCTCCTTACAACAATGCTTGTTGCTGTTCCTCAAACAAGACAATTACATACAATAACATGTAAAAATGTTTATCAAATGCTTTCACTGCTGCAATATTGCCTTCTTAGAATTGTTGTCTGCTGTTTTTAGCTCACCTGAGCTAGCTCAGGGTGAGCTTTTGCAATCCTTGAATGTCCGTCGTCTGTCGTGCGGCGTCAACAATTTTAGTGTTTACACTCTAGAGGCCACAATTTTTATTCAATCTTTCTCAAACTTGCTCAGATTGTTTATTACCATAAGAGTTCAAATAAGTTTTATTATGGTTGAAATCTGACTAATAGGTTGGGAGTTATCTACCTTTGAATTGCTGAAAATGCTATATTTAACAGTGTTTACACTCTAAAAGCCACAATATTTATCCAATCTTTCTAAAACTTGCACAGATTGTATATTACCATAAGAGCTCGGATGAGTTGAATTATGATTGAAATCGGGATCAAGAGTTATCTTCCTTTGAATTGCTGAAAATGCCATATTTAAGGGTGTTCACAATTTTCATCCAATCTATCAAACAACACACACACTATTTGTTGTCCTGTTTGTTGTTGTTGTAGAGAGGGAATACTGTATTGCTTCAAAAAAAATTGGCCAGAATAATAACTCTAAATAGTTGCAGGGAGCCAAATTTGAAGCCAAAATCTAATTAATCTACTAAGTGTACTACACAACGCTGTTAATATAGTTCTTTCTTTCAACATGTTTTTTCTAAGTTTATATAAATATTACACACAGTAAACTTATTTGCCTTCCGTAGGAAAATTCAGTCAATTTCACAAGTGAGAAAAAGTATCGAATTTTTGTCCATGTGGCCTCAGTAGAATAGAGAATGACATCGCGCTGTATGACTATAAGGGAGAAAACTCTTGTTGTCTTTGATGTTTTACAATTCAGGGGCGTAGCTAGACCAATTAAGAAGTGTACGCACTCCTATACGAGGGGGGTCCGGGGGCATGCTCCCCCGGGAAAATTTTATTCCTAGATGGTCTCAGGTGCGTTCTGAGGGCGTTTCCCGCATTCAAAACAGGTGATAAAATAACATAAATCTGTGCAAAAAATTGAATAAAAAAACCAAAAACGACATTGACGACAAAATCATCAGGAACGTATAGAGATCTAATGTACTTTCCTGAAATCATGGATCATAATTTTAAACCGACAATCAGTAACATTCAGATCTGCAACAGAACCATTTGCATTTACGATCCGTTTTGGTAACATGATAAAGCAGGCCTGTAGGAAGCCAACTGTGATTTGAGGGGGCACACGTCGACGTCAGGGGCAAAGCTATTTCAATTGGCGAACGCACTCTTACTGGGAATGCGGAAGGCTCCTCCGGAAAAATAGTCCATTTTATGGGCTTTGGTGAGTTCTAAGGGCATTTCGAGCTATCAGAACGGGTTAAACAGAAAAATACCAACATCATTTTTTAATCTATATGTAAAATTCGACTCCCATTAACATAATTCTTACCCCCTCTGATTGGTTTAAATACTCTTACTCTAGAGGGGTCCGGGGGCATGCTCCCCCGGGACATTTTTAATCCTAGATGATCTCTGGTGCGTTCTGACGGTGTTTCACGCATTCAAAGACTACATTGTAAAAATTTGACAAATTATTGATTCTAGGATAATGTTTTTTTTCTGACAGCTTTGTCTTCCAGCCTTTGATCTCTACCCCATACCCCCTACGATTTTTATTGCATTTTTGGACTTTTAAATTTTTCTATTTTTGAGGACAATGTGTACGCAGTTGCGTTTTTTGCGTACAGGTAGCTACGCGCCTGCAATTGTAGTTATATCCCTTACTGTCGTATATGTTTGACTAAATATTTATTGATATGAGTGTCGAAGGGGGTTTATCTTTGAATACAAGCATGGAGGAATTATACTTCCTCCATGATACAAGCTACTGTACTTGGCAATATTTTGCTTTTGGTTTATTCTATATTTTTTGCCCCCAGAATCTGTGATTCAGAGGCATGTGGTTTTTGCTCTGTCTGTTCGTCCGTGTAACAAAAACTTATGCACTGCTGAACATAAGACTTTTATACTTGGTGTGTGCCTTGCTGTGTCGAGACCTTCCAAGTTCCAACCATACCAAAATATAACCATTGTGACATTGACATTGGCATTTTATTTTCTTTTCTAAAATATAACTGTTTAACCAGTACAGTGGAGAAAACGTTATTCTTTCCCAATAAGCGCGTTTACGCTAAAACTATTATTTTCACTGCAAACAGTTTGGAGCCAGATCAGACGCCGCGTAACCCGGCGTCTGATCAGCCTCCAAACTGTTTGCCACCAAGATAAAGATGAATTATCAGAATTGTCAAAAAGTTGTACTTTTCTACGTTTTAGTGTTTTGCGTTTGCGTACGTTTGCGTTTAAACGGGACAGAATAACAGATTCTCCACTGTAGGCATACAGCTGTCACACTTGGTTTGGATTTTCTTTGTGTTGATACAGCTAGTGCTCCCTCCTAACTGCTGTCCTCCGAACAAAGATTCCCTCCTTACAACAATGCTTGCTGCTCTCCCCCCCCCCCCCCCCCAAACAAGAAAATTATGTATAGTTAGTGTGCTCGGGTTTACAATTAGTCCGCCACCAAAATCTAGGGTTTGCTTAGGGTAACCTATAGAATCTGTCCGCAGGTATTTTTGGTATTTTCGTAGAAATTAACTGGCCATCTCTTGTGACATTAATCTGGCCATTTATTGTGACATTAATCTGGTCATCCATTTCAGGCATTTCTTGTGACACTTACCTCGCCATAAAAATGACAGTTTTGGTTGCGGACTAATTGTAAAATTGCTCCGAAGAAACATAATCACAAGGGACAAACAGTTTTAACCCATATTAGACAACACGTTATGCGGCGTCTGAGCTGGTTCAAGCTTTGTGCAAATGTAAGCCAAATCATTTTCAGCACCCTAATGGTATTTTATTTCCCTCCTGATAACAAGTTCCTCCAAAACATCACCCATAACACTTGAAACAATGAACATAGGGATTCCATAATTGGTATGTAGCTTTCTTCTGTTGAATGTTTCTAACCATATCATCATGTTCTACCTTGTGACCCTGGTCTTGATATTTGAGTTACTTAACCAAAAAATTACTAATGCGCTATTGTACATGGGCCTTTTATACTTGGCATATGACTTGCATTTGCCAAGGCTTTTCTGACGATGCCAACATTTCTGCCCTTGTGACATTGACCTTGACATTTGACCCAATTTTCTAAAATTAAATGCCTATTATATTTGAACCAATAGGCAAATGTCTTTCATAATTGGTATGTATCTTCCTTTTGTTGATATACATATCTAGCCATACCATCAATTTTTACTTGAGGAACTAGTTTAAACATAATTGAGTGCCATATATTTTAGAATATTAGAATATCAGAATTTATTTAGTTTAGCTGAAACATATTTTATTTCAATAATATTTATAAACCAATATGAATAAAAAAAAATACATGTGCACATTTTAAAGTAAAGGATTATATTGGAAGCTCAATAACACATTAAACTCGTATACTCGTCATTAACAAATCCTATAGCCTACTTGGCAATGGTACATGTGTCCTATGCAAACAATATAGACCCTTAAGCAGTCATCTGGTCAGAGTATACACCGTTTGTCATTTTGTAAACCATTCTCAATTTCTTAAAATCTACCCTAAATAGTCAAAACATGGACTAGACTTATATTGAGATTGGAATTGTCCATTAAAGGTTTCAGGAGTGAATGAATTAAAGCTTATTGAGATAGTTTCGTTGTTGTTGTTGTTTCTGCTACGGCTTAGCGTCCCATGCACGTCTTCCAAAGGGCATCAGAATGGTGACACTGGTCAGCATCATGCCTATTTTTCGAATGTTGCCGCTGGTTGTCGAGAACACAAACAGTCATTTTTAAGGCGCATGGTTTACGCGAAGAACTTTACATATACATGTATTGGGAAATTAGATCTGTCTAAAATCTATATAGCTTGTCATAGCCCATTCATTGCCACTCGCTAATATTAATTGCTTGGCGATTGCAAACATATAAGTTTTTTTTCTTTAGCATATATATCAAATGACCTGTGCACGGCACTAGCTAGTATCAATGTTATTTTTCATAAGCGTAAACTCTAAGCAAATCACACGCAAAAAATGCAGACGGCAGTTTTACACGGGGACACAGGTACTTAACACATTTTATTATTTTCTTTTACTATCTACCACATAATATCATAAGGTAGATAGCAAAAAAATTATATTTATTTTAAAAAATGTGTCAAGTTATAAAACCCATTACTCCATAAATACGCCTTTTTACGACTTTAATTTATTCCTGACGAAAATCCAATTTAAACTGACATGAAAATATGTACCATAAGAAATATTTTCTATATCCTAGATCTATCAGGATTTCTAGTTTTGTTGGCATGTGATTACTTAAAGCGACTCGCAACCAGATGGTGCAGTAAAAATAGTAATTTGTAAATATGTGTCAAACGCTTATATAAATGGTAAAGAATTAGTTTAGGATAAGAAATTCTGTTTAAAAAAAATGTATTTCAATAAAAAAAAATACTGGTCTCTGGATTCGAACCCGGGGCCCGGCATTGGCGGACAGAAGGCAAAATAGGGCAAACCGCTTAGACCAATGGACCACGGAACTATCCGTTTATATAGGATCGATTTAACGTATTTCAATGTGTATCGATCGAAAGTGCATACAACTTCGTAATTCGGCTCGTGTTTATGTCTGAGCCCGTGTAGAGAAGCAACAACAACAACTATACCGTCTACTAGTCGGTATAGAAAAACGATGGAAAATATCTAAAAATCTAAGATTCGGTGACGATTCTTGAGACTTTTTTTGGACTGATCATATTTTTTTAATGTCAGAAGCCAAATAATGCCACAAATTTGCTTTTATTTGAGTATTTTATTTTATTTTGACAAGTACACCATCCGGTTGCGAGTCCCTTTAAAGCAGACTGGAAGTAAAGCAGAATGCGCCTAATGGCGCATTCTGCTTTACTTTCAGCGTGCTTTAAGCTACCATAACCTGGGGGAAAATCCGGAAATTTAGGAAAAATCCGGAGAAATGGCAGCCCTGATAATATAGCTGTACGGAGGAGTTTTAACTTTTAACATTGTATACACTTATATATCTATTTGATTATTGGGTAACAACATAATTATAGATCTTGTCCCAAACAATTTAGGTTTATAATAAAAGTTCGAGTCGGTTGTGTAATCCAGATCTCAGTGACGAGAGGCGTAGCCTCGAGTGTGATCTGGAATACACAACGAACTGATACAAGAGCGCTGATCACACACTGGAGATAGATCTATTCCGTTTTCATTAGTACAATTTTGCTTTTTTCCGTCCATAGGCAAAGCCTAAATACATATTATATCTGTCTACGAATTCAAAATAAAACATTATTCTTATAATACATGTTGGCTAAACGTTTGTATGATTACTCAATTTTTTCACGATAACCATATTGTTAAGATTGGTACATTTTATTTGAAAAAGAAAAGCATTAATTAGATCTATATGGTTAATTTTTGTTCTTTGACACTTGCCGCTAAATTATCTGCCTTAGGTCATGTGACTCAATCGGCTGTTCCACTTGTTTAACATTCACAGGTGAGAAAAATGAATTTTGCGGGGAAATATAATAAAGATAGATTGAAAGAAAAAAGAGTTGCATAGTATTATTGGTTTATATTTATCAATTCGTTCAGTGCTGATTAATGCGCCAAGCAAATATATGATATCAAGATAACAGCTCGTCTTTACTTCCTCTCGTAAGAAATATACAACTTCCGGTCTATCGCATCTCACTAGATAGAAGAGCGTACACAAAACTCGCCTCGCCCAATTACAAACTTTGGTCCGTTTTCAAGAGTTGTTTCTGCTGTTACAGGAATTATTAACGGCGCTGTCTTCTGACTGGCGTCTAATTTTCCTTGAATAGGAACTGAAAAGGTCAGTACTTTCGTAATGGAACCTCGATATTAAGAGAAACTTTGTTTATTCTTACCGTAAGGTGTGTCCCATGTTGGATAATTGAACCCTATCGCCATCTTGATGGGGAATGTCATTTAACCCTTCAACTGCCGTTTATATCTACATGGCCTCAGATAAGAGGTGGTAAATTGAACAAATCCAACACTTTCTCACTTATTTTGCCACCAAATCCTATGGTGTTACTACTCATTAGAATCGTCTCGAAGAGACGATTCTAATGAGTAGTGACACGGTTTAATTGAGAAATAAAGATTTTAGTTTTTGAAATATCCCCCTTATCTGGAGCCCTGTATCTATCATGCCTAACACTTGTTTAACTGCTAGATTGTAATGGTCTAGTTTATTTATGTATGTATTTGATTTCAATAAGTCGTTAGAAGTGTCAGCCTCACAGTGTGTGTCCTGTTGGAGTAGCTTCGGTGTGTGATCAGGATCCTGACAGTTGGCCTCGCTGAGAGTACAAGGGTTGAAAGGTGTCACTGTACCTTACTCACTTGAATAACTCGCTTAATGATGATACACTTAATATATGCTACTGTCATAACATTTAAATATTCACCAGCTGACAACTTCATTGTTCAAACTACACAATGATCCCATGCCATTCATGGGACTGCATGACCAGTATTCTTCTAAATCAACTTTGTGTAATTTACTGTCAAAAGTCTAGATTGATATAAACATATCAACTCAAAAGTCTGACTTTTTTATGCCCTTGCATAAGTTGACATAAAAAATCCTAAGATTTCCAAATTTGCATTTTTCAAGTGCAATTTTACGAATCGTACCTTTACCCGATAGCCTGTTTCTAGTTTTGTTGACATGCGACTACTTAAATCATGCTGAGGCGCATTCTGCTTTACTTTCAACCTGCTTTAAGATTCCATCAGTTGGAATAAAAATCCGAAGAATAGGAAAAATCCGGAAAAATGGCAGCCCTGCCCTTGCGATGATCAAACAGTGTTAGCCCTGTCTGTCCATCCGTTTGTCTGTCCCACATAATAATAGTATATACAATACATACTTTGTCCTGCTAACTTCTACAGTTTTCAAGCTAAAACCTTATAACTTGGCAGAGTGTTTGCACATGACATATACCATAAGTTTGCAAGTGAACAGGTTTTAATCTTCTGTAATTTTCACAAAATGACAGCCATTTGAACTGTTTGTCACTTTCAGTTTCATCAGTCACAGAGCAATTATGAAGTTGCAGTAATCTTAGATGACAGACTTATAGCCTTTTTTTAGATCTTGAACTTAACAGACACTTGAAAAATATAAACCCGTCGTGTAAAAGCCTTTATAGGATTTTACGAAGTATTGATACAGATACAGATATTCTGTCCACATCCATAACATTTTTGAAGGGGTTTGTCTCCCACTGATTCTCTAACTTCAACTTTAGTATTCACAGGGCTCCAGATAAGGGTAGTATATCAAAAATTAAAACCTTTATTCTGCATTAAACTCCAGTGCTCCAGCTAGGATTTGATTAGGGCAGGGTGCTGTTGAGCGTGAGGGCACACAAATGCGACGGGGTGGGTATGGGAGGGGGGTTACCCCCTTCCATAGGGGGGGTATGGGGGGCCTCCCCCAGAATTTTTTTAAAATTTAAACCTCAAATAAGCCTTCTGGTGCGTTTTCTGACTGGAAATACTGTTTACTTTTTGTAGGAGAAATCATAAAAAAATGGTGTGTCTGTCATAACCCTTTCATTGTACATGTACGATTTACCACTTGTACTCGTATTTTCATTATTAAGTCAATTTGCCTTAAGAGGTCCAAAGGGAGGTTCTTCTTAGCGATGAAATGAAGAACTTTCAAATCATCTGCCATTGATTTAGTTGTTTTTGTGCTGATGTTTTCAACGACATCTGGTAGCTTTCTGCTGAGGGATAAAGCCAAGAAGGTCTTGTGTATGTTGCTGACTTCATGAACTTTCACCTTGACCAGCCTTAATGTCTTGCATCCAATGTTGATTCAGGTTTTGTTGATGTTAGAGCCTGTACTGTACTCTTGGCATAGAGAACAGAACATAGAAGTGGTGCTCTTATGATCTTATCCTCCTCTCCAATTCAAACTTAAGCTTGTAGCCATGGTCTTCCTTGTTGCCAGTCTTACTGAAATCCTACTTTATGACTGGTGTGACGTGGTGTCATATAAAATTTTCACCCTGTTAAAATGTCACCCCTGGGTAAAATTTTGATATCAAATATTCACCCTGAAAATTTAATAGCGAAATTTTCAAACCCACCCCCTCTGTGAAAATCTCCCCCCCCCCCCCCCATACATAAAAAAATTGTATTGTATATAAACTCGCCATAAAAGCTAAAGAACTAATTGAAAATAACATATATTTGATGTGCAGGTCTAATGACTAGGTTTGATGGTTGGGTGTTGATCAAATAACTAAGTGTGTGTGTGGGGGGGGGGGGGGGGGGGGGGGATAAAATGTTAACGGCATCAACTTTTCAACCCCCCTCTCCAACTGAAGTCATTTGCAGGGCATAGTATCCTAGTGATAGGAATAAACTTATCATCAAAACTAAACAACTAAAGAGAATTATAGTTGATGTGTAGATCAAATGACTAGGTTCCCTGTTTGATGGTTGGGTATTAACAAAGGAGGGGTGAAATTTTAACACCATCAAATTTTCACCCCTCTCAAATTGAAATCATTGGCAGAGCATAGTAACCTAGGGATAGGAGGAAACTCATCACCAAAACTAAATAACTAATTGAAAATAATTATTTTTGATGTGTAGATCAAATGACTTAAGCTTTGATGGCTGGGTGTTGACTAGGGAGGGTGTTGAAAATTTAACACCATCAAATTTTCACCCCCTCCCAAACTGAAATTATTTGCAGGGTATAGTACCCAAGGGATAGGATTTAACTCATCATCAAAACTAAACAACTAATTGAAAAAAGTTGATGTGTAGATCAAACGAATAGGGTCAATGGTTGGATGTTGACGAGAGAGAGGGGTGAGATTTTAACGCCATCAAATTTTTACCCCCCTCCCCAACCTCCCCAAATCAAAGTATCTAAGATACATAAATACAAAATAACATCAAGAACACAAGTGACCAATATATTGCATTAGGGAGAAGTGTTGCCAAACTTTGAGAGGGGTGTGAAAAAATTATGAAGGGAGTGAATATTTCCCTATGAAAATTTGACCTAGCTGACACCGGCACAAGGAGGCTTTTTTTGGCTGTTCAAAAGGTGGGGCTGTACTTGTGCGGTAAACATTACTATATGATAAAATATCAGTTTGCTGCAACTGGGTCTGGCTGCGATGGGCAGTCAAAACTGTCGATACCGATCGTAACAAATGGATTGGTAAAACTTCAGTCTGAGTTCAGGCCTTTTTTCTGGTGCATCCACAGGTCCGTTACACGAACCAATTCCCAATTAGAAATTGTAAGAATAATTCCCAATTTGAGAAAAAAAAAATTAAAAAAAAAAAATTTTTTTTAACTTTTTTTTTTTTAGGGCAGGGCGTGATTGATTAGGGCAGGGCGTTGGTAAACAAAGGCAGGGCGTGGCGCCCTTCTAAAAAGGCCTAGCTGGAGCACTGAACTCTATGTTGTCACTACTCATTAGAATTGTCTCGAAGAGTAGTATCACGTTGACCATACATGATAGGATTTGGTGCTGTATAAGTGAGAAAATGTTTGATTCATTCAGATTACTCCCCCTTATCTGGAGCCTTGAGTGCTTTACAATTGGTTCATAGCAGAACTAAAGGACTCCGGAGTGTTTTAGACACTCTATGTCTGAAATGGTACAGAGTGATTATTTTGTAAAAATGAAAAGAACAATACAATTGTAAAAATACAGGTAGCTAGTCCATTTGAAGTTGAGTAATTGGAATTTCATGCTCAGTTTCCACCCTACATATCCTCGCTGCTATAATCAATTTGTAGATCTGCTGGCTGTGTAGTAGTTGGCAGGGTTACCATTTTCTGGATTTTTCCTCAATCTTCATATTTTTGTCCTAGCAGATGGCTAGCTTTAAAGCTGTCTGAAAAAAAAGAAGCATGCACCTTAAGGTGCATTCTGTTTTACTTTCAACCTGCTTTAAGTAATCCCTCTTGAAAAATAGAAAATTTGTAAATCTTTGGAATTTTTAAGATCAAGTTATGGCAGTCCTGGGTTGGTCATGAGTTCAATCCCTGTCAAGTCCTACCAGATACTTTACAATGATATTAGTGTTTGTCTCTATCTAAATTACCCCTCTGGGGCATCTTGATATGACCTCTATGTTGACCGGACGTGAAACCCTGACAAAGAAACAAACCTGATGAGACAGTGACCATTTTATTGTTGAAATAGATCTCCTGCTAAAATTGTCATCTGCTGAAAGTTTTACATCATCTTTTCCATGCTGTATTTAGGGCTCCAGATAAGGGGAGTATTTCAAAAATAAAAATCTTCATTTCTGTATTAAACCCTATAATTGTGTCACTACTCATTAGAATCGTCTCTTCAAGTAGTAACACTATAGGATTTGGTGTTGAAATAAGTGTGAAAATGTTGCATTTGTTCAGTTTACCCTCTCTTGTCCGGAGCTCTGCTGTATTTGCAGAAAAGATCATACCAATGGCAATCTTTGAATCATTACCTGGTATCTTATGGTTTCTGATCTTGTTAAAAAATGTTTGAGAGAATTGTTAGCCCCTATTTCCGGTAATGCTTATTTTTTTAAAATTCAATTGCCATATATCCAGCAGCTACTGTCTGACATACCTTCTGATTCAAAATGTTGAACAAAAGCAATGCAGAAAGAGTCTGCTGTGAAGTTTCAGCGTTCTTATTATTTGAGTTTAAACCTAATTAATACCTTTCTTTTGTACTGCAGCCTACAATCTTAAACATTTACCGAATAGAAAGACCATTTAGTGCATTTAATTTATTCCACCGCTGAAGAAAATACAGTGCTCCCTCTCTACAATGACTCTCTCCTTACAACGACCCCTGCCGCTGTTCCCCAAACAAAACAGTTATGCATAACCCTTTTACATATGCAATAACGTCTGCTTAAAATTAACGCCTGTCGTTTTTCTCAAAGTTACATAATGGACATTTTGACCTTAAAAAAACTTAATGACGAGTGACAAATAGCTTGAATCCAGATCAGACGTCACTAAATGCGGCGTCTGATCTTGATTCAAGCTGTTTGCAAATGTAAGCTAATGTCCCTCCCTATAACGACTCCCTCCGAACAACGCACACAATGGTTGTATCCCTTTGAGTGTCATTGAGAGGGAGCGCTGTAGTTCCAATTTATACATTCATGAACAGTTGCCATAAGAAATATTATTTATATATACTAGCAGATGATAGCTTAAAGCAGGCTGAAGATAAAGCAGGATGCACTGTAGGTGCATTTTGCTTTTCTTTCAACCTGCTTTTAAGTGGTCATCTTGCTTTAGATTTAGAAACATGCTATGGGGTAAAGGGTCAAAAGAATGTCTATGACAGTCATGCACCTCGTTTAGAAATTGTACAGTTTTGATGTAACACATATTTAACAGTGATTATAAGGTTATTACCCTCTTACTGTTATGCATATTTCATGTAGAAATTGAGGTCATTCTTCATCTGAGGCACGGGGGTTTACATCTTTAGTCCTGTGGTATATATAACTTGTTGTTCATTACTTTTTGTCAGAGGCAGAGCCGTTGGATAAGGAGAGCGTATCTCAAACTCTTAATAACCCCCCAAGCCTAAATTCTCCACTCCCCAGCCTTTCTCCAGTGTTTTATACAAGCAGTTACTTAAAGCAGACTAAAAGTAAAGCAGAAAGCTCCTTTAGGAGCTTTCTGCTTTACTTTCAGTCTGCTTTAAGCTTCAACCTGTCATTATGCAGGTCAGATTTTCTACGGCTTTTTAACAGGGTATTGATATCTCTATAAGAAACTAATGAAAACTGTAACTGCAATTTACTGCATGCTGCTACCCTCTGTGTAAGACGGTGTTTAGCGGAGTGGGGAAGGGGGGGTTCATTCTAGGTCTAGATTTGGAGTTTAATGGAGACGTAAAGTAAACATGATAAAAAAGTTTAAATTATCTCTCACACTTATCTGGACTATCAGGGCACATATATGTACAACATAGTTAAGTTGATAAGTGTTTGATTTATCTGTTCTAGCCTTTATAATTAGATCATGTGCATTGCATTTGCATAGTACATTGTACAGGTAACTTAGCCCCATGCCTGCTCTTTACTCAGAGCTCAAGATAAGAGGGAGTAAACAGAACAAATCCAACATTTTCTCACTCATTTCAGCACCAATCCTATGGTGTTACTACTCATTAGAATTGTCTCGAAGAGACGATTCTAATGAATAGTGACACCATAGGAATTTATGCAGAAATAAAGATTTTAATTTTTGAAAAATTCCCCTTATCTGGAGCCCTGTAAACTCTTTTCACTTTATTTCTTTCCACCTTTTCTGCCATATTGTGAAGGAGTAAGTAGAGGCACTCTTGGTAACTTGTGTGAGGAGCATTGTGATTTACTTTTAATCTGCTTTTAGTTGCCACCTGCCTTTAGAATTAGAAACAGACATTGAAGTAAAGGGTCAAGGCAACAAAGTTAAAGCAGAAATTCACTCCTTTAAGTACTTGGCTCTACTGTTTATTGCGGTACCTTTGAGCCGACCTCATAATGGTGGTCATTTTCAGAAATAGCAAGTCATTTTCTAAAGTGATTATTTGTAACTACTCATTAGAATCCTCTGTTCAAGACGATTTTAATAAATAGTTACACCATAGGATGGTCTAAAATAAGTGAGAAATGTTGGAATTGTTCAGTTTACTCCCTCTTGGGCCCTCAATTGAATGTCTTGAAATGAAGGTAATGGCTATGAAAATCTGGGGGTACCATACGTAATAGAGACACCATTCACTCATAAATAATATATCAGCTTGATAAATTTTATCTTGTACAGATACTATTTATTGCAATTTTTATTGAAACATGTGTCGTGTTTTGTAATCTGATTAAAGATTGTTATTTTCAAAGGGTGATAGGTTACCACATTATAATTTATGAATGGCTGGAGTTATTGTGGTCAAGAAACGAGATCACCCTCATTGGTAGTAGGGGCTAATATCAGGACTCAAGATAAGAGGGAGTAAACTGCACACATCCAACATTTTCTCTTATTTTAGCATCAAATCCTATGGTGTTACTACTCATTAGAATCGTCTCTTCGAGACGATTCTAATGAGTAGTGACACCATAGGGTTTAAAGCAGAAATAAAGATTTTAGTTTCTGAAATACTCTTCTTATCTGGAGCCCTGTATATAGGAATCACTTTGTCCATCGGTCTGTCATGAAATTATCCAGAGCATATTACTCTTGTACTATGTCATCTAGGATTACCGATACAATTACATATTGGAATTGACAACTCGCAGGTCAACTGAAGCATAGTGAAAGGTCATGCATTCTGCTTTATTTCTAGTCTGTTTTAAGCAGTCACCTGTCTGAAATCAGAAACGTGATACGTTTCCCCTCCAAAAGGTCACACCACCTACAATCATAATGCTCTTTTACCTGAAAAATAAGAAATGTCATTCACTTGTAAAGCCATTATGTGGTTATGGGCTCCTATTCCAATGATAATTGTCAGACAATTACAGTAATATGATTTCACCTTAACAAATGACAGAGGTCAAAATTCCAATGTTTCTTTCAATAAACTTAAGGGTTATCTTATTAATATTGTAATAGTATATGGACGCTTTTTGAAAACTTTGCAGACCTAAATCACAGGGCTCTGACTGTTTAAGAACTGATCAGGAACAAGGTTTCAAACAGGATAAAACGGCTGCTGTGTACATTCCCAGTAGTCGGCCATGTGAGACGCAACGATTTATAACTGAAATGAAACGTGAATTTTATGAATGTGCAGTATCCTACTGTGGCGTGTGACCAATCAATGGCTGAGAAACTTTGTCCATATTTACAATCACAGATTGCTTAATGCAGAACAAAAAGTAATGTCTGGGAGCTGTCTGCATTATTTTTTGTTCTCCATTAGGCAGCCATTTGTTTTAAGAGGGGCATCTGCTTGTTATTTATATTTTAGATTAAAGTAGGTTAGACTGTATAATGTATTACTTGAGTAGGTTGTGGCCATATACGGTAGTACACCAACTGTTTGCTAATATGTGTTTAAAGGGCTTCCTGAAGAGGAAATATGAAATATAACTACATCACTATGATAAGGCATGTGCAATAAAGGGGAAATTGTCCACATATAGGTACTGTTGGGCTCTATAGGCAGGGTAGTGCTGATAGTAGCAGACAATGGGAACAATGGGTTATGGTGGTGGCGGCAATATGATTGAATATGATTGTAAGGTCATATAGAACTGTTTTTCTTGACCCTAAAAAAGCTATTGAGCACTAGAAGAGTTAAACCTTTACCCCATAGCTTGTTACTAGTTTTGAAAATACTGTTGACCACTTACAGCAGGTTGAAAGTAAAGCAGAATGCGCCTTAAGGCACATTCTGCTTTACTTTCAGCCTGCTTTAAGCTAACATCTGCTGAAATATAGAAAATAACTTTTATCAATATCATACATTTTATGACTGTATTTATGACAAATTTCTTAAGTGGAGAAAAAAGTTCTCACAACTGCTATACACAAATACCTATGTACTTCATACTTGCAGCACACATACCTTTGGACAATACTTTTCCATTCATGTGAAAATTGAAATGTCTGACTTTGACCTCAGCGTCTGTGTTATGTTCTTGAAAAGTGCTGACCTATGCTATATCCTTTGACCTACAGTTCTTTGATACTTGCAGCACACAAACATTAATTTAGACAAGTTTCATCCATGTGAAATGATGACACCTTTGACCTTGACATTGATCTTTACCCCAGTAAGTTTTAAATTGTGAAATGTGCCACCAGCACTTTGTTTTCTTCTGACAACTGTTGTATCTTGAGACTAAATCTTTAGCACTTAGAAAGATGAATAAACTTTTTGGTGACACAAATGTCAACTGTTCTAGAATTTAACTTTCTGAAATACCTTTTCAAATTTTGGGCAATGTGATCTCAGATGCTATGATAGTTTGCTTGTCATTTGGATCTAAACTGTTTGCAATTGTTGAGAGTGCAAAGAGTTAATTATAAAGTACCAGGGCTGCCATAAGTAGATCTAGAAAAATCCAAAGATTTCCAAATTTTCTATTTTTCAAGTGCGATTACTTAAAGCATGTCGAAATTAAAGCAGAATGCGCCCTAAGGCGCATTCTGATTTACTTTCAACCTGCTTTAAGCTACCACCTGATATGATAAAAATCCAAATATTTCGTAAAAATCCGGAGAAATGGCAGCCCTGAAGTACCAGTAATGGTCACTGACTCACTGTATACACACATGGGTACTGTATTAGTCCGATTACCTATAGGATAAAAAGAAGTGTGACCGTATTAGGGCGTATACTAGTGTTACACCATTCAGGATGATTTATGATTGTGGACAGGTATTGGAAAGAGATTGCAGTGAAAAGTGGCTGTCGTTGGGAGGTGTAAACAGGCAGGTTTATCCTCCTGTAGACAGTAGGGGAATAAGCCACCGGACTGAACCTTTGACTTGTCGCTAAGTAAATATCACAAGCCCAAAAGGTGCCCAGTGCCTTATAAACCTTTACCTTAAAGCCTGTTTCCAGTTTTGAAGACAGGTGCCCACTTTAAGCAGGTTGAAAGTAAAGCAGAATGTGCCTTAAGGTACTGAAATGTTCAAACATCTTTTTCTCTGAAACCAATATGTCCAGAGCTTTGATATTTAGCATGGTATTACTTCTAGAGGTATTTGACTTATGTTGTTGAATCGGTTCCGGTCCGTTGCATATCTGGGTCACCGAAGCTAAAAATAGATTTTTTTCCATGAGAACTTAAAAAATCTTCTTGTCTGAAACCATAGTACACTTAGCTTAGGTATTTTGCACATAGCATCGTCAACAGATCCTCTATCAAAGTTGTTCAATTTCTGTCCCTGGGGTCAAAATTGGCCCCGCCCCGGGGATCACAGTTTTACATAGAGTTATATAGTGAAATGTTCAAACATCTTTTTCTCTGGAACCAATATGACCAGAGCTTTGATATTTGGCATGATGTAACTTTTAGAGGTCCTTCACATATATGGATGAATTGGTTCTGGTCTGTTACATATCTGGGTCACCGGAGCTAAAAATAGATTTTTTTAATGAAAACTTCAAAAATCTTCTTGTCTGAAACCATAGTACACTGAGTTAAGATATTTTGCACATATCATCGTTTACAGGTCCTCTATCTTAGTTGTTCAAATTTTGCCCCTGGGGTCAAAATTGGCCCCGTCCTGGGGGTTACCTTTTACAAATCTTCTTTTCTGAAATCACGTGACCCATCCTAGTGTCACCATTGTCAGGTGAGCGATCAAGGACCATTCTGGCCCTCTTGTTGTAATGTATTATGAAAAATTCTCTTCTCGCTTCTTTTTGTCTCATACATAACAACGGTATTATCGTTGTCGTTGTGGTTAATATATCACCACTCGTTATACGCATTTTCAATCATTTTGAGCTATTAAAAACGTCAAAAAGTCGACAGAATTGATTTTTTGACACGAAACACCGTTGAATAGCGATGGTTTTCGTTTCCATTCTGTGCCGATATTTTCCTTTTTTTCGACAGTTTTCTACTAGTCTGTCTCAATGTTGTATCTGGTGCTTCTAAACTTGTAAAAAGAATCAAATAAATCAAACAACTTATGCTTTTGCACCAGAAAACTTGGATTGTTTTGGCAGCCTTTTCGTCAAAAAGACAAATAACGGGAAAATGCGAGATTCGGGTTTCTTTTGATAGAAGAGCTTTTTAGCACGGGAGGTAATTCCTATGAGCATTTTAAGGTTAGGAAAACCGCGGCCGAAAAATGGCGCTCTTACGCAGGTAGATCGAGAAATTGGGACCGAAAACTAGCGGCCGCTGGCTGCGTTAAGCAGGTGGCCGGCTTATACAGTAAGTTTATAGAGTAAATTTGCATGGGACTGTTTGAACGTGGCGCTTTTAGACAGGTGGCGCTCTTATAAATGTGGCCGTTAGATCAGGTTTGACTGTATAGTCACTGTGACTTACATTACTAAGCTCACCGCTGTGAGTTCGAATCCCAGTAGGGTCGTTAAGATTTTTTATGTGGGAAAGCCTTCCAGCTGGCTTGTGGAAGGTCGGTGGTTCTACCCAGTTGCTGATTTGTGCCTGAAACAGTGCATAAAGGGCTTCTGGGGTCTTCCTCCACCTGTAATTAGCTGGACGTCCCGATATGACTGAAATACTGTTAAAAGCAAAGTAAAATCATAACAAATCCAATCAAATTGATGGTATTGAGAATTAACATTTGCTGTCTTGACAACAAAACTTGCTGACAACTGTGTACACAGCATGTTAAAGATTAAGTAGCCATATAATGTCATGGTGGACACTGACCTAGTTTGAACAAGGCCAATGCAGTTCTACATCAGTAAATCATTCCCCTTTCTCAATGTTCAAGACACATGGTTGCTTAAAGCAGATTGAAAATAAAGCAGAAACATTTTTAGCTCGACTTTTTCAAAAAGTCGAGCTATTGTCGTCACCCTGTCGTCTGCGTCTGCGTCTGCGTCAGCGTCTGCGTCGGTTAAGTTTTTTGCTTAAGGTTTTTGTAAGAGTCCATTTCTCAATAACTATCAAAGGTATCCATTTGAAACTTGGAATAGTTTTTCAGTATTAAAAGGGCAACTCATTACAACAAGACAGGTAACCCTGGGATTTGTCATTTCAGAGTTATTGCCCTTGTTTTATTTACTTAAAAATTATAAATTAACATATCTCAATAACTATCAAAGGTATCCATTTGAAACTTTGAATAGTTGTTCAGTATCAAAAGGGCAACTCATTACAACAAGGCAGGTAACCCTGGGATTTGTCATTTCAGAGTTATTGCCCCTATTTTATTTACTTAAAAATTATAAACTAACATATCTCAATAACTATCAAAGGTATCCATTTGAAACTTGGAATACTTGTTTAGTATCAAAAGGGCAACTCATTACAACAAGGCAGGTAACCCTGTAATTTGTCATTTCACAGTTATTGCCCTTGTTTTATTTACTTAAATATTATAAATTAACATATCTCAATAACTATCAGGGGTATCCATTTGAAACTTTGAATAGTTATTAAGTATCAAAAGAGCAACTCATTACAACAAGACAGGTAACCCTAGGATTTGCCATTCCAGAGTTATTGCCCCTGTTTTATTTACTTAAAAATTATAAATTAACATATCTCAATAACTATCAAAGGTATCCATTTGAAACTTTGAATACTTGTTTAGTATCAAAGGGCAACTCATTACAACAAGGCAGGTAATCCAGGGATTTGTCATTTCAGAGTTATTGCCCATTATTTATGTACTTAAAAATTGTAAATTAACATATCTAAATAACTATGAAAGATATTAACTTGAAACTTTAAATACCTGTTAAGTATCAAAAGGACAACTCATTACAACAAGGTAGGTTACTCTGTGATTTGTGATTCCAGAGTAATTGCCCTTGATTTATTTACTTAAAACTTGTAAATTGAAATATCTTAATAACTGTCAAAGGTTTTAACTTGAAACTTTAAATACTTGTGTTATAACAAAAGGGCAACTCATTCAAACAAGAGAGGTGACCGGGATTTGCCATTCCAGAGTTATTGCCCTTGTTTTTATTTACATAAAACTTGTAAATTGAAATTTCTCAATAATTACAATAGGTATTAACTTGAAACTTTTAATGCTTGTTCAGTTTCAAAAGGGCATCACCTTTCAACACAGCAGATAACCATGAGATTTGTCATTGCAGAGTTATTGCCCTTGTTTGACTAAGAATTTGTATATGAAATTATTCAGTAACCGTAGAAAGTTATTAATTTCAAACTTCCAACATATTTGAATACTTGATTAGTTTCAAAAGGGCAACGCATTACAACAAGGCAGGTAAAGCAGGCAAAGATATTGTCCTTCTTTTGACTTATAGTTTACTTTAAGTGGAATGTAGACTGTCCAAGTATGTTTAAGTTGTTGTTGCTTACAAACTTCTATGATCAATAGGGCATTAAACACCCATACACATTCTTTAAGTTTGAAAAATATAGCCGTCTCAAGTATATGAAAGTCGAGCGTCCAGCACCCGTTTGCGGTGCTCTCGTTTGCTTTATTCACAATCTGCTTTAAGATAGATAGATAGAGATTAGATTAGATAGATAGATATATAGATAGATAGATAGATAGATAGTTAGATTAGATTAGATTAGATAGATAGATAGATAGATAGATAGATAGTTAGATTAGATTAGATTAGATTAGATTAGATTAGATTAGATTAGATAGATAGATACAGTAGATAGATAGATAGATAGATAGATAGATAGATAGATAGATAATGTTGAAGATTTCTAATAAGACAACATGAATGTGTTATGAAAGAAAGTGGTTGAACAGCCAGCTCATCCAAATAAAGTTCTTGAAGATTGGGTACTCTTGAAGATTGGGTACATTGTTTGTGAAGAGTTTGCAAGAAAAGAGGTTTGTTAGAATTTGCTCAAACAGACTGAAACAGTTTGGATCCTGTTATCATAAAGAGTTTGTAAATGTCACCATAAAGAGGCAAACATTGAGTCCTTGAGGTGAAAATTTAACCCAATATCCCATAACTTTTTTTCCTTTTTGAAGACAGATGGCCACTTAGAGCAGGTTGAAAGAAAGCAGAATGTTACTTTCAACCTGCTTTAAGCTACTATTTGCTTCTGAGTAATAGGTTAATAAAGGCCAGAAAAGCTATGGGTCTGTGGGACTTGCACCTTTTTAAATAATGAGTCCCTGGCAAATTTAATGAGTATAGGACTCGGGGTGCTCGGGTAAAATTATCAATGTTCAAAAGTTAATACCAACATTACCGGGTATCCCATTTATGCCTGCATATTGCAATGAACTCTCTCTATCTGTTTGGACCGGCGGACGAAGTCGAGAAGTATAGCGCTTGATTACTACGTCAGGGATTGTGAGATCGATCCACCGCTGGACCAAGTCCTTCGGATGAGACTATAAAACAAGGTCCGATGTATCATTGCTTTACACTGCACATCTAAAAGAACCAGAGAACTATGTCGATAATAATAGTAGGGCATCACACCCTGGTTCTCTGTATCCACTCCCCTCTCTCTGGGGCGTCCAAATTCCAATTAGCCCATAAATGGCAGAAAAATGTAGATTATGCATGGCCATCATATCTCAATCTCAGCATCTACGCCAAAAATTTAGAGAACCCAATACTGTATAATCATATCGATATGATTTAGATGTTCAACTAAAGTTTAGACCCTGAGCAATTGACACATCTGCAAAAAGGTCTGGATCTTCACTGTTTGCAATACAGTTAATCTATTTGTCTGATGACATGGCTAGAATTTATTTAGTCTTCTCTTATCTAGAGCCGGTTGTTGTGGAAAAGACGCCAATTGACCTCCATTCAGCTATTTTTGAAGAGGACAGTTTTTGTTCATTTTTCGATCAGTCAATCACAGTACTGTAGTGATCCAACCCTTAAATGGAATGCATTCAAGCTGTTTAACTCTTTGCATGCTAGCGGCGGATTGCCATTGTTAACAGTTTGGATCCAGATGAGACCCTGCATAAAGGGGCATCTCATCAGGATCCAAACTGTTTGACATTCTGGTCATGTTTTGAAATTTAGAAAAATCTAGTTGTAGAACAAAAGCAGACGAAAAAGGTTGCAGACGAACAAAATTACCTGCAGCCTGCAAAGAATTAACCTTCTTCATGCTTTAGGAGAATTTGTGGTGTAGGTGATAACTGTTGCAAAATGTCTCGATCCAGATGAGACGCTTAGAGTACTTAATTGCGTCTCTGTCTAATCTGGATCCAATTGTTTGACACTTGGATGGTATTCATAAAACAATGTCTGATAGATCAACACAAAACATTTTGCAGGCCTCCCAGGGCTGCAGATAAGAGGAAGTAAATGGAACAAATTCACCGTTTTCGTACTCATTTCAGCACCAAATTCTATGATGTTACAACTCATTAGAACCGTCTCGAAGAGACAATTCTAATGAGTAGTGACACCATAGGGTTAAATCATTTTAATGCAGAAATAAAGATTTTAGATTTTGAAATACTCTCCTTATCTGGAGCCCTGACTACGCATATGCTTCAATAGTGTCCTAAATGTTTAACTCTAACAGTGCAGGAACCAGATATATCCATGCTAAATGCAAACAGTGTATACCCAGATCAGAGGCCAGTTTCTTGAAGGAGCAGGGTCAGCTATATTACTTTTTTTACTTAGTCATACTTATATTTCAGTGACAAGGCCCTCAATAGTGGAAGTTTATTATAAAGTTGTCATTTATCAATCCATTTGGAAATAAAGCATTGTAAGCGTTAACTTGATCGGTTTCCATGATAAATATATGGATTATGATATGTGACACAGCAAATGATTGGGTATCTAGGGTGTTCACCACATTTCGATCAACTTGGTTGTACTTGTGATGTTAGGTTATCTGCCAGTATTTCACTAGGTTGGAAACTATGTACAGTAAAACCTCTCTATAACGGCCACTAAAACGAGGACTAATTGGTTATTTAAATGACAGGTGACAGCTTAAAGCAAGGTGACAGTAAAACAGAAAGCTCCTACAGGAGCTTTCTGTTTTACTGTCACCATGCTTTAAGCAGTCACCTGTCAAAAACAACTAATAAATTAGCACACTTTAGTGGCCGTTATAGAGAGGTTTTACTGTACAGTCATGCATCTATAACACTTCCAATGAATATGAAACTGCACCCACTTTGAACATAATTATACAAGTCATGTACATTGGTTGAAAAATAAGGAAAATATGATCCAATGTATGCATTGATGCATATTCTGCTTTACATCCAACCTGCTTTAAGTTGTCAGTAAGTTGTCTTCGAAACTAAAACACTTAAAAACAGGCTATGGGGGTAAAGGGTTAAGAAAGACCTGTCTTTATCTTATATTTTACTATTCAAGCCAGATTAAGGAATATTTGTAATTGAACATACCTGTATCCAAACTGAATTGTAGAGGTTCACAAATTGGAATAGAACCTAAATTTGCAAAAATCCACAAATCCCTAGTTTATCAATTTGTAAGGATTCATGGGATTTGATCTTGGTCTGTCACCAGAAATAGAGGCAAAATGCATAACTGGGAAAGAAAGGGAGGGAATGTGACAGTCAACAGTGTAGAGTCAGAATTCTAATTTCTTGTTTTCTGTATATTACAGAGTGTCGTTTGTTAGGTAAAGGATGCCAGGAGTTGCCAGGGGCGACATGAATGGCTACAGAGACTTTGAACAAGGGCACCTGAGGACAAGCTCCTACGCCAAGTAAGTTTGGTCTAGTATCAGTAACTGGTTGATTAATAATGCACGATGATGGTACCAATATCATATCAGAGCTCCAGAGAAGGGGAGTATTTAAAAAACTCAGGGCTCCAGATAAGAGGAGGTAAACTGAACAAATCCAACATTTTCCCACTCATTTTAGCACCAAATCCTATGGTGTAACAACTCAGAATCATCTGGAAGAGACGATTCTAATGAGTAGTGACACCATAGGGTTTTATGCAGAAATAAAGAATTTAATTTTTGAAATACTCCCCATATCTGGAGCCCTGAAAAACTAAAATCTTATTTCTGCTTTGAACCCTATGGTGTCACTACTCAAAAGAACCTTCTCTCTGAGAGGTTCTTATGAGTAGTAACACTATAGGATTTGGTGCTGAAATGAATATCTTTTACGTCTACCCTAAACCTTATCTTGTGACTACTTATTATGATATTCAGTTGAAACTGGATACTTCGAACTAGCTTTAAACGATCTTATCAGTATTTTATTAGCTGAATTTCGATAATTCGATCTCACTTAAGTCGAACATACCAGTATTTCAAAGTTAAAACAAGGCTAAGCCATGTTTTAACTTTGAAATATGGGTATGTTCGAAGTAATGCAAGTTGGAAGTTTTGAGTTTGGACTGTACATTCTCTGTACAGTAGAACCTCTCTATTACGGCCACTAAAATGAAGGCTAACTGTCTGTATGAAGGTCAGGTGACAGCTTAAAACAATGTGAAAGTGAAACAGAAAGCTCCTGTAGGAGCTTTCTGTTTCACTTTCACATTGCTTTGAGCAGTCACCAGTCTTAAATGACTAATATTTGACACAACTTAGTGATCGTAATTGAGAGGTTCTACTGTAATTTTTAAAAAAAATACAGCAATATGTGTCTACTGTGCACTTACTCAATATTTGCATACAGTCTGGCCGAGACAGTGAATAGTTTAGTCAACTTTAGACAGTTTCCAGCCCAGGGCTATTACTTCAGGACGGCTACAATTATGTCTGTCACACAAAACGAGACAATATTGTGTCTACATTAATTACAGACCAAACCCCACTCCTACTGGCAGCAGTCCTAGGTCTTTGGTCAGTTTCCTAGCCAAAGGTTAACTTTTTGCCCCATAAAATCACCTTTTTATGCCAGTGTTTTCTCGAGAGCGCGTTTTTGCGTTTTTGGCGCAGAAAATTCACGTTTGGCGCAACCAAATTTGTAACCTGCGTTTTTCTTGACGCAACAATATTTCAGCCCTAAATTGTATCTTTAACTCCGAAGAAATTGCCATCTTATAAACCGAAAGTCGGCGTCGAGAAGCAGTGATTCTGTTTACTTGTTGCTGTTATTCTGCGCATGCGTGAGCACCTTGCTGGCCTCAATTCCGGTAGCCTGGTTCCGTGTCTTCATCACATTCGGGAACCTGACTAAAATTACGGTGCAATTTCCCGTTCAAGTTACGTATCTCGGTACGGCTTCGACGATTTCAAACCAATGAATAGTTATCAGTAAACGTTGAATATTTTATTACCTTCGATCCAATACGATTGTTTCTTATAAATAAAGACGTGCAACTCAAATAATAGTCTTCAATTATCAAATTGTGTGGAATTATTACTGATACAGAATATAATCCGACATACGTTCCAGTACCCGGACAATATTAAAACGTCTTCCCGCAATATGTCAAGTTGAATAAAACTTTACGAAAGCTCCGAAGCAACGGAGACAAACTGCATTTTAATAAAAGAAGAAAACTCTGATTACGGTGCTGATCGTAATAAAGCAATGCCTTGAAGCAGAAAAGAATCAAACGAGTGAAGAAATTGCATCCAAAACAGCGTCGGCAGCGAACCCGGTAACGAACTGCATGCATAGCTTGAGAAAAACTTTCGGCTACGGTATGAAAGTGGCAAAAACGGGAAAATCCAGAAAAAGACAGATATTCTTTCAGTAGATGTGAGCTTAACTATTTGTTTCAGTCAAGAAAAACACAAGTATTACTAGCTGTTTCTGACTTGGAGTTTCACTCTCATTGAAACTTTCTGTAAGTTTAAAGTGAGAGACAGGCCGAACGTTGAATTTCTGTTGAATTTTGATTATTACCTGCATTAAAAAAACTGAAATTTTCAAGATAATTAACCCTCTCCTATACACCTTTGAAGGTCTTCTGCACCTTGCTAACAGAGTTTTTAACACAGGGTATAATACGTTCCATGAGGATCCCTACCCTTATATTGGAAGAAGAAGAAGAAGAAGAGCAGACCATTACCAAACAGACACTACTTTCTCATAGATCATAATAACTTAGAACCTGTTCTGCTAACACTTCAAACCAACGGTGCATAATCAGTTGTAACACCTTATATGCATTAATTAAGATAATTCAAGTCAGAAATATATATGACCCCTGATTTTTCTAAATGACCCCCACTTTTTTAAACAGGGGGTCAAACTTGACCCCCTATATTTTGGCTCTAGAGAAAACACTGTTATGCCAACAATTTATTCCTTCACTGAAGAAAATAGTTAACTTATACAGTCATGAATATGTATCATAAGAAATATTTTCTATATCCTAGTAGATAATAGCTGAAAGCAGGCTGAAAGTGAAGCAGCTCTGTCAACTCTATTCAATACTTGAAACAGGCTATGGGGTAATGAGTTAAAGAAACAGTTAATTCCTGCTTTTTATGATCAGCTGGACAAAGCGTCTTTGATGATGTTGATTGCAGATGGTAGCCTGCACCTTTCCTTTATAGTAACACCCTTTCTTCGTAGAGAGTATGTTATGCTTTCTCATGCTTTAACCCATTACCCAGCTCTGTTTCTAGTTTTGAAGACAGGTAGCTTCTCAAAGCAAGTTCTGCTTTTTGAAAGGTCTGTTTCTTTGATCATGTGATGTGTTCATTTAACAAGTGTTTGGTACTGAATCTAGCAATGAATTGTGATTAATCTGACAGACCCCAAAATTTGTTGGAATGCTGACCACCATTGTTCAATGTGCCCTAGCTTATTTTGATGTTTATCTGTATTGTTATTGAGAATGAAATTTTCATTTGTTGGCCTCCACACTTGAGAGATCCCAGTAACCATTACCCCTTGTCCTTTCCTCCATAGAGTCAGTCGCTTTAGTACTTCCCCCTTCTCCTGTATAAAACCACCACAAAAAATTTTGCATTGGTGTTACATACAGGAGGCAGCATTCTGCTTTACTTTTATCTTTATCTTGCTTTAGGCATTTACCTTTAACACAGTGGTTACCCTTTCATTCATAACCAAAAGTGTAAGTATCCAGCTGTATTTAAGTGAAGACACTGCTTAACTCTTTACTCCATAGAAGCTGCTTGGTCTTAGCTCATTTAATTTATCCTCCTTTGAAAAAAAAGTTCCATTTAATGGCATTTATACAGTTATGGATATGTATAATAGAGAATATTTTAGCAGATGACATCTTAAAGCAGATTGAAAGTAAAACAGAATGCACCTTAAGATAAGAAGGCATTCTGCTTTACTTTCAACATACTTTAATTGGTCACCATTCAATACTTAGAAACAGGTTATGGAGTAAAGGGTTATGGGAAGATGAAAATAAAGCAGAAAGCTCTTGCTTCAAGCCATGATCTGTATTCAACTCCCGAAATGAATATTAGTTTGTGTCACCTATGTGGAAGAGATGGTAGGGGCAGTCTCTAAGGCGTATCTCTAGAGGAAGGGGTCAAACTAGTCCCATTGAAAATGATAATTGTTTGATCGCTATGAATGATCTCATAGCAACAGATTAGTGGTGTAAATACCAATTCTCTGATCTCTCCACCTAGCCTTATACGATAACTACTCATTAGAATCACCTCTTTGAGATGTTTCTATTGAACAGTTAACAATATAGGGGTTTATAGGAGCAAAATTTTAGGGAATGTTTGAAAAGTCAAAATCTAGGGTTTGATGGGTCTTGTGGAGACATAATTTTAGGGAGTGTTTGAAGTTTTCAGGTAACTCCTCCTTATTTCGAGGTCTGTAATGTTACCATAATAGAAAGCTTTATATCTTAATTACCAGTGGCTAACCACAAAAATCATGAAATTCATGAAACTCTTTGATTGGTTATGGCATACAATATTCCATTGGCTAATAAAACGTGAAATAACAATGTCCAGCAAAGAGACTCATTCAATTATTCCAAAAATCCATTACGGAATCTGTGCAGGCAGGCTGACCAGTCAGCTCCTGAAGGATCTTCACTGTTTTCAAAAAGTGTAAATATAAGGCTAATAGCAGATGGGTTAAATATTAACTGAGCACAGGTAAGACAGAATGTCTGCAATGAAGATTTTTTAAGCTGAATATCTCATAATTTTAAGATGTCCTATAAAAAGATTTATCGTGATAAGTTGTTTACAGATTTTGTCATGTGACGCGAATCAGTAGTCAAACAATCTTCTAGTAAGCAACGCTCTTTGAAGAAGCCTCTAGACTAAACACAAGTGACTGGGTGATTAATGTAGTACACAAATAAAGCTGAAAGCTCCTTTAAGACTTTAGGTGAATTCTGCTTTACTTTTGACATGTATTAAGCTGCCATTTGTTTATTTATAGCTACTGATTCTTTGTCTTAAGAGTGGTTGTGGAATTCAAGTGTGACTGTGGTCTGATATCAAATATTGATCTCCATACTTATCTTGTTATCACTCTAGTTTATGTCACACCCAGAATAATCAAACAAACTGACAATCTACTTGTAACCCTTTACCCAATAGCCTGTTTCTAGTATTGAAGATAGGTGACTACTTAAAGCAGGTTGAAAGTAAAGCAGAATGTGCCTAGGCGCATTCTGCTTTACTTTCAGCCTGCTTTAAGCTATCATCTGTAGCAGCTATTTCATATGACACATATTCTTGATTGCATAAATTGAAACCATTTTCTCAGTAGAGGAATAAACTAAATGCACAAGAAAGCGTATTTATGGAGTAATGGGTTAACCTGTATCTGGCTGTAAGATTGTCTGGTTAAAGGTGTTCTTTAAAGTTTGTATCTTTAAAATGAAGAATCTTTCAAAAGTTTAAGATACAGATCAGATCTGGCTGCACACACCATATTTCAGTTAAGTTATGCTTTATATCCAGATATCTTGAGATAAGAAGTTTTAAGCAGGTTAAGGATACCAGTTAGAGGGATGGTTGCAAATTGATTAGCATTTTCAAACAGTTTGGACACTAGCAAACTCATAATATAGAAAAGGGTTGAAGAGTATATATAACTGGAGGAACCCTCTTATCAGGAGCCACACTGTTTGCATAGGACAAGTGAACTCTTTAGGGGTACGCTATTTGTTAACCCTTTCCCTTATAGAAGCGACTTTTAGCATATTTGATTTATTCCTCCGCTGAAGAAAATAGTTCCAGTTTATACCCTCATGAACAATAACCATACAAATATTTTATATATTCTAGCAGATTTTAGCTTAAAGCAGGTTGAAAGTAAAGCAGAATGTGCCTTAAGGCACATTCTGCTTTACTTTCAACCTGCTTTAAGTGGTCACCTGTCTTCAAAACTAGAAACAGGCTATGAGGTAAAGGGTTAAGGATGTGTATGTCATTAGGTTTCAATGTCCAATGTTTCAACACAGGTTTGACTACTGTATTTGATACAGGATATCAGAGGCTTATCAGGATCTCTTGTCAGGATGATAAATATTGGTTTTACATGCAGTACATGAACTGTTTTCAGTCTATGCAATCTGATTGGATGGCAGTGTTTTATCTCATGATTAGCTTGTTGACATTAAATACCCAACATGTTACAAGGGAGATAACTCACAAGGAAGAAAGACAGCCAAGATTGGTCTTTCCTGATCAGTTCTGATTCCCCATAGCATTAGTATTTCAAAGGTAAACTCTTTATGTCTCCTCCAAACCCTATGATGTGACTACTTATTAGAATTAATGCAAAGTAATGATTCTAATGAGTAGTCACAACATAAGGTTCGGTAAAGGCAGAAAGGAAAAAGGGTTTAAAATTAATGGCTTACCCACTCTTTTGGAGCCTGGATTAACCCATTACTCCACAGCCTGTTTCTAGTTCTGAAGCCAGATGACCACTTAAAGCTACTATAATTATGCAGGATATAGAAAATATTTCTTATAGTACATATTCATGGCTGTATAAATTGGAACTGTTTTCTTCAGTGGAAGAATAAATTATAGGCGTAAAAAGGCATATTTATCACGGAAGGGTTAAAAAAAAACCACTGAAGTGTTCAATCCTTACTTAATTATACGGTTCCAGACTGGTTCACCTGTGATACAGGATATATCTACCTACCTCATGATTACTCAGTAAATAATCTTATAACCCTTCAACTGCTCATCAAATTCTCTAGATCCAGATGAAATGGCTGTTAATGCTGCATATCATCTGGATCCAAACTATGAATTTGATACTCAGATATTACTCTGCTGCAATAGGAAAGGGAACATTTCAATTTCAGATAATCATATAGAAAAGAACATTCTTATGTAATAATGACATGTTTTAAATAGGCCTATTATAAATTGACAAATTTGGACAAGTCTTGCTATTATAACTCTTTGCATGCTAGCGATGGTAACCCGGCATCTCATTAGAGGATCCAAACTCACGGGGGCCAACTAGGTATTACGATGAAATGTTTCTCTACGACAACCTATATGGGTATTATAACAGATTTGTATTGCTACGAAGTCAGTGTATATAGTGAGAAATGTTTGTCTACGAAAACAAAGTTGCCTTCGTAGCAATACAAATTTGTTATAATACCCATATAGGTTGTCGATCATAGAGAAACATTTCATCGTAATTATACCTAGTTGGCCCCCCGTGAAACTGTTTGACACCCTGACATTGTTTTGAAAAGAAATTTTGGATATAATTATTTTAGAACAATAGCAGACGACAATTGTTGCAGATAAAATAAAATAATACCTAGATGCAAAGAGCTAAATCTACCTTGCCTGTAGTTACAGTTTATCTTAGAGACTTCAAGCTCACTAAAGTCATTCTTACCTTTCATTTCAAGTTTACCCAATGATGTAGCTAATTTAATTATGTTTCAACTTTTAAATATAGATATTTTTTACTTGACCAAGCTCCAACTATCAAGGCTTTATTAGATTTTTTAAAAGAGACAACTTTTTCAGCGATCGGAAGTTTGATGTCCAGCCCATGCACAAATCGGTATACAGTTGCATTATATAAGCTCTTTTCAGACCTGTCAATATTATTGTTGAAGATTATCCACCAAGCAGGACCTGTTTGCTATTTCGTAATTTACAAACTGTTTGAAGCCAGATCTTTATTTCTCCTTATATTCAGAGTCTAAACCTATTTGATGTCTTTTTAAAAAACAAAAGAAACCCAAAAAACAACAACAATAACATGCATAAAACAAAAAGCAAAATCCAGGTAAAACAATAAGGCATAGGACAATTTTTGAAATATAAGCAGATGGGATACACTATTCAATGAGAGAATAAGGGTAAATTTTGAAAATATTTTCATTACTGCCATTTTGAAATGTTTCTTCTATTATTTGATTGTTTGAATGATTCCGGTTATTGGTTATTTATAATAAATTTCAACGTGACTATATACTAAGAACACAGTGAATGAGCAAGATTGTTCAAAATGTATTTTTATTAACCCATTACTCCATAGATACACATTTTAACGGCTTTAATTTATTCCTATATTGAAAAAAATAATTCCAATTTATACAGTCATGAGTATGTATCATGAGAAATACTTTCAATATCCTAGCAGTTGGTAGCTTAAAGCAGACTGAAAGTAAAACAGAATGCGCCTAAAGCACATCAGCTTTACTTTCAACCTGCTTTAAATGGCCACCTATTGTAAAGTTTCTAGTCTTCCAGCAATATTCAGCCATAAATAGGTTAATTCAACCTCTTATCAGTAAACAAAATATTTACAATAACTCAGTGTTTCTTCAACCCTGATGAAGACAAAAGTACTGAATTTAGGATCGAAACGTTGATCACATTATAATTAAGCTTGCATAAAAATATTGGGACTGTTCTGGTATACCTTCTCATTAGAGTTTCTTTTGTTAAAACACATAGTAAATAAAGTTTAAAACCATACAGCAGATGACAGTTTTGAGGCGTTATGTTGTTGGTGGTAGGATTAAGGTTAAATAAAGGATTAGTGATCAGTAAAAAAAGTCGATAACAGAAAGACCACAATACAGGATACATGTTTTGGAATGTGATATACTACCTTTCATGGGGGCCGCATAACGTGTCTGAACTTTGTAAGCCAGGGCGTGTCTTTTTCTGTAAATCTTAAAGTGCATAATTGTATTGTACTGTACAGGGTTCCAGGAATTTTGGAGTAACTTGTATGTTATAGTAATACTAACTATATGGTATGACTACTCATTAGAATTGTCTCTTCGAGACAATTCTAATGAGTAGTCATAACATACAGTTTGTATGTCGTACACCTTATCTGAAGGTTTGATTAATATTATGTGTATTGCATGGCGGAAGTTTAAGTAAAACAAATGGCTATCAGTATGGATTAAGTTGTGAATCGGTTTTTAAATGGAAAACACATGTAGATCAAATATTCTAAATTGTGGACAAAAGGATACAAGTTAATTTATGGTAGTTAGATTGTGTTGTGGATTAATAACAAGAAAACTGAAGTACAGTGTGATATAGTGAAATATGTCGTTCACTAACAGCTCCTTTGAAAGGTAATTATAAGAAGTATTGTGTAGTTGAATGTGGGTAAATGACATAAAAAATGTTAAAGATCTTTAACCCATTTATGCCTGGATATTGCAATGAACTTGCCCCTTGCACTTCCTGGAAGAGTTCATTATAGATATAGATTATCTAAAGACACTGCAGTGTTTGACCATACAGCTGAACATTTTAAATGAAATAGCAAATAGGCGTTTTATCAGGGTCTACGCTGTTTGCCAATGTCCTCTTTAGTAGACTCTCAGCTCAACTCTTTCAACTCCACGGACCTGTTTTATCCATTACCCCATAGCCTGTTTCTAGTTTTGAAACAGGTGACCACTTAAAGCAGGTTGAAAGTAAAGCAGAATGTGCCTTAAGGCGCATTCTGTTTTACTTTCAGCCTGCTTTAAGCTACCATCTGCTATAATATAAAAAATAGTTCTGATCATACATGTTCTTATCTGTATAAATTGGAACTATTTTCCTCAATGGAGAAATAAATTAAAGTCGTAAAAAGGTGTATTTATGGGGTAATGGGTTAAAATATACTCATTACATTTGCAAACAGTTTTGACCCAGAGCAGAGGGCTCCTAATAGGAGTCCTCTGCAGCTCTGCTCTGGGTCTATACACTTCCAAAGGGGCTTCTAGAGAAAGTTGCTCTGGATCAGGAATGAGTATTTAGGTGCTTTTACTCAGAGCAATTTGTTTCTTTTCCTTCAGAGATGTCACACCCCCTTTGACCCCTGTGACCTTGACATCAAGACAACCTCTGCATCTAAGTTTTGCATTTGAAATTTGAAAGCGCTCACAACTGTGGGATCTTTAAATCCACAAGAATTGTTTTAGCCCTGTGAGCTAGCTGGACCTCATGCAGCCTTTGCGTTTCCGATTGGGGTTAAAGATTTGAAATGTCCTATACTTTCAGCCTGTTTTAAAGTAGTGAAATGTTGTATACATCACTGAAACTGATGAGTTAACTATATATTTGTGATTACCCATTGAGGAATTCAAAATCAAGTAACATAACATGGATGACGGAAAATTCGAGCAATCAATTTCAAAGATATTATTTGTCCAAACCACAACCCAAATCAAAAGCTAATTTGGCAGACTTATGATCACTTATAAAGGTTCAGCTTAATGGGTTACCCTTCAAAAGTCAATTCAAGACACATGTACAAAATACAAAGGCCTGTAGTATTATAGTAGTGATTAGATATTGGGAGATATACTGATCTAGTGACTTGTCTTTTTGACAGTTTTAGAATGTCACTTGAGTGTGACAATTAATTATCATAGTCCCTTTTAAAGTTCAATGTGTTCGTCTATATTTGAATGGTGTTAAGTTTCATTAGAATATCTAATTATATCTATATGAAAGCAAAATTTGTTAATTTTATTGTTTTGTAAACAACACACAAGGATCCCTAAATTCAGACAGCTGCTTAACCCTTTCATTAGAGTAACTGACAGCTTCATGCAGGGATCCATGAGGAATTCCAACATTTTCTACTCATTGCAGCAACAATTTCTATGGTGTAACTAAAACTTATTGGAATCATCTGGAAGAGACAATTCTAAAGAGTAGTACGTGACAATTAGTACATGGGGTTAAATGCATTTTGTTCAAATTTAACCAGTCATGAATATGTACCATAAAAAATATTTTCAATTTCCTAGTCGATGATAGCTTAAATCAGGCTGAAAGTAAAGCAGAATATGCCTTAAAGAGGCTTGCAACCGGATTTAGCATTAAAAATAGTGATTTGTAAATATATGTCAAATGCTTATATAAATGGGTAAGATTTAGTTTAGGATAATATTAAATTCTGTTAAAAAATGCATTTCAAAAAAAAAAAAGAAGAAGAAGCTCTAGTGGGATTCGAACCCGTGACTCTCCATGCGGAGACATGTGCAGACAAGAAAAATAAGGAAACGCCTTTACCCACTCTGCTACGAGCGCTCTCTATATAATTTTATGGTAGCGAATTAACGTACTTCACTGGTAGCGATTGATAGTACATTATTTGGCTCGGTTTATGTCTGAGCCTGTGTAGAGAAGTAACAACAACAACTATACCGTCTACTAGTCGCTATAGAAAAATGATGGAAAATATTAAAAAAAACCTAAGATTCGGTGATGATTCTTGAGACTTTTTTTGGACTGATCATATTTTTAGCTCACCTGAGCCATAGGCTCAAGGTGAGCTATTGGGATGGCCCTGTGTCCGTCGTGCGTCGTCGTTAACAATTGCTTCAAATGACATCTCCTCCTATACCGCTTGACAGAATTCAACCAAACTTTACAGAAATGTTCCTTGGGTCAAGCTCTTTCAAATTTGTTCAAAGAATTAAAAACAATGCAGAACCTCGTAAAGAAAGCTTTACAAATTTGTTTGATAAACCCTTCTTCTGCTAAATATATGTATAAAACTTGGTCAACTATGAATATCTGTAATCTGACCTATTACATTGGCTAATGAAATAAGGAAACTTTTTCCTAGGAAAGAGTGTTCAGACCCTGTTCTGGACAGTTCCTTCAGCAGCTGTCTGATCTTAAAATGTTTCAATATTATGCTGTCAGCAGGAGAAGGGTTAAGTTCAGGGTTTGGCATTGAAAAATATCCTCGGTCGGGATGAAATGACAATGTTGATTAAATAAAAAAAGTCTTACTTTGCATTATAAGTCCTGGTATGTGTGTACTTCCCTTTTGGCAAACACATCTTTCAATGGACTTAAACTTCTTTGCACGCTATAGTGGTGAAATGTAGATAACCTTTGCTAGTGTTTTAGCCAGACTCTCAAAAAGGGCAGGGGGGCACCAAAAAGGGGCAGGGGGCACCAAAAAAGGGCAGGGTGCAAACAAAGTGCGGACCCGCAACTTCGGCGAGGGGATTGTTAAAATTTCTAGGTGTCTTTTCATCATATTCAAAGTCTTATAGGTCCATAAGCACTTTTAATGTATTCAGCATACAAGTCTGTAAAGATAAAGGTTATACATGTGGCAATAGAACAATGGGGAGGGGCGTCCCCTCCTGCGCTGCGGCGGAAATTTTTTGGACTTTAAATGATGAAATAGTGCAATTTTGCTATACAGAGATATATAATAAACATGTATGCACATGTAGTGGATTTTAGCTATACATGAGTACATTATACAGATGCATACAAGTATTATGGAAAATGGATGAAATCAGCCAATGTTTGCAAATACATGTAGAATATTAACAGATCAAGATTTTTTTTCTTTAAATCACACATTATTAATATTTAAAATTACACAACTAAATTTTACTCCAGCACCTGATGATTTCCCAATACAGCTGTTGATTGAGGTTGGCTAGTATTCCATTCTTTTGCAACAATGTATTTTGTAAAACAGGGGTGTAAAAGCCCCAAAACGATCAATACTAGAAAATATCAATTCTCTTACTTAATTCTTTAAAAAAAAAAAGAGCAAGAAACTAGGTTATGGAGTGTCTTTACCTTTATGCAAATAGTATAGACCCAGACCAGAGTGCCCTGGGTAAGTCCTTTGTATAGGGTGTATTATCTGTTTGTCTGATTTAAAATTATTTTGAGATTTTTCTAATATCGCACACAGTTAAACATGCACACAAACAAATAGATCTACTATAAAGTACAATAATTATTGGCATTGGATTGTTGCTGTATCCAGGCAAGTGGGTGTCTTCAGGATTTTCCTATTAATAAAATTCAGCCTTCCCTAAGCAACCACCTGTCATAAAACAGTATACAATTAATTAGACTGCATCACGGGAAAAATTAAACAGGATCTACTTAGATATGTGTTGTCACGCTGATGTTCTGTTTAAAATAGATCATTCAATATGAACTTACCAAAATAAAAACAATAGCACAGAACCGATACTTTTAGAAATGGAAATATCCCATTCTTCGATTCTCGCGCGTATGTAGTATTTGACGGCAGAAACGGACGTTATCAAACCAACCAAACCTCTCTCGGTCGTAACTTATTTCCCGAAACTCCAGCGAAATATACTACACCTGTAAGATGTAATTTGTTAATTTCACGTCAATCATCAATACTGTCTTTCTAAATGGGTGTATATAACGTCTCCATTCATTGGATGTTTAAAAAAAAGATGCGGGGAATTACCTTTCTTATAGCCAATAAAAACGAGTAAAGACAACTTGTGTAAAAGTTCGAAGCACGGTGCGCGTTTGAATTTTCCATTTCCGAAATTTGGAAGACTGTTCGTTTCTGGTACGTGAATATTAATAAAGATTTGTATGGAAAGTATTTCCTTCTAAGAAAATTAATTTCGGTTTTAGATCTATATTCACCTAAAATGTTCGTTCGTCGAGCATTCTTTATTGGCCCTGTATTGAGCATATTTTTCCAAGATCCGACTCGCGTTTGCGTTTTAATCTGTGATTTTTTTTTCAGTCTTCATAATGGATAATAATCATATGAGTGTTTAAATTTAGGGGAAAGGGTGTCGTATATTCTGTTTTTCAACGAGGCCAAACATGCGTTTCGATTTAATCCGGCTTCAGTCGTACACTCTCGCTATGCGGGGTACCACACCAGGTACATATGTGTATCGGTCGCTTACACACTATAATTGTTGATTGTCTATGACACGCGCGTGTCGCATTGCACTGATTGGCAATAATGGGATTAGCGACAGTAAGTGGTATCGCTCCGGGCAGCGGGGCGGTCTTTATCAAATGGATAGGGGCACAGAATAGGGGCACTAGGGCGGATCCTTACACCGGAATAAGGGCAGAAGGGCGGATCAAAAGGGCAGAAGGGCGGGCCGCCCCGCCATTCCGCATTAGCTAAAACACTAACCTTTGCAAACAGTTTGGATCCAGATGAGACGTCATGTTACTGTTTGACATTCTGATCCTTATTTGAAAATATATTTGTGAAAAAAATACAAATTTAGAACAGTATATAAATATTAGATGGCAGTTTGTCAACCCGAGAAACAGCATGTCACCCCGAGGCGTAGCAATTTGAATGTCAAGCAAACTGACATCTAATATTTATTTTATTACACCGAGCTTATCAACCCTGGCTTTGGAATCGTTTTATTCGTCTTTTATAAAATGTGTTGTGAATACCAATTTAGCGCGGACATGTACATAACGCGGGAAATGACGTCGCCGTCTTACGACGTCACATTGTTTATCATTATATTACAAGAAACAAAGAAGAACGTTATGATAAGTAAATTGAAGAAACAGCGTCTTTACATTGTCTAGGTGGCAAATATCCTCTTCCGAAAGGGTGGCAAATCGTTAAGGAATGGACAAAAGGAAGCAACTTGTACAGAAAATGCCAAAAGTTGATTACAAGTTACCACTCGTTAAAACGTTCCAATATATCCAATAGCGAAAGTCATGTCAAGGCTGACAGTACGTTTTCGGACGGAGTAAAAAAGTAATGTCCTTTAGAGTGACGTCACAAAAAGAATATCATAAAGAGTGACAGTATATTTTGAATAGATGTAAAAGACATGCAAAATGTTAACTGTAGGTCTATGGGAATTTAACATTGTAACTCAAAGTGAGGTGTAATAATAGCAGATATCAGTTGTAGCAGATGACACGTTTTTGGGCAGATAATGTTTCACATCAAGTAAACTTATATTCATGTTAAACTATTTTTAACCCTTGCATTGCTGATATTCAAATGAATTATTCCGTCTTTTAACCCATTACCCAATAAATAAGCCTTTTTATGCCTATAACTTATTCCTCCACTAAAGAACATAATTCCAATTTATACAGTCATGAATTTGTATCATATGAAATATTTTCTATAGCCTAGCAGATAATAGCTTAAATCAGGTTGAAAGTAAAGCAGAATGCGCCTGAAGGCGCATTCTGCTTTACTTTCAACCTGTTTTAAGTGATCATCTTTCTTTAAAACTAGAAACAGGCTATGGGGTAATGGGGTTAAACATTATATATACCTACCTGTTCATGTTGATTTCCAGACTAAATTTAAAACGATAAGTGCAAACATTTTAGAGTCTGATCAGATCTGCTCCTCAACCCTTTCCTCCATAAAAGTGCCCTTTTGCACCTTTGATTTATTCATGTATTGAAGAAAATGTTTATACAGTAACAAAAATGAACCATAAGAAATATTTTCTAAATCCTGACAGAAGATAGCTTATAAAAGCAGGCTGAAAGTAAAATATAATGCATCTTAAGGCACATTCTGGTTTACTTTCAACCTGCTCTAAGTGGTCACCTTTCGTCCAAACAAGAAACAAGCTATAATGGGGTAAGGGGTTAAAGAGTCCTGATCAGAGTCTACACTGTTTGTAAAGGATACATACTGGTTTTCACCTACATTAAAGGTTTATGTGGTAAAGAACTTTTTTATAAGCATGCAGTTAAAACAGTTTAAGCACAGTAGAATATATCAGGTGACTTAACATTCACTACAGACCTTCTGTTTATTTTAAACTGTTTTAACCCATTTGTGCCCACGATCCCATATATGGGACATTGGCAAACAGTGTAGACTCTGATCAGACGCCACATTATGCTGCATCTGTTCAGAGACTACACTGTTTGCTGATGGGAATTTCAATATAAAACAAAATGAAAATTTTGACCAGGCATCCTTTTGATAAAAATGGACTTATCCAATATATAAACATGGAAGAATCCAATGGACGTAAATGGGTTAACAATCTGCTACTATCTGCTAGGATAGAACAAATATTTCTAATAATTATGATACATATTCACGTTTGTATAAATTTGAACTATTTTCTTAAGTGAGTGAATAAATTCAAGGTGTAAAAATGTATATTTGTAGTTATGGGTTAAAGTGACGTGAACAATCATAAAAATAAAAATCAAACCATGATTTTCTTATATTTTCAGTGGCTATGACCCATACAGACGGGATAAGGAAGACTTTAGGTAAGAGTTTACTGATAACAATTTTTTATACAGTGGGAAATTTTGGCAATAATCTTGAGCATGATTCGCAGCTACTATGTACATGTTTTGTCATCTAAAATAATTCTGAGAAAATTTGTTCGGTCACATTTATATAAAATGATAAATGTCAAACAGTTTTGATCCAGATGAGAAGTAAGTTGAGTAGTGTTGAGCATCTCATCTGGATATAAACTGTCGAGTTAACAGTAGCTGTCACAACTTGGCCGGTAGCATGTTACAGGTTTAACTATGAAAGCAATAGGTGATATAAATTTCACTGCATGGATAGATTTACCATAAAATATACAGTAAAACCTTTCTGTTGCAATTTAACACTCAAAATAAGAAACAATTACCATGTTACAGACAGGTGGTTGCTTAAAGCAGGATGAAAGTAAAGCAGAAAGCTCCTGTTGGAGCTTTCTGCTTAACTTTCATACTGCTTTAAGCAGTCACCTTCTTTGAACAACTTTTTCAAGTAGTGGTAATGTAGGGGCTTAAGTGTATAGGTTTATGTTCTGAAAAGTTTAAATTTTTGCATAATTTGTAATAAATATCCTAGGTTTGTTTTCCTATGAAACTCGAGGAATACAAGGGTAAACTAATACTGGCTATATGGTTTGATCCCTAACAGGGAAAGTATACTAGCTAAAAACTATGAACATTTTCTTTTTCATGTCTTTATTAAAATCTTATGCTGTGACTATATGCATTTGAATCATTCTGCTTGACACAGTTTTAATGAGTTGTCACAACATAGTGTTTGTAGGAGTTATCAAGTTTTAAGAATTTGGAATACTCTGCTTTTATCTGAACATTAAAGGGGATATCATTTTAAACCAGGGCTCCAGATAAGAGGAAGTTATTTTAACAAATCAAACATTTTCTCACTCATTTTAGCACCAAATCCTATGATGTTTCTACTCATTAGAATCGTCTCATATAGACGATTCTAATGAGTAGTGACACCATAGGGTTTAATTCAGAAATAAAGATTTTAGAATTTGAAAAACTACCCTAGCTTTGAACTGGTGCTATGTTAAACTTGTTCCATTATTATACCCCCACCACTAGTGGTGGGGGTTATATAGGAAACGCCTTGTCCGTCCTTCCGTCCGTTGGTCCGTCGCATTTTTCCGGGACATTTGCCTTTTTCTTGAAAAATGTTTATGATACAATTTTCAAACTTGGTATACATTATCAATGTTATTTGGGGACACTCATTAACAGGTTTCATAACTCTTGCACCAAATTTGACAGAATTATGCCCCTTTTTAACTTGATTTTTTTTGTCTCTTAATTGAGAATTTTTTCTTTGAACATGCCATTTTCTTGAAAACTATTCATGATATTGTCTTCAAACTTAGTACACATTATAAGTGTTGTATTGTGAGACTTTTCATCAAGTTTAACAACTCTTGCACAAAAATTGACTGAATTATGCCCCTTCATAACTTGAAATTTTGTACCTTAATATGCATTTATTCTTTGGACATGTCATTTCCTTGAAAACTATTTATGACATTGTCTTCAAACTTGGTACACATTATAAGTGCGATGTTTGCAGACTCTACTTGAAGTTACATAACTCTTGCCAACAAATGACAGAAGTATGCCCCTTTTTAACTTGAAATTTTGTTCTATTTTCTTGGAACATGCCATTTTCTTGAAAACTATTCATGACATTGTCTTCAAACTTGGTACACATTATTAGTGTTGTACTGTGAGACTTTTCTTTAAGTGTGACAACTCTTGCATAAAATTTGACAGAATTATGCCCCTTTTCAACTTGAAATTTAGTTCCTTAAAATGCATGTATTATTCTTTCTACATGTCATTGTGCTGTTTGTGACAGGTCAGTTTGGAGTGGGGTTATCAGTCACCTTTATAGTGATAGCTCTAGTTTTGATCTAGTAGTATTGCATATTCAAAAAAAAAAATCACTATAATATGAACCTGCAAGTCCTGTTTTTGCGAAAAGGAAAATGCCAGATGTTTTTCATTTGCCATGCTTCATTAAAGACAATTCTAATCAGCAGTCATGTCATGGACTTTAATTGAAAAAGATGAATGTTTAGTATTTGAAATACAGTCGAACTTCGATATCTCAAACTCGCTTAACTGGAACTATCCAATAGCTTAACACATGAACTGCATTATTTCATTTTCGGTTAAGTCGAACATACCCATATTTCATAGTTAAAACGTGGCTAAGTTAACTTTGAAATATGGGTATGTTCGACTTAACCAAATTCGAGATATCGAAGTTCGACTGTATGCACCTTATCCGGAGCTCTGAAGTTACCACAGTGTTGCATGCAAGCCAAGAAGATAGTATTTTACAAATGACATAATGATATATATTATATGAGCCAAAAGGACAAGAAACTGTGTCATTCTTCTCATTTGAGGATACCAAGTGCATTAATATACAAGTATTAAGAAGTGCACAGTGCATTTCAATGCTGAACCTTTTACTGTGTACACACCCAATTTAATTTGTTTAACCTGTAGCTGTTAACCTGATTTGGTTCTGCACTTGCAAAAACATCAGTAAAGGTTAATAATAAAATAGCAGGCTTTCTTTTTCGTTAATGAGCCTTGTCATTTGTCATGAGAAAACCTGACTTGTTGCATTACAAACAGTATCAAAGACATGACAACTGGCCTTGATCTACACTGTTTGACACCCACATGCATCTAAAGCATTTTATGAAGCTGTATTATATATGACACTTGGCAGAGTAGATCAAACTGACAACAGAGCTTTGTCTGTACAATGTTGCAATGCGATAAGGCTGGTTTTGTCATGGCACGGCTCAAATGTATGTTAAGATTTGTAATTCAATTGATCAACACTTTGAATCCTGATTAGAAGCTTTGTTATTTGGCATCTAATCAGGATCTAAACTGTTTCTAATGGTCAGGACAACTCGATTCCCACTAGCAAAGGGTTTAACACAGCAACAGTGTAATGGATTCAGTAGGTCTTTATCTTGAGCATAAGGTATTTAGAACTATTATCCTGAATGCAAAGAATGCTTTAGAATCTATATTATTCTATTATTATTTTACCAAGTATGATTTGTGAATACATAAATCAGTAGAATATAGATGACAAAGGATATGTATACAACTGCATGACAATATAATGCAAACCTAGATACGATTGAGTACATGTTTTCAACATACAGTAACACCTCTCTATAATGACCATTGAAACAAAAGACTAATTATTGTTATATATACATAGTAAAAAAGACAGGTGAAGGCTTACACTCATTATTGATAGTACACTATAAAAGACAGGTGATGGCTTCAAGCAAGGTAAAAGTATAACAGAAAGCTTTCTATTTTACTTCTACCTTGCTTTTAAGCAGTCACCAGGCCCATGGCAGCGCTTATAAAGCATTTGAGTTGAGTCTGAGTTAATTCTCAAGCATTTGATTTGTCAGATTTGAGCCTAGTCTCAAATCTGACCAATCAAATGCTTGAGAATGATTCAGACTCACCTCAAACACTTTAATTATCAAGCATGGACCCTGTCTAAAACACCTAATGATTCACATACTTTAGTGGTTCTTATAGATAGGCTTGACAGTAAATAATCTCATATATATGTCCTATATGATGAAGATTTATTAGTGCTTCTAGATAGATAATAATCAGAATGGCTTGTATACCAATTTTTAAACACTTTACAGCTACTCCCCGCCAACGAGAAAGGCTGGGTCTATATTAACGTCGGACATGCGAACAAGTCGGATGGACTTTCCACCGACTGCTCGTTCTGACATAATATCATCTCGGTCACATAGGTGAGACACAGTGTTAGCGGTGTAGTGAGGCTTCAACTTTTGTTTATAGCTCAAAGAAGTTCAAGACCAGAGGGGTTTGGCAAAGTACTGTGCTCTAGAGAACGGGAGTGTGATGGAAACTATAATCATTATGTATGCACCAAACCATATGGTGTGATTACTGATAAGAATTGTCTCTTGGAGATAATTGTAATAAGTAGCAACACCATAGGGCTTAGTGCAGATATATTGAAGAAACTTTTGGCATCCAATCAGGGTCTTGCATGGTGACAGTGAATAAAATGTCAGATTAAGAAGTTTAGCAAGTTCAAACATCTCCCCTTCTGGTCTTAACTTCAATTTAAATGTGTATCTAAGCAACCATTGGATGAAGAAATGAGATGATTTTAAGACTTTTTAATGCAAAACAAAAGCAATGCAAGAAACTTTCTGTAGTAATTTTGGATGCTTAAAACAGGCTGAAATGAAGCTTTCTGTTTGACTGTCAATTTATTTTATGCAGCTACCTGTCAGAATACACAAAGTTTGTTTTTTAGCTCATCTGGCACGAAGTGCCAAGGTGAGCTTTTAGGATCGCTGGATGTCCGTCGTCCGTCCGTCTGTTCACAATTGTTCGTTAACACTCTACCGGCTACAAATCTCATTGGATCTTCATGAAACTTGATCACAATGTTTGTCTAGTAGAAATCTAGGCCAAGTTTGAATGTGGGTCATGTCTGGTCAAAAACTAGGTCACTAGGTCAAATAATAGAAAAATCTTGTTAACACTCTAGAGGCTACACATCTCATTGGATCTTTATGAAACATGGTATGAATGTTTGTCTCATTGATATTTAGGTCAAGTTCAAATATTGGTCATGTCCGGTCAAAAACTAGGTCACTAGGGTAAATCATAGAAAAGTCTTGTTAACACTCTAGAGGCTACAAATCTCATTGGATCTTGATGAAACTTGGTCAGAATGTTTGTCTTATTTATATATAGGTCAAGTTTGAATATGGGTCATGTCCGGTGAAAAACTAGGTCACTAGGTCAATTCATAGGAAAATATTGTTTACACTCTAAAGGTTGATTATGGGTCATGTCCAGTCATAATCTAGGTCACTATAGTCCAAGTTTGCCATGGTGTACCAGGTGAGCGATTTAGGGCCATAGTGGCCCTTGTTTTAAAAACAGGTCCAGATAAGAAGGAGTAAACTCAACAAATCCAATATTTTCTAACTTATTTCAGAACCAAATCCTATTGTGTAACTACTTATTAGAATCGTCTGTTCGAGACGATATTAATGAGTAGTGACACCATAGGGTTTGATGCAGAAATAAGGATTTTAGATTTTGAAATACCCCCCTTATCTGGAACCCTGATGTCTATTAATTTATAGAACCATGAGGACTAGATAAAGGCATGAAGTTATGCTTAACTCTGAAGGAAATCAATCACTTATCTTCTTTTCTATGGTTGCTTAACCCTTTACCCCATAAATACGCCTTTTAATGCCTCTAATTTATTCCTTCACGGAAGAAAAAAGTTCCATTTTATATAGTTGTGAATATGTTTCATAAGAAATATTTTCTATATTCTAGTAGCTGGTAGCTAAATTAAAGCAGGCTGAAAGTGAAGCAGAATGCGCCTTAAGGTGCATTCTGCTTTTTTTCAACCTGCTTTAAGTGATCACCTTTTTTCAATACTAGAAACAGGCTATGGGGTAATGGGTTAACTCTTTGCAGGCTAGCGGCCAAATAATGATGTAACCTTTGCAAACTGTTTTGATCCAGATGACACCCCGCGTGAAGCAGCATCTCATCTTGATCCAAACTGTTTGACATTCTGTTTTGGAAAGAAATTTTAAAAAATGTATTCTTATTACAATATCAGATGGAAAACTTAATGTTGCAGACGAAATAATTGCCCAGCATGCAAAGAGTTGATACATGTTTGACAGTAGTGACATTATTGTGTCATTACTACTAGGAGTGACACCATGTGTTTTCCTTCAAACACCTTCCTGTTATAGTCTTTGGTTTTTGATGTCTAGCAAAGCACTCTTTTTGTTTTCTTTCACCCACATTGGTTGGATTTCTGTACTTTGTTTTACCATTTTCTTATAGAATAGTTGATGTTTAGATTCAGTTTTTGTGTCACCTGCTGTAGGCAAAGAGCTTGAAAAATTGAAGTGTATTGCAATTTTCACAAGGGTCATTATAACTCTTAATTGTACCAATATTGTGAGAGTTATTCTCCATTTCAACATTTTCTTTTCATGTAGATTTCTTCTGTTCAACTGTTTATTTTGAAATGAAATTTCTTTAATGGAAAGAGAATGTTATACTGATGCTTGCTGGTAGGTGACACACATGTTCCGAGGAACCCATCTATTTTCTTGTTTTCTCAGGCTTGGCTTAATTGGTCTAAAAGTAAAAAGTAAAGTACCAGTTAAAGTCTACTTTCAGTCCGAATGACCGCTCAGCCGACTGTACATTTACCCCCTGATCATTGAGTCAATCTTGCCTACACTATTGAGCACTGCTAACATATGGCGCATATTGCAGCCCCATTACCGGCTCAGACCCTTCACAGGTACCCATTTTAACCCCTGGGTGGAGAGGAGCAATTCGCGGTACATGTCTTGCTCAAGAACATTCCTGTACATCATCAGGGATTCGGAAAAAATCCCCTAGTCAGACCGGCGCTGGTTCGGTGGGGGATCGAACTCACGACCCCTGGCACCGTAGTCCAACGTGTTACCACTGGACTACTACCGCCGGAATTTAATGCAGGAAATTAGTTATTTTGTTTTATCTCAGTTTAATTTCTTTGACTGAATTTTGCTAGTTTCTATTGTACTAATTTTGTATATTATATTCCCCATATAGAAAATTACAATCAAGTGCATACCTTAAATACAGTAAATATTATGTAACTTATAACAAAACAGTGGAGACCCTCAACAGACAGCTCCTATAGGAGCTGTGTTTTCAGGGTCTACACTGTTTCCAAAAGGCATTGATATACCGTAACACATCTAGCTGATTGGAATTCTTTTTCAGGTTACCGTCAGTGGTTTTAGTTTCGTTTCAGTTTTTTAGTGCTTTCTTAGTTGTACAGTGTATGCAGTTTTTTGTGCATTATATTTCCAGTATAGAATTACAAGTACACATACCATGAATTCACTAATACTGTGTTAAGTGACACTGAAATAAACCTTTGTCATGCTGAATTTCCAATGGACTGGTCCACTTTCTGATGACTTGTTTCATCGACTCTCAAGGGGTTAATTTGTCCAAAAATGAGTATAATACAGTCAAAACTTGCTTTAGTTTGAAAATACCCATATTTCAAAGTTAAAATGTGGCTAAGCCACAGTTTAACTTTGAAATATGGGTAAAGTTTTACTTAACCCTATCCCCCATAGAAGCGACTTTTAGCGTAAGTAATTTATTCCTCCGCTGAAGAAAATAGTTCCAGTTTATACCCTCATGAACAATTACCATAACAAATATTTTTATATAGCCTAGCAGATGGTTGTTTAAAGCAGGCTGAAAGTAAAGCAGAATGTGCCTTAAAGCACATTCTGCTTTACTTTCAACCTGCTTTAAGTGATCACCTGTATTTAATGTTATATACGGGTTATTGGGTAAAGGGTTAAAAGAGGTGTTTTAGGAGATTGTTGGGTTGAGTTTTTATTGTGCATGCATATACATGTACCTGAATTATTGTGACATTTTAAGCTTCGTGCACTTGCTCAAATTGCACATCAGATTCTGCAATAATTAGGTTTTCATGAGTTCAGTTCCATTTAATGAATACTTGCAAAGTTTATGTTACAAAGGTAAAGAACTCGTGTTTGCATGGTTTGTAATTTTGATATGTTTATGCAGCATTAAGTTTTCAACATTGTATACTGCATTAATATATAGCAAAGACATGCTTGCTTAACATGCATGTTGATGGTCTCAATTTTAGAGTACACCTTAACCCATTGTATGCTGGGTTATATTTGGCAGCCATTTTAAAATGTCGTCTGCAGCAGATAAAATTCAAATATTTGTAAAAGATTTTAGCAGTTTCTGGTAGAATACTGTACTAACTACAAACAGTTTTGATCTCATTTTGTGGGGCCTGATCTGAGATCAAAACTGTTTGCCTAGAGGTACACCTAAAAGTGTATCCCGCATAAAATGGGTTAAAGTTGAAACTATGATAACCTCTGGAAATAGTTTTGATCCTGAGGAGGAGATGAGTAAATAAATATGGGCCTGGATCAGGATCAAAACTGCTTGTCAATCAGATGTTGGTTGATTTTTTTAAAAAAATAAAGAAAAAATCGAATCAGTTCTGAAATTTACCCGTTATACTCCATTAATCGAATCAGTTATGAAATTTACCCGTTATACTCCATTAATGCATTTAACTTATTCCTCCATTGAAGAAAATAGTTGCATTTGATACAGTCATGAATATGTATCTAAAGAAATATTTTCTATATCCCAGCAGATGGTAGCATAAAGCAGGTTGATAGTAAAGCAGAATGTGCTTCAAGGCACATTCTGCTTTACTGTCTACCTGCTTTAAGTGGTCATCTATCTTCAATACTTGAAACATGGGTTATGGAGTAAATGGTTAACAGACATTTTCAACAGACCTTTAAGTGTTTCAGGGTTTAAGAGTTTTATACATGGTAAAGGTAGACACATTAGCAACTGTATTGTGAAATGATTCATTGTTATAATTTATTTCTTTTTAGGAATACCAACTTGTTGAATGTTGATTATCTTGTAGATCACCTGATACTAATGTATAATTAGTTTGAATGAGTGAGGAATAAAGTTCTTTTCAAACTAAAACTGTAAAAAGACCAGGGCCCGGGTGCATGACACATAGTTAGTGTCTACCTGTAAGGTAAGTACATCTCCGTTAGTTTGTCTATACTGAGTATAGTAGTAAAAAATCAATATTTAACTCTCAGCGATGGAGTTAGCATACAGGTAAGCACTAACTATGTGTCATGCACCCGGGCCCAGAAGTCTTTACATCTTGAATGTTGAATGAATGAACAGCGTTGACTGAAACTGTTTGTCTGCTGCACATTAGAAATTAAAATTATTATTCTTCGTGCAGAAATGTGATCTAAGTTTAGATATTGATCAATTAATATACATTTTGTTGGATCTTTCTTCTAAAGTCAGACTGTTTGCCATATAAAGCTTTGCCTGTCAAAGGCAACTTGGCTGATATTTGAAAACATTTGGGATCCAAATCAGATATGGCATCATCGGGGCTTGTGATGAGATTTTAATTTTCTCGACTTGTTAAGGGTTAGTGCTTAATACCTTCAATGTTTGTTTATTAACTGTTTCAACATCGTGGACCTGTTTGAATTATATACTCATTTACATTAAAAAATGTGTAAACAGTGAAGAGCTAGATCATAGGGCTGCTATAGGAGACCTCTGATCTGAGTCTATACAGTGTTTGCTAATTTAGACCAATATGTATTAAGCTACCCAGAATCCCATAGACTAGTTCATGCTTTCGTAGCTAAAAAGATCCACAATGGAACATAATAACCGAAAAGAGATACTTAGTGTGGATAGTTAAGGCTCAAACATTGGCAGCAGATACTGTTTCTGTGTAGTTTGTGCACAACTGATGATAAAATTATGACATTGTTTAGTTCCATGTCAGACAAATGTATGGTAAACATAGGCCCAGATAAGGGGTGTACTTTGAAAACTAAACTCTTTAAATTGCAACCAAATTCCATGTTGTATGTACTTCTAAGAATTGTCGACACAGGAGTATTTGACAATAAGGAGAAATTAATGAAAATATTTAATATCTGTTACTAAGCTCCATGCAGTAGCACAAATTCGAGTACTGTGCATGTATTGCAGTGGTCTGACCACAATTATTGCTGTTTTTCACTGTCCCCTTTCATCTTCTAGATGGGCTATTATTAAAATCTGTTTGGACATAAGTCATTAAGAATGTCAACAGATAAGATTAAAGTCCATTAAAAGCTGCTTTTAATTCTTATCTTTTCATGCTCTGAATATTCGTAGACGAAACTGAAACTGATTAATTTGATTAAATGTCTATTTTTACACATTGTATATTCAATGGATTTGTACAATGAATGTTAACCCTTTGAACCCTAGTCCCGCATATAGGCGTCCTTTTCAAACAGTGTACCTTTGAACAGTACACTTGTCCTATGCAAACAGTGAAGACCCAGATCAGAGGGCTCCGAAAGGAGCCCTCTGATCAGGGTCTTCACTGTTTGTCATAATTCCAAACATTGACAAAAACAACCCTTAAAAGTCAGAAATGGACTAGACTAATATGGAAACTGGAATTGTTCATTTAAAGTTTCAGGGAGGAAAGAGTTAAGATAAAATAAAAAAAAACTCCACCTACTGTGAAGTCATAATAATCTATCATTTTATTTTAACTATTGCATTGGCTTATAGATATAAGTAACTCTCACTGGAAAGAGGCTAGACTCATTCATATTAGACAAATAATGTATAAGAAACCAGTGCAGACCCTGACCAGACATCTTCTTTAATAGCTGTCTTATCTTGGTCTACACTGTTTTCAAAAAGCAACAGTATACATGTAGCAGGAGAAGGGATAATTATAACACTGCTGGCGAGAAATTGACTTATATCTGAAAACATTTTGGATCCAGATCAGACGCTGAGTTATACATCACATGTTCTATATGCAAACAGTGTAGACCTATTTCAGAGAAGGAGCCCTCTGAAATGGGTCTGCATTGTTTGTCATATCTGTAAATATTTTTGCATTTAATGCAAATAAGTAATTTTTCAGAAAAACAATTTCTGCAATTGAGAAAGAGTTAAACTTAAGATAAAATGCAATTCATGCTGAAAGATCTTTTGTTAGCCTTAAAGCAGACTGAAAGCTAAAAGCAGAATGCGCCTCAATGCGCATTCTGCTTTTACTTTCAGCCTGCTTTCAGCTATCGTCTGCTAGGATATAGGAAATATTTCTGATGGTGTATAGTCATAGCAGTATTAAGTGGCTCTTATTAACTTGAGTGACAAAATTAATTAAAGGTGTATAGCTCGGAGTATATGCTGTTTGCATAGTAATGCATACCATGCTGACTGCTTGCTTTCTTGTCAACCCAAGTCCTGGGTACTTAAATTGATAGGGTTCTCAAGTGGTCCTTTAGTTGATTTTTCCTTGTCCCCATAAAACCTTAACTTTCAGATCAGCTAACATTGTTGCTTTAGGGGTTTGTCTTAAAATAATATTTCAAAGTATGTGTATACCTAGATCAGAGGGCTCCTTTAGGATACAGTAATGTTTATACTCATTTCCAGCAGAGTTATAGGGTCAAGCAACAATTTGACTGTGAAACATGGAGTGCCAGGTTCTGCATTGCTTACATTTATCAACACACCACCTGTGTTAAAACTAGTTAAAACTACCAATGGTGATGCATCTTGTTTTCTGGATAATTAACTCTTTCAACTCCATGGACCTGTTTAAAATGTACTCACAACATTTGCAAACAGTGTAGACCCAGATCAGAGGGCTCCTATAGGAGCCCTCTGATTAAGGTCTGCACTGTTTGCTTAGTTAGATCAGTATTTATCAAACTACCCAGAATGGTACATCATTTCATCTCATCACCCTTCATCAATCATCGGCGCTATATGACCTTTTTGTGTCTCAGTGCCCTAAAACCCAACTCATCCATCCATCATCCAGAATGGTTCATGTTTTGGTAACTTAAAAGAGCCACAAGGGAACCTAATAACCCACAAGAGTTACTTAGTTGAAAGAGTTAAGCTTTACTTAACACGAGATTGCTGTACATGTATAAAATGGTAATTAATCCCTTCTCAGCGTGAGTTGTGGTATTTTAGTGACATTTAACACAGAAAAGTCCTTATTTAAAACTCACATAAAAACTGGCTTTTTTACAACATGAAATGCTCATTGCAGCTTAAAGCAAGATGACAGTGATGTAGACAGCTCCTTTTGGAACTTCCTGCTTTATTCTGATCTTGTTTTAAGCAGTCATCTGCAGTAAACATAGGAATGTAAGCAATCTTTTACGTGGTTGTAAAAGTGAGATTATACTGTATTTATACTTATGTTATTTGATGCAAGGTAGTCAGAGTCAAGTGACATTGCTGGATGCCCCAAATTAGGGAATTTCTTATTAAGTCTTTGCATGCTGGGTAATTTTTTTCGTCTGCAACATTTGTCGTCTGCTATTGTTCTAAAATATATTTTTTCTAAATTTCTTTACAAAACAGGGTCAGAGTGTCAAACAGTTTGAATCCTGATCAGACGCCGCGTTACGCCGCGTTACGCGGCGTCTTTTCTTGATCCAATCTGTTTGCAAAGACAATCACTGTGGCAGGTATATATCCGCCGCCAGCATGCAAAGAGTTAATAACCAGGGTTTACCATGACACTTTGAGTTTTCCCAAAAAATGTGAAATTATGGCAAAAGGTGCAGACCCCGATCAGAGGGCTGAAACAGCTCCTTTACTAAATTTATCTTGCATTAAGCTGCCACCTGTATATACGAATAATTGTTCACCTCCTTTTACTTTGGCTGTTTAACACAAGGTTGGTTGTATGAGAAATACCATGAGATACATTACAGTTTCATAATTTATATTATGTACAGCCAAGCATACATTAATCAACCTTTCTTTAACCCTTTACCCCATAGCCTGTTTCTAGTTTTGAAGACAGATGACCACTTAAAGCAGGTTGAAAGTAAAGCAGAATGTGCCTTAAGGCACATTCTGCTTTACTTTCAGCCTGCTTTAAGCTACCAGCTGCTACAATATAGAAATAATTTCTAATGTTAAATATTCACAACTTTATAATTTGGAACTATTTTCTTCAATGGAGGGATAAATAAGAGGCGTAAAAAAGCGTATTTATGGGGTAATGGGTTAAAGAAGCAAACAGGCAATCAATCAGAAAGTGACCCCTAAAATGAATGTAAACATTGAAATAAAGTTGAAAGCTCCTATTGGATCTGTCTGCATTTTTATCCAGCATTTAGCAATCTTCTGTTTAAGATATTATTTCAATGGACAATTGTACATAGTGAAAATTCAAATATTAATATACCTTATAGAATTATTACAATCATTCAAAAGAGAGTCACACCATTGGGTTTGGGTGGCTTTATATTGTGCAACTGTTGAAAATGTTTTATACTGTACATACTCCCTCTTATCTTAGCCTAGGCAAGTAGGTTAAATTTACATTTTAGTACAATACTACTTTCTATCTACCTGCCAGGCAGGCTAAGTGTTTTTAACGCTTTAAACGCCAAGTAACATTATCACCTGCAACAATTATGGTCTGCTAATTTTCTAAAGATTTTTCTTCAAAACTTTACTTTAAAAAATAGTGTCAAGAGTGTCAAACAGTTTGGATCCTGATGAGATGCCGAGTTACTCGGCATCTCATCCGGATCCAAACTGTTTGCAAAGGTTATCGCGATTTTGCAGTGAGCGTGTAAAGAGTTTATTTCACACCACCTTTCCATCATCATCAGGTAATGTTTGTATACATTAAAAGGCCCAATATAGCATATCGCGAGGCTAGCTTTGTCAACATAACAGGTTTTGTGCTCAACCGAGGACTTGTGTGACATACCTTTTTTACCTACATAGTACATATTCCCGTTCACTGGAGTTTTCGATAGGTGTGTGCCGTGAGCATTAGATTCTGGACTTGGATATTGTGGTGTTAAATTAATGTTCACATGAAAAGGTAGGTTTGAGTTTGAGACTGTAAAAAGGATTACCAGTACTTCTTTCATAATTTCCATTAACTCTGATCTTTAACAAGTTTAAGGCACATTCTGCTTTACTTCTACCTGCTCTAAGTGATCACCTGTCTTCAAAACTAGAAACGGGCTTTAATGGGTTAAATACTACTGTATCGGGCTTAATTATACATTTAGTATGTGGCTGTAACTGTTGAATTGTAATGCTTCTGTTTCCCTGCTATATAAAGGACCATTTAAAGACTAAAAGATCTCAATCTGAATATTTCTTTTCATCGTCTCTGACAGTTATAGCCCTATATAGGCTGGTGGCGACTGGGTCATTTTAAATACGGGTCAGTGAGTTGGAAAGCTTTCAAATCCATCTATGCTTCAGGCCAGTTAGGACTATAACTGGAAGATTTACTTGCAGATACTGTCAGCTGAACAAATTTTTACTACTCTCCCTGAATGGCTTATGCTTTAAGTAGTATTTTCCTCCAGTCTGGTCCTAGTCGGCGCCATATGACCATTTTATGTGTTACGGTGCCGTAAAACCCAACTCAATCAATTAATCTAGTTTTGAAGACAGGTGACCACCCTTTACACCAGAGCCTGTTTCTATATATTGTTTTGAAGACAGGTGACTACTTAAAGCAGGTTGGAAGTAAAGCAGAATGCGCCTTTAGGCATATTCTGCTTCTCTTCTAGCCTACTTTAAGCTTTGCCATCTCCTTTATTATAGAACATATTTCCTATAGTGCATGATTGTATAAAGGGAAATTCTCATCTTCATTGGAGGAAAAAATTAAGGCGTAAAAAGGTGTATATCTATGGGGGAATGGGTTAAAGCAGTCTTCTTTAAGCTACCATCTGCTAAGATATAGAAAATATTTCTTATGGTACATATTCATGATTGTGTAATGTGGAACTATTTTCTACAGAGCAGGATTAAATTACAGGCATAAAAGGGCACATTTAGCAGGTAATGGGTTAAATGATTACCTATAAACAAAGTTTTGTTGTTTATGTTCTACAGTCGAACTTCGATATCTCGAACTCCCTTAACTAGAACTTTCCAATATTTCGAAACATGAATTGCGTTATATCAAGCTCGGTAAAAATTTAGGCGAACATACCCGTGTTTCAAAGTTAAAATGCAGCTGAGCCGCCTTTTAACTTTGTAAAACGGGTATATCGACTTAACAGAGTTCGAGATATCGAAGTTCGACTGGACATATTTATGGATGAGCCATTTTAGGACAAATCCAGTTGCTCTATCACTGTGTGTTTAGGGAAAGCAAGAATGTTAAAAGTTTGTTGTTCCGTCTTGCTCATGGTTTGTCAGTGTTGTTCTTGTGATTTCCCAATCTTTGTGTTATGTTTTTGTCTAGTTGTCATCTTTTGTGAGAAACTAAGAGAGCTGAAAAAGTCTCATCTTTGCCTCACCTGGGGGCCAGTAGTGTTAGTTTGTAACCCTCCTCCTGTTGAATATTCACACAGTGCTCCCTCTCTACAACAATTCCCTCCTTACAACAATGCTTGTTGCTGTTCTCCAAACAAAACCATTATATATTGAACAATTTCACTGCTGCAATATTGTCATCTCAGATTTGTCACTTGCCGATTGTTTCTCAAAGTTACGTTTTGGACACATGTTGACAGAAGAAACATAAAGACGAGTGACAAACAGTTTGAACCCAGATGAGATGCCATGTTACCCGGGATCTGATCTGGGTTCAAACTATTGCAAATGTACTCTACAGGTATTAACCCATTTGTGCCCACGATCCCATATGGGACTGTTACGATAGGCAAACAGTGTAGACTCTGATCAGATGCCACATAATGTGGCGTCTGATCAGAGTCTACACTGTTTGCTGATAGGAATTTCAATATAAAACAAAATGAAAATGAAAATTTTGACCAGGCATTTCTTTGATAAAAAATGGACTAATCCAATATATAAACATGAAAGAATCCACTGGGCACAAATGGGTTAATCTTCCCTCCATATAACAACTCCCTCCGAACAACACACACAATCTTTATCTCCCATTGGGTGTTGGTGTGTATATATAAAACACTGCCTATGATGAATATCTATCATCTGAAATACTACATTGGGTAACAAAATCAGAAACAATTTGCATATGAAGAGGTATATATAGATTTATGTCAGACATATCCTATAGAAACAGTGCGGAGAGTGTACTGCATTTTGCTTTACTTTCAGCCTGCTTTAACCCTTTCCCCAATAGAAGCGCATTCAATTTATTCCTCGGCTGACGAAAATAGTTCCAATTTATACAGTCAAGAATATGTATCATAAAGAATATTTTCTTTATTCTAGCAGGTGGTGGCTTAAAGCAGGCTGAAAGTAAAGCAGAATGTGCCATAAGGCACATTCTGCTTTACTTTCAACCTGCTTTAAGTAGTCATCTATTTTCAAAACTAGAAACAGGCTATGGGGTAAAGGGTTAAGCTACCATCTGCTAAGATATAGAAAATATTTATGTTGCATATTCATTAATGTTTAAAATGTAAGTATTTTCTTCAGAGGAATAAAATGTGTAAAATGATGTATTTATGGAGTAAAGGGTTAACCCATTATACCCTCATAGCATGTTTCTAGTTTCAAAGACAGGTGACCACTTAAAGCAGGTTGAAAGTAAAGCAGAATGTGCCTTAATTATAAGGCACATTCTGCTTTATTTTCAGCCTGCTTTAAGATATCATCTGCTTGGATAAAGAAAATATTTGTTGTGATTTATATTCATTACTGTATAAATTGGAACTATTTTCCTCAATGGAGCAAGATATTAAAGGTGTCAAAAGGCGTATTTATGGAGTAATGGGTTAAGGTAACTCAGACATGTTCTTGTATTGTAGGAATACATCATGTACAATGGCTTACATTGGTTGTTATTGATGGTGTTAAACTTCAAAGTATATCAATATTCGTTCTGCATCATAACTGTTTATAAAGGTCTGATGAACATATTTTGAACGCTGTAAAGGATATGGATTGTAATATATTGTTGTTAATCTACCGTAAAAACATTTAAAACCTCAATGAATTACTGATCTATGCATCAAGTGTATATCTAAATCATTTATCATTGAGGATTTAGCATATTTGCTAGGATTGCAACAGCTATCTCATGCAGTGTTGTTGACTTTTGGTGTTTATTTGACTGATTCTTATGCAAGTGTTAATCAGATCTTAATTATTTTATTGCAGGGATCCAGATAAGGGGAGTATTTCAAAAACTAAAAACGTTATTGTTGCATTAAACCCTATGGTGTCAAACTCATTAGAATCGTCTCGAAGTAACATCATAGGATTTGGTTCAGTATTAGTGAGAAAATGTTAGATTTGTTTAGAATAACCCCCCCCCCCCCCCCCTATCTGGAACCCTGTTATTGCTTTTGATGAACCTAGAATGCAGGCCTAACAATCAGATGACATAGACTAAAACAATTTTTAAGCATTTTGAGCTAAATTTGAACCCAACTCCCTGTTATAAGGTTTGAATGTTTTCTCAATAATCTGTAATTTCAAAGGAAACAATTGTATATGTCCTGATAGTAGGGTCGTTCGGATTTTTCATGTGGGGAAGCCTTCCAGCTGGCTTGCGGAAGGTCAGTGGTTCTACCCAGTTGCCGATTTGTGCCTGAAACAGTGCATAAAGGACTTCTGGGGGTCTAGCTTCCTTCACCTATAATTAGCTGGACGTCACGATGTGACTGAAAATACTGTTGAAAGTGACGTAAAATCAAAACAAATCAAATCAAATCAAATCAGATGCATCAAGGAGGCATTGGAAAATAGTGTAGACTCTGATGAGATGCCATCTTATATGGTGTCTCATCAGGGTCTGCACTGTTTGCTATTGTATATGGAATATGTTGTTGTATGCACAAACAATGTAGTGTCTTTATATCATCCTTGTATATCTACAATGAAATCCTCCAGCAAGTACAAAGGGAAAGTTCATTGCAACATCCAGGCATAATAAATGGGTTTAAACAGCTACACATTTTCACCTTTATTTCTTCACCAAATCCTATATTGTCTCCACTTTATTAAAATGATTTGGAAGTGACCATAGTATTGAGTAGGAGATATTATTTTGGTATTTAAAAACCTCCCATAAGTGCAATTAGGTATTTATTTGAATGGTTTTGGTTTTCAGTAACTACAAAAAGATTTTTTTTTAATAAATGGCCACTCATTGAAGACAAGTAAATTGTGGAGATCTCTAAAAATATACATGTATATGCATTAAGCAGCCACTAGGCCTGTATTAAAACACTGGCCATGAATATATATTCTATTAAATGGTCCCATAATACAAGACTGACTGTATGTACTGATGTATTATTTAAAATGGGGGCATGAAATGTGGGCCGTATATACCTTTAGGATATATGCATTAATTATACATTTACATATTAACTGGAGAATTTCTCCTACCTGAATTACTTGCATTTCTTACATACATTTAATCCTAATTACTGTACTGGAAATGAGTTTAAATACCCCTTTGCAAACAGTGTAGACCCTGATCAGAGGGCTCCAGAAGGAGCCCTCTGATCAGGGTCTGCACTGTTTGTCATTCTTACAATTATTGTGGAAAAAACTCCTCCCTGAAGTACAACATAAACTGATCATTGTTTAGAAAATGGATCAGTTCATTTTAAAAGTCAGCAGTCTTAGGTCAGGTACAGTAAAACCTCTATTACGACCACTATATAAAGAAGGCTAATTGATTGTATAAAGGACAGGTGACAGCTTAAATCACGGTGACAGTAAAACTGAGATTTACTGTCACTTTGCTTAAAGCAGTCACCGGTCGTAAACACCTAATAATTAACACAGTTTAGTGGTTGTAATAGAGAGATTTTACTGTATTTGCATTATACAGTGTGTACATGTGTTTAGGGCAAACTCATTTACCAAGACAATCACATCCTAATACTCAAGCTTAGAGGGATCAGTATTTAAAATTCTCAAATACTTGCACCTGCACTAAACCTTATTTGACTTTGAATTAGTATTTCTTTTTTTAGACTTTCTAAGATATAGTCACAACATATTTATATAGTTTATTTTGTTGGTTTCAGTTTTATGAGGTCAGTTTTTCAGGACAGGACCTTAATTTAACCTATTGCTCCACAAATATGCCTTTTTAACCCTTTAATTTAACTCTTTGAACCCTAGTCCCGCATATAGGCGTGCTTTTCAAACAGTGTACATGTGAATAGTACACTTGTCCTGTACAAACAGTGAAGACCCAGATCAGAGGGCTCCGAAAGGAGCCCTCTGATCAGGGTCTTCACTGTTTGTCACAATGCCAAACATTGACAAAAACAACCCTTTAAAGTCAGAAATGGACTAGACTTAGATGGAAACTGGAATTGTCCATTTAAAGTTTCAGGGAGGAAAGAGTTAATCACCTTTTATTTGAAGAAAATAGCATCACTGTATAAAGTCATGAATATGCGCAATAAGAAATACTTTTATACCCCAAACTCATTTGTTTTCTGACCCTGATCAGGCAGCCCCTTTGGTAGCGTTTTGATCAGGGTCCATACAGTTTTCAAAAAGGGTCAATAGGGATATATTATACTATTAGCTGGAGACTGGTAAATTAATATAAATAATGCCCTTACATATATAATTGATTATGAATTTTTCTCTACCACTGAAACTATTAATGTACAGTCAAACTTCGATATCTCGAACTAGGTTATGTCAAACATATCGGTAGTTCAAAGTTAAAATGTGGCCAAGCCACGTTTTAACTTTGAATTACGGATATGTTCGACTGAACCGAACATGAAATGATGTATTTCAATTGTCGAAATATCGGTTAATTCGAGTTAAGTGAGTTCGAGAAATCGAAGTTCGACTGTTTATCTTGGTGAGAGGTAGGCCTAGAGGCTGGAAGGTGTTGACATCTTGTCTAAGTTGAGATTTGATAGAGGTGTAGCTGGTTGATTTGCCCTGAGCTGACAAGGTTCACTCTCCCCTCCCATGTAAACTATGTACCTGTCACTGTCTTCACACACTCCAGTCTAGCCCAAAAACACCAGTAGTAAAACACCAAACATTCATTCATTCTAAGTCCCAAAAAGTCAATACAGAATGAGAGTCGTGAGTTTAATCCCCCTCTGGGCCAAGTCCTCTGAATGGGTTTTATTCACTGAGGTCAGAATGTATCAATGCTTTAAACTGCCCATCTATAAGAACCAGAAAACTCTGCCGATGATAAGAGTAGGGACATTGCAATCTAATTATTCCATAGATGGCAGAAACAGGCATTAAATTTAACAAGCAAATCAAACCAAACTAAATTCCAGTATGGCTACAATGGCATGCATATATATAGTCCTGACCAAACTGTTGCTTTAATCATATTGATCAAAAGTCAAATGTTACCAAATTTGTTGAAACGTGGTAGAAAAGATTTGTGTATGGTCCTGACCAAACATTGTTTCAGTCATTGTTACAATGTCAAAGGTCAAGGTCACAGGCATTGAAATCAATAATTCAGGGCCCCAGATAAGAGGGAGTAAACTGAACAAATCCAACTTTTTCTCACTTATTTCAGAACCAAATCCTATGGTGTTACTACTCATTAGAATTGTCTCTTTGAGACAATTCTAATGAGTAGTGACACCATAGGGTTTAATGCAGAAATAAAGATTTTATTTTTAGCTCACCTGAGCCAAAGGCTCAGGATGAGCTATTGTGATACCATTCTGTCCGTCGTCCGGTGTCCGTCGTACGTTCACATTTTCAAACAACATCTCCTCAGAAACCACTGACCCAATTGCAACCAAACTTTTTCAGAAGCATCAGTGGCAAGGGGGAACGAAATCTTGTTCAAAGTTTTTGGCTAGAGTTATTCCCCTTGCTGTGGGACCAGATTTTCTAACATGACCCTATAGACAACTTTTAATGCATAAGAAAATCTTAAAAAATCTTCTTCTCAAAAACCCAAAGGCCCAGACCTTTGATATTTGGTATGTATCATAACCTAATAATCTTCTACCAAGATTGTTCAAAGTTTGACCCTGGGGCCAAAAATATGGGGCTTATCAGTTTTTCTTAGGAAAACATTTAAAAATCTTCTCCTCAGAAACTGTATGGCCTAGATCATTAATATTTGACATGTAGCTTTGCCATATGGTCCTCTACCAAGATTGCTCAAATTATGACCCCCGGGTCAAAATTGGTCCCGCCCCAGGGCTTATCAGTTTTACATAGACTTATATAGGAAAACCTTTAAAAATCTTCTTCTCTGAAACTGTAAGGCCCAGATCTTTAATATTTGACATATAGCTTTGCCTTGTGGTCCTCTATCAAGATTGTTCAAATTATGACCCCCAGGCCAAAAATGGCCCCGCCCTCGGGCTTATCAGTTTTTCATAGGAAAACCTTTAAAAATCTTCTTCTCTGAAACTGTAAGGCCTAGATCATTTATATTTGACATGTAGCTTTGCCTTATAGTCCTCTACCAAAGTTGTTCAAATTATCACCCCTGGGTCAAAATTGACCCCGCCCCGGGGCTTATCAGTTTTACATAGACTTATATAGGAAAACCTTTTAAAATCTTTTTCTCTCAAACTGTATGGCCTAGATCTTTAATATTTGACATACAGCTTTGCCTTGTGGTCCTCTACCAAGATTGTTCAAATTATGACCCCCGGGTCAAAAATTGCCACCCCCTCAGGCCTATTAGTTTTTCATAGGAAAACCTTTAAAAATCTTCTTCTCTGAAACCGTAAGGCCAAGCTCATTTATATTTGACATGTAGCTTTGCCCTATGGTACTCTACCAAGATTGTTCAAATTATGACCCCTTGATCAAATTTGGCCCCGCCCCGGGGCTTATCAGTTTTACATAGACTTATATTTGAAAACCTTTAAAAATCTTCTACTCTGAAACTGTAAGGCCCAGATTCTTAATATCTGACATGTAGCTTCGCATTGTGGTCCTCTACCAAGATCAAATTATGGGACCTGGGTCATAGCTATATCAAAATGTTGTCTTGCCCAGTCAGATTCTATGGTACAGTGTCCTCAGGTGAGCGAAATGTGACCCTCTGGGTCTCTTGTTTGAAATACTCCCCTTATCTGGAGCCCTGCAATTATAAAATAATGGAAATGAACAATTATCTCAAGTTATCAAGTTCATGAGGTCAAAGGTCAAGGTGATATACACTTCCAATTGCTAATTATTTCCAAAATTGTAGACTTTAGCTCCTAAGCTGATCACAAGTGCCTATGTAATTATGTGAGTCTTGAGGCTGACTTGGGTGTCTTGTTAGATTACAATTATTATGCTTTAAGGGGGTAGGTGCACCTTTGGAAAGTAATTACCAAATTCTTCAAACTTTGCATACAGACAGTAAAATTAGTTTCTATGACAAAACTGGTGAAAAAAGTGGGGGTACCGGACCTTTCTTTTTCACAATTTGAGATTTTTCAGGGCTACCCCCCTAAAATTGAAACTTCACAAAAACTCCTACTTTTTTGTACTACGGTTTTTCAATCTTTATTTAAACAAATTATTTGTACAAAAAGTATCCTAATTTATATTACCATAGTAAGAATAAACTCTGAAAATAATGTTTTGTCAAGATTCAAAATAAAAATGTTTGATTTCACCGAAAAGGAGTAAAATTTACCCCACCCACTTTTTTACAATGGGAGAATAAGGCACAGTGAAAATTGCCCTACAAATTGTAGCAAACTAATTACCAAATTTTTTATTTGTTGATTTTAGCCTTCCAAACATAAAGTTTTAGTGAAATAGCAAATAAAAACACAGGGTCCCGGATCTTTTAAAAAATCGTTTAGATCGTTGTATTGAAAAAATCCATTTTTTCTCATTTTTTCACTTTTTGGTGTATTTTTACCAAAAAATTTTTTTTTCAAAAAAATATCATTTGATCTTTTGAATTATCTATAATTTATACTAAAACTGTACTTCCATGAAAATTTCATGCTTATATTCTGAGAAATTGAAATGAAATCGGATGTAACAAAATGCAACCTACCTATGAAAACGGTGTATGCTGTAAACTACGAATAGGACATAAAACTTAAAAAGTCCCTTCCGGAACGAAAAATCTAATTTTTTCCCGGGAAAATAGTATTTTATGACTGTTTGCATTCACCAAAAATGAGTTCTTAACATTTTTCGGAAAATGAGTTCGTAAAATTTTTCGGAAATTTCATAATGCTCAAAAAGACAGGCCGACATCCTTAAACTGATAGCTTTCTTTAACACAAATGGATAGCCATTTTATGTATGGCCATAATAAATAATAAATAGTTGTTGTAACTTAAATTAACAAGATTCTTCTGGGGTCATAAAGATGTGTCTTCCAAATGCCTTACAACAATGGTCAGCAATGGCCCAGTTGTTTGGATGTATACAGTCAAACTTCTATATCTCGATCTCATTTATTTCGAACATACCCGTATTTCAAAGTTAAAATGGGGCTAAGCCGCGTTTTAACTTTGAAACACGGGTATATACACCTAAACCGAGCTTGAAATAAGGCAATTTCATGTTTCGAAATAGCGGATAATTCGACCTAAGCGAGTTTGAGGTATGGAAGATCGACTGTATTTAGATACGTGAATTACTGTTCTCTATGAATATTTATACAATCAAGAAGACTGGTTTTTACCAACTACATTAAGTGTGCAATGAGCTGGTAATTTCACGAGGACATACCAGAAACCCAAACACCATGAAACAAACAATTCAACACGTACGCTATAGTATACAACAGTTAACATTGTATGACATTGTATAAAGGCAAATACAGTCGAACCGCTAAAACATATTTATAACAGAGCCCCAGATAAGGGAAGTATTTCAAAAACTTAAACCTTTATTTCTGCTTTAAACCCTATGGTGTCACTACTCTTTAGAATCGTCTCGCGGAGGCGATTCTAATGAGTAGTAACACCATAGGATTTGGTGCTAAAATGAGTGAGAAAATGTTGGATTTGTGCAACTTACGCCCCCTTATCTGTTGCCCTGTTATAACTTAAACTACAAGACTAGCAGTCCTGAGAGGGCACCTTTAGGAGCTAACTGATTCGATCAGGGTCTTCACTGTTTGTCATACAAGTTTTAAGACAGATCCTGCAAGAGTCAGTGCAAAATAGTCATTTATCATAACATGGAGGAGGACTTTAATATACCTCTTAGCGTGTTTCAAGTTTTGAAGACAAGTGACCACTTAAAGCATTTCTAAAGTAAAGCAGAATGTAAATTGTAAGCCTGCTTCAATTATGTTATCATTATGCTAGGATATAGAAAGTATTTCTTATGTTGCATATTCATGTCTATAAAATTGTACTATTTTCTTCAGGGGAGGAATTAATTTAAATCTGTGCATACCAGACCATGGCAGATATATGTGCCACAATGATTACCTTTGCAAACAGCTTGGATCCAGATGAGAGTAACACGTCGTCTCATCAGGATCAAAACTGTTAAGAATTTGACACTCTGACCCTGTTTTGAAAATATATTTAGAAAATTGTATTTTTAGAACATCAGCAGATGGCATTTGTTGCATACGAAAAAATTACTTAGCATACAAAGAATTGAGACATAAAAAAGCATGTTTTAGAGTAATGGGTTAATCCATTTGTGCCCATGATCCCATATATGGGACATAGGCAAACAGTGTAGACTCTGATCAGACGCCGCATTACACGGCGTCTGATCAAAGTCTACACTGTTTGCTGATCAGAATTTCTTTATAAAACAAAATGAAAATGAAAATTTTGACCAGGCATCCCTTTGATAAAAAATGGACTTATCCAATATAAAACATGGAAGAATCCACTGAGCACAAATGGGTTAAACACTCCCAGTTATTGTTGAATTTTGAAACAAAGTTATCTGAAATAAAGTTTAAACCAATTTTTTGCAAACATTCCAAAAGACACCTTTGGCGCCAGGAAGGTGAAATTTTACTTAGGGACATTTAATATCACTCACTAGCGACATGATTTTTTGGGTTGTAAAACACACCAGTATAGTTACTCAAGAGTTACAGAGAAACTTAATTTATCATGTAAACTTGAACAATAAACACAAACTCTATATATACATTGTGTGGTTTTTATCGGCCATAGGCTTGGTGTTTAGTCTGTATCAGCTGTCATTAATAGGTGGACAAGATGGTTGAATTGTTGGGTGTTTTTGTGATTGTACATGGTTTATACTATAAACTTTATAGTCAAACATAATGGTGTTCAGTAACATGCAAAAGGAGATACATTGGCAGTTCTTAACCCATTACCCAATAAAAATGCTGTTTTACGCCTTTAACTTATTCATCCACTGAAGAAAATACCGGTAGGTCAATTTTATACAGTAGTGAATATGTATGATCATATGAAAAAGTTTCTATATTCTAGCAGATGGTAGTTTTAATTAGGGTCATTCTGCTACTTTGAGCCTTCTTTAAGAAAACATTTCTTATGAAACCGCATCATGACCATATAAAAATGGAATTATTTTTTTCAGTGAAGGAATAAATCTAAGATATAAAAGGGCATATTTATGGGATAAGTAGCTGTATTCACCACTTTCAATGAATATTCATTTGTGATACTTGTGAATGCTTTACCTTCTGTCTGTTTTCAGCAACTAACTGCTTTTAAATACTGAAAACAAGCTGGGAGGGAGGGGATGGGGGTCGGGAGGGGCGGTTGACAGAGTTTTATCAACTAATCCCCTGGAATGGATCAGTACAATTTAATATAATAATCCATGCCAGCCCAAACACTTCTGTTCTGAAGCTTATACAATGCCCATAAAGAATACACATAATATTGTACCAACTTAATTCTCAACCTTGGAATATTTATCATGGCAGGCAATATCCATCTGCAAAATGTGATTTGTGCAGAAATTCTTAGATTAATGATTTCTTTGCAAAACTATCATATTGAAGTGTTAAACAGTTTTGGGTGTAAATTGGGCCGACTGAACTACCTCGTTTCTCGACCCAATCAGGGAACATTGTTTGCAGCAGTAAAACAAAGATTAATGGCTGTTTTCTTAGCCCACTTATGCATTTTTATTGAATCTTTTTTGCTGTACCTTTTGGAAGATTATGGGGGTTGTATAGACAATAATAGCTTTATCTTTTCCAAATAGCTAAAAATCTTTCATATTCATAATAGCAAACAGTGCAGACCCTGAAGAGGTGACTAAATGTTGTGTCTCATCAGGGTCTACTCTGTTACCCATGGGAGCTTTCTACTATACTTGTATCCTACATTAACCCATTACCCTATAAAAAGGCCTTTTTACGCCTGTAAATTGTTCCTCTATTGAAGAATATAGTTCCATTTTATTGTTACAGTCATGAATATGTATGGTGAGAAATATTTTCTATTAGTAGGTGGTAGCTTAAAGCAGGCTGAAAGTAAAGTAGAATGTGCTATAAGGCACATTCTGCTTTACTTTCAACCTTCTTTAAGTGGTCACCTTTCTTCAAAACTAGAAACAGGCTGGGATATTGGGTAAAGCAGTCACATGTCTCAAGATCTACATGTTTCTTCAAACAGTGGTTACTTCACACAAGCCTGACCATATACCATAAACAGTGACAGATTGTTGAGTGGGATTATAATGAATGTCAATGTTTATTTGTGAGGCGATGAGGCATGAAACGGTTTGACCCAATTGGCAGCGAATGAACGGCTGTGAAATATGCTTAACCCACTGCCCCATAGCCTGTTTCTAGTTTTGAGGTGCATTCTGCTTTACTTTCAGCCTGCTTTAAGCTATAATCTGCTAGAATATAGAAACTATTTCTTATGATTCTTATTTGTAACGGTACAAATTGAAAAAATTTCAGTAGAGGAATAAATTAAACAGGCGTATTTATTGGGTAATACATAGTTTAAAGTCCATAACCATATCAAGAGGGGAATGACTGGGATTTACAAACAGTTTGGATTTAGACCAGACAGATAAACTCCTTTAAAAGTACAATATTATAAACTTTTTGAGTTGAGTCTGAGATAGTTCCAAAGCATTTGATTGGTCAGATTTGAGCCTAGGCTCAAATCTGACCCATCAAATGCTTGAGAAAGACATCAGCTAGACTCAACTCAAAAGTGTTATAACCTTGGAGCTGATGTACCTGTATGGGAATGCTTACAGGTTAAGCATGATCTCAACGCTTTGCTTTCATGGTGCTTTAAACATTACAATCTATGTTCTTAATTACTGTAAAACCTAAAGGAGGTTAGTGTTAACATAGGCTTTGTGGTCTGTCACCTTTGAGTGATTTCTTAGTCATAAGATGAAAAATTGAGAATGGGCTTTCAATGTGTGCATATCTATAAGAAAAAATGTGATTTGTATTAGACTCCAGGCTAAAAGTTGATTGTAGATAAATTTGTACAAACGAGTTTGAAATTTGAATTAAAAAAAGAATAGTATGACCTTAGAAGTTAGATATACTAAGGCTTGGTTTTCTGTGTGAAAAGGATGGATGGTATCTAAAGCAGGATGAAAGTAGATCAGAAAGCTCCTGAAAGAGCTTTCTGATTTTCTTTAATCTTCAATTCTCTCTTTTGGCGGCAACATGGTGAGGATTTAATGCTTTCAACATCATGGATCTGTTTAAAATGTGATTGTATTATACTCCAGGCAAAGTTATTTGTAGATAAATTTGTACAAATGAGTTTATAGTAAGTGTTGTTTTGTCTGTAAAGCTAAGGTGGTCTTGCCCATAAAGGTTCAAATTATTTTTTTGCAGTGTTTCAAAATGAGATTTGTTAGAAAGATAGATAGAAATATTCAATGAATTTCATTGAATTATACTTTATAGTGAACAAATATATTATGGCCTTAAATACTTAAGGCTTGGATTTTTGTGTGAAAAGATGGGTGGTATCTAAGCAGGATGAAAGAAGATCATGCAGAAAGCTCCTAAAGGAGCTTCCTGATTTCCCTTCATCTCGCCTTTGGCAGCAGCATGACAAGGATTTAAGCTGACAATATTTCAATGTGTGATTTTTTTTTTGTCTTTTCAGAGATGGATACAGAGGTTCAAGACATAATGGTGTAGATGAATTTGGTAAGTATGGCTAGCTAACATAGCCCTTACAATTTCCCACATAGCTTCTATTCAATGTTTAAGACACATGGTTACTTTAAGCAGGCCTTTAGTAAAGCAGGAAGCTCGGTTATTTTTTCATGCAGACTTTGCCTTAATCCTTGATGCAGGGCTCTAGATAAAGACTTTACTGAAATTTTCAAACTGCTCGCCCATGTTGTTTGATTTTTTACATATTAGGATCGAAATTGTGATTTCTTTTGCAAACAATTTGGATCTAAATGAGATACCAAGTAATTAGGTATCTCATCAGGATCCGAACTGTTCTGACACTATCACCCTATTTTGCAATGTTATTTTAGGATACTTTAACTTTAGAACAGTAGCATACAACTTTTTTTTGCGAACAAATTTGTTTCTTTACTTTCAAATAGTTAACCTGTAAGTTTAACTGTTTTAACAAACATAAGAAAATTCATGCCTTATCACTGTGATGCATAATGTAGGCTTTAATCTGAATTCTTTGCACACTAACGGCAAAATCGTGATTACCTTTGCAAACAATTAGGACCCCCTTGAGACGCCAAGTATTTGTAACTTGATGTCTCATCAGGACCCACAATGTTTGGCACTTGCATTTATAGAATAGATTTATAATCCATTATTTTAGGAAAATATCAATGTTGGGATAATACTTATAGACATGTTAGGTCCTATAGTGAGACACAGATAAGGGGGAGAATTTCAAAAACTAAAATATTTATTTCTGATTTAAACCCTATGGTGTCACTACTCATTAGGAGACGATTCTAATTAGTAGTGACACCATAGTATTTGGTGCATAATGTTACATCATAGGATTTGGTACTAACATGAGTGAGAAAATGTTTGATTTGTATAATAGTTTACTCCCCCATATCTGGAGCCCTGTTTCTGCATCTCACTTGGATATAAAGTGTTTTAGACAGTTTTAACAGATTTGCCCATAGCCTGAGTAAACATTTATTTAATTTATATAATTTGTATATTTGCATTTTATTTCAGAACAAAACAGCCTTGACTACGGGATGAGGGATGGAAATGAACCAACGTTTGAGGTGGACCATCTCGCCACTTACACCAGCAAATCTGGTAAGGCTGTTGATCTATTTCCACTCAAAGTTTTTTACCCTATTTTGTTACCATTTATGTACAGGTATGTGTAAAACCCCTCTCTACAAGAACACTCAATTGGAGACAGATTGTGTGTGATGAACGGAGAGAGTTGTTATAGGGAGGAAAGATCATACCCTCAATGGAGAGCTGAACACGTCTTGGCTTACATTTGCAAATATCTTGAATCCAGATCAGATTCAGCATAACATGGTGTCTGATCTGGATTCAAGTTGTTTGCCACTCGTCATTATGTTTCTTCTATCAAAAAGGGGCCCTCTGTGGCCTATTGGTTACAGTCACTGTGACTAACATCACTAAGCTCCTCGCCGCTGTGGGTTCGAATCCTGGTCTGGGCATTTGGATTTTTCATGTGGGGAAGCCTGCCAGCTGGCTTGCGGAAGGTTGATGGTTCTACCCAGTTGCCAATTTGTGCCTGAAACGGTGCATAAAGGGCTTCTGGGGGTCTTCCTCCACCTGTAATTAGCTGGACGTCGTGATATGACTGAAATACTGTTAAAAGCGACATAAAATCATATCAAATCAAATCTATCAAAATGTCCAGTACCTAACTTTGATCAAAAACAGTAGTTGACAGTTTTAAGCAGACAATATTGCAGCAGTGAAAGCGTTAGACATAACTGTCTTGTTTGGGGTAACAGTGACAAGTAGTTCTGCTCTAGATAAGTGTTGTTAAACAACTAATTTCAAGCTTTCTCTCCTTTATGCCTTCACTGAACCCTATGGGGTTACTACTAGGTAGATCCCCCCCCCCCCCCCCCCCCCCCCCAGTGATGATTCTAAGGAGTAGTCACATCAAAGGGTTTAGTAGATGTATAAGGATTTTAGCCTTTGAAATACCCCCTTTATTTGGAGCTGTGGTTTTCGAAAACTTCAATTTGTTGTCTGTTTTGACCATGTTTGACTCTGTTTGCCCATGTTGTGCAGGTACCACCCACCCAGAAGATGGCCTCACCAAGCTCAAACAGATGGAGAGGACGACGGGTATCTGGACGATGCGATGTGCTATGATCATCGACAGACGTTACATCATTATCGTAGACAAAGGCAGTGGGGTAGGTAGCAGGATAGTGTGTGAATGTTTTCCAGATAAGATGGAGAAAATTTATTAAAACTAACATGTTCTCGCTCATTACAGCACCAAATCCTATGGTGTTACTACTTATTAGAATCGTCTCTTCGACACCATAGGGTTTAATGCAGATATAAAGATTTTATTTTTTGAAATACTCCCCTAATCTCAGAATTCCCGAAAGTTGAAAATTGGTGCCAGTCCGAATTTGAAAAATATGCCAATGGGACACAAATTTTACCGGTCTGAAAAGGACTTACAATGCAATTCTTTGCAAAAATTGAAAAAAATTGCCAGTCATCGGACCGGCAAGTTTAAATATTTGCCAGTCCGACACAATTTTTCCATGTCAGGACTGAAGGACTGGCAGGTTTCAGGAAGACTGTTATCTGGAGTTCTTGTGTGTATGAAGTTTTAATGTACCTCCAAGTGAACATTGCCCTATTATGGTGGGGACACGCTCAGTGGGCGTTATTTTATTTTTGTTGAGAGTTGCAGGTACAAATACCAATGAAAAGACCTTAACAAGCTGTTTTTTCGATCCAATCCTATTCCAATGTTGTAAAACTATTATCTTATGTACAATACATAGATTTCTTTTTAGCTCACCTGAGCCAAAGGCTCAAGGTGAGCTATTGGGATGGCCCTGTGTCCGTCGTCGTCCGTCGTGCGTCGTTCGTCGTCGTTAACAATTGCTTCAAATGACATCTTCTCCTAAACGGCTGAACAGATTTCAACCAAACTTTACAGGAATGTTCCTTGGGTCAAGCTCTTTCAAATTTGTTCAAAGAATTGAAAACAATATAGAATTCTGGTTGCTATGGCAACCAAAGTGAAAAAATAAGGAAATCTTAAAAAATCTTCTTGTCTGAAACTACAAGGGCCAGAGCTTAGATATTTGGCACATAACATTATCTACAGGTCCTCTATCAAGTTTGTTCAAATTATGCCCCTGGGGTCAAAATTGGCCCCGCCCCGGGGGTCACAGTTTTACATAGAGTTATATAGAGAAAATTTCAAACGTCTTCTCCACTGAAACTGATATGGCCAGAGCTTTGATATTTGGCATGGTGACACTTCTAAATGTCCTTTACCTAGTTTGTTCAAATGGTTCTGGTCGGTTAAATATCTAGGTCATAATTCACATTCAAAATATGTATAGCAGACAGCAATTCAGCATTATAAGAGTTAGACCCTAGCCAAATTTCCTACTGGCAGAGTTACATAACTGAACTCAGGTCAGCTGGTCAGCTGATGAGGTTGCATATGGTGGTGTCTGCTATATTTTTATGCCCTGCAGTTGGGGGCATATTGTTTTTGTCTGTCTGCTTTTTTGTCTGTTTGTCCATTTGTTTGTCTGTCAGTCCACAACTTTAATCTTAGCCATAACTTTGTTAAAGTTAGAAACTTTATAACTTGGGTCATGTCCTACAAAGGTCAATGTCATTTTTGAGATATTTCCCAGTGTCATATTTTCTTGTCTTTGAGATAACTCCAGTTCTACTGATGTTAACCCATTACCCCATACATATGCCTTTTTACGCCTTTAATTTATTCCTCCTCTAAAGAAAATAATTCCACTTTATATAGTCATAAACATGTAAGATATAAGAAATAGTATCTATATCTTAGTAGATGATAACTTAAAGCAGGTTGAAAGTAAAGCAGAGTGCGCAATAAATAATCATATGGAAATACATGTAGCTTGATAAGAAGAAGTGTCATGGATAAGGGCCATAACTCTGCCAACAATATTTTTTTAAGTTATTCCAATTTGTCATGGTTTTTTTTGTCTGGAAGATAATTCCATTTACAGCTATATTAAAATGTTGTCTTGCCTATTAAGCTAAGGCACAATGACCTCAGGTGAGCGAATTAAGGGCCCTCTTGTTAAATAATATAAACTGTCTTGATTGCTGGTACTAAGCAGGGCTGCCATAAGTTGATCTTGAAAAATCCTAAGATTTCCAAATATTCTATAATTCAAGCACAAATACTTAAAATTCAGACCTGGATTGAAGATCTTTGCAAAAGAGTTCGGATCCAGATTATGATACAACTAAAACTGATCAGGCATGATCTAGATCCAAACTCTTTGTCATCCATTCTGTCTTTGTAAAAATAAAAAAGATGGAACCAGTTTGAGAATCTTAGCAGGCAATATTTTCAGCAAATGACGGAGTTACTCAATGTTGAAACAGTTAACCCTTTCAACACTAAGTTACTCTTGTGGGTAATTAGGTTCCCTTGTGGATCTTTTTAGTTACCAAAATATAAAGCAGTCTGCTTGGAATTATGGGTAGCTTAATAAGTACTGGTCTAAATTAACAAACAGTGTAGACCCTGCTAAATAGGAGCCCTCTGATCAGGGTTTACACGTTGCAAATATAATTAGTATATTTTAACCCTTTACCAAATAACCTGTTTATAACATTGAAGACAGGTGATCATTTAAAGCAGGTTGATAGTAAAGCAGAATGTGCCCTAATGCACATTCTGCTTTACTTGCAGCCTGCTTTAAACTACCGTCTGCTATGATATAGAAAAGTAATTATATTGTTAATGTTCTTGATGGTATAAATTGGAACTATTCTCTTTAGCGGAGGAATAAGTCAGATAAGCTAAATGTCGCTTCTATTAGGAAAAGGGTTAAACAGGTCCATGGTGTTGACAGATTTAACTTGATAAAGAACTGTAGGTATGCCTGTAATACTTTATTTTGACATTTATGAACGACTTACCTGTTACTTGTGGCCCAATAGGTTGTATAGGATAGCAGGTCAGTGAACTTTAACCTGCATTAATAATAGGTGTCATTGACTTCTGTATGCATGCTGCTGTCGATGTTCAGGCATTTTAACTTTCCCCCTAGTCTTGGTTTAGCGTGAAAGACATGCTAATTATAGCAGGCTGGACACATCTAAAAGTAGCTAAATGAGCTACTTTACTCTCAGCTTGCTTTAGGCATCAACTGTCAGAATGCAGAAAATATTTTCTGTCTCAACAGTACATGGTAGAATCATGAAAAGGCACCTTCAAGGGGAATTGGTTAAGATGTCAAAAGGCCTTTTTGCAGATGGGAAAGGGTTTAAGGCTGAAATTTGTCTCAATTTACCCTCTATTAAGTATATATTTTCCCAAATATTCTGTAATAATTTCACACAATTTAAGAAAATATCATTTTTTCCATAAGAACAGAGCTATAATTTGCCCTTTGAGCCACATAAAACTTTCCTATATCCTGATAGATTCAAACACTTTCTCACCGTTTTCCTATTAGGAGCTTAAACTTAAACCCTTATTGTTTGGGAAAAGGAACCCTCTGATCTGGCAGAAACAGACGTTACCAAACAAACCAAAGCACACTTTTAAAACGTTTGGGACATATCCCCCAAGAGTCAACGTAAATGGACCAACTATTAGAAATGGACAAGTCTAGTTGAAAATATAGCTATGAGGGAAAGGGTTATAAAAACAAACAAACTGAAGATAAAAGATTTATTGATGTTGATTTACTTTTCAGGATGAGCTGGAGCGTTTTCCACTGGCACAGATCCATGAGCCAACTGCTGTCCTGAAAAATGACAAAAGAGAGACATACAATAACCTGGTATTGTTCACAGTCATCGAAGACCCCAAGCGAAGAAACTGCCCCTCAGATATGCACATATTCCAATGTGCCACAGTACAAGTATGTAGAATTGTTTTATTTTAGGAAGTCTTACTCCTGAAAACAGGACTACTTAAAACCTGATTTGTCTGAAAGCGAACCATGAAGTTGTGCTGGGCATGATTATAGTGCTACCCTTTTCCATATGTCACTTTTGGTTTTGTTTCTATATTTAACTTTCATTGACCATATACTCATTATATTTGCAAACAGTGTAGATCCAGATCAGAGAGCTTCTACAGGAGCCCTCTGATCTTGGTCTACACTATTTGCTAATTAAGACCAGTATTTATTTACATAAAATCATAATAAATCCAAATTCTGCCTTAAAAACAATTAAATATTTGTTCTAAGTACTGAGGAGGAAAGGTGTTACATGTCTGTGGTAGAGGTAACATTCCTTCTTGTCAAATATGTCAGAAACATCAGAATATGTGGACTATACCAGATTTAATATGACAGACATGCTGGCATTGTCTAGAGTGCGAGTTTTAGTTTTGCTGAGAAAGTTGTCAGCATCTTAACCCTTTGAACCATAGTCCCACATATAGGCGTCCTTTTCAAACAGTATACATGTGAACAGTGCACTTGTCCTATGCAAACAGTGAATACCCAGATCAGAGGGCTCCTTAAGGGTGTATCAATGTCATGACTTTGGGAAATTTTCAAAGTATATTAAAACACTCTATGATGGTTTTGTATTGAAGAGCTATTTAAGATGAATGAAAAAATAGAAAAAGTGTACATTTTGGTGAACAACAGTTGGCTCTTCGGCCATGTAAAATTTACCCCACCCACTTCCTCTTATTTTGTCCTTTTCAAACAGCCCGCTTCAATAAAACCCATTTTAAATGAAAACAAATATGATAATTTGGTTTTGTGTTATTTATTTCCTATCTATGGTAGTATTTCTTCATACAAATACTAATTTAAGAAAAAAAAGGCACCAAATGTGAAATTTATAAAGCTCTAAATATCATCGATATGGTACTTTTTTGTAAATTGTTTAAGGGGCGATAATTCTTTTTACTTAAATAACTCAAAATTTTCAACACTGACCTTTCAATTTCTTTTCATATTTTGAACTGTCTTAGTATGGGCTTTCATCTGGTAGAATATAAGAAAAAGTAAAATACTAGAACTATTTCATTTTCAAACTTTTTTACTTTTTTTCATAAAATAAAAAAATCTAATAAAATCATGCCCTATATAAAGCATATTTTTGATATTCAAGGATCCATATTGTTCAAACCTGGTGCCTGCTTTGTCTAAATTTGGGTTTATATATGTGAACATACCACCATAGACATGAAATATAAAGAAAACCTAAATTAACATTTTTGTTTTGTTTTGAAATAGATTTTACTGAAGCTTGTACTCTGAATGGGTAAAATTTGAAGAAAAAATCCAAATTTGACATACCTTTTTCAAATCGCTGTAGCTCAAAAAAAAGGACACCACCATATATATTTTTTTTCATTTTTTCAATCATCATAAATAGCTCTTCCAAAAAAACAATGATAGAAAAAAAGTTTAATACTTTGAAAAAAATGGCTCATGACATTGATACACCCTTAATGCAAAACATTGACAAAAACAACCTTTAAAAGTCAGAAATGGACTAGACTTAAATGGAAACTGGGATTGTCCATTTGAAGTTTCAGGGAGGAAAGAGTTAAAAGGTGCTTTTGCATTTCTAAGTGTTAACCCTTTCCTCCCTGAAACTTCAAATGGGCAATTCCAGTTTCCAGTTTAGTTTATTTTATTTTCGACTACTCAGGGTTGATATTTGTCAATGTACTTTATTAACTTTTATGTTTCTGAAATATTAAAATAGCCTTAATATTGAACATAAACTGATCATTTCATCAAAATTGGTATAGCCCAAATTAACAATTCAGCTTAAAAATGTTTATTGTTCAGAAGTTTCTTTCATTTGTCTTATGTAGAAAATGTGTTTATTTAGTCTAGATATAGATTAAATGACAAGTAAATTTGTCTAGAGTTCAAAATAGGAGAGTCAGGCGGTGAAATAGTTTTTAAAATTTGAGAGTTGTCATTTGGTTGTTGACATGTGGAAATTAACTTAGCTTGTAATGGTTTAGTTGTTAGCGTGATGACGTGCTGGCTGCATACTTAATGCTAGATTAATGATGAAAGGCTAAAACAGTGTAATGTGTGTACTCAAGGGTGACATGATCTACTGTCGTCAAGTTTTAACTCTTTGCATGCTGGGTAATTTTTTCTATCTGCAACAACTGTCTTCTGCTGATGTTATAGAAATGAGATTTAAAAAATTTCTTTTCATAACAGGGTCAGAGAGTCAAACAGTCTAGATCCTGATGAGACGCCGCGTTATGTCTCATCTGGATCCAAACTTTTTGCAATGGTAATCACTGTGGCACATATATCAGCCGCTAGCATGCAAAGGGTTAAAATGTCTACAGTCAAATATGTTTCAAGCTGTCGCCCAAGAGAAGTTGGATGTATTTATATACAGTTCGGAGCTTTCTGCTTTACTTTTTAGTCTAGCTTTGAGGAATTGCCTGTTTCTAAGATATCAATGTTTTTTCTGAAGAATAACTACTAAACCTGTGTATACACATGATAATGTTGTCACATCATTAAAACTAAAGTGGAATATTTGAATATGCTTCATGCTTCAGGTACAGAAAAGTAATTCTATTATAGCCACTTGAAGAATGTCTGGAGTAATATGATGGGAGGGGGGGGGGTTCAAGGTCATTTAGAGGTCAAATAGTCTGAATTTGATCTTAGTCATCAGGAGGCATCATGTTTTTCAAACACATATTGTTTTCTATTTTATAAAGCTGTTGGAATGCTTATTTTCAATGTTTTGATGCATAAAGCAAGATTATTATGAAACAGACGTGATTTGATTCAAGGTCAAGGTCATTTATTGACTGTTTTCTCCTGATATGATTTCAGCAGGCATTACCCAGCTGGTGACTGCCATGTTTAACCCTTTCCCTTATAGAAGCGACTTTTAGCGCATTAAGTTTATTCATCCGCCAAAGAAAATAGTATCATTTTATACTGTCATGAATATGTAATATAAGAAATATTTTCTATATACTAGCAGATATTAACTTAAAGTAGGCTAAAAGTAAAGCAGAATGTGCCCTAGGGCACATTCTGCTTTACTTTCAGCCTGCTTTAATAGGTCACATATCTTAAATACTAGAAACAGGCTATGGGTTAAAGGGTTAAGCCTTTCATTGGAATATGTATTTTCCTATTTATATCCCTTGTGTGGAAAAGGAAAGGCAGTAGACACTCACGACCAAGGCAATATGGTGTTTTCGATCTTTTATTATGTCCGACGTTTCGATCCCTCACAGGGTCTTTTTCAAGGATAAAATGGATAAAAAGAGTTTTGAGAAACATTGCCTACATCATGGAAGGTGACTGCTAAGAGCAGGCTGAAAGTAAAACATAAAGCTAGTTTTAGAGCTTTCTGTTTTACTTTTAGCCTGTTTTGAGCAACCATATATCTCAACATTGCAAAAAAAGCTAAAAAAAAGTATGTTTCTATCTTAAATTGTGGTTAGAAAGTGACAATTGTTCATAAGGTGCAGTCTGGTGCAATTTATGCTCACGATTTTTCCACTATGACAACTGGCTGAGGTAACTAGGCATGTGTCAGTGATATGAATGGCTACACTTCAGTCGAGATGAGAGCTGCATTAATAAATATCTCACATGAAAACAACAGCTGTAATTCTTACTGGAATTTATTGCACACCTAGGCACCAAGGGGTGTCATGTTGTATAACTGATATTTTATCCTGTGGTAGAAATATTTGTCATATTCAGTAAATGGTATAAAATAGCAATCTATCCTGACATGGCTCCAGATAAGAGAGAGACTGAACAAATCTAACATTTTCTCACTTATTTCAACACGTAATCCTATTGTTTCACTACTCATTAAAATCGTCTCTAATGAGTATTGACACCAAATGGTTTGATGCAGTAAAATAGATTTTAGTTTTTGAAATGCTCCTCTTATCTGGAGCCCTGGATAACAATATTTTATCTTGTGGTTGAAATATTTGTTGTGTTCAGTATAATTATAAAACAGCAGTCTGACAGGGCTCCAGATAAGAACAAATCCAACATTTACTCGCTTATTTTAACACTAAATCCTATGGTGTCACTACTCATTAGAATCGTCTCTTCGAGACGATTCTAATGAGTAGTGACACCATAAGGTTTAATGCAGAAATAAAGATTTTAATTTTTTCAAAATACTCCCCTTATCTGGAGCTCTGCGTCACTAAATTCTTGAGTTTGTATAGAAATACTACTACTGCAGTATGGAATGCTTAGATGGTTTTATGCACTGTCTTTATGTTGTTATTTCAGGCCCATGATGTAGTAGACGAGATTCTGGCAGCTAAAGGTGAAGGGGGCGGAGGAAGAAAAGGGCCATATGAGTAAGTACAGCCTTTAATGGGTGAACCATTTCCCAAAGCAGAAAGCTCCTAAAGAAGTTTTCTGTTTTACTCCAGCCTGTCTTAAACAATGCAAACAAACCGGGAGAAGGGTTTAAGTAAGAGGGATACTCAAAACAAGATGAAAGATGAGCAGATAGCGCTCAATGGAAGCTCACTTCAAATGGAGCAGTCTGCTTAAAAACCCTATTGCTTTACCCATTACCCCTTAAATATGCCTTTTTACGCCCTTAATTTATTCCTCTAATGCAGAAAGTATTCCATTTTGTACAGTCAATGAATATCACTATAAGATATCATGTCTATATCCCAGCAGATGGTGGCTTAAATGTGCTTTAAGGTGCATTCTGCTTTATTTTCAACCTGCTTTAAGTGATCAGCTGTTTTCAAAACTAGAAACAGGCTATGGGGTAATGGGTTAAAGCTGCCATTTGTTTATAACATTGTCATTAAATATTTATTGTTGGTGCCTAAATGGAGAGTATGTAGTATCTAAGGTGAGTTTTCAGAGGAAACAATAAAATTAACAATGCTAGAGGATAATTAACACATTCAACCCTTGAGACGAGTATACTCCTCATTTACAAATAGTGTACCTGTGAGGAGTACACTTGTCCTATGCAAACAGTGTATACCCAGATCAGAGGGCTCCTCCTCTGATCAGGGTATACACTGTTTGTCATTTTGAAATATATTGTTAAAATCAACTCTAAATAGTAAAAAATGGGCTAGACTTATATTGAAATTGGAATTTTGCTCTAAATGTTTCAGGGGTGAATGTGTTATTACTATTAACTTGACTTATTTCAGCCGTACCATTCCACCACCACCAACTGGCCCAGCACCGGAACCACCATATCACCATGGTCAGTTTGAAAACTATAAAGCCACCCACAAAGTAGAAAACAGTGACAGGGACGAGGGTGTAGTTTCTCGTCTCCGTGACACCCAGATCGCCGACACTGGCAGATTCGATGACGGTTTGTAACAAATGTGGCAGTCTAGCAGTCAAACTCTTCAGTTCTGTACCCAAGACTTTTCTTTTACAATCAAACATTAAGCACAAATTCTATTGACACATTGATATCTTCGATTGTTTACCAAATTTTGATATGCAGTTCAGCTTTGATAAATTAAATATGAACATTACGTCAAAGTTAAAAAAATAGCCTAGATTGGTTATAACTTTGAAATATGGTAAATTTTGACTTAAGTGAGATCAATTTGCTTATGTTTTAACATTTGAGATAAAGGTAAATTCAAAATCAATTTATTAAGATTTAATTTATTCTGGAAAGGCTATAAATTAGTTGAATTAAGAAAATGTTGAAATTACATTTATTTATTAATCTTAAACAATGTATGAAGACTATGAACTGGAATGATTGATAACTGAATTTCAAATATGTAGAATACTGCTTAAATCATCATAGATAAATTAACATAATTAGCTGAAGTTTTAATTTTTGTTTGCAAATGGTTTGGATCCCGTTTTAAAATGAAATTAATACTATCAAGAGTCATATCACTTCTGTTTTGAAGATTCTACATAATTCAAGTGTAAGGAAAATATGTTTCTAAACAGTCTGGTATGGAACTGAAGATTTAACAACTGATTATTGCATAGTGTCAAAATCCATATTGGGAAAATCTTTATTAAAAGTTTGATTTGCTTTTACTAAAAACAAATTCATGCCTATAATAATGCTTTTACATTTTTCCATATTAGGTTGACTTACTTTTTAGATGTTAAATAGCTATAAGAAAGCAGGCTCCAGATAAGAGGGAGTAAACTGAAGAAATCCAGTATATTCTCGGTTATACCAGCACCAAATCCTATGGTGTTACTACTTATTAGAATCGTCTCGAAGAGACGATTCTAATGAGTAGTGACACCATAGGGTTTAATGCAGAATTAACGATTTTAGTTTTTGAAGTACTCCCCTTATCTGGAGCCCTGCAACAGCTCATGTCAAATAGCTATCAGAAAGCAGCTCTTTGGCTTGCCTATCGAGGTATATATTTGCCCGGCCTCTGCCCGACTTTCTATGACTGGCCACACATTTACAAACTGCTCCCCCTGCTAGATCTATCCCTCACCCACACATTATGTTTGTTAGCCAGTGTTGTCCAGCCGTTGTTAGCAGTGTTAGCAAGTCAACAAATGTCTTAGTGCTAGATCTAACTAGAAGATTGTATCTATTATTTTATCTTATAGGACAGGAAGCTTAATTTTTAGGCACTCTTAGGACCCTTTTTTCACATACATCACATTATTTAAGACCAACAGTATTTATGACAGCTGGTAACTTAAAGCTGGATAAAAGTAAAGCAGAAAGCTCCTAAGTGTTTTTTTCTGTGTGGAAAAAAATGAAAGAAACAAGTTTGAACCTGCAGGATCCTGATGAGATGATGAATTTCTCAGCATCTTATGCCATTTTATCAGGGTCAACATCATTTGCAAAAGGTTATCACAAATTCACTCAGAAAGTTACACATTCATGGATTTAATGGACTGATATGAAATTCAGAAGAAAATAAACAAGGTGATTGAAAAATTGGTTTCCCATCTCAGCCTTACTGAACCATTTCACTGCTGTAATATCCTGGGCATCTAAATTGTCATCTACTTACAATTCAAAAGTTATGATTGAGGAATCATCAATAGTTTGGAATATCAAACAGTTTGGATCCAGATCAGACGCCGCATAAAGCAGTGTCTGATTTGGATCCAACCTGTTTGCAAAATATTGTCAGTATGTGTTCGGCATTCCAAGGATTAACTCTTTCCTCCCTGAAACTTTAAATGGACAATTCCAGTTTCCATTTTAGTCTAGTTCATTTCTGAATTTTAAGGGTTGTTTTTGTCAATGTTGGCATTATAACAAACAGTGAAGACCCTGATCAGAGGGCTCCTTAAGGAGCCCTCTGATCTGGGTCTTCACTGTTTGCATAGGACAAGTGTACTATTCACATGTACACTGTTTGAAAAGAACACCTATATGCGGGACTAGGGTTCAAAGGGTTAATCATCAACTAGCTAATAGTTTTTCTGTGACTCATTCAAAAGTTGACCTGATTTGCTGTGCAGCTAGTTTGAACTGATTGATTGTATAATTTTTAAGGTTGAACATGTGTATCTTGTAAAAGTACACAGTGTATGGAAAGATTTCATTGCTTGCATTAACTTAGCTTGCATAATTTAATAGTAAAATTAGAACTTGATTAGATGATGAGTAAAATAAAACTGTTCAGGATTCAATGACTAAGATGATATTTATGGAAATACACAAAGGAAATACAGCCTAACTTCGATATCTGGAACTGACTGGTATTTCGACTCATGAATTAAATTATTTCATGCTCTATTAATTCGAACATACCTGTATTTCAAAGTTAACCACATTTTCACTTGGAAATACGGATATCTTCACCTTCACTGAGTTGGAGATATTGAAGTTTGATTCTTCTTGATTTAATCTTTCTCCTTCTGTTATAATAAACTGACTCTTTTTGAAAACAAAATAGGAAATATGAAGATACTTTATACTGTGAATATGGGCCAAGTATTAAGCTTCCTAATAGTGCCTGTGTTAGGCTAATACAGCTTAAGACGTTTCTTGACTTGCCGTCATGAGTATCACTAACTGTCTGCCTGAGCTTACCGAGTTAAACCTGCCTTTAGCAAACATGTACATAGAAGCATGGAGGTTTTATTAAGGCAACTAGTTGCTTTGGGCAGGATAAAGGTATTACAGAGAGCTCCTTCAGTTGCTTTCTGCAATACTTTTGTGATGCATTAAGCCATTAGGTCCTAGTAACAAGTATACACATACCTTACTAACAGTGTATCTGTGAAGAGTACACTTGGCCTCAAAGTAGACCCTGATCAGAGGGATCCTGAAGAAGCCCTCTGATCAGTGTCTACATTGTTTGTCATTTTGCAATATTTTGTTGTAATTAACCCTAAATCATCCTGAAAGGGACTAGAAAATCACTTAATTGAATATTTGAAAAGCACATTAAATGTTTCAATAGTGAATGAGCTAAACACTGCCTATGTATTATGTAAATGATTGGTTAATGCAGGTTTGACTGTAGTTTTATCTTGTTATATTTAATCAGTAAATATCACACCCAACCTGTTACTGTTTAACCCGTTGGACCTTTGTGATGTCTATACACACCCCCTTTACTGTGTACATTTAACAGGTACACTTGTCCTCTGCAAACAGTGTAGACCCAGAGCAGGGCTCTCTGATAGAGTCTGCACTGTTTGTCACGTTTTCATATTTTGTCAAAAAGCTACCATTAATAGTCAGAAATGGACTAGACTTAGTTTAGAACTGGACTGGTTCATTTAGAGTTTCAGGGGCCAATGAGTTAATAGTTCACAACAGTTACTGATAATACACCTGAATAGTAATAATATTGTTATCCAGGGCTCCAGATAAGGGGAGTTTTTCAAAAACTAAAATCTTCATTTCTGCATTAAACCCGATGGTGTCACTACTCATTAGAATCGTCTCTTCGAGAGGATTCTAATGAGTAGTAACACCATAGGATTTGGTGCTGAATGTTTGAGAAAATGTAGGATTTGTTCAGTTTACTCTGTTTTGTCTGGAGCCCTGGTTATCCCTAGTCATTCACTGTAATATGTAACCACATGATAAATAAGGTTTCTTGACTCAGTGTGCTGACATTAACTTCAATCTTCTATCTGTTATAGTAGTGTACTATGTTCAAATGGATTTGAAAAAGTAAGAGAAAAGTGTGCTTTTGTATGTCACAATTCTTTGCAAACATGTAAAGATCTCTATATCTAAAACCATGTGGCTGCTTAATGCAGGAACAAAAGTTCTTTAGAAGCTTTCATCTTTACTTTTGACCTGTATTAAGCTGTCACCTGTATTACAGATACATGTAGGTTTAAATACTTGTGATACATATAATTAAAATGGTATTTATTAGTTACAAAGCTTAATTTTCAAATATTTCGCACTAACAACGAAATGAAATGATAAGTTCTGTAAGAACTGTTGCCACTGATCAATGAAAGGTGTTAAAGACAAGTGCTCTGTTTGTATCTAAAGCAAGCCGCTGGATTCATGATTATTACACACGTGGTGGTGGAAGCAGAACTCCGTCACCTGTCAGAACCGGAAGTATGCGACTCAGCACCTCCGTGAATCGTGCTTCACTACCCCATCAGTATGACAACACCTTACAGAGTAACAGGCAGTATTCAGAGAGTCAGAAGATGACAAAGAAGTCTAACCCATACGGTACGTGGTCTGGAGCTGAGCACGGCGACAAGAAGAAGAATGCTGGCCAGAAGAAAAACAAGTGGTATAAGTTTGGAATGAGTAAAACCAGTGTCCGCAAGAAGGGAAAAGAAAATGACGGGTTTGCCTATCAGACGGCCACACTGCCAGTGTCCAGAGTGGTTGGTACTCATGTTGCAACTAAACAAGCTGAGAAAGTCAGTGGGTTTGACGAGGTGGATGGAGGTGACGACTGGCGTACGATTGGTACAGGTACTTGATGTCATGGAAACACAGTATAGAAGGCTGTACTCCCCCATCTGTGTATAACACATGTGTGGTGTCATGGGGGAAAAAAACACTTATTGCAGGGCTCCAGATAAGGGGGAGTAATTGGAACGAATCAAACATTTTCTGACTTATACAGCAACAAATCCTATGGTGTTACTACTCATTAGAATCGTCTCTTCGAGACGATTCTAATGAGTAGTGACACCATAGGATTTAAAGTGGAAATAAAAATTTTAGTTTTTGAAATACTCCCCTTATCTGGAGCCCTGTTATTGCATTGCTAAACAGTGTAGATCCAGACCAGCTGTTAGCTCAGACCTGACATCAGGTCAAGGTTTACACTGGTACTGAATACACATTACCAGTTGATGATGCGATACAGTGTGATGTATTCAGATCAAGACATTTTTGGTGGAAACGGCCAATCTGAGAAGCGCCTTGGCCAAAGTTCGATCAGCTTTTTCCTCCTAGAATGTCGAGAGAGCTGAATACAACGCCCTGTAGCACACCACATTGATGCCTTCAATATACACCATCAACAACTAAATAAGTTTGGATTTCTCATGACATGACTCAAACATACTACAGGAATGATACTATATGGCAGCTGGAGAAAAACTTTGCCGATCACATATTGACAGTATGACATGCCTGGACATGGGATCTCTTGCATGAACGGTTTATTGACTTTTACTACCTTACAACACAAAGGAAATTACTATAAAGATTCAATCCTGTGTTAAACAGCCACTGAGTAAAAAAAGCATTGGGTATGGAACTTTTTCCGCCCATACTATGTTTTTAGTGTTTAAGACAGAATCTGATGATTGCTCAAAGCAGGCTAGAAGTAAAGTTGACAGCTCCTTCAGGAGCTTTCTGCTTAACTTTAAGCCAGCTTTAAACATCCACCTAAGTTTTCCTGAAAGTGTTTCATTTGTAATCAGCTACTGTGTGTCATAACCACTGTTACTGTATCTTTGAAAATGGTTGTTTAACAAAGGTTTTACCTCTACATGCATGAGGAGGAATCTTGTTCCGTAACTACTACTACTACAACTGCTACTACTACTACTACTTCTACTTCTGCGAGGATGTGCAAGACAATAATGATACATACTAAACTTGGGATATTTGGATGCACCAAGTCTTGGAAACTGTGTAACTCACAAATGAGCATGTGGAATTATTCTGCCAACGTTATAGAATGATTTCTTGAGACTACATGTAACCATTCTTATCTCTGATTGACTCTGTGTATATCTTGATACAGCATATAAACATCAAATGTACTGGTAACAATGGATAATTATGTTTGTCACTAATTTGCCAGAAAAATGTAATTTTCGTTCTATGGACATTGGATTTGTGGGAGCAGTCCGTCACATATTATCTAAGTTTAAACATATTTTATTTCAATATAAACATATTTTAAAGTCATACATAAATATACATTAGGATTTGAATGAAAACAAAGCTAGTCCTTGTTTGAAATGTTAAAATAACAAGGGGGTATTGCACTGTTGTACTGAATAGACCCTGACCACATAGATTAGCTTTGTTCAGTTGTAGCTTCACAAGTTAGTACATATAGTACAATTATAAAGTTTTTGAAGGCTAGATATATATCATAAAATATGTAGTTTGATTAGATATAGTGAAAACTCTGATTAACCCTTTACCCCATAGCCTGTTTTTAGTTTTGAAGACAGGTGACTACTTAAAGCAGGTTGAAAGTAAAGCAGAATGTACCTGAAGGCACATTCTGCTTTACTTTCAGCCCGCTTTAAGCTGAAATCTGCTAGGCTATATAAAATATTTGTAATAGTAACTGTTCATGAGGGTATAAACTGGAACTATTTTCTTCAGCGGAGGAATAAATTAAATACGCTAAAAGTCGCTTCTATGGGGGGAAAGGGTTAAATACAGTATTAACCCTGCATTACAACCACTAAAGAAAAGACTAATTGGTGATATTACAGAAAGATGACATCTTAAAGCAAGATGAAAGTAAAACAGAACAGCGATTTATTGATGATATTACAGAAAGGGGGCATCTTAAAGCAAGATGAAAGTAAAAGAGAAAGCTCCATCAGGAGCTTTCTGTTTTACTTTCATATTGCTTTTAGCAGCAACCTTTAACATCGAACTGTTAATGATCTCTGTTAGTAGTTGTAATAGAGGGGTTTTACTGTAGTTTCATTGTTGATGTGACATTGCTATATGTAATATGCTTATGTATTATGCTTATGTATACTAGTAAAACATACAGTGAAACAAATATATGAAGCAACCATTCATTAGAAGACCCATAGATAGACTGTGATACAGATATTTGCTCTTTGCAGGATAAATATAATGCAGAAAAATCTTGTATGAACTTTCTGCATTATTTTTACTCTGCATAAGCAAGTAACTTGTCTTTGGATATCAGAATCACCCATAAACTGCTAGTGATATTTAAATGAATTATTTACAAACAGTGTACTAGTGAAGAGGACACTTGTCATATGCAAACAGTGTAGGCCCTGACCAGAGGGCTCCTCATGGAGCCCTCTGATCAGGATCTACACTGTTTGTCATTTTGCAATATATTAAAACAACTCTTAATAGTGAAAGAATGACTAGACTTAATTTGACACTGAAATTGTTCACTTGAAGTTTCAGTGGATGGGTCATGTTGTATGCTATCTCCATATTTCTTCAATGATTAGTTGCTTTATACCAGTTTGACTGTAAATACTTATAGATGTGTATCTCAGCTTCTTGTACGCTAAATAATGTTGTATCAGCATTTATACCACAGTCTTATTGCATGTTTGTCATCTGTATTGTACTTTAGAATGAAGTTCTTAATTACAATGTATCTGTTAATGGCTTTCTATATCCAAATGTACATATTGGAACATGGTAGGTGGTGTTTAGGTTAGTTTTACAGCTGTTAAGACTTATTTTATGCAATGGTATCCTACTGATGGGAGGCAGCGAGAGCACAATAGTTCTTGACCTGTCCATCTGTACGTCCATATAAGGTTAACAAGATTCGCTCTAGGATCAAAACAGTTTACTAGAAGGCTTGGATACTTTCATTATGTTGCCATCGGGAGCATATGTGTTTAACCCGTTTCCCCATAAATACACCTTTTTACGCCTTTAATTTATTTATTCACTAAAGAAAATAGTTCCAATTTAAACAGTCAAAAATAGAAATCATAAGAAATATTTTCTGTATTCTAGCAGATAATAGCTTAATGCAGACTGAAAGTAAAGCAGAATGCGCCTTAAAGCGACTCGCAACCAGATGGTGCATTAAAAATAGTAATTTGTAAATATGTGTCAAACGCTTATATAAATGGTAAAGAATTAGTTTAGGATAAGAAATTCTGTTTAAAAAAATGTAGTTCAATAAAAAAAAATATTGGTCTCTGGTGGGATTCGAACCCGGGGCCCGGCATTGGCGGACAGAAGGCAAAATAGGGGAAACCGCTTAGACCAATGGACCACGGAACTATCCGTTTATCTCGGATCGATTTAACGTATTTCAATGTGTAGCCATCGAAAGTGCATACAACTTCGTAATTCGGCTCGTGTTTATGTCTGAGCCCGTGTAGAGAAGCAGCAACAACAACAACTATACCGTCTACTAGTCGGTATAGAAAAACGATGGAAAACATCTAAAAATCTAAGATTCGGTGACGATTCTTGAGACTTTTTTTGGACTGATCATATTTTTTTAATGTCAGAAGCCAAATAATGCCACAAATTTGCTTTTATTTGAGTATTTTATTTTATTTTGACAAGTACACCATCCGGTTGCGAGTCCCTTTAAGGCGCATTCTACTTTACTTTCAACCTGCTTTAAATGGTCACCAATCTTTAAAACTAGTAACAGGCTATGGGGTAATGGGTTAATGAATGTAACATCTTCTTCTTATTATTTATACATGTATTCAGTAGGTTGATATTGCTCTGTCAAATGTCAAATATGGAGGACATACTGGTCGTCTTTAATGCAGATCAAATGTACTGCAGAAAGTTCCTTTGGTTCTAAGTCTAAATATGTTAGAAACATGAAGAATCATTTCTTTGAAGAACATGTCAATATGATTATGGAGAATATGAGGGTAAAGGTGTCAAAATGTGTTTTTGCTATTAGAGAAAAAGGTTCAACACCATGGGCCTGTTTAAATATATTATTTACATTTTCAAACAGTGTAAACCCAGATCAGAGGGCTCTTATAGGAGCCCTACGATCTGGGTCTACACTGTTTGCTAGTTTAGACCAGTATTTATTAAGCTACCCAGAATTCCAAGTAGACTGGTTTAACTAAAAAGAACCACAAGGGAACCTAATAACCCACAATAATTACTTAGTGTTGAAAATGTTTATCAGACAAATTTAGTCTAGCATTGTAAAGGTTCAACTACATTGTGTGTTGAAATGTAATGCAGAAGTGTGCATTTGCATAAACTAAAGTGATTTAAAATTTGACTTGATCATGTAAAAGGTTAAATGTCATGGGAATGATCATTGATTTATACAAACTTATGCAACAGCTACTCTCGATGAATACTTGAAACACAGGTTGGGAAAACATGTAAATATAGGAGAGCAAGCTTTTGGGATCCTGTTTGAGCTTTCTGCATTACTTTTGCCCTGCATTAACTCTTGTAGCACCAAAACCGGATATTTCCATCACTGGCAAACAGTGTAACCCTGATCAGAGAGCTGCTAAAGGAGCCTTCTGATCAGGGTCTTCACTGTTTGTAATACTTGAAAATGTTTTACGGACAATCACATGTTGAGTCAGTACAAGCTTGCCATTTACCCATTACCCCATAGCCAATTTCTTCCTTTTGGATACAGATGAACGTTTAAAGCACGTTGAAAGTAAAGCAGAATGCACCATTCTTAATTAATTTCAGCATGCTTTAAGCAACTATTTGCTAGGATATAGAAAATATTTCTTAAGGTGCATATTCATGACCATATAAATTGGAGAAAAAAAATCTTCAGTGGAGGAATAGATTAAAGGTGTAAAAAGGTGTATTTATGGAGTAATGATTTAAGGGTTTACACTGATTTCCATTTATTCAAGACGATCAGTGTATCTGGCTTTTAATGGTGGCCCAATACACAAGTAATAATATATGTATACGGAGCATAACACCTATTATTTGGATCGTGTATGATAGACATACATCTACCGGGTAGACTTTAAATGAGCATCTTTGTCAATGGACCGTAAACCATTCAAAGATAGACATACAGATTAGTACTAACATGCAACATTTACCAAGAATAAACCAGGAAGCTTTTAATCCATTACTCCAAAGATACACATTTGAACACCTAATTTAATTCCTCCACTGAAGAAAATAGTTCAATTTTATACAGTAATGAATAGGCAACAAGGGAAATGTTTCCTTTATCTTAGCAGATGGTAGCTTAAAGCAGGCTGAAAGTAAAGCAGAATTGCGCCTTTAAATGCACATTCTGCTTTACTTTCAACCTGCTTTAAGTAGTCACCTGTCTCCAAAAGTAGAAACATGCTATGATATAGGTTTAATTTGACATTTTGCAGAATTTATTCATTTAGTCATATAGCTCTGTTAAGCCTTTGCCTGCCAATCTAGATTAGACTGGTGTTTGTCAACAGTTTAGATCCAGATCAGATGTCGAGTTACATGGTGTCTGAATATAGATCCAAACTGGATGATACTCATTTTTAGGGTTTCTTCAAAATTTGAAATGCAATAAATATTACTGTAAAACCTCTCTATAACGACCACTAAAAAGAAGGCTAATTATTTGTGTAAAAGTCAAGTGACAGCTTATAAGCAAGGCAACAGTTGTTTTACTGTCACCTTGTTTTAAGAAGTCACATGTCTTAAAACATCTTATTCATACAATTTAGAGGTTGTAATCGGGAGGTTTTACAACATTTTGACAATTTTTGCAGACAGCAATTTCAAAGCTGATTATATTATGGCACGAAAAGGGTAAACTGTAGTTTCAAGAGTTATTAAAAATTTAAAATGTGTTTAAGATGGTTATGAAAGATATTACCAGTTTTCATGGTTCACTTCAACTTACAATTGAAATGTTTTGGTAACTGCATTTATACAAGTTGCATAATTATAATACTGGTTAATTATGCTTTAAAACTTTTTTAAACAACTCAACTGAGAAAGTAATAATTTCAAATGTTTAAACTTATGTTTGTAATTAGCCAATTGAACCCTAGCAACAAGTATATGTGCAAGTCTCTTTGACATTTATAATGTACTTGTGAAGATTAGACTTGTCATAATTATGTAAACAATGCAGACCTAAATCAGGAGTCCTGATCAGTCACGTGAGTGTCTGCATAGTTTGTCATTCTTTACTGTTGTTGCAAAATATCTGTAGTCAAATATGGACTAGACTTTATTGAAAACTGAATTTGTCCATTTAAAGTTGTTGGGTTCAATGTGTTAATAACAACAGAATGAATTCTGGGCTCAAGATATGGGGAGTTTCAAAAATTAGAATCTTTATTTCAACATTAAATCCTATGGTGTCACTACTCATTAGAATAGTCTCTTTGAGACGATTCCAATGAGTGGTAACACCATAGGATTTGATGGTGAAATGAGTGTTGTTCAGTTTAGCCCCTCGTATCTGGAGCCCTGTAAATTTGTTTAGAAGTTTCAGTACTGACATGACTTTATTGATGAATATACCCTTTCAGGTAACAAACTCATTTTATAATGTTTCATGTCTGTTATTGTAGGACGGTTTTTAGGGGCCAGCAGGGGTGACTTTAGGGCATCATACATACACAGAGACGATATGGACACAGGGCAGAATGAGGCCCTGGAGAGGGATGTGGTGAGTATTAGAAGGTCCTGCTGTGATGATCACTCTTGCTTACTGTAAGGAACTCTTTCACTGACAATACAGTATAACCTCTTTTATCCAGCATCCCATGGTTTTTAGCTCACCTGAGCCATAGGCTCAGGATGAGCTATTGTGATCCCATTCCGTCCGGTGTCCAGCGTCCGTAGTACGTCGTACGTCCACATTTTCAAACAACATCTCCTCAGAAACCACTGACTCGATTTCAACCAAACTTTGTCAGAAGCATCAGTAACAAGGGGGAACGAAATGTTGTTCAAAGATTTTTTTTGGCTAGAGTTATTCCCCTTGCTATAGGACCAGATTTTCTAGCATGACTGTATGAACAACTTGAAATGCATAAGAAAATCTTTAAAAATCTTCTTCTCTGAAACTGAAAGGCCCAGACCTTTGATATTTGGTATGTATCATGACCTAATGGTATTCTACCAAGATTGTTCAAATAATGACCCCCGGGCCAAAAATGGCCCCGCCCTGGGGCTTATCAGTTTTTCTTAGGTAAACCTTTAAAAATCTTCTTCTCAGAAACCATAAGGCCCAGATCAATAATATTTGACATGTAGCTTCGCCTCATGGTATTCTACCAAGATTGTTCAAATTATGACCCCGGGCCAAAAATGGCCCCGCCCCTGGGCTTATCAGTTTTACATTGAATTATATAGGAAAACCTTAAAAAATCTTCTTCTCTGAAACTGTCCCCAGACCAAAAATGGCCCAGCCCTCGGGCTTATCAGTTTTTCATAGAAAAACCTTTTAAAATCTTCTTCTCTGAAACCCTTAGGCCCTGATCATCAATATTTTACATGTAGCTTTGCCTTATGGTCCTCTACCAAGATTGTTCAAATTATGAACCCTGCATCAAAATTGGCCCCGCCCCGGGGCTTATCAGTTTTACATTGACTTATATAGGAAAACCTTTAAAAATCTTTCTTCTCTGAAACTGTAAAGCCCAGCTCATTTATATTTGACATGTAGCTTTGCCTCATGGTCCTCTACCAAGATTGTTCAAATTGTGACCCCCGGACCAAAAATGGCTCAGCCCTCGGGCCTATCAGTTTTTCATAGAAAAACCATTAAAAATCTTCTTCTCTGAAACCATTAGGCCCAGATCATTAATATTTGACATGTAGCTTTGCCTTATGGTCCTCTACCAAGATTGTTCAAATTATGAACCCCACATCAAAATTGGCCCCATCCCGGTGTCATATCAAAATTGGACCCCTGTAAAAAATGTTTTGGTAACTAAAATGATCTACAAGGAAACCTAATAATCCACAAAAAGTTTCTAAGAATTAAAGTCTGTCTGTAACAAATGATTTATACATGTAATTGTTTGATGTACTTGCAGCAATTACTGAACAACTGTTTTGATGACATAGAGAAGTTTGTGTCACGGTTACAAGCTGCAGCAGAGGCCTACAAGGAGCTCGAGAGGAGGAAAGTAGAGAGAGGCAGGAGGAAACAGAAGTCTGCAGGAGGTCAGTAACCTAGGGTTGACCATTTAGGGCACCCGTCACAACTTAATCCATTACCCCATAAATGCGCCTTTTTAGGTCTTTTAATTTATTTCTCCACTGAAGAAATTATTTAGTCAGGAATATGCAGCATAAGAAATATTTTCTATATATTCAAACAGATGGAGATTTCGCAAGTTTAAAGTAAAGCCTTAGGGCACATTCTGCTTTACTTTCAACTTGCTTTAAGTAGTCACTTTATTTAAAAACTAGAAACTAGCTATGGGGTAAAGGGTTAACAACCAGGCCCAGCACTTAAAAAGCATTTGAGTTGAGTCTGAGTTCGTTCTCAAGCATTTGATTGGTCAGCTTTGAGCCTAGGCTCAAAGCTGACCAATCAAATGCTTGAGAACAGTGCCTTATATGCATGGACCCATATGATCTCGAATTCTGCTAATGCTAAGGGTATACATTTTACACCTGTCTTAAATGTTAACATAGAAGCTATGAAGAAAAGAGTTAATCCATTGTCATGTTTTTGGTGTTGTAGACAGGTTGCTGCTTATAGTACATACTACTACAGTGTTCCCTCCCAACAATGACTCCCTCCTTACAACGACCCTTGTCGCTGGTCCCAAGCAGATTAAGTATGTCTTGTGCTTTTACTGCTGCAATATCGTCTGCTTAAAATTGTCGTCTCTTGTTTGTTCTCAAAAATACATATAAGTGGAGATTTTGATAAAATGAATATAATGACGAGTGACAAACAGCTTGAATCCAGATCAGACGCGCGTTTGCAAATGTAGCCAACTTCCCTCCCTATAACGACTCCCTCTGAATAAGGCACACAATGTTTGTCTCCCATTGGAGGTCGTTGTAGAGAGGGAGCACTGTATATCGGAATGAAAAAGTCATTTAAATAAAGAAAGGGTAAAGGCATCAAATGGCATTTCTTTGATGGAAAGGTTTGATCTGCAACTTGTATACCAGACTATCAAGTCATCTTCTTTATTAGATAATGGACAATTCATTTTGAGAACTAAGCTTTATTATAGTTTGTCTTTATTTTTATGTTCAGATGGCATGTTGATGATGAGAGCTAGACCACCTCCAGCTGATGACTTTGTAGATATCTTCCAGAAATTCAAGTTCGCCTTCAATCTTCTCGTAAGTCCATTCTGCTTCTTTAACCCATTCATATACATGTACCCCATAGCCTGTTTATAGTTTTGAAGATATGTGACCACTTAAAGCAGGTTGAAAGTAAAGCAGAATGTGCCTTAACCCTTTCCCCAATACAAGCGCCTTTTAGCGGATATGGTTTATTCATCCGCTTAAGAAAATAGTTCCAATTTAATCAGTAATGAATATGTATTATAGGGAATATTTTCTATATTATAGCACATGATAGATTAAAGCAGGCTGAAAGTAAAGCAGAATGCACCCTAAGGTGCATTCTGCTTTACTTTCAACCTGCTTTAAATAGTCACCTATCTTAAGTACTAGAAACAATGCTATCAGGTAAAGGGTTAAGACGCATTCTGCTTTACTTTCAGATGGCTTTAAGCTACCATCTGCAGGAATATAGAAAACATATCTTATCATTGAAAGTAAAGCTGTTCAAGCATATAAAAAAAATTCTTATGGTGCATATTTATGAGTGTATAAATTGGAACTATTTTCTTAAGTGGCAGAATGAAATAAAGGCATATCTATGGAGTAATTGGTTAACACATACAATATATTGATTTGTTCTGATTTGCAAAACGATTTGAATTTATTCCTTAAACATGTATATCACTTTTTACAGGCCAAACTGAAGGCTCACATACACGACCCCAATGCCCCAGAGCTAGTTCATTTTCTGTTCACACCACTAAGTCTTATATATGAGGCAAGTCGGGATCCAATACATGAAAATAGAGAGTTGGGATCCGAAGCTGTGTCCCCGCTCTTACTGCCAGAAGCCAAACAGCTGCTGGTGAATTGTTTGACCTCAAAAGAATTGGAACTTTGGCAGCGACTGGGCAGACCCTGGACTTTGGTCAAGTAAGTGGATAGTATATCATATTCCTTCATGGCATTTTTCAGTGGCCAAACAGTGTAGACCCAGATCAGAGGGCTCCTATAGGAGCCCTCTGATCTGGGTCTACACTGTTTGCTGATATAGAGTAGTTTTTATTTGGAATTGGAACTTTGGCAGCGGCTGGGCAGACTCTGGACTTTGGTCAAGTAAGTGGATAATATATCATATTCCTTCATGGCATTTCTCAGTGGCCAAACGGTGTAGACCCAGATCAGAGGGCTCCTATAGGAGCCCTCTGATCTGGGTCTACACTGTTTGCTTATTTAGAGCAGTTTTTATTTGGAATTGGAACTTTGGCAGCGACTGGGCAGACCCTGGACTTTGGTCAAGTAAGTGGATAATATATCATATTCCTTCATGGCATTTCTCAGTGGCCAAACAGTGTAGACCCAGATCGGAGGGCTCCTATAGGAGCCCTCTGATCTGGGTCTACATTGTTTGCTGATTTAGAGCAGTTTTTATTTGGAATTGGAACTTTGGCAGCGACTGGGCAGACCTTAGACTTTGGTCAAGTAAGTGGGCATTATATATTCCTTCATGATTTTCAAATCAAGTTGAAAGTAAAACAGAAAGCTCCTGAACATTTTTGAGGAACGTTACTTGTGATGCATATTCATGATTGTATAAAGTGGAACTATTTTTTACAGCGAAGGAATAAATTACAGGCATTAAATGTGTATTTTTAAGAGAAATTGGTTACCTCTGGTCAGGTCTTTACTGTGTGTCATTTCACAATTAATTGTTAAAAACAACCCTAAATAGTAAAAAATGGACTATACTTCATTTGAATTTGGAGTTGTCCATTTGAAGTTTCAGGGCTAAATGAGAGAGGTCATGAAAATGTGTTGCTGTAAAGCATACAGTGCTCCAGATAAAAGAGTAAACTGAACAAAGTCAACCTTTTCTCAATCATGTCAACACCAATCGTGAAGAGACGATTCTAATGAGTTGTAACACCATAGGATTTAATGCAGAAACAAAGATTTAAGTTTTTGAAATAATGGCATCTATATCTGGAGCCCTGGCATAGATATAACTTCAAGTTTGTGTATGTCTTGTAGGGATGAATGGAGTGGCTATGTTCCTCCGTACAACCCCAGGTTTTACAACGGCTGGCAGCCATCACCTCAGGCAGTGGATGAGGTGAACAACGGAGAACGCTTTAACCATCAGGAGAGGTTCAGAGATGATGGTCTCAGGGCTTCAACTGCCGTAAGTATTGGGTAATCCTACAGGGGCTTTGGCATGTGTAATGCTTGAACAAGTCTATTTAAAGGTAGTAAAATTGTCAATAGTTCATCTTATTTTTGACTGAGGAGTTTGACTGAGTTTCAAACAGATCAGACACAAACTTAATAGTGAGGTTTTCAAATTGACCCTGTACTCTATAGCCTGGTTTTAGTTTTGAAGACATGTGACCAGTTAAAGCAGAGTGAACGTAAAGCAAAATGCACCTTAAGGAGCATTATGATTTTATTTCAACCTGCTTTAATCTACCTTTTTAAAAGATACCTAAAATGTCTTTTGTGTTTTATGTTCAGAACTTCCTAGGTTGGGACTACTTTTCTTAGTGAAGAAATATTTAAGTGTAAACTTGCTTATATTTATGTGTGGAAAAGGAAAGGCAGTAGACACACACGACCAAGGCAATATGGTGTTTTCGATCTTTTATTATGTCCGACGTTTCGATCCCTCACCGGGTCTTTTTCAAGGATAGAATATCAAAATAATCATCTTACTGAAGTACAAGGAAAACGGTACTTTTGTCAAGTGATCACTTTCTAAATATAGAAAGCGCCGTCCATTGTGACGTTGAACGGTACTTTCTTTTTTCAGAAACAGATCGTTTAGGAACTAAAAATTAGTTTTTGCTTATATTTAGAGTACAGTAAAACCTGTCTATAACGACCACTTAAATAATTGTTAATTAGATATATAAAAGACAGGTAACAGCTTAAAGCAAAGTGACAGTGAAACAGAAAGCTCCTACAGGAGCTTTCTGTTTAACTGTCACCTTGCTTTAAGCAGTCACCTGTCATAAACAAAAAATAATTTACACAATTTAGTGGCCGTTATAGAGAGGTTTTACTGTAATGTGTTAATAAATTGCAACCATGGATTATAAGTCTAATTTGAAGTATGTTCATCCATTCTTTATATCTATAGGGGGCAGTAGCTTATGTACCCTACGGAATAGAAGACAGATATAGTCGTCGTGAGGACCCGTACAGGCGTGACGATTACCGTTCATCAGAGAGACGAGATGACTACAGGATGTCAGAGCGAAGGGACGATTACCGGTCAAGTGAACGTCGTGATGACTACAGATCAAGTGAACGTCGGGATGATTACAATCGTCCTAGCACTCCTCCTGGGCGTACGCAGGAATATGTAGACAGATACAGCGATAGGTAGGCATGATAGTATGATGTATAACTAGAAATAGGTTAACCAAATAATATAGCCCTCTCTTGAGCAATATAAAAAAACTACAGTTAAGCCTCTCTTTATGCCCAATAAAAGAAGGATAATTGATTTAAGGCTTAAAGCAAGGTGACAGTAAAACGGAAAGCTCCTTGCTTTCTGTTTTTCTGTCATCTGGCTTTAAGCAACCTGTCCTAAACACCTAATAATTAATACAATTTTGTGATTTTTATAGAGGTTTTACCATATACAGAATGGGAATCTGTATTAGACAGGTAGTTGCTTAATACAGGACAAAGGTAATTAACGCATTTCCACATAGCCTGTTTCTAGTTTTGAAAATAGATGATCACATAAAGTAGGTTGAAAGTAAAGCAGAATGTGCCTAGGGTGCATTCTGCTTTACTTTCAGCCTTAAAGATTTCGTAATGGTACTTATTGATGACCTTATAAAGTGGAACTATTTTTTGCAGTGGGGGAATTAATCATAGGCATAAAAAGATGTATACATTGCCAACTTATAGGGTAATGGGTTAAATAGCATCCTGCATTACTTTCATCCATGATTAGGCTGTCACCTGTCTTAACCCTTAGCCTGCCACTCACGACTATAGCTCCATATGCAAACAGCTTGGATCCGGATGAGACGCCGAGTAACTCGGCGTCTCATCCGGATCCAAGCTGTTTGACACTCGGACAACATTTTCAGCAATTTTGAGCAACTTTGAAGCACTTTGAAACTTGAAGCAGACGAGAAATATAGCAGACGACAATTTATTTGGCGGGCTAAGGGTTAAATACTGACAGTTGATTTATTTTGAGTGTTGCTTAAGCGAGTGTATTGTTTTAATATCTCTGTTAATAAATAACCATAGTAATGTCAAAATGTAAAGTTCAGTAAATAACAGTTTACTATCAGACAATAACCACCCCACAGCAGCTTGGCCCTTTCTCCCAATAGTCTGCTATCATTGTTTACTTAAAGCAGGCAGAAAGTAAAGCAACATGCTCCCAAAGGAACTTTTTGCTATACTTTCAGACGTTTCAGTCTGCTTTAAGCATGCACCTGCCCATATGCATTTAATTTTTCTGATAGCTCTTTTAACAGAGCCTGGTAGAAACATGAAAAGGTGCTTAGTTGGGGGAATGGGTTTAAGTAGGATGAAAGTTTGGAAGCTTTTTGTTTAACTTTCATCTTGCTCCAAGCAGCCACCTGCTGTTTAAGCTTAGTTATTGAGGATTTTGCAAATTGAGCAACAATTGTCAAACTGAGTTGTAAAAACTGATAACCTACCACCAGTATAATGGATAATTGGACCAGCAATACTAATAACTACATATATGTTATTACTAACACACATTGTGTATTCAGCAGTCATTTGTTTGACAGATTGCATCAAAATGCAGAAAGAAGGAATGCAGACAACTCTATGAGCTTTAAAAAAGTTTTAAAAGATCTCCTCGCTTCTTCACAGAACACAAGTTTGATTTTGAAATGTACAAATATAGTGATCATGACAGTGACATGTGATTTTTGCTGTTTTACATTCCTGATAGGGAGGAAGATACAGAGGGGTATAGATACACTTATCAGGGCTCCAGATAAGAGGGAGTAAACTGAACAAATCATGCATTTCTCACTATTTCAGCACCAAATTCTATGGTGTTGCTACTCATTAGAATCGTCTCCAAGAGATGATTCTTATGAGTAGTGACATCATAGAGTTTAATGTAGAAATAAAGATATTAGTTTTTGAAATACTCCCCTTATCTGGGGCCCTGGATAGCTCTGCACTTATGTCATATCTTCTTTCTTTGTCTTTGAAACATTCATTATAGCCAACCTTTGCAATGCTACACTTGTCAAAACTCGTACATTTCCTGATATGGTGTTTAGATACTTCTGAGAATTTAATCCCTAAAATATGACAAACAGGGTAAACACAATTCAGAGTGCTCCTACTGATGCCCTCTGATCTGCGTCTACCTTGTTTATAAATGATGTATTTTCATGGCCACTACACAGTAAGGGTTAAGCTCTGCTTTAGCATACAACCTCTGATTGCCATAATTAGCTCACCTGAGCTAGCTCAGGGTGAGCTTTTGCAATCCTTGATTGTCCGCCGTCCGTCGTCCGGCGTCCGGCGTCAACAATTTAAGTGTTTACACTCTAGAGGCCACAAATTTTATCCAATCTTTCTTAAACTTGCTCAGATGGTATATTGCCATAAGATCTCGGATGAGTTCGATTATGGTTGAAATCGGACAAATAGGTCATGAGTTATCTACCTTTGAACTGCTGAAAATGCATATTTAACAGTGTTTACACTCTAGAGGCCACAGTATTTATCCAATCTTTCTCAAACTTGTCCAGATTGTATATGACCATAAGAGTTCGAAAGAGTTTGATTTTGGTTGAAATCGGATAAATAGATCAAGAGTTATCTACCTTTGAATTGCTGAAAATGCCATATTTAACGGTGTTTACACTCTAGAGGCCACAGTATTTATCCAATATTTCTAAAACTTGCTCAGATTGTATATGACCATAAGAGTTTGGATGAGTTCGATTCTGGTTGAAATCAGACAAATAGATCAAGAGTTATCTACCTTTGAATTGCTGAAAATGCCATATTTAATAGTGTTTACATTATAGAGTTCACAATTTTTATCCAATCTATCTCAAACTTGCTCAGATTGTATATGACTATAAGGATTCAGATGAGTTTGATTATGGTTGAAATCAGATTTATAGGTTGAGAGTTATCTACCTTTGAATTGCTGAAAATGCCATATTTAACGATGTTTACACTCTAGAGGCCACAAATTTTATCCAATCTTTCTCAAACTCATTCAGATTGTATATTACCATAAGAATTCAGATGAAATTAATTATGGTTGTAATCGGATCAATAGGTCAAGAGTTATCTACCTTTGAATTGCTGAAAATTATATATTTAACAGTGTTTACGCTCTTGAGGCCACAATATTTATCCAAGCTCTCTCAAACTTGCCCAGATTGTATATGACCATAAGAGTTCGAAAAAGGGTGATTATGGTCGGAATCGGACAAATAGATCAAGAGATATCTACCTTTGAATTGCTGAAAATGCCATATTTTACTCTTACAACTACAGTTTTCAATGGATTTTGATTATACTTGTACACAAAGGATGTAGCTATACGTTCTCGAAGGAGTGCAATTATTGTTGAAGTGTAATCATTGTGGCAATAGTTACCTGCCCTTGATGTACAGTAAAACCTGTCCTAGCGGTCACCTGGTATAAGCGGTCACCTGGCTTTAATGGCCAGTTCGATCTCCCCCCGATTGAATTCATTCTATATTGCCCCTTGACTAAGCGGTCACCTGTATAACGCAGCCAGCGGCCAGAAAAATTCATCCCAAACACTGTTTCCACACTGTATTAAACGGCCAAGTGGCCGCCCGCTGAAGTGTGATATGCCTGAATACCTGTGTCATTCAACAAATCCACGTGTCGATCCGTCTGTAACCTCAACTTGTCAAATTACGTGCTCAGCGGGGCGTGTTATTATCAACAAGTTTGTCTGGGAGATTAGCAATTACGTAATCAACATTTTCCATATCAAACCCACTGTAATGAACGTTCAGGCAACTTGAATACACGGTTATGATTTCTGTCGAACGTGTCACTCTTAATAACCGCCTAAATAACACAGCATATGCTACTGGTATCAAACTCTTTAATTAATCGTCAATTACACGGCCCGCGTCGTTCTTATGTGTAATGTACATCACTAAAATTAGATTTAGTGACTTCGGAGAAAATCTCGCGTTATTATGCAAATGATTACTATCCACCAATCAAAACTTGCGTAATTCGAGGATGCTGGGGTGTTCCCCCAGTGTAAAAATAGTCAGTGTTAAATTTCCCATCTTGCAATTAATTTCCTCGACAACAATCAGAACTGAACAAAATGGTCGACCGATTTTTTACTTTTAATCTCTAATGCTGACTTGAAAGTACGTTTGACAACATTTGTAAAGTTTAAATGAGCTCCGAAAAATCCGTAGACACGCGCACATGGATTCTGCCTCCGTGGCACAGAAAAATACGTGTACAAACGTAAGTGTAATGAAACAACATATACAGTAGATTCTACTGTATTCCATTTTCTGAAAATGAACATTATGTTACCAGCACATGTTGATATGGAGATCAGATGCCGAGTAACTGATGCTCGTGTCAATGTTTCTATAATCAAAAAGTGTACTGGTCATACACTTCTGTATGAGTTTGAGGACTTTTAATATGTTGTTGACTTTTGAAATAGGAATGAATAGCGAAACGAAACCGTGACCGTTTTCCAAATAGTAGTCATTTTTCTTGCCCCTGGATTAAGCGGTCACCTGTCTTAAGCAGCCAATTTGGCTGCTTCCCTTCACTGGCCGCTTAAGACAGGTTTTACTGTACTTTGAAATGCTAGAAAAAGGCTTCAATTCAGTAGTTTAGGCTCTAGTTATCTACCTTTGATGTACTCTACTATGCTAGAGTAGGTCGACAAAACTTGAATGGATTTAGAATAAAAAGGGTGAAATTCAAAGGTAAAGCTATCAGGCTTCATTACAAATGGTGAGCGATATCAGGGCCTTCATGCCCTCTTGTTATCTTGTTGATATATCTCATATAATTCTCTTACTTTTCAAACAAATGGGATCAGTGGGGTTTTCTGACCTTTGTTGGGGGCCATATTTGTAAAGTACACTCAGTGCAAAAAGAAACGCACAATTTTGTCATCACAATATTATTTGTCTGTAGTTCTGCCTAAGGTTATCAATGTTGAAAAAGGGAGATTTATTATTGCATTTGTAGCATCACAACCTACACAAATCAGTTCGGTGTTTTAAACAGCTGAAGTTTGCTCTAGATTTTAACCTTTCACCGTTTCATTGTCGTCTGCTTCTATTCTGTTGTTTACCAGATCGTTTCAAAGTAAGATTCAATGTAATTCGACTTAAAGCATATCGATACGAGTGTCAAACAGTTTGCTCACGCGCTTTTTGGTGTCATTAGGAGTGAAATGGTTAAAAGGCGGCACAGTGTTTTTGAGTATTTATTTCTGAACTTGTTACAGAATTAAATGAATCTTGAGATATAGTCTAAGTATTCTAATTTTCTTCAATAAAAGTATCTTAATCTGCGCCTGAGCACGATGTGCGTTTCTTTTTGTGCTGAGTGTATATTCTTCTTTATGGTAATCCTATTTTAAAGCAGCAACCAACCCAAAGTAAAAAAAAAAAAGAACCTATTTTATAATATGCATGTTTACTGTAGATCTACTTGCTTTTGTACATAAACATAAATGAGCTAGGAACAGTCCAAGATACCTTCAGCTTGCATAAGCCAAACTTATCTGTATTTCTTCAGTTAAATTTCAATAACCTGTGCTCATTTAAGTTGAACATTATCCATATTTCAAAGTTAAAACGTGGCTAAGCCATGTTTAGACTTAGAAATATGATAAAGCTTGACTTTAATAAGTGAGTTTGATGTATTGAGATTGACTGTATTTAATATTGGTTTATATCTTATATAACATGTGTTCTTTATCATTATACCATACTAGATTTATAAACATAATTATACACTGTCAATATTTGTAATAAATGGGCCCTTATCATAAGGGCCTATTTAATAGAAAGTCTATTGGGAGTCTTCAAAACTGGTTGCTTAATGCAGAATACAAGGTATGCATATGGCTCCAAAAAGATCTTTCTGCATTATTTATATCTTGCATTAAGAAGTCACCAGTCTTAGGAGATATCCATGTTTTTCCAAGAAGTGGTTTCTCAACACAAGCTTGACGTTATCTGAGATTTAGTTCTACTTGTAACCAATGGACAGAGTATAAAACAAATGTCTTGTTTCCCCTTCTGTGGCAGGGATTTTTCTAAAGCATGCACTGATACTGTATCTATATTGTTAGGAATCAGCTCTATCTTAAATGCATGCTTCTCTTGCCCTACCTTTGTTTCTATGTCATCAGCAGAGTTTAGCAACATGTAGCCCTTGCTAGGGGTCCATATTAGTGGGTGGCGTAAACTGTCTATATTTCTTACAAACCCTAAGTAGTCAGGTTGCAAACAGTGAAGACTCTGATGAATATGATGCAAATTATCTATTCAGTTAATTTTTGATTGCAACTTTTAGGTATCGTGTTAAATAACTTGTGTCAAATAGGGCATTTGTGTATTCAATGAGCTTAAACTGTTGGATCTGATGACGAGGTCAACCCATTACCCCATAGCCTGTTTACAAGTTTTGAAGATAGGCGACCACTTAAAGCAGGTTGAAAGTAAAACAGAATGCGCCTTAAGCCACCATCTACTAGAATATAGAAAAAAATTATATGACATATTCATATCTGTAGAAATTGGAGCTATTTCCCTCTGTGGATGAACAAATTAGAGGAGTAAAAAGGTGTATTTATGGGGTAATGTAGAGTAAATAATAAATCTCACAAAGAAAATCTCCTGCTTTAGGCTGCCTCTGTATTCAGTCTTGTTGGAGGATATTCATTTGTTGCAATTATAGAAACAAAACTTTACCGTAACACACAAATTTGATAGTAGTAAAATGGAAACTATCATTGAGATAACTGGATAAATTGGCTTTAAAAACGACAACTACATTATATTCACAGTGATTTTTACAGCACATTTTGGTGAGTTACTGGCCTTGCATTCTCTTGTTTTTTGCCTTGTTGAAGAACCACATTTGGTAGTACTAGTTGGCAATTTGACTAAACCAAACATCAACCCATTTATGTCTGAGTACTGCAATGAACTCTCCACATGCCCTTGCTAGGAGATTTCATTATAGATAGAGAGGGGTGATCTAAAGACACTGGCATGTTCATATGAAATGGCAAACAGTTCAGACCCTAATGAGATGCCATGTAATGTGGCATCTTACCAGAGTCTAGTCTACACAGTTTACTAATGTCTTCTTCAGAAGACACTAGACTTAACCCATTACCCCATAGCATGTTTCTAGTTCTGAAGACATGTGACCGCTTGAAGCAGGCTGAAAGTAAAGCAGAATGTGCCTTAAGGCACATTCTGCTTTACTTTCAACCTGGGTTTTTAGCTCACCTGAGCTAGCTCAGGGTGAGCTATTGCGATCCTTGAATGTCCGGCATGCGTCGTGCGGCGTCACCAATTTTAGTATTTACACTCTAGAGGTAACAATATATATCCAATCTTTCTCAAACTTGCTCAGATTGTATATTACCATAAGAGTTCGGATGAGTTCGATTATGGTTGAAATTGGACAAATAGGTCAAGAGTTATCAACCTTTGAATTGCTGAAAATGCCATTTTAACAGTGTTTACACTCTAGAGGCCACAATATTTATCCAGTCCCTCTCAAACTTGCTCAGATTGTATATGACCATAAGAGTTCGGATGAGTTTGATTATGGGTGAAATAGGACCAATAGTTCAAGAGATATTAACCTTTGAATTGCTGAAAATGCCATATTTAACGATGTTTACACTCTAGAGGCCACAATATTTATCCAATCTTTCTCATACTTGCTCAGATTGTATATGACCGTAAGAATTTGAATGAGTTTGATTATGGTTGAAATCAGCTTAATTATGGTTGAAATCAGCTTAATAGGTCAAGAGTAATCTACCTTTGAATTGCTGAAAATACCATATTTTACAGTGTTTACACTCTAGAGGCCATACTATTTATCCAATCTTTCTCAAACTTGCTTTGATTGTATATTACTATCAGAGTTCGGATGAGTTTGATTGTTGTTGAAATCAGACTAAAAGGTCAAGAGTTATCTACCTTTGAATTGCTGAAAATGTGATATTTAACAGTGTTTACACTCTAGAGGCCACAATATTTATCCAATCTTTTTCAAACTTACTCAGATTGTATATGACCATAAGAGTTCGAATAAGTGCAATTATGGTTGAAATCGAACTCATAGGTTAAGAGTTACCTGCCCTTGAATTGCTGAAAATGCCATATCATACAGCGTTTACACTCTTGCAACTACAGTTTTCAATGGATTTTGATTTTACTTGCACACAAAGTATATAGCCATAAGTTCTGGAAGGCATGCAATTATTGTTGAAATCTAATCATTGTGGTAATACTTATCTGCACTTGATATACTTTAAAATGCTTGAAAGGGCTTCATTTCAGTATTGTTTAGGATCTAGTTATCTGCCCTTGATGTACTCTACTTTACTAGAATTATGAGGTTATATTCCAAATAATTTTACATGCTGTACTACAAATTTGAATGGATTAAAACGGGTGAAACAGAAAGGTAAAGCTATCAGGCTTCAGCACAACAGGTGAGCGATATCAGGGCCTTCAGGCCCTCTTGTCTGTATAGGAGTAATAATTTAAAGGCGTAAAAAAGGTGTGTTTATGGGGTAATGGGATAAATGGGTTAATCTTTCCATATTTTGATAGACTAGCAACCAATGATCTCTCCTTATTACCAATAGTTAGTTCAACAATTACAGTAAACCATTCTGCCATAAGAACCACTCAAAGGAGGGCTTGTTTTCTTTTATGAAGGTAGGTGTTTGCTATCAGCAGGATTTAAGTAAAGCAGAAAGTTCACAAAGGGAGCTTTCTGCCCTGCTTTCATTCTCCTTAAAGCAGCCATCTGTTTAAGCTATTTCAACACCTGTTTAAGATATACAAATTACATTTGAAAATAGTGTATACCCAGATCAGATGGCTCCTGCTGATCAGGATCTACACTGTTTGCTAAGTTAGAGAAGTATCTATAAAACTACCCAGAATTCCAAGTTCATGTATTTGTAACTAAAAATAGCCACAAGGTAATCTAATAACCCACAAGGCAACGAGTCATTGTTTGACTGGTGATTATAGCAGGATTTTACTGTAGTACTTAAAACAATAACACTAATTAAGGTTGGCCAATGAAGACACTAATTGACTACTAAACACTCGCTGACTGGGGGATACCAAATACTACCTTGAGAGAGTTTACATACTAAGGTGGAACATTTTATGGCGTCACTAACAGTCACCGGTGTTTGCTCTATTCAGTCTTTAAATACTACATTTGATCTGGTCTTAATTCACCTTTATGTTCTTGGACTTTGCCCCATACAAGCGCCTTTAAGCGCATTTTAATTTATTCCTCCACTAAAGAAAATAGCCTTGAATATATACCATAAAAAAGAATTTCTATATCTAAGCAAGCGTTAGCTTAAACCAGGCTGAAAATAAAGCAGAATGTGCCCAAAGGCGTATTCTGTTTTACTTTCCATCTGCTTTAAGTGGTCACCTGTTTTTAGCTCACCTGAACCAAAGGCTCAAGGTGACCTATTGGGATGGCCCTGTGTCGTGCGTCGTCCGTCGTCGTTAACAATTGCTTCAAATGACCTCTCCTCTTATATCGCTTGACAGAATTCAACCAAACTTTACAGAAATGTTCCTTGGGTCAAGCTCTTTCAAATTTGTTCAAAGAATTAAAAACAATGCAGAACTCTGGTTGCCATGGCACAGTTTTACATAGAGTTATATAGTGAATTTTTCAAATGTCTTCTTCTCTGAAACTAATATGGCTAGAGCTTTGATATTTGGCATGGTGACAGTTCTAAATATCCTTTACGTATTTTGTTCAAATGGTTCCGGCCCGTTGCATATCTAGGTCACAGGAGCTAAAAATAGATTTTTTCAATGAAAACTTAAAAAATATTCTCGTCAAAACCACAATGGCTAGAGCTTAGATATTTGGCATATAACATCGCCTACAGGTCCTCTATCAAGATTGTTCAAATTATGCCTGGGGTCAAAATAGACCCCGCCCCGGGGGTCACAGTTTTACATTGAGCTATATAGTGAAATTTTCAAACGTCTTTTCCTCTGAAACTAATATGGCCAGAGCTTTGATATTCGATATAATGACACTTCTAGATGTCCTTTACCTAGTTTGTTCAAATGGTTCCGGTCTGTTCCATATCTAGGTCACAGGAGCTAAAAATGAAAAACTTAAAAAATCTTCTTGTCTGTAACTACAAGGGCCAGAGCTTAGATATTTGGCACATAGCATCATCTACAGATCCTCTATCAAGTTTGTTCAAATTATATCCCTGGGGTCAAAATTGGCCCCGCCCAGGGGTCAGTTTTACATAGATGTATATAGTGAAATTTTCAAATGTCTTCTCCTCTGACACTAATATGGCCAGAGCTTTGATATTTGGCATGATGACACTTCTAGATGTCCTTTACCTATTTTGTTCAAATGGTCCCAGTCTGTTGCATAAGTAGGTCACAGGAGCTAAAAATAGATTTTTTTCAATGGAAACTTAACAAAATCTTTTTGTCTAAAACCCTAGTACCCTTATCTTAGATATTTGGCACATAGCATCATCTACAGGTCCTCTATCAAGATTGTTCAAATTATTCCCCTCTGGTAAAAAATGACCCCCGTCCTGGACATAAATCATTATCTCTATTTTGTCAGCTATTCTCAGGTGAGCGAAATATGCCCCATGGGGCTCTTGTCATAACTAGAAATAGGCTATGGGGTAAAGGGTCAAGTCTTGGTCATGAACAAGTTACTGCCAGAATTACAGAAGAGGATAACACAGATCCAGGGCTGCCATTTCTCCGGATTTTTCCTTCCTAAATCTTTGGATTTTTTTCTAGTACATGGTAGCTTAAAGCAGGCTGAAAGTAAAGCAGAATGCGCCCTAAGGCGCATTCTGCTTTACTTCCAGCCTGTTTTAAGTAGTCACATGCCAACAAAACTAGAAATAGGCTATGGGGTAAAGGTAGGATTCGTAAAATCGCACTTGAAAAAGGCAAATTTGGAAATCTTAGGATTTTTCATGTCAACTTATGGCAGCCCTGTTATTTGGGAAGTAATTTCTAACTCTTTGATTTGGTTTCAAGCTTCTTTTGTTATTGCAAAGAATGGGAACCAACCCCAAAGGACAAGAGATTATTGTCTAAGCCTTAGAATGTATTGGTGAATATCCAGCTCTGGTTTGATAATGGATTGACTCTGCAGTTGCTTATTAAACATTCCAAGTCTTCCATTCAGTTCATTTGACTTAACCCTCTCCTCCATAACTTTCTGTGCAAATCTCCTCTAACTGTTATAAGGCAAGATACTGCTTAAAGCAAGAGGAAAGTAAAGCAGAAAAAGAAGCTCTTTAGCTCAGTACAAGTTGGGTCATGTCCAATATAGGTCAATGTCATTTAGAGATCATTTAACCCATTACCCCATAGCCTGTTTCTAATTTTGAAAACAGGTGACTACTTAAAGCAGGTTGAGAATAAAACAGAATGCTCCTTGAGGTGCATTCTGCTTTATTTTCAGCCTGCTTTAAGAAACCACCTGCTAGAATATAGAAAATATTTCTAATTATCATTATTAATTTCTGTATAAATTTGAAATATTTTCTTCAGAGGAAGAATAAATTCATGGCGTAATAAGGGGTATTTATGGGATTACGTTGGCTATAACTTTAGAAATACATGTAATAGAGACTTCATATTTGCCATGTGTAGTCAATTCTGGCATCTCTTGAGCTCAGTACTCAACTCAAGAAACCCTTGTGCTCAGTACAAATTGGGGTTTGTCAGACAAAGGTCAAGGCCATTTAGAGGTCATGGTTACATTACATCAAAGGGCATAGTGTTTCATAAACATCCTGTTAAAGATGCTTAAACAACACCTGGACTTTATAAGAAGCTTTCTGCTTTACTTTCATTTTTCTTTAAGCAATCTAAGCATGGTTGAATACACATAAATAATTTGGCTATGGAGGCAATGGTTAACTTGCAGGGCTGCCATAAGTTGCTCTGGAAAAATCCTAATATTTCCAAATTTTCTATTTTATCAAGCGTGATTACTTAAAGCAGATTGAAAGTAAAGCAGCATGCGCCTTAGGATGCTTTACTTTCTTCCTGCTTGAAGCTACCATCTACTAGGATAAATATATCAAGATTACAGAAAAATCTGGAGAAATGGCAGCCATGAACTTGTAATGAATGACATCTCTAGTGTGATACTAGCAGGGCAATATAAAATGTGTACGGTCAAACTTCGATATCTCGAACTCGCCTAACTGGAACTATCCTAAGTTCGACACATGAGATGCATTATTTCATGCTCGGTTAAGTGGAACATACCCATATTTCAAAATTAAAATGTGGCTTACCCACGTTTTAATTTTGAAATGCGGGCATGTTCCACTTAAACAAGTTCCAGATATCTATGTTCGACTGTATTTCTAAATGGTACAGATAAATGGACACTTGTTCATCTAAATTTATATTAACCCTTTATTCCATAGCCTGTTTCTAGTTTTGAAGATAGGTGACCACTTAAAGCAGGTTGAAAGTAAACCCGAATGCACCATAAGGCTCTTTCTTCTTTACTTTCAGCCTGCTTTAAGCTAACATCTGCTAGAATATAAAAAATATTCCTTATTGACAGGGGAACTTAACCACAAGAGTTACTTAGTGTTGAAAGAGTTAACCCATTACCCCATAGCTTGTTTCTAGTTTTGAAGATAGGTGACAACTGTAGCAGGTTGAAAGTAAAGCAGAATGCACCTTAAGGCGCATTCTGCTTTACTTTCAGTCTGCTGTAAGCTACCATTTGCTAGAATATAGAAAATATTTCTTATGATACATATTCATTACTGTATAAATTGGATCTATTTTCTTTAGTGGAGGAATAAAATAGAGGCGTTAAAAGGCATATTTATGGGGTAATGGGTTAAAGCAGATGATGTGATGGCAGTGACAGGGTTACCCCCCTTTTTACCTGGGAACCTGTGAAGCATGGATTAGGTGCTAAGAATTGTATCATTTCAAATGTACAATTATTTGAATAGTGTCATGACCAAACTTTTCTATAATGTACAGTCAAACTTCGATATCTCGAACTCGATTAAATTAAACATATCCGTGTTTTAACTTTGAAATATGAGTATATTCGACTAACCGAGCATGAAATAATGCAGTCTATGTGTCGAACTGTCCGATAGTTCGAGTTAAGCAAGTTTGAGATATCCAAGGTTTAACTTCTTTCGTAAATTATGGCTAGTTTACATTGACTCTTTAGGGATTTGTCCCAAAATTATTGAGTGCATTGCAAACAGTGCAGACCCTAATCGGAAGACTTCTTCAGGAGCCCTCTGATCTGGGTCTATAGTTTTCAAATACAGTCAAACTTCAATATCTCTAACTCATTTAACTCAAACTATCCGATAGTTTCATACATAAACTGCATTGTTTCATGGTCGGTTAGGTCGAACATACCCACATTTCAAAGTTAAACCATGGCTAAGCCAGGTTTTAACTTTGAAATACGGATATGTTTGATTTCTATTTCTCTTTCTTTCTTCTCCGCCATCAATTCTGATGATTATGAGAAGGGGCACTTTTTAGGTGCACCATTGGGACTGTACCCGGCCGGTCACTTTATCCTGACACCGACGAACCAGTTGTAATGCTAACCCGAAATCCTGAGCGCCAAGGAGGGAAGCCATTACTACCAATTTTCAAGTCTTTGGTTTGACCCGGCCGGGGATTGAACCCGCAACCTCCCGCACTGCAAGCGGACGCTCTACCACTGAGCTATACAGGCCGAGTTTGAGCTATAGAAGTTCGACTGTAATGGATATACATGTTTCCTCCACATTAACTCTTTGAACCCTAGTCCCGCATATAGGCGTGCTTTTCAAACAGTGTACATGTGAATAGTAAACATGTCCTATGCAAACAGTGAAGACACAGATCAGAGGGCTCCGAAAGGAGCCCTCTGATCAGGGTCTTCACTGTTTGTCACAATGCCAAACATTGACAAAAACAACCCTTAAAAGTCAGAAATGGACTTGTCTAAAATGGAAACTGGCATTGTCCATTTAAAGTTTCAGGGAGGAAAGAGTTAAGGGTTTAGGTTGATTACAGTAAATCACAGTAGCTAAATCTATGGTAGTTGAGTAATTGCTGAAACCTTGAAATCCTAGTTAGGCGTATATGCTCCCTTTGCAAACAAATAGTGTACCTGTGAAGAGTTCAATTGTTATATGCAGGCAATGAAGACCTAGATCAGTGGGCTCATAAAGCATCCCTCTGACAAGGGTCTGCTTTGTTTGACATATTGCAATAGATTGACAAAAACTACTCTAAATTTTTTGAATTGTGCATAACATTGCAGACAACAAATTTTAGACAATTAAACCATTACCCCATAGCATGTTTCAAGTATTGAATATAGGTTACCACTTAAAGCAGGTTGAAAGTAAAGCAGAATGTGCCTTAAGGCACATTCTGCTATTTACTTTCAGCCTGCTTTAAGCTATCACCAACTAGAATATAGAAAATATTTCTTATTATACATATTCATGGTTGTATAACTTGAACTATTTTCTTCAGTGGAGGAATAAATGAAAGACGTAAAAAGGCGTATTTATGGGGTAATGGGTTAAGCACTATATTAGCTCTATCAGCTGGATACAGGTGGATGAACAGGTTATATGCATAATTTGAATAGTTACTATCAGGGATCCAGATAAGGGGATTATTTAAAAAAAAAAAATCTTTATTTCTGCATTAAACCCTACGGTATCACTACTCATTAGAATCGTCTCTTCGATACGATTCTAATGAGTTGTAGCACCATAGGATTTGGTGCTGAAATGAGTAAAAAAATGTTGGCTTTGTTCAGTCTACTCCCTCTGATCTGTATCACTGTTACTGTTGAATATTTATGTACATTCTTGTAATGAAACACTTTTATAAGACAACATTGTACATCTATAATTATCATGCTTCTGTTCTAGTTCTACACTGTTCACTTGATTTTTTCCACAATTATAAATTGAAATACTTTGTAACTTCAGGAACAAACGGTCAAGTAATGTTCCCCGGGAACCCCCAGAGAAGACTAGGACAGAGCTTAATCAAGAATTTGCACAGAAACTGTCGAGAAAGGGAGCTACGTAAGTAACACCTCGATACAAAACAAAATATCTTGTAGGTTGTTTGCAAGATCGTAATAACTCAGGGGCATGTTGATTAATAGTGTGTGTTAGCGCATTGGTTTGTGTCAGTCAAACCATTGCCATAACTTCAAAAGTACATGTGATAGTGGCTTCATATTTAGTAGGTTTTCTCCACTAAAGAAGCCGTTGACCCAAATTTGGGTCATGTCAGACAAAGGTCTGTACGATGTTACTATGGTTTTAAATTGTTTGACCAAAAATTCACAGAATTGAACTACATGTACAACAAATAGATATACAATAGAACCTCTCTGTTATGACCACCACAAGAGATAAAAAAAGTTTTAGGCAGGTGACTGCTGTCGTATTAGAGAGGTTTTACTGTATGCTAACCATTGATGGTGTTTAACCCTTAGCCTGCCACTCACGACTAAAGCTCTATATGCAAACAGCTTAGATCCGGATGAGACGCCGAGTAACTCGGCGTCTCATCCGGATCCAAGCTGTTTGACACTCGGACAACATTTTCAGCAATTTTGAGCAACTTTGAAGCACTTTGAAACTTGAAGCAGACGAGAAATATAGCAGACGACAATTTATTTGGCGGGCTAAGGGTTAATGTTGATTTAGTTAACCCTTTGCCTGCTGGTCGGGACTGCTGATTTTTGCAAACAGTTTGGATCCAGATCGGACGCAGCGTTACACGGCGTCTGATCTTGATCCAAACTCTTTGATACTCGTCTTTGCGTTTCCTTACTTAAATAATGTATAAATCTAGATTTAACAAATTTTGCAGGCGACAATTTCGAGGCAGACGATTTTCACCACAGGATAAGGGTTAATGCATGTTTTACTATCTATGTTTGTAGAGTATGTGAGGCAGTACATGATAGAACGGGCAAGAACCCGAAGGAGTTGACAGTGGAGAAAGGCGATGTAGTAGAGGTAAGACTGACCCCTCTTGCACCAGGGGTCCGTTTCATAAAACTTCGTACGACAAATGTTGTTGTAAGTCAGATAATAAAAGTTTCAATTATTATTTATTTCTACATCTAGTCCTGTCTTGTGACATCTCTTTGGAATCGTCTTTTCAAGACGATTCCACAGAGATGTCACAAGATAGGATTAGATAGAGAAATCAGAAATTAAATTTATTTTAAAGTTTTGACTTACGACCGTTTTTGTCATACAAAGTTTTATGAAACGGGCCCCTGGCTCCTAAGGTTATACAGCTTTTGAGTTGAGTCTGAGGTCCTTCTCAAGCATTTGATTGAGCTTTTGCTCAAATCAGACCAGTCAGATGCTTGAGACTGATCTCAGACTGAACTCAAACTCTTTATAACCTAGGGGGAAAATATTCCTTATTTTATTAGCCAAAGAAATAGATCAGATTATAGATGTTCACCCATTTTATGCAGGATACACTATTAGGTGCACCTCTAGGCAAACAGTTTTGATCTCAGATCAGGCCCCACATTGTGGGGCCTGATCTGAGATCAAAACTGTTTGCAGCTAAGTCAATATTCTATCAGAAACTGCAAAAATCTTTTGCATATATTTGAGTTATACCCGCTGTAGATGACATTTTAAAATGGCCGCCAAATAATACCCAGCATGCAATGGGTTAACTGAGGTTGGAAATTTATGAACGAATATACAGCAGGAGAATGGTAAAAGATTTTGTTTAACCCATTACCTCATAAATACACCGTTTTATGCCTTTAATTTATTCCTCCACTGAAGAAAATAGTTCCACTTTATATAGTCATGAATATATGCTAAAAGATTTTTTTTTATTTCCTTGCAAATGGTAGCTTAAAGCGGGTTGAGAATAAAGCAGAATGCACCTTAAGGCATTCTTCTTTACTTTCATCCTGCTTTAAGAGGTCATCTATCTTTAAATCTATCAATTTTCAATTCAATTTCTATCAAGAAACAGACTATGGGGTAATCGGTTAAATAATAAGGTTGTTTTTAATCCTCTTTCTATACAGTCAAACTTCGATATCTCGAACTCATATAACTCGAACTATCCGATAGTTGGACATATGAACTGCATTATTTCATGCTCAGTTAAGTTAAACATACCCATATTTCAATGTTAAAACGTGGCTTAGCCAGGTTTTAACTTTGAAATATGGGTATATTCGACAAAACCGACTTCTAGATATCGAAGTTTGACTGTACATGAGTCTCACTTTCACCTCTATGCCATGGAAATACATCTTATACCATGGAATACAGGGCTCCAGATAAGGGGGGTATTTCAAAAACTAAAATCTTCATTTCTGCATTAAACCCTATGGTGTTACTACTCATTAGAATCGTCTCAAAGAGACGATTCTAATGAGTAGTAACATCATAGGATTTGTACAGTTTACTCCCTCTTATCTGGAGCCCTGGAATATACATTGTTCTCCCTTTGATGTATAGGTTCTTGACAAGTCACGAAACTGGTGGAAGTTGAAGAACTATCAAGGCGAGACCGGCTACGCACCTTACACAATACTTACAGAACATCAGCCCAGCGATGTAAGTACATCTACTGCACAAGTTTTACTGTGACCCTTTACCAACATGATGCTAGATAGTGGGATCCCTTGTATAGCCTGATTTAGCCCTTTCCCCGTAGACATGCCTTTGGGTGCCTTAACTCTTTCATCACTAAGTAACTCTTGTGGGTAATTACGTTCCATGTGGATCTTTTCTAAAGGAGTCCTCTGATCTGGGTCTACAGTGTTTGCTAATTTAGGGTAGTATTTATTAAACTACCTAGAGCTCCAAGTAGACTGGTTCATGTTTTGGTAACTAAAAATACCCACAAGGGAACCTAATAACCCACAAAAGTTGCTTAGTGTTTAGAGACTCAAGCATAGGCAAGATATTTAATTCCATGGAATTCCTGTTGTATTTGGGTCTTACTATAGTACACTTTGACAAAGCTTTGGCGTCTTAGCTGTTCTAACCTTTGTTGTCTAACCTATAGTGCGCACCTTAATCCTGAGGGCTGTTCTGGTTTAACCCTTTTCCCCTGTAAATACACCTTTTTATGCTTTTGATTTATTCCTACATAGAACAAAATAGTTCCACTGTATAAAGTTGTGAATATAGTCATATAGTACTTTCTGTCCTAACTGATGGTAGTTTAGAGCAGACTGGAAGTAAAGCACACTGTTCCTTAATGCATATTCTGCTTTACTTTTGCTCTGTTTTAAGTAGCCATCTGTCAAGTTTCCAGTCAAGACATGGTAGAAGATAAACTCATTTTGCCCTAGTGATGCATATATGCGTCCTTTACCAAATGTGTACCTGTGAAGAGTACACTTGTCCTATGCAAACATTAAAGTCCCTGATCAGAGGGCTCCTACAGGAGCCCTCTGATCAGGGACTTCACTGTTTGTCGTTTTGCAATTTATTACAAAATAACAACCCTAAAATTATAGTCTTAAATTGACCATCCTTTATTGCAAACTGAATTTGTCTCTTAGAAGTTCCAGGGGATAATGGGTTAATGAGGTATTTCTATGAGGAAAAAGGTTTCAAATAGCATTTCTATTGGGAAAGGGTTATTGACATGCTCATACTTTCAGAGTTTAAAAATGTGAAGTTTTACCCCACTACCCCATAGCCTGTTTCTTGTTTTGGAGATAGGTGACCACTAAAGCAGGTTGAAAGTAAAGCAGAATGTGCCTCAATGCACATTCTGCTTTACTTTCATCCTGCTTTAAGCTATTATCTGTTAGAATATAGAAAATATATATTTCTTATAAATCTTATTTGTAACAGTATAAATTGGAACCATTTTCTTCAGTAGAGGAATAAATTAAAGGAGTAAAAAGGCGTATTTATGGGGTAATGGGTTAAGCATAGATATAGTGATGTGTTTTGTGTTGGAATAAGATTTCTAAGGTATCTCTGAGCACATTCTGCTATAAGTGATTTTCACAGTGGCTAAGTTAGAAATGATCAAGTTGTTATACTTAAAAGTGATCAACAGTTAAGGTCCTGATTCTGTATCCAAACTATTAGTGCAGTCGCTAGATGAGTTGTAAAAAATAGTGCTTTATATACTGCTTTCTCAGTTGTCTAGGTTTACAAAGAACTGATCGTCTTTAAAACTGCTACATACATTGTCTTTAACCCTTTACCCCATAGCCAATTTCTAGTTTTGAAAATAGGTGAATACTTAAAGCAAGTTGAAAGTAAAGCAGAATGCGCCATAAGGCGCATTCTGCTTTACTTTCGGCCTGCTTTAAGCTTGTATCTGCTAAAATATAGAAAATATCTATTTTGGTACATGTTCATGACTGTATAAAGTAGTACTATTTTCTTCAGTGGATTAATAAATTTAGTGTACTAAAAGGTGCTTCCATGGGGGAAAGGGTTAAGTAATTGACATTAACTTTATACCCACAAATAGAACCACAAAACCAATGGATGTTAATTAAATCTTAACATCTCGTGTTTTGTTGCCCCATAGACACGCCTCTATTCCTGACAATGGTCAGGAACATTGGACAAATATTTCCTATATCCTATCAAATATTATCTTAAAGCTGGCTGAAAGTTTAAGAGAATGTTCCTTAACCCTTTCCCCCATAGAGGCGACTTTTAGCGAATATTGTTTATTCCTCCGCTGAAGAAAATAGTTCCAATTTAATCAGTCATGAATATATATTTTAGGGAATATTTTCTATATTCTAGCACATGACAGCTTATAAATTAAAGCAGGCTGAAAGAGAAGCAGAATGCGCCTTAAGGCGCATTCTGCTTTACTTTTAACCTGCTTTAAGCAGTCACCTATCTTCAATTCTAAAAATAGGCTATCAGGTAAAGGGTTAATGGCATTCTGTTTTATTTTCATCTTGCTTTTAGCAACCACCTGTGTGAAATCTGGAAACTGATTACTGGTATTGAGCAGAGGGTTAAGCTGATATTTTCCTGATTTAGATTAGCTTCACTGGCTTCATGTGACCAGGCAGGCCTATTTGACCATTTTTTTTAACCCTGACCTTAAAAGAAACACCTTTTTACATCGTAAACTAATTATGCCCCCCCACACCACACCCACACCACCGGTGGTGGGGGGCTATAATTATAGGAATCACGTTGTCGTCACATTTTTCCGGGACATTTGCTTTTTTCTTGAAAACTGTTTATGATACCATCTTCAAACTTGGTATACATTATCAATTTTATTTTGGGACAGTCATTGACAGGTTTCATAACTCTTGTACTAAATTTGACAGAATTATGCCCTTTTTTAACTTCATTTTTTTTTTCTCTTAATTGAGAATTTTTTCTTTGAACATGCCATTTTCTTGAAAAATATTCATGATATTGTCCTCAAACTTAGTACACATTATAAGTGTTGTATTGTGAGACTTTTCATGAAGTTTGACAACTCTTGCACACAATTTGACAGAATTATGGCCCTTTATAACTTGAAATTTTGTTCCTTAATATGCATTTATTCTTTGGACATATCATTTTCTTGAAAACTATTTATGACATTGTCTTCAAACTTGGTACACATTATAAGTGTGGTGTTTGCAGACTCTACTTGAAGTTACATAACTCTTGCCAACAAATGACAGAATTATGCCCCTTTTTAACTTGAAATTTTGTTGTTTTCTTTGAACATGCCATTTTCTTGAAAACTATTCATGATATTGTCTTCAAACGTGGTAAACATTATTAGTGTTGTATCGTCAGACTTTTCTTTAAAGTCTGACAACTCTTGCATTAAATTTGACAGAATTATCCCCTTTTCAACTTGAAATTTTGTTCCTTAATATGCATATATTATTCTTTCTACATGTCATTGTGCTGTTTGTGACAGGTCAGTTGGAGTGGGGGTATTTATTAGCTCACCTGAGCCAAAGGCTCAAGGTGAGCTATTGGGATGGCCCTGTGTCCGTCGTACGTCGTGCGTTGTGCGATGTGCGTCGTCCTTAACAATTGCTTCAAATGACAAACTCCTCCTATACCGCTTGATAGAATTCAACCAAACTTTACAGAAATGTTCCTTGGGTCAAGCTCTTTCAAATTTGTTCAAAGAATTGAAAACAATGCAGAACTCTGGTTGCAATGGCAACCAAAGTGAAAAATTAAGGAAATCTTAAAAAATCTTTTTTTGTCAAAATCTGCAAGGGCCAGAGCTTAGATATTTGGCACATAGAATCATCTACAGGCCCTATATCAAGTTTGTTCAAATTATGCCCCTGGGGTCAAAATTGGGCCCGCCCTGGGTCACAGTTTTACATAAGACTAAAGAGTTATATAGTGAAATTTTCAAATGTCTTCTTCTCTGAAACTAATATGGCCAGAGCTTTGATATTTGGCATGGTGACACTTCTAGTTGTCCTATACCAAAATTGTTCAAATGGTTTTGGTCGGTTGATAACTAGGTCACAGGAGCTAAAAATAGATTTTTTTCAATGAAAACTTAAAAAATCTTCTTGTCTGAAACTACAAGGGCCAGAGCTTATATATTTGGCACATAGCATCGTCTACAGGTCCTCTATCAAGTTTGTTCAAATTATGCCCCTGGGGTCAAAATTGGCCCGGCCCTGGGAGTCACAGTTTTACATAGAGTTATATAGAGAAAATTTCAAACGTCTCCTTCTCTGACACTTATATGGCCAGAGCTTTTATATTCGGTATCGTGACACTTTTAAATATCCTTTACATATTTTGTTCAAATGGTTCCGGTCTGTTGCATATCTAGGTCAGTCCTGGACATAATTCATTATCTCCATTTTTTCAGCTATTCTCAGGTGAGCGAAATATGCCCCATGGGGCTCTTGTCACCTTTAGTGATAGCAGTTCTAGAAAAAGCTGAATATTGAAAGAGTTAAAGTGGCTGGGGTTTAAACTTATAATCTTCTTTGTTTTCACCTGACCTAAATTATTTCACAGTAAAACAATGTTACTTTCTAGGTTCTGGTGGGAAGACGATAGTCCAATATGTAACATAGAAATGTGTAAGAAGCGAGTTGTATTTTTGTATCAGTTAGTCTTATAGTATACACTTTAGCTCAGAGGTTAATTGCAGCTTTTTTCACAGCAATAAGATCTAGGTCCAAGGTTATAAAGAGTTTGAGTTGAGTCTAGGATCGTTCTCAAGCATTGGATTGGTCACATTTTGAGCATAAGCTCAAGTCTGACCGATCAAATGTTTGAGAAAGATCGCAGACTCAACTCAAAACTCTTTATAACCTTCCTTGAGGCCAGGTCTAATACTCAGCCAAGCTACAAAGTCTTGCTAATGCTCAAATCAGCTTACAGATACTCACAACATCCTCATTTAAATGCTCATATTGCAGGCTTGTTTGCAGCACATAGGCCTGCTCTTATCATCTGCCAGTTTACATATGAGCCTTGCCATGAGAATACCTGAATTATTGCACTGCGAAGAGTGTAAACCAAGGTCAGCCACCGAGTCAAAGGTGTGGCAGCTGGCTTTGATCTATACTGTTTGACTCCATGCATCTAAAGCATTTTATGTAGCAAAATTATATAAGGTATTTATAGAACTGTGTACCAAACTCAGATAAATGACTTGGGATGACAAAGGTGCTTGGTTTGTACAATGTTGCTATGCAATAAGGCTGGTTTTGTCATGGCTCACATATATATATTTACATAGCCAGCTTTTCCTTAGCAAATATGTCTGATCTTATTTTCTGCAAGTAACACCAATCTTGTTTACAAACACACATATTACAGAATATAAGTTTGAACCCATTACCTTATAGCCTGTTTTGATTTAAAAGACATGTGACAACTTAAAGCAGGGAGAAGTTCAGATTCTGCTTTACTTTCAGTTTGCTTTAAGTACCTGTTCAAGAAATTTTGAATCATTTTCTTCAGTTGAGGAATAAATTAAACGGCGTAAAAATGGATATCTACATTGGAGTAAAGGGTTAATATGCAGTCAACTGTTTGACATCAATAGATCTGATCTGTTTAACCATTTCCTCTAAAATCATTTCTGTTTACACCTTTACCTATTCTTCATAGAAATGCTTTTAATGCTTCTAACTTGTCCTGATACTATTGTGTAGTGAACAAAACTTTACATGTATAGGTAAAACAATGCAACAATTTATCATTGTGATGCTTTAATTGACAGTCCGGTTGTCATAAATTAACATAGAAATTCTTGGAAATGTTATAACCCCCTGGATATAACAGCTATATAGATATAGCAAGCATTTAGCCTTTGACAACCTTAGAAGTGCCTTTAGACGTCTTAAACCCGTCTTCCATGTATCTTACTGTCATCCTGCCTTACTTAACTCTTTCCTCCCTGAAACTTTAAATGGACAATTCCAGTTTCCATTATAGTCTAGTCCATTTCTGACTTTTAAGGGTTGTTTTTGTCAATGTTTTGCATTATGACAAACAGTGAAGACCCTGATCAGAGGGCTCCTTTCGGAGCCCTCTGATCTGGGTCTTCACTGTTTGCATAGGACAAGTGTACTGTTCACATGTACACTGTTTGCAAAGGACGCCAATATGCGGGACTAGGGTTCAAAGGGTTAATAAATATTCTCAAATGAAGATTCACTGATGGTCATGAATGCAGCTGGTAGCATAAAGCCATGAGACCAATAAGAAAAAATCTGTCTGAACTAGAAACAGGCTCATGGGGAAAGGGTTAAATATGTGTACATGTATTATATTGATACCTGCTTCGGCAGAGGCAAGACTTTTACATCATATTTTCAGGCAGTGGCAGTGAGGTCATCAACATTTGTGCAATTACCTTTGCTCCTTAAGTTCACACAGATTTTTACTTATTTGTCTTGTGTGTTGTAAGAATCTCTTTTAAGCCTTCATGTCAAGGTAATTTTTTGGCCATATAGATTTTGTAAAGATTTTTGAGAATATATATATGCTAGTCAATTTTCATATGTGTTTCCCATGTTTGACCAGTAGAAGCAATTCTTTCAATTAGCATACCAACTTTAGCATCAAGGTTTTTGAATGCTTGGTAATTTTTTGAAAAAAAACAACATTTGTCATTTGCTACTGCTCTAACACATAGACCACAAAAAGCTCTAAATTTTCAAAACTAGTGAACAGTTTAGATCCTGAAGAGATGCCACATTCTGCGGCATCTCGTTAGTATCCAAACTGTTTGCAAAGGTAGTCCCTGGTTTACTGTTAACATGCAGAGTTAACTGGACATTTTCTCTGCCAGACAAGAGCCTACTACTGGCAGCTGCCTTGTACTTAATGTGTACTAGGTTTGAACAGGGCTCCAGATACGAGGAAATGAACTGAACAAATAAAACATTATCTTACTCATTTCAACACAAAAAACAATGGTGTAACTACTCCTTAGAATTGTCTGGAAGAGACGATTCGAATGAATAGTAACACCATAGGGTTTAATGAAGAAATAAAGATCTTATATTTTGAAATACTCCCCTTATCTTGAGCCTTGTTGTAACCCTTTGCTATCAGCACCCAGATCAGAGAACTCAATTAAATGCTTCCGGGTGTTGTCTGATCAGGCAGGATGTGTACTGTTTTCTTTATGGGATAAATTGTTTTCAAGCATTTGAATGAACAGATTTGAGCCTAGGATCAAATCTGACCAATCAAATGCTTGAGAACACACTCAGACTCAACTCAAACGCTGGGCCTGACATGAGTCTGCATTCTTTCATGAGGAAATTTTTTTTCATTATCCAATGCAACAGTTCAGATTATTAGTTATCCAGTGTGCAATAGTGAGCTATAATTACGAGAAAGGAGATATTTCCTATATTATTCTAGCAGTGTGTAGCTTAGTAAAGCAGAATATGCCATAAGGTGCATTCTGCTTTACTTTCAACCTGCTTTAAATTGTCATCTATCTTCAATATAAGAAACAGGCTTTTGGGTAAATAGTCAAAGACCATTTTTGAGAGACAAAACACAATGTTTGACCACCAACTCCATATCTAAATTATTTTGTTATTATAGTTTGAACATAATTATGTTATTTGGATATTGTACAGAAATTGCTGTGGGCTAGAAGTGCTTACCACTTAGTTACAGCCCTCCCCTTTACAGCCGTCCCACTTTTATCTCTTTGAACACTAGGTAACTCATGTTGGTTATAAGGTTCCCTTGTGGATCCTTTTAGTTACCAAAACATGAACCAGTCTACTTGGAATTCTGGGTAGTTTTGATAAATTCTGTTCTCAATTAGCAAACAGTGTATACCCTGATCAGAGGGCTCCTACAGGAGCCCTCTGATCTGGGTCTTCACTGTTTGCAAATGTCATGAGTATGTTTTCAACAGGTCCTATGGTGTTGAAAGAGTGTATTTTGTTATGTACAATGAGCACTATAATAATGTTTGCTATTTACAGATGCTCCCCTCATATTAATGCTTTTCACATTGGATTTTATTTCACACATGTAAGAATACAATTATAATACTGCTAAGTGATGGGTGATGGTGTTGTTACTGATGTCTTAGAGTGTAGTCATGGTAACCCTTTATCAATCAGGGCTCCAGATAAGAGGGAGTAAACTGAACAAAATCAAAATTTTCTGACTAATTTCAGCACCAAATCCTATGGTGTTACTACTCATTTATTAAAGAATCTCTTCGAGACAATTCTAATGAATAATGACACCATAGGTTTAGGGGAGGGGGTGGAGAATTATATCATTTGAATATTCAGTAGGGAAAGGGGAAGTAGAAATTGATCAGAGCACTAGTGGTTTGAATACCTGTAGATGGGTTATGATGGCTATGACTACAAAGACATCAGTATTGGTATTGAGTTATATTGCATGTTAATGCATGTCGGCTGATTCTTTATAGCTTCAGAATAAACAAAGAAAATAAATCAATTATACTTTGTAAATAGTGTAGACCTAGATCAGAACCTGTATTGCAATGTGTTTGATTAAGGTCAAGGCTGCCATTTCTTCAGAAATCTTTAGATTTTTCTCAAGTTCTACGGACTTATGGAATTTTTCCGAAATCTTCGGGTCTCTGAAAATAGTTTTAAAATATGGTGGTTTTTACTAAGGAAACATTTATATGTTTGTCAAACAGTTTGGATCCAAATCAGATGCCGGGTAATGCGGTGTCTGATCTGAATTCAAACTGTTTGCATTATTATCTTAGTGTTATAGAGTCTGGCAGCAAAAGTTACGATTCCTAAAATCCCATTGAAAATTTGGAAATCTTATGATTTTCATGAGCAGCTTATGGTAGCCCTGTAATGTACATTTGGATAGTAGGGTGGAAAGGGTAGATAATGCATGGCATTGAATGGCCAGAAAGGTTTAACCATTAATAAGAATCTTGCTGCAGTCAAGGCAAAAAATGTGGTGCTTGTATTTATGTAGTTGAAAGAACTATTTCATTTCTGTGTTTAGTTTAGCTTGCATTTAGAAACAATGTATAGTATCTGAAGCTTCTTAAGCATCAGCTTAACCCATTACCACATAAATACGCCTTTTTACCATTTTTATTTATTCCTCCACTGAAGAAAATAGTTCCAAATTATATCTTCATAAATATATGTCATAAGAAATATTTTCTATATCCTAGTAGATGTTAGCTTAAAGCAGGCTGAAAGTAAAGCAGAATGTGCCTTAAGGCACATTCTGCTTTACTTTCAACCTGCTTTAAGTGGTCATCTATTTTCAAAACTAGAAACAGGCTATGGGGTAATGGGTTAACATGACAATTCAGGGCTGCCATAAGTTGACATGAAAAATCCTAAGATTTCCAAAATTGCATTTTGCAAGTGCCATTTTACGAATCATACCTTTACCCCATAGCCTGTTTCTAGTTTTGTTGACATGTGGCTGCATAAAGCAGGCTGGAAGTAAAGCAGAATGCGCCTTAAGGCGCATTCTGCTTTACTTTCAGCCTGCAAAAAGCTACCATGTTCTAGAAAAAAATCCTGAGATTTAGGAAAAATCCGGAGAAATGGCAGCCCTGACAATTTATGTATGTATGTACGATCTTGTTTGGACATATATATTTGTATGATTCTCGGTACAAGGCTCACATAATGCTAGTATTGTTTTGGAAGAAATCTTTAATATTTTTATCGTTTGTTAGACACATAACAAAAAAGTTTGTATACAGAGAATTTTGCTATAAGGACTTGTTTTCAGTTGGCAAATGGGGGCCTCCATGGCCTAGTGGTATTGTCACTGTGACTTAAATCACCAAGCTCCTTACGGCTGTGGGTTCAAATCCCAATCTGTGCATTCAGATTTTCCATGTTCGGAAAGCGTTCCAGCTGGCTTTGGGAAGTTCAATGGTACTACCCAGTTACCAATTTGTGCTTAAAACAGTGCATAGGGTTTCTGGGGTCTTCCTCCATCTATAATAAGCTGGACGTCCCTATATGACTGCAAATCCAAATCCAAATCAGTTGACAATGACTGCTTTAACCTATTTGAAAGTAAAGCTTTCTGCTTTAATTTCATCCTGCTTTGAGCTGCCATCTGCTCTGAAGCCCATTAATTGCAGCCAAACCTGTCCTTAGTAACCAGTGAATGAAAATACATGGTGATCTTTAGTAATAAGTGACCGCTTAAACCTTTACCTTATAAAAACGCCTTTTAGCGCATTCCGTTTAATCCTCTGCGGAAGAAAATAATTCCAATCTATACAGTCATGAATATGATTCAGAAGGAATATTTTCTTAATTCTAGCAGGTGGTACCTTAAAGCAGGCTGAAAGTAAAGCAGAATGCGTATTGTGTGCATTCTGCTTTACTTTCAACCTGCTTTAAGTAGTCACCTATTTTCAAAATTAGAAATAAGTTATGGGGTAATGGGTTAGGAGTCTTCTGCATTACTTTGCCCTGCATTATGCAGGGCAAAAGTAATGCAGAAGGCTCCTACAGTTTCCCAGCCTTAAGCTGCTGCTATTGATCAATACTACAAACTACATGTACTGCATCATTGAGAGGTCATTATAATGGATCTTGTTTGTCTTTATAATAATTTCAATGAATGGAAAATTTAGTTATATGTTAGCCTTGTATTGTCTATGTGAATATCCAATATTTAGAGGGTAACATGAAATATGTTTGTATAATTAATGCACACCTATATTTAATGCTAAAAGGATTGTTACTGGTGTATTTATGCATGCGGGATTTGATACTGGGACAGATAATCTAGTATGTTGTTTTTATTCCCCCCCCCTAGGGTTAGGGTAAGCCTCCAGATCATTCTATCCAAAGTTAGATAAAAAAGAAGTTATCTTTTGTGTGGCTAGCCATGCACCAGAAAACAAAAGGATTAGCCACATGAATACCATCTCGCATGTCTGTGTGTCCATCCGTCTGTAACAAGATTTTACCGTTTTGTCTAGCACCAATACCACTTAATCAAATGCTTATATACAAATGTACCTATACAGTTGTTGTCTTGGACCATTCCCAATCCACCAATATCACCCAACCTTGATTTTGAATTTGACCTTTACCTAATTTGGAATTAAAATATTGTAAATGGGCCATTTCTTGTTAAACTAGATTTTACTGTTTTGTCTAGCATTAAACACCGCTTTCTCAAATGCTTGGAAACTTATACATTTGTTGCCTTGGACCATTCCCAACAAACCAATATCACCCAACCTTGACTTTGACCTAATTTAGAATTAGAATATTGTAAATTAGTCTTGGACCACTTCCAAACCAACCAAATTACCTAACCTTGATTTTGACCTTGACCTAATTTTGACTAAGAATATTTTGAATTTGCTATTTCTTGGTTAACTAGATTTTACCGATTCCTTTAGCACCAACACTATTGACTACAAAGCTTTGAAACTTATACAGTTGCTGCCGTGGACCATTACAAATTCATCCATATTACCCAACCTCAATTTGACTTTGACATTGACCTAATTTGGACATAGAAAAGGTTCTGAATATATTGGCAAGGCTGCCATCGGGGGCATAAGAATTTATTGAATGTGCAGTCTTGTATTTTATTATTTTTGTGAAAGAATGAGGAGCCTTGTTTCATATTATATTATATAATCATTCTAAAAATCTTTCCTAGACATGCATTGATTGAATGGCTGGTTAATATAGGTCCACTATCACTGGGGGCCAACTAGGTATCATCAAATGTTTTGCTACAACAACACATAAATTATGGGTATTATACCAGTATTCCTAAGAAGGCAACTTTGTTTCCGTAGCAAAACATTTCCCAGTATATGCACTCACTTCGTAGGAATACAAATCTATTATAATACCCATATAAGTTGTAGCAAAACATTTTGATGATAATACGTAGTTGGTCCCAATTGACTGTAAAAACAGATTGATTGCTTTAAATATGTATCAAGCAATTACTAAAGTCGGTGACTGGATTTAACCCTTTCTATCAGTTCTGTTTTAGGGCACATAACTATCTACAGTGACTTTCAAAACTACTTTCTTTTAATTACTTGATCTACTATAAATCATTTTAAAACTTTATTTATTTAATATAATTGGTCCAGTAAAGACAATTATAAGATAAAAGACCATTTAGTGAGGCAAATCAGATAGTTAAAGAAAACTATGAAGAACCATATGTATAACTGTTTATTTAGCTTTGTAGTTTTGGTTTAAACTTTATACTGCCGACTCTCCATATGGACTTTTCTGGTTTTATAATATGGACCAGTTTACCTAGTTTCTTAAGGGATTTATTTTCAGAATAATAATAAGCATGACATATAGTCTAGACCGGTTTAACATACCTCTGAAGAAAAAACGAAATAGCATTGAAATGTCAGTACGTTCATAGACTTGCGTGTTTAAGACAAATACTTGTAAGACTAGTGTATGAAATAGTTTAAATATTATTTGTTGTTGTTATTTTCTTACCTCACAAATGAATAGAAAACAGATTGCACAATGATTTAGCGAAGTAGATTCGTGATAACGGTTGTTCTATTATTTCAGGCTCCTGTTCAGAGACCGTTGAGTGGAGATTACAACAGTTTCATCAATGGCAATGCCCCTCCTCCAGCCCCGCCCCCGATGGCAGGATCCAGTCGAGGAAGTCGCGGAGGTGATAAGTCTTTTCGCTACTTCTGATGATGGTACTTTGTCTTACTTTTGACAGATGACTTAATACTATAGGTGTAGACCACTGTAGATCCTCCAGAATGTCACATGGCCGTCCGGGGTACCAGCTGAACCGTTCATAAGTCGGATACCGATCACGATGGTTATACAGTACAACCTCTCTATTACGACCACTAAAAGGAAGACTGGTTGATTGATTAAAAGAGAGGTAACAGCCTAAAGCAAGGTGACAGTAAAACAGAAAGCTCCTGTAGGAGCTTTCTGTTTTACTGTCACCTTGCTTTAATCAGTCACAAATGCCTTATAATTAACCAAAGTAGTGGTCGTAATAGAGGGGGTCCATTGTACTTGCATAAAGTTTTTAACTTCGTCCAGCTGCAATAATGTTGATTGTAATAATTGTAATTTTTTTGTAAAATATTTTTTATATTATCATATAATTCAAATAAAGTTTTTTTTAAAAGATCCACTTCAGTCACAGTAAAGCTATAAGCTGACTTTAAGCATCCACCTGTCAAACTACAGGAAATGTATTAATATACCAAAAGGCTTTTTACTGAGGGGGAAGGGGTTGATAAATGCAACGAGAAACATAGAAAGAGATGCTGATTAAATTATGTGATAGGTCGTACACCTCAAAGTGGGTCTGTGGGCTAGCCAAGTTGTTCAGCAAAGCTTTATACATGTATATATATGTACATGTATATATAGACAAAATATTTGGAGACTGTCATTAGCTGTTGATGAAAACTGAACATAAGTATTCATGATGTGTATATAACTATTCAGAACTAGAATCTTCTGATCATCACCATATATCAAGTGTCATTTTCTTCATGCAACCATCAGAGCTCCAGATATAGGGAGTATTTCAAAAACTAAAATCTTTATTTCTGCTTTAAACCCTATGGTGTCACTACTCATTAGAATTGTCTCGAAGAGACGATTCTAATGAGAAGTAACACCATAGGATTTGGTGCTGAAATGAGTGAGAAAATATTGGATATGTTCAGTTTTCTCCCCCTTATCTGGAGCCCTGCAACCATTCTGTAAACATCTGTGTATTATCAGGGCTCCAAATATGAGGGAGTAAACTGAACAAATCAAACATTTTCTTATTCATTTCAGCACCAAATCCTATTGTGTTGCTACTCATTATACCCCCACCACTAGTGGTGGGGGCTATATAGGAAACGCCTTGTCCGTCCATCCGTCCTTCCTTTCGTATGTCGGTCGGTCCATCGCATTTTTCCGGGACATTTGCCTTTTTCTTGAAAACTGTTTATGATACAATCTTCAAACTTGGTATACATTAACAATGTTATTTGGGGACACTCATTAACAGGTTTCATAACTCTTGCACCAAATTTGACAGAATTATGCCCCTTTTTAACTTGATTTTAGGGTTAGGGTTTAGGGTTAAGGTAAAGGGTTTAGGGTTAGTGTTAGGGTAACCCTAACCCTAACCCATGCCATTTTCTTGAAAACTAGTCATGATATTGTCTTCAAACTTACTACACATTATAAGTGTTGTATTGTGAGACTTTTCATGAAGTTTGACAACTCTTGCACAAAATTTGACAGAATTATGCCCCTTTATATCTAGAAATTTTGTTCTAATTTCTTGGAACATGCCATTTTCTTGAAAACTATTCTTGATATTGTCTTCAAAGGTGGTACACATTAGAAGTGTTGTATTGTGAGACTTTTCTTCAAGTGTGACAACTCTTGCATTACATTTGACAGAATTATGCCCCTTTTCAACTTGAAATTTAGTTCCTTAATATGCATGTATTATTCTTTCTACATGTCATTGTACTGTCTGTCACAGGTCAGTTGGAGTGGGGGTATTTATCACCTTAAGTGATAGCAGTTCTAGTTAGAATTGTCTCAAAGAGACGATTCTAATGAGTAGAAACACCATAGTGTTTAATAAAGAATTTTTTTTTTTTTTGAAATACTCCCCTTATATCTGGAGTCTTGTAACCTGTGTTTTTCTGTTATAAAACTAGACCAGTAACTCTTGTATACATTACAAATATGGTTGACTTGGTTATGGGCCCTGAGTTAAAATTGATTTTTCGTGAAATAATTTTGAAGAATCAAAATGTGTAACTTACTTCAAGTAAGTTTTATACAGGCTGTGTACATGTACATAAATAGAATGTTTGTCACTATGTTCTTATAGTTTTATGTACATACTAATTGTATATTGCAAGTATTTTTTTATGTTCAGATGGCAGGTGTATACAGTCGAACTTCGATATCTTGAACTCGGTTAAGTCAAACATACCCGTATTTCAAAGTTAAAACGTGGCTAAGCCACATTTTAACTTTGAAATATGAGTATGTTCGACCGAACCGAGCATGAAATAATGCAGTTCATGTGTGGAACTATCGGATAGTTCGAGTTAAGCGAGTTTGAGATATCGATGTTTGACTGTATCTGTTTTTGTTGGTTTTGTATGTGTATAGATGTGGTATATACTTCATCATCTCGTCTTTGCTCAGAGGAGAAATTGATATACAGTCATTCGTTGATAGCGCTAACACCATCTAGTTGAACCTACAACCTATTTTAAAGTTAAAAAGTAAGTTAGCCATGTTTTAATTTTGAAATACCAGTATGTTTGAATTACAGTAAAGCCCCTACATTACCTGTTTATGATAGCTGACTGCTTAATTAACCCATTTGAACCCTAAGCCCGCATATTGGCGTCCTTTACAAACAGTGTACATGTGAATAGCACACTTGTCCTATGCAAACAGTGAAGACCTGGATCAGAGGGCTCCTAGGAGCCCTCTGATCAGGGTCTTCACTGTTTGTCACAATGCCAAATGTTGACAAAAACAACCATCAAAAGTAAGAAATGGACTAGACTTAAATGGAAACAGGAATTGTCCATTTAAAGTTTCAGGGAGGAAAGAGTTAAAACAAGGTGACAGTGAAACAGGAGGAGTATTTAAAAAACTAAATTCTTCATTTCTGCATTAAACCCTATGATGTTATACTCATTAGAATCATCTCGAAGAGACGATTCTAATGAGTAGTAACACCATAGGATTTGGTGCTGAAATAAGTGAGAAAAATCTGGTTTTGTTCAGTTTAAGTTTCAAGTCGATTTTCATGAGATTTGTTCAGTTTACACCCTTTCATCTTGAGCCTTGGGAAAATGGGCGCCAGTGGACATTCAATGTTATTGGTATGTCACTAAAGGTAGCTTATCGAGTTTATAAGACATGACATGATGTTAAGTCAAAGCAATAAGTATTGTTTTGCGTCACAAACATTCCATGTAGTATAGTAGCATTTTAGAAAAGCTGGAACATTCTAAGGCAGTCATATATATGTGTGTGTATATATAGTTAACAAGTCATGAGATGCTACCAAGTGTTATAAGTGGTACTGAAGACACTGCTGACCCGTGTGTATATATAGTTAACAAGTCATGAGATGCTACCAAGTGTTATAAGTGGTACTGAAGACACTGCTGACCCTGATGAGGTGAAGCATTTAATCTGGGTCTACACTGTTTGCATTATCTTATGCAGGGATTGTTATGGTTGGATGAGAATAAAGAGTACTATTTTGAGCGATATTGCCAAAAGTGAAGATAATTGTGCATTGATGCATGTTTCTGTTGTTTTTCTTAAGACTGTAAGAGTTTATCATAGTTATCATATGTTTAATTGTTTATCATGGCTTGTTGCTGCAGAGAGAATGATAGATTTGTATATTGTTGTTGACACAAGCTGCTGAAAATTAAATATAAAGTCACTTAGAACAAAAATAAAAATGTATAAAGAATACTAGAATGTCCCAATTCCTGCTATAACGTCTGCAGTTTGATTTCATTGTGTTGGCAGGTGATCCCTCATACCTAATTTTCAGTGATAAAAACGAGTAGCTTAAATCTTTACTCCTTAGCTTTCCAGTATAGAAGGTAGGTGAACAGTACTGACCACTTAGAGCTCTAAATTAGCAAACAGTGTAGACCCTGATCAGAGGGCTTCTATAGGAGCCCTCTGATCTGGGGCCACACTGTTTGCAAATGTGATGAGTATATTTTAAACAGGTCCATGGTGTTGAAAGAGTTAAATGACATGCTATGCTTGTGTTATTTTGAATGTTTACATTAACATCAGGGCTCCAGATAAGGGAGTATTTCAAAAACTAAAATTTTTATTTTCTGCTTTCATTCCTATGGTGTTACTACTCATTAGAATCGTCTCTTCGAGACGATTCTAATGAGTAGTGACACCATAGCAGTTGGTGATTAAATAAGTCAGAAAATGTTAGATTTGTTTTAAGTGTACTCCCTCTTATCTGGAGCCCTGAACATATCGTATTGAGAGAGACATTGTTTATAGAAGTCATACTGTGTATAGTATCATAATATATGGAAAATATGCAGTTTATCATACATACAAAAAGTACTACTGTCAAAACCTCTGATGAACAACCTTTCAATTAAAAAGCAATGAGATTTAATTAAAACAGGTTACTTTTAAAGCAGAATGAAAGTAATGCAGAAAGCCTATTTACTTGCATATTTGTTTCTGTTGAAGAAAAAATGAGATCTCTTTAACCCATTACCCCATAGCCTGATTCTAGTTTTGGAAATAGGTGACCACTTAAAGCAAGTTGGAATTAAAGCAGAATGCGCCTTAAGGCACATTCTGCTTTAATTTGAGCCTGCTTTATTATGCTACAATCTGCTAGAATATAGAAAATATTTCTTGTGTTACGTATTCATAACTGTATTAAATATATCTTAATTTTTTGTGTGGATGATTAAATCCAAAGTGTTAAAAAGTGTATTTATGGGGTAATGGGTTAAAGAGCTAATTATTATATAGCTGAATAGAATGGAAGTAATATAGAAAGCTAATATAATGTTCTCTGCATTACTTTACCTCTGCTTTAAATTTCCACATTTCTTGACAAACTACCCTTGCTTCTTATGAATGGTTAGTTAACAGAGATATTGCTGTATATATTGTTTGTTCCCCTGTACATATATTAGATTATATATTAATTGTTGGACATTGGCTAGGTTGTCTTCCTAAGAGAACATTTCCAAAACCTTTCATCTTTACATCTATTTGTGCCTCATGAGTCATGACCTTATTTCAAAGACTACAGTGTAGAAGTTGACATATCAGTACCATTGCCTTATTCTACAACCCAGCAGATTGCCTTACAATTACCAGTATGTAGGCAGAGCTCCATAGAAGGGGAGTATTTCAAAAACTGAAATCTTTATTTCTGGAGTAAACCCTATGGTGTCACTACTCATTAGAATCGTCTCTATGAGACGATTCTAATGAGTAGTAACACCATAGGGCTTGATGCTGAAATAAGTGAGAAAATTTTGATTTGTTCAGCTTACTCCATCTTATCTGGAGCCCTGTGTAGGAAAGTTAGTCATTGTGCCTCCAAGGACTGTTTCACGGTAACCAGGTGCCTGGTAGTCATAGCAACCTCGTCTGGTTGACAATCGTTGATAGAAGATTTCTTATCTACATTCATGTATGTTCATATCGCCTGAATATTGTTTTTGAAAGAATCTGATCAGTCCAGGTATAAAGGATACTACTGTTTTTTGTCAGATTGAGGTTCGTATTGTTTTAAAAAGAACATACCCCATCTTGAATGGTACAGTCAAGCTTTTATGAGTACATTTCAAATCATACATCATTGTCATTTCTTTCTAAACTCATTGAATGCTTGGTGATACCAGGGTATTTTCTTTCATCTGCAACAATTGTTGCTTGCTAATTGCTAATGTTTGAAATTTGAATATCAGACAAAAACAATTCAAAATAAGGTCAGTGTCTCAAACAGTTTGGATCCAGATGAGACGCCGAGTTACTCGGTGTCTCATCTGGCTCCAAACTGTTTGCAAAGAAATTGTTTCCATGTTAGTGTACAGCGAGTTTCTTGGTTCATTCATGTTATCATTTATTCTCAATTTCACCGTGAAATGATAGTTTCACTCGTACACAAATCAAAGAGTTTTTTGCAGGTTCTGTGTTACTCTGAACTTGTAAGAGAAGATTTGAGAGGCTTTATGAAGCTTCCTGTTATATACCTTATATGGTTTACTTACAGTTAAATACTGTTCAGCCTTGACATCTCAAACTATCTTAAGTTCAAACATATGAAATGAGCGCATTACCTACATTTGAAGGTTAAGATATAGCTTTGCTGTTTTACCTTTGAAATATTAGGGGTAATATTGACTGAAGTGAGTTCAGCTAATCTACATTTTAACCCATTTAGCACTGTTGACCTATACTGAAGACTGTTGCAAACAGTATGGATCTAGATCATGTCTCACTTCATGTGTTGACCATATCAGGATCGAAACTGTTTTTCACTCAGATCCTGTTTTTATAAATACAAACAAAGGACCAAATACCAATTTCAGAATTCAACAGATCACACTTTTAACAGACAAGTGTTAATCAGTGTTGAAAGATTAACCTTTGACATACAAGTAAGTTTGACTTAAAGGCAGTTTGAGTTTTCAAGGCTGAGCTCTATATGCATATTATATATATTATATATTAGATATACATGTATAGATATATATTGAATGTTACTGTTGAGTGCTGCGTGTAGATACTCATGTTGAAATTCTTGTTGCAATATTGCGGAAGGCAGATTTGGAGAAAACTATCTGGGCAGATACCAGCAGGCTATTTGTTAACTCTTTGTGCCCTAGTCCCGCATATAGGCGTTATTTTCAAACAGTGAACATGTGAATAGTACACCTGTCCTGTGCAAACAGTAAAGACCCAGATCAGAGGGCTCCGAAAGGAGCCCTCTGATCAGGGTCTTCACTGTTTGTCATAATGCCAAACTTTGATAAAAACAACCCTTAAAAGTCAGAAATGGACTAGACTTAAAAGGAAACTGGAATTGTCCATTTAAAGTTTCAGGGAGGAAAGAGTTAAGGTAGCATTGTAGCTGCAGCAATAAGGTACACTACCCATAAAACTATGAAAGCATCATATGGAGCAGATACATACACATATTATGTGTATGTTCCTGTTAAAGATAAGGGTCAATTAGAAATATTCACAAAACAAATCAAATCACAAAACTGATATGGACGATGCCATGAAAAAACCAGGCTTATTGTATCTATCTCAAGAACAGCCGCCAATGCAGGCTTGAATTAAACAATATAATTATTTAGACAGGGAATTTAACTGTAGAGAATTTTGAATTATAATTTCTTGCCAAGGAATACAACACAAATAAAAAAATTTTTTTAAAAGAACATCCTGACTTTAATGATCAAAATCAGACGATTCAAAAGAGTATGAATAAATTATAAGCTTGAATTAAAAATGAAAAAGTAGACACTGAACAGCTAGGAAAGAAAATAGGCATTACAACTTTTAAGCCTATGGGCCAAGTGTTATCTGAAATAAGTGTTTAGGCTTCAAACACAGACAAATTTTATGCCCTACCATTTACAGCTATGCAGTTGTCAAAACTTGTGTAAAGCAGCCCTTCTGTGAAGAAACATAAACGTTAAATGCAGAACAAAAGTGATGCAAAAAGCTTCTAGAGGAACTGTTTGCACTACTTTTTCCCTACATTGAATTGTCTGCAGTCTTCAAAATGTTATTGATAGTTGCTAGTTGCTTTACACATTGTTTTGACATTTCCACCCTCTTTCCTTTTAGTATGTGTTTGTATATATGTTACAGTTTTACCTTGACAGTAAAACCTCCCTCTTGTGACCATTTATTTTGGTGTTTAAGAAAAGTAATAGCTTTAAGCAATAGGAAAGTAAAGATGAGAATTTTCTGCTTTACTTTCATTTTTCTTGAAGTTGTTACCTGTCTTTAACATCTATCAATCAGTGTATTTGTCAGTGGTTGTCATAGAGAGGTTTTCATTTACATGTATATACACAGACCTATGCTAGATAAGGCTAGTTGGACTGTAGAGTTTCTGTGGCAAAACAGATGCTCACTTTGCTACACATATCTACATAGTGTACAGTGAAACTTGTGTTAACAGTCATGTGAACAGAAGACCCTTTAGCAGTCTTAAGCTTTAATGACAGATGGCTGCTTCATACAGAATGTTTATAGGAGCTTTCTGCATTATTCTCATTCTGCATTATGCAAAGATCCGTCTTTTAACCCTTAGCCCGCCAAATAAATTGTCGTCTGCTATATTTCTTGTCTGCTTCAAGTTTCAAACTGCTTCAAAGTTGCTCAAAATTGCTGAAAATGTTGTCCAAGTGTCAAACAGCTTGGATCCGGATGAGACGCCGAGTTACTCGGCGTCTCATCCGGATCCAAGCTGTTTGCATATGGAGCTATAGTCGTGAGTGGCAGGCTAAGGGTTAAAGAATGTTTGCTTCTTTATTGAGTGGCAACTTTAAATCTTGGTGAAACAAAAATGATATTGTAATATATCCATCATTTATAAACAATGCAGACCCTGATCAGAGGGCTCCTAAAGGAGCCCTCTAATCAGGGTCTGCATTGTTTGCCATTATTTTGAATATTTTGGGATTATTTCTCAACAATCTGGTAAACTGGTCTTCATTAGAAAGTTGTCATAGTAGGATTATTACACATTTAACTGTATACATGTACATTAATACATTAAAAGCTATGGAAATAAAGACAAAATGAAAAAACAGTGCAATGCGAACAGTTTAATCTTAATTCTCTTTGCAAATGCTTATCTACCCTTCTTGCTACTCTCACCTAAAATGCTGCTGCATTTGCTGTAAATCAGTAAACAAAGTTTAAATGCTTTATAATGCACTCTTTGTCACATTTCATGCTCAGGGAATCTATTCATAGCTATGTTCTCGTCTTTACCGTATATTACTGCGCTGCAGATATAATCACAATGCTTTAATTCCAATGATCAGAATCAGTCAGTAGAAGTTTGCAGATGTAGATATTTGCCCAGCTAGTTCTCTCCCCTGCCTGCCTTCCCACAATTCTCTGCTGTAAATGGTTGTGAGCTGTATTAGTTTCATATATCAAATAAAACTGAAATACATATTTATTTACCAAAATATGTTTGTATTACATTTAATATAAATAAAAGGATAAAGTTAAAAGATTTGTGAATTTGTAATTAGTTGATGCCGTATTAACGTACGAAATGGGTCTGTAAATTTGTTTTTGAGGCCAAAGAAACAAATATGACACTCTAATAAGTCATATTGTTGCAAAGACTATATTTCTTAACTCAAACTTCAAATCGACAATTTCAGTTTCTGTTAAGGTCTAGCCCAGTTTTAACCCTTTCAACACTAAGTAATCTTTGTAGGTTATTAGATTCCCTTGTGGATCATTTGAGGTACCAAAACATGAACCAGTCTACTTGGAATTCTGGTTAGTTTAATGAGTACTGGTCTAAATTAGCAAACAGTGTAAACCCAGATCAGAGGGCTCCCATAGGAGTCATCTGATCTTGGTCTACACTGTTTTCAAATATAATAACAATGTTTTAAACAGGTCCATGGTGTTGTAAGAGTTAACTATTGAAGTTTATTTTGAGCACACCAGAAGAATGTCCAGGAGAGCATATCTTATCAATAAGTTACTGATGTCAGCATTATTGTTGCTGTTATTGGTTCCGTTCCCTTTCCCATTATTAAAACCGTTTCCTCCACAGCCAAACATTTAAATCACCTACATGTATTTCCAACTGTTTTGTACCGCTGAACGCAGGATGGAAGTAAAGCTGGAAGCTGCCACTTGTGGTCAAGAGCATCAATGAATATTCATATGCGATGCTTCTGCAGAGGAAGTGGTACAAATGTGGAGGAAAAGGTTATGTGTCAGGCAGTTTGGATTCAGATAAGTTATTCAGGGTGAAGTTTAGAGATAACTTTTGCCAAAAACATCACTAATTCCCCATAACCCATTACCCCATAAAAACATACGCCTTTGATTTACTCCTCCACTTAACTCTTTGTGCCCTAGTCCCGCATATAGGCGTCCTTTTCAAACAGTATACATGTGAATAGTACACTTGTCCTGTGCAAACAGTGAAGACCCAGATCAGAGGGCTCCTAGGAGCCCTCTGATCTGGGTCTTCACTGTTTGTTAGAATGAAAAACATTGACAAAAAAACCCTTAAAAGTCAAAAATGGACTATAATCAAATGGAAACTGGGGTTGTCCATTTTAAGTTTCAGGGAGGAAAGGTGCATTCTACTTAACTTTCAACCTGCTTTAAGTGGTCATTTACTTTAAATACTAGAAACTGGATATGAGGTATTGGGTTTAGTGATCAAAAAGATATTTGACAAGCTATATATCTTTATTGTGCACTTGACCTATTCCTACCGCCCTGTGTTCTGTGCTTACATAACCATTACCCCATAGCCTATTTCTATTTTTGAAGACAGGTGATCACTTATAAAGCAGGCTGAAAGTAAAGCAAAATATGCCTTGAGGCACATTCTGCTTTACTTTAAGCATGCTTTAAGCTACCATCTGCAAGAATATAAGAAATATTTCTTCGGAAAGATATTTGTGACTATAAATTGGAACTCTTTTCTCCAGCTGACAAATAAATTACGAGCGTAAAAATGCATATCTATGGAGTAATGGGCTATTAACCCATTAACCCATAGCCTGTTTATAGTTTTGAAAATAGGTGACTACTTAAAGCAGGTTGAAAGTAAAGCAGAATGCGCCATATGGCGCATTCTGCTTTACTTTCAGCCTGCTTTAAGCTTTTACCAGCTAGAATAAGGAAAGTATTAAATATGACACATATTCATTACGGTTTATATTGGAACTATTTTCTTCAGCGGATGAATAAAATGCATGTGCTAAAAGTCGCTTCTATAAGGGAAAGGGTTAAGAATCATTGACCCTTTTTCCACTGAATATTCATAAAAAAAGTCAACCCACTATAAACATCTAACATCAAAACTATTACATTGACTACTAGAATAAGTAAATTTTCGTTCGGAATGAGAATGAGTGAAAATTTACACCAGACAGATCAAATGCCAGACACCAGTGTAGACCCAGAACAGACAGTTCATACAGGAGCTGTCTGATCTGGGTCTACTAGTACATTGTTTAAATAAAATAATGCTTAAGCTTCTGTATAAAGCTATGGACAATAGTCACAATAAAATGGACAATTCCAGTAATCAACTACAATGTTCCTCTCTAAAACAACACCCATTTGAAGACTTTGTGTGTTGTTTGGAGGGATTTGTTATAGGGAGGAAAATTGATACACTTGGCTTACATTTGCAAACAATGATCAGACACGATGTAACTATTTTAAGCAGACATTAATGCAGCAGTGAAAGCATTATTTATAAATTGTCTTGTTTTTGGGAAAAGCGGCGGCATTGTTGTTAAGAGAGAATCGCTGTTCGGAGGGCTGTTGAAGGGAGGAAGCTCTGTGTGTCTAAGCTATTCTTGACTATTTAGTTTTATTTTTAAACAAAATTTCCCAAAGTTATAAACCATGTGGACACTGTGTCCAAAGGTGACTTTGACACTGTGTAGACCTTAGCCAGAGGCCTCTGAAAACTCTTAAGACACAGATCAGTCAACTTTAATTATCAGGATAAAAAACCAAGCTTTTCAGATTTTTCGTTGTTGGTTTGAAAGCGAAGCCTATTGAAGCTAGTGTAAGTACCATGTTTCAATTGTATGTATGTAGTTTTTAGCACTATTAACAATTTTTATGAAATTATCACTCATAACTAACAATAAACTAAACACTAATAACAAACTTCTGTAAACTCTCTCCCCAGTAACACTCCATAGATGCTTTCAACATCATGGAGTAATTACCCCATGTCAACACTAATTAACTCTTGTGGGTTAATAAAATCCCATGTAGATAATTTTAGTTGTCAAAACATGAACCAGACTACTTGGAATTCTGGGTAGTTTAATAAATACTACTCAAAATTAGCAAACAGTTTAGTCCCTGATTAGAGGGCTCCTATAGGAGCTGTCTGATCGGGGTCTGAACTGTTTGCAAATGTAATGAGTACACATGTATTTGAAACAGGTTCATGGTGTTGAAAGAGTCAATGTGGAATTACAGTGATGCAGAAATCTCCTTTCTGGATTACTTTGTTTTGAATTAAGCAACCAACTGCTAAGAGATTTCAGATCTTGTTGTTGCTGAAGAGAAGTTGTACTATCTACACCATGGTGCTTTTATTTTAGCATATCTTGTAGACTATTTTCCATAATTAACCCATTGCCTGCTATTTGACTGGTTTTTGCAAACAGTTTGGATCCAGATCATACACCACATCATGTGGCATCTGATCTGATCTGGATCCCAATTGTTTGACACTCATCTGGACAACTGATGGTTTTTTCTGCCAACATATGTTATATATCTTGATACTCAAAGAAAGTTCACTTTGGTTGGCTCCATGTTGCTATTTTGAAGCTGGAAACCAAAAAGGGAAATGATTTGTGTATATTGTCCGATTTTTCTGACCTGTCTGAGTTATTTTTAGAACAGAATAGTTCATAATGGTAAATAGATAACAGGGTAACATCAGATATATATAGTCGTACACTTTCCAACTTGATATCAGCATGATCCTCGTGCTGCACGAGATAGCTGCGCTAATTTTACTGATATGTTATTCATTCTCAATAAACGTGTTTATGCTAAAACTATTATGTCCATTGCAAACAGGTTGGAGCCAGATCAGACGCTGGTTACCCGGCGTCTGATCAGGCTCCAACCTGTTTGCCACCCAGATTAAAAAGATAAAATTAATTTTCTACAGTTTAGTGCATTGTGTTTGCGTTTATTCGAGAAATAATAATGTCTTCTCTACTGTACATTACACACAATAAATACATCTTTCCGTATCTCTGGCTGACTGTACGGAAATCAACGAGTACGTTGATCATCCCTTTTAAAATTTTTAGAATGTTCCAATCTAAAAATAACTCGGGTCAGAAGAAAACACTAATAACAAACCTATAACGTATGTTTGTGATTTGAAGATCAAGTTATGTATACTTCACACTCCTGTTCATTTTGTATAATTTCATGTATTTTGATTATATAAATTGATTTTCCCTGTTTGAATATAACACAAATACTAACCGCTTTGAAATTACCTTAAAAAGAAGCTATAGTGAATGCTTCAATTTTAATATCGTGCTTAACTTTTGTTGTCATGGGGCAGTATTGTATCTCTTCTATGATTACTTATTGCACTTTTGTAAAACTGCATTGCACATGGTACTAATTACGGTATAAATCCTCTTTCCTGCTAAAGCATATACTCTATCAGAACTTTAAAAGTTGTTACTTCCAGGCTTTTTCAAAATTTTATGAAAAGTAAAAAAAATCAACTCTTTCAACAACATAGACCTGTTAAAAATATACTCATTACATTTGCAAACTCTGTAGACCTATACGCATGTTTGACTACCGGTATTTAAAGTAAAGAATCCCAAAGTATAAGCATTAAATTGGATCTAGACTTAATGCAAAGAAACTTTACTCAAGATCAGGATCCAAACCCTATGTTAACACCAGTCATGTACATGTAGTATTTAACAGGAAAGAGGTTATTTTCTTACATCAATTAATACTTTATTATTAGTTACAGTCAAACCTGTATTAACACTCTCCGCATAAAAGCTCCTTTTAACGTATTTAATTTATTCCTCCACGGAAGAAAATACATGTACATGTAGCTCTAATTGATACAGTCTTGAAAATGTCGCCTGTCTTCAAAACTAGAAACATGTTATTGGGTGGATTAAGCAGACAATAGAATTATCATAAACAGTCTGTTATACAGGTGGTTGCCAAATGTAATACAAATAATGCAGGAAGCTCGATCCTACAGGAGCTTTCTGCATTATTTTATCCTGCATTTAGCATTCACCTGTATGCAATTTGCTGTACATTTCTGTAAGGAAACGTAGCTTAATACAGGTTTGACTTATTAGACTAGATGTTATACATGTACTAATATTTTGTGCACTGGTTGATTGTAAGAATTAGCACAAAGTTGACTATATACATGTACCTTACCTCTTTCAATACTAAGTAACTCTTGTGGGTTTTTAAGTTCTCTTATGGATTTATCAGTTACCAAAACATAAACCAGTCTACTTGGCATTGTATGTAATTTAATAAATACTGGTTTAAATTAGCAAACAGTGTAGACCCTAGTCAGGGGGCTCCTATAGGAGCCCTCTGATCTAGGTTGACACTGTTTTCAAATGTATTGAGTATATTTTAAACAGGTTCATGGTGTTGAAAGAGTTGATACATGTTTGACTTATTAGCCTAGATGTTATACTAATATTGTGTGCACTGGTTGATTGTTTAACTACATGAGCAGTTTCGTTAGTATAAGGACAGTCAGACATGGTGAATAGTGTATACACAGATTATCTGGAGAATGCTGTTTATAGAGTATGTAGATTGTTAGTGGCAGATGACTGCTCAAAGTGAATGAGTTTTCTGCCATACCTTTGTTATGCATTTCTGCAAGGTTCTATGACTATAATTATAAGCCTTTGCTTAACCCTTACCCCCATAGAAGCTAGCCCCTTTTAGCACATTTAATTTATTCCTCCACAAAAGAAAATAGTTCCAATTTAGTCAGTCAGGATTATGTTTTATAAGAAGTAGTTTCCATATTCTAGCAGATGGAAGCTTAAAGCAGGCTGGAAGTAAAGCAGAATGTTCCTTAAGGCACATTCTGCTTTACTTTCAACCTGCTTTAAGTTGTCACCTGTCGTCAAAACTAGAACCAGGCTATGGGGTAATGGGGTTAAAGCATTGTCTTTCATCTTGCTTTAAGAAAACTGTTCCGACCTAGGTCTGGGTCTTCACTGTTTCAAAAAGGGTCAATTACACTAATATCAGGATTTTTTTACACAAGTTTGACTTACGGTACTTGACTCCACGATGCTCATTTCAAAACCTTGTATCACATAATATAGCACCATATCTTAGAAATTTTTATATATTTTTAATACCCCCTACAGGTGTCTAAAGATGCAGGGGGCATATAATGATTGTTCTGCCCATGTGTCCGTCTGTGCATACACTTAGGTTATCCAGATTTTACTGTTTCTTCTAGCATCAATACTGCTTATTAGAATGCTTAGATAGTTATACAGTTGTTGTCTTGGACTATTCCCAAACTACCTATATAACCATATCTTGATTTGACCTTGACCTAATTTGGACTCAGAAAGATTCAGAATATTTTGGTATGGATGCCACTGTGTGCATAAGTTATTTAAGAAGGCTGTCTTTTTGCAAATTAATTTGTACTCTCTCTGATTCTTATAGAAGTGTGTTTGAATTTTGCATATTTGAAATGTACTTTAAAGCACAGGATTTCTATTTCAACCACTTAGTCTATGCATGTTTTCAGTGTGAAACTGTTTCAACACTATGGACCTGTTTAAAAATATGCTCATTACATTTGAAAACAGTGAGACCCAGATCAGAGGGCTCCTATGTATTGAGCATATTTTAAACAGGTCTATAGTGTTGAAAGAGTTAACCTTCTTCAGGGCTCCAGATAAGGGGGAGTAAACTGCACAAATCCAACTTTTTCTCATCCATTTTTGCACAAAATCCTATGGTGTTACCACTCATTAGAATCGTCTCTTCGAGACAATTCTAATAAGTAGTGACACCATAGGATTTAAAGCAAAAAGAAAGATTTTAGATTTTGAAATACTCCCCTTATCTGGAGCCATGCTTCTTTTAATTGTTTTCCTAACGAAACATGACATTTTGCTGGCTTTTATTCACTCTACAACTATTTGTCATATTTTGCATTTTGATTTTGTCATTGTAACCATCTGGCATGGTAGCTTTTCATAATATCATTGGTGGAAAAGGATAGTTATTAATGGAATTTAAATTTGATACTTTTTTTTACAATTACAATGCTTAGCAGTATATAACCTGATACAATGCACACTTTCCTTGGATTTCATTAGAATAGTAAATGCATATTTTAGTCAAATAAGAAGTTGATAACAAAAAATAAACAATGTGGAGCTTTAAATATATTTGATATATTTTGTAAGAATATAATTATTTGTAAAAGTGAAAACATCTTTATAACTGAAGTTAAATAATAATCCTAAAGATTAACTCTTTCAGTACTAAGTAACCCTTGTTTGTTATTAGGTTCCATTGTGGACCTTTTTGACTACTATACCAACACATGAACCAGTCTACATGGAATTGTGGGTAGTTTGATAAATACTGCTCTAAATTGGCAAACAGTATAGACCCTGATCAGGGGGCTCCTATAGGAGCCCTCTGATCTAGGTCTACACTGTTTGCAAATGTAATGAGTGTATTTTAAAAAAGGTACATGGTGTTGAAAGAGTTAACAGTTTTGATCACTTGGCACTAATGGTACACTTAAATTGATCGTGTTGTCATCAAAGACTGTGTGCGCTGTTACAGATGAGAGACAAGAGCCCCATCAGAGACAGAGGAACCCACCAGAGGTGCACAAGAGAGGTCATGCTGACAGTAAGTACTCTACAATCCTGCTGTTACAACCAATCAAAACAAGGCTTGTTTTCAGGGTTAACCAATCATATCAAGGCTTGTCTTCAGTGGACTTAGGCCTTATCAGAATGTGCCTTAGGCACCATCTGCTTTATTTTCAGTCTGCTTCAAGCTACCATTTATAAGGATACGTGTATAGAAAAAAAAAAGTTCATGACTGTATAAATTGGAATTACCTTCTTCAGAGGAGGCATAAATTACTCGTACCAACAAATAGCTGTATGCAAACTGTGTAAATCCTGATCAGAGAGTATCTACAGGAGCCACACTGACCAGGGTTTGCACTGTTTGTCATTTTATATTATATTGCAATAAACAACAAATGGTTAAAAACAGACCAGACTGCACTGGAAATTGGGCATTTCCATTTTGAATTTCAGGGGTGAATAAGTTATATACAGTCAAAACTCTATACTTCGAACTCGTTTAAATCAAACTTACCAGTATTTCATTTCAGTTAAATGTTGATAACTTGATCTTGCTTATGTCGAACATACCCGTATTTCATAGTTAAAACGTGGCTAAGCCACGTTTTAACTTTGGAATATGGTTATGTTCGAACTAACGCGAGTTCAAAGTATAGAGTTTAGACTGTACATTTAATGTTTATTTGCACACCAGGAAATAGACAAAAAGAAGACATGCACTTGGAGCTGCAAGCCCGTTTGAACAACAGTGATGAGAAATACTACAGTAGAAGTCCGAGCAGCTCAAGTCCTAGGAGCCCTACACATCCCCAGGGGCCGCCAGGAAGACCCGGGTTCTTCAACCTCTCCAAGGACTCCACTATAGCTGATGTACAGGACTGGCTCCAGGCCAAGGGCTTCTCTAGAAGGTACACACTATAACTTGGCATCTCATCAGAATCAAGATTACTTGAAATCACATAAAAATCTGGGTCAGGTCTTACGAAATGTTGTACGACAAAAATGGTCATAAGTCAAAACTTTAAAATTCATTCAATTTCTGATTTTTCCATCCAATCCTGTTTTGTGACATCTCTTTGAAATCTTCTTTTCAAGACAATTCCAAAGAGATGTCATACAACAGGTTAGAGGGAGAAATAAAATAGTAATTGAGAATTTTAGATATTTGTTAAGTTTTTTCTTAAAACAGTCCCCAGAACCTTTGTTCAGTAACTACTTCAAAAAGAAGCATGGCAACTTTGTCCTGCTGCAACGAATGAAGGAGCAAAAGGGATACTACGGTACAGTGCATTATTATTTCAGGGCCATGGATATACTGTATGGCTACAATGGTTTGGACCTGTTTTCTCTGCAGAGAGAGGAGCTGGAGAGACTTCTGGGTCATGATGAAGGACGCCATCTAGACAGTCTTCTCCTCATCCAGAAAAATAACTCGGGAGTGAGTATATGTAACTAGGTCAACATTGTCAATTAAGATAGATGATAGATAATTACAATGTGTTTATGTTTTCCAACTGTACAGGCGTTTTAACCCTTTTGGGCCACTTTTCCCCATTATTCAATTCACTTTTTGTGCCTATGATTTATTCCTATACTGAAGAAAATACTTCCATTTCATACAGTCATGAATATGTAATATAAGAAATATTTTCTATATCCTTGCAGATGTTAGACCAAAGCAGACTGAAGGCACATTTCGCTTTACGTTCAACCTGCTTTAAGTGATCACCTGTCTTCAAAAGTAGAAACTTGTACTAGGGGATATTTGGTTAAGCAAGTTTGAGTTTTCAAAAGGAAAAGTAATTAATAATATGAAATTACGTGCAAATTCATGAATGGTAGAATAAAGAAAAATACTTAAGCTACTCTCTCATATCATAAATACATGTACCTAGAATACAAGACAGGCATGCTCACTATTTATGTTTTATGTAACTAAGTAGGTTGTTTCCAAGCTCAGAATTGGGCATGTTAATGACAAAAGAGTTACGATACCACCGAAAATTACACAAGGCTCAGAGTGATGAAAAACCTAATAATATACAGTAGAACCTCTCTGTTACGACCACTAAATTGTGTCCAATATAAGTCGTTTAAGACAGGTGACTGCTTAAAGCAATGTGAAAGAAAAAACCCAAAAGCTCCTGTAGGAGCTTTTTGTTTCACTTTCACATTGCTTTAAGCTATCACCTGTCTTTTATACAGACAATAAGCCATCTTTTTAGTGGTCGTAATATAGAGGTTCTACTGTAATTATGTTTTGTGTGTTTTGCAGTACCGTACTCGTGGTACCTCAGAACTAAGAGCAATACTTCAGCACCGCAAGGAGCATGTGGATACGACCAACAGGCATGATGATCGAGGCATTGGGACCAGACCAAGCTTTATGCCGGACACCCCTCCAGACTACTCGGACTCTGATCGTGAGCAACTAATATTTTATATACTCTTTCCTTGATAGGTTTATTTCGTATGTCAAAAATAGATAGTAACCAAGAGCAGGCTGAAATGAAAGAGTTGTCTGCTTTAACTTCAGACTACTTAACCCTTTATCCCATAGCCTGTTTCTGGTATTGAAGATATGTGACCACTTAAAGCAGATTGAAAGTAAAGCACATTCTGCTTTACTTTCAGCCTGCTTTAAGCTTCCATCTGATAGAACATATAAAATAGTACTAATGAAATATACTCATAACTAAATAAATTAGAATTATTTTCTTGCATGGAAGAATAAAATACAGGCGTAAATAGCAAATCCCTTGAACTTTAAATGAATGACACTGTAAAGGAACCCTCTGATCACTGTCTACACTGTTTGCAAATAACAAGTTACTGTTCTCATGTACCCTGCTTAGCAGTACAATATGTACACTATTACAATGTATCGAATGAGTATACTCCTGGGTTCAATAACTTTAGCATCAATCTTATCAAGATGCATTGAAAAAAGTTTCCTGTTTTTTTTTACAAGGAAATGCATTTCTATTGGAGACAAGATAATTTCAGACTCAAAGGTTTAAGATTTGTTAAGGGAGATGTCTGGTGAACTAGTTATGACAGTGAAACAACCCATCAGCGATGCCCTTAGCCTTTATTATTGAAAGTTCTGATTCTTCTGAATGCCCTGAGTATAAAGCACCGATACATCAGACCTGTCTCATCATCTAAGGACTAATATTTTCTGAAAGAAAATATAAATGATTCAAATTGAGAAATGTTGTAAGTGAAAAATGTGACAGATAACAATGGCATGCTGTGCAAAAGGTTCAGCTTTGATGTTTTACTTTTCTTTCAGTCTCCTCTGATGACTTTGGAAATGCTGGGAAGACGCTGCGCAATCTGCTTGAGCGACAACGCAAGAAGATCCAGAGTGGCTACTACAAAAACAAGAATTGATGTTGCCATGGCAACATGATAAACACAAGTTCAAGGTTGAAGAACTTTGTCAAGAGCAACAATGTGATAAAATAAGTTTTAAACAGGAAATAGAATCATTCATTATAAGCCAATAACTCATAGAACCATTATCCTGCCATGTACAGTCAAACCTGTGTTAACCGACCACTGAATAAAAATGTATGGTGACCTTTAAACACAGTTGACCGCTTAATCCAGGATAATAGTCATGCAGAAGGCTCATATAGGAGCCTTCTGCATGACTTTTATCTTGCATTAAGCTGTCACCTGTCGTACAAACAATAAATATATTGTAGTCGAAATCGAAATAATTCAACCAAACCCATATTTCAAAGTTAAAATATGGCTTAGCCACATTTTAACTTTGAAATATGGATATGTTTGACTTAAGCGAGATTCAGTTATCGACATACAATATATGAAATACTGGTAAGGTTGATTTAAGTGAGTTTAACCCTTTCCCTTATAAAAACGACTTTTAGCGCATGCATTTTATTCATCCGCTGAAGAAAATAGTTCCAATATATACCGTAATGAATATGTGTAATATTTAATACTTTCCTCATTCTAGCAGGTAATAGTTTAAAGCAGGCTGAAAGTAAAGCAGAATGCGCCATATGGCGCATTCTGCTTTACTTTCAACCTGCTTTAAGTAGTCACCTATTTTCAAAACTAGAAACAGGCTATGGGGTAATGGGTTAAAGTATCGAGTTTCGACTGTACAACTTATCACTATTTGCTGATAGTGTGGCTCCAGATCAGATGCAGAGTAACTCAAAATCTGACTAGGATACATTTCATACTTGTATTAAGGTTTAGATAGATAGATAGATTTATTTCGGTAAAAAGTGTACATAACATGGCAAAGCATAATTAAAGCAAAACATATAAGAGCCATGTAATGCGCACTAGAAACCAAGGATAACACAAAAAAGGAAAACTATTTTCCTTATTTCCATTGTGCTCATATCAGAGACAAAAAGTACATTTGACAAAATATGGCAGACAATAATTTTGGAATTGGACTATATTATTGCAGGATAGAGGTTTCATTTAATTAAATGGGATCATAACAGCGTGTTTAGATATTCAGGTGTTTGATACATTAATATAAAATTGTGTCTCTAACTCTTTCAATACCATGGACTTGTTTAGAATGGTCTAAATACATTTGAAAACAGTGTAGACCAAGATTAGAGGGCTCCTATACTGTTTTCTCATTTATAGGAGTATTTGTTAAACTCCCCAGATTTCTAAGTAAATTGGTTCACATTTTGGTAAGAAAAAGGTCCGCAAGGGAGCTTACAAGAGTACCCACAAGAGTTACTTAGTGTTGAAAGAGTTAAAACTGTTTATAGATTATTACTTCCTTAAACTTTCTCCTGCTATAGGTGTACAGGTGTATATTGATGCTTTTGAAAGCAGTGTAGAACAAGATCAGACAGCTTCTCAAGAAAAAATTCCCCCAGAAAATCCTGAAAGAGCAAATTCATAGAATTTTGTGGAATTATTATTTTCCGGCCAAAACCTGACGTTTATGGTAAGGTCATCTCATTTGTTGGCGTGCTTCGTGTAGCACTTATGAATAACCAGAACTGAAAATTGATGCCATGTGATATAGAGGGTAGAACTATTCTCTATGAGGCAAATCCCTATCCCATATAGGCAAAAATGGGAGACTAATATCTTCTTCACTATACTAGTATTACAGACTGCTTATTCATCTTTGATTGAATGACTGCATCACACCAGTTTTACTGTATTTCACATTATTTTATGCTTTGCTTGGAATTATATCAATACATGTGTAACGTGCAAACTGAGTGATCCAGCAACAATAAACCCGTTGGTGCAAAGCTTAAGCTCACATCAAGAGATGTTTGTTGCGCTATATAATTGACATGCAACGATTAGGGAAGCCTCATTTGCATATACCAATGCACCATGTACATTACACATGTATATGATTTTTGTATCTTTATATAGTTGATTACATGATTACAAGCTCACTTATAACGAAATTGGATATAGAAAAATATTGGACATTGAAAAATATTGGATATATTTAACCCTTTGAACCCTAGTCCCGCATATAGGCGTGCTTTTCAAACAGTGTACATGTGAATAGTACACGTGTCCTATGCAAACAGTGAAGACCCAGATCAGAGGGCTCCGAAAGGAGCCCTCTGATCAGGGTCTTCACTGTTTGTCACAATGCCAAACATTGACAAAAACAACCCTTTAAAGTCAGAAATGGACTAGACTAAGATGGAAACTGGAATTGTCCATTTAAAATTTCAGGGAGGAAAGAGTTAAACAAAAATTATTCCCCATCTCTAATTAAGATATTTCATGTATACATGTGTAGTAAAATGGATCCTTTATAATAAAATTTGGATATAACAACAGATATCAGAAGGTCCCGAGGACTTCTTTATAAGTGAGCTTCACTGTACTATGTAAAAAAGTTAATATAATTTGATAACGATTTATAGCTTTTTAGCTTACTTGAGCAAAGCTTAGGTGAAGCTTTTATAATCATTGAATATCCAGTGTAATGATAATCAAAATTTTCAACTCACCTGAGCAAAACTCAGATTGAGTTTTTGTCATATTTGTATCAATGTCCGGCATCCATTAATGGCTTTATCAATAAGTTTTAAAAGTGATTACACTTTAAAGGCTACAGATTTTATCCAATCTTTCTCAAATTTGCTCAGAAGATAATATTATTATAGAACCATAATTTCTCAAATGAATTTAATAATGGTTGAAATTGGACTAATTGGTCAAGATTTATCTGTCTTTTATGTGTTTCGACATTTAACAGTGTTTACTCTCTAGAAACTAGTTTTGCATTTAAATCAGTTTTAAGAATTATCTGCCCTTGATGTACTTTACTATACTAGAGTATGTTGTTTGAATGGATTTAGATTAAAACTTGTTTTGAATATAAGTAAAATTCAAGGCTAAAACTCTGGTTCAGCTACCACAGGTGAGCAATATCAGGGCCTTTAATGCCCTTTTGTTAGCTCACCTGAGCCAAAGGCTCAAGGTGAGCTATTGGGATGGCCCTGTGTCCGTCGTCGTCCGTTGTGCGTCGTCGTTAACAATTGCTTCAAATGACATCTCCTCCTATACCGCTGAACAGAATTCAACCAAACTTTACAGAAATGTTCCTTGGGTCAAGCTCTTCCAAATTTGTTCAAAGAATTAAAAACAATGCAGAACTCTGGTTGCCATGGCAACCAAAGTGAAAAAATAATGAAATCTTAAAAAATCTTCTTGTCAAAAACTGCAAGGGCCAGAGCTTAGATATTTTGCACATATCATCACCTACAGGTCCTTTATCAAGTTTGTTCAAATTATGCCCCTGGGGTCAAAATTGGCCACGCCCTGGGGTTCACAGTTTTACAAAGAGTTATATAGTGAAATTTTCAAACATCTTCTTCTCTGAAACTAATATGGTCAGAGCTTTGATATTCGGCATGAGGACACTTCTACATGCCCTATACCAATATTGTTCAAATGGTTCTGGTCCGTTGCATATCTAGGTCACAGGAGCTAAAAATAGATTTTTTCAATAAAAACTTAAAAAATCTTCTCGTCTGAAACTATAAGGGCCAGAGCTTAGATATTTGGCACATAGCATTGCCTACAGGTCCTCTTTCAAGTTTGTTCAAATTATGCCCCTGGGGTCAAAATTGGCCACGCCCCGGGGGTCACAATTTTACATAGAGTTATATAGTGAAATTTTCAAACGTCTTCTTCTCTGAAACTAATATGGCCAGAGCTTTGATATTCAGCATGGTGACATTTCTAGATGCCCTATACCTATTTTGTTCAAATGGTTTCAGTCTGTTGCATATGTAGGTCACAGGAGCTAAAAATAGATTTTTTTCAATGGAAACTTACAAAATTCTTCTTGTCTAAAACCCTACTACCCTGATCTTAGATATTTGGCACATAGCATCATCTACAGGTCCTCTAATAAGATTGTTCAAATTATGCCCCTTGGGTTAAAAATGACCCCTTCCTGGACATAAATAATTATCTCCATTTTGTCAGTTATTCTCAGGTGAGCGAAATATGCCCCATGGGGCTCTTGTTTATTTCATTATATTCAAAATTTTATCATTGAAAAAATATCCTGTGTAGAAAACTGGGGAGAACACATTCAGTATTGAACATAATTATGAAAGGATAGGCTATACAAGAATAGGCTGTATTCTAACTTGTTTCATCCAGATCATTGTTTGATCTAGATTGAAATTATCACATTTAGTTAACCCTTCCCCCCCCCCCCCCCCCATAGAAATGCCTTTTGATTCCTATACCACCTCCTACAATCAAGTACCTAAATAAAGATTCACTGGTGTTAATGCCAGGTGACAGCTTAAAACAGGATGAATGTAAAGCAGACAGCTTCTATAGGAGCTTTCCGATGAACTTTTATCTTGCTTTTAAGTCACTTGCTCAAACTCATTCATCCCTTAAACTATTAATGGAAAATTCCAGTTTCCAATTAAATCTACTTCATTTATTAATTTTGGGTTGTTTTTCAGTATAATTTATATTGCAAAATGACAAACGGTGCAGACCCTGATCAGAGGGTTGTTTAATTAGGAGCCCTCTGTTCTGGGTGTAATGTTTGCATAGGACAAGAGTACTCTATACAGGTACGAGTATACTTGCCTCTAGCATTCAGTGTGTTAACCCATTTCCCCATAGCCTATTTATACCCCCACAAACAGAGTTTGAGGGGGAATACTGGAATCAGCCTGTCGGTCGGTTGGTTGGTCGGTCGGTTGGTTGGTCGGTCTGTCTGCAAAATCTTGTACTTTCAACTCCTCCTTCAGTTTTAACCCGATTCATTTGATACTTGGCATAAATGTTACTCAGGTATAGTAGATGTGCAAGACACAAATTTTAGGTCTCTATGACCTTGACCTTGACCTCTGGCCTTGAAATTGGTCTTGAAATTTGCAGGTAAAATCTTTACTTTGAACTCCTCTTTCACTTTCAACCCGATGCACTTGATACTTGCCATAAATGTTACTCAGGAGTAGTAGATGTGCAAGACATAAATTTCAGGTCTCTTTGACCTTGAACCTGACCTTTGGCCTTGAAATTGGCAGGCAAAATCTTGTACTTTCAACTCCTCCTTCAGTTTCAATGCGATTCATTTGATACTTGGCATAAATGTTACTCAGGTATAGTAGATGTGCAAGACACAAATTTTAGGTCTCTATGACCTTGACCTTGACCTTTGGCCTTGAAATTGGCAGGCAAAATCTTGTACTTTGAACTCCTCCTTCACTTTCAACCCGATTCACTTGATACTTGGCATACATGTTACTCAGGAGTAGTAGATGTGCAAGACACAAATTTCAGGTCTCTGTGACTGTGAACTTGACCTTTGGCCTTGAAATTGGTCTTGAAATTGGCAGGCAAAATCTTGTATTTTCAACTCAGTTTCAACCTGATTCATTTGATACTTGGCATAAAATGTTACTCAGGAGTAGTAGATGTGCAAGACACAAATTTCAGGCCTCTGTGACCTTGACCTTTGGCCGTGAAATTGGTCTTGAAATTGGCAGGTAAAATCTTGTACTTTGAACTCCTCCTTCAATTTCAACCTGATTCACTTGATACTTGGCATACATGTTACTCAGCAGTAGTAGATGTAGTTTGAAAACTCATTCTTGAACTTGAAAGACAATGACTGCTGAAATGATCACAAGTGCCATTTTATGGTGGATTTATCCATCAATCAAATCAATATTATCAAAGTTCAATATATATTGTTACAGTTATATGAAATTTTGTTGATATACTATAAAGCAATAAACCAAGATTTATTACAAAAGTCAAATGTCTTTATTCTCTTTTTTACTTACCACTTTTGAGTACTAGAAGGGAGTGTCACCTATAATAGCCAAAATGAAAATCTTCATTGTAGCAGCAGCAGTTATTTGCACCAAAAGAACGTGAAGAAAAGAGAAATAACTCATGGAGCAAGAGTTGTGAACCAGGTGCAAACTAATCAAACTTCGTAAAATTGTATAGAAGCCTATAGCCTGTTGGCTCTAATATTGTAGGAATTTAAATTATTTTGCAAAAGTAGGTCAAAGGTAAAGGTCACTGTTAGATCTGATTGTAATGTGAAGGCTGCTCTTTGTTTATACCATTTCCTATATATGATGCTTCATGTCACATATTGTGATTGAATTGCAATTTATAGAGCTCCAGATAAGGAGAGTATTTCAGAAAGAAATCGGACCAATTGGTCAAGTTATCTGCTCTTGATGTGTTGAAAATGTCACATCTAACAGTGTATACACTCTCGCAACTTCAGTTTCAAATGGATTTTGATTGAACTTGCCCACAATGTTTAGCTATAAGTTTTCGAAGGAGTGCAATTATTGTTGAAATATGGTCATTGTGGCAATAGTTATCTGCCTTTGATATACATGTACTTTGAAAAGCTAGAAAAGGCTTCATGTCAGACAAGGATATTGTAAATGAGTAGTATTAACACCATCATTAAGGGTTCATTCCCTATCTGTGGTACTGTACCTCAAACTCTAGACAAGTCACCCAATCCACAAACTTGTTAACAACTTTTCATTCTCCCATCCTACTGATTACACTGGGGCTATTGGTTTCAGAGAAGAAGTCGTTTGCACTTACCGGTATTGACAGACAACAGACAATAGCTCATCTTGAGCACTTTGTGCTCTGGTGAGCTAAAAACTATAATCTTTATTTTAGCATTGAACCATAACATTACTCATTAGAATCGACTTGAAAAGACGATTCTAATGAGCAGTAACACCATAAAATTTAGTGCTAAAATAAGTAACAAAAGGTTGGAATTGTTCAGTTTACTCCCTCTTATCTGGTGCCCTGAACTTGTACAATTCTCGTCTCTTATAAACAGAAATTTAAACATGGTGATAAGTAATGACAACAATTAGAACAAGGGTAAGAAATGTTATTCTTTATTTCCACCACAAAGTTTCAACATTAACAAAATACCTCTGGTAGTTTCAGTACTCAATAACCATGACAACAATTACAATACCATGACAATACAGCCTCTTACAACCTTTATAGAAACATGCCCAAACTATCTGTAACCCTTTCCTCCAGTCAATGGCCATATACAAGAAGCTCACCTACATATAAGGGAAGTACAGTAGAACCTCTCTATTAGGACCACTAAGTTGTGTCAAATATAAGCCTTTTAACCCTTTACCTGATAGCCTATTTCTAGAATTGAAAATAGGTAACTACTTAAAGCAGGTTGAAAGTAAAGCAGAATGCGCTTAATGCGCATTCTGCTTTACTTTCATCCTGCTTTAAGCTATTACCTGCTAGAATAAGAAAAGTATTAAACATGACACATATTCATTACGGTATAATTTGGAACTATTTTCTTCAGTGGATGAATATAATGCATGTGCTGAAAGTCGCTTCTATAAGGGAAAGGGTTAAGACAGGTGACCGCTTAAAGCAATGGGAAAGTGAAAAAGAAAGCTCCTACAGGAGCTTTCTGTTTCACTTTCACAATGCTTTAAGCTGTCACCTGTCCTTTATATGGACAATTAGCCTCCTTTTTAGTGGTCAAAATAGAGAGGTTCTACTGTATTTCAAAAACTAAAATCTTCATTTCTGCTGCAAACCCTATGGTGTTACTACTCATTAGAATCGTCTCGAAGAGACGGCTCTTTTCAGTAGTAACATCATAGGATTTGATGCTAAAATAAGTGAGAAAATGTTGGATTTGTGCAGTTTACTCCCTATTATCTAGAGCCCCGTGACCCATTTTGTGTTGTAGTACTGTAAAACCAAACTCCTCCATCCATTATGGCAGGTGATTGCATAAAACAAGATGAAAGTAAAGGAGAAAGTCCTTGACGCTTCCTGCTTTACTTTCATCTCGTTTTATACTACCAGCTGTATTTGATAGCATGGATACTATTCATTTGTGGCACATATGTTGAAGAGTAGGAAGAGGTGCCCTATGACCCTTCTGTCTAGGAAAGGGTAACACAAGATTAATGCCATTGTTTATCAAAATTATATGTTGTAGTTGAGACATATTCTAAACAAACTCAATTTGAAATTTTATGGAAAAAGATCTGAAGCAGCTTTTTTCAGCATTAGAACAACAGATATGTGGCCTGTTTTAAGAAATGTTGCACGACGTAAACAGTCTTATAAAATTCTCAATTATTATTTATTTCTCCGTCTAATCCTGTCTTGTGACATCTGTTTGGAATCGTCTTTTCAAGATGATTCCAAAGAGATGTCACAAGACAGGATTAGAAGGAGAATTTATCATAAATTATACCTATTTCAATGTTTTGACTTACAACTGTTTTGCCGTACCACGTTTTGCAAAATGGGCCCATGGTGTATTACACCACTCTATGGCAGTCAGTCCATACACCTTCCTCATAAAGTTCTCTCCTTCTCTATATTAACCCTTTGAACCCTAGTCCCGCATATAGGCGTGCTTTTCAAACAGTGAACATGTGAAAAGAACACTTGTCTGGAACAAACAGTGAAGACCCAGATCAGAGGGCTCCGAATGGAGCCCTCTGATCAGGGTCTTCACTGTTTGTCATAATGCCAAAAATGGACAAAAACAACCATTAAAAGCCAGAAATGGACTAGACTAAAATCGAAACTGGACTTGTTCATTTAAAGTTTCAGGGAGGAAAGAGTTAATCACTGACAAAATTTAGTGAACACATATGGAGTAAAATGAAAGAACTGTATCAAATGGAATATGATGAAAATGACAGTATTTAAATGTACAGGAAAATATGATACTTTAAACATGATTATTTGGTTGTCCTTTCTCTTGCTTAGAGTAAAGAATCATTTAAGCCATTATCCAATAAATACCTTTTTACACCTTTAATTTATTCTGGGGCTTAATTGTCTGTTTATTTGTCTGAGATTATCCCCTCTGCCAAGAAACTAAGATTATGAAAGTAGGTCTGTGGTTTTGATCCCATGTGAATCATCTAATCATCTCTCTTCATCGCAATATAATCTTTTTTGTGTCGCAGTGCTGTAAAACCCAACTCATCCACCATCCTTAGTGAAGGAATGAATTTAAAGCAAAAGGCATAATATTGAGTAAAGGGTTAACCCATACCTCATAGCCAGTTTCTAGTTTTGAAGATAAATGACCACTTAAAGCAGGTTGAAAGTAAAGCACAATGTGCCTTAAGGCACATTCTGCTTTACTTTCAGCCTGTTTGAAGCTATCATCTGCTAGAATATAGAAAAGATTTCTTAGGATACATATTCATTACTGTATAAATTGGAAGTTATTTCTTAAGTGGTGGAATAAATTAGAGACATAAAAAGGCATAATATGGAGTAAAGGGTTAAACAAGCCTGACTGTTAATCAACAACTTCAAAGTAAGAGATGACTTCTGCTGTACATCAATGCATTAATTTTATCACTAAAAAAAAAATTAAAATACAAAAGAAAATATAAAATGCAAAATTGTATGACACAGTAAATGTAATTCTTTATCAAAACAACAATGCCCGTGAAAATCAATATCTTGCCATTAGGAAGTGTAGGCTAGATTTAGGTATTGCATTAAGTTAATATTGAAGCTTCAAGAAAAAACTCTATTACGGCCACTAAATTGTGTTAATTATTATGTGTTTATGACAGGCAACTGCTTAAAGCCTTAAAGAGCTTTCTGTTTTACAGTCTACTTGCTTTAAGCTGTCATCTGTCTTTGAAACAATCAATTAGGCTTTGTTTCAGTGGTCGTAATAGAGAGGTCTTACTGTAAATCCAAAAGTTTACAAAGATTGCAGCTAAATCCAAAAGTTCACAAAGCACAGCAAAACCTTAGTCTTGCCTTCACTTCTTTTTCAGGTCAAGACATAATGAACACAAAATTGTATGATACAGTAAAACCTCTCTATTACGACCATTACATGAGATACATGCTTCTAAGTTTTAGGCAGGTGGTAGCTTAAAGCAAGGTGACAGTAATGCAGAAAGCTCCTACAGGAGCTTTCTGCTTTACTGTCATCTTGCTTTAAGCAGCCACCTGTCATAAATGCTATCAATAAGCCTACATTTCAGCCATATTAGGAAGGTTTTACTGTACAAGCAATATATTTCTTTATCAAAAATGTGGAGCTACATCACACCTGTTCCAGAATATCACAGACATTTTATTTCTTTGTAAGTTTGAACTTCGATGTTCTGACACAGTTGTGAAGTAGAAACAGGCAGGCAGACTAGGATCTACAATGATATAAAAGTTATTTAGGGCTCCAGATAAGAGGGAGTTACTTGATAGTTTCATAAATCTTCCTAGATCACCCTCCCCTGAAACTTCATTATTGCCAATTGCTATTTACCCGGTAACGTATTGTAAAATGGACTTTACAAAACAAAATTTGTGTATTACGAAAGAAATCAGACAGTCCCGATGACTTCATTACAAGTAAGCTTCACTGTATTCATTAGAATCAGCTCTTGGAGACATTTGAAATGGAGTCACATTACAGGGTTTTGTGGCAACATGGAAGATTTACGTATCCAAAATACTCCCCTTAACTGAAGCTCTTTTCTGTGTCCCTACTAAACCCTATGGGGTGACTACTCATTAGCATTGTCTTTCTGAGGAGTCACAATATAGGATTTGGCAGCTATGTCAAGATTTAAGCATTTTAAATACTCCCTTTACCTGAAACTCTAGTGTGTTTAAATGCCCTATTAATGTCACTGGAATGATAAAATTAGAATGCAACATACACCATTTAATATCAGAAATAACATACTTTTTGAGCCCTGCTACTGACTTGCTACTTCTAGACCTACAAGCCAACTTCACAGTTAAACAATATAGCAAGTTAATAATAGTTTCTTACAGTACAATCTCTCTTAAGCAACCAGTGAATATCAAATACTTTAATGGTAAAATGATGCTCAATGCAAAACAATATGTAGAAAATGTTTGCATTCCGTTCACCCTGCTTTTAGCTGCCTCTTGTCTTTAACTCTTTCAGCACCATAGACCTCATCAAAATATACTTGTTACAAAAATTTGCAAACAGTGTAAAACCAGATCAGAGGGCTCCTACAGGAGCCCTCAGATCAAGGTCTACACTGTTTGCTAAATTAGATCAGCATTTATTAAAATACCCAGAATTCCACATAGATTGGTTCATGCTTTGGCACCTAAAAATACAAAAGGGAACCTAATAACCCACAAGAGTTACTTAGTGTTGAAAGAGTTACCGTATTTACCCAAACAGTTCAGACACTCAAAAAGTCCGGACACCAATAATTATTCATGAAAATAATTTATTTTTTGCCTCTAACTCGGGACACCAAGATCAAAAGTATTTTCTATGTTTCCGGACACCATGTAATCATGAACATATATAAATGTAACATAATTCCGGTAAGAGATTATCAGCGTGTTTTCAGGATCCATCTGTCTCTTACCTCCGTAATCCCTTGTCAAAACAGTGTGTGCTCGGCTGTGCGTGTTATTGGCATACTTGTCAATTTACCAGCGCTGGGAGATAAGCAATTGCGTAATCTTAAATAAACATTGTCCACACCCAACGCTATTTTCCCACTGTATATAACAGTCAGGGAACTGCCACATTAGGAGTGCCTTCGTATGCCTATGTTTGGCTTCCGCTAGCTACTGTTTTTATGGTTTCGCTTTTCTGTTCAATGAAGCATTGACAGCCATGATTGTTTGACCTAGAAATATATCACCCACAAATCACCTGTGATAGACTGATAGTGACGTAGCCTGGTACACTATATTATTGCGGTAGTTGTTGAATTTCGCTAAATATAGGAGACCGGGAACCAGACTAGAGGAAAGACCTAGGAAGATAACACCCACAATTCACATGTAAAAGTGACGTATATTACATGTGACTTTCTCTTGAGGGTGTGTCCGAGATTCCGAACACTAACGAATGACCGCTGTGCGGCATTAGTTCAGCGCATAAATTATTTTCCGTCGCACTAATTTTAGGGAATATCTACTAGTTCTATCTTAGAACGGATTTCCGAAAATCTTTGAATAGCAATAACAAAACACATTTCTCAGGAATCGTTCTAAATAAGTATTTAGATCTATGATTTTGATGTCTTTTTCATTTCTGTAAGAATTTATGCACAAGCTTTCTGTTTATTTGACATTTTTGGAATAGCAAAGCTGTCGATAGTTTCGTATATCGGAGAAGAGCATTAAAAATCAGGTCGTGTGTTTCTGGAAACTATTTTTAGCGCTACTTTCACTATCTAACTACACTCAATATGTCAATCACCCCCCTGGTGTGTGTTACGAAATGAACAAACAAGAGGGCCATGGCCCTAAATTCGCTCACCTGAGGACATTGAAGTTTGTACCTAAGTTGACTGGGCAAGACAACATTTTAATGTAACTATAAATGGAGTTATCTTCCAGACAAGAAAACATGACAAAAGTGAATTTTGTTGCCAAGCTTATGACCCTTATCCATGACACATCCTCTTATCAAGCTATTTCCATTTCCAATAAATGATAATTATTTCACTAGCGTCAGCAGAACTGGAATTATTTTCCTGACAATAAAATATGACAAAGGGGAAAAACTAAATATTGCTGCCCTTGTGCATGGCATTTTCTCTCATCAGTTTCTTTCCATACATAAAATTTCATTACAATAGCATCAGTAGAACTGAAGTTGTCTTCTTGACAAGAAAATATCACAAAGGGAAATAACTCAAAAAACAATGATGTCAGAGTTATGGCCTTTGCAAATGGCACTTCCTCTCATCAGGCTCTTTCCAAATAGGCAATTTCATTTTACCCATTACCCCATAGCATGTTTCTAGTTTTGAAAATAGGTGGCCACCTAAAGCAGGTTGGAAGTAAAGCAGAATGTGTCTTAACCCTAAGCCTGCGACTCACGACTATAGCTTTATATGCAAACAGCTTGGATCCGGATTAGACGCCGAGTAACTCGGCGTCTCATCCGGATCCAAGCTGTTTGACACTCGGACAACATTTTCAGCAATTTTGAGCAACTTTGAAGCACTTTGAAACTTGAAGCAGACGAGAAATATAGCAGACGACAATTTATTTGGCGGGCTAAGGGTTAATGCACACTTTGCTTTACTTTTGCATCTTACATTTTCATGACTGTTTAAAGTGGAATTATTTTCTTAAGTAGAGGAATACATCAAAGGCCTAAAAATGCACATTTATGGGGTAATGGGTTAACAAACGTCAGTATATGGGGTGAAAGGGTTGAATCCTGGACAAGAAAAAATGAAAAGACATTCAGATAACTCTGACAAAACCAATATTAAACATATGTATAAATATGGCATAAGACATAATTACATAACTGTCAGTGGATCACTTCCAGATCCTGTTTCTCTAAGTATGAATCAGACTGAACCATATCTAAACTTTAGCAGACAACATGTTCAGCTGATCATGACCAGTTCTATGAACTCCCTACCAGTTCAGAGTTGCATAATATTTGACCTCAGTGGCTAGAACTCTGGGGGCTTACCCTTACCAGACTGAAATGATGTCTGCTTAAAACCTACTGTATGTGAAAAGTGTACAAAAAACAATTTAGAAAATGTTAAGTTGGTAAATGAGTGGCAAATAGGTTGGATCCAGATTAGATGTAGCATTATGATTATGTTGCATCTGATCTGGATCCAAAATGTTTGCAAATATTGGCTATTTGCCCTTAGTATATTAAGAGTAACTCAGGTAAAATACAGTTCTACTTCTGCTTCATCAAAAATACTGTGAAACCTGCCTAGAGCAGCAGTTAAACTGCGCAGGGTGCATGGCGTCAAGTGTGACCCTAGGGATTTCATTTTAACAAACTATAGAGGGATTGACCAGGAGATTCTACTGTAAAAATATCAAAGCTTAGGGCCTAGTAGTTTTTAGCAAGAAGATTTTTTAATTTTTTTTGCTTTTTTGCTTTTTCAAGCAGAGTTTTTGCTTTTTCTCTTTCATTTGAACAACTTCTGTAGAGAAGCATCCAAGGAACATCATGAGCAGTTTGAATCAGCCCTACAATCCGCGGGTTCAGAGGAGATGTCGTTTGAAGTAAAAGTGAGCGGACAGACGGACAGACGTACTACGGACGGTGAGCGGTCACAATAGCTCACCTTGAGCCTTTGGCTCAGGTGAGCTAAAAACATGAATTCTTTAACTAACGCCAACTTATGTTTGATTGTGCGCTAATGCGCTAAGTGGCTTACATCAAAATACACGGAATGGGCTGGAATTCAAGGTGATTATCTTGTATATATTTATTGTAACTTTGTTTTACCGACAGCTTGTTCCAACTTTCAGCAGCATATGAAAGCATCTATACACACATGCGTGTATACTTCCGTGGTTTAAAGATGCCGAAGATCCGTTTTGATGTTCGGCGATATTAATACGAGGGGAAACAATACTTCATTAAGGAAATATTTGTTAAGTACTATAACAATGAATTCGGACACCCTCTTAAATAACTTGAGATAATTTATTATGTATTCGGACAACAAAAAATAAAATTATTTTTTTGTGTCCGAACTATTTGGGTAAATACGGTAAGAGGTTTGTTTTGTATGTTGCTTTAGGGAGATTGTACTGTAGCTTCCAGTCGCATCTGCAGAGCTCCGGATAAGGGTAGTATTTAAAAAACTTTAAATCTTTATTTCTGCATTAAATCCTATGGTGTCACTACTCATTAGAATCGTTTCTTTGAGACCATTCTAACGGGTAGTAACACCATAGGATTTGGTGCTGAAATGAGTGAGAAAATGTTGAATATATTCAGTATACTCCCTCTTATCTGGAGCCCTGTATAATCTGTATATTTGGCAGTATGTTCTATGGTCAGCACCAATATGAAAGTGAAATGACAAGTGACACCCTATTCCAGCATACTAACCAGTGCTTTCTGCCTATCCTATCACCATACCAAAGTGTAAAGACTAGTGGTATATGGTACACAACACTAGCAAATACATGGAGTACCTAGTTATCACATGTGCCCCATTAGTGAGAATCCTTAGCAACATTTATAACACTTTAAACTTTTTCTTCATAGCATTTAATATCTTTTTACACACTGTTTTATGCTTCCAATCTCTCCTAAGATTCAACCCCCACCCCCTCTCGGCATGACAGGTGACTATTAAAGCAGACTGACAGTAAAGCAATTTAAAAGCATAACCCTTTTGAAGTAACTTTCTGCTCCACTTTCAGCCTGCCCAAAGCAACCACCTGTCTAAAACAATGTAAAAATACTTGGCAAGAAAGGGCCAAACAAATGCCAATTATGGCACCGTATCTGCTATTTTCCATCACTCTTAATATAGACAATGGGGTCATCCAACAAGATCTTGTAAGTTTATGGTTGATCCAACAAATTCTTCTACTTGGTCGCTGTTATCATTCAGTTCTGTATCAGAGGGGTCTTGAAGTGAGGAAAGCTCTCGGCTCAGTACACTGTCTTCAGCATACAGATCTGGGTGGGGAGGGTCATCCTGCAATACATGTAACATCATAGTACTGTACTCAGAACTTTAATACATCCACGTATAGCTTGTGCTAACCCTTTTCTCTTGTAGCTTGGTTAATTTCCCTTATACAGTTTATTTTTTATAGCTTGTTTTTACCTTTGCCCTGAAAGCTTGTTTTTAACATTTACCTTATAACTTGTTTTTAATCAATTAGCCCATATATCCGCCTTTAATTTATTTCTCAAATGAAGAAAATAGTTCATATTTATTCAGTTATAAATATGTATGATAAGAACTATTTTCTATATTCTAGCAGATGGTAGCTTAAAGTAGGCTGAAAGTAAAACAGAATGTGCCTTTAGGCACATTCTGCTTTACTTTCAACCTGCTTTAAGTGGTCACCTATTTGCACTACTTAAATCAGGCTATATGGTAATGGGTTAATACTTTCTCTAATAGCTTGTGTTAACCCTTTTCCCTCATAGCTTATTTTTAATGAGTTTTCAGTTCAGCATTTTTGGCATTCATTTTCATTTTCAATCAATCAGTTTTTTTTCATATTAGATACTTTTGTTTTTACAGGAGCTATCTGCACAGTTTGTAATTTAGAAAAATATTGTAAATCCTATAAATAGTCAAATGTTGAGCAGAGCTAAAGATAAAGGGAGTATTTCAAAAATTAACATCTTTATTTCTAATTAAACCCAATGGTGTCAATACTCATTTAAATTGTCTCTTCAAGACGATTCTAATGAGTGACACCATAGGATTTGGGGCTAAAATGAGTGAGAAAGTGCTGGATTGTGCATTTTACTCCCTCTTATTTGGAGCCCTTGTTGAGTAAACATAATTGAAAACTTGAACAGTCCATTTGAAGTTTCAGGAGTGAATGCGTTGAGAGAGCTCTATGCTTCACCATGGAAATGACCAATTTAACACAAGATTGACTGTAAAGTGTTCTATGTAGTTTTTCTTTGGCTCTAAATTCAAGGGTCTGTATGCCTGTTAAATATACCAGCTATGAGCCTCTATATTGTGTTACCTGCAGTAGTTGTGTCTGGACATACATGACGCCAGTCTCCGGGTCGCGGAATGTGATCCCATGTGATGTCATACTGTCTCTCAGTGAGTTGGCTGCTGTCTGGGACTCCACTGATTCTGTAAAACCACAGAATATGAGTAAACAATATAAACACAGCGCAGTAGACCTTTCTATTACGTCCATTAAAAAGAAGGCTAATTGACTGTATAAAAGACAGGTGACTACTTAAAGCAAGGTGACAGTAAAACAGAATGCTACTAAAGGAGCTTTCTTTTTTACTGTCACCTTGCTTTAGGCAGTAACCTGCCATAAACACCTAATAATAAAGACAATTTAGTAGTCGTAATAGATAGATTTACAGTAGTTGCTATTTTAATCCTATTTCACACTATGCAGAGCCTTTGAAATATTGAAATCTCTATTGGTCAGTTAAACTTGTAATAACCCGTTCCCCACAAAGAAGCACCTTTTAAGCACATTTGATTTATTCCTCCACTGAAGAAAATAGTTCCTATTTATACAGTCATTTACATGTATATAAATATAGTAGAACCTCTCTCTTACGACCATTAAAAAGAAGGCTTATTGTCTATATAAACAACAAGTGACAGCTTAAAGCAAAGTTCAAGTGAAACAGAAAGCTTCTGTAGGAGCTTTGTGTTTCACTTTCACATTGCTTTAAGCAATCACCTGTTTTAAACGACTAATATTTGACACAACTTAGTTGTCGTAAATAGAGGGGTTCTACTGTAACTATAACTAACGTGAATACTGACCTTCTTGGAGACAACTACCTTCTGCCATCTCCCTCAGTAACTTCCTTCTTTTCTTCGCTCTATCACTAAGTAACATGTTGCTCTGCAGGTTTGTCCTAGCTGAACCAAAGCACTCTTCAGCATCTGAAAAACATTAATATAATTCATTTATGAATCAGTAGAGAACTAGAGGGCTCAATAACTGATTTTCTAATCATCTGATGTATATATTTAAGGAAAGTGATTTTTGTTGGGTCTAATTGAATACTAAGCATTGTTTTTCAGTGCATGATCCTCTATGTTGGATTCTTCTTTATAAGGCACATTCTGCTTCACTTTCAGCCTGATTTAAGCTAACAGCTGCTTAAATATAGAAACTATTTTTAATCACATATAATTTGACTTTGTAAAGGGCAACTATTTTTTCAATAAAGGAGTAAATGAAAGGCGTAAAAATTTGTATTTAAAGGGTATGGGTTAACAAAGATTAACTATACATGTGCATATTTTGACTGACAATAAGAGATATTAAATTATTACAATTTTTTGTAGATGTTCTGGAGTTGGTGGTTGAGGTGCCTTGGGCTTTGCCCGTAGCCACCATGGTGTTGAGTTCATTTGTCAACTGAGCTGTGTACTGGTTTGCTACTGATGTGTTCTTTACCTCACCATCTTTACCAACTGGAACGAAAAACATAAGGTCATGGTCAAATTGAGGTTTTAACTCTTTCAACACCATGGACCTATTTAAGAAATACTCACTACATTTGCAAACAGTGTAGACCAAGATCAGAGGGCTCCAATAGGAGCCCTCTTATCTAGGTATACACTGTTTGCTAATTTAGACCAGTATTTATTGAATTACCAAGAATTCCAAACAGAAGAGCTCATGTTTTGGTAACTAAAATGATCCACAAGGGAACATCTGATCTAGGTATACACTTTTTGCTAATTTAGACCAGTATTTATTGAATTGCCAAAATGGCTCATGTTTTTGGTAACTTAAATGGTCCACAAGGGAACCTAATATGTTTTTTATAATTAACCCACAGGAGTTAATTAGTGTTGAAACAGTTAACCCATTCACTGCCTTGACCAGAGAGCCCTGATTATCTGTGAACAGTTAGGATCCTGATAAGAGGCCAATTTTTCTCAACTTCTGATAAGGATTCAAACCGTTTGAAATTCTTATGTATATTTTGCAGTCAGAATATCATAATTCATATAATCTAAATTTCTAAAGCAAACAAGATACATGCAATGAATGGGGTAGAATAATTTTGGGGAAATCCTGCAAATTAGGGATCGGATGAGACATGAATATTATGATATTAATGTTCAAGGATCATTAAAATTTGATTGTAGACACAAAACTTAGCCTGAGGAACACCACTGGTATGCATTTATTTTGACTTTTAAATTGCATCTTTCTTCTCTCTATAAATGCAATTCCTTGTCCATAACCATGTGCTCTTCATACTGGAAGGTATATCAAGTAGCTATATGTATTATTTTCTTTATTCATTTCGTATGAAGAGCAACTACAAGCAATACAAAATGGACAAGTAGTGATTTATATAGAATATATAAGGACTAAATTCAGGACCATGGATTGTTTTTGCAGAAACGGGAATTTTCGTAGAGTTGGGTTTCATTTATTGAGTGTTCACTGTACTTACCAGTGGTGGCCATGAATTCCAAAGGATCAATTTTCATCTTTCCATCAGCAGCAGCTGGAAAAAAAGGAAAGAAATTATCAATGGGTGTGATCTTTAGCTGCAATAATGATGGCATATACTGTCTAATATGTGTCATAGAATGTATCTTCCTTATACATACTTTTAACACTATCAACTCTAAGTAACTGTTGTGGGTTATAAGGTTCCCTTGTGGATCATTTAAGTTACCAAAACATGTAACAGTCTACTTTGAATTCTTGGTAGTTTTATTTTTAAAAAATCCAAATTAGCTGACCGTGTAGACCCTGATCAAAGGGCTCCTATAGGAGCTCTTTTATCTGTATCTACTCTGTTTGCAAATGTAATAGTATATTGTCATAAGGTCCATGGTGTCGAAAGAGGTAAGTATATCTGCAACAGACTCAATGCAAGATATTTTTAACGTAATTTGTTCAATTAACTTTTGTAAAAAATGAAGCTCAGTGTTTTGACAGTAGTCATATCATAGGATTTGCTTGTGACGTATGAAAGTTAGTATCAGGGCTACAGATAAGAGGGAGTAAACTGAACACTCATTTCAGGACCAAACCCTATGTTGTCATTACTCATAAGAATCGTCTCGAAGAGACGATTCTAATGAGTAGTGACAACATAAGGTTTAACGCTAAAATAAAGATTTCAGTTTTTACTATTCTTGCCTTACCTGGGCCTCTGAGTATTGGAAATATTTGCCTTCACTGAAACTTTCATTATAACAGTATACTTACTTTTTACTGTAACTTTCATCGGTTGTACTACTGTATTACTATCCTCCTTATCTTGCCCGTCTTTGTTCAGCAGAGGTACAATATCAAGCTGGGCAGCGTCCTCCGGCGACAGGGTACCAGGGAAGTGTTTGACAATGTGCTGCCTCAGTTTGGCTTTATTAGAATACTTCTTGTCACAAGCCTCCATAGGACAGTGGTATGTGATCTCCTTGTCAGTTGTGTCATGTTTCTTCAGGTGGATATACACACTACTCTTGGCTACAAACTTCTGACCACAACCTGCGAACATAGTTTAACAAATTGAACTTACAAGTACAGAATACTGTAAGTGTTTTTCCCAGTCGTTTTTATAAGGGTAGCACCAGTAAAATGGCAGCTTAAAGAAAAATGAAAGAAAAGCAGAAAAGCTTTCAGCTACTTTCATTATGTTTTAAGAAGTAACCTGCCTTAACCCTTTCCCACATAGCATATCTCCATTATTGAATATAGGTGTCCACTTAAAGCAGGTTGAAAGTAAAGCAGAATGCGCTTTAAGCGCATTCTGCTTTACTTTCAGCCTGCTTTAAGCTATCATCTGCTAGAATATAGAAAATATTTTGTATCATACATATTTATGAATGTATAAATTGGAACTATTTTCTTCAGGGCAAGAATAAACTGAATGCGCTAAAAGGCGCTTCTATGGGGGAAAGGGTTAAACTCAATTGGGTAGAAGTGATTTACAAACATGGCTATGGAAGAAAGGATTGAGGCCTGTGTTTGCACCGTACTTTATTTAATGAAGGTCTTTCGCTTTGATTAGTCTTATAAATAACCCGTTGTAATTATATACAGTACCTTGTACTGGGCATGTGAATGGCTTGATTCCAGTATGAGTGATCATGTGACCTTTCAGATGCTCCGCCCTCATGAAGGCGTTTCCACATTCTGTACACACCCACTTCCTGTTGTTAGTATGCTTGGTCATGTGACGCGTCAGTTTACTGGCTGTAGAGAAAGCCCAAGTACAACCCTGGAAATAAGACAACTCACACCATTTAACTCTTTCCTCCACCCATTAATCCGTAAATGTTCCTTTAAGTTTTCCTTCCACTGAAGAACATAGTTCCAATTTGCAGTCAAGAAAATGCACCACAAGAAATATTTGCTATAACCTTAAGGCACATTCTGCTTTACTTTCAACCTGCTTTAAGTGGTCACCTATCTTTAATACTAGAGAGAGGCTATGGGTAAAGAGGTTCAGGGCCACTGCCTACTCCTCCACATTCACCAAATATTATTCACTGAATATGGAGAATAGGTAGAGTTGTTACTACAATAGAAAGGTTTAATGATGCAGGACAACATAAAGTAATTGTTAACCATTAACCCAATAAATACGCCTTTTAACGTCTCTAAATTATTGTTCCACTGAAGAAATGTGTTTTTGCGAGGTCATGAATATGTACCATAAGATATTTTCTATATCCTAGCAGATGGTAGCTTAAAGCAGGTTGAAAGTAAAGCAGAATGTGCCTTAAGGCACATTCTGCTTTACTTTCAACCTGCTTTAAGTGGTCACCTAATTTCAAAACTAAAATCAGGCTATGGGTCAAGACATCTCTATGAAGAACAGGTAAAGGTGTTATAATGTTGGAATGGTTTAATCATTTAACACCTGTGTGACAATTATACTATCTGAGCAGTCTGGGCTTCTGACTGACGACCCTGATATGTCACTCCAGTAACTAGACGGCCCAGCTAGGCAGGGAGGTCCCCTGTTACTGTGATCTATCTAGCCTAACAGAGTGAGCCACTGGTCACAAACAGACCAAGACATCACATCTAAAGGCAATATGCATCTTCACTATAAAACCATATACATGTACACAAGTTTTAAACAAATACAGAAGAAGAAAGTTATGTCCATGAAATTTGGTGTCTTGCTGTATTCCGCTGTTTATGGGAAACACTGTGACATCTGATATTACTATGACCTCTAAATAATCCTGACCTTTGTCTGATATGGGGTTCAAGGGCTTTTTGAGTGAAGCACACATGCCAAAAATGAAATCCCACATATTTTCGAAGTCATTGTCAGGGTTAAGTTGTGGTCACTGGACATACACAAACTTTTCCTTTTTTCCCAAAGTTACATATTGGTGTTATGGGTGTTTCATTTATGGCTCTTAACCCTTAGCCCGCCAAATAAATTGTCGTCTGCTACATTTCTCGTCTGCTTCAAGTTTCAAAGTGCTTCAAAGTTGCTCAAAATTGCTGAAAATGTTGTCCGAGTGTCAAACAGCTTGGATCCGGATGAGACGCCGAGTTACTCGGCGTCTCATCCGGATCCAAGCTGTTTGCATATGGAGCTATAGTCGTGAGTGGCAGGCTAAGGGTTAAGACTAGGTTAAATCATTGTTTAGACATCTCTATGAAGAATTGGTAATTGTGTTACTTCAATGGAATGATTTAATCATCCAGGACATGGTAAAAACATTGCTCAGACATCTCTATGGATATTTTGTGTAAAGGTGTTCCTATAATGGAATGGTTTAACTCTTTCCTCCCTGAAACTTTAAATGGACAATTCCAGTTTCCATTTTAGTCTAGTCCATTTCTGACTTTTAAGGGTTGTTTTTGTCAATGATTGGCATTATGACAAACGGTGAAGACCCTGATCGGAGCCCCTCTGATCTGGGTCTTCACTGTTTGCATAGGACAAGTGTACTATTCACATGTACATTGTTTGAAAAGGACGCCTATATGCGGGACTAGGGTTCAAAGAGTTAATCATTTAACACCTGTGTGACAATTATACTATCTGAGCAGTCTGGGCTTCTGACTGACGACCCTGATATGTCACTCCAGTAACTAGACGGCCCAGCTAGGCAGGGAGGTCCCCTGTTACTGTGATCTATCTAGCCTAACAGAGTGAGCCACTGGTCACAGGCAGACCAGGACATCACATCTAAAGGCAATATACAGTATAAAACCTGCATCCAAGATGCAACTGCAACTGCAACTATTACTAAACTAGTGGTGATCCATACCCCTTAAGCACGCTTTCACATGCTCCAAAGTTTTTCAGCAATCAAGGTCAAAACTCTATGTCAAGGTCAAAGTGACCTGAAAATGGAATGTGACACTTGGCAATCCTAAGATATATCCACACACCAGGTTTGGTAATCCTGGATGTGTACAGTAAAAGAGATATGCTTTGGACAAGGCTTTTATATATAATGAAGTTCAAAGTGACCTGAAAATGGTTCCCAACACTTGGCAGTCCCAAGATATATCTACAACTCATGTTTGATAATCTAGGATGATATGTCAACAGATATGCTCCAGACAGTTAAATAATTATGTCTGAGGTCAAGCTCAAAGTGACCTGAAAGTGGTACACAACACTCCTGTATCTCAAGATGTATGCACACACCAGGATGGATAATCATAGATGATATGGTATAGGAGTTACAAGCCAGACAAGGTTTTTCATCAATCAGCATCATAGGTCAAGCTCATACCTGAAAGGTGACCTACAATATTTAAAGTTCCAAAAGAGGCATCACTTATGAAGAAGTTGACAAATTGTGCTGACACATAACCTCAATATGCAGATTATCAAATAAATGTAACAAACAAAATTTCAGCTTTGCATGGCCCTACATGATTGAATGAACTCATTCACCCTTAAACTTTTTAATGTACAAAATTCAAATTTCAAAATAAGTCTTACTTCATTTTTGACTATTTAGGGTTGATTTTAACAATATAGTTCCTTAAGGAGCCCTCTGATCAGGGTCTACACTGTTTGCATAGGACAAATGTAATCCTCACAGATACACTGTTTTTAAATGATAACTATACTAGTCACTAAGTGTTGAATGTGTTAATGGATGCTTACAGAAAAGTGGCAAATATACGGCCGTTCTCCAGTATGGCTTCTTTGATGCTGCTTGAGCCGACAGAGCTTGTCAAACTTCCGCCCACACCCATCAAACTGGCAAGTGAGATCTACAGGTTCTGACGTGTGCACTCTAGGGTGGGACCCTAGACAGTGTGGGGATAAAAACAGCTTGTTACAACCTTCAAAAGGACACCTGTCAATACAAAAATAATAAGATATGAATCATTTTGGAAACAAATGTACAACAATCATCTAAACTGGGGAAGCACATCAGAAATCTAAATCTTTTGAGCAATTTTGTTTTTTGAATTTCCAATATCATACAAAGAATTTGCATATTGTTAACCATTTTATCACAACAAATTATAACTAATTCATTATTTACACTTTAAAATTCAATAGTTGGATCTTTAATTAACCCGCCCAGACTGGGATTGGAACCCATAGTGGTGAGGAGCTAAAAAATTGTTTGTCACAGTGACTATCAATACTCTGTCATTGAGGCCCCCTTTTAACTTCCAAAGAATGAGAATGTAATACACGGCTCTAGATAAGAGGGAGTAAGCTGAACAAATCCAGCATTTTCTCACTCATTTCAGCACCAAATCCTATGGTGTTACTACTTATTAGAATTGTCTCGAACAGGTGATTCTAATGAGTAGTGACACCATAGGGTTTAATACAGAAATAAAGGTTTTAATTTTTGAATACTTCCCTTATCTCAATATCTGAAGCCTTGTTATATTTCAAAGAACTCAAGCTATCAGTGTTGGACTGTATTTTACAGTTGGGTTACATACTTGTAAGTTTTCTCGACACCCTCATGTGTTTTCATGTGCTTATCAAGTTCCCTGCGTGTCTGGAATTTGAGTTCACACCCCTCGACTGGACATGCCTCAGTACATGGCCTATCATGCTGCTTTAAATGGGTCTTCAGGTTATACACTGTGGTGAACTTCTTTTTACAATATGGACACTGAAACATAAAGCTATATATTATACATACAGTCATATTTGTCATTTGTATCCGAGGCCTATTGAAAACAAGAGGCCCAGAGGGCCACATTTCGCTCACCTGAGACATTGTACCATAGAAGCTGACTGGGCAAGACAACATTTTGATATAGCTATGATCCAGGTGTCATTATTTGATCTTGGTAGAGGACTACAATGCGAAGCTACATCTCAGATATTAATGATCTAGGCCTTACGATTTAAGAGAAGATTTTTAAAGGTTTTCCCATACACAAAAAATGACAAGCCCAGGGCGGGACCAATTTTAGTCCGGGGTCATAATTTTAACACACTTGGTAGAGAACCACAAAGCACAGCTATATGTCAAATATTAAAGATCTGGGCCTTACAGTTTTAGAAAAGAAGATTTTTAAAGGTTTTCTATATAAGTCTATGTAAAACTGATAAGCCCCGGGACGGGGGCAAATTTGATCCAGGGGTAATAATTTGAACAATCTTGGCAGAGGACCATAGGGCAAAGCTACATGTGAAATATAAATGATCTGGGCCTTACAGTTTCAGAGAAGAAGATTTTTTAAGGTTTTCCTATGAAAAACTGATAAGCCCAAGGGCGTGGCCATTTTTGGCCCGGGGTCATAATTTGAACAATCTTGGTAGAGGACCACAAGGCAAAACTATAAGTCAAATGTTAAAGAGCTGGGCCTTATAGTTTCAGAGAAGAAGATTTGTAAAGGTTTTCCTATATAAGTCTATGTAAAATTGATAAGCCCCGGGCGGGGCCAATTTTGACCCGGGGGTCATAATTTGAACAACTTTGGTAGAGGACTATAAGGCAAAGCTACATGTCAAATATAAATGATCTGGGCCTTACAGTTTCAGAGAAGAAGATTTTTAAAGGTTTTCCTATGAAAAACTGATAAGCCCGAGGGCGGGGCCTATTTTAGCCCAGGGGTCATAATTTGAACAATCTTGGTAGAGGACCACAAGGCAAAGCTACATGTCAAATATAAAAGATCACGGCCTTACAGTTTCAGAGAAGAAGATTTTTAAAGGTTTTCCTATATAAGTCTATGTAAAACTGATAAGACCCGGGGCAGGGCCAATTTTGACCCGGGGTCATAATTTGAACAATCTTGGTAGAGGACCATAAGGCAAATAGTACAATCAGTAAGAGCCGAAATTTGGCAAAACCTCGGACTAAATAGTACAGAACTGATTTTGTTAAGGTCTAAAACCTCAATGCCTTTACTTATACTAAAAAAAAGTCTAGTAAAATATAGTGAGTGGAAATTTGTCAAATTCCATCTTCTTTACAAGGACTATTAATGCAAAAAATGCGGCTTCGTGATCATGCATGTTTGTATATTGTTACATTTTACAGGTTTACATGAACACCAAAGTCGCGGAACTGTATTTTGGTTGAATATAAAGGTTATAGAAAGCATGAAACGTTCACAAATTATACATGATTTCATTTTTTCTATTTACAAAAGTACCATTTTCGATTTTATATTAGCTATTAGGGGTCTAATTACCCCACCCACCTATTGATTGAAACGATGTTGATCGACAATTATCCCTCATCACTATAAGTCGCAACTAACTAGTATAAACAGCAGAAATATAGTGTTTTAGAACAGAATTTCACATATTTCACTCTTTAAGCTGCAGATAAAAGTGTCGTCTGCTATTTTTGCTTATCGGCTCAATGTTCAAAGTGCTTGAACAAATCGTCTTTAATGGCTGAAAGTGTTGCATAATTGACAAACAGCTAGGATACTGATGAGGCACAAATTAATTAGCGTCCCATCCGTATTCAATCTGTTTGCGCATGTGTTTTTGTAGAACTGGGCAGAATAAGTGTAACCATATGTTCTGTTCTGTTCTGCTCATTAACAGGGCTGCCATAAGTTGACATGAAAAATCCTAAGATTTCGAAATTTGCATTATTCAATTGCGAATTTACAAATCGTACATTTACCCCATAGCCTGTTTCTAGTTTTGTTGACACGTGACTACTTAAAGCAAGTTGGAAGTAAAGCAAAATGCGCCTTATGGCGCATTCTGCTTTACTTTCAGCATGCTTTAAGCTACCATGTTCTAGAAAAAAAATCCGAAGATTTAGGAAAAATCCGGGAAAATGGCAGCCCTGCATTAACATGACATGTGTCGTGAGATATTGGGTGCTCGTTATCTTCCATTAGGTACCTTCGTGTTCGTCTTTTTTAATTATTAGTTAATACCACTACAAAGGTTGTTTCAAATAGCTTAAAACAATATTGGCGTTTGGGTTATAATTGCTTCACAGTACAGAGTCCGATTAGCCGCCACACTGAAAATACGGTGGCTACTCAGGTTCTACAGTGTTAAAATGCCCAAAAATCTCGAGCGCCTAACTTTTCTCGACGCCGGTCATTTATCCTTTGCTTAATACTATCTATCTTGAGAAGCAGTATCCATGTTGATTGTCTGTGTGATCACTGAGCACATTCATCGTCTCCTCCATCACCCGACAAATCTGTTTCAAGGGGGTCCAACCGATTGGAACACTGGACACCCCGACACTCACCACACCCGACTGAACACTCGAGGCCATGTTTCCTACACGTGCACCTTTTTGTATCACAATTTTGTTTACAGCTGCATTTTATGATTTTCAGCAGGTGATCTGGTGCTGGAGCTAGGTTAGTTTTTACTGGCAACAACATGTCGTTCTTGTGGCTCCATCCCCAGTCTGTTGGGTCCAATCTGTCACTTTCATCTATCCAGTTTTGAGTCTGGTAATATACTCGTAAAGAGTGGTATTTTGTCGCCGCCGAAGTTGGAGGGAGAGCCTGAATTTGAACACAGGTTAGACCGACTGTCACTTTCCGAGCAAATTTTCTAAACCTGAATAAGTCTAAACTTTCCATCTCATGTCCACCAAACAGATTCACCATCGCTTTCTCTCCCGCTTCATATACACTTATTGTGTCACTGCTTTTCAGGAACACCTTGGCACACGTCTGTAAAATATCACTCGTGATGAGTTGTTTCAGTGCTTTTCCTTTGCCGATTCCCAGAACCTTTGACGTTGAGTCACACCCTGTGATTGCATGTAAAAATGGCAACAAATGACAAACAGTTTCTCCGAGTACCTTTTTAGTTTTGCCAATATCCCAGACTTTGGGTTGTTTTCTCGTGTATTGCCTAGAACCAGACTTAAGTTGTATGTCAAAACTTTCCGGGGCATGATAACACAACAGCACGAGGAGATCTGTGTCTTCTGCTATCAGAATAGTTTTATCTTTTTCAGCTGTAACAATGGTTGTCTTGGCAATTAACACGTCGGCGTCAGCATTCGCATGCAGAACGGTGCATCCAGCCTTTGAAAGGTAGTCGCCAACCAGGTTGATGAACCTTTGTTTGTTTTCAGGATTTGAGAGAAATTTGTCCTTTTTTCCTTTAAATGGAGTATTCTCCTTAAAGTCAACGTTAGTGCTGCTGATTCCATGTGATCGCCGAATATGAGCTACGTCTTTGATCGAGGGTCCAGACATATACCCGTCAAACACAATAACTGCATCGTTGTAGTGCTTACATACGTATTCTGTGTACGCAGTACAAATGTCAGAAAAAGTTGCGCCTGGCGACCATGGCACTCGATGAACCAGTGAACCGCCATCCAGAACATACTTCTGTCCATTTGACTCTTTTCCTTCACAATCTCCCATTGACCAGATTGCATCGGCAAGAGTAGATTTTTGAGGCTGCCGTGGAAACCCAGAAGCATCAAACAAAGTAGATGGAACAGTGCTCAATTCGTATTTGAATACTTCTGAAATGTCTTCTTCACTCTGTCTGGTTGCTGCAGTGATTAATCTCTGAAACAATAATTGTGGATCAATTTGTACCGTTTCTTCACCTAGAAGCTTAACACCGGGCTTACAAGTTAAAACCACTGCTTGTTGAGATTTCTTGAAAGTGCACTCCAGTACGTTTTTTCCAGTTAAAGATGAAACGATTTTGTCACCAACATCTTTTGCCTGCTCAACATTGACACTCGGATCAGCTTCAACTCCTGTCTCAATATTCCTGAGTTTTGAATCCTGGTTGAATGGACTCCTTTCAAGAAGATATTTAAGAATGGTTTGCCTGTCTTCTGTATCTTTAGCTTGTCTGGATTGACCACATTCTCTGTGCTGTTCGCTGGTGTAGTATGTCACGCCTGTGAGATCCTGCATGCTCTTATTAAATTCTGCACATGAGGGAAGCGACAACAACCACTGTGTTCTCTGGCGTTCGCCCATGCCCTTTCCTCTCGTTAGTCCCCCGTTTGTTTTTACGCTTCTCATTAGAACCTGTTCAATCACCAGGTCTGTAGACAGACCTGCCCAATAACGGTCACTCCTACGCACCACGTGATATCCAGATCGAAAGAAGTCATACACTTCGACATTTGTTGTTTCAAGACTCTTCATGCTCTGCAAATACACGTATGCGGACTTAAGGTACATATTATGGCCACTGGCCGCGAAATATGGCAGCATTTTCGAAACTGCACCTAAGTGTAGAAACCAATCTCCTGTCCGTTCTGCTTTGATGAAAAGTTGGAGTATATCTATCATTTCTAAATACTGAAGCCAAAGGGATGCTGTTCTGAACTTATTCAGATTAGATTTGGTATCTTCAATCTTTCCATAAGCTACTTTCAACAAAGTTGACTGACAGACTGATGAAACATCTAGTTTTCTTTCCATAACATCGTCATACATTTTTCCAATGTCAGCGATCATGCTTTCACTATTCATTTCTGTATCTTCAACACCAGTCCTCTCTTGCTGTTCTTGGAAAGAGTCCTCCATATCAGTTGCGTCACTACCTTCGGATACATTTTGCATTAGAGTTAAAGAAGTTGGAAATGTTTCTTTAACTATAAGAGACATCAGAGCATTCTGAACAGTAAAATGTCCCCTAAGCGCCCTCGAAACTGCTTTCCCAGTCATCATATGTCCGACAGCGTTGGGTGCATAAATAGTTTCTAAAGCTTCGGCGAGACCAGAACCTTGCATTAGATGACCAATGCTTCCCAAAAAGCTCATTATGGTATGAAAACCACCCAATCTCAGTACAATATTCTTCAAAGGACTGCCTTGAGGTTCACAGAGAAGTATGTTTAAAGCCTTCCAGTATAGCGGCTGGTCAAATGTTAGAATTGGTTTTACTGCATGCCTAACTGCATGGTCAGCAACAAACGTAAGAGTTGTGAAAACACATGATAGGTCACACGGGTCCATGTCTATCATTGGCAAAAATGTTATAGACGTTTTGCCAGGAAACTCTCCCCTGTGCAGCATCTGCATCATACCAGACCATCCAGGTCTATGTGTCCTGATAGGGGAAGTCATTTTCACCAACAGATCTAGTTCTCTTGTTGTGTCGTTCAGTTTGATGCATTTCAAATCCTGAAGAATGATTGGAGGTTTTACCTGCTCATTTGGTCTGTAATAGTGTATTTTAATTTCACCTTTTTGGCATACTTCTTCTTTATCCACATTTCTTCTTCGAATTGGAGCGGAAGAAAATGAACCAGGTGTAACACATGCAATGATTCCCATGCCATGAAAAGTTCCATGTCCATCTAATGTTCTTGTATTGTGGTCAACGTTATCTGCAACATACTGTACAAAACTTCCAGGAACATAACCTGGAATGTCAGTTCCCTGAGATACTGCTGCGTTTGATTCAAACTTTTGAACTTCAGTATACGAGGCACAAAATCCTAACGTGTATAAAGTGTCAATCAAAAATTTTGAGGCAAATTGGTGATGTAACTGGACTCCTAAACTAAGTAGAAGTGGTGTGATGACAACACGATTCCTCGTTGCCTGAATAATTGCTTGACCAATCGATGCCGATTTTATTTCTGATTTTTTGTCATTAATAATTGTTTGAAGCAATAGCTGTAGGCTCTCTGGTAAGTATGTAACATTTTTTTCAACAGATGATATATCAACTGGAGATGGATACTCTCTTTTGTCAACGTCCATTGCTTTGATATCGCATTAGATGAGTTTAGCAGCAGTTTCTATTATTTTCTGCTTCTTTGCTTGACTCCCTTCATTCTCTTGCTGCAAATAAAAGTCATGAAGAATTGAAGAAGCTGTTCGTTTCAGGGTCACAACATTTGTTTTTCCATTAAGTTCAGTAATCGTTAATGAGTCGCCAAAATGCTGCACCAGTTTTTGCTTCATATGTTTGGCACTAAAAGCTTCTTCCCCACATCGTTCTTTCATCTTATCTATAAGATCTCGTATTGTAACTAACTCGGTGTCATTGTCTTCTATGTATTGTATTACTGAGTTGAAAGAGTCTATGACATTGTGTGGGACTGGTCTACCCCTTGGTCTTTTACATGGTGAAAATCCAGTTTGGTCATTAGGCAAATCCTTCTTAGCTCGAAATCGAATACTGCAGTTTTGGTGATATATAGCATCTGCAGCTGGCAAATCATTAACTGATGATAAACGAGACCTTACTTTGTCTGCCCAGGCGTCTGCACGTGTGTCACATACCTTGTTAATTTCATCCTGAAATCCTAAAGTTCTTACTGAATAAACACCATGCCCACGTTTTTTGCCAGATAACTTGGCATCATGTCCACAAAACAAACATTTGTTTTTAAAGTTAAATGTGTCAACTGATCTGAGATTTCTGGTAGTTTCAGGTATGCACACTTTGTTAGAATTAATTTTGTCATATTTGATATTATTTGGGTTGCAATAACGCCTGCGACAGTCTATATGTACACATTGCCCTGTACTGGCGGTTAAGGTATCTCCGCGCTCTGCACTGGCTCTGTTTAGTCCATCACATCCCTTAGGTCTCAGTTTAGATGATGGCTCTTCACTTTTTATAAACTTCTTACAAATGATGCAGGTTGCTAGATCGTCCATCTGAAAAAATAATTTAGATTCAGTTATTTCAACGCAGAATTCACAAATGTAATCAATGAAACATAGGTGATCAGTGTTGATAGATGAAACGTGTACTGTCTTAAAAAATTGAATGATTTTGTAAACAAATACAACTGAAATAAACGCACTAATTAGATTATGGATAATAACGTGGTCACAGAATGAGATAGAACGTTTGTTTATTCTTACTCGCCAGATACAAACGGTGTCACGTGTCCTCAGAAGTTAACTCTTTGATCCCACCTCCCCCTTTTTAGATACATGTACTATAAATTAAATCAGAAAGGAAGTTATTTAATGCTATTTTAAAAAAAAAAAAAAATTGAATTATTTTTGTCATATCAACACTAATGTTTATCACATGGGTTTAATTGCACTACAAAAAAATTTAGTCACTATACATGTAACTTACATTTAGACAGACTGTCCATCACATTGAGCAGGTTCACGAGATGTTCTTTGCCTTATGACATTGTTTTTCTAAACAGCAGCCTCTTTCAGATGATCCAGGGTTCCATTGCTTCCCCCATCTGAAATATAGCATAATGTGTTAATTATAGCCGGTCAGCCTTTATTTAGAGCATAAATTATGACCAGTAAACCAATAAATCTCTACACTTAGGCGATTTTGTATTTTAATTCAAACGAATACAGTTAGTGTAGAATTTAATAGGATTTGATAGGATTAAGGTAAAACACATGGCTGCAAAATTATATATAAAGTAGATCAGGTACCGTTTTTTGTGGTATTTTTTTGCACCTTTTCTGCTTTTTGTTTTGAAAACCCAATTCAGAATAACAAGCAATAATCTCAGATAGTAATATATGATAATTTGAAATTGATTGTTTTTTATTTTAAGTTTTCATACGAGCAGATGTGTTTTGAGTATTTTAAAATAGGTAATTCACCATTTGTAATGAAATGTATAAAATTCTAGTCGCCAGACAACGTACTTCACGTTTTATCCATCAATTTGGCCGAGCACTCTGGTAGTTCTATATCTTTTCCTAACTCATATTATTCCACCGATTCGAGCACAAGTATTTTTCCTTTCTTTTTGTTCTGTATCTGAAATGTAAAATTGATAATGAGTACATCTACTTACAAAAATGCACGTCTTATAATTAAAAGAGCATGTGGTTATAGATAAACATGTGAAAAACACAACTTTACATGGCTTAAAATGCGAAAACGCTACTATGTTATCATTTTCAATGCTTAACTTATGTCACGAATGGGCTTCCGTAGTTTAAAAAATCGGGCATAACCCTTCCAAGGAAAAAATTATTTTTTTCTTCAAAAATATACGTTTACTCGATATATCATCATATATATTAATGGTATTTAACTGTTAAACAATAGAAAATGCATTTTGTTCCCTGAAAAATGTCATTATTAAAATTACTTCACATGCGAAAACCCATGATGACCTTCAAGTCGGCTAATGTAAAAACACTATTTACAAACGTTAAATTTCGCATCACGTATCAGATGACTTATTTTGTTTCATTTTCTGAACATATATAGCAATAGAAAAGGCTAATACTTACTTCACTCCTCGAAATTGTCCTCAAATTTATCCTTTTATTCCGATCAAAACATTTCAGCACACGCGTTTCATCATGATCACTCAAACGCTTTGGATCAAACTCCGCGGTATGGTGAGCAAAACGGGACGTAAGAAATAAAGAAGAATTACGCATGTTTAAATGCATTTTTAATCAATTTCCACCAACTAGATTTTACTAGATAATTTATATTCTTCTAATGGGTCATTGTTGTGTCGTGTACTGGCAGAATTATTTCTGTACCATTTAGTCCGAGGTGGAATTGACAACTGATTGTACTAAAAGCTACATGTCAAATATTAATGATCTAGGCCATACATTTACTGAGAAGAATATTTTTTAAGGTTTTCCTAAGAAAAACTGATAAGCTCCAGGGCGGGGTCATTTTTGGCCCGAGGGTCAACATTTGAACAATCTTGCTAGAAGATCATTAGGTTATGATACATATCAAATATCAAAGGTCTGGGCCATTGGGTTTCTGAGAAGAAGATTTTTTAAGATTTTCTTATGCATTTAAAGTTTCTATACGGTCATGTTAGAAAATCTGGTCCCACAGCAAGGGGAATAACTCTAGCCAAAATCTTTGAACAAGATTTCGTTCCCCCTTGTCACTGATGCTTCTGACAAAGTTTGGCTGAAATCCGGTCAGTGGTTTCAGAGGAGATGTTGTTTGAAAATGTGGACGGACGACGGACGGAATGGTATCACAATAGCTCATCCTGAGCCTTTGGCTCAGGTGAGCTAATAAAATAACATGGGTGACTTTAACACCTGAAAGGAATAACATTATATGCCCCTCCTCTGAGTCACTTCATATGGACAATGCTAGTCTCCATTTACCTTGTCCATTTAATCCATTAACCCATAGCCTGTTTCTAGTATTGAAGATAGGAGAATACTAAAATCAGGTCGAAAGTAGAGCAGAATGCGCCTTATGAGCCTTAAGGTGCATTCTGCTTTACTTTCAACCTGCTTTAAGTTGTCAGTTTGTCACTTAGTTTCAACACTGGAAAGAGGCTATGGGTTTTAAGCAGCTTGATGTTAAAAAACTTCTGCAAAATCGACATTTATTGTCTAATGTCTATCACTCTATGGAAATGTTAAAAAAAATATTGATTTCTGTCATGAATGATCAACAATTTTGAATAAGAGATACCAACCACATGATCCTTCTTGCCCTTGTGAGATTCCTCATGTCGCTTCAGTTTGTAAGCCTTGGTAAAAGCCCAATCACAGCCAGGTTCAGAACACTGTAATAAATAGACTTGTGCCATCACAAAACCAGCCTTATTGCCATGGCTACAGATAAGAGCAAGGAAACTGAAACAAGGGCCACTATGGCCCTAAATCGCTCACCTGGTAACCATGTAACCATGTACACCGTGTGACCTAGTTTTTGACCGGGCATGACCCTCATTCTAACTTGACCTCGATTTCAATGAGACAAACATTTTGTTCAAGTTTCATGAAGATTCAATGAATTTTGTAGTCTGTAGAGTGTTAACGAGGTTTTTCGATGATTTGACCTAGTGACCTAGTTTTTGACAAGACATAAGCCACATTCAAACTTGACCTATATTTCATTGAGGCAAACCTTTTCATCAAGTTTTATGAAGATCAAATGAAATTTGTAGTCTCTAGAGTGTTAATAAGGTTTTTCGATGATTCGACCTAGTGACCTAGTTTTTGACTCGACATGACCCACATTTTAACTTGACCTAGATTTTATTGAGGCAAACATTTTGATGAAGTTTCATGAAGATCCAATGAAATTTGTAGTCTCTAGAGTGTTAACAAGGTTTTTCGAAGATTTGACCCAGTGACCTAGTTTTTGACTGGACATGACCAACATTCAAACTTGGCCTAGATTTCATTGAGGCAATCATATTGATGAAGTTTAATGAAGATCCAATGAAATTTGTAGCCTCTAGAGTGTTAACAAGGTTTTTTGATAATTTGACCTAGTGACCTAGTTTTTGACCGGACATGACCCACATTCAAACTTGACCTAGATTTCATTAAGGCTAACATTTTGATGAAGTTTCATCAAGATCCAATGAACAGGGGTGTGATTAGCCTGACAGCTGAGGGGCTGAAAATAATTTGGCCGGGGGTTTCGGGGGCCGCCAAGGCCCCGAATGGGTTCCAAGGGCAACGCCTTGGTGGGGGTAACAGGGGGCGAAGCCCCCTTAAAAAAATGGCATTTTCAGCATTTCTGAAGGTATTTTGTTGGCTCTCCTGTGATTAATTTAACAGCTCTAAAGGATGCAAAAGTGAAGATTAAAAAGCAAAATTAGAACTTTTATAAGAACAATTTCATAATTTAACTATGGTGAGGAATGACTGACTAAATTTTAATCATGAAACAGTAAAGATGTCTGTAGTAACACATTACTGACTACAGGCATGCATCTTCTTTTCTGTTTCATGATTAAATTTCAATCTGATCTTTTTAGTGTCAATGCCATGAAGTCAATAGCTGTTGGCCATCTTGACTATTATAAGTTTGTCTTGTGTCTCAACTCTTAACAACTCTACGCATTTAGAAGGTCTGAAACTGTGCTCATATGAATAACTGTTTGGAAGTGACAAGCAACATTTTCTTGGTTACAATGTTGTCCAATAATTGAAGAAAAACAGCATAGCCATTATTTCAATTTGATGTTATTGAACAGATGATGCAACATGCTTTGAGCAAACTCTTTTCAAACTAAAAGATAAAGCATTTTGCTTTTACCATTAAGACTGCAAGGCCTCCAAAAATGTGTGTTCTTGTTAGATCCATTGATGAGTTAGATCCAAGGGTGAAAAATATGGGATGGGATGTAGATTATTAATATTATTATTGTCTTATACAGCTGTATATATAAGATCGAGTTTGTATCATTGAAGTTGACACTTAAAGATTACTATTACTATTATCATTATTATTATTTTTGTCTCATAAAGCCATATATACATGTATATAAGAATGAGATAGAGTTTGTATCATTGAATTTGACACTTAAAAATTATAACAAATATTTCTCATAAAAAATGTTTATAATATACTCTAATTGCAGTGAAGCATTACCATAGAGATTAATACCTAGGAGTAGTTTTATTCTTTTACAAGGATACTGTATTGATAATGTGACATACATGGTCCCTCGTTATAGTAAAGTATTGACAGTATATAGGCCTACTATGATCATACAGATACTTAAAGCCATTTTCACTGAATACAACCAAAGCAGTCCTGTCCAATTCTGTTTCGACACCTGTTTCAAAATTAATATAGACCTTTACGAGTATGTGGGTCTATGAATACAATCCGATGCTTCCCTTCCTTGTGACAATATCATATTGTAAAGGGGAAGGTGGACTGATCCCCCAACTTTTCTAACCCACTGAACAAAAAATTGGCATAGGACTAGGTTACTCTATATATAAGAACAATTATTAAAATTATTATAATTATGATGCCAAATGTGAACAGGCCATTTTCAAAAAAATTTACAATTAAAGGCATGAAGTGTGAAAGGGTGGGGATAGGCATTTCATTTATCCTAAAGAAAATAGCTCCCCCTCTCAGCTCGATAGATTTACTCATAAAGTAAAGCACTCACCTGTCCATGTCCTATAAATGATTTCTAACTAGATTTATAGTTCTTTTATTACAAATGCATTGTTAGTTTGTTACATTGATATAGCCACTACTCAACACATGGGTCTATGATTATAATTCAAAGTTCCCCTTCCTTATGGCATTATTGTGAAGGGGAAGGGGGACATACACCATTGCCCCTCTTCCCAAAATATGTTGACATGGGTTACCCTATACAGGGTTCCCACAGGCTTTTCATTTTGAGGGTGCATGCACGTACTAGGGCTAATTTTTGGGGGTGCAGACTAATTTCAGAGGGTGCATATGAAACGTTTTTCTGTTTCTTCTGATGCGAGGACGCCAGGGACAAAGTACGATGAGGCCGGGGCCGAAAGGCTTATGACGTATCTACGACGAGTGGTCCCATAACAAAGTAGCAATCCGTATACGCACCAGGGATGATCTTTGGAAATTTGTGGTTCCACCGCTAAATTTTTATATCATTTGTTTGGATGTGTACTGTTCGTATCTCTCACATTATTTCTTAACCAGGCCGTCAATTGAGACTTAGCCGACATATTTGCAGACTACACGAATGCGTAGGGCCTATGCTAAGACTGTGTCTCGCTAAATCAGGCATTTCCGCAACATTGTTAATAGACGGGATAAAATACATCTGATTAGCAACCCCAGCTGATAAGCCTAGCCACTTAAGAATTTAGGTAAAAATCGATACCACCTGTACAAAACTTCATTTTTCTATTATCCAATATTTCTAAAGTGCATAAAATTATATACCATATGAATCGGAATTAAACAAGCTATTTAATGGTGTGATTAAAAATTCTATAGTATAAGCTATAGTGATGTTATCACAAGTTAAATCAACTGTGGATCGCCGATTTTTCCAGTTTTGCGTAATCGGCAAATTTGTACATGGAATTTCTCATGTACATCGCGTGACCTTTGTGCGGATTATTTTGGCGCTATAAATATTCATAAGTTGTTTTTAACCAATCAGAGAAGAGATCTATCTTCGCTCCGGAAGTTTCGGCTATTTTCTATGTTGACAAACAAAAAAGTTACGATGACCTGAAGTCTGGGTCAAATTTCAAAAAAATCTCATGGTGAGTATAAAAACCGATGGTACGATCGTATTTAATATACTTTTCTCTTTCTATTGCTACCAACCATTATGAAATACGATGTAAATTAAGCGCAGGCTTTTAAATAGAAGTTGGCGATTTTACCCGGCGAGTCGGTTCAGCGTTAGCGATTGACTGACGGCCGCCATCTTGAATATTTTATAGACAGCGACTACGAGATACTTCTGTTACAACTTATATAAACCCGCGTTATAGCTCCAATAAAGCTGAAAGAATTGCTCCAAATGGGTTTATTTCGTAATTTAATAATGGTTTCATTCATGAATTAACACAAGATCGCTTAATTCATTAAAAAATCGTACGTTTTATCGGCGCCGATATTGAACCCTTAAACCGAACATAAGCTATTTGAGACCTAATGAAATACGTTTAATTACTAACAAAACACATACTCGTGTAGAAATTAACATGTTTTTGAGAGCAACTTGTGTTTTTCATAGCACATTTGTTAATCTATATAAAAAAAAAATCGACATTCCTTAGAATATATTACACATTTTATCATCAATAGTCAGATTAAGGGGGAGGTTATGAAATCTAAAATGGGAACAATTATTAACCTATTACTCCATAAATGCACCTTTCATTAAATAAAGGTTCACTCTTTAATTCCTTAACTGAAAAAAAAGAAAGTTACAAGTCATATCTAAGATTGTATAGCTGAAAGTAAAGCAGAATGATATTGAGGTTCATTTTGCTTTACTTTCAATTTGCTTTACTTTTAATTTGCTTTAAGTGGACACCTGTCTTCAAAACTAGGAATATGGAGTAAAGGGTTAATAAATAAAACAAGTCAGATCCCTTCACAATTTTTATTTTCAACTTATAAATTTTACTTTTATTTCAGGTTCTAATCAACCAGAAATGACATTTCAGAGAATTAAGTTGGCAAATGCGGAAAATTGGTGCATATGTCGTGATGGAATGACCAGGAAAAAGCAGAAGATTGCGAACACATCTATTACTCTTTCTACTGGGTATACATATATATTGTCTGCCAAGGTTTCAGTCATGTTTTTCATTGTAATGACTGTGTACAGACCTTAAAGACTATGAAGCAACGTGTAGTGAGCATGGCAAACTCTGTAGAGACAGTTTGTCGATATTCCGAAAGCAAACATGGATTTAATTTAAAAAAAATATATATCTTAACTTATTCACACCTAGTGAAACATATATTATTATCAACAGTGCACTAATTGTAAGTATACTTGTCCTATGCAAACATTGAAGACCCAGTTCAGATGGTGATTGCATGAGCTCTTTGACCAGGGTCTGCACTGTTTGTCGTTTTCCTGATGGCCAGATTGCAATGTTATTTATTTGCAAAAAAATAATGCTTATTATAAAACATTGCTTGCTTTAATACTTGTTATATCATTCTTGCCTTTTAATTGAAATACCATGTTCAGAGATAGTCTAAAAGTAAAAGTACAGCTATACTGCCTCAGATAATAAATAGTGTATTTTTTTTAGTACGAGCCCTAATAAAATCTAATGAGTCATGTCGAAAAATGCATTTAAAATCAAGCTCACTTGAAACATCATGGAACTCATTAGGTATTTTCAATAGCTAGGTCTATTTTACAACTGTGAGTCTGTATCTCTGCATATATATTCATTTATTTGTGAATTTGTGTGATGAAGTTGTGTGATATGGAAAAAATATAGAAAAATAAATGTCAAAAAATTTGTATGTGTTGATTTCTTTCCTATTGAAACAAAACAGAAAACATTATTATAATAAATCTTTTAACAAGAGCCCCATGGGGCATATGTCGCTCACCTGAGAATAGCTGTACATCAAAATGGAGATAATGATTTAAGTCCAGGACGGGGTCATTTTTTACCCGAGGGGCATAATTTGAACAATCTTGATAGAGGACCTGTAGATGATCCTATGTTCCAAATATCTAAGATCAGGGTACTAGGGTTCTAGACAAGAAGATTTTTTTTAAGTTTCCATTGAAAAAATCTATTTTTAGCTCCTGTGACCTACATATGCAACAGACTGGAACCATTTGAACAAAATAGATAAAAGACATCTAGAAGTAACACCATGCCGAATATCAAAGCTCTGGCTATATTAGCTTCAGAAAAGAAGACGTATGAAAACTGTGACCCCCGGAGTGGGGCTAATTTTGACCCCAGGGGCATAATTTGTACAAACTTGATAGAGGACCTGTAGATGATATGCAATCGACCAGAACCATATGAACCTTATTGGTATAGGACATCTAAAAGTGTCACCAAGCCAGATATCAAAGCTCTGGCCATATTAGTTTCAGAGGAGAAGACATTTGAAAATTTCACTATATAACTCTATGTAAAACTGTGACCCCTGGGGCGGGGCTAATTTTTACCCTAGGGACATAATTTGAACAAAGTTGATAGAGGACCTGTAGATGATGCTATGTGCCAAATATCTAAGCTCTGGCTCTTGTAGTTTCAGACAAGAAGATTTTTTAAGTTTTCATTGAAAAAAAAAAACTATTTTTAGCTCCTGTGACCTACTTATGCAACCGACCGGAACCATTTGAAGAAAAAATGTTTGACCCCAGGGGCATAGTTTGTAGTTTGATAGAGGACCTGTAGATGATGCTATGTGACAAATGTCTAAGATCTGGCCCTTGTAGTTTCAGACAAGAAATTTTTTTAAGATTTCCTTATTTTTTCACTTGGTTGCCATGGCAACCAGAGTTCTACATTGTTTTTAATTCTTTGAACAATTTTGAAAGAACTTGACCCAAGGAACATTCGTGTAAAGTTTGGTTGAAATCTTTTCAGCGGTATATGAGGAGATGTCATTTGAAGCAATTGTTAAAGACAACAATGACTGTATAAAGTGAAATATTTTCTTCTGTGGAAGAATAAATTAAAGACATAAAAAAGAATATGTATGGGTTAATAGGTTAATAAATATCATTATTTACATTTTCTAAATATATAAGAAACTATATGTAAATGAGTGGCAAATAGTTTGGATCCAGATTAGAAGCAGCATTATGTGGCATCTGACCTGGATCCATACTGTTTATGGCCAAGAATTAATTGTGGACTGATAGACAGAAAGATAAACAAACAAACAAAACACAAACAAACAAACAGACAGACCAAAAGTAATATGCCTCGAACTAAGTTGTGCTTGAGCATAAAATAGCAGACATCACTTTCATTTCTGTTATTTATCTCAGTGACCTGAGTTCAGAGCTAGCTATGGGTCAGTTATGCAATTGGAGACGGTCTCAGAGAGAAATGACTATTATTATGCTGAACTGTTGTCTGCTCCAAATGTTTGTATGTGAAATATGTAAAAAATAATAACTTATATTTTCTAAATATAAGAAAATATGTAAATGAGTGGCAAATAGTTTAGATCCAGATTAGATGCAGCATTATGTGGCATCTGACCTGGATCCAAACTGTTTGCAAAAATGTTGCATTTAGTATAAGGGTAGCTTCTTAGCCTGGAAGATACAATGCGTCTGTATAAAACTGATCATTAGAGAGTTTTTACTGTCAGACCTGTATCAAAAAGCACTGATATGGCCAGGGTTGAGTCAAATTTGATCCTAGGGTTTTGATTTTTTACAATTTTGAAAGTGATTTAGTAGAAGATACTATTCATGCAATATCTAAGGTGTGGGAACAGTGGTTTTTTACAAAAAACTTGTTTAAAGTTTTTCACTTTTTTTAATAAATTTCAATAAGTAGTCCACTTTAAAGTTTCATTTTAACAATTTCTGTAGAGAAGCATCCAAGGAACACCGTGAGCAAATTAGTTTTTTCCTCAGACTCGCGGTTTCAGAGGAGTTGTCGTTTGAAGTAAATTTGAACGGACGGACAGACGGACGACGGACGGCGGGCGATCACAACAGCTCACCTTGAGCCTTCGGCTCAGGTGAGCTAAAAACAATAGAAAGGACAATATTCAAAGAAGATTGTCTGAAAATTTCATGGAAAAATCTTTAAAAACAAAAAAGTTATGACAATTTTACTGAAATAATGATGACCGGCTTTGATGAATCGGTGCCGCGCGTCGCGAAAAATACAGTAGAAATAATAGCTCATTTTTTCTGAAAAATGGCGAAATATTGAATGATAAAATTTGTCATAACTTTTTTATTTTTTAAGATAGAAATAAAATGAAAACAGATTTGAAAAGCTTGCAAAGAGATCTATCTGTATGATGTGTTTTTGATTTACTATTGATATCTTGAAAATTCAGCTGGGGTTGCTAATCTGATAACCCGTCCAGTGTGTCGTTTGGATTTCGCATAAAAAATGGCGTCGCTATTTTGAAATCAAAAGTGACCAGAAATAGACCTATGACCAGACTTTTTGTTTTAATAATTTGTCAGCATGTTTCAAACACGTAATTCTCTAAATACGTATTGAATTCTTATAAAAACAAAAATTGATAGAAAAAATAGCGATTTTATTAGGCACAGAGACGGGAAATCCCACAATCTATTTTAAACCGCGTAATCGTCATATTCGCGATGCGGGTGAACCAGGCGCTTTACGTATTAAGAATAATAAGAATTGTCAAGCGCCTGACAGACACTATAAGGAAAATGAAAACAAATCCAAACTGACGCGTCGGACTTTGACGTTTAACTTGTATTTTGTTGTTTGTTAATAAAACTGGTCTTCTTACATCCGATTTCGGCATTATCTGCAACATAAATCTGTACGTGCATGCACGTTCAGGGCATTGATTTTATGCGTGATTTTTTGAAATTATACGTGAATCACGTACATCTGTACGTGAATGGGAACTCTGCCTATATACTATATGCAAAAGGATTTCTTTATTATTATGTGTACAGGCCATTCTAAAGTTTGGGATACTTAATAATGGCATGAAATTTGAGAGGGGTGGGGATAGGTATTTCATTTATCCTAATGAAAATACCTCCCCTCTCTGCTCAAAAGGTTTGTTAAATAAAGCACTCACCTCTGTGTCAAGTCTGTCATTAATTATACATGAGTTCTGGATAAATTAGTTCTAACTAGATCTATATATTTTTATGAAACCCATGAAAAGTTCTTCCTATTGCTGGCCAAAATCAACAGACTGATTATATTGCCTGGGGGTTGGTGTCTTCTTCTCCAAAATTTTGCATTGTTTAGACCATGTAGATTGATCTCGCCGCTACCATGTTTATTCAATGTTGAATACATTTCAGACATTCATGTATTTTTACTTTCAATAAGTCTATTTGTATAAAAAGTATAGGTGGGCCGTTTTGATCCGGGGTCGTTTTGACCCGAGGGCGTTACGATCTGGTACCGAATTCTCGACTCGCTTGCCGTTGGTCTTAACGGGAAAAAAATCAATATCATAATCAAACCCCTTTTAAATTTGCTAACCTAGTTATTTTTGGAAGCTGTCATATTACTGACAATCTATTAACATCGTTCAAAGATCAAAACACAAAAATATTTTGGTCTCGAAAAGCGGTGTTGTCGCGAAGACTGGTTTCCGAGTTTTCAATAGTGTAAGTGCACGCGCAGCCTCTAATGCGGTAACCAGTTAAATTGATGTGGAACACTCGGACTTTTTCGTTACCGTTAATGTACGACGATTTCCGGGTCAGATTAAAACACGTCCGCGGACGCGACCGACTTTCAGACCTCACCCCCCTTATAGTCGTCAGATTTTTTCAACGAATCTGGACGAATCTCAGAAATGGTCTCGGCGGCAATCCAATCCGCGGAAATCCGCGGAAAAATCACAGGCCTGAATGAAGTCTGTAGTCTCTAGAGTGTTAACAAGGTTTTTCGAAGATTTGACCTAGTGACCTAGTTTTTGACCGACCCACATTCGAACTTGGCCTAGATTTCATTGAGGCAATCATATTGATGAAGTTTCATGAAGATCCAATGAAATTTGTAGCCTCTAGAGTGTTGACAAGGTTTTTCGATAATTTGACCTAGTGACCTAGTTTTTGACCGGACATGACCCACATTCAAACTTGACCTAGATTTCATTGAGGCAAACATTGTGACCAAGTTTCATCAAGATCCAATGAGATTTGAACCTGCTAGAGTGTTAACGAACAATTGTGGACGGACAGACAGACAGACAGACGACGGACATCCAGCGATCCTAAAAGCTCACCTTGGCACTACGTGCCAGGTGAGCTAAAAATCCAACATTGTTTCACTCATTTCAACACCAAATCCTTTAATGTTACTTCTCATAAGAATTGTCTCTTCGAGACGATTCTAATGAGTAGTGACACCATAGGGTTTAATGCAGAAATTAAGATTTTAGTTTTTGAAATATTCCTCTTATCTGGAGCTCTGTTATTGCATCACAACACAATGTACAGACCAAGAAAAGTTTTCATCCTAGGCTCTGTATCCGAGTTTGGTATACAATTCCAAATATCGTATATAATATAGCTACATAAAATGTATTTGATGCATGTGGGTGTCAAACAGTAGATCAACGGGAACCACTGCATCAAAGATGCAACGGTTGGCCTTGATCTACACTGTTTGCAATGCAATTAGAACGGTTTTTTGTCATCGCACGGCTCAACCACACATGTTTGTATAACATGAATGACCTGTGGTATGCATGGCCAATTGCATACACATTGATAGCCCAAGAATGACACCGATGTCAAGGTCAAATGTAATCAAAATAAGATGCAATATGTGTGCTCGTTGAGGTACACAGTTTTTGTACTGTCTCCTACATTAAACACAGTAAGATACGGGTGTTTGCAAGGCTTTAAATCCCTTTAACAGCAGGGACATATAATTGATTTGTCCTCTACAAAAGAAAGGAATAACCTTGGATCAAACCAGCAACCCCTGTTACAAAAGTGAGTACCTTAGCCACTATGCTACAGGGCCTCAAATAAAAGGGATTTAACGAAACCTTTTCAACAAGTTCTCCTTTATGTTTAAACCAAACCCTATGATGTGACATGAGGTTGTGAGTCTTGAGCGGTAATAAAGATTTAAGTTTTCAAATATATTCACCTTATCTGGAGTCCTATGCAGCTATAGAGTCTTTAACCCATTACCCCATAGTATTTTCTAGTATTGAAGATAGGTGACCACTTAAAGCAGGTTAAAAGACAAGAGGGCCTGAAGGCCCTGAAATCGCGCACCATTTGTAATGAAGCCTGATAGCTTTACCTTTGAATTTCACCATTTTTATTCTAAATCCATTCAAGTTTGTCGACCTACTCTAGTATAGTAGAGTACATCAAAGGCAGATAACTAGAGCCTAAACAATACTGAAATGAAGCCTTTTTCTAGCATTTCAAAGTATATCAAGGGCAGGTAACTATTGCCACAATGATTAGATTTCAACAATAATTGAACTCCTTCGAGAATGTATAGCTATATACTTTGTGTACAAGTATAACTGTAGTTGCATGAGTGTAAACACTGTAAAATATGGCATTTTCAGCAATTCAAAGGTAGATAACTCTTGATCTATTTGTCCGATTTCAACCATAATTACCCTTCTTCAAACTCTTATGGTAATATACAATCTGGGCAAGTTTGAGAGAGCTTGGATAAATATTGTGGCCTCTAGAGCGTAAACACTTTTAAATATGTCATTTTCAGCAATTCAAAGGTAGATAACTCTTGACCTATTGGTCTGATTACAACCATAATTGAACTCATCCAAAGTCTTATAGTAATATACAATCTGAGTAAGTTTGAGAAAGATTAGATAAAATGTGTGGCCTCTAGAGTGTAAAACCCCTTAAATATGGCATTTTCAGCAAATCAAAGGTAGATAACTCTTGACCTATTCGTCTGATTTCAACCATAATCAAACTCATCTGAACTCTTATAGTCATTTATAATCTGAGCAAGTTTGATATAGATTGGATAAACATTGTGGCCTCTAGAGTGTAAACACTGTTAAATATGGCATTTTCAGCAATTCAAAGGTTGATAACTCATGACCTAATTGTTCGATTTCAGCCATAATCGAACTCATCCGAACTCTTATGGCAATATACCATCTGAGCAAATTTGACAAAGATTGGATAAATATTGTGGCCTCTAGAGTGTAAACACTAAAATTGTTGACGCCGGACGACGCACACCGCACGACGCACGCCGGACATTCAAGGATTGCAAAAGCTCACCCTGAGCTTAAAAGCAGAATGTGCCTTAAGGCATCCTGCGTTAAGTTCCATTTGCTAGGATATAGAAAATATTTCTGATGGTACATATTCATTACTGTATAAAGTAAAACTATTTTCTTCATTGGAGGAATAAGTGAAAGTTGTAAAAAGGCGTATTTAAAAGATTTATGGGGTAATGGGTTAACTTTTTCATTTACTTACCTTGAAAGGTCTATCTCCTGTATGTGACAAGGAATGAACTGTGAGTTTACCCAGTGACTTGAACAGTTTGCCACACCCTCCATGGCTACACAAATACATCTTATCATCTTTCTGCTTCTCTTTGCTGCCCACATCGTCAGTCTGCAAACAAACAAAACAGTAAAACCTCTCTATATCGTCCACTGACTTAAATGTTTAATAGCAAGTGTTTAAATCATAGCCCTATAGCATTTTTCTAGTGTTGAAAACAGGTGACCACTTCAAGCAGGTTGCATTCTGCTTTACTTTCAGCCTGCTTTTTGAAAGCTACCGGGTCAGCTACTAGATTATAGAAATTATTTCTAATGTTTAATATTCACAACTGTATAAATTGCAACTATTTTCTTCTAGTGGACTCCTGGGGGGATAAATTAGACTTTAGTGGTGTAAAAAGGTGTATTTACTATGGAGTAATGGGTTAAGGCAGATGACTGCATAAGCAAGATGGACATAAAACAGAAAGCTCCTTTAGGAGGCTCCGAGCTTTCTGTTTTATTCACCTTGCTTTAAGCTGTCACCTGTATTCTATTAAATCAATTACTGAATAGTGAATTAGCCCTGTTTAAGTGGTCGTAATATAAGAGGTTTTGTTGCAATTAATGAATTGTTAAAGCCTTTGGGGAAATTTGTTTAAGAATACTTACCTTTTGACTTACTCCTGAAGATATCAGGTTTGTATCGTTGTTCTCTGCATTTGGCACTGACAGAAGCAAATAACCTGCAGAAAATTTGCAAAAAGAAGATTTAGATATTTATGTTTAATGTTTTATATAATTATGGCTTACATTCATTTCATCAGTTTTAATCTGGACCTTCCCTCAAAATAAACCTGTTCAATAAAATTAACTCTAGTGACAAGTATACTTATGCTTTACAAACAGTGTGTCTGCGAAAGGGTACATTCGTCATATGCAAATAGTAAATATCCAGATCATTGGGCTCCTAACTTAAATTTGCAAGACAAAACTTTTTAAGTAAAGCAGGAAGCCCATAGTTCTCTTAGCTCTATAAGCTTTCTGATTTACATATGCCCTTTGTTATTAAGCTGCCATAGATCTGTATTGCAAATTTGTATCTGCAGAATCACTTTGTTGTTGCCTTAGTGCTTAACACAATTATAACTAAATTATATAGAGCTCTTAAAGCCTTAAAATTTTACAATCAGTTATTACCTGGTAACATGCCAACAGTTTGATTATCATCGTCTTTCTGAGAAGCTGTAACTTGTGCATTCTGAAGATTAGAATTTTCTGTTGGAAGGACAGTGGCTACGGAACCTGTCAAGTCTGATATGTTTAACTGGTAAACCTGCCTACCCTGACTAGTGTCAACCAAGATTTTAGTAGAATTAGAAAGCTTATCAGTTTGGATTGAAATTGTTGCAAATGCTTGACTATTGGGTTGGTCTGCAGACTGAACATTTGTCTGTTGAATATCAGAATCTAAGCCATTTCCAAGCATCACACTTTGACCCTCTAAACTGTCCATCAGACCAGCCAACGTGACAGTAGGGTCTACAGTACATTTGTCATTGAGATTCTCAACATGATTTTGATTAACTATGACTGCCTTCTCAAGGTCTGTATCACAAAACTGCTCTCCTGATGGTACAATTGTCAACATCCCATCTTTAACACAAAACTTAAGATTATTAGCACCATTTAAAACAGTATTTTCTGTTAGATTGTTATCAAAGTCTGTCACTATTTGATTCCCTTTCTGTTCACTAACTGCCAGTTCACCGGGGTTATCTGATCCAAGAATTTTCCCCTTGTCAACTGAAGTGAACATGATATTTTCTAGCGTCATCTCTCCTGAATTAGACAGGACCGGTAACTCCGAGTCCATCGAGACGAAATAGGAATTTTCCAGTTTCACTCCCATGTTCACTGTTTGATTTTGCTCATGATTTGACAGCTGACGTGATGTGCCAGTTGTGTCTGTAAAAGTAAGGGGGCATTCTACAGCTGAGTTCGGCGACAGGTCATCTCTATTGATGGAAATTGTGTCACAGGAGTCAACCTGTAACAAACTCTTGTTTTCTATGGAAATAGTTGGGAACCCGAGGTTGTCTTCCCCAGCGGAGGAACCAGAGATATCAAAGTCAACTTGGTCTAGATTTTTACACCGTGACTTCAACCATTCGGTATTGTTTTCCACCACCTCTTGGTCATAGCTGTCAAGTTCGTCGGTAAGAAACTGCAAGTTTTCGGAAATATCACCGTGTGCTGCGCTGCCACCGTCTTTACGTCCGCCATCTTGGAATTTAACACACACGGGTTCCGTATTAATCGGTTTAATGAAGCCTTGGTTGATGATATAACGACTTAAGGGGCCTATTTCGCCGTTTTCGTTTATTTCATGTGTTAATCCATGGGCGCCGCCATGTTTTTTGTTTTTCAGCACCCCTTCATTCGACATTACAGCCCCCGTTTGTTTCTGGACGATGGGGTTTGCCTTTCTTCTCCAAAGCTGGGTATGTCATTCGGAATGGTTTTGTTGTTTTGGTTCAAAAACACATCAAAAGAGTCCGAGAAGTTTCGACTTGTTACATGTTGAGTTATCGTTCCGTATGATTATCGCCTTTTTAATATGCGCCCCACATCTTATTGATTTCAATGATTGAAAAAAGTTGAAATCGCAAAAAATATATTTGACCGAGATCAATACACTCAGAAAACTTGAAAAATGAATAAATAAATGCACTGAATAAACGTATACAGCAACAGTTTAAAATATAATCACAGGGCTGCCATTTCTCCGGATTTTTCCTAAATCTTCGGATTTTTTTCTTGTACGTGGTAGCTTAAAGCAGGCTGAAAGTAAAGCAGAATGCGCCTTAAGGCGCATTCTGATTTACTTCCAGTCTGCTTTAAGCATCCACGTGTCAACAAAACTAGAAACAGACGATATGGTAAAGGTACGATTCGTAAAATCGCACTTGAAAAATGCAAATTTGGAAATCTTAGGATTTTTCATGTCAACTTATGGCAGCCCTGACGTAGACTTCAATCTTAACTATAAAACCAGGAACGTACATTATCTATATACGTTCCTGATAAAACCATGTAGATTCTACATTTCAAACATTGAACTTGTATTCAGCCACCCCTGACCGAAGAAGCTGCGGATTATGGCGATTGTAATACATCTGACAACTTAAAGCAGCCAGGGCAAAACTAATGTCATATGTAGCAGTTTTTGACGTTACCAGGAACGTTTATACGTTTCATATACGTTCCTGACGTTACTTACAAAATGCCATGCAAAAGCTTGTAAAAATTTGCTCTTAATAGATCATCTATACAATGTGCATTTGTCCGTCCCTACAACGGCCATCCGAACAACGACACCCTCATTCCAACGACATTTGTCGCTGTCCCCAATACAATTTTGTCTAATGCTTGCGCTGCTGCAATATCGTCTGCTCCACATTGTTGTCTGCTGTTTTTCTTAAAATTACATTTTGACAGAAACAGCCTGAATCCCGATCAGGATCTGGATTCAAGCTGTTTGCAAATGTAAGGTAATTTCCATCCCTATAACAACTCTCTCCATACAACACACACTCGCTGTCTCCCATTTGGTGTCGTTGAAGAGGGGGAACACTGCACTGTATATCTTCTTCTCAGTGGTAGCTTGATACAAAGTTTAAATCATTTCCGAAAGCACCAACATATTTCCATAATACCGGCTTCACCAAGTATTATGTTTTAATAAGCTGCTACTTAAAATTATGATATTTTCAATTCCGATTTTCAATTCCTCATTTCTGTTTCAATTTATGAATATAATTAACCCGCTCAATACACTGTTATGGCTGTCAGTGGCGTCATCTGTTTAGTTAAAACAATTGTCGTCTGATTTTATTTCTTAAATTTAAACTTTAGTGTATATTGAAATGAGTGACAAACGGTTCGGGTCTTGACAATGACACATAAATTGACTGTACTTTCACGTTCGCTAGAAATTCACCACATTACTTGAAAAATATGCTAAATTGGAAAATTTGTGAAGATATTAGATATCTACAGACATTTTTGGGTCCATATGAGACGCCGACGGTATCTGAGCGTCTAATCTGGATCCAAAATGTTTGACACTCCAAGATAAATCTACTGTTCACATAAGAACTGTTGCATTTACTTTTTTTCTTATATTTCGATGAGCCTAATCAACTAATTACCCAATAAATGCGCATCAAGTTGTTCGCTTTTGATTTAATCCTGCATTTAAGAAAATTGTTCCATTTTATACTTCCAAGAATATACCCCATAATAAGAAATATCTAAAATATCCTTGCAGATGGTATCCCAACGCAGAATGGAAGTAAAGCACAAAACGCCTTAATTAATGCGCAATCTGCTTTGCTTTCAACCTATTTTTAGTGGTAACCCAGTTTCAAAACTAGAAATGCTGTAAACACATGCACAACACAGATTTCCATCCAACGGATATGGAAAGTCGGTATAACCCTTTCCCTTATAGAAGCGACTTTTAGCACATTCATTTTATTCATCCGCTGAAGAAAATAGTTCAAAATTATACCGTAATAAATATGTGTCATATTTAATACTTTCCTTATTCTAGCAGTTAATAGCTTAGGGCTGGCTGAAAGTAAAGCAGAATGCGCCTTAGGACGCATTCTGCTTTACTTTCAACCTGCTTTAAGTAGTCACATACCTTCAATACTAGAAACAATGCTATCAGGTAAAGGGATAACGGAGCGGAGCTGTTTTGATGGTAAGAGAGTGTCCATGTTTCCTCTTCAGTTTCTTGACGTACTGGACAAAGCTACTTCGCTTAAGGCCTTTCGCTACCGGAAGTCGGTCTTGCGGGCGAGCGGATATGCATCTGGACGACACAGACTTGTTTCGTACGTGTTTATACTAGAAAATTTATATAAAGGAAATGTTGATATAAATTAGTATAATCCTTCATAGCGCAGTTAGTATGGTGGTTGACTATAGTGGTTGACTAGCAATCGAAAGGTCATAGGTTCGAGACCCATCCGATCCAAATATTTTTTTTTAGTGTCCGATTTATTGACTTGTCAATCCATAACGCAGTAATCAAGAGACATGTTATGTTTAGTCTTTGTTGATTAGTACTAGTGATGTTTACGGTCCAAATATATGTCCACTTACCTGTACGTTTTAGTTTAATGACTTACAAGTCAATTAAATCAGTATACATGTAAACGATTTGATCGAACTATAAAGCCACACCTTGAAGCTTATCAATACGCTAACCTTTTCAAGATCGATATTGCCCATTATAATTATGTTCAAACAATATAATAAACCTTGTATGCAAGTCCATGAATAAATAATAATGCATTTTAATGACAAAGTTTTAATTCTAAGGTAGGTAACTGTATCTAAACAACAAATATCCCACATTTTAATAAGAAAATATGTTATTACAACAAATCCTGACTGTAATATTTTCTAATTTTTTCAGACTGACTAGTTCATCAACCATATATTTGAATAAAATGAAAACAAATATACATTGAATGAGTCAGTTTTTTGTAATTCAATTTTTTAGCATTTTGCAAAATTTAAATAGCTGATAACATCTTTCTGAACACCTTTATTCAAAATGTTTTTAGCTTTTCTTGTAATGAATGCTGTGGACTACTTATTGGGCGAGAATTATAGTCATTAGCTTTATTCATTTTTAAGAAAAATAAAATCATCAAAATTCTAGGTTTTTGTCAGAAAAAAGACCTTAAAGACAAACCACACGATAAATTTTGCCTATATTTACACACATTGTTTCTTAGGCTATTATCATTCTTCATGACAATTTTCATAACAATCGTATGGAAACTACGCGCATATGCGAAGTACCTTAATCTAAATCTAAAACTATGTACAGTGTTCCCTCTCTACAACAATACCCAAGGGGAGACAGCGAATGTGTGTGTGTTGTTTGGAGGGAGTTGCTATAGGATGAGAAGTTTATGACTTCGCTTACATTTGTAAACAACTTGAACCCAGGTCAGACGCCGCGTAACGCGGTGTCTGATCTGTATTCAAGCTCTTTGTCACTCGTCATTATATTTCTTCTATCAAAATGTCCAATATGTAACTTTGACGACATGTTTATGCAGATGCTTTTGCAGCAGTGAAAGCGTTAGACTTCATTGTCTGGTATGGGGAACAGCGGTAAGCATACACGTAGTTGTATAAGGAGGGAATCGTTGTTCGGAGGGCCGATGTAGGGAGGGAACACTGTAATAATATTCGCTACAATCAGTGAATAGCTAAATCTCACACCAGGTAACCCGGCGTCTGATCAATCTTAAAACTGTTTGACACACCGAAAACATGGTTTTAAAATAACAACAACAACAACAACAAAAAAAAGTCGTCAGAGTACGGAATTATACACAGTGTATAAATCCGTGGTCAGAGTAACCTTTCCCTTTTTTTTTTTTTCTTTTTTTTATTTCTTCTTTTTTTCTTGGTTTTTTTTTTTTTTTTTTTTTTTTTTTTTTTTTACATTTTATTGCATTGCGTTTGCGTTCGGTTCTGATTAAACGGGAAAGAATAACATCCTCTCTACTGTCAAGTGTCCAGGGACCATGTATTTACAATCTAATATGTTTAAACAGATGACCATATTTCTTTATTTTAAAAGAAAACAACAAACACCCTCCCTTACCAATAAATAAATAAATAAATAGCTTCGAAATGAATAAATAATAATAATAATAAAAATTCTTCAATATTAATTTTATGGTTTTGTTTGTTTGTAAACATCCCTTTCTGCCATCTATGGGCTAATTGGACGCCCCAGAGAGATGGGAGCGGGTACAGCCTGCGGAAAACCCGGACGCGATGCCTTACTATTATTATCGATATAGTTCTCTGGTTCTTTGGATGCCCAGTGCACTGATACATCGGCCCTCGGTTTATAAAGTCTTATCCGAATGACTTGGTCCGGCGGGGGATCGAACTCACGACCTCTGATACCACAGTCGAGTGCTCTACCACTGAACCACATCCGTCGTTTTTCAATATTGAGTATTCACTGTACTCGGGTTTTACTGTATTCAGTAAAGTAAGGTGCATAATGAAGTTGTACACAATTATACAGAAGGTAAAAAAGGCGGCAACCAATTAAAGCGCTGTATTGATATTATTGAATATCTGTCTGCTTATACGACAGAACTTTTCACACATAGACATTATCGGCGATTACTATTTCATAGGTACACACGCATTACGGAACCTTTGAAGTATGTGTTTATTAATACATATACAATAATGCAGGTATTGGCATGTATGTTACCATAGGCAATGTCCACTATAGAGGGCCATGTACGCGGAAAATGATATTTGACGAGTTTATCGGTTTTATGCGAAACGAACACTGTGCCAAAATGGATATCACAAAATATATAAATAAACTATATATGTCAAAGGTGTCTGCTTAAAGCAGACTGAGCGTAAAAGCAGGAATTTCGCTAAGGAGCAGTCTGTCATACTATCAAACAGCTTTAAAATTCTGGAAACAACTTGTGAGAGACATGTTTAAACTGGCGTTTTATCATCAGCTAGAATAAACACTGTTTTAACTCTTTCACCGCCGTAGGCAGAACTAACTTAACACATGTAATATGTATTCCAAAATAGGAATTATATTATTTTTACTTATTCCAGTCTGCTTTAAGTAGACTAGTCATAATGAAACTGTTTTCTTTCATAGTTTTTCTTATGTTTAAGACAGCTGTTTGCCTAAACAGACTGACAAATAGCAGAATGCTCAAAGAGGGTCTTTCTGTATTACTTCCAGCCTCCTTTAACAACACTCACCTGTCCGAATATAGGATACGATTTCTAGCACAGTTTCCCCAGTTCAATTTCCTAAGGACAGAGTAGGTCAATTTTAGAGCCACGTAATTTACTTTGAAATGCAGATAAGTTCGACATAAACGGATCTAGTTATAGGGTTTCCACTGCAGATACAGTCGAATCTCGATGTTATGAACTCGCGTTAGTTCGAATATACCCATATTTCAAAGTTAAAACGTGGCATAGCCACGTTGTAACTTTGAAATACGGATATGTTCGACTTAAGCGAGACCAACTTATCGAAATTCAACCTATGGAAAACTGGTACGATCGGGTAAAGTGAGTTTGAGTATCGAGTTTCGACTGTATGTTGGTCTGAGTTTAAGTGAGTTATCGAAGTTTGACTGTATTTAACACAATGTAACACAAGGACATTGGCCAAATCATTAATGAAACCTCGTTAATTCGGTGAAACTTCAAACTTCAAAACTTCAAACTTTTATTTATCATAATTGTATAAGGTCCACGTTACCATGGACAGCATTAACATCACAGGTACTTGACACATACATCTAGATCTACCCCCCCCAAAAAAAAATATAAAAAAAATTATTTATATAATAGAAGTCAAGATTTTTGGGGGGAGGGGTGGGGGTGGGGGTGGGGAGGGTAATATATCTAGATGTGTGTGTCAAGTACCTGTGATTAACATTATACCAATATTGAATACATACAAATATAAATAGGGAGGTTCCACTTCGATTCGATTTAGTCAGTTCCTAGCTTGCATTCTCTGGTTCAGCAGACTCGCATGATCTAATTTTCATTGAATTGTAGTGACTCCGTATCCTGACACGGCTATCTTGACACACCAATAACCTCTAGTGATAAAAATACGCGTACTATATACATAAGTGTTACTTTTGAACCTTGTCTTAAACCTGATCGAACACTTTACATGGTTTAAACTATACACAATATTTCTTATGCAAACTAATCAATAACGACTGTCTTCATAATAGTGTCATAGGGCCCCCAAACAAACGCATATCTATGTTGTCAGTTTATCTATATAACTGTGGATAAAAAGGTTTAACTAATTTAGACATCAGTCAGAGAAAGGGCTTAGATCGGATTTAACAAGTGATTACTGAGGAATTGATTTTTGAAGCCGATCGTAGAAAGTCGACATTGAAGGTATATGGTTTGTTTACTTGTAGATTTGTATCAGTTTGTGTTGTATCTGAGGTGTTCGTTAAAATATTAAGCCAGTTTTCTTGTGAACTTTTGACAAATGCTGTATATAGACTAGACTATATAACAGGTAAGTTATTAACAATTAACAATTATTCAATTAAAAAGTCTTGAAATGTCTAATGTGTTAAACGAGTGCCATGAAACGTACAGTGCTCCCTTTCTACAACACCAAACGGGAGACAAATATTGTGTGTGTTGTTCGGAGGAAGTTGTTTAAGGGAGGGAACACTTAATTGTGTGTGTTGTTCGGAGGAAGTTGTTTAAGGGAGGGAACACTTAATACCCCGAGAGTGCTGAACTTATATTTGCAAACAGTTTGAACCCAGACCAGACGCCGCGTTACGCGGCGTCTGATCTGGGTTCAAACTGTTTGCCACCCGTCTTTATGTTTATTTTGTCAAAATGTCCCATACGTAACGTTGACAAAAACAGCAAACGACAAGTGTAAGCAGACGATATTTCTGCAGTGAAAGCGTGTGACATAAGGTCTTTTTTGTGGAACAGCGGTTAGCAGTGTTGTAAGGAGGGGATCATTGTTCGGAAAGCCGTTGTACATGGGGAGGCGAAACTGTATAATCTAACCTTTACACCCATTGGTTTTGTTTAAATCAGGTATTAGCATATCTAGCATTATGAACGTGACCAGGGGTATTCTGCTTTACTGTGACTTTCATATGCTTTAAAAATAAGCAACCTGCTCCAAAGCTTTTCTAAGAATGTCGCCATAGCTTTAGTGAAGGATCTAGTATTCCAATTATCTTAAATGAATCCCCTACATCGCGACCAATCCATATGCATTGACTACTCATTGGAATCGTGTCTAAGAGGCGATTCCAATGACTCGTCACAACATAGGGCATTATGGGAATTGAATTTAGGTTTACTTCCTCTCATCTGGATCCTTGGTCGTAAAAGCACTAAGTACTACACTTTGTAATCATGGCATTCAGCGGTAAGGTCAGTAGTATATCAAGATATGACCACTGTACTTTTGAAGTCTATCATTATTAACCCATTTATGTCCAGCTTCCTATAAAAGGGACACACAGTGTAGACTCTGAAATCAGGATAAAAGTCTGACCAGGATAGGGAATGTTTTCAAATAGCCATTGTTCTCGGAGTAAGACAATGGAGGGGTTAAAGTAATCATTTGTCCTTCAATTCTAATCGTTAATGTTTCACAGTAGAAATGCATTTCTGAACTCATGAATAAATTTGCATTAAAACTCCACCGTGTTTAACTTTTGTCTGCTTCAAAAGTGTCGTCTGCAAAATAAATAAAAGTATATTTAATACATGTATTATAATTTTATAATATCTTTTTAAACTAAAATATTACATGTAATATCGAATTTTCATGCTGGGGTATCGACCTGACGTCGAGTTAACCGGCGTCGGTCGGGATTCAAACTGTTTGTCATGACTAATTGATGGCCACCAAAATCGTGCTTGGCAGGGTAAAAGTTCATAATATATTTTAGCTGAGTAACGCGGCGTCTGATCAGCATCCAAAGTGTTTTAGTTACATTGAATCTCACTTTAAAACGACCTTGCAAACAACAAAATTGAAGCAGACGACAATGAAACGGTGGAGGGGTAAAACTCTCACGATTAATTTGGCAGCTTTTTACGCTTAGTAGACAAACAGTTTAGACCCTGATGAGACGCCGAACTACTCGGCGTCTCATTAGGGTCCAAACTGTTTGCAAAGGTACTCATCTACAGAAATGAAGTAGTTTTGCGGCTATGCCTCTTTTATACATTCAACCCTATAGCGACGAGAATACTCGTCATTAGCCAACAGTGAACCTGTGACGAGACACTTGTCGAATGTCAACAGTGTAGACCCTGATCAGAGGGCTCCTGTAGAATCCCAGTGCTCTGACCAGGTACTGCACGGTTTGTCATTTTGCAATATAATGTTAAAATCAACCCAATAGTCTGAAATGGACTAGATTTAATTTTAAATTGGAATCATCCATTTAAAGTTTCGGGGGTGAGTGATCGAATTAATGAAGTCCTGCCTAAACACAGGTTTTAATGTACCTTGGTAATTCAACTACTAGGTATCTCATTTCAATTTTCAGTGATATTGATTTTATAATATAATGTCATAAGCAATTAACGGAATAGGTATATAGAATGGTACATTAACCCATTAAACCTGTTTCTAGTTTTTACAACGGGTAAAGCAGGTTGAAAGTTAAACAGAATGCGCCTTAACCCTTTGACTCCTAGTCCCGCATATAGGCGTCATTTTCAAAAGTATACATTTGAAAAGTGCACTTGTCCTATGCAAATAGTGAAAACCCAGATCAGAAGGCTCCGTAAGGAGCCCTCTGATCAGGGTCTTCACTGTTTGTTATAATGCCAAACATTGAAAAAAACAACCCTTAAAAGTCAGAAATGGACTAGACTAAAATGGAAACTGGAATTGTCCATTTAAAGTTTTAGGGAGGAAAGAGTTAAGGCGCATTTTGATTTACTTTAAGCCTGTTTTGATCTACCTTCTACTTGAATAAATAAAATATTTCATATCATATATACATATTCATAACTGTATAGAGTGGAACTATTTCCTTCCATGTGGGAATAAATGAAAAAATGTGTAAAATGTGTTTTTATGTGGCAATGGGTTAAAGCAGATATATACTCAATTCCAAAAGAAACTGTGTACTTTGTTTTCGGCAATTATTTATTGACTATTTTTCTAAAAGCCTGTGTTTTTGGTACCAAAATTTAGATCAGTTCACGACCATTATGGCAGTTATTTCATATTTTGAGATGCGGTCGTTTAAAGTGGATGTTTTTAAACGAGAAAAAGCGAAGTGTTAAAATCAAAGTTGCAAAATAACTCTGATAGTCAGACTGTGTTCAGTTGGGACTTTTATGTCGGTTTAGTTGTAATCTTATTTTGTGTCAGTATCGCATGTGTCCATATTGGTCATGATGCAAGCCGCAATGAGACATCGTGTATACCTTACGCGACGTCTTATAACGACGTCGGGATTGAAACGTTGTCCTATCATTTCGTTTGTTGACTTGCTGTTCTGGGTACATGTATCTGTGCGCTGTCTGTGGCGATTTGTCACCCCCCTTAAATGTTGAAAACGTTTGAGCAACCGAATGATTGTGTTTCTTTGTTATCTTAACCTTCTACTAACGTTAGTGACGTTGAAGTTATGAACAAGCATTGCAAAGACTCTAATTTGCCTATTTGCATTCAATCTCGGCAAGTTCGTTATGTACCGATGTGAAGTAAAATTTGTTTTTTTCTTTGTATGAGGCATACGAATTACACGTTTTCGGTGACATGTGCATTTTCCTTGAGCTGCACGTGCAAAACATGCAAAATAACGTATTTCCCAATTAACTAAAATTTCTTCATACTAAAATTTCTTCATACTAAGTTATAATTTTTGTTATCGATGGATGGCAAATATTCAGGAGATAGTGTGTGAGAACTTTTGAATCGATACGTGTTCTATGTATTAAAATATTTGAAAATAAAAAGTGCACAGTTTCTTTTGGAATTGTGTATATATATTGTAATAGCATGATAAGGGTAGTATATCCTAATCAGGTCATTCAGTTCTAGGCCGATTACGGATTACACGTTGCAAATCCTAGACATTTAATAATTTATCTGTCAGTCGCGTTTCTGTTTCTCGCGTTAAACTAAATTTCTTTAAAACTAGATATTAACCCCTTCACTGTCATGGTTATTTGCAAAATGTTTGAATCCTGATCAGACGACGCGACACTTATATCAATATTTTTCAAGTCAAATACCTAAATAACATTAACACAGGTCCCAATTAGTTTGGATCCTGATCAGACTGATGGGCCGTCTGATCTTCGTCCAAATATTTGTTTGCAATTCAAGTCTGTCGGGTAGGAGCAGTACTATTAGAGGTTACTCTAAGTGCAGAGTACTTGCTTATCCCTTTACCTGATAGCCTAGTTATACTATTGAAGATAGGTGATTACTTAAAGCAGGTTGAAAGTAAAGCAGAATGCGCCCTAAGGCGCATTCTGCTTTACTTTCAGCCTGCTTTAAGCTATTACCAGCTAGAATAAGGAAAGTATTAAATATGACACATATTCAGTACGGTTTATATTGGAACTATTTTCTTCAGCGGATGAATAAGATGCATGTGCTAAAAGTCGCTTCTATCAGGGAAAGGGTTATACAGCACTCCCTTCTTACAACGTTCCTTCGAACAACGACTCCCTCCGTACAACGATATTTGCCGCTGTTCCCAAGACAATTATGTCTAATTCTTCCACTGATGCAATATCGTCTGCTTAAAATTGTTGTCTGCTGTTTTTCTTACTCAAATGACATTAAGACAGAAATCACATATTGAAAAGTTACAAACAGCTTGAATCCAGATCAGACGCCGTGTGACGCGGCATCTGATCTGGATTCAAGCTGTTTGCAAATGTAAGCCAATTTTACTCCCTATAACAACTCCCTCCAAACAACACACACCCTCGCCGTCTCCCATTTGGTGTCGTTGTAGAGAGGGAATACTGTAACATGTTACAGAACATAAAGCCGATATTTTCCTACCTTGTCACTTTTTCTCGTTTCAGAATATCTAAACATGGATTATAATGAGGTCGCCACAAGGGTATGTATTGCACAGCTTAAAGTTCATGATTAGCATTCTCGATCATTCGAACATGCTATGTCAAACTTATCTGCAATTCAATATTAAATGCAGCCTTGGCTTAACTTTAAAATACAGTAAAACTTGTAGGTTTATGGTAAAAAACGAACTTTCGTTATGGAAGAGGGAGCGTAGGCCTACTCAAAGACATATGACTGCTAAATCAGGATAAAAGTAAGGGTCTCGCTCTCTATTATGCTTATCCTGCATTTAGCAACTTCCAATACAAAAGATTGCTTAACCCATTACTCCATAGCCTGTTTCTAGTTTTGAAGATAAGGGACTACTTAAAGCAGTTTGAAAGTAAAGCAGAATGCACATTAAGGCGCATTCTGCTTTACTTTCAGCCTGCTTTAAGCTATTATCTGCTAGAATATAGAAACAATTTCTTATGATTTTTATTTGTGACAGTATAGAATGGGATTATTTTCTTTATTAGAGGAATAAATTAAAGGCGTTATAAGGCGTATTTATGGGGTAATGTGTTAAGGGCAGATCATAAGACTAGCTTATGGGCATGTATGTCTGCGTGTTCGACTTAAGCGAGGGTTCGATCTTTCGGAACGATAGGCAACCGTATCAATATAATAGTACAGAAAAATGGCTTTGCTTTTGTTCTTTATTGTGTGTGTGTGTGTGTGTTTTTGTTTGTTATATATATATATATATGCAAGTACATTTTTTTTTATATAGTTATACAGTTTCTTCACAGTGTACATGAGGATTTCTTCCCGGTTGAGGTTATTCATGTTGCCCGAGCCTAACGGCGAGGGTTACATGATTTTACCAACCGGGAAGAAATTCACATGTACACTGTGAAGAAACTGTATAACGAATTTATTAATGCAAAGTTTTCACTGTTTAACGAAATATTTCGGAATTTGTCGTGTACAGCGCTCGTAGTAAACTATAACAAAATCGCGCCAAAGCAGATAACGTTGAGCGTTTACAAGTGACGTCATGTTTCTGACGGTTGTAATTCATAAGAAAAGTGGGCAAACTCGTAGACTTCGGCGTAAAACTTTCCCAGAAATAATGCAACTGTTGAAAGATCCAAATACCAATTGGTTCTTAGCCGAAATGGACTTAAAAGTTTAAACGGAGGATGCACGATTGCAATGCACTCGATCCTGTCGAGTAGTCGGCCATCTTATTTTCTGCAAAGCAAGACTCAGGGACCTGTCAGCCAATGAAAACAGTTGCATTTCTAAGTACCCTGTCAGCTCACAGGGTAGCCTACTTGGGATCGCGTATAGGGCTCGGTGCCCAATCAAAAGTAAGGAATTTACTTTGCAGTATAATACAGACATAACGCCTATGGTCAAACAAAGGTACAACCTAAGTTTATGTTATTCAAAATTTGGAGAGAAAAAAGCAACTTAACCATTATCGTGCGAAACACCTTGTCTAACTTTTGCAAACAGACCATTTCAATGTTTGTATTTTATTATTTCTCCTCTAGATCTATGCAGTCAACTGAATTTACCATTCTGAGGTTGACCATCAAACCATTACACATTAATAGGAAATCTTAATTTAACTGTAACAGCAGTTTAAAAAATTAATTTGAAATTCAACAACAAACCATTTCATTTGCTGTTGAGTTTCTTACTTGAGTATATTTTATAGAGTTCCATTTATTGTATCGATAAGTTAATCAAACCACGAATCACGAATGTTAATTGTTCTTCATTCGTGCACGAATGAATATTCATTCGTGACCAATTAACAGTCGAACTTCGATATCTCGAACTCGCTAAATTCGAACAATCCTATTTGTCGACACATGAATTGCATGATTACATGCTCGGTTTAGTCGAACATACCCGTATTTCATAGTTAAAACGTGATTTATCCACGTTTTCACTTTGAAAAACAGGCCCAGTAGTATGTTCGACCTAACCGAGTTAGAGATATATTGAAGTTCAACCACAGGTACTTGACACATACTTTATTATCTATGAACCCCCTCCCCCCCCCCCCTTAAAATTTTTTTTTTTTTTTTTTTACTATACTTCTATTATAGATACAAGGTAAACAGCGCAATTCAACACCTAGTCTTTACTATCGACTTAAGCTGATGCTAAAATAGACTCGATCGCCGATATTCTCTTGTGGTACACTCGGGAAATGATTAATTTATCAATATCTACTTTTTATTTCATCAAATTCCGTCAAATAACGCCACAGTACGTGAATTATAACGAAAATAAGCATCAAAAAGTTTTATGTCGTTCTCTTGGTACAGAATTTATTGCCCAAAATAAGGGGTAATCTAGTCGGTTTGCACATTTAACGGCCTTTACGGCTGGAACTTTCACCTAATTTCATTAGAGCAAATGCGTTTGTGTCGGAACATGACCCTCTTCACTATCAGCTATATGAAATATACATGTAATTTGGCACGAAATTGACAAGTGAAAGACTCATTTCATTTTCAATGCCATTTTGAATACCGGAATGAATCGAATGAACGGAGCGATCTCATTGGTCAAAATTAAACAGGTAAAGTTTCTTTTAATTTTGCATTCTATGTAAATTATATAAAACTGATAATATTTCATTTAAAGATGATTTATAATATTTGGTGAAAGTTCCAGTGGCATAGGCCGTTTATTGTGGACAAATAACAGATCACCCCTACATGTACATTCGTTGCTATGTACCATGAAAACGACATAAAACTTTTTGATGCTTATTTTCGTTATAATTCACGTACTGTGGCGTTATTTGACGGAAATTGATGAAATAAAAAGTAGATATTGATAAATTAATCATTTCCCGAGGGTACCACAAGAGAATATCGGCGATCGAGTCTATTTTAGCATCAGCTTAAGTTGAGGTGTAAAGACTAGGTGTTGAATTGCGCTGTTTACCTTGTATCTATAATAGAAGTATAGTAAAAAAAAAAAAAAATTTTTTTTTTAAGGGGGGGGGAGGGGGTTCATAGATAATAAAGTATGTGTCAAGTACCTGTGAGTTCAACTGTACTCAATGTTAAACCAGAGGATGGATAGAAATATTGAAAGGCAGACTTTAAGACAGAAAGGCATTCTAATTATTTTTTAAGAACTCGTGTTGGTAAATGTAGTTAAATAAAAGAAAAAGCATTATCTGTTGATACTTTTTGCTATCTACAGGGCTTCCATAAGTTGACATGAAAAATCCTAAGATTTCCAAATTTCCATTTTTCAAGTCAAAGTTTGATTTTACGAATCGTACCTTTACCCCATCGTCTGTTTCTAGTTTTGTTGACAAGTGACTACTTAAAGCAGGCTGGGAGTAAAGCAGAATGCGCCTTAAGGCGCATTCTGCGTTACTTTCAGTCTGCTTTAAGCTATCATATACGAGAAAAAATCCGAAGATTTAGGAAAATCCGGAGAAATGGCAGCCCTGTAGTAATAATCTATAGGTGTAAATACATTTACCAAGAAATATTTTCTCTATTCTAGCAGATGGTAGCATAAACCAAGTTGAAAGTCTAGCAGAATACACTCATTTTGTTTTAAGTTTACAAACAGTTTGGATCCAGATGAGACGCCGCATCTGACGAACAGTTTGGATCCTACCGCGCTGCAAGGGTAAAGCCTGTACTCCAAACCTTGTTTCTAGAACACGACGAGAAAATGTATGGTTAGTCAAAATCAACAGATAATGCTTTACTTTTATTTAACTGCATTTACCAACACTATATAACTTGAAAACATATTTAGAGTGCCTTTCTGCCTTTTGGTTGCCTTTCTGCCTTTCGGTAATTTCTATCCACCGCCAGATATAGATATATCTACCGCATTTGTAGGTTATCTCCCCTTTCGAATTGGCGCCATTTAACAGGTTTTTTGTTCATTTCGTCTGAAATTGGCATTTATTGTTTACGGTGTATGGTATTTTCAGCTCACCTGGCACGAAGTGCCAAGGTGAGCTTTTAGGATCGCTGGATGTCCGCCGTCGTCTGTCCGGACGTGCGCCTCTCTGTCCGTTCACAATTAGTTCGTTAGCTATGTACAAATTTCATCCAATATGAATCTTGATCCCAATGTTATAGGCCAAATACGAATGTGGGTCATGTTGGGTCAAAAACTAGGTCACTAGGTCAAATCATAGAAAAACCTTGTTAACACTCAAGAGTCTACAAATCTCATTGTATCTTGATGAAACGTTGTCAGAATGTTTGTCTCATTTATATCTAAGTCAAGTTTGAATATGGGTCATGTCTGGTCAAAAACTAGGTCACTAGGTCAAATCATAGAAAAACCTTGTTAACAACCTAGAGTCTACAAATTTCATCTGATCTTGACAAAACTTTGTCAGAATGTTTGCCTAATTGATACATAGGTCAAGTTTGAATATGGGTCATGTCTGGTAAAAAACTAGGTCACTAGGTCAAATCATTGAAAAACCTTGTTAACACTCTAGAGGCTACAAGTCTCATTGGATCTTAATGAATCATGGTCAGAATGTTTGTCTAATTGATATCTAGGTCAATTTTGAATATGGGTCATGTCTGGTCAAAAACTAGGTCAATAAGTCAAATCAGAGAAAAACCTTATTTACTCTCTTGAGGCTTCAAATTTCATTTCATCTTTATGCAACTTTGTCAGAATGTTTGCCTAATTCCAACCTAGGTCAAGTTGGAATATGGGTCATTTCAGGTAAAAAACTAGGTCACTATGTCAAATCATAGGAAAAACTTGTTAACACTCTAGATGCTACAACTCTCATTGGATTTTAATGAATTTTGCTCAACATGTTTGCCTCATTGATATCTAACTCAGTTAATTTTGAATGATGTCTGGTTGAAAACTAGGGCACAAGGTCAAATCAAAGAAAAACAGTGTTAACCTTTTAGAAGCTACAAATCTCACTAGATCTGCATGAAATATTGTCAGATTCTTTGCCTACATCAAATCTAGGTAAAAATCAAATATGGATTGTGTCGTTCAAAAACTAGGTCACCAGGTCAAATCATCGGAAAATCTCGTTTACAGTCTAGAGGTTGATTGTGGGTCATGTCCAATCATAATCTAGGTCACTATAGGTCAAGTTTGCCATGGTGTACCAGGTGAGCGATTTAGGGCCATTGTGGCCCTTGTTTATATACTAACGCATACCATGATTGAATAAGTTGTTGAAGATGGATGAATATTTAAAGTACAGCTGTGATGTTACAGTGAAGGAAAACATGTAAAACTTAAACTGAGACAGAGTAGCTCTAGGTTCAAAGCTGTGAGTGTTAGTAGGCCAATTACCTGATTTAACCACTGCCTTGATTTCATGTGGAGATCAAGCGCCAGATTGTTAAGACTTTTATTAAGAGGTAGTGAACTGAACAAATCCAACATTTTCTCACTTGTTTCAGCACCAAATCCTATGGTGTAACTACTCACTAGAGTTGTCTCGAAGATGGTATTCTAATGCGTAGTGATACCACACCTGGTTTAAAGCAGAAATAAAGATTTAAGTTTTTGAAATACTCTCCTCCTCTGGAGCCCTGGGAGGTTTTTAATTTAGACCCATTAACATTTAGTAAGCATAATTTTAAATAACGTTTGATAAGCATTTTTAAACCATATACAGATATGTATTCAACGCAAAACAAGCACTTGCATGCATACTAATTGACCCAATTACCAGTGGTGACAATCAAAACGATTTCAATTTTTTACAAACCCTTTTTTCATTTCTTATGTTTGTCTTATAATATTTTAATCATTCATGCAATCACCTGAACATTAAGTTATCCAAAACTGACATTAGAACAGTACGTATTGCTTTTTCTCACTGACCCGAGGTATGATTACAGTTGAAGGAAGCCATACAGACAGGCAAAGGATATGATGTGAAATCCCTACTAGAGCCAGTTGCCAGTCAGAAGGGGATAAAACAGATTGAGGACAGTGTAAGTATATAATTATATAGCTGGCCTTTATTTTTGAGAAGGCTGGAGGCTGTGGTAGTTAACTTTTTCAACACTAAGTAACTCTAGTTGGACATTAAGTTCCCTTATGGATCTTTTTTAAAAATGTGAACCTGTATACTTGGAATTATGGGTAGTTAAATAAATACTGCTTTAAATTAGCAAACAGTGTAGACCCAGATCAGAGGGCTCCTATAGGAGCCCTCTGAGCTGGGTCTACACTGTTTGCAAATGTTATGAGTATATTTCAGACAGGTCCATGGTGTAGAAAGAGTTTAACTAGTTTCAATGGAATTATTAACATGTACAGTTGATCATGCAAATCTCTTTAGACAGGAATGGTAGTCTGCTTTACAAAAGATTTACTCTTTGCATGCTGGGTAATTTGTTTGGTCTACACACTGTCACACTTGTCTGCTATTGTTCTTTAAGTAGAATTTTCTAAATAAAATTTCTTTTCAAAACGTTTACAGTCTCGGTGTCAAACAGTGGTGGATCCTGATGAGACGCCGCAATAATTTGCGGCATTTCATTTCGATGAAAACTGTTTACATTTAGGCAATCACTGTGGCAGATATATCCGCAGCTGGCATGAAAAGAGTTAAACTTTAAAGAAATGCATAACTTATATCTTTTAGAAATGTCGCTTAAATCTTCTGTTGGTGAATATTTTACTTATGCATTTATTAAACTTTGCCTTAAATTCTGTTAACATCTTTCATCCGAAGTACATGTATTACATTGGCAAATGAAATAAGGGAAGATTTCTACTGGAAAGAAAACCGACTAGAGTCAGAGAGAATATAGAAGTAAACTATGTAGACCCTGATATGATAGCGCCTGTAGAATCTTTGTCTACACTTCTTTCAAAAAGCATCAAAAAGACAAGTAAAGCAGGAGAAGGGTTAACCCTTAGCCTGCCAGTCACGACTATAGCTCCATATGCAAACAGCTTGGATCCGGATGAGACGCCGAGTAACTCGGCGTCTCATCCGGATCCAAGCTGTTTGACTTCGGACAACATTTTCAGCAATTTTGAGCAACTTTGAAGCACTTTGGACCTTGAAGCAGACGAGAAATATAGCAGACGACAATTTATTTGGCGGGCTAAGGGTTAAAACATGTTTGACTGCCATGCATATGGTTTTTTATTGCACGTCTTCAAACAGGATTTATCAATGGTATGGCGATGTCTGACTGGGTTTTCCGCACTTTTCTCATACATACTTTCATGCTTTGACATAATTATTGTAGTTGAAATTTGGATATGACATTGCTTTGATTCTGCACATTGAGTTTATGTGATGTCACAATTCATCGACTTCTCCATGAGTTATGCCCCTTTTGGAACTTAAAATATTATGTATGTTGTTTTCAGCACTTTTTTGTGGATTGTGGGAAACCTATTTATTGTTGATCTCATTGTTTCTGTTTTTAAATTTTCTTCTTTTTTCTTTTATAACTTTAGTTCCTTGGTTTGTCAGACCAACAGTTTGATCCCGTCAACTTTGCCATTGAAAGTGGAAGAGAGAAAATAGCCATCTATCTTGTAGAAAGAGGATTTTCATTAGATCATATATACTGTGTAAGTTAGGGCTCCAGATAAGAGGGGGTAAACTGAACAAATTCAACATTTTCTCACTTGTTTCAGCACTAAATCATATGGTGTTACTCTTCGAGACGATTCTAATGAGTAGTAACAACATAGGGTTTAATGCAGAAATAAAGATTTTAGTTTTTCAAATACCCCCCCCCCCCCCCCCCTTATCTGGAGCCCTGGTAAATTATTAATGAAATTATTCTGTGTTTCTGAGATGTTAATCCTTCAACCCTCATAGCAAAAAGTGAAACTCATCTCTATATACATGTAATTGTGTTAAAAGCAGGTGACTACTTAAACCAAGGTAAAAGTTAATTAGAAAAATTCTTTAGGAGCTTCATCTTTTTTTCAAACTTGTTTTATTCCCTTTAAACTGCCCTCTATATTCAATTGCATCACTTAACCCATTACCCCATTACCTATTTCTGGTTTTGAAGACAGGTGATTACCTGAAACAGGTTGAAAATAAAGTAGAATTATAAGGGACTTTCTGCTTTACTATCAGCCTGCTTTGTGACTGCTTTAAGCTACCATTTGCTAGACTCATGTAAGACAGATTATTTAAGAAAATAATGTAGGCCCAATATCAGACAGCTCCCTCTGGGTCTACACTGTTTTAGCTCACCTGAGCTAGCTCAGGGTGAGCTTTTGCAATACTTGAACGTCCGGCGTGCGTCGTCCGTTGTTTGTCGTCAACAATTTTAGTGTTTACACTCTAGAGGCCACAATATTATCCAATCTTTCTCAAACTTGCTCAGATTGTATATTACCATAAGAGTTTGGATGAGTTCGATTATGGTTGAAATCTGACTAATAGGTCAAGAGTAATCTACCTTTGAATTGCTGAAAATGCCATATTTAAGGGTGTTTACACTCTAGAGGCCACAATTTTTATCAAATCTATCTCAAACTTGCTCAGATTGTATAAATACCATAAGAGTTCAGTTGAGTTTGATTTTTTAGTCGAAATCAGACCAATAGGTTGAGAGTTATCTACCTTTGAAATGCTGAAATTGTCATATTTAAGGGTGTTTACTCTCCAGGGGTCACATTTTTTATCCAATCTATCTCAAACTTGCTCAGATTGTATATGACCATAAGAGTTCGGTTGAGTTTGATTATGATTGAAATCGGACCAATAGGTTGAGAGTTATCTACCTTTGAATTGCTGAAAATGTCATATTTAAGGGTCACGGTTTACACTCTAGAGGCCACACTTTTTATCTGGTCTTTTTCAAACTTGCTCAGATTGTATATGACCATAAGAGTTCAAATAAGTGTGATTATGGTTGAAATCGGACCTATCGAAAGTTGTCTGCCCTTGAATTGCTGGAAATGCCATATCGAACAGCGTTTACACTTTTGCAACTAGTTTTGAATGGATTTTGATTTTACTTGCACACAAAGTATATACCTATAAGTTCTCAAAGGAGTGCAATTATTGTTGAAATATAATTATTGTAGCAATAGTTATCTGCCCTTGATATACTTTGAAATGCTAGAAAAAGCTTCATTTCAGTATTGTTTAGGCTCTAGGTATCTGCCCTTGATGTACTCTACCATACTAGAATTATGAGGTTGTATTCCAAAATTGTTTACATGCTATACTACAAATTTGAATGGATTTAAATTAAAACTCATGAAACAGTAAGATAAAGCTATCAAGCTTCAGTACAACAGATGAGCGATATCAGGGCCTTTAGGTCCTCTTGTTTTAAAGTGTCAATACATGTATAGGCTACAGCAGGAGGAGGGGTTACTCTTCCTGGAACACCATGGACCTGTTGAAATATACTGATTGTATTAGCAAACAGCGTAGACCCAGATCAGAGGGCTCCTATTCTGTTTGCTAATTCAAAGCACTATTTATTAAAATACCCAGAACTCCAAGTAGACTTGTTCATGTTTTGGTAACTAAAATGATCCACAAGGGAACCTAATAACCTGCAGTAGTTTCTTTGTATTGAAACCAATTACCCATAACTCGCTAGTCTGTTTCTAGTTTTGAAAACAGGTCACTACTTTAATCAGGTTGAAAGTAAAGCAGAATGCACCTTAAGGCGCACTCTGCTTCATTTTCAGCTTGCTTTAGGCTACCATCTGTAAGAGTATGGAAAATACTTTTTATGTTACATATTTGTGACTTTATAAATTGGAACTATTTTCCATTGGAATGATAAATTAAAGGCATAAAAAGGCGTATTTATGGAATAATTGGTTAAGCTTACCTGTATATTATAAACTTCCTAACAGGAGGAGAAGTCGGTGTGTGATGAGTGGTGCTACAAGGACCATGGACCTGACAACTGTGCCGGACAGTTTGACTGCTGTAAGAATGCTGAGAAACACCACATGGAGGCTCTCATGTATCACATAGATTCCATCAAACATGGCAAGAGTATCCCAGGCGAGAGAATCTCAGAACCTTACATCGAAAAACACATGCCACATGTACAGCAGAATATCAAAAATAAGCCTAGATCATATAAGGTAAGTGTTTGGGAGTTGCAGCATTAGCTGCTTGTTATTTATGGATCGGTTATATTACATAGGTCATGTTGGACAAAGGATAAGGTCATTTAAAGGTCAAATAGACAGAAATTAGCATTGGCTAAACCTTTAAAACTACATGTTTTAAACACATCTGGTTGACCTTCCTTTTAATGACTGCTTAACATAGTTTGACTATATACTTCATAATCTTAATGCCGATCGAATTGTCAAACAGACTCTTCCATTTTCTGACACTTAACCCTTTCCCCAATTTATTCATCCACTAAAGAAAATAAGTTCCAATTTATACAGTCATGAATAGGTATTATAAGAAATAGTTTCTATAATTTAGGCAATTCTAGCTTAAAGCAGGCTGAAATTAAAGCAGAATGTGCCTGAAAGGCACATTCTGCTTTATTTTCAACCTGTTTTAAGTGGCCACCTATCTTCAATACCAAAATTCCGCTTTGGATTAACTTAAAGCCAGTATGTAGCTGTCAAGTAGCCAAAATCGCGCATTTCTCAAACCTGAACATTCAGGCACATACGTAATCTAAACATATAAAAAGAAGTAATCCGCTATGTATATGGAGGCAACATTGCTTACAAACCCATGAATTTGGTGGAAAGAAGTCGATTTTTAAATCGGTTTGTTGACATCCGATCAACGGCAGAGATTTTCCGAGTTCGTTCGGCTTGCGCCCGGTAAAGATGTTTTCATAGTGTTTTATTCTGACTTGGTAGAGTTATTTTTAGATTGGAACATTCTAAAACTTTAAAAGGGATGAGTATGCCCTACATTCAGCAAGAGACATTGATAGCTGTATTTATTGTGCGCAATATACAGTAGAGAATACATTTTCTTTCCGGTTTAAACGCAAACGCAATTCACTACACTGTGGAAATTTACTTTTAGAAATTTTAACTATTTTTTTGATCTGAGTAGCAAACAGGTTGGAGCCTGATCAGACGCCGGGTTATGTGGTGTCTGATCTGGCTCCAACTTGTTTGCAATGGTAATAATAGTTTTGTTTATAAATGCGTTTAATTTGAAAGAATAAAATATCAGTAAAGTTAGCGCAGCGTTCTCGTGCTGCACGATGATCATACTTAATATCTCAAGTAGGAATGTGTACGACTATGTATTCTATGTTACCTTCCTTACAGTGGAGAAAATGTTATTCTTTCCCAATAAACACGCTTACGCTAAAACCATGATTTCAATTGCAAACAGTTTGGAGCAGATCAGACGCCGGGTAACCCGGCGTCTGATCAGGCACCAAACTGTTTGCAACTCAGACTAACATGAATGGTCATAATTGTCTAAAGGTTGTGTTTTTATGCGTTTTATTGTGATGCGTTTGCGTTTAAACGGGAAAGAATAACGTTTTCTCCACTGTCACCTATTTACTATTGTTAACTATTCTGTTCTAAGGTAACACAGACAAGTCAGAAAAATCGGATCGATCACGTGACTCTTACTTGACCATGCGGAAATTCTCGGAAGCCGACACGAATATTTGTTATGTAAACAAAGAGCTTATTTTTCCAACCATCTCGATAAGAAATCGGCACATTTATGTGTGATTCTTAAAGAAAGGGGGGCATATGTCAGACATCTGACAACCGTTTTCCCTTAGTTTTAATACATAGAAAATGTACATATATAAGAAATTGCACGTTTTAAACACCCATTTGGGCGACATTCTGCCTTTAATGACCGGTTCACATCGACTAGAGGGGTTTGTCATAAAATAGTATTTTAGAATATTGCAAACAGTGCACACACTGACTAAGGTGCCCTCTGATCTGGGCGTATACTGTTTGCAAAGGGTGTTTATACTCAGACCAGACACTGTTCATGGTTAAACTAAATATTCTGTGTTATAATGAATGTACTTATTTGTTAAATGAAACAGGACACAGAGAGTAGATATGTACCAGAGAAGAAGGAGAAAAGAAAGCTGTCCGAGGAAGCCAAGATGTTGGTCAGCAAATATACAGCTACATTTGCCTCAAAGGTATTGTACCTTAGAGAAGTAGAGAAGACTTACATTGTTTCGCTTTATGTATACAGAGGAACCCCCTCCAAACTGGAACCTCTAAATACCGGAATTTTTTCTTAACTCTTTGAACCCTAGTCCCGCATTTAGGCGTGCTTTTCAAACAGTGTACATGTGTATAGTACACTTGTCCTATGCAAACAGTGAAGACCCTGATCAGAGGGCTCCGAAAGGAGCCCTCTGATCAGGGTCTTCACTGTTTGTCACAATGCCAAACATTCACAAAAACAACCCTTAAAAGTCAGAAATGAACTAGACTAAAATGGAAACTGGAATTGTCCATTTAAAGTTTTAGGGAGGAAAGAGTTAACCAGACTAAAACTTCGGTCCCGTTTCCAACCCTTCTTTATTTTAGCATGTTACACCATAAATGCATGTTTTTACGTCTTTGGTTTATTCCTACTCTGAAGAAAATAGTTCCACTATATACATTCTAGCAGATGATAGCTTAAAGCAGGTTAAAGTAAAGCAAAATGTGCCTGAAGGCACGTTCTGCTTTACTTTCTACCTGCTTTTAAGTGGTCAGCTATCTTTCATACTAGAAACATACTATGGGTTAAAACCCCTCTGAACAGGAAACACCTATAAACTGGAAATTTATGTTGTCCCCACACATGTACGGTTTAGAGGGGTTTCTTTGAACATACATGTGTTTGTTCTAAAAGTACTCTTTCCTTGCAAACAGTTTGGAGCCAGATCAGACACGGGTAACTAGGCTTCTGATCAGACAGCTCCTTCCGAAGTTTGATCTGGGATTACATATTGTTTTCAAAAATTGTGTTATATACAATTAACACATTACTCCATAGCCTGTTTATAGTATTGAAAATATCATGGTGATCACTTAAAGAAGGTTGAGAGTAAAGCAGAATTTGCCGTAAGGGGCATTCTGCTTTACTTTCAGCCTTCCTTAAGCGACCATCTACTAGGATATATAATATATATCCTACTGTTCATAATAATGACTGTTTAAAGTGGATTTATTTGCGTCAGTGCATGAAGGAATAGATTAAAGGCATAAAATGTGTTTTTATAAAAGTGTATTTATGGGGTTATTGGTGAAAGCAGGAGATAGGTCAAATCATAAGAATCATTTGATAAGATGGGTAGTTTACATAAATTATTTTTTGCAGACAATATTTTGTCCAATTTTAGTATGATTGGAATGAGATGTAATTAAATTAAAACTTATTATTACAGAAAGGTGGGACCCTGCTTCACATGAACATTGACAAGCCTAGTGTGTTTATATACGTACTGGCCAACTGTGGGGTACCAGTCAACGTTCAGGATGTTGTAAGTACACTGCTCTATCACAGCTCCAGATATAGAGAGTTTGTCAAACACTCTGTGATTACCTTTGCAAACAGTTCGGATCCTGATGAGATGCCGCGTAACACGACATCTCATCAGAATCTAAACTGTTTGACACTCTTACCCTGTTTTGAAAATTCTAATTTAAGAGCAGTAGTAGACGACAATTGTTGCAGACAGAAAAATTACCCAGCATGCAAAGAGTTAAACAGTAAAGTCTGTGTTCGGCAGCCAATTTAACCTTATACAAATGTACAAGTTTTCACTTAATGTAAGACAAAGTAATACAGAAAGCTCCTATATCAGTATATGTCCTCGAACCTTAAGCTCACTCACCCTTGTTTAACATGATAATGGACGGTGAGTTTTAAAAGTGGGTTTTTAGCTCACCTGGCACGAAGTGCCAAGGTGAGCTTTTAGGATCGCTGGATGTCCGTCGTCCGTCTGTCCGTCCGTCCACAATTGGTTGTGAACACTCTAGCGACTACAAATTTCATCCTATCTTCATGAAACTTGATGACAATGTTTGTCTTGATGAAATCTAGACCAAGTTTGAATGTGGGTCATGTCGGGTCAAAAACTAGGTCACTAGGTCAAATAATAGAAAAACCTTGTGAACACTCTAGAGACTACAAATCTCATTGGATCTTAATGAAACTTCATGACAATGTTTGTCTTGATGATATCTAGGTCAAGTTTGAATGTGGGTAAAGTCCGGTCAAAAACTAGGTCACTAGGTCAAATCATAGAAAAACCTTGTGAACACTCTAGAGGCTACAAATCTCATCCAATCTTCATGAAACTTGGCCAAAATGTTTGCCTCATTGATATCTAGGTCAATAGTGAATGTAGGTCATGTCCATTCAAAAACTAGGTCACTAGGTCAAATCATAGAAAAACCTTGTGAATACTCTATAGGCTACAAATTTCATTGGATTTTTATGCAACTTGGTCTGAATGTTTGCCTAATTGATATCGAGGGCAAGTTTTAATATGGGTCATGTCGGGTCAAAAATTAGGTCACTAGGTTAAATCAAAGAAAAACAGTGTTAACCCTCATTTGGCTACAAATCTCATTAGATCTGAATGAAATCTTGTCAGAATGTTTGCCTACATCAAATCTAGGTCAAAATCAAACATGGATTGTGTCTGGTCAAAAACTAGGTCACTTGGTCAAATTTTAGAAAAATCTTGTTAACACTCTAGAGGTTGATTGTGGGTCATGTCCAATTGTAATCTAGGTCACTATAGGTCAAGTTTTCCATGGTGTACCAGGTGAGCGATTTAGGGCCATGGTGGCCCTTGTTAACTGTAGCTCCTTTTTTTCTTTTAACCCTTTCAACACTAAGTAACTCTTGTGGGTTATTAGGTTCCCTTGTGGATCATTTTAGTTACCAAAACATGAACCAGTCCACTTGGAATTCTTGTTAGTTTAATAAATACTGCTCTAAATTAGCAAACAGTGTTGACCCAGATCAGAGGGCTCCTTTAGGAGCCCTCTGATCTGGGTCTACACTGTTTGCAAATGCAATGGGTATATTTTAAACAGGTCATGGTGTTGAAAAAGCTAATTGACAAAATTTGTTGTAATATTTTGTTATGAAACATGGCCCTGTCTTATATTTGTACATGTATGTTTATTTGCTATATTACAGAATAGAGATACAGCGTTACACTTGGCAGTACGTAAAGGTAACCTGGAGGCAGTAGAGGCTCTGGTACAGTGTAGCGCCGATCTCACTCTTAGGAACAATGTATGTATTAGCCCCCTTACCCCATAGCCTGTTTCTAGTTTAAAGAAATGTGACCGCTTAAAGCAGGTTGAAAGTAAAGCAGAATGTGCCTAAGGCTTCAGTCTGATTTAAGCCTGATTTAAGCTACAATCTTGTAGGATATAGAAAATATTTCTTATTGAATAGATTAAAAGTGTAAAAAGGCATACTTATGGGATGACCCCTTCACTGCTCTACCCTTGTTACAGTGGTTATATGCAAACAGTTTAGATCCTGATCAGACACCGCAGTATTAATTACAAGTTTACTTTATTCAATTTAGCTAACATTTAAATGTGAGAAATATATATGTTACAAGAGAGGACAACTGTGTAAAGCAGGTAACATCAGGGCTGCCATAAGTTGACATAAAAAATCCTAAGATTTCCAAATTTGCATTTTTCAAGTGCGATTTTACGAATCGTACCTTTACCCCATAGCCTTTTTCTTGTTTTGTTGACATGCAATTACTTAAAGCAGGCTGTAAGTAAAGCAGAATGCGCCTTAGGGCGCATTCTGCTTTACTTTCAGCCTGCTTTAAGCTACCATATACTGAGAAAAAATCCGGAGATTTAGGAAAAATCCGGAGAAATGGCAGCCCTGTAACATCATGGCAGTAAAGGTGTTAACTCTTTCCTCCCTGAAACTTTAAATGGACAATTCTAGTTTCCATTTTAGTCTAGTCCATTTCTGACTTTTAAGGGTTATTTTTGTCAATGTTTGGCATTATGACAAACAGTGAAGACCCTGATCAGAGGGCTCCTTTCGGAGCCCTCTGATCTGGGTCTTCACTGTTTGCATGGACAATTGTACTATTCACATGTACACTGTTTGAAAAGGACGCCTATATGCGGGACTAGGGTTCAAAGGGTTAAAGTGATTTTGTTGAGAAATCTGTATGTGACACCCACTAACAAAAAATAATTTTTTGAAAAACTTTAAAAAATTATCAATATTGTATTTCTTTTTCAATTTGATTTTAATAACTAAATTATCTAGTTGCCACTCCAGAGCTTTTTGATTTGCTTTTACTTTTGATATGCATAGTGGTGACCATGCTACATGTATTTAAAACAAAGGCTCTAATTTACCGGTTACAAAAGTTATAAGCCATATTTGCTTTATAATCAATCAAAGTGAGCTTTATATCAGAATACAACAGCTTTATTTTGTTGTATTGTACTTTAGTTGGTGACATTTTAATTGTTTTACTAGATGGGACAGACACCTATAGATGAAGCAGAAGGATCCACCAAGGCTTTTCTACGCAGCTTTGGGGTAAGACACTGAAATCCCTAGTTATATTTATTAACACATTCAATCCTAGTGACAAGTGTATTCATCAGTAATAACAGTGTACCTGTGAAGAGTACACTTGTCCTATGCAAACAGTGTAGACCCTCATCAGAGGATTATTCCTTTCCTCCAAGACTATTAGCATAAATCACCTATTTCTAGCTGATATACGGTAGTATATTCAGTAATTTTATGTTCAAGGCAGGTAACTGTTAAAAGCAACATGAAAGTAAAGCAGAAAGCCCCACCCACCCCACCCGGTTGAAATGTTTCCTATTGTACAACTGTAAAATGTGAAACTATTTTCTTCAGTGGAGGAAAAAATTAACTGCATTATGTATCTGGAATATTGGATTAACTTTACAGACTGAATGAACAGCATCTGTTCAAAATGCTGTCTGCTTTGGTTTTTGAAAATGATATTTTCGGATTCATATTGCATTCAACAATCTAAGTAACAAACAGTTTAGATCCTGATCAGATGACAAGTTACTCTGCGTCTGATCAGGCTCCAAACTTTTTGTAAAGGTTTAGGAAAAAACTTTCCCTGCACTTAAAGTGTTCTGACGAGCTGGTCAATACCCTGATTCCGGCTGATTTGTCAGGTAAATAATAGTCCTGCCTATAGGCCACTTTAATGTTATTCAGATTTATTGTATAGGTGTTGATTTGATTGTTGGTAAAATTGAATAGGCCTGTCTCTATGTTAATGGACCTATATTTGCAGTTGAGATTTTCATTATAATGTTCGATATTTACATTCAGGGCTATTATTGATTTGGGTTATTTGATTAAGATTCAGGTTTGTCACAGATATAGAAGAGCGTTCCCCATGGGTGGAATTACCTGTTAAATCTTTCAACACCATATACCTGTTTAAAATATACTCTTTACATTTGCAAACAGTGTAGACCCAGAGCAGAGGGTTCATGGGATCAGGGTCTGCATTGTTTGAAAATTTAGACTAGTATTTATTAAACTAACCTGAATTCCAAGTAGACCGGTTTATGTTTTGATAACTAAAAAAAGATCCACAAGGATATCTAATAACCCACAAGAGTTACTTTGTGTTGAGGTTGCACTGGAACAAATTCACTGCCATTTAAACAGTGTAGACTCAGACCAGTAGCTCTGTGATCAGGGTCTGCACTGTATGTCTTAACTTTAAGACGATTCCAAACATATGGTATAAGAAATAAGATGTAATTTCAAGTTTTGACTTAAGACCATTTTTGTTGTATGACGTTTCGTAAGACGGGTCCCTGTTTTGTTATAAAGAATGGTTTTAAGGAAAAGCACATTAAGCCCCATTGAATCATCATTGATTAATCAAACTGTCATCTCCTGCTAGACAATTAGACCTTGTATCACTCTCCATCTTTCTCTCCTCTTTCTCTCTCTCTTGACAGTAATCATCTTATAACCTTAAATATAATTAAAACTTATTATAATCAAATTAAGGTAGTTTTTTAGTTATTGTTGACTGTAAAAACTTCAAACTTGTTGAGCTAATTTTAGATATTACTATTTGGAGCAGGCTCTTTTTAGATAACACTGTTTGTAGCAGGGTCTTGTAGAGAACTTACAAATACTAATTGATGTTTTTATGATAATGGTTACATAGTTTAGCAAACACAGTGGCGATTCACATTATTCTTCCCAAATAAATGTGTTTGTGCTAAGACAAATATTTCCATTGCAAACAGTTTGGAGTCAGATCAGACACCGGATAACCGGGCATCTGATCAGGTTTCAAACTGTTTGCCACTCGGATAGATATTGTTTATATTTTTCAAAAGCTGCTGTTGTATTGTGTAAAATTTGGTTTACTGGTAAACAATAAAGACTAATGTATTCTCCCCTGTAACTGATCCAAACCATGAGAAAAGCAGGCTAATTGCATTGTAAAATATTAAATAACATGCCAAGTTCTGTGCAAAATAGTGTAGACCCAGACCATCCACCTTGTCTCTGTGTTTACATTATACTGTTTGCAGTGCATTGAGGCTAGTTTTCTGATGGCATGGCTCAAGTTGTTTTTAGTGAATTTGTTTGATGTTACAAACCTTTGTAAGCATTATAAGGTTCTTCTAACAGTGTAGAACTAGATCATGTGGAACTGAATATTTAATCAATTCAAATTCTTCATTATAAATTAGTCTTTTAAATGGTGTATAAATGTTGTCTATTAATTAGTGGAGCCTGATCTATATAAGGACTGTTTGCATATGTCTGCAGAAGTTTCAGTGTTTAAGACAGCTGATCACTTAAAGCAAACTGAAAGTAAGGCATCTAACTCATGCGTTCCTTTCAGTCTTCTATAACCCATTAACCCTTTAGTGAGGTATATCACTTACAAACAGTGTACTAGTGAGGAGTACACTTTTCCAATGCCGCAATTGTAGACCCTGATCAGAGAGGTCCTGCAATAAGCAGCATGAACGCATGAACCCTCTGATTAGGGTCTGCAATGTTTGTCATTTTGCAATTTATTTGAAAACAAGTAGACTACATTTAGTTGGACTTGTCCATTAGGAGTTTCAGGGAGGAATGAGTTATTAGAAGTCATGTGTCAGTGCATAGAAAAAAAATCAATAAAAACAAACACTTTGGCTCAGTGTAAAAGTAATTCTATTATGAAAAGCAGGAGTATATATAGGAGTGGGTTAGTTTAGTGTTTCTGATCTTTGATAACTGATCTACTGATACCATAATGTGTTGTCTGTCTTGTTCTCTCCTCACATCTAGCCAGGAATAGTGGCTGCCGTTACTAAACCTGACACGGGCTTGCTTCTAAAATACAAACGCTTTTGGTGTAACGTGGCCGCCGTGTGTAAGGTACTGGGATTGTAAAGTGAAGTGATTTGCTTCATGTCAGTTTTTTCTTTCCTTTTTGTAGTGTTGCTAATCCCCAGACTGCTGTTAAAACAATGTGACCGGCTAATTTATCCTCTTTTTGTTGCAGTGATTGGGAAACTATGTTCTAGATATCACAAAGAAATTGATATTGTCACATACATTTGAGCCATGCCTTGACAAAACCAGCCTTACTGCATTGCAACATTTTACAGACCAAGCACCGTTGTCACACAGGCTCTGTATCTGAGTTTAGTTTGCACTGCCAACTATTGTATATAATACAGCTACATAAAATGCTTTAGATGCATGTGAGTGTCAAACAGTGTAGATCAAGGCCAGCTGCCACGTCTTTGACGTGGCAGCTGGCCTTGATCTACACTGTTTGCAATGTAATCAGGGGTTTTCTTATGGCATTGCTCATTTATTTGAAGAGAAAGAACAAGGTGGCATGCTTTCTGAAAAGTCTCAAAAATCATCTACACATCAGAGCTCCAGATAAGAGGAGTATTTCAAAAACTAAAATCTTCATATCTGCTTTAAATCCCATGTTGTCACTACTCAATAGAATCGTATCAAAGAGACAATTCTAATGAGTAGTAACATCATAGGATTTGGTGCTGAAATAAGTGAGAAAATGCTGGATTTAATTATTGTGTTTACACCCTCTTTTCTGGAGCCCTATACATGTACACATTGTAATATCATTATCAAGCTCCATTCCCAGTCACTGTTATAGTTGCCTATCTAATTAGAAATACTTACTAGATACTGTAAACTCCCGCTTTTAATACCACTCGAATAAAGAGCTTTTTGTTTCCTACTTTAAATCAGGTTGCTGTTTATAGCAATTTACGATAGCAAAACTTGTGTAAAATATTGCTGCTTTATTTCTTGCATCAAGCTCTAAGCTGCAACCTATCAATAACATTTTGATCCCTGAGCAGTATTATCATCTGCAACAATTTTTTTCTGTTACTATGGTATTCTAAAGGGAGAATTTGAAGGAAAAAAACCAGTCACACACTGCTCTCATGCAAAGAATAAAAACTATAAATTTGTCGTATTTAGAGTGGTCTTAAAAAACAGGATGATGCTATATCAATATTGTTTTTCGCTATTTAGCCTACTCAGATCAGAAGCAGCTTAAGGCCAGCTGCTATTCTTGTCTCCATATTTTAATCTTATGTTCATATTGCTCTAGACGTGATTTTCTAGTTCCAGCATCATAAACAGTCAATTTTGTATTCAGTGGCCTTTAACCCTTTCCCTTATAGAAGCGGCTTTTGGCAATTGCATTTTATTCATCCGCTGAAGAAAATAGTTCCAATATATACCGTAACAAATATGTGTCATATTTAATACTTTCCTTATTCTAGCAGGTAATAGCTTAAAGCAGGCTGAAAGTAAAGCAGAATGCGCCTTTGGGCGCATTCTGCTTTACTTTCAACCTGCTTTAAGTAGTCACCTATTTTCAAACCTAGAAACAGGCTATGTGGTAAAGGGTTAAATGAAGACAGAGGACTGCTGAATAATGGATGAAAGTATTGCAGAAAACCGAAGAAATATTTTGCATTTTTTGTCCTTTGCATTAAGCAGTGACCTGTCCTTGAAAAGCAGTATTGACTACTCTTAACAGAATTTCAAGCTTCTTATCAAGTCATTGCCTTATTCTTGAAAATCATCGTAATGGCTGTCAGGTCATGTTTAGACAGATTTATGCTACTGGTTTAGAACTTTACTATAAACAAAGCATGCACTCTGTTTGTCCAATCATCTTTCAGCAATGTGAAACATTCATGTTAACCCTTAGCCTGCCACTCACGACTATAGCTCCATATGCAAACAGCTTGGATCCGGATGAGACGCCGAGTAACTCGGCGTCTCATCCGGATCCAAGCTGTTTGACACTCGGACAACATTTTCAGCAATTTTGAGCAACTTTGAAGCACTTTGAAACTTGAAGCAGACGAGAAATATAGCAGACGACAATTTATTTGGCGGGCTAAGGGTTAATAGCAGTGTTCTGCTTTTAATGTTTTTGTTTAGAAATCTGTGTGTGTTTAATTCTAGATGTGTAATTCTAGATGTGTTTACTTCTTGTTTATTCTAGATGTTGTGTGAGCTATTACTGTACTGCTACTTTACATGTTGTTTGTTTGAAGATCAATTCACAATATGAACCAGTCCACTTGAATTGAATTAAATGGAAAACAATACTGTACATTTGCCATTGTCATGGAGAAGCCTTTAAATCAATGCATTGAGGCCTATGAGTTGTTTAGAAATGTAAAAGAAACTAAACAGAACAAATTAACCCTTTCCCCCATAGCATATCTCTAGTATTGAATGTAGGTGTCCACTTAAAACAGGTTGAAAGTAAAGCAGAATGCGCTTTAAGCGCATTCTGCTTTACTTTCAGCCTGCTTTAAGCTATCATCTGCTAGAATATAGAAAATATTTTGTATTATACATATTTATGAATGTATAAATTGGAACTATTTTCTTCAGAGCAAGAATAAACTGAATGCGCTAAAAGGCACTTCTATGGGGGAAAGGGTTAAAGAACAAACATACCAGGTATTGGTCTTCAAACAAAACATATTTAACTAGTATTAACCATTCACATTACTTCTTTGGAAATATTTGGGTACAATAAATTGTTATAGTACTTTATACTGATGCTTGTCTTCATTTTTGGTAGACTATTTTGGATGTTATGTATGAATATGAATGCCTCGTGCCATTTGCAAACAGTGAATACCTAGATCAGAGGCCTTCTATAGGGTCCCTCTGCTCTGGGTCTACACTCTTTGATAACTTAGATCTGACCCTTGGCTTAAAAACAGTTTGAGTTGAGTCTGACTTCGTTCTCAAGCATTTGATAGGTCAGATTTGAGCCTAGGCTCAAAGCTGACCTATCAGATGCTTGAGAACTATTTCAGACTCAACTCAAACACTTTATAAGCATGGGCCCAGTACGTATTTATTAATCTACAAAGAATTAGACTGGTTCATGTTTTGGTAATTAAAAAAATCAACAAAGGAACCTAATAACCTAAAATAGATACTTAGTATTGAAAGAGGTAATGCAAGCTGAAAGCAAAACAGAAAGCTTCTAAATAAGCTTTCAGGTTTACTTTCAACTTGCTTTTAATCTGCCACCTGTTGTTACAGTATCAGTAAGACTTCTGAGTGGTTGCACAGTATCGTTTTTTCATGTGCATGTATATACATAGTAGTTACCCAATACGCATTATCTACAATGATCTGTACCCAAATATATTGCTGTGCGATGTGACTTTAATGTGTAAACAAGATAGAGATCTTTCTTTGTTATTCCATCTTGTTTTAGCATTTTGAAGTATAGACAGAGCTTTTTTCATCATTTAACACCCAGTCATGTCCCATCCAAACTGAATTTGATTGGCTACCAAAATTCCATGGTTTTTATTGGCTAACAGTTAATCATGTGACAATGAATTTGATTGGCTACCAACATTCCATGGTTTTGATTGGCTAACAGTTAATCATGTGACATTGTGCTAGACTGCAGGCTCGTGTTTTATTTATAGCCTGGGGTGGTAGTGGCAGTTCGAGACGCCCACTACAACACGCTGTGCAGGCAGGTTAAGTGCTCCTGGTGCAGTGTTCATACCAAGGTCAAGGTAGGTCAGAGAATAACTCACCTTAGTCAAGCAAGGCAAGTGGGGTGTGTGCATAGTTTGTCTTTCAGGTCTCGGCATGTCTTAGGTTTGACAACACAATCATGTAATCCTTCATACTATTTTGTCAGTGTTTAAATCTGGTTGTTGATTAAAGCAGCAGAAAGTAAAGTGGAAATTTCAAGAAAGAAATTTCTGCTTTACTTTAACCCTGCTTTGAGTAGCTATCTGCCAGGTTGTAGGAATAATTCTCTGGTTTTTTATCTGGGCAGGTTAGAAACTTGGAAAGGCATGTAAATACAGGGCTCCAGATAAGAGGGAGGAAACTGAACAAACCAGTATTTTTATACGCCCGTCATCGACGGTCGTATTATGGTACATGTATACCCAGCGCTGTCCGTCCGTACGTCCGTCCGTCCGTTAACTTTTCTTGTTAGCGCTCTCTCACCTTCATTTATTTACCGATTTTGATTAAACTTCCTACAAATATTCCATACCACAATAGCTCGGACGAGTTCGCGTTTCAGAGGTTGGCGGCTATTTTTAGCAGAGTTATGCCCCTTTATTGTCAAAAATGGACATTTTAAAAAAAAACCAGAACTTTTTTATTTTTTATTCAATTGATTTCAAATTTGATATGGTGATACACTGAATGAAGTTACTTAACATATATTACGGGTTTTTGGTTTGATTCCGTATTTTCAGAGTTATGCCCCTTCACACAATTTTTTTAACAATATATTGTTTCCTGATCATAATTTTACTTACGTTTTGTCTATTGTAACCAAATTTCATGTTTAGCTTTCTCATCATGCAGGGAAGGCACCTGAGAATTATGGTTCCTGTTAAATTATTTTTCTATGAGTTATGCCCCTTTACATACTTAAAATTTAAAATAAGCCACACTTATGCCGTTAACTTTTCTTCTTAGCGCTCTCTCACCTTCATTTATTGACCGATTTTGATTAAACTTCCTACAAATATTCCATACCACAATAGCTCAGACGAGTTTGCGTTTCAGACGTTGGCGACTATTTTTAGCAGAGTTATGCCCCTTTATTGTCAAAAATGGGCATTTTTTTAAAAAAAACAGAACTTTTTTATCTTTTATTCAATTGATTTCAAATTTGATACGGTGATACAATGAATGAAGTGACTTAACATATATTACGGGTTTTTGGTTTGACTCCGTATTTTCAGAGTTATGCCCCTTCACACAATTTTTTTAACAATATATTGTTTCCTGATAATAATTTTACTTACATTTTGTATATTGTAACCAAATTTCATATTTAGCTTTCTCATCATACAGGGAAGGCACCTGTGAATATTTTGGTTCCTGTTAAATTTCAGATGTTGGCAACTATTTTTAGCAGAGTTATGCCCCCTCTATTGTCAAAATTCCGTGATATATCCAAAGTATGTAAATACGCCCAAAGAGCATTTGTTTATGAGAAAACATTTGGTAGAAAAACTATCGTGATAGTATTGCAATAGTTTCTTGACTATCGCAATACTATCGGGATAGTACTTGAGCTATCGCAATACTAGAGCATAGTCTTTTTGAGATCAATAGTCGGGCCTACACTCCGGGCGACTTTCCCAGTCGGCCTGAGTCCGGACGACTTTGACAGCCGCTGGCCATGACGGGCGTATTTTGCCGCACTGCGGTGCTCTTGTCTCACTTATGTCAGCACCAAATCCCATGGTGTTACTACTCATTAAAATTGTCTGGGAGTGACACCAAAGGGTTTAATTCAGAAATAAAGATTTTAGTTTTTGAAACACTCCTCTTGTCTGGAGCCCTGTTTAACTCATTATCCCCTGAAACTTCCAATGGAAAATTCCAGTTTGCAATAAAGGATGGTCCATTTTTGACTATTTAGGGTTGTTTTTTGTAATAAATTGAAAAATGACAAACAGTGAAGTCCCTGATCAGAGGGCTCCTGCAGGAGCCCTCTGATCAGGGACTTCACTGTTTGCATAGGACAAGTGTACTCTTCACAGGTAAACATTTGGTAAACGACGCATATATGCGTCACTAGGGCTCAATGAGTTAATGGAAAAGGTGCAGCTATGAAGGAGGTGATGTGGGAACCGTTGGCTCAAGGTTATAGAAATTACTTCAGACGATAGGGTATCTATAATTTTGGCAACAATTTCTTATTTATATCTTCACCAAAACCCATGTTGTGATCACTCTTAGATACTGTTTTAATGAGTTTTCATAACATCATAGGGATAAGCATTTTAGAATTTAAAATATTTCTCCTATAGTTACAATCAGGTTACTTTGGTTCTTCAAAGACATTAACTCACCTGCTGCCTGCAAAGAATAAGGTTATTTAGAATAGGGACATTTTAAAGCCAGTCTGGTTATAAGAGGGTGTTAAATTGATATACAGTATGTAGAGATTCTACTTCTATACTTAAATAATTATGTGATTGTCTGATTTAAATCATGTTTGCAATTAATCAAACTAAAAGTGGACGCTGATGCGAAGGACCCATGGTCTGTAGAGAGGTACTGAGTTATTGTTTTGTTATGTTGCATTGGTTGGTGTAGTCTGCACTTAAATAGTTAAACCAGCGCATGTTTGTTATGTGATTTACTCTTCTCCTTCTAATAGCATATACAGTAAAACATCTCTATAACGACCACTAATGTGTGTACATTATTTTTGTTAATGACAGGTGACTGCGTAAAGCAAGGTGACAGTTAACCCATTCCCCCCATAAATACGCCTTTTTACGCCTTTGATTTATTCCTCCACTGAAGAAGATAGTTGCAATTTGTACAGTCACAAATATGTATGATAAAAAATATTTTCAATATTTGGCAGTTGTAAGCTTAAAGCAGGCTGGAAGTAAAGCAGAATGTGCCTTAAGGCACATTCTGCTTTACTTTCAACCTGCTTTAAGTGGTCACCAATTTTCAAAACAAGAAACTGGCTATGGGGTAATGGGTTAAACAGAAAGCTCCTTCACTGTCACCTTGCTTTAAGCTGTCACCTGTCTTTTATATGTTTAATTAGCATTTATTTAAGTGGTCGTTATAGAGAGGTTTTACTGTACATGTACATTGTACAGCCCTCTAAACAAGGATTCCCTCCTTTCAACAACGCTTGTAGCTCACTATTCCCCAAACAAGAAAATTATGTCCAACCTTTTCAAGGATGCAATATCAGCTGCTTAAAGTTGTCGTTTGCTGTTTTTCTCAAATCACATAATGGACATTATGACTTAAAGCGACTCGCAACCAGATGGTGCATTAAAAATAGTAATTTGTAAATATGTGCCAAACGCTTATATAAATGGTAAAGAATTAGTTTAGGATAAGAAATTCTGTTTAAAAAAATGTATTTCAATAAAAAAAAATATTGGTCTCTGGTGGGATTCGAACCCGGGGCCCGGCATTGGCGGACAGAAGGCAAAATAGGGGAAACCGCTAAGACCAATGGACCACGGAACTATCCGTTTATCTCGGATCGATTTAACGTATTTCAATGTGTAGCGATCGAAAGTGCATACAACTTCGTAATTCGGCTCGTGTTTATGTCTGAGCCAGTGTAGAGAAGCAACAACAACAACTATACCATCTACTAGTCGGTATAGAAAAACGATGGAAAATATCTAAAAATCTAAGATTCGGTGACGATTCTTGAGACTTTTTTTGGACTGATCATATTTTTTTAATGTCAGAAGCCAAATAATGCCACAAATTTGCTTTTATTTGAGTATTTTATTTTATTTTGACAAGTACGCCATCCGGTTGCGAGTCCCTTTTAACAGAAACTAAATCTTACCCATTTATATAAGCATTTGACATATATTTACAAATTACTATTTTTAATGCTAAATCCGGTTGCGAGCCTCTTTAAGACACATAAAGACGAGTGACAAACAGTTTGAACCCAGATCAGACGCTGCATTAAACTGTGTCTTATCTTGGTTCAAACTGTTTGTAAATGTAAGCAAATTTATATTCACAACTCTTCGAGTAATATATGATCTGTCATGAGTCGATGTTTAAGACAAGCTGGTCTCAAATGAGTCTAGAATTGAAAGTGGATTAAGCGAGCCTTGACGAGCTTAATAACTTTTCTATTCTAGACGAGTTTGAGATAAACTTGTCTTAAACATCGACGAATGACAGATTCTTTTTCTCACATAACCAACGATTTTAAGCTATTTTTTAAGCAATAGCCATTTTTTTTCGAATCCCGGTGACGTGAAAACGCCTTTATTAATAGTGACGTTATAGTGACGTCATCAAACAAGGATATTCGTGATCGTTGTTCGCTATAGAAAACAGGGGTAGTTATGTGAGAATTCATTTTCCTTCTCAAAAACAATTTTCTAGGAACAAAATACACACTCTGTGTCTCTCAATGGGTGTTGTTGTAGAGAGGGAGCACTGTACTAGCATATATTGATGCTTTTTGAAAACAGTGTAGACAGATCAGACAGTTCTGTCAGAAGATGTCTAATAAGGGTCTACTGTTTTCTTACACGATCTGTCTGACATGAGTCTGCACAATCTCCTCTTAAAATGTTTCCTTATTTCATAAGCCAATTTAATATTTCAAATGATATAGCTCCATATTTGACAGAGCTATATTTATGAATGTATAGCAGGAGAAGGGGCTAAGGTACAAAAGTAAAATCATAGCTATTGTATATCTCAATTTAAAAGCACATTTTTAAGCTCATCCGGCACAAAGTGACAAGATTAGTATTTGTGATTGTCCTGTGTCATTGTGCACTGTTAGTCATTAGGCATGCAATGTCAACCTTTTCTTGAAAAGATCTGCTAAACTACTGGTTGGGCTTTTACAAAACTTGACATGATTCAAATATTTTGAACAATCATATCTAGGTTGCATTAGCTAAAATTAATTGTTTCAATAAAAACATTAAAGATCTTCTTGTCTGAAAACATAATGCTTCTTAACTTACAAAAGATTGCCAACAGTGTGTGCAGAAGATTTTCCTTTTAAGGCCTCAGTGAAAACTTATAAATCTTTCTTTCTTAAACCAATTTTAATGTCACCATGATACCATAGCACTCCTCTCATAAGGTGAGCAATTTCAGACTATCATGACGTTTGTTTGTTGTTTCAAGCATGTGATTACTTAAAATGGGTTGAAAGTAAAGCAGAAAGCTGCAGAAGCAGTTTTCTGCTTAGCTTTCATCCTGCTTTAGATTGCCACTTGTCTATTATATTAGACACACAGTTTAAGAATTAGCAATGATGCTTTATACATTTTTATTGTTCCTATTTGTAAATAATTTATGAAAGTTTTATGGAAGTTAAATTTAGGTTCAATGGCATGGTTTGATGCCTATGTTCTACTTAATATACTGAACGAAAAAAGTTTAGTGAGTTGTTTAATATGGGATTTTCCTTTACCACATTCTCTGTTTTCTGTACGTCTGGAAAGCAATATCACAGACATAAGAAACAGCAGAAAATAAAAATATAGTACACTGTTAAGGGGATCACATTGAGAGACATCAAAAGTTTACTCTTTTGTAAATGCAAAGGGATGTAATTTGAAAATTCAACTTTTTCAATGGACGATTGTACACAAACTGCTAAAGAATGATTCTCCAAAACAAAAAAATTTGTTGCTAGCTACCTTTGCAACATGATTTCAAGGGTTCATCAGAAAAACATGACTAACATCTCTTTTATGACTTGTATAATTGAGCAAGTACAATAAAAGATGAGTGACCCCCCTTTATACAAATGCTTTAAGCACTGTGAGTCAACATATCTTTCTGTTCTGTAAAGTTGTATTGTTTATGTCATTATGCAATATGCAATGTATCTAGCAGGTGTGTATGACTTTTTTTTGTTCAGTATATATAATAAGTGATAATGTCTTTAAATAATCAACTACATGTATTTAAAATAAAAAAAAACTGCAAAGTTGAAGTTTATAAGTGTCAAAACAGACATAAGAATCTTCAAAATATTTTTGAATTTGTTTTTATTGGAGAGGGTGGGGAAACTGAAAGCAGGATACAAGTAAAACAAACAACTCCTGCATAGAATTATTTTTACTGCAAGCAAGCAGATACTACTGCTTTAACTCTTTCAACATCATGAACCTTTTTAAAATACACTCAGATTAATGGGCTTCTATAAGAGCCCTCTGATCTGAGTCTACACTGTTTGTTAATTAAGATCAGTATTTATTCAACTTCCTAGAATTTCAAGTAGAATTGTTCATGTTTTGATAATTATATCTAAAAAGAGCCACAAGGGAATCTTATTACCCACAAGAGTTACTTAGTTTTGAAAGGGTTAACCCTTTCCCCCATAGAAGCGCCTTTTAGCACATTTAATTTATTCATTCACTGAAGAAAATAGTTCCAATTTATACAGTCATGAATAGGTCTTATAAGAAATATTTTCTATATTCTAGCAGATACTAGCTTAAAGCAGGCTGAAAGTAAAGCAGAATGCGCTTAAGGCGCATTCTGCTTTACTTTCAACCTACTTTAAGTGGACACGTATATTCAATAATAGAAACAGGCTATGTGGGAAAGGGTTAACTCATTGGCTGGACTCTAGCCGTGCTTATAAAGATCATGTACAAACATGTTGCCTATGGAGAGAACAATTGTCTTACATACAAACAGTGTAGAGACAGATCAGAGAGCTCCTAAGAAGCCCTCTGACCTGTCCACACTGTTTGCCAGTTCGCATTAGATTGCACACAACAACCCTAAATACATAAATTGAACTAGGCTAAATGAGAAAGTAGAATTGTCAATCAGGGGTGAATGACTTTAATGTACATAGCTGTTGTGCTTGAACCTATTTCTATGTATAGTAGTGTATTTCTTTTCTTGGCTCCAAAAAAAACTGCTTTATTTGGTTAAACATCTGTTTTTACACATACAGTATAACCTCACTATTATGACCATTAAAAAGATGGCTAATTGATTGTATAAAAGACAGGTGACAGCTTAAAGCAAGGTGAAAGTAAAACAGAAAGCTCTTAATATAGGAGATTTTTGTTTTACTGTCACCTTGTTTTAAGAAGTCACCTGTAGTAAACACCTAAAAATTTACACAATTAAGTGGTTGTAAATAAATGTTATAGAGAAGTTTTACTGTAGTTTAATCAATGGCACTGTGCCATGAGTAAGTATGAATAAATTCTTTTTATAAAAAAAACAACAATCTATACAACCAAAGTGCACATAGTATCTAAGTATGTTTAAGACCTTAAAGAATATTGTGACTTTGGTAAAGTGCATGCATTTATCTATTTCCATCTCCTTTTTTAATCATGCAAATAATTTGATACTTTCAAAGGAACTTTATTCTTTGTGGCAAAATCAGTAAATGATTTTGCCATTTTTTTAAACCCTTAATCATGTAAACAAACACAAAATGTTTTTTGAATGTTTGCTTGAAATGACTTGAGTGTACCAAATTTTGTACCACATTTAATTACTTTTTCTAATATAAAACTCATATTTTATTGTATTCACAATAACAGGATGGGCGTAACTTACCAGAATGGGCACAGGAGAAGGCTAATTTATTGACTATGAGTGACTCCAAATATGGCAGCAAGAGTGACAATAAGAGAGAGGCGGAGGTGGCTAAGAATTCCTTCAGAGTACTGTGTGACTATAGACCAACAAGTGTAAGTTTTTTAATTGGAATTTGAATTTTAACACATTAACTCTTTCCTCCCTGAAACTTTAAATGGACAAATCCAGTTTCGATTTTAGTTAAGTCCATTTTAGGCTTTTAAGGGTTGTTTTTGTCCATTTTTGGCATTATGACAAACAGTGAAGACCCTGATCAGAGGGCTCCTTTCGGAGCCCTCTGATCTGGGACTTCACTGTTTGCACAGGACACGTGTACTATTCACATGTACATTGTTTGAAAAGGACGCCTATATGCGGGACTAGGGTTCAAAGGGTTAAACACTAGTGATGAGTATAATTGTCATTAACAAACAGTGTATACTGTAATCACTGTTCAGAGTGCTCCTGCAGCATCTGCACTGTTAACCCATTACCCCATAGCCTGCTTCTAGTTTTAAAGATAGATGACTACTTAAAGCAGGTTGAAAGTAAAGCAGAATGCGCCATAAGGCGCATTCTGCTTTACTTTTAGCCTGCTTTAAGCTATCATCTGATAGAATATTGCAAAGATATTGTATTATACAAATTCATGTCTGTATAAATTGAAACTATTTTCTTCAGAGGAGGTATTAAGTAAAGGCGTAAAAAGGCGTATTCATGGGGTAATGGATTAATTTGAATAATATTTTAAAAATCAATCCTAAATAGTTGAAATTGACTAGACTTTATTGGATATTTCAATTGTCCATTAACTCTTTCAACACTGTGGACCTGTTTAAAGTTACTCATTATATTTGCAACAGTGTCGACCCAGATCAGAGGGCTCCTATAGGCTACAGGAGCCCTCTGATCAGGGTCTGCACTGTTTGTTGATTTAGACCAGTATTTATTAAACTACCAAAATTTCCAAGTAAACTGGTTCATGTTTTGGTAACTAAAAAGGTCCACAAGTGAGATCATGAGAAGGGTTAACAAATGTTTGACTAATTCTGTTTTCAGTTGTTTAATGTATGTTTTCTCTATACCAGGAGCTGATCCATGCTGTACTGTGTGAAGATGTGGAGCTAACCCAGCAAGTCCTCAGTGCAAATAAAAATCTCAAAGTCAATGTTAGGTTTAGGGTAAGTCCTAAGCAATTACCCAATAGCTTTAATTGCCTTTAACTTACTTCTTACTAAAGAAAATAATTTTATCCAGTCTTGAATTTGTGCTATAAGAAATGATATCTTAGATGGTAGCTTAAAGCAGATGAAAAGTAAAGCAGCATGTTCCTTAAGGTGCATTCTGCTTTACTTTTAGCCTACTTAAGCTACCATCTATGTTAAATACTTAAACCAAGCTATGGAAGAGGTAAAAGAGATTGAAAACCAGATTTGGCCTTAGTTTTAGAAATTTATGTTAAACAACTGTATTTCAAAGATAATTTTTTTATTGAGCATGATCAGGATTCAAACCCTACAACTACAAGAATGCAAAACAAATTTACAAAATCTATGCTCACCCTATTGAGCTGGCATTAACAGTCAATTGTTAGATGACAGTTTATTGTATGCTATTTACATTTCATTTGTTTGCACTTTTGGGTTTAAATGGAGATGAAATATATAAGTTATTTAGTTAAATGCATCCTAGTACTGTTTCTGCAGCTAAGTTTTATGCCAACAATCAAACTTTAAAAGTCTTTTCACACTATTATACAGTACAGTAAAACCTCTCTATTACGACCACTAAATTGTGTGAATTATTGGGTGTTTAGGACAGGTGATTGCTTAAAGCAAGGTGACAGTAAAACAGAAAGCTCCTATAGGAGCTTTCTGTTTTACTGTCACCTTGCTTTAAGCTTTAAGCTGTCACCTGACTTTTATACAATCACTTAGCCTTCTTGTTAGTGGTTTTAATTGAGAGGTTTCACTGTATATCTTGATTATGGTCTTTCTGGTTTATAATGATTATGGTGCTTGTGGTTTCAGGACAGGATTGGGAAGACCCTACTGAGCCATGCTATAGAGGCCAATGAGTATGACCTCGTCAAGCTTCTCCTAGACCATGGTGCCAATGTGGCCGGTGTCAGGGTCAGAGAAAATGAAAAGGTAATTGACATGTATAATAAATTGCATTGACACGTTTGTCTTCTAGAGATGACCGTAATGACCAGAAGTATATTTGGACAAACAGGTTTGAGCAAACAGTGTAGACCACAGAGGGAGCAGTCTGATCAGGGTCTACACTGTTTGGCATTCAGTTTGCACCTTCGGTACAAATTACTGTGCGATTCATAAAAGCAATTTGTTTAATTTTTGTGGCACTTAACTCTTTGAACCCTGGTCCCGCATATAGGCGTGCTTTTCAAACAGCGTACATGTGAATAGTACACTTGTCCTATGCAAACAGTGAAGACCCTGATCAGAGGGCTCCTTTCGGAGCCCTCTGATCAGGGTCTTCACTGTTTGTCACAATGCCAAACATTGACAAAAACAACCCTTAAAAGTCAGAAATGGACTAGACTAAAATGGAAACTGGAATTGTCCATTTAAAGTTTCAGGGAGGAAAGAGTTAATAGAGTATTTCGAGGAGTAGATAGATTAGTAGATAGATTCACTCTTAGGAGCTAATCTTTTTGGGGGGAAAGGGTTAACTCCATTTGTTGTACAGTGTTCCCTCCCTACAACGACATCCATTGGGAGACACAAATTGTGTGCGTTGTTCGGAGGGAGTCGTTATAGGGAGGGAAATTGGATTACATTTGCAAACAGCTTGAATCCAGATCAGACGCCGCGTTACGCGGGGTCTGATCTGGATTCAAGCTGTTTGTCAATCATAATTAATTTTTTCTGTCAAAATGTCCATTATGTAACTTTAAAAATGAAAGCAGACGACAATTTTAAGCAGACGACATTGCAGCCGTGAATAGGTTGGACATAATTGCCCTGTTTAGGGAACAGCGGCAAGGGTCGTTGTAAGGAGGGAGTCGTTGTTGGGAGGGCCGTTGTAGAGAGGGAACGCTGTATATAAATTTCATGTTACTTTGATAATTAGTGTGCACTGTTCACTATTATAATCACAATGCTGAATTTGTCTATTAGACTGACGTCACAGTACCACTATACCAGAAGGCTTTACGGCGAGACCTAGACATGAACATTGTCAAGTTGTTACAGACAGTCTTACGAGATGACCGGGAACATGAAGAGAAAGATCAGGTAGGAACTACTGACACCTAACTAGAGAGAATTTTGATAAGTATTCTAAGACTTCTGATTTCATTCTGTTTATCTGCTGTGAGAGAAAATTCGAGAAAATTAAAAAATAATGTTGTTTATTAACTTGTTATTTTGTTATTGATTGTTGTAATTCCTTAATGAAAATGTTAATATCTTTACATTACACATAACATTTGCAAACAGTGAGCCCTCTGATCTGGGTCTGCACTTTTTGCTAATCTAGACCAGTATTTATTAAACTACCCAGAATTTAAAAAGCCTAGGTTAATGTTTTGGTAACTAAAACGATCCAAAGGGGAACCTAATAACCTGCATCATGAGTTATCTAGTGTTGAAAGAGTTGATACAGTAAACTCCTATTTCAGAATGGCAACACACCATTGCTGAGGGCAGTAGAGGAAGGTATTGACTCACGGACAATCCACTGGCTGATCAAGGTCAGGGGAGGGCACTCCTTGTTGGACAGAAATAAAGACGGACTGACTGCCAGGGAGTTAGCCGAGAAACTTGGCAGGGATAATGTGGTCAAAGTTATAGATAAGGTGAGTGTTTATATTTATAGGCAGGGATAATGTGGTCAAAGTTATAGATAAGGTGAGTGTTTATATTTATAGGCAGGGATAATGTGGTCAAAGTTATAGATAAGGTGAGTGTTTATATTTATAGGCAGGGATAATGTGGTAAAAGTTATAGATAAGGTGAGTGTTTATATTTATAGTTCCAGGTCAAACATTAATCTTTCTCATTTAACCCTTTCCCCCATAATTTTGAAGACAGGTGACCACTTAAAGCAGGTTGAAAGTAAAGCAGAATGTGCCTTAAGGCACATTCTGCTTTACGGGTTAATTCTGGGTTAATATACATATTCATTCATTATATATGAATAAATAACACATTTTGTGCAAAAAAATTGTTTAACCAATAATAACAATGTTATACAGAAGGCTAAAGTCGATTTAGTCATTACGCGTCTGGAGGTGTTTTTCAGTCATTACGCGTAATGACTGAAGATATTAGTCCTTACGCGTAATGACTGATTACACAGATTGACTGTAACATATATACAATTTACATTAAAATTTTGTATTTTTTAGAACTCATAAAGTATCAAACATTTCTTGCTTTCTTTCCAGTTTATAATCAAAGAGCTTCCTCTGATTGTGCTGCGACAATTCCCAGCATCGTGCTACAGCCCAGAACTGGTGAACATTGTAGACGAGGTATATTTTATACTCTATATTGGCTATTGTGTGTCAGATAGCCATTGTACTCAAACTTTATCATTTTAGCAAGCCATGTGTTGAATGGTTTGAGTCATACTTAACGGGTCGGACTCAGAAAGTCTGTGTTTCAGGAAACACCTCAAGCTCAAAAAGCATTGAAGCTGGAGTCCCACAAGGCTCTATTCTTGGCCCACTTCTTTTCATACTTTATATCAATGATCTCCCCCTACATACCATTAACACCTCAGTCGACATGTTTGCAGATGACACTACAATTTCAGGTTTTGGTAAAACAGTCGACGATGTGCACACTAACTTACAGACAGATGTGACAGCTGTAGAAAAATGGTGCCATCAAAATGACATGATTTTAAATGTATCTAAAACCAAAGCTATGTACATATCAGCATCATATAACACCAAAGCTGTCACTGACCATCTAATTTCAAATCAAATTCAAGTACTAAATCAAACAGTTTCATACTCAGAGAATGAAAAGCTTCTAGGTGTACATGTTGATCAAAACTTGAGTTGGAGACATCATGTAGACAGTAGAACAAACTTTAAAAAAATGTAATTCCTTTCTCTACCTTCTTCTCCGACTTAAATCTTATCTGGACTTGCATTCTAGAAAGCTTTTTTTCAATGCATATATTTTGCCACACCTTGACTATTGCTGTACAATATGGGGTAATTGTAGCAGTGAGCTCCTGAACTCTGTACTGAAATTTCAAAAGCGTGCTGCTAGAATTATTTTAGACAAGGAGTTTGATGCACCATTAGAAGAACAATTTCAAGAACTTAAGTGGATGAAAATAAAAGATAGAATTAATTACAAAAAAGCCCTACAAGTATACAAGTCACTAAATAATCTAAACCCAGAGTACTTGAACACAAAATTTAATCTAAAAACAGGACGATCCCTCAGATCTATAGATAATATGGAACTTATGATTCCAAAACCAAGACTCGAGTTCTTAATCGTAAATCACTTCTTTATTTGGGTCCAAAAATATGGAACAATATACCTAAACACATTAGACTTTCTGATACAGTTGACCAATTCAAGAAATCCTATATAAAATGGTCCTGGACAGATCTTCACAGTCTGAAAAGTAAAGTCCTCTCTAAGTATCTCCTTAAATTGTGACTTCGAATTATGTGTATATTTGAATGTATATATGTGTAGATGAAAGATATAAAATCTTTTGTTACTAGCTGCATAGAACCTTTGAACTTTCAATGTAATGCATTACATTGAGAGTTTAAAAGTTTTATGCAACTATCTTGTTGACTGCTTATTTATTGTGTACTTATTTTCAACTGTATAATACCTTTCATTGCCAGTTACATCAATTAACTTCAAAAAAGTAAATAATGTAAGTGTAACTGATGTTTCCTTAGTAATATGAATTATAACTATTTATTAAAACTTAGTGAAACATATATGATTACACCATTATCTTTTGAGTGTGGCAATGACTGGTACATATTCTTAATTTCTCTTGTTCTTATGTGCTAACTTTCTGTATATAACTATGTACATGCCATGATTGTGGACCATATTGAAAATTGGTTACACACCAAATATGTTATCCACGTAAAATAAAGTCGTTATTATTATTATTATTATTATTGTCTGTTAACCCATTACCCAATAGCATGATTTTAGTTTTGAAAATAGGTGACCACTTAAAGCAGGTTGAAAGTAAAGCAGAATGTGCCTAAAGGCACATTCTGCTTTACTTTCAGTCTGCTTTAAGCTACTACTTGCTAGAATACAGAAACTATCTCTTATGATATATATTCATGACTGTATAAGTTGGAAATATATTCTTGAGAGAAAATATAAATTAAAGGTGTAAAAATGCATATTTTCTGGGTAATGGGTTTATTGTTCATTTAACCCTTTTCCCCTATAGCTTAATTGCTTTACCTGTTTAACCAAGTATTCCATAAATACATATTTTTATGCCTTTAATATATTCCTCAATTGAGGAAACCTTCCAGTTTATATTCATGGTCACTGTTACAGATTTTCAGATTATACATGAGAAGCCGCAAAATATTAGTTTTAAAGATGACACTCATTGCTTTTGTCTTAATTAGAATATCAATTTAGATAAATATTAAGCATTTGCTTGCAAATATATACATACAATAAATATGTCCAAAACATCAAATAATAATCGTTTTATAAAACTTTCTTCCCCATTCTTTTCTTGTTCCAGTCAGGTGAATCACTACAACAGAAGCTAACCAAAACTGCTGAAGACCACAATGTGAAAAACTGGCTGGACTTCAGCCAGGCACAGGTACAGTACCCTTATTGATATGTCCCCAGTTCAGGTGTATATTTAGGGTGCAGGGACCCGGTTCATAAAACTTCTTGCGACAAAAAATCGGTTGTAGTTCAAAACCTTAAAATATATTCAATTTTTTATTTCTCTATCTAATCATGTCTTCAACGGTGACATCTCTTTGGAATCGTCTATTCAAGACGATTCCAAAGAGATGTCACAAGACAGAATTAGATAGAGAAATAAAACCAAATTGAGACTTTTAAAATCTGACTTATGACAATATTTTTCGTACAATTTGTTTTGAAACTGGCCCAAGGTGTATATTTAGGGTGCTGCTATTAGTTTCATGGCAAAAATCATTCTTAAATGCAAAGAGTACTCAAATCCTTAAATTATCCTATGCAAACAGTGTATACTCTGATGAGAGGCTCCTATAGTAGCCTTCTGATCAGAGTCTACACTGTTTGTCATTTTGTAATTATATTGCAGATATAAATTTATCCTTAATCACCAAAACTTGGACAAAACTTAATTGGAAATTGAATCATTCATTTAAAATTTAAGGGGTGAAGTAAAACTTTTTTTCTCACATAACTACATGTACTCCTGTTTTCAAATAAGAACAATTATCACGAATATCCTTATCTCCAACATGTGTAAGATCAGTTTGATGACGTCACTTTAACTTCACTATTTATAACGGCGTTTTGACGTCACCAGGATTAAAAAAAATGCCTATTGCTTTGAAAAATAACTTAAAATCGTTGTTTATGTGAGAAAAAGAATCTGTCACTCGTCAATGTTTATGACAAGTTGATCTCAAACTCGTCTAGAATAGAAAAGTTATTAAGCTCGCCAAGCTTGCTTAATAACATTTCAATTCTAGACTCTTTGAGATTAGCTTGTCTTAAACAATGACTCATGACAGATCCTATATGTCACCAATTCAGGTGTATATTAAGAGTGCAGTTTCATGGCAAAAATCATTCTTAAATGCAAACAGTGTAGACTCTGATCAGAAGGCTCCTGTAGGAGCCTTCTGATCAGGGTTTACACTGAATGTCATTTTGTAATTATATTGCAAAAATAATCCTTAATCACCAAAACTTGGGCAAAACTTGGGCAAAACTTAATTGGAAATTGGAATCATTCATTTAAAATTTAAGGGGTGAAGTAAAACTGTTTGACTAACTATATTATTATATTTTCTCACATAACTACCCATGTTTTCTATAGTGAACATTGTGACGATCACGAATATCCTTATCTCCAACATGTGTAAGATTTTTTGATGACTTCACTATAACGTCACTATTTATAACGGCGTTTAGACGTCACCTGGGTTTTAAAAAGTCGTTGGTTATGTGAGAAAAAGAATCTGTCACTGGTCGATGTTTAAGACATGTTGATTTCAAACTCATCCTTAATAACTTTTCAATTCTAGACTCGTTTGAGATCAGCTTGTCTTAAACATCGACTTATGACAGATCCTATATATTATATTATTTCAGAACCAGATGATCAATTTGTTCTCGGCTACTGCCTATGGAGATGTGAACAAAGTGGAAGACCTCAATGATGCAAGGTACCAGGATAAGGTGAGAAACGTCCACTTGAATTTTGTTCCAGGGAACATAGCTTACTCTAGAAAATACAGTGAAAGCTGCATATTGCAAGCAATCTGAAGACGAATTTACTGTTTTTCTGCAGTTGAATTTTGAAAACTTGTACTCCTTTTTTCGCTCAGTATACATTGATGTGTGTGTTATATTTTCAGAATGGTTTCACAGCATTGACCAGGGCTATCGTGTTTAACCAGCTTCACGTGGCTACTCAGCTGTGTATCAAGAGACCAGCACTCAAACGAATGGGAGACAATGTATGTACAGTAGAACTACCATATCTCAAACTCATCTAACTCGAGCTATCCGATAGTTACACATATGAACTGCATTATTTCATGCCTGGTTAAGTAGAACATACCCATATTTCAAAGTTAAAACGTGGCTTAGCCACATTTTAACTTTAAAATATGGGTATGTTCGACAAAACCGACTTCAAGATATCGAAGTTCAACTGTATTAGTGTTCATCCTATTAGCTTAAAGCAGGTGCATTCTGCTTTACTTTCAACTTGCCTTAAGCGGTCACGTCTCTTCAATACTAAAAACAGGCTTAATGAGGTAATGGACTACCATTGGCCATAAATTTAGAACTACATTGTCATTAAGGCTTCATGTTGGGCGTGTGTACTCTCAAACAAGAAGCTCTTGAGCTCAGTGCAACATGGGGTCATGTCCGACCAAGGTCAATGTCATTTAGTGGTCATTAAAAAAAATGTCACATCAGGGTGCATAGTGTTTCAAAAACACATATTATTCTTACATTTGCATTGATTACCATGTGTTGTTTCAAGAAAAATAGTAATCCAGTGACCTGAATGTACATGAACATATAATTCTCAATATTTTATGGATGTTCAGTTGACTGGGGTGTTATCTGAGTATTATCTGGTTTGATTCCAATCAGGTATTCTGACAGTATTACATATAACGAAAATATCTTATGTTTCAGTGCAACCGATATCCACTGCATTATGCCTACAGTCTGCCTGAAAAGCAAGGAAAGGATTTCATAAGACTGTTGCTGGAGAGAGATGCTGCCGAGACAGAGAACAGAGTAGATAAGGTAGCTATAGGTTACAAGTAGAGCTCCGGATAAGGAGAGTATTTCAAAAACTAAAATCTTTATTTTTGTATTAAACCCTAAGGTGTCACTACTCATTAGAATCGTCTCTTTGAGACGATTCTAATGAGTAGTGACCCCAAGAGATTTGGTGCTGAAATGAGTGAGAAAAATTAATCTATATTTTTGTACTAAACCATATGGTGTCACTACTCATTAGAATCGTCTCGTTGAGATGATTCTAATGAGAAGTGACACCATAGGATTTGGTGATGAAATGAGTGAGAAAATGTCGAATTTGTTCAATTTTCTTCTTCAAGTATCTGGAGCCGGGCCGTATGTAGCCAGTTCTGACAAGTCCTGCTGTTACACTGCACCCTTTGAGTAGAAACCACTACGTTTCAAGGGTGGTCCTCAACTCATTTTTCGAATGAACAATTTCAGTTTCATTTCAAATAATGTCTAGCAGGGCTCAAGATAAGGGAGGTATTTCATAAAATAAAATCTTTATTTCTTCATCGAATCCTATGATGTCACTACTCATTAGAATAATATGATTTGGTGCTGAATGAGTGAGAAAATGATTGATTTGTTCAGTTTATTCCCTCTTATCTAGAGCCCTGAATGTCTAGTCCATGTTTGTCACATGCAAAAACCAGGTCACTAGCTGAAAGGTCAAGGTCATTCTTAGAGGTAAAAGGTCAAAAACGGGGAAGGGCTGACTCTTAGTTGGCAAACCTTGTGGCCCTAATCGTTTTCCTGTAAAAAATGGGAAATAAAATGTTTAATTTAACTAAACCTGACTTGGATCTGCATGCTGAGACTGTCTAACTTTTGCATGTTTGTTATATACACTGTAGGATGGCAGGGTTGCAGCTTGCTATAAAGACCTGAGACACAGCAGAGAGGTACTACAGATGCTCTATGATGCTAGAACACTGGACATATTTGGAAAGGTAAAAAATCTACTTACTGCATCGATAACAATTATCAAATGTCTTGAAAGTCAATCCTTGTGAAAGGGATGCATGGAGATGGAGAAGGTGTTTGATAATTCTAGTTATTTTTAACAACCCCCACCCCGCTTTCCACTTTACTTTTATCCTGCTTTAAGTGAAGTGGTTACCCGTTTTCATCACCTTCGATGAAGATAGGCTTTATATTTTGCTGATGTTAAGTGAAATGACTAAAAACTTCATAAGATTCTTTTGTTGATGGTAGCATTTAAACAATCATGACTTTATTTTTATCTTTTCCAGCCAGGTGCACCATTGGGTCCATGGCCAAAAGATGCAGAAAAGTCACCACCAGAGGGAACGTTTGTGGAATAGGGAACTATGGTAGACCAGCGACATTTAAAGACTGTGATAGTGTTACCACTTAGCCTGCTGTGATATCGTCTGCTTTGGAATTGTCATCTGCAAAAAATGTTAAATTTAGTTTTATAACTTTTATAATTAAAGAAATCTAAAGACGAATGTCAAATAGTTTAGATCCAGATAAGATGCGGCGTAACACGACATCTCTTCAGGATCCAATTTGTTTGACACTCTTGACTGTTTTGAAAAATCTATTATAAGAACAGTAGCAGATGGCAATTGTTACAGTTGACAAAATTACCCAGAATGCAAAGAATTAAGAAAGGGTACAGTTTGTGGACCATTGTTCACCCTTTCCTTCATAGTTGCATCTTAACCCATTACTCCATAAATACGCCTTCAAAATTATTCTACTTTATACAGTCAAGAATATGTTCCATAAGAAATATTTTCTTAGAAGATTGAAGCTTAAGACAGGCTTAACGTAAAGCAGAATGTGCCTTAAAGGTACATTCTACTTTACTTCCAACCTGTTTTAATTGACACTGGTCTTCAAAACTAGAAACAGACTATGGAGTAAAGGGTTAACCATTAGTTTACTAAATAGATGTCAGCTAAGTGACGGACAATGTGGATACTGATCAGGCCCCACATTTTGTGGGTCATAATCTGGATTCAAACTGTCTGCAAGCAATCGATTCTCTTCTCAAAGTGTTAATTGAGAGCAAAAGTGTAGCAGAAAACTCCTACTTGAGTTTTCTGTTTCACTTTTATTCTGCATTAATCTGTCAATGCTTCAAGACTGCTTAACAAAAGTTTGTGTAATTTTTTTGGTGTATTTTAATTTTGTGTGGAATAGCTTTACAGTTTTTACAGCATTATTTATTATTGTAACATTTATTTTATTGAAAACTGTGATAGAAAGGAAAACCTCTCTGAAAAGACCACTAAAAAGAAGGCTAATTAATTGTATCAATGATAGGTGACAGCTAAAAAAACAAGGTGACAGTAAAACAGACAGCTCCTAAAGGAGCTGTCTGTTTTACTGTCAGCTTGCTTTAAACAGTAACCTGTCATAAACAACTATTAATTAACACTATTTAGTGGCCGTAATAGAAAGGTTTTTATTGTTAACTGATACAGTTACAGTATGGGGAAACATTTATCTTCTCTCCTCACAAAACTCAACACAAAGGCAAAGCAACAGACTGTAGAAAATGACAAGGTTGTTGAACATGTCAACTGTTTATATGATAAGAGTTTTAGTCTGATCAGACACTTGCAAGTTGGTGGCTGATCAGGTTCCGAACTATTTGAAAACTGACAATCATTCCTGGATAAGAAATAGAATCGATGGGAAATAAAACCCTTTTAAGCCATTATATTTATATACTTGTCCTTAACAAACATTGTACCTGTGAAGAGTACACTTGTCCTAAGCAAACAGTAAAGACCCTGGTCAGAGGGCTCTTGGAGCTCCTTGGAAACTACAATTTTCCACTTGGAGTTTTATGGGTGTATGAATTTCTAGTGTAGCCATGAGAATGGGAACGGGTACATGTATATTATATACACTGTAATGATTGTATATACCTATTTATATATTAATCTATGCTACCACATTCAAACTTGCTAAAAACCTCAAGTATTAATTGGACTTTAATCATGTTATCTGCATTCTCTTACTAAAAACAGTGCTTACATAAATCTTAATAAAAATGTTAACGTAAATTATATAGAAATGTTTTTTTAAATTAAAGCATGTAAACCTTCATCTAATGTTTTTGTTTTGAAACCATCTAAAATAGCCAATGAGCAGTCTTGCTCGGGTGAGCTAAAACGTTTTCTTATTTGACAAGCATTTGTAAACACATGTATGATCATTAGAGAAAGTAAGTTACATATATCTTGAGACATAGTAGTCAAAGGGGCACAATTGATGAGTTCAGTAAAGAAATTGATGGTCGTTGATGGCCATCGATTGGGAGTTGGCTACCTGGGCCCGGGTGCACGACACATAGTTAGTGACTACCTGTATGCTAAGCTCATCGCTGAGAGTTAAATATTGATTTTTTTACAACTATACTCAGTATAGAAAAACTAACTGGGAAGGACTTAGCATACAGGTAGCCACTAACTATGTGTCATGCACCCGGGCCCAGTCTGAAATACAGTGGAGAAAATGTAATTTTTTCTTTCAATCGCAAACACATTGCAATGAAATATTAGAAAATGATAACATTTTGAAACCAGCTGGCGGGGTCTGTGGTATAATTCTTACACAGCTTTCACCAATTTTAATCATATCATTGATCTTTTAAATATTTGACTCATTTTAAAGTTGATTTTATAAAATATGGATAATTATTTTATATAATCTTGGTAATTATCCTTGCTTCTTGTCATTTCGCCACTTTCTTGTCAATTCGCCACCTAAGCAAAACTTAGAATTCCGTCACGAGCAGGCTACCGAGGATGTCCGAAAACTACAGAGGATATCCGAATACTAGGACAGTTTCACTAAGGAAGATTTCAAGTGCCGAAAATGCGAAATAAACAGGCTAAATAACAATAATTCACAAAAAGTTTCAAATTAAAGGACATGTTGGTAATTTTAACTCTATATGCCCGTTGTTACTTTTTTGTAAAGTTGTAAAAGTTATTATTTACTTTTAAAAAATTAAATATTTCAAAATCATTAAACAATGTTCAAATTTCATGAAACAAACTATAACATACTGACAGAGCCTACATTGACCTAATTATCAAACGACCAATCAGAGGTGGCGAATTGACAAGGAAGCATCCCGGTGATCCAGAGCAATGACCTCGTTCGAAAACGGTACAGTTATTTACATTTGTATTTATTTCACAAGTTTAATTTGTATATATTCGTGTTATTGAAGGTTCAGTTCAGAATTAGATCTGTGAACAAGTAAGAAATGTTACATCAGAAAGCGCATGCGCGAAAAATATAGCTAAGGGTGGCGAAAACACAGGTCAACTGGCTACATTGAAAGAATTCCATTTGTTTCCATGTAAATCCATAAGGAATCATGTTTATTTTTAGATCTAAATGTAGTTATATGTATTTTCTCGCTTTGTAGGTACATTTGTGTAATTTCATGTCAAGCGCTTTTGAACGCACAACCCGTGTGTGAAAGGAGCGCTATATAAATCTGGTATAATAATAAAAATTTTGACAATTCTGACTCCAAACCGTTTGCACTGAAAATAACAGTTTAAGGTAACCGGGTTATTTGGAAACGTTTTCTCTACTGTTCTCTGAACGCTGCATACGGGGAACAAACCACTAACCTAAACAGCAAACAGTGCTGATTGAACACGCTACAGGTCATTGATGGAAGCCTTCAGGTGGGAGTAAACTAAAAATTACAACAAATTCTATGGTGTTCTACTCTGACATTAGAATCATCTTGGAAAGACGATTCTAATGAGAAGTGACACCATAGGGTTTTAAGATCAGAATAAAGATTTTAGTTTTTGAAATACTCCCCTGATCTGAAGCTCTAGGTAGGAGAGTTTAATCATTCTCTCAATGGAATGCTCCACTTTCATAACATAACGTAACAATCGCTACAAATCTGAACATATCAGTAATACTCATGGGGCTTTTAATGAAATATTTCTTTGGTTGCATAAAAACAAATAAAGATAGCGTCAATATTCTTAAAATTTAATAATATATACTGGCATTTCAAATAACAAAGCTTCTGATATTAAACTTTTACAATTGTTTCTCTTTATTGTCTCAACCTCATCAGAATTGTTCCGAAAAGAGTATAAAACTGAACTTATTGTCTTGAAGTCACAATTCTAATGAATAGTCCAAACAGAAGGTTTGGTGAAGACAATATAACCCTTTACCCCATAACCTGTTTCTAGTTTTGAAGACAGACAACCACTTAGAACAGGTTGAAAATAATTCAGAATGCTCCTTTTGGTGCACTCTGCTTTACTTCCAGCCTGCTTTACGTTGTTCGTAGGGAGTCGTTATAGGGAGGGAAATTGGTTTATATTTGCAAACAGCTTGAACCCAGATCAGACGCCGCGTAACGCGGCGTCTGATCTGGATTCAAGCTGTTTGTCACTCCTTAAGTCACCATAATTATGTAAGCATATAGAAAATATTTTTATGCTGCATATATATTTATATATAGATCTATTGTATAAATTGGAACTATTTTCTTCAGTGGAAGAATAACATCAAAGATCTTAAAAAGGTGTATCTATGGAGTAATGGGTTAAATGTTTACCTTACCAGGAGATATTTCAATACTTTTTCAAGACCATCAACAAATACATGTATAACATTGATTCAGCACTTTAAATTGAGTACAGATGTTGATATTCTGACAGTAAACTCTGTTTAGAGCCAGATCTGACAATATTCAAAAAAATATTTTTTTCTCCATTTTATAGCATTTTGTTTAGTTCCATTTAAACTGAAAAGAAAACAACACCCCATCATCTCCACTGAAAATATATAACCTTAAACATATAGCACCAACAGATTACAATATAGAGACAGTCATTTTCACATTCAATGGAACCAGAAATGCATGACTACCGAATTCCCAACAAATAAATAAACAGATTTGTGACAATGGATTTTCATGAAATGAAAGATGAAGATGTACAAACCTGTGTTAAATGACCACTGAATGAAGCCTTTGGATCTTTAAAGGCAGGAGACAGCTAAATGCTTTCTGTTCTGCAGTAAGCTTCCACCTATAGTTAAGACTTATTTTGAGTGGTCCTTTAATAAAGGTTTGACTTAATGTCATGAAAATTGTCTTAACTCTTTCAACACTACGGATCTGTTTAAAATATACTCATCACATTTGCAAACAGTGTAGACCCAGATCAGAGGGCTCCTATAGGAACTCTCTGATCATGGTCTGCACTGTTTGCTGCTTTTTAGAGCATTATGTGTTAAGTTACCTAGATTTCAAAGTAGACTGGTTGATGTTATGGTAACTAAAAAGATGCACATAGGAACAGTATGATCCACAAAAGTTTCTTAGTGTTGAAAGAGTTAATATAGGTTGCACACCGTAAAGCTATGTATTATGCAAAGAAATAAATTCTTTAGTAATATCAACAAATTAAATAATCATTCTAAAAATATCACTACATATTTATTCAACAGAAGGTATAAACAAACGGATCCTTAAACTTTCACTTGTGTCACAGTAATATGTAAATCTATAGCTCTTTAACCCATAACCCCATAAATATGACTTTTTAAACCTTTAATTTATTCCTCCACAGAAGAAAATAGTTCCCATTTATACTATCACAAATAAAATTGAAAAAAATATTTTCTATTTTCTAGCAGATAATAGCTTAAAGCAGACTGAAAGGAATGCAGAATGCGCCTTAAGGCGCATTCTGCTTTACTTTCAACCTGCTTTAAGTGGTCACTTGTTTTCAAAACTAGAAACAGGCTATGGGGTAATGGATTAAAAGAACATCACATGATTTAGGTCTTGCGTTGAAACTATACAGCTATTTAATGACAGGTTAACGCTACCCTTTTCTTCAATGTCAGCTTTACCTATTACTTATAGAAATGCTCCTTCATGCTTCTAACCTTGCCAGATATAAACCAAAGGAACACCTACATCCTAACGGGGAGCTGCATAAAGCACATTGTTAAACCAAGATAAGGATTTATAACATTGACAAACTTGTTCATTATACCAACTTAATTAAACAGCAAATTAACAGTAACTTATTTGTGAAACAAATTTGTAACTATCACAAAAATCAACAAAATCTATCACAGACATGGTCATTATTCAACTGTAAATAAACATAAACTGTTAACACATTCAAACCTAGTGACTTTGGGGCCGTTTTACTAAACTACTTACGCAAAAATTTTGCGTAAGTCAAAATCGTTTAACTCTTATTTTTCGATCATAAATGTTTGCAAACAGCAAATAGCCAGATCAGAGGATGCGCTAAAAGCGCGTCCTCTGATCTGGCTATTTGCTGTTTGTAGCAAGTGATAATAAAAGATATAAATCAAAATTTAAAATTTTGACTTACGCAAAAAATTTGCGTAAAGTAAATCGGCCCCCAGTAAACTCATTATTTACAAACAGTGTACAGTGGAGAAGACTTTATTATTTTTTGTTTAAACGCAAATGAAACGCAAAAGCAATGCACTAAAATGAAGAAAGTGACAACTTTTTGAAATTTCTAACTGTCTATTTCAATCTGAGTGGCAAACAGCTTGGAGTCTGATATGGACCTAACAGATTAAGTGAAAACACATTCATTTGAAAAGAATAAAGTCTTCTCCGCTGTGTATATGAAGAATACATTGGCCGTATGCAAACCATGATTACCCTACGTCCCAAACATATAACAGACATACAATCATGGCATACAGTGTTCCCTCTTTACAATAACCCCTTTTGGGAGACACAGATTGTGGGCGTTGTTAGGTGGGAGCGAAAATTAATACCCTAAGTGTGCTTGGCTTATATTTGCAAACAGTTTGAACCCAGATCAGATGCCGAATTATGCGGTGTCTGATCTGGGTTCAAACTGTTTGTCACTGGTCTATATGTTTCTCCTCTCAACTTTGAGAACAACAATTCTAAGCAGAGGATATTGAAGCAGTAAAAGTGTTGTGCATAAATGTCTTGGGGAACAACGGCAAGCATTGTTGTAAGGAGGGAATCATTGTTCGGAGGGTCAATACTCATGGTAGGCATAGGTGGTTCTCCCGTGTAGACTTTTTTGTACCCTTAATCTATTTATAAATAGATAGACTCTATATAGTAATACTATGTATATAATCAACTCGAGAGAACCACCTATGGCTGTAGGGAGGGAGGCTCACTACAATCATTCTGGATATACAATCATTAGCCAGTACTTGGTAAAATGTGAAACTCTCCAAAGACATGTGAATGCTTATCTCAAACCTTCCTCAACTACAAATGGACAATTCCAATTTAGTCTAGCCCATTTTTGACTATTAATGGTTGTTTTTACAATACATTTCAAAATATTTAACAGTGTACAACCAGATCAGACAGAGAGGGTTCCTTTAAGAGCCCTCTGATCTGTGTCAACACTGTTTGCATATAGGACAAGATAACTCTTCACTATAGGTAAAAAAATATGTATAATTGTCACAAGAGGTTAACCGTTAATGGGTATATATTTACAATTGCCCCATTCAACTCTATTAAAAAACAAGAGCCCCATGGGGCATATGTCGCTCACCTGAGAATAGCTGTACATCAAAATGGAGATAATGATTTATGTCCAGGACGGGGTCATTTTTTACCCGAGGGGCATAATTTGAACAATCTTAATAGAGGACCTGTAGATGATGCTATGTTCCAAATATCTAAGATCAGGGTACTAGGGTTCTAGACATGAAGATTTTTTTTAAGTTTCCATTGAAAAAATCTATTTTTAGCTCCTGTGACCTACATATGCAACAGACTGGAACCATTTGAACAAAATAGATAAAGGACATCTAGAAGTAACACCATGCCGAATATCAAAGCTCTGGCTATATTAGCTTCAGAAAAGAAGACGTTTGAAAACTGTGACCCCCGGGTGGGGCTAATTTTGACCCCAGGGGCATAATTTGTACAAACTTGATAGAGGACCTGTAGATGATATGCAATCGACCAGAACCATTTGAACCTTATTGGTATAGGACATCTAAAAGTGTCACCATGCCAGATATCAAAGCTCTGGCCATATTATTTTCAGAGGAGAAGACGTTGGAAAATTTCACTATATAACTCTATGTAAAACTGTGACCCCCGGGGCGGGGCCAATTTTGACCCCAGGGGCATAGTTTGTACAAACTTGATAGAGGACCTGTAGATGATGCTATGTGACAAATGTCTAAGATCTGGCCCTTGTAGTTTCAGACAAGAAGATTTTTTAAGATTTCCTTATTTTTTCACTTGGTTGCCATGGCAACCAGAGTTCTACATTGTTTTTAATTCTTTGAACAATTTTGAAACAACTTGACCCAAGGAACATGGTTGAAATCTTTTCAGCAATATATGAGGAGATGTCATTTGAAGCAATTGTTAAAGACAACAATGACTGTATAAAGTGAAATTATTTTCTTCTGTGGAAGAATAAATTAAAGACATAAAAAGGAATATGTATGCGCTAATAGGTTAATAAATATCATTATTTACATTTTCTAAATATAGGAAACTATATGTAAATGAGTGGCAAATTTGGATCCAGATTAGATGCAGCATTATGTGGCATCTGACCTGGATCCATACTGTTTATGGCCAAGAATTAATTGTGGACTGATAGACAGAAAGATAAACAAACAAACAAACAGACAGACCAAAAGTAATATGCCTTGAACTAAGTTGTGCTTGAGCATAAAATAGCAGACATCATAATTTCTGCTATGTATCTCAGTGACCTGAGTTCAGAGCTAGCTTTGGGTCAGTTATGCAATAAGAGACCGTCTCAGGGAGAACTGACTATTATCATGCTGAACTGTTGTCTGCTCCAAATGTTTGTATGTGAAATATGTAAAAAATAATAACTTATATTTTCTAAATATAAGAAAATATGTAAATGAGTGGCAAATAGTTTAGATCCAGATTAGATGCTGCATTATGTGGCATCTGACCTGGATCCAAACTGTTTGCAAATATAGGTGATTTAGTATAAGGGTGCTTGAAACCCTGCTTAAACCTTCAGTAAAACAGTATAACCTGAATAAAGCGGCAATGAATCCTGCATAAAGCGGCAATGAAAAAATCCCTATGGTGAATCCCTATGGTCAGTTTTAGTTTTGATATTAACAATTTTGAGAGAGAATCACCAGGAGATACTTAAAAACAAATATCAAAGCTGTGGGCCTAGCAGTTTTTTACAAGAAGATTGTTTAAAGTTTTTCACTTTTTTAAATAAATTACAATAAGTAGTCCACTTGAAAGTTTCATTTTAACAATTTCTGTAGAGAAGCATCCAAGGAACATCATGAGCAGTTTGAATCCGCCCTACAATCCCCGGGTTCAGAGGAGATGTCGTTTGAAGTAAAAGTGAACGGACAGACGGACAGACGGACGGACGGACAGACGTACTACGGACAATGAGCGGTCACAATAGCTCACCTTGAGCCTTCGGCTCAGGTGAGCTAAAAAGCCGTTCAATTGGTGTTAACGAAATTTTTCGAGAAGGCAGGACTTGTGAATAAGTTTCAAAGAGAAGGTTGGGCATATGCATTTTTCATTCGCAAATTAATCTTTGGAACTTAAACAGCAAACATTTGGCGGATTTTTCAGAATTTGTTCTTAACCAATATATGCCTTCTTATTAGCGGAAACCACGATTCCTGACTAAAATTCTTCTTTATTAATGAGATAAATTGCAAGAAAATTAATATACCTTATAAACAGCATATGTCTGCATTTCTTTATGACAATAAAAACCGATATATTTATCCTACTTTAAAAATGATGCCACTTCTAAATGACGTCAAATCGGAATTTTCGCACCAAACTGTAAAGTTGTTTTCCTAAGAATGTAAACAATGAAACTTATTTTTTTGCTTTTGAATGTACACAACTTTAGTAATTCGGTCATGGATGTTCCTAATAGGGTACACATGATTCCTGTTATCAACCTCTACTATGGATTAAACATACTACATGCATACTTACAAAATGTTAATTTAATATTAGAAATAATAGCAAATATATTGTAAATATAAGAAATGAACTGATTTTTTTCAGCGTTCAAATTTACCATGAATCGCAAGCGCCATTCATGGTATTTGCCAATAGTTTTCTGTCGTTTATTTTGCTTGAACCCCGAAAAAAATCAGTTCATTTCTTAAATACAGGACAAAACATACACCAGAAAGCTCTTATAGGAGCATTCTGGCTTACTTCTGTCCTGCATTAACCGATGAACTTAAAAACAATATAATATTTGGTAATCATTTGAATTTACTAAGTCTTAAAGACTAATCCAGTAATCACCCCTTGCCCACAAAGCTTGTCATCAGAGTTTAAGAATAAGACAGGTGGTTGCTTAAAGCAGGCTGAAAGTAAAGCAGATTCTTTAAGAATCCACTTGTTACAATGCAGGAAACTTTCCCTAAGACTCTTTAACAAAATTAATCCATAGCCTGCTTCTAGTTTTGAAGACAGGTGGTCACTTAAAGCAGGTTGAAAGTAAAACAGAATATACCCGAAAGTGATTTTACTTTACTTTTAGCCTGCTTTAAGCTGGTCTTCTAGAATATACAGAAATATAGAAAATATTTCTTATGGTTCATTTTCTTGACTGTAAAAATTGGAACTATTTCTTACAGTGGAGGAACAAATTAGGTGTAAACAAGACTGCGCTTTCAATAAATGCTTATGCCCCCGGTGGCATCCTTGACAATATATTCTGATTTTTTTCTAAGTCCAAATTAGGTCAAGGTCAAATTGAGCTTGGGTACTATTGGTGAGTTGGTAATGGTCCAAGGCAATAAGTGTATAAGTATTGAAGCATTGTAGTAAACAGTGTTGATGCTAGACGAAACGGTAAAATCTAGTTAACCAAGAAAGAGCCCATTTACAATATAAGTTAAAATTAGGTCAAGGTCAAGGTCAAAATAAAAGTTTGATGATATTGGTGGATAGGGAATGGTCAAAGGCAACAACTGTATAAGTATCAAAGCATTGTAGTCAGATGTGTTGATGCTAGACGAAACGGTAAAATCTAGTTAACCAAGAAATAGCCTATTTAAAATATTCAAAGTCCAAATTAGGTCAAGGTCAAAATCAAAGTATGGTGATATTGGTGGATAGGGAATGGTCCAAGGCAACAACTGTATAAGTATCCAAGCATTTGGGTAAGCGGTGTTGATGCTAGACGAAACGGTAAATTCTACTTAACCTTGTTACGGACGGACTGACTGACGGACAGGACGATTACTATATGCCTCCGCATCTTTCGATGCCGGGGGCATAAAAAGGCATATTTAATGATTTATGGGCTAATGGATTAACAAGGCATTCAAGGAACATGAGGGATTAAGGGAATGAGGGATTAACCCATTCCCCAAAATGTACACCTTTTTACGCTTCTAATTTATTCATCCACTGAAGAAAATAGTTTCAATTTAAACAGTCATGAACATGTACCATAAGAAATATTTTCTTTATCCTAGTAAATAAAAGCTAAAAGCAGGCACATTCTGCTTTACTTTCAATCTGCTTTAAGTGGTCACCTATTTTGTAAACTAGAAACAGGCTATGGGATAATGGGTTAAAGGTGATTCTATAGGGAAAAGGGTTGTTGAGAAGAACTAAATTTAATATGATTCTAAGATTTACATCATTATAGTTTAAACTGCTATATAAGGAATATGTATCTACAATTAACAATTAGCCATTTTTTGTTTTATAGAAAAATAAAATTTATATGACAGCAAAATACACAAACAGCAGAAAATATGTAATACCGTAACTAATTATATAAATCTGACAAAAGTTTGACCCTTTACCCCATAGCATGATTCTAGTTTTGAAATCAGGTGACCACTTAAAGCAGGTTGAAAGTAAAGCAGAATGTGCCTTAAGGCACATTCTGTTTTACTTTTAGCCAGCTTCAAGCTAACATCTGCATGGATATAGAAAGCCTATAAAATGAAATGCATTTTTTAACGCAATTATTTTTCCTAAACTAAAACTTGTGGTTTTTGGCCAAAAATTTGGTTTTCAGTCTCTGTAAATTGTACATTTTTCAAAGCAGTCACACTTAACTATTACATCAGGATGAACTAATCTACATCAATATTGATTGTCCTAAATTATACATAAAACAAGCTATTCATATAATAATGACCAAAAGAACAAAATAAATTGAGATTACATAAATACTTGGACATGTCCACATTTCAATTTGGAGCTCCTAAATATCAAACCATGGAAAAGACATTAACTCTTACTCTTTTTTGCCACCAACCTGTTATAATATCTAATTTGTGAGTCAATAATACAAAAACTATTTTGGGATTTCTTATTTTATCTGAAACTAAATATTTATTCAATTTAAATCTGGTTCATCAGCACTCCAAGTAAGATGTCTGTAAACTAAACTGTATCCAATTTTTCCCCTTTATTTCAGTAACAAAACTGATTAGGGAATGGACTGTATAGGAGTGGTTTACTGCATACATACAGGGCTCCAGATAAGGGGGGTATTTCAAAAATTTAAATCTTTATTTCTGCTTTAAACCCTATGGTGTCACTACTCATTAGAATTGTCTCTTCGAGACAATTCTAATGAGTAGTAACACTATAGGATTTGATCCTGAAAAAAGTGAGAAAATGTTGATTTTGTTCAGTTCACTCCCCCTTATCTGGAGCCCTGTACATATGAGTTATGTAATTACCCAAACTTATAGTTTGACTTTATTCTAATGAGAAGTCACACCACAGGGTTTGCAAACAGTTAACCCATTACCTCTTAGCCTATTTCTTGCTTCGAAAACAGGTGACCACTTAAAGCAGGTTGAAAGTAAAGCAGAATGTGCCTTGAGGCACATTCTGCTTTACTTTCAGCCTGCTTTAAGCTACCATCTTCTAGGATATGGAAAATATTTCTTTTGGTACATATTCTTTGCTGTATAAACTGGAACTTTTTTCTTCAGTGGAGGAATAAGTAAGAGGCGTAAAAAGGCGTTTTTAAGGGGTAATGGGTTAACTCTTCAACACTAGGTAACTTTTGAGGGCTACTAGATTCCATTGTGGATTTTTAAGGTATAAAAATATCAACCACTGTAATTGGAATTCTGGGTATTCAAATAAATACTGGTCTAATGACTAAAATAGTAAACAGTGTAGACCCTGATCAGAGGGCTCCTATATGAGCCCCCTCTGATCTAGGTCGTCACTGCTGGCAAATGTAATGAGTATCTTTTAACTCTTTCCTCCCTGAAACTTTAAATGGAAAATTCCAGTTTCCATTTTAGTCTAGTCCATTTCTGACTTTTAAGGGTTGTTTTTGTCAATGTTTAGCATTATGACAAACAGTGAATACCCTGATCAGAGGGCTCCTTTCGGAGCCCTCTGATCTGGGTCTTCACTGTTTGCACAGGACAAGTGTACTATTCACATGTACACTGTTTGAAAAGGACGCCTATAAGCGGGACTAGGGTTCAAAGAGTTAAACAGGTCCATGGTGCTGAAAGAGTCATGCCATAAAAGGATTTTACTTTCAGCTTTGGAAATACTCCCATTCAATGAAGCACACGTCTATACGGGGCTCCAGATTAGATGGGGTAAACTGAACAAATCCAACATTTTCTCACTTACATGTATGTCAGCACAAAATCCTATGGTGAATCGTCTCAAAGAGACTATAAATATTATAATGAGTAGTCACACCATAGGGCTTATTGCAGACATAAAGATTTTGAAATACTCCCCTTATCTGCAGCCCTTCTATCTTTTTCATTACAAGGAAAATTTGTATGAGAACCTGAGACAAAAGACATGTATACATACATAATAAATGTAGCTTATATAGCCTAATATTATAATTATAGTTATATATTGCACAATGAACACTTGGTAAGTTTTATAGCTACCTCAGGAGCTAATACCGGGTAGGTAATTGTTAATCCTAATGAAGCCTAGCCATTGATCCTTTCCCTGCCAAATTTTATCCTCTTCTTTAAACATGTCTACAACTTCACTTACAGCCATTTGACAAAACAAATACATGTATTGATACAAGTATCAAACAGTTGGGTCCTGATCAGATGCCACAAAACACTGTGTCTGATCAGTATCCAAACTGTTTGTAAAAGTCATTTTAAGTCACCTATGGTAGGGAAAGGATAAATGCGACTTGACTTGCAATTGAAAACAATTTGAATCAAAATCAAACGCAAAGTGAGTGTCACTCTGTAGCTGATCAGACCCAAAGGTTATAAAGAGTTTGAGTAGAGCCTGAGATCGTTATCAGGCATTTGATTGGTCAACTTTGAGCTTTCGATCAATTCTAACTAATAAAATGTTTGAGAATTGTATCAGACTCAACTCAAACTCTTTATAACCTTTAAGCCCAGCGCTTGTTAAGTGTTTGAGTTGAATCGGAGTTAGTTCTGAAGCATTTGGTTGGCTCAGGCTCAGAATAAAATCTGACCAATCAAATGCTTGAGAATGATTCCAGACTCAACTCAAAACACTTTATAAGCATGGACCCAGAACTCAAACAGATCAACATTTGGACTGAACTTTTTTTCCAAACAAAAGAACAGTGACAAGAAAACTTAAAAGACAGCACTTTTAAAGCCTATTATGAGTTAGTGGGACTAGAATTAATCTGATGGATCAGCATATATTATTCTGCTATTTCTAGTTTTATTATTCTGAAAACTTGATATATGAGGCAGCACTGCTGCTGCATTCTCTAAAGTAGCTAGCAGAAACTCGTCCAAAGTTCTTTCTGTACACTCAGCAACAAAGCGAATAAAGTCCAGCAGATTTCCTTGATTTCCTTCGTTAAGAGTTTCGTAATATCTTAATCTATCTTCTACATGAATTGTCACTGGTGGAAAACCTGCTTGCATTAATATCCAATTCATTAACAAACGTGAAGTTCTTCCATTGCCATCATAAAATGGATGAATAACTACAAGCTTATAATGAGCAATAGCTGCCAACTCCACCGGGTGTAAACTTAACGCTTCATCTGAATTTAGCCACTCTATAAATTCCTCCATTAACATAGGAACTTCTTCCGCTGAAGGTGGAATAAAGTCTGACACATACACTTGAGTTTCACGGTACCTCCCACCTTCTATTGGATCAACAAACCCAAGAACACGTTTGTGGATTTCTAAAAGATCATTCAGTGTAACTTTGCCTTTTCGACCAAGCAGCGTATTGTTTATGTAAGTTAAAGCAGCATCTAAACCTAGAACCTCTTGCTGCTCAACTAGAGATTTTCCTCCAACTGCCATCCTTGTCTCAATAATAGATCTGGTCTGGGCCATAGTCAGAGTGTTTCCTTCCATTGCATTTGTGTGATACACATGCTGGTAGTAAGCTTCCTTCATCTGTCGTCTCAAACCTGGATGGTGATCTGGCACTTTATATAGCAAGTCCAACTTTTTGTCAATAGCATTATACATCCTCTGATCAATTTCTTCCACAAGAGGCAACACACGCTGTCTGTTCTGCAGTGCTTTGGTATGATCTGGAGAGATAAGTAATGCTTTATGGTACAACTGCTCTGCTTTCATCAAGTCCTTCTCATGGAACTCGAGAAATTCTCCAAATGAGGTAAGAATATCTACATGTAGTGGATCTAACTTTATAGCATGCTGGAATAACTTCAAAGCCTTGTCGTGTTTTCCTTGAGCTTCCATATCCAGTGCAATATTCATGGCTGCGACTGCTTCTTTCTTCAAGTCTGAAAGTAACAAATATATCAAATTGTATATACCCTAATTGTGTTGCCTGATTAAAAAGTGATTATTGATAAGTCTGATTACGAATCTTTTAAGAACAATCAATCAATTATCAATAAAATAATGTTTATCATTAATTGTAAAAGATAAGATAAGATAAGCTTTATTTTGAGTCGGCAAGACATATACAAATAACATAAGCTCTCAAGAGCTTTTATAACCGACTATATAACAAGTGTATGTAAACAAACGTAAAGTAGCTACAAGTAAAATAGGTAGGATACAATTTAGCCTATGAGAAAGCTGCCAATCCTGTCATTATAATACACTATTTAAAAAATTTAAATCTAAATTTGTTTTATTTTTACATAAAATCTGTAAGTAAATTAAACTTAATTAAAAATGGGAATGGATATTCAGAATTAGCATTTTTCTGATAGGTGCATTTATTAAATATCACATTAAAGCAATTTCAGCACAGCTAAAAAAATTACATAAACACAGATCGCTTAAAATTATTAAAACAAAGAGGGTTTATTAACCATTGGTGTTGCAGTTGGATATCACATCACGGACCTGCGTCATGCATCATCGTTCTGAAACACTCAATAGCAATAATTTAAGACTTTATATCACAGTAAGGTTGTTTCAATAAAATTTGTACAAGCATGCTTTTATGGCGATGTGGTAGAGTGCATGACTGTGAACCTGTAACCCGTTGCGTGTTTATTTAGGACAACACCCGGCTTTATAGGGCGCCTTGAATGTCGTGACCATAATGTGCTCTGAGTTTGACCCCGCCCAAAGAGAAATTTGGGACAATATTCAACTTGCCAGGAGGATATGCTATAGGGTGAAGAATTATCATCACTTGTACAGCCTTGCTTTAAAAAGCGCTTTTATGGTGATGTGGTAGGGTGCATGACTGCGAACCTGGCGGATGATGGACAATTCGTCACCATGCAGATTCGTCACCAAAGCATTATAGTACAAAAGGGGTAGTCAATTCGTCACCAAAGGAAATATAGTACACAATTTTTATATACTGATTTTATTAGTATAAATGTTCACACATAGAGGTGTTATAATTACCTTTTTTGTAGTGTTAATATACACGTTATGTAGATCTAATTGACACTTACATTTTGTTTGGATACCGATATACATACGGACAATTTTTGGTCAGACAGTTAGGAGCCCGATATACGGTAAATGTAATTATTTATGGCTATATTTACGCTATGGGCAAATTGGTAATATTTTACCAAATAGTTTGGATCCACATATGATGTTGATTCGTGTTTTATTTCAGATCTAATTGTAGATATTTTGTCTTTTCTCGATTTGTAGGTACATTTATGTTATTTCATGTAAAGCGCTTTTGAACGCACAACCCACTGTACGAAAAGAGCGCTATATAAATCTGGTATAATGATATGATCTGGCTCCAAAATGCTTGTCAAGCGGAAGAAATAAAATGCATCCAGAAACTATAGATGACATTTTATTCCAATCCTTTTAAGCGTTGTTTGGAAATAAATCGGAGCCAGAAAAGATTTGGATCGAAACTGTGTTATCTTTTTAGAACTTCATAGGTGAAATAAATACTCAAGACCGATCATATCATATCATATCATATAAACCTTTATTACATTAAACATTGAAGAACTTCACACCCGCTTCCTAGTTACTATATCAGGTGACCACGTAGGCCTAAAGCAAAATGAAAGTAAAGCAGAAGGCAAATTCATCTTTACTTCCTGGCTGCTTTTCCCAAATAAAATTGGGTCTTTATGTATATAAATAAGTCCATAGAACACTCGGTATGGAATTATTTGATAGTATAGATTAATGAGATAGATTATAATAAATGATGATGTGCAATAAAATTAAAATTAGCATTTTTTATAAAATTAAATGCAGCAGTGATAAGGGTATAGACAGATAATAATCATAATCGTGCCTCAATTAAAATCCTCTGCAAATGCCGCCAAGGACCTAAACCATAGAAAAACAGAATTAATTTACACTGATCGACACACGTATAGCAAAGGTCTTGCATTAAGCTTACCACTGCATTACTTTTGTCCAACATTAAATGGGATTAAGTATTTAAAGAGGCTCGCAACCGGATTTAGCATTAAAAATGGTAATTTGTAAATATATGTCAAATGATTATATAAATTGGTAAGCTTTAGTTTAGGATAATAAATTCATATTTACATTGAAAAGTCTACCTTTTATTAGGGTTTTAGACAGTTGGCTGCTTAAGGCAAGATGGCATTAATAAGGGAACACATATAGCAGCTTTCTGCAACAATTTTCATGCATAATGGCAGTAATAAGGGTGATCAAAACTGATCATATATGATCCTCCTTAAGGAGGAGGGATTAACGTTAATTACACAATAAGTTTTTGCCGCTGCAATCCGTGTCGCTAATTAGTTTGTACATGCACATGTGGAATACTATTTATCTATTATATATCTAATTACTTTAATCTATTTAGATATAAACAAACTTGGTCATAGTTTTAATTTTTTTTTTCGAAAAATTTCGGCATCTAGATTCATCTTTTATACTTATAGTCATTTATATATTACAATTGTTAATTCTAGAATATACATATGGGCTTATCGATACTTGTCAATTTCAACAATATAACTTATACAATTAACAGAAAAATGATCTTGATCATATATATACCAGGTAAGAAAATACCCTATACAAAGTCTTTGGTGACGAATCGTCTTTTGCCATTACTATATATCGCTTTGGTGACGAATTTGCATGGTGACGAATCGTCTGTAATTCAACCTGGCTATCCTGGAATGGTCCCAGCTTTGGGTCTAAGCGGTATAGTGTCTGGACTCGGGAATCCAACCCAGGAGTCCAGGACCTCCTGCTTGGAAGGCGAGCGTTGTAACCATTAAGCCAAAAGTCAAGATGTTAGGCTCGTGGGCCATAAAATGCTTATATTTAAAAAATGCTCCATATTGATGTTTTGAAACGCAAATTAATGAACAAGTTGTCAATATTTTTCAAATACCAGAATTAACTGGAACACTCTGTTGTCTCGATCGCTTTACTATTGATGTCCCATGGGCATGTGCCAACTTCGATGCATCTGTTGGAAATTTCCTGCTTTTGATTTGGGATGGCCCCGGCAGCTGGTAGAGTGAGAGGGGCAGGTACATCAAGTAAGCCATAATGGTCACTCCACTGATACCAATTATCAAACAGATACAGATCTGTGTCAGATTCATTTTAAAACTTTTCTGATTACATCGTTTTATCACAGATAAAACCGATGTGACAGGCGCGTCACATTTTTGACGTTTCGTCATCCTGTCCATCTCTAACCGGAAGTAGATTTGTTTGTATATGATTGGTTGGTTGAAGCAGTTTCGACCTATGCCAATTCGTACACATCTGTGTCGGCCTCGTACTTAAAATCACACCTACAGGCACTTCATCTACATCTATGCACGAATGAGTTATAATTCATTCGTGATCTATGTTGATACGTTGCTCTGCCAGACTTGACAATTATGCAGCGATGCACAAAAGAAAAAGATAATACAAAAAGGAAATAGATAGATAAAGTAAGATTTGCAAAGGAAATGTGCAATTTGTGGGTTATAAATGGTTTTTCTGTTGAAATCTTAACCGAAATCTACTTTTTAGGTATCATGTGAGAATTACACATACGTGAGAATTACACCGTACAAAGTAGATTTTGGTTACGATTTCAACAGAAAATAAACATTTATAACCCACAAATTGCATATTTCCTTTGCAAATTTAATATATTAGTACACAAAATGTGTAAATACATCATCTGAAACTGTTTCATGAGCCATAATGGGTATATTAAAGTGTATTTCGGTGTATTCCGGTGTATTCCGGTTATTCTAGTAACCCAGAAAAGACCATCATAACAGGAGTACTGTATTATATTATACATGTACATGGTCACTGATCTTAATAAATGAAAATGAAATTTATGTTTGTTTGTGCTAAGAAATACCTTTGAGTTACAATAAGTGACGATTTTAGCTGGAAAAAGCATATTAAAAATGTGGCATCAAAAGAAAGTAGGCCTAGATCACGAATGAATTTGTTATTCTTTCGTGCCTAGATCCATGGAGAGTGATTTCTCCATGCTAGATCTAACACACCAAGATTCGTAAAAAAGAAATATAAAATGTAAAAACAGGAAAATTTAAAAAGCAGCTTTAATAATGAACCTATGTAAGACCACAACTCAATACTGCAATACTGTCTGACACCCGTGGCCCATGATTTATATTAACTGTATCTGGTCTCTGAAAGAACTGAAAGGGTGCACGATATGCCATGAACGACTACTCCGAAAATACGTTTATATGGAGAAAAGTGTTAAAACGACATTGGGATAATGATTATCCATATTCCTATTGTAACTGTCCATAAAACAAAAAAGATCCTTTTAAAAGAAAGTCTTGTCCGATGGTATGATTCTGGATGCAAAATATTTGCGGCAAATGTTAGCCAACTTGAGCTTAGCACAATCGTTATAGAGCATACATTCTAATACCGGATAATACATGTTTTCTGTTATAGTTTACTTTTAGCGTATTATTAATGCAAACATTTATATATCTACGGTATATAATTCATTACAACACAAACTCATAAATAAAATGCTCCCTCTCTTCAACGACACGCAATGGGAGACACCTATTGCGTATGTTATTCGGAGGAAGTTGTTGTAGGGAGGGAAAATTAAGACTTGGCTTACATTTGCAAACATATTTAATCCAGATCAGACACCGCGTAACGCGGCGTTTGATCTGGATTCAAGCTGTTTGTCACTCGTCATTGTGTTTTTTCCCCTCTCAACATGTCCAATATGTTACTCTGAGAAAAAACAGCTTACGACACTTTTAAGAATATGTTACTCTGAGGAAAAACAACTTACGACACTTTTAAGAATATGTAACTCTGAGGAAAAACAACTTACGACACTTTTAAGAATATGTAACTCTGAGGAAAAACAACTTACGACACTTTTAAGAATATGTTACTCTGAGGAAAAACAACTTACGACACTTTTAAGAATATGTAACTCTGAGGAAAAACAACTTACGACACTTTTAAGAATATGTAACTCTGAGGAAAAACAACTTACAACACTTTTAAGAATATGTTACTCTGAGGAAAAACAACTTACGACACTTTTAAGAATATGTAACTCTGAGGAAAAACAACTTACGACACTTTTAAGAATATGTAACTCTGAGGAAAAACAACTTACGACACTTTTAAGAATATGTTACTCTGAGGAAAAACAACTTACGACACTTTTAAGAATATGTTACTCTGAGGAAAAACAACTTACGACACTTTTAAGAATATGTTACTCTGAGGAAAAACAACTTACGACACTTTTAAGAATATGTAACTCTGAGGAAAAACAACTTACGACACTTTTAAGAATATGTAACTCTAAGAAAAAAACAAAAACAGCTTACGACACTTTTAAGAATATGTAACTCTTAGAAAAAACAGCTTACGACACTTTTAAGCAGACGATATTGCAGTCGTGAAAAGGTTAGAATAATTGTCTTGTTTGGGGAACAGCGACAGACATTGTTGTTAGGAAGGACTCGTTTTTCGGAGAGTTGTTGTACGGAGGGAGCACTGTAGCTGTTCAAAGTGCATAAACTTAAATGCAAATAACAATGAAGATAATTGCTGTATTAGACCTTACTACATGCTCAGTTGTGCATGGGTCCAGATAAAACACGGAGTAACTAGGCGTCTTATCCACCCCAGCTATTTGACACTCTGAAAATATTTTCTATAGAATCATAAACAATTTAGTAAAAAGAGGATGCGAGTTTCTAAAAATAATGATGCATTACATGGCTTAAAACAGAGCTTTAAGAGTTCAACTATGTAACGAGTCCGACATCTGAAGCTAGGTTGCCGTTTGACACTTATACATACATACACTCAGAGGATCTTCTAACCGATCACTTTTTAAACTCATTTTTTTTTTCGAAAAAGGAAATGGCACACTGACGTAATCAGTTTTTATTTCAAATACTAGGTTGAATGTGCATTGAATCAAATTATTAAATTTTGAACCAATCTCTACGTTACGTCACACCTCCAAGTTCGACGATTTAGGCGTTTTGCACGTGCGAAACGTGTATGGGGATATTGGTAAACACGGATTTTGATTTTTTGTTGTTCATCAATCGTCCTAACAGAAACATTTAACATGTCGAGAATGCCGATTGTACTTATCACAAGAGCACTCAAAATGTTGTATTCAGAACTAATGTGAAATGCCACGTTAACGTCATTGACGTTTTACATCCTGCGTGCCCTAAACTCGTTTACATAAGCTAGATATTAAACATCAGTATCTTATTTCACCAATTGCAACGCACTTCAACATTTTGTTCGCCAATATCTGCTTGTTTTGAGGAAATTTTGTCTGACCGGATTTGAAGAAACTAACGTCATTAGCGCTTACAAATGAAAACTCACGTTAACGAAATCTTTCTTTTTGGTAATCACACACTCGGTGGTATGTTTCCAGGCGTCTACGATGGCTTTTTGCGCATGTCTGGATCGTAGAATATGTCAAAATGACGTAACGTAACTGCGTTAACGGCATCAACGTTAATCGTTTAAAAACAAAATTTTAACTCGGCGGCTCAAAATTCACCTTTTTTATTGATACATTTACATTGCACGTCGCAGAAACCGTTTAGGGTGGCATTCTTTAAGTATTCAGTAAATGTCACTAAGTCACTGCTGACAGCTAGTGGCTTTTCTGGTATTTTACATAATAAAAGAAAACAGACCAAGAGTTACCTCAGTATTCTTATTTCAGTGCCAGTTGAATAACATTCCATCAATATTTAGATAGTATTTTTACAAAATAATTATTTAAGTGCTACATATGGCACCAATGTCGCGTTGAAAGCTGGTAGCCAAACAGACAAATGTCATTCATGATATTGTGACTTGTCATTTTAGGGTTAGGTTACAATATCATTCATATTTTCCATAATTCGTTATCAATTTTAATGAAACTTTTCTTCCTATTATAAAACATCTTCATTTCATGGAAAATGTAACTTTTGGCATCCGGGTTAACTAGTTTTAAGAGTAGCACCATTAAATCTGACTGATCGGTTAGAAGATCCTCTGTATATATAGACCACGCTTTGTGCAGGAGCAGTTGCTCCATATTTTCTCACCGGTGAAGTAATTTGCTTGGAAATAATTCCTATGTATAACGGTTTTTGTTTTGTTTGTTTTTCAGCGGAGCTGCCTATTATCTATTTAGACCTACATTTTTATTTAGACAAACATTTCAACCAATCATATTTGATCAGAAATTTAGAATTAAGAGCACCTGTTGAAACTGAATTGTCTGATTGGATAGTAGCCAGGGCTCCAGATAAGAGAATTATTTCAAAACTTAAAAACTTTATTTGTGGATTAAACCCTATGGTGTCCTACTCATTTGAATTGTCTCTTCGAGACGATAAAAATGAGTGGTAACACCATAGGTTTTGGTGCTGAATTGAGTGAGAAAATGTTAGATTTGTTCTGTTTACTCCCCTCTTATCTGGAGCCCTGTAACTAGCCTGGCTGGTTTATGCTCTGAGGCAGTGTGTAGTGCTGAGCTGATTCTATTTTAAGATATGATAGAAGATGTCTATTTATAGATACACAGTGGCAGCTAGGTGTTTTGTTAAATAATGGTTTTACTACCAATTTATTTTAATTGTTAACTATTTGTTCAAATTTACCATACATTGATAGCAATATAATAAATGACCTCAAGTGAGTTAAACACAATTGTGTTGTTTCATCATTTATTTACAAGAGTGAGGCGTTCTGTAAGGGCATGCACAGTTTATTTAGTTATAGTTTGTTTCAAGAAACTCCCCATGAATGAAGTTTGATATATAGAACAGTAGTTTAATCTGAGGATCTCCTACCAGTAGCTAGGATACGGGTTATATTATTGTTTTGCATTTCTGTACATTTATAGTTTTTTAGTCAGAGTTATAGTTATCCTTGAATGTGTATTTTTTGCTTATTACAATTCTTTGAAAAAACCCAATTTCATACAATTTTGCACACCCATCTACAGCATGAATTCCACCACCCATTCCGCTGAATATCTTTTTTAAAGATATTTCTTGTTTCATCTTTTATCATCTAACTTGTTTAATTGAGTCGGTATTAAGACACAATCATGGAAACGAAATACATGTAATTATATTAAAAACTACCTCTGACTTTATAATCGTCAATATGAGAACGAAACACTGTTTTAGCTCACCTGGCACGAAGTGCCAATGTGAGCTATTGTGATCGTCCTGTGTCCGTCGTCGTCCCCCGTCGTCCATCCGCAAGTCCGTCTTCAAACTTTTTCTTTAAAGAATTTCTTCTTGGACACCACTGAGGAAATTTCATTAAAACTCCATAGGGGTTAATTGTTCCTTTGAGGATACTCTGTCAGCTCCCTTCAAATATATGTCATCAAATTGAATTGTGGTTGCCATGGAAACCAATCGATTGTTTAAAAAAGAAAATCTTCTTTTAAAAAACTACTACTCCGAGTTGTAAATAATGTTACACAAATGATCAATGGGTGACCTTCTATCAGATTTCTTGAAATAATTTTGCAAGCTTAAAAAAAATGGACGCCAGTGGATGGAGTAGATTTTCCATATATGGCTGTACATGTATAGTGAAAACTTTAAACATCTTCTGTCTGAAACCAATGGTCTGGTTTGAAAGTAATTTGAAACAAATGATCCATAGGAGACTCTCTACGAGACATCTTCAAACATTTTTCCTAGCATAAAAAACATGACCACCAGTCGGTGGTGCACGTTTACCTTAACTTACTTTATAGTAAAAACTTAAAACATCCCCTTATCCGAAACTACTGCTCTGAATTGAAAATAATTTAACACGAATAACTAAAGGGTGATCTTTTGCTAGATTTCTTCAAATAATATATTAACTTAACAAACATGGACGCTAGTTGGTGGGGGCAAGTTTACCTATAATGACAGCGAAAACTAAAAAAAAAATCTTCTTCTCTAAAACTGCTAGTCCAAATCGAAAATAAATTTTCACAAATGATCCATAGATGACCATCTACCTAATTTCCTAAAAGAAATCCTAGCATAAAAGAACATGGCCGTCAGTGGTTGGTATAAGTGTTTTTGTAAGGTGGTAAGGATTGACTCTTTATCGACTATGTTCATTGCGCAGCGTTGTAATGGCGGACGGAGATATTGAAGATTGGTTATCAGGGGAGATAAATAATGTAAAATATTTACACAGAATTGTCTATATAGCCTAGTTGTGTGGTTAACAACTGGGGCCCGTCTCACGAAACGTCGTACAACAAAAACGGTCGTAAGTCAAAACTGTATTAAAATGCATCTAATTTCTGATTTCTCCATCTAATCCTGTGTTGTGACATCTCTTTGGAATCGTCTTTTCAAGACGATTCCAAAGAGATATGACAAGACAGGATTATATGGAGAAAGAATGATAATGGATAATTTTAGAATCTGACTTACAATATTTGTCGTACGACGTTTGTAAGACAGGCACCAGAAACATATATAGCGCTCTACATACGTTCCTGTATCAACTTAAAAGGTCTTCTTCTCTGAAACTGCATGGTCTGAATTGAAAAATTATTTTACAAAATTGATTTACTGGTGACCCTAAGTCAGATATCTGCAATAACCTAAAGAAAATAGCCAGCAGTGGATGGGACAAGTTTCCATTTATAATTATGTATAGTAAAAACCTTAAAAAAATCTTAATACATGTATCAGAAATTACTGGCCCAATTTGATAATTATTTTATACGCAATAATGATCAATTGGTGACCCTCTACCAGATTTATTCAAATAAGTATACTAGCTTAAAAACATGAACGCCAGTGAGTGATTAAGTTTTTCCTTCTGGCTAAGTGGAAGCTTAATACAAATGTTCTTTTTCTAAAACCACTTGTCTAATTTTAATGTCACATTGACCACAACCATGGGTACCTGGTGAGTGATTAGGGCCGCACGTGGCTATTGTTCCTAAATCTTATACATATTGAGTTCCGAGAAAAAGCACCAGCAATACGTTTAACCTGTCCGGGACGTTGAATAAATTCGCTTTAAGATCGTCGTGCATTCTTTTCCCGGTCAAAATTGTAAGCGATTGTTTTATACAGCGCTCCCTCTCTACAACGACACCTAATGGGAGACACAGATTGTGTGTGTGTGTAGTTCGGAGGGAGTCGTTATAGGGAGGGGAAATCAAGACTGGTCTTACATTTGCAAATAGCTTGAATCCAGACCAGACGCCGCGTGACGCGGCGTCTGATCTGGATTCAAGCTGTTTGTCACTCGTTATTATATTTCTTATATCAAAATGTCCACTTACATCAATCATATTTAAGTGACTTCAATAAATGTTATGCCGGTTAGCCTGCGCGACGTCAGTGCGATCACTCACAATGGCACTTCTTGCCAGGCTAGCTAAAAAGCTTTCAAAAAGCTACGGCCAACATGGCTTTATTTATACGTTAAAACTGTTTTAAGTGACCAAATGACACGGTTAATTATTAACGGCCATTCAATGGCAATGTTTAGTCCATGCAAATATAAAAAAAAGGTAATAACATTTACAGCTTGTTAAATGTGCATGACGTTAGCAATTTATTTCGTTCCAGTTGGAAAGAATATCCCGTTTTGTGTTCCTGTCCCTAACTGCCATTATATCATGTTTTCATTTGTCGTCTGCATTCATTCATTTATTGAAGTCACTTAAATATGATTGATCAGATTCAATACTGCTGTTACAGACCAGTGTAAACCAGAAAGGGGAAAAGGAATTGAGTATATACATTTTGGAAAAAGAAGAAAAGAATCTTTCAAGCATTCTTCCATTTTTTACATAATTCTTTTTGAGCATTTCACTTTTTCATATTCATACACAGATCCATTCTTTCTAACCCTGTACATTAGCCCAATTATAATAGCAACCAAACATTTATATAATATGACTATCTTTCCATAAAACATATGAATGGTTCAGTGTATTTCCATAATCTTTGACGTCTGACATGGTAGTTTATCCTTAATAAATATAAACCATGAAGAGAGACGGACAATTCCAGTTAAGTCGATGCATATTCAACCTTTCTACCTATTGGTAACACCTCCACGTATTTTTTGTGAATCCGCTGAAATGAGACAATCATTACTCATTACAAGACGACTATAGTACGTACATGGCACATAATTAAAATTCATTAAATTTGCCAAAAAGTAGAAGGACAGAGAATCAAGAGACAGAATATTAAGATTAAAATTTAAAAATATACAGTTTGCAGAAGTGTGATAGTTGGTTAGTATCGCAATGATTAAGTAAACCTTTCAAAAGTAAGCGGGATATTAGACTGTTTAGTACAAAAAGTATGTCTCTTTCTTGGGACGAACTAACACCTACCTTTTTCAGATGGTGTTGTTTCAATATGCCTCTGGCACTTGCCTTTTTTTCACAAGGAAATTGGCTGTGCTCTTCTTTCACCTGTTTCTTTCTACCATTTTTCAAAAAAATGGTGCAAGTTACAGAAGTTCGACATATGGTTGTCGACTTCTGACATTTACTTTTTCTTACCGATGAATGACAATTTTGATCTTGTTCGGTCGCCTATCGACTCGGCTACTGAATAGAATCCAAGCTGATTTCCATCATATTCAAGATGTAAATCAAACCCCAGAATTTTAAATTTGTACACCGATATTTTTGTATGCTATAGTATCTGTTGCCTATATAGTATTAATAATTTCCTCAGTGTTTGCACTATTTATAGGTACAGTGAAGATGTTATTCTATTCAAATTAGGCGAAATACAATCTAACAAAACGCAGAAAATGACAGCCTCTGTGCGGCAAATAGTCTGGAGCCTGATCAGACGCCAGGAATAAGTTAGAGATTAAAGAACAAAAAGAGGTCATTTCTACACAGTCCTCTCAGATGGAAGAAGAAGGTAAAGTGGAAAAGACGTTATTCATTACCCATATACATGTTTATGCTGAAAATCATGTGTCTATTGTAAACAATATGGTCTGATTATGTCTGTTTAGAACTCCAAACTGTTTGCTACTCAGGTTAAGACATATTTTAAGAATCGTCAAAATGGTGTACACGTAATTTTCTTCATTTTATTGCAATATGGTTTCGTTTCGTTTCGTTTGCGTTTAAATGGGCTCATCTAGTTTTTGCAAACAGTGTAGACCCATATAAGAGGTCTCCTATAGGAGCCTTCTGACTTCGGTCTACAATGTTCCTAATCTGACCTTATCCATCCAGTAGGTGTGTTTTGACGTTGTGTCGGGTTAGCCTGCGTGACGTCAGTGCGATCACTCACAATGACACTTCTTGCCAGGCGAGCTAAACGGCCGTAAAACTTAGCTGATTTGATTTTGGTTTTACACTTTTTCTAATCTTACCTTATCCATCTGACGTTGTGCCGGGTTAGCCTGCGTGACGTCAGTGCGATCAAAATAACTCACAATGGCACTTCATGCCAGGCGAGCTAACATTTTTGACAATGTTTAACCCATGCAAATATGAAAAATGGTAATTATGTTCACAGCTTGTTATATGTGCATGGCGTTAGCAATGTATTTCGTTCCAGAAGGAAAGAATATCCCCTTTTGTGTCCCCGTCCCTAACTGCCATTATATCGTGTTTTCATTTGTCGTATGCATTCATTCATTTATTGAAGTCGCTTAAATATGATTGATCTGATTCAATACTGCTGTTAGAGGCCAGTGTAAACAAGCTAGGACAAGAAGGAATTGAGTATATACATTTTGGAAAAAGAAGAAAAGAATCTTTCAAGCATTTTCCCATGTTTTAGATAATTCTTTTTGAGCATTTCACTTTTTCATCTTCATACACAGATCCATTCTTTCGAACCTTGTACATTAGCCTAATTATAATAGCAACCAAACATTTATATAATATGACTAGCTTTCCATAAAACATATGAACGGTTCAGTGTATTTCCATAATCATTGACGTCTGACATGGTATTTTATCCTTAATAAATAGAAACCATGAAAAGAGCCGGACAATTCCAGTTAAGTCGACGCATATTCAAGCATTCTACATATTGGTTACACTTAAAATATTATTTTTCTACGTAATTTTTGTGAATTCGCTGAAAAGAAACAATCATTACTCATTACAAGACGACTATAGTACGTACAATGTACACACTTAAAATTCATTAAATTTGCCAACAGTAGAAGGACAGAGAATCAAGAGACACAATATTAAGGTGGTTCGACAGCGGGCGGCCCGTTCCGGAAATGCTGATGACTTTCACCTGATCTTAGCGGCACGTGCTTATAGCAGAACATTTAGATAAAGAAAAGTTTGATCTGCTTCAGTGTCTTCTCTGTTAGCGCAGTTGGTACGGTGATTGAATCCAAAGGTTCTAGGTTCGATTCCCACTCGCTTCAAAACTTTTTTGTTTTAACAAATTGTCCGATTTTAGTGACTAGTCAATGTTTATCGCAGTGCTCAAAGGACAGGCTATCTTTAGTCTAGTAATAATGAATACTATCAGATGCAAGTATAGTCAAGTGACAGCTAAATTTGTGAGGATTTATAGCCTATATAACAGATGGCAGCTTAACACAGGACAAAAGTTATGCTAAAAGATAGATCCTAAAGGAGCTTTTATACATTACTTTTGTTATACATTAAGCAGTCACTTGCCTTTAAAGATCTACAGGCTACCGTATTCAATGGTCCCTTATTACAGGTTTGACTTATGGTATTATTTAGAGCTGACGACATTTTAAAGTTGAACTCAAGGGAGGTTACTCGTTTTGTGTTAACATTTTGTCCGAATTTCAGGAAATCATGTATACAATGTAGATTCTACTGTAGTTTTTCATTCCATTTTTGTGACTAGTAGAATTAAGTTATATCTATCTAATAAGAATAAAATTAGTGTATGTTAAACAGCTAGATTTTTTGTAATTTGAGATTTTCAGAATTTGACTTTTTTAAAATATTGATATTTCCAGAAAATATGTCATGAAATACTTTTGTTTGCCCAATATCTTATAGTCTATATACAGTTTACTTGAATGTACAGAAATTATTGAGTTATATCATTCTATAAAGAAAATATTCCTGTTTATTAAAAAAGGAGCTTTTCTCGACAAAAGGTCCTGTCAGAAAAAAACGGCACTGTAACTTTTTTTTATTTTAACGATTTTTCACTCTCCATATGGTATATTTCAATTTAATCAAGGTTTCAAAGAATTCTGACACAGAATAAGCTGACCCGCGAACCACCTTAAGAATTAAAATTTAAAAATATACAGTTTGCAGAAATGTGATAGTTGTGTAAGTAAGTAAAACTTTCAAAGGTTATTTTGAGTTTGGATATAAAGTACGCGAGCTATTAGACTGTTTATTATGTAAAATATGTCTCTTTCTCGGGGCAAAACAACACCAACCTTTTTCAGTTGGTATTGTTTTAATATGCCTGCGGCACTGCCCTTTTCACAGGGAAATTGGCTGTGCTCTTCTGTCCCCTGTTTCTTTCGACCGTTTCCAAAAATTGTGCAAGTTACAGAAGTTGAACATTTGGTCGTCGAATTCTGACAGTTACCTTTTTCTTACCGATGAATGGCAATTTGACCTTGTTCGATCGCCTATATACTCGTCTACCGAATATAATCAAAGCTGTTTACAATCATATTCAAGATGTAAATCAAAACCAGAATTTTAAATGCTACACATATATTTTTGTATACTATAGTATCTGTTGCCTATATTGTATTAATGATTTCCTCAGTGTTTATAGGTACAGTGAAGATGTTATTCTATTCAATTCAAACGAAACGCAATCTAATAAAACGCAGAAAATAACAGCCTCTGGAAAACATTAATTATTTTTCTCTGAACGGCAAATAGTCTGGAGATTGATCAGACGCCAGGAATAAGTTGAAGCCTGAAGAATAAATAAGAGACTCTTTCCACAAAGACCTCTTTGAAGGAGGAAGAAGGTAAAGTTGAAAAATACAGTGGAGAATCTGTTATTCTTTCCCGTTTAAACGCAAACGTACGCAAACGCAAAGCACTAAAACGTAGAAAAGTACAACTTTTGGACAATTCTGATAATTCTTGTTTATCTTGGTGGCAAACAGTTTGGAGCCTGATCAGACGCCGGGTTACCTGGCGTCTGATCTGGCTCCAAACTGTTTGCACTGCAAATAATAGTTTGAGCGTAAACGCGTTTATTGGGAAAGAATAACAGATTCTCCACTGTATATTCCCAATATACATGTTTATAATACTGAAAACCTTATGTCTATTGTAAACAATAATATATGGTCTGATACTCCAACCTGTTTGATACTCAGGTTTACCCTTTACATGTTCGTCTCTTGAATATAGGTGGCTTCTTAAAGCAGATTGAAAGTAAGACTTAAGACGCATTCTGCTTTTCATTCAGCCTGCTTTAAGCTATCATGCGCTAGAATATAAAACATATTCACTATAATAGATATTCATAACTGATTAAATTGGAACTATTTTCTTCAGCGGAGGAATAATTCATATTCGCTAAAAGGCGCTTCTATTGGAGAAAGGTTTAAGACGGATTTTAAGAATCGTCAAAATGGTGCACATGTAATTTTGTTCATTTTATTGCAATGTGTTTTCGTTTCGTTTCGTGTAAGTTTAAAGGGGCACAACTAGCATTTGCAAACAGTGTAGACCCATTCAAGAGGGCTCCTATTGGAGCCCTCTGATGTGGGTCTACACTGTTTCCTATTTAGACCAGCATTTATTAAACTACCTAGAATTCCAAGTAGACCAGTCCATCTTTTGGTAACGATAAATGATTTACAAGGAACCTTATAACCCTCAAGAGTTACTTAGTGTTGCAAGTGTTAAGCAGACTATGAGATGACAGTAAAGGAACTTTACCCTTCCCACACTGAATATTCATACAGCGTTGTCTCCCTACAACTGCCCTCCAAACAACGACACCCTCCTTACAACGACTCTTGCCGCAGTTCCCTAAACAGGACAATTATGTCTTACGTTTTAACTGCTGCAATATAGTTTACTTTAAAGTGACGTCTACTGTTTTTCTCAATGTTACATAAAGGTGGCCATTCTGAAAGAATAAGGTTAAAGACAAGCGTCAAACAGCTTGAATCCAGATCTGACGCCGCGTTACGCGGCGTCTGATCTGGATTTAAGCGTTTTTCAAATATTAGCCATGTCTTGATTTTCCCTCCCTATAACGACTACCTCCGAACAATACACAATATATGTCTCCAATTGAGTGTCGTTGTAGAGAGGGAACACTGTATTTAAACCCTGCCCAATGTGAACAAAGTCATCTGAACAAATAGCATAACCAATGGAATCGGAATGTTTTCTTCAGCAAAGAGTGTAGACTCATTTCAGACAGACACTTTTCAAAACAGTGCAGATCCTGCTTAGACAGAACGTACAGTAGCCGCAAGACACGGGTCTTCACTTTTGATCCTTTATTCCATACCGTATCCTGTTTCTATAGTTTTGAAGACGGACAACCCTTCAAACCTGCTTTATGCTACTATGTACTAGAGTAAAGAAAATTTTTCTTATGGTGCATACTCATGACTGAATAAGGTGGTACTTTTTTGTTACTATGGGAATAAATAAAAGGCATAAAGGCTGATTTATGGGGTAATGGGTTGAAAAGCATCAATATACAAATTCAAACTAAAAACAAGATAAGAGTAAAGACCACGGTCTTGAAATTTTAATTACGTTTTTAATTATATTTGTCAGCAAAGGAAATAGACTCTTTAATTATCTGAAATTTTTGCAAAGGCCTTATTAGAACATATCTATTTCTAGCAGTAAGGTGATCTTGGTACTAAATGGACTTTAAGGTCTCACTATCTAGATCACGTACACAGTTTAGATTGCATTAATTAACATTTTATATTGAACAGTTCATACATTTGCTGCCAAACTCGACGTAACTGACATTTTTCGAACTTCTTGGATTTAGATGAGACGCCAAGTAACTCGGTGTTTGATCTGGCTAAAAACTGTTTGACGAATACATTGATTTATTTCTCCATCTAATCCTGTCTTGTGACATCTCTTTGGAATCGTGTTTTTAATCGACGTTTCGTTAGGCGGGCCCAGTACCACGACAAGGTCTCTGGGAACGATACTCTGGCATTGAAGGGATACATATCAAGTTTAATAGAGTGTAATAAATTATTGATCCCTTGTAGTTGGGTCTCTTTTCACTGTCAAAGATTTGACTGGCATTTGCAATCAATCTTAATTCAGACCAGACGCCAAATAACTCGGTGTTTGATCTGTAGCACTTGTTTGTCAGTTAACTCTTTGCATGCTGGGTAATGTTTTCGTCTGCAACAATTTGTCGTCTGCTATCATTCTAAAATAAGAATTTTCAAAACTTCTTTTAAATTCAGTGTCAGAATAGCGAACAGTTTGGATCCTGCCAGGTCAATAAAATCGATCTATAATAAAAGAAATATCACCACAGTGCATACCAGCTAGGGATATCATACTTTAGTATGTGAGAGCACCTTGGGATTGCTTGATGTCTCGTATCATTTTTCAGGTCACTGTGACCTTAATCTTCGATCTGACTTATAGAAGAAGCTTGCCCGTGCTAGGGATACCAACACTGGTATGTAAATACATGTTGTGTTGGTTCAGTGTCACGTTCCATTTTCAGGATATTGTGTTCTTGATCATTGTCTTTGACCTCAGACATTGAGAAAGCTTGTCCGGTGCACGTTTCTTTACCATATCAACTAGGGATACCGAATATTAGCGTGTGAGCACATATTCGAATGGCGGGATGTCGTGCACCATATTTGGCTCACTGCGGCATTGACGTTTGATCTCAATTATTGTATTTTTTTTTCGCTTGAAGAATATTTACTATACGGCATCAGCTAGGGACATTAGTGTGCGAGTACATCTTGGGATTTCGTAGTGTCGCTTACCATTTTCAAATGTTTTGTATGAGTATATTTACAGGCAATAAAAGTCAATCCAGAGTAAAATAGATATTTGGAATGCATTGTCACATTTTGTGACACACTGTTCTCGTTATATAATTTTTTTTCCAAAGAGCTATTTCGGTTGCAGTTATTTGAAATAATAAGTTTCGATATATGGTTACAGTGGAGAATCCTAGTGTGTTATTGTGTTTCCTTGTGGATCCTTTCAGTTACCTAAACATTAACCATTCCACTTGACCCAAGTTTATACTGTTTGCAATTGTAATGAGTATACAGTGGATAATCTGTTATTCTGACGTCATTAGTGACGTCATACAGTGGATAATCTGTTATTCTTTCCCGTTTAAACGCAAACGTACGCAAACGCAAAGCACTAAAACGCAGAAAAGTACAACTTTTGGACAATTCTGATAATTCTTGTTTATCTTGTTGGCAAACAGTTTGGAGCCTGATCAGACGCCGGGTTACCCGGCGTCTGATCTGGCTCCAAACTGTTTGCACTGCAAATAATAGTTTTATCGTAAACGCGTTTATTGGGAAAGAATAACACATTCTCCACTGTACATGTAGTTTAAACAGGTCCATGGTGTTGAAAGAGTAAAGGAATCATTATTACTCTCACGAAACTGTTGTTTTCCTAAATCTTTGTTGAATGGTGTTTCGTTGAAACGGTAAAAATAACGTATTGTCCTCGACGACACTGGTGTTTTATCTACGAAAATCAGCAAACGAAGACCAGATATTTCTATTTATAGCAGGGAAATGTTTACTCAGTTACAGTTATTCGAGCTTCAGGGCTGTCATTTCTCCGGATTTTTCCTAAGTCTTCGGATTTTTATCTTAGCAGATGGAAGCTTAAAACAGACTGAAAGTAAAGCATAATGTACCTTAAGGTGCATTTTGCTTTACTTTCAGCATGTTTTAAGCAGTTTTGTGTCTTCAAAACAAGAAACAGCCTATGGGGTAAAGATACAATTAGTAAAATTGCGTCTGAAAAATTGAAATCTTAGGATTTTTATTATCAATTTATGGCAGCCCTGGAGCTTCCAGTTATTGAAAAAAGAGAACATTATTGCCAGTACAACATCATCGTTGTAAGGTTGAAACATTAAATATTGCACTACCCTAAACCGTATATAGAGGATATTGAATGAGTGTGTGTTCAGTCGTGAATTTATTGAACGAGTTGGATAAAATCATATTTTGCGAGCCTTGGCGAGCAACATATCATTTTATCCAACGAGTTCAATAAATTCACGACTGAACACACACGAATTTGATATCCTATTTATCACATAAACACCAAAATGACACGAAAATCCGAACGGTCTTACTTTCACTTTTGCCCTCGGCTCTTAGGAAACGATTCGTCATAGGCGTTATTCGGTTGTATTCATCCGTAATGAAAAAACCTATCAAACTAAAATAAAGAAAATCAACATCAATGTGCGGTGAAAAGACTTCTCTGATACCATATTCAATTTTAAATTAATATTTAATTTAAAAATTGCTGTAATTGACTAAATATGACCAGTTGACATTTAGAATCTAGTTTCGTTTTCAAAATAACGTCGTTAGAGCAACATGACGTCATTATCATTGTAACGTCTGAATTTGAAAAACAGTCTGAATCACTGTTAATACTAGAGCTCTATGCAGCCTGATTTGCAGCCTGAGTTTGCAGGACTGCTCGGAATAATGTTTCTAGGACACTTGGGAATGTTTCAATACCTAGTGGTGATCTAAGTTTGTCTAGATTCTCTTTACTGATTTACAGTCGGCGTAGTAGCACAGTATTTTGGTGATTTGAAAATTAGTATAAAATATATGCCCAGTGGGCCATACGATTTTTACGGCCCTCTATATTTTGCACGTTTATGTGATAAATGGCGTTATAGCCCATCTAAAACTTCATTCAAGCTGTTTAAGCCGTTTCACAGGCTTTTCTTTATAGGTTCCTAATGCGTTTTTACACAGCAGACATCGACATAGGTGTTAAACAATTAAGCTCTTGATCAAACGCCGTGTTCCTCGCCGTCATATTAGGATCCAAACTGTTTGCAAATGTTAGTATTGAAAAGATAACTTCGCCAAAATAACCTTCATTATGTTCGCTTAAGACTGATGCATCAGGGAAAAAAGGGATACAGTTAAATTGAGAAAAGGACAAGTGTTTGATAATATTGACGATGTTTTATATTCTGAATGGCAAATATTTTGGAACCAGATCAGACGCTAAACTGTTCGTCAATGTTAGTTAGTTAGTTGGTTAGTTAGTTAGTTAGTTGTATTATCAATTTGAATTTGAATGAAGATTTCCCAGATATAGGTGTAGTCAATAGCAAAATAGTTCAACCCATTTACGCCCAGTGGATTTTTCCTTGTTTATATATTGGATTAGTCCATTTTTTATCAAAGGGATACCTGGTCAAAATTTTCTTTTTCATTTTGTTTTATATTGAAATCCATATCAGCAAACAGTGTAGGCTCTGATCAGACGCCGCATAATGCGGCGTCTGATCAGAGTATACACTGTTTGCCTATGTTCCATATATGGGATCGTGGGCACAAATGGGTTAAGCTCTTCACTGACTGTCAATAGTCTTAAATGGACCAGCCTTTATTGCAATCTGGAATTGTTCACTGAAAATTTCAGGGGATAATGAGTTAATTTAAAACAAAACATTCCATTGTTACTGCTTTTGCGCAAGTTGCCCCTTTCACTATCACACAAGAGTATTAGAGTATCCGTATATGACGAGGGATTCATGGCCTAAGTGGAATTAAAAGTCTAAACCAAGAACTTTTGTAGATCATATTTAATAACTTGAACAACGTGTACACTGTTAGTTGACTCATATACATACGAACCATATACAATTTGATCACAATCATATAGAATACATGTTTATTGATATAGTGATATAGTACGTACAGCTAACCCATCTGTACCCATGATCCAATATATGGGTCATAGGCAAACAGTGTAGACTCTGATCAGACGCCGCTTTATGCAGCGTCTGATCAGAGTCTACATTGTTTGCTGATAGGAATTTCAATATACATGTAAAGCAAAATGAAAATGAAAATTTGGACCAGGCGTCCCTTTGATAAAAAATGGACTAATCCAATATATAAACATGTAAGAATCCACTGGGTATAAATGAGTTAACCTGCCTTATCCTCGACATCCGTCGGTAGTACAAACTGATATTGTCGGATAAAACAGTGTGCCGGTTGCAGCAGGTTTAAGATATACAGCAGAACTTAGATATTTCAAAATCGCGTGAGTAGGACATTCCCGTATTTCAAAATTAAAACGTGGCTTTGCCACGAAATGCGGATATGTTCCAGTTTAGCGAGCTCGAGATACAGAAATTCATCAAAAGAAATACGGGTAAGGTCGACTTAATGTGTTTGACATAGCGAACTTCGACTGTATGTCTTTCGACACTTGAGTCCAAAAATCATTGTCAAATACAGCACTCCCTCTCTACAACGGTCCTCCGAACAACGGTTTCCTCCTTACAACGACCATTGCCGCTGTTCCCAAAACAATACTATCACATTAACAATTTCACGGTTGCAATATAGTCTTCTTCAAATTGTCGTCTGCTGGTTTCCTCAAATTTACATTTTAGATATTTTGAAAGAAAAAACATAATGACACGCGGCGTCTGATCTGGATTCAAGCTGTTTGCAAATGTAATGTTTCCAAATTCCCTCCCTATGACGACTTCCTCCGAACAACGCACATATATTTGGTCTCCCATTGGGTGTCGTTGTAGAGAGCAGGCTTTTGGCTTAACCAGGTGTTGGATAAGTCAGTTTACGCTACATGACAATTGATTTACCTCGACCGTTTTAACGACATGAAGCACAGAGACAATGCAACAGAATGGAAAAAAATAACTTGAGTTTTGAAAATGTTAACGATGTATGTAAATCAGTGTGGAAAACAGTCTGAATGTCCGAATAGACGCAGAGTTACTCGGCGTCTGATCTGGCTTCAAACTGTTTGCAACTGGGAAGTGATGGCCTTTTCACAAATGCATTTTAGGGAACTAACATGGCTTTATTACGTTATTTATGTTCTTCAATATCTCAGAAGTAAACGATTACTCGAACTCGCTTATTCAAAATTAACCGTATTTCAAAGTTAAAACGCGACATATTTTACTTAACCCATTTGTGCCCACAATCCCATAGAGGCGACATAGGCAAACATTGTAATATAAAACAATGTGAACATTTTGACCAGGCACCCCTTTGATAAACAATGGACTTATCCAATATATAAACATGGAATAATCCACTGGGCATATATGGATTAAAGACAGTCTCTACCAGTGCACCGTATCACAATTCCTAGTCACAAATTTTAGATTAGGTTAAAAAACCTCGTGCAAAACTGCTGGGGTCAGTCTTACGAAAACGTCGTACGACAAATACGGTCGTAGGTAAAAGCTTTTAAAATATATCTAATTTTAGATGGAAAAAAAGAAGATAATTAAGCATTTAAGAATCTGATTACGACAATATTTGCCATACGACGTTTCATAAGACGGGTCTCTGGTATGTAAACGTGCAGAGAGTTCCCGCGTGCATTTTCCTGATATTTCACTGATAGGGAGAAATGGAGGGGGTGTTCATGAATGTGTGTTACAGAATGTCTTTAAACTTAAAAGCACGTTTGAAAGAAATACGTAAAATATCAAATGAAACTAACATCAGGTCAAGATAACTCGACCTCACGTATTCGAACTAATCAATTCAAATTTGAAATTAGAGTAATTTCGACCCATTACCCCGTAAATACGCCCTTTTATGTCTTAAATTTAATTATCCGCTGTGGTAAATAGTTCCTCTTTATAACAGTCATGCATAGGCACAGTACGAAATATTTCCTCTTTCCTAGTACACATGTAGATGATAGCTTTTATCAGGCTGAAAGTAAAACAGAGTTCACTTTTTGGAACATTCTGTTTCTCTACAACGAGAACTAATGGGAGACAAAGATAGTGTTTGTTGTTCGGAGGAGTCGTTATAGGGATGGAAATTGGATTCCATTTGCAAACAGCTTGAATCCAGATCTGGATTCAAGCTGTTTGTCACTCGACATTATGTATTTTCTGTTAAAATGTCCAATATGTGACTTTGAGAAAAAACAAAAGACGATAATTTTAAGCAGACGATATTGCAGCCGTGAAAAGGTTGGACATAATGGTATTGCTTGGGGGAACAGCCGCAATGGTCGTTGTAAGGAGGGAATTGTTGTTCGGAGGGCCGTTGGAGGGAGGGAACGCTACTTTCAACCTGCTTTCAGTGGTCCAATGTCTCTGAAACTACGAACAGTCTATGGGATAAAGGGTTAAGCGAGTTGGAGTTACCGAACTTGTATTGTGGAAATGATTGTAAGCCCGAGTAGGCGAAACTTAGATTAACAATTAACAATAACAATAAACAAATAAGTATTTTAACAAAGTCACATTGCTTGAATTTTTTGCTGTCATTGTGAAAAGAAATAATTAACATTCTGCATGTCACAGACGAAATTGTGATACATATTAAGATACAATATTTTCGGTACAGTCTCAAATGGAAATATTTACTTTAACACATATAGTTCAGAACACACTAATATACATGGGTCCCCGTCTTATGAAATTTCCCACGACAAAAACGGTCGTAAGTCAAAATTTAAAATACATTTAATTTAGTTTTTCTCAATCTAATCTTTCCTTGTGACATCTATTTGGAATCGTCTTTTCAAGACGGTTCTAAAGAGATATCACAAGACAGGATAAGACGGAGAAATAAACGATACTTGCAAATTTAATAATCTAACTTACGGCAATATTTGTCGTACGACGTTTCCTAAGATGGGCCCCAGGGGCCCGTTTTACTAAACAACTTACGCAAACTTTTTGCGTAAGTCAAAATCGTTTAACTCTTATTTTTCGATCATAAACGTTTGCAAACAGCAAATAGCCAGATCAGAGGACGCGCTAAAAGCGCGTCCTCTGATCTGGCTATTTGCTGTTTGTAGCAAGTGATAATAAGAAATACAAATTAAAATTTAAGATTTTGACTTACGCAAAAATTGTGCGTAAGTTGTTTAGTAAAACGGGCCCCAGATGAATGCAGATTACTTACAATCTAAACTTTTACCACATTTACAGAACATTTTGACTCTTAGAAGTTTATCTATTTGTGCCCACACTCCCAATGAAACGACCCGGTTTTTTATTAAACAGTTCATTCAATACATAGCAAAAGTAAAATTTGTGCATACCCTGATGGAAAGGCTCCTATGGTAACCATCTGATTTAGGTCTACACAGTTTGCTAAATTCCCAGTTGAAGAACACTTGGCTGAAATGGGTTCTCTACTTTTTATATCACTTTGTGATATGAATAGTATTTTTTATCTATAATATAAACAATTTTATACTCTATTGTATGTGGAAAGTGTTAAATTTTTCATTTAGAATAGATAAAACACGATCTTATTTTCAGTTAAACTGGCGTCATTTTGAAGAGATAACGAACACTTTTAATACAAATATACTTTTAAGACAACTCCATTGTTTGATTTAAATCATGCCATTGCAAGAATATACCATTAAACCATCAACTGCTGCACACCGAGTAAGAGATATTTGCAAATGCGGTATCTGATCAGGATCTAAACTGTTTTACACTCTTTTCAATATCTATTAAACCTAAAAGCCAAAAACTTAAATTTGAGAAATAAAAGCAGATGAAAATTGTTTAAAACTGATGACGTCATGGCATTGAATGGGTAATGCAAATATGATTAACGGTTTCATTACCAGTAAATCGTCTTCTGAAAACAATGACGTCGGCTGGTATTTTTCGAACATTATATTTTGTCATTTTGGCTTGAGCATCAAACTGCTGGGATTCTGATTAGACATGAATTACTTACAAAGACCTGGGACCCGTTTCTTAAAACTTCGTACGTCAAAACCGGTCGTAAATCTGTTATTTATCTCTCCATGAATACTCTCTTTCGGAATGGTCTTGAAAAGACGATTCCAAAGATATGTCACAAGACTGGATTAGATAGAGAAATAAGAAATTAAATGTATTAAAAGTTTTTATGACTTACGACCGTTTTTTTTCGTACGGCGTTTCATAAAACGGGCACAGACTACTAATTGGGTCAAGTTACGGAAGGGTTTATTGAAATATGATGATCTCGTTCACAATCAATGCCCGAATCGTCTTTACTGACAAACACTTTGGATCCAGATCAGACGCCAAGTTACATAGCGTCTGATCAGAATTCACCCTTTTTGATACTCATAACAATAGTTTTTAAGCAAAGCAAATAAGAATTTAATTTTGTAAAAAAGACGATAGTTTGAAAGCTGATTGAAAGAATTAATCATGGTAGGATGTGCTTAATTGAACTGATATACAATTTAATTTCATAAGAAGCTTTTTAACCAAACGAAAAACAAAATAGCGTACCATTTTTCTTGTCGACCGTGATTTTACTGATATTACGACTTTACTAACACCAGACATGGCCGTCCAGGCCTTCCAAATTAAAGAAATATGAAAAAAAAACCGGCGGAAAAAAACTACAGCTGTGGCTATGCGCACCACACCCCTGCTGCATAACCACATACATTGTATAATATGAAAAATGAATACGTTCGCCCGTGCTTCTCAAAATCATTTCTATATCCATATCTGTGACCTCCAGATCTCCATACATGATTAACATTTTCAAAATATTGTCATTCCTTCATTTCATTCATTGGTTTGAACAAGCTTCTAGCCACAAGTAAAATGAAACAATAACGTACTCATATAGCGTCGTTTAATTTTTGCAAATAGTGACACAAACGGCAGATATGAAACAGACAGAGTTAACGAAATAATCTACAATCATTGGACGGATCAATTACAAACAATCAAAAGAAGTCGACATTTTGACATTTCATTGGAGAAAAGGTTATTATTTGCCAATAGACTGTTAACCTTAAATCCACCGCAAACAGTTTGAAGTCAGATCAGACGCCGGGTGTCCAGGCGTCTGATCAGGCTCCAAACTGTTTGCTGATAAAGTAAAACTAATCGTTCAAAGTTTAAAAAGATACTATATGAGCCATGTCATGAGAAAACCTGACTTATTGCATTGCAAACAATGTAGATGAAGGCCAGCCGACGCGTCAAAGACGCGGCAGCTGACCTTCATCTACTCTGTTTGACATGTTCAAGCATCTAAAATATTTTATGTAGCTATATTATATAATGCGGTATTTGGTAGTGTAAAACAAACTCAGAAGTGCAGAGCCTATGATGACAACGGCGCTTGCTCTGTACAATGTTGCAATGCAATAAGGCAGGTTTTATCATGGCACAGCTCATATATTTTGCACTGCGTTTGCGTTTAGTTTCGCATTAACCCTTTCCCCCATAGAAGCGCCTTTTAGCGGATATGATTTATTCCTCCGCTGAAGAAAATAGTTCCAATTTAATCAGCCATGAATATATAGTATAGGAAATATTTTCTATATTTTAGCACATGGAAGCTTAAAGCTGGCTGAAAGTAAAGCAGAATGCGCCTTAAAGGCGCATTCTGCTTTACTTTCAACCTGCTTTAAGTGGTGGTCAACTATCTTCAATACTAGAAATAGGCTATCAGGTAAAGGGTTAACGGAAAAAAATAATGTTTTCATTGCAGTTATAAAGGTCGTGCTAAAATTAAGATGAACGTTAAACAGGAAATAGCATAGTTTCTGCTATAAGCTTCATTTTTCTTTAGTATCATCATTTAGTCTTCTTTTCAATGACCAATATGGAGGGCATTTACTATACACTAACTTCTTTAGTACGCGACATTGGAATTGTCGGTCATTCAAATAATTCACGGCAATCGTAGAAAATTGTGACTTTTTTGTGCCTTTCTTTTTTCTTGCATTTAACTACCTGCCCCATTTAAATATCCAAATATTTCCTTTCTTGGTTGTCACTCAATAAAAATAGTATCACTGTGCTATCTTGAATTAATCAACGGATTGACGCGAGAAGCACTGATCTTTTGGCGTATCTTGTCCGCAAGCAACATTCCTCCAATGAAACATCCAACGGACATGATAGACACTGAAATAGATATAATTACTGATATCACTGAGGTTGAGATGCCTGAATCAACCTCCCTGTTTTTCAATATATATTCCCAAGCACCGCTACTGGAGCTTGGTTTTATCACCCCAGAGTACCAAATATCTTCATCAACACTATGATCACCGTCATCGTCCTTACTGTTCAGTTGTTCTTCATCAATTCTATTATCACAGTCATTATCAACACCATCACCATTTCCGCCATGTGCGCGTGGCGCTTTAACGCACTTGTCGTATATAGGCGTGACGCGCATGCCCAAAGGATAATCATAGGCAGAACTTCTGTTTCGACGATAAACATTGGCATGGAATGCAACTTTATTAGAATCACTTGTTTGAAACACACTTTGAACAGAAACAGCTTTGCATATAAAATAATTCCAATAGAAAACCATCGGCTTTTTAGTGAATTCTTCACCCGTTGTTTGGTCAATTGTGACATATTTAAAGGAGCTGGCACTTAGAATCATATTGGCGGACATCTCTATCGCGTCGTCGTCAGGAAATGCAAATGAGCTGCTCACGTGATACAACAATAATGGCGTCAGGAATCGTAAATTCACGTGACGACTACCTGATGTGTCAAAGATGTCGAAAACAATTACACAAAGCACCGATGAGTTCGCTTCAATGGATACAAAGTCACTGACTTCTTGTTGCATAACTAAGGTTAAGGTGTTGGAAAAGGTGTGAGACTCAACTGCTTCCCTCTGGGTTACAGTGATGGATGTAAGTAAGTGTCGAGCTGAAAAATGTAAAGAAAAACAACATAGAAAATAACCAATGCCATGAGAAAACCATACTTATTGCATTCCTAAACAGTTTATATCCAGATCAGCAGTCAATTTAGGTTCGGCATTTGATCTCAATGCTCTATTTGAAACAGATTCGGTAAAGTCTATATACAGTCGAATTTCGATATCTCGAACTCGCTAACCTAAAACTATCCAATAGTTCGATTCATGAATTACATTATTTCATGCTCGGTTAAGTCGAACATAAAACGTGTTTCAAAGTTAAAACGTGGCTTAGCCACGTTTTAACCTTGAAATACGGGTATGTTCGACATGACCGAGTTCGAGATATAGAAGTTCGACTCTATGAGACTGGTCTGGTATTACACTATGTAACAATGCAACAAGTCTTGTGTTCTAATGGTTCATGTACTACTAAAAAAACATACAGTTTGGTAATGGTAATGTAATGTAAGTCATTTATATTCGAATATATTAGTATTTCCAAGGCACACATAATTGTTGCTTTAACGCACTTAAGATAAAAAAAAACCGTTCGCATATAAAATAATTTATTAGCGTATCATATTTCGTTGCAATGGGTTGTCGATGACCATCTTTACTTGGTCTACATTGTTTTGTGCATTGAATTTTTTTTATACACATTTAGGATGTTGATTTCAGAGGACTGGAAAGTTAAAATATAGAGTTGTACTAGTAGTGTAAATTATAAAATATTTGAAAGTATCTAAACCCATTACCCCATAGCCTGTTTCTAGTTTTGAAGATAGGTGGCCACTTAAAGTAGGTTGAACGTAAAGCAGAATGTGCCTTTAGGCACATTCTGCTTTTCTTTCAGCCTGCTTTAAGCTATCATTTGCTCAGATATAGAAATATTCCGTATGGTACATATTCATAACTGTATAAAAAGGAACTATTTTCTTCAGAAAATGGATAAATTAAAGCGTTAAAAGGCTTATTTATGGGGTAATGGGTTAACACATCGGAAATCTGTTATCCTTTCCAAACGAACACGGTTAAACTATGCCAATTGCAAACCTTTTAGAGTCAACTCAGACACCGAGTAACTAGCTTCTGATCATGGTCAAGATTATTTGCCAGTTAAACTATGATGCAACTTCACATTTTTAGAATCTGCAGTTTTCTCAATTTAATAGCAGTGCCTTTAAACGGAAAAGAATAACGTTTTCCTCAACTGTATTTTTATCTTTGTACCTGTGATTTTAAGTGTAACATTTTGAGCTATCCAGGGGTGGCTTGGCCATATAAAGCGTCTTCCCCATATACTACTGGACGGTAGTTGATCAACAACGAAGGACTGTGTCTTGTTATTTCTGCATCCGGCGAGCACATTTACAGGACGAGACGAAATAATCTTAGCACCAGTCAAATCACATTTACACGAGATGGCCGCAGTTTCGAACTCATTTAGTTCAAATGTTAGTTTCGTAGCACCGGTGTACTCTTTGTCTCGGAACGAGACGTTTGAATCCAGATTGTCAGGCAGCTGGATCTCGATGGAACAATTACTTCCCGTAATTACTATAAAAGCTTCGTTCATTTCTGGCATCAATGGTGTCAAAACATCGTATTCTGCTCCGAGCGTATCCTGGGGAATTACCACGTGACTCTGTCCTGGATACTCAACGAAGACTGATACCTCATGTGTTGCTGTCAAGAATATGCCTAAAATAGAACATCAGCCACAGTTAAACAAGAGGTAAATATGCTGTATTGTTTTACAAACTGTTTCAACCTTTTCACTGCTTCGCCATAATCTGCTTTAAACAATTGTAATCTGCTTTTTTTCTTCTGAAATTCAAAGTTTAGATATCTTGACCTACGAACTATTGAAATGAGTGTCAAACAGTATGTATCGTCTGATCAGGATACAAACTGTTTGCAAATAAGTTTTTTTCTCGTGGTAGGACAGTGAAGGTGTTAACCTTTAGGTCGTTATGACTTTGTCGACTTCAAATATTCTCGAAGATGACTCATCTGCTTTTTATTTTGAAACATATCTTAAGCGTGTCAAACAGTTTCGATTCTTGATGAAACTGCGTGTTACTTGTCTACTCGTCTGGCCACAAACTGATTGAAATAATATGCCACAATTCCACTTGTTCCGTGAAAAGGTTACTTTAAAGGGCCAAGAATAAAGACAGATTTTAATTAAACACGAGAATATGATCTCGAATCTCATGTTCAAGATTACTCAATGTTTGCATGACATTCCATGCACGCAATGCAACTAAAATAGATCACCAAAGGAATTGCTTGTTAAATTTGCCAATATTAACAATATTTTCAGTCCAACTTGTGCTATGCATAATTTAAAACAAATGATGTACATATATTACAGGTAACAGTGAAGTTGAATGGTAAATGTTATGCAGAAAGCTCATATACGAGCTTTCAGTTTTACTCTTGTCCAGTAATTAACATTGACATGTTTTAGAGAAGTCCATACTTCTTCAAAGAACACAAAGTTTGACAACATATTGAAAACTTAAATTAAAAAAACCAACCTGTTAATCGTTAATTGTTTGTTTTAATAACTCCCGTTTTCCTTAAAAAGATGCCTTTTATTCAACAATACAATATTTTTGCTTTCCAAGTCGCACCTGTTAACCTTAGTATATAGATAAGTCATTCGGTGTTAATATCTCTATGCAAAATAATTGGACATATTTGGCTTCACATAGACCTCATTCTACTCTAATATGCTCTTCATCTTTGCTTTTGGACATTTTTGTAGGTATGTCTATAATAAGAATAGACGTATTGCTAAATACTCGAAAAGCAATAGACGTTTTGCAGCACACACTTCACGTGCTGTTAGCCATTTAGAACTAGGCGATATACATGTAGTCAATGATGGCAAGAAGAGCTAATACAGATATTGTGAAAAGGAGCATAATTTATATGATCGAAGCTGGAATGACGCAAAAAGCCAATTGCTATAATGATGCTATGAATATTAGTGTTATGAATAGGATGAGCATCTGGAAAGCATAGGTACCATTGAATATAGACATGAATCAGGTCAGTCAGTCAACACTGACGCATTCGGCGAATGAATTTGGTCTCATCACTGATTGAAATAAGCTGTTATACAGATTGTGGGGACCAATTAATTATGAAAGCTCCAAACGTAGCTACGAGTATACTAATCATTTACAAAAATATATCTGTAAATATTACATTTGTTCTATTTTAACAATGTAGACATTGAATTGAGGGCTCCTCAAGGAGCCCTCTGGTCAGGGTCTGCACTGTTTGTCATTTGGCAATAGTCTAAATGAAAAAAACAACAAACAAACAATAACACTTTGGTCCAAGTTATTGTAGCTTAAGGATGTATCAAACTCATGAATTTGGGAAATTTTCAAAGTATATGAAAACACTCTATGATGGTTTTGTATTGAAGAGCTATTTAAGATGAATGAAAAAAATAGAAAAAGTGTACAATTTGGTGAACAACTTTTGGCTCTACGATTAATTTAACTTTTAAAATATGTTGATTTATTCTTTATCTGCGTTGCAAACAGTTACAGTGGGGAAAAATTATTCTTTCCCAATAAACGAGTTTACGCTAAAACTATTATTTCTATTATAAACAGTTTGGAGCCAGATCAGACGCTGGTAACCCGGTGTCTGATCAGGCTCCAAACTGTTTGCCACTTAGATAAACTTCATTCGTCAGAATTGTACAAAAGTTGGACTTTTGTACGTTTAAGTGCTTTGCGTTTGAGTTTCGTTTGCGTTTGAACGGTAAAGAATAACGTTTTCTCCACTGTACCTGGCGTCTGACCTTGATCTAATATTTGTGCAATGGTCGTAAAAGTTTATAACGGACATGATATTAAAATACATCAGAATTTTTTCTCCTTTCAGTTTTGTTACGATGGTTGAAGAACCTTGTTCTTGCATAGCAGGCACACAAAGTCACATATTTAGTCGTTTTCCCTTTACTTAACCCTTTACCTGATAACCTCTTTCTAGTACTTAAGATATGTGACTACTTAAAGCAGGTTGAAAGTAAAGCAGAATGCGCCTTAGGGCGCATTCTGCTTTACTTTCAGCCTGCTTTAAGCTATCATGTGCTATAATATAGAAAATATTCCCTATAACACATATTCATTACTGATTAAATTGGAACTATTTTCTTCAGCGGATGAATAAATCATATCCCCTAAAAGGCGCTTCTATGGGGGAAAGGGTTAAGCACCATATCTGTTATGTTTAACTAGTTACCAGTAGTATATGTTGGTATGTTAAAACTGGGAGCTTTTTCTGCACACACAGACATTTGTTTACTTCAATAAAAGTTGTCTTTTGCTAACATTTCAAGGCCTAGTAAGACTAAACTTGCTTCACAGTCTTGACAACTCAGATATCTAATAAATTTGTCAACATTTTAACTCACTGTTATTTTATGCATCTCATTGCAGATTGTTTAATTTTGTTTTAGCCGAGTGACACAACGAGTGTAAGAGTAATATAATGCTACTATGCGCTCGACTGAACCGGAATTTTTCTCTTTTGCTAATGTTACTGTTGCAATTGAGAACAGTAAATAAATACTGTACATTTACATGTTATTTGCAAATGCATCATTTAAACCATTTATCCAAACTGTTTGACACTAATGTCGAATTTTCTAATGGCAAAATGTCTGAAATCTAAATTTATGGAATAAAGACATGAAAACCGCTATGTTTTGGACGATATGCATGTACTCGGTGCATTTAACATGTATTTATTATTTTTGTTGTTCATTTAATTTTTCTCACAAAAGTCAGCGTTGTTTTCATTTCATTCGATTTACTGATGACAATGCACTGTGCAACATTTTAAGCAGATCGAGGTCCTATTTGTGCGATATAATCGATTGAGGTATGTACAGTTTCTTTTTGCGCGGGAGTACTAACATCTACGGTTTAAAAGAGTTAAACAATGAACACTCGTGTCAGATTCTCTTTTTAATTTCTTTCTTTAATTAAGTAGTGATATTGAAATTGTAAGGAATACTTCGGATATTTATTGTGTTCATGGAGGTATAAAAAACACATGCTCACACTTTTATATTAAGCCACTTTTTCATACCTCCATGGACATAATATTGGAATTATTCCTTAATTAATATTGTTGGTTTACATAAAATTGTTTTCTTACATTCAGTAGTGATATTAAATTATAAGGAATTATTCGAATATATAAATTGTGTTCATGGAGTTTTGAGAAAAAACAACAACAGGGTCACACCTTATTATATGAAACCACTAAGCGGTTTCATACAGTGGGACCAGGTTTTTCCACACTTCCTTGAGCACAATACATTTACGTAAATAATTGCTGTTTTTATAGATTCCTATCAATGAGTGATCACTTAACCCATTTTGCCCACGATCCCATATATGGGACATAGGCAAACAGTGTAGACTCTGATCAGACGCCGCAGGATGCGGCGTCTGATCAGAGTCTACACTGTTTTCTGATAGGAATTTCAGTATAAAACAAAATGAAAATAAAACTTTGACCAGGCATCCCTTTGATAAAAAATGGACTAATCTTATGAAACTTTACCTGTATTAGAGATATCTCCCCAGTCTAATTCAGTACATGGTAACTGGTGTCGCAGAGTGCCACCTGGCGGAATGGTGTGGACGCTGTTGTCAAGGGAAACAAGCGTTACATTCACGGTTTTTGTCGTCTGTGGCACGATGAATAATTCGACAAAGGAACCCGATTGGCACAAGGACGCAGAAAACAAGAACTCCGTCCCCTTCGTGTCAGGAACAGGCTTTGGAACTGTGAACCAAAGTAAAGTACAATGATTATACAGTGTTCGCTCTTAGCAACAACACCTAATTGGAGACAACCATTATTATTATTATCAGGCTCCAGGTAATGGGAGAATTTCAAAAACTAAATCTTTATTTCTGCATTAAACCGTATGGTGTCATTACTCATTAGAATCGTCTCTTCAAGACGATTCTAATGAGCAGTAACACCATAGGATTTGAAGCTGAAATGAGTGAGAAAATGTTAAATTTGTTCAGTTTACTCTCCCTTATCTAGATCCCTGTGTTATTATTATTATTATTGTTATTATTATTATTATTGTTATTGTTCCCGATTTATATAACCCTCTTTTCACACAAGAGTTGTGTGTTCAAAATGGCGTCACATGAAATTATATAAATGTACCTTTAAAGCGAGTAAAGACAAATAACTACATTCACAATAACCATGATACATTATGGAGTTACATGGAAATTCTTTCAATATTATTACCAAGATTATAAAAATTGTTATAATTAGATTGTAAAATCAACTTTATAAAAATAAAGATAAAAACTGTCCAAGAATTATACCATAAACCTCAGAGAACTGGTTTCAAAGCGATTGGGAAATCCCTACTAGTAGTAATATTGTGTTTGTTGTTCGGAGGGAGTTGTCAGAGCGTGGACCTGGAGGGGTTATATTAGGCTTAATATCCTGAATATTTCTAGTTTACTTTCTGTCTATCTTAAAGAGGCAAACAACCAGATATGGCATAGACAAATTTATTTTGTGAATGGATGACATTTAGACACGCACATATAAGTTTAGGAAAAAAAATTATGTTAAAAAGTTGTTAAATACCTGTCTATTTTTTCTTTTTGTCTTACAAATAGTGTAATTGCTTGCTTAGGGAGGTAAATAAAGTAGAGAACACATGTAACCACTTTATGTACCTCCTTGCATGAAGAGGGCATGAATGAGACACTGCGTTTAGACGGACTAGAAATACAGTTCTTTCTCCCTACAACGGCCCTCCGAACAACGATTCCCTCCTTAAAACATTGAGTGCCGCTATTCCTCAACCAATACTTTTATGCTTTTCGCATTCACTGCTGTAATATCGTCTGCTTTGAACTGCCGTCTGCTGTTTTGTCTTAAATTTCCTTATTGGACATTTTGACAGAAGAAACATATAGACGAGTGACTAACAGTTTGAACTCAGATCAGAGTCCGCGTTACGCTATGTCCCTAAAATAACCTTTTCCCCCCGGACAACACGGGCATTATTTGTCTCCAATTAGGTGTTGTTGTAGAGAAGGGAACTAGAAATATGTGATTTAAAAGTCAAAATAAATGAATCACAGTGATATTCATCCGATGACTGTGCCGCTTACTTCGGCCTGCTTCCTCAGTCACTATCATAGTTAACGGTTCGTAAAAACTAGGGGAGACACGATAGCCAATTATCGATACCTTGTAACAAAATTAAAATATCGATACTATCGGCGATAGTTCAGGCTACTATCGGTGGTTGTCCAGATCTCTATCACTTGCAGCAAAGAAACGTATCAATTGTTTTTTACAAGTAACCCTCTTCACAAGTTGTACCAGAATATTGAGATGGCGTGATTAATTTTGTTCCCAGTATGTTCTTAAGTCTCTTTTAATTATTTACCCTTTAGCTTATTTTTGATATTGAAGACAGATGGTCGCCTAAAGGTGCATTCTGATTTACTTTCAACAACATGCATAAAGCTACCATCTGCTAGAATATAGAAAATAGTCCATATGATTCATATTCATAATAGTACAACGTGTGATAAACTATCGCTGTAGTATTGCAACTATACATGTTTCATCATATCACAGACTCATTGATATGCTGATTAGAACGGTTCTTATTTCCCACAGATATCGGCAAATATAATTATAATAACCGGTATGTCCTTGATTTGGTTCATTTATCAGGTCATTGCCCCATTTTGTAATATATTACTTTTGAACATAAGAAACGTCTAATCAATTGCCTCGTTTAACCCTTTTATGATAAAATTTGTTGTGAGAATTTTATTTTACCCCTTTCTCGCCATATTGTCGTCTGCTTCTATATTGTTGTCTGCAATATCGTTTCAAAGACAGTATGACCGAAGAAATTTCAAAACGAGTGTCACACGGTTTGGCGTCTGATCAGGATTTAAACTCTTTGCAAACGCGTCGTTTGGCGTCAGTGATAGTGAAATGGCTAAGAGGACATATCTAAATGGTTTAGATTAGACACATAGTGTAGTAGTGACTGGTATGCTTTATCCCTTTCCTCCCTGAAACCTCAAATAGACAAGTCTAGTTTTAAATTTAGTCCAGTCAATTTTTTACATTTTAGGGTTGATTTTTACAATATATGGCAAAAGTAAAACAGTGTAGATCCTAATCAGAGGGCTCATTAAGGAGCCCTCTAATCAGGGTCCACACTGTTTGCATAGGACAAGAGTATTCCTCACAGGTACACTGTTTGCAAATGACGCATATATGCGTGGCTAGGGTTCAAAGAGTTAGAATATAACTGACAGTAGTAAAACTGAAATGAACATTTGCTTCATAGAAGTTGAAGGTTCATAATATCTTGAAATTGATAAAAGAGGTAAATCAAATAACTGTCCATGATGGTCCATTTCAAGGCGCAAAGGGGCTTTACGAGGCACAAAGCGTTATGTCTCGCATATTATAGTTTGCAGTTAATGTTGTTTGTGGATCATATTGAAAATAAGTTGATACCAATATGTTATTCACATAAAATAAACACGTTATCATTATTTTATTATTAGTATTAAACCCCTACATGTGTTCAAAAGAGCTGGGGCCCGTTTCATAAAACTTCATACGACAAATGTTGTCGTAAGTTAGTTTATAAAAGTCTCAATTACTGTTTATTTCTCCATCTAATCCTGTCTTGTGACATCTCTTTGGAATCGTCTTGGACGATTCCAAAGAGATGTCACAAGACAGGATTAGATAGAGAAATAAGAAATTAAATGTATTTTAAAGGCTTAACTCCTGGTACGTGGTTGAAGCGAATCTTATGTTTCGCCATTAAACGGCTGCTTGAGATACAGGCGAACTTCGATATCTCAAAGTCGATTTTGTCGAACATATCCGTATTTCAAAGTTAAAATGTGGCTGAGCCACGTTCTAACTTTGAAATATGGGTATGTTCGTCTTAACCGAGCATCGAATAGTTCGAGTTAAACGAGTTCGAGATATCGAAGTTCGACTGTATGTTACATTGTAATGAGATTTGCCAAAGTGTCACGCAGTACAGTTTGTCTATTTTTAGATTTCAAATTATTGTTTTTTGCTGTATACCTGCTGAATCCACCGACTTCATTAACTCATTGAACCCTATAGTGACGAGTATACTCGTCATTTACACACAGAGGTTTAGTGCAGAGTACACTAAGTCTTGTTCTAAGCTAACAGTGTAGACCAAAATCAGGGGGCTCTGTGGCTATATTGTTTGTCATTTTGTAATATTGTAATAATAAACGATAAATAATCTGAAATGGACTATCTTTTATTGGACACCGGGCTTGTCATTTTAACCCTTATCATTCTAAGCGCGACATCGCTTACATTTGTAATCAGTTTGGATCCAGATCAGACATCGCGTAACGCGGCGTCTGATCTGGATCCAAACTGATTGTCATACATTTCAAACATTTCTTAAAATCAAAATCCATTAAATCTAATTTTGATCTTATTTTGCAGACGATATATTGTAAGCAGACGACACGTTCATGATGATAATACTTAAACGTTTCAGGAGTGAATAAGTTAAACACGAGCACACTTTGACTGACTTTGTAATGAACCTGTACACTAGTGTAACTACAGATACAACGTTTATATCACTTGTCTATCCAACAGTGTTGTACATTTTATATACATTTACGGTGAAGAAGACGCTTTTCTGTCCCTTGTAATCGTGAACGAAAAGTAAACGCAATGCGATAAACTGTAGAAAATAACAACATTCTGAAATTGCTTACAGTTTAGTTTAATTTCAACGGCAAACAGTTTGGAACCTGATCAGACGCCGGGTTACCCGGTGTCTGATCTGGCTCCAAACTGTTGCAATGGAAATAATAGTTTAAAGAGGCTCGGAATCGGATTTAGCACTAAAAATAGTAATTTGTAAATATATGTCAAATGCTTATATAAATAGGGAAGATTTAGTTTAGGATTATAAATTCTGTTAAAAAATGCATTTCAAAAAAAAAAAGAAGAAGAAGCTCTGGTGGGATTCGAGCCCGTGACCCTCCATGCGGAGACAAACATGAAAAAAGGAAACGCCTTTACCCACGCGGCTACTGGCGCTCTCTATCTATATGGTAGCGAATTAACGTCACTGGTAGCGATTGATAGTACATTATTCGGCTAGGGTTTATGTCTGAGCCCGTGTAGAGAAGCAACAACAACAACTATACCGTCTACTAACGCTATAGAAAAACGATGGAAAATATCTAAAAAAAACTAAGATTCGGTGACGACTCTTGAGACTTTTTTTGGACTGATAATATTTGTTTAATGTCAGAAGCCAAATAATGCCACAAATTTGCTTTTATTTGACTATTTTATTTTGACAAGCACACCATCCGGTTGCGAGTCCCTTTAAGCGTAAACGCGTTAATTGGTAAGGGATAATGTCTGCTTCATTGTATGTGCTTAATCCTTTATTCCATAGCCTGGAGTTTTGATGACAAGTGACCACGTTTAAAGATTCTTTAATGTGTTGTTTATAGCAAGGTTTTACTGTAATAGAGCTTTGTCGCATGCTTATTGCATTGCAAACAATGTAGTCCTTGTCCTGTCAGAGTCTACACTGTTTGACACCAACCAGCATCGTTATTGCCTGTGCTGACATTGCTCAGACCCAACATCTAAGCGAACACCTTATTTAGTTCTACATTGTTTTTCAATTTTCTGATTTTTTCGTGACACGGCTCATTTAAATGATATTACATGAATGTAGCATTGTGTCTGATTAGCGTGTGTTCAGTTGTTGTCACCAAATTATTGTAGACTGCTTGAAATGTACATTTAATCGTGTATTAAGCGACTATTCAGTGAACACCATCGGACAAACTTAAATGCAGTCGGTTGCTTAATGCAGGATTAAAATAACGCCCAAAGCTCCTTTAGAAACTCTCTGCCTAATTTAATCCTGCACTAGGCAGTCACCTGAAATTCCCATGGTTCACTAACTTCACTTAATAAAAGGTCTAGCACTCGCAAACCGTTTGAATTCATATCAGGTGCTAAGAAAAAAAGTGACAATAATGTTCACTTACTCATGTGTACTCCACTCGACAGCGTCAGCAGCAGCAGCCCTGGAAACAACAACAACAACACAATTGTCTCGAAATACTAGTGACGGGAACTAGTCTAGGTAATAACAGTGAGGATAACATGATTCTTTCCAATTAAACCCCTTAACACTGCCATTACTGCCATAAAAAAAAGTTGGTTTTATTTCTCATAATTGAATTTTAAAAATATTGCCATGAGTGTCAAACAGTTTAAATCTGTTTAAATCTGTTACGCTGTGTCTGGTCATGATTCAAACTGTTTGCAAATAACTATTGTACATTTACGCCGGGTAAGGCAGTTCATGGGATATATTGGATGAAAAAAGTATAGTCAGTTGTTTTACATGGAATTTTACATAGACAACTGTGAAGGCCTGGAAAACAAAGTCAAATACAATGTTCATTGAATAGCAGAAATAAGTAAGGCACACAGTTATGGGGATCGCATAGGGATACCTCAGTATCAATAATTGGTTCTGTACTATAACTTATAACACGTTTACTCTTCATTCAAAGTTCATCGTCTTCAACGGACAGTTAAACACAACCCTCCAACGTTTCAATGCTTTGTTGCTGGCTATACCTTTGCAACTTTATTTGCTAATTTTCACCTGAAATTCAAACGTAAATATAATCTATACGCAAATGCCAAATGTATACATTCCTAACGATTATAATTATTATTGTAACAAATTATTAGCAATAGAAATAATTGTTTTAGCATAAACGTGTTACTCGGAGAGAATAACTTAGTGTCCGCTGTATGTAATAAAAATAAGGTTTTGATTTTGATTTCTTTATATCATTTCTAGATGAAATTTTCCCTCCCTAGAACAACTGCCTCCGAACAACACACACAATATTTGTATCCCATTTGGTGCTGCTGCAGAGATGGAGCACTGTATTTTGATATTATATATATATATATGTTTGGCTGAGCAGCACCGCTTCTGATCAGAATCCGAACTTTTTGCGAAGTCCAGTGTAGTAAGACTCGTAGTGTTCGGCATTGCAGAGGTTAAAGTTTAGAGGGTGAAGAAAGTATAGAAACATCGACATGTTTGTGAATCACTTTCAATTACCTCTTCACTGCCATCAAGTTCAGTCAATTGTCGTCTGCTTTAACTTCTCAATAAAAAGCTTAGGTACATGCATTTTGCCTTAAAGAATATTGAAATGAGAGTCAAACAGTTTGGATCATGATCAGACGCCGCGTTATGCGTTGTCTTATCATGCTCCAAACTGTTTGCAAACAACTATTGTGCTCGGGGTAAGGCAGCGAATGGATTAATCAGTGTCATATGTGGATGTAAACTGTTTGTAATTGCCGTTGATATTTCATTTGCCCACCTGGGAATTAATTATTCTAGTAATAACCATGTATGTATATACCTGTATATAGGTGTTGCCATGGGAACGGTAGCACATGATACTTGCTTTGCTTCCGTCTTGCCATTGTTTGGGGCGCCTCATTACATAGTTTCTCCTGGAATGAAAGTACAAAAACAGTGAAACCTCGCTGAACCGACCACTCACTATAAGACTAATACAGCACCCCCTATCTACAACGACACTCAATGGGAGAACAATATTGTGTGCGTTGTTCGGAGGGAGTCGTTATAGGGAGGGCAATTGGTTTATATCTGCAAACAGCTTGTATCCAGCTCAGACGCCGCGTAACGCGGCATCTGACCTGGATTCAAGCTGTTTGTCACTCGTTATTAAGTTTGTTTCTGTCCAAATGTCCATTATGTAACTTTGAGAAAAAAAGCAGACGACAATTTTTAGCAGACGACATTGCAATCGTAAATAGGCTGGACAGTATTGTCGTGTTTAGGAAACAGCGGCAAGTGTCGTTGCAAGGAGCGAGTCGTTGTTGGGAGGGAGCACCGTATATGATTCTTAAGGCATGTAGTTGCTTGAAACAAGTTTACACTACGACGAGAAATGTTGTTTTCTGCTTAAACGCTTTCAGGGCCATAATATTGTCTGTTTTAACCCATTTACGCCCAGTGGATTCTTCCATGTTATTTTTTGTTTTGTTTTTTTCCAATAATTTTATTCACATATTTTACATCCATACATATTTATACATTCCAACATCATGTAGTATAAGTAGAAAATACAAATACAATGCTTTCTAACATACAATTTGTCTATTGAATGTAAATATGAAAACATACATTTTTATGGAAAAAAATTGAAAATGGAATTTAAAAAAATACAGAAAGAAACATGCATTTTTGCTAGTTTATTTTCATTACAGTAAGTTTTATGTCTAAATGTAGTTTAATATAAGGTATGGTACAATTGTCCATGTAGAAACTATATTTTCTGTATTACTACATGCTTGTTTTACATCTCATGCTAATTTCAATGAGTTATTTAACCCGCTTATTGACGGAACGATTTTCTTTGTTTTACATAAAAATATATATCGTTTCATTTCTAAAAACAAAATGTCAAATTTGAAGTCATTTTGATCGGTTCCCAAAAGTACATATACTATTTATTTTGAGGTGCGGGTTATATTTTACTAACATATCTGAAATATATGTTATTATTAGTTTCACTTTACAACATTCCCAAAACAAATGAACAATAGTTTCTTCATGATTATGACAGAAAGTGCATAAATTAGTATCTTTGATTTTCATTTTAAATAATAATGTATTAGTAGGTAATATTCTATGTATAATTCTAGTTTGTAACCATTGCAAATAAGTATCTTTAGTACATTTAAATAATTCTTCCATGTTTATATATTGGATAAGTCCTTTTTTATCAAAGGGATGCCTGGTTAAATTTTCTATTTCATTTTGTTTTATATTGAAATTTCTATCAGCAAACAGTGTAGACTCTGATCAGAGTCTACACTGTTTGCCTATGTCCCATATATGGGATGATCGTGGGCACAAATGGGTTAATGTTGTGATGTGCACAATTGTTTCAAAGGAAGAAGTAAAGCAAACTGACTGACGACATATAATATGCAAGGCTATATGGCATCTGCAAATATGACATCAGCAAATAGCATGCCCATACTCCGATTATAGCGGAGTCTGATAAGTATCTAAAATATTTGTCAGTTGTACAATGTATCACTATTTAGTCTGTGAAATGTTCCACAAAAATACGTATACTAGAACATTTACATAAAGAAAAGGTTGATAAGCTTCAGTGTCTTCCTCGATAGAACAGTTGCATGGTAGATTGATTGACTAGCAATCTAAAGGTTCTAGGTTCGAGTCTCATTCAATCCAAATATTGTTTTAAAATGTAATATCCGATTTTATTGATTTTTCATTCCATAATGGAGTGATCAAGGGACAGGTAATGTTTAGTCTTCGTTGGTTAGAATTAGTGATGCTATATATGGCACAACTATATATGTCCACTTACAAGTTAGTAAAAACGGTATGTAAGATTTGGTCAACTATAAAACCACACATTGAGGCTTATCAATAAGTCAACTTTTTCAAGTTCGAGATTGCCCATTTTAATGTTTAAACAATATAATCAACCTTGTATGCAAGTCCATGGATCAAATTTAATGCATTTTAATAACAGAATTTCAATTTTAAGAAAATCTGTTATTACAACAAATCCTGACTGAATATTTTCTATAATTTTCTGGCCAAATATTTCACCAACCATATATTTGAATAAAATTAGAAAAAAAAGAGTGAGTTTTTTTTGTAATTCATTTTTTTATGTAAAATTAGCATTTTTCAAAATTTAAATAGCTGATAACGTCTTTCTGAACACTTTTATTCATTTTTTAAAAAAAAATTCTTGCAATGAATGTTGCGCGAAACTTATAGTCATTTGCTTTATTTAATTTTAAGAACAAAGAAATTATCAAATGTCCAGTTTTTTTTTTTAAAAAAACCCCACCCAGCAACACCTTAAAGACAAACCAAACGGTACATTTTGCCTATATTTACACACATTGTTTCTTAGACTATTATCATTCTTCAAGCAAAGTTTCATAACACCTTTCATGGAAACTAAGCTCACCCACGAACTACCTTAAGCGTTAAAGCTCCAGAAGAAACTTCTTATACACGTATTTTAGTAAGATCACAATGTCAAAAGTGTGTTACGCTCAAACTCATTTATAATGTGTGGGTATCTTACTGCAGGATAGGAATACAGTAGAAACTCTCTGTAACGACCAGTTAATTGTGTTAAATATTAGTCGTTTAGCAGGTGACTGCTTAAAGCAATGTAAAAGTGAAATAGAAAGCTCCTACAGGAGCTGTCTGTTTCACTTTCTCATTGCTTTAAGCTGTCACATGTCTTTTATACAGACAAATAGCCTTCTTTTTAGTAATAGAGAGGTTCTACTGCATTCACAGAAAGCTCCTGAAGAAGCTTCAATAAATATTTTCATCCTGTATTTAGCAGCCATCATTACTAAAGGTTACCTACGGATCTTGTGTTAAATGGC